>JAREIS010000101.1:590000-2990000 GCA_030060385.1 Muscicapa striata striata
AAATTCAACTTTCTGCAGAACCTTCCTTGCTTAAACTATGCATGCTTTGCATAACAAAACCCTACAGCATATAACTGTAGACTACTTCAGGGCTTGAAAGACTAGTGCTAAACTTTTGAAACTCAAAGCTTTGAAATTGTCACTACTTTTCTTAAAAAAAAAAAAAAAAAAAAGGATTCTTGAGGTCACATACTTCTTCTTTTAATTTTGTCATTAGTTATGAAAGTGGGTTGTGTGGTATGTCTCCAGGGAAGACACAGGGAACAGCCCTCAAAATTAAAAACAATGCAAAGCTACAAGCCTTAACATAACATGTCATGTTCTGCCATAATATTTAGTTCTACTACTAAGGCTTTGTGAGATAAAATTTTATAGTATGAGAGAAAAACTGTAAACCGTAGACTAAGCATTTTAAAAATCATGGGAATTGCACACACCCCAATTCCTTGTAATTTTAAGTTTTTCTTTACTAGGTATCTTTAAATACAAATTTCTCTCCCTCATTACTAGACTGAGAGAGTGTGCCAATGGTCAATATCAACAAAAGCGACAACAATAAGAAAAAAATCACTCTGTTTTTCCAGAACTCAAGGTATTATTACTGACACAGAAGAGTACATTTACCTTTTAGGAAATCTGACAAGTGATGTATGAAAAGTCTGACATGCTTCACAGAATGCTAGTAAAGCACAACATGAGTTAATGAGTGTTGATTAAAGTGGGCATAATGGTTAGGGCAGCTCTATTTAATCAAAATACATGGATTTTATGGTTCTATTCATTTGTAGAGGGGAGATGCTTTCATTTTTCCATAAAATTTACATCAATAACATTCAGCAATCTGCTCATTTCTAGCTGCTAAATTTCTTTCTCTAGTCATGCACTTCTCTTGTAAGTTCTGGACATTTAGAAATATGGGAGAAGTACTCAGCATCCTTAATAACAATATTTTAAACAAATTGAAGTTCTCCTCCTCCTGTTAGATGTAGGCATTTTTGCAAAGGCTTTCCTTGCAAAAGTTCTATCATGATGCTTTTTGTTTCTTTGTCTCTGACTTCAGCATAAGCAAAAATTGCGGGAGAAAGCAGAGACCCTCAGCCAAACTACCATCACTAAGGACTTAAAGAGCACAGCTGCCTGTCTCAAACACTGTCAAGGCTGCAGAAAAGACTAGCTTAAAGATAAGCCCCCACAGCAAAAACTTGCGGGAAGCACAGAAGGGAGGAATTTGAAAGAAGATGCTCATTCCAGGCCTGGTGGAGGCAATATCTGCTTAGCACATCATGGTCGACATATCTAGACAAAAATTCCTGCTGTGGCAAACTGTGGGAAAGGAAGCAACTGCTCATACACATGCTGCCCCAAGTTATGGCAATATCTGTGACCACCCCATGGATACCCATAACTTGGACTGTATAAAGGTGGTATCCCCAGAAGAATGACTACAGGACCCCACCACCAAGCAGCCCTGGGTGAAGATGGACAAACAGGATAATGTTGGAACTACAGGTGGTAACTGTCTTCCACTTGACCTCACTCTTTCTCTCTCTCCCCTTCCCTTTTCTTTCTATTTTTACCCCCTCTCTATTTCACATATATTGTTAAATAAAATCAATGTTGTTCTCTTTGACATATGGTGTTTGCACCTTGATTTGGACAGAGGCATCTCTCACTAAGTGGATCTTAACAATCACCCAGAAAAAAAAAAAGTCAACAAAAATGCATGATGCTGTGAAGGGAAGGATCAAAACCTGTTCTTTCCAGCTCTTCATAACAGCAGCAGCCTTTCCACGGTCTTATGCCAGTTTAGCACATTTTTTGAGAGCTGACACAGAACAGAGATGATAAGGGACAAGGGAGCAGCTGTTTCCTTTGGACTGTTCCACTGGCAACATTGCTGGATTTTGCACTAAGTGGCAGTGGCTTCTATTCACCAGCTTACATTTTTCCTCTCTCATTCATCCTCAATAGGAGTGGAATGAAGCTGCAGCTGGGACATCACTAGTGATGAGCTAAGCTGATAGGACAGAGAAGGAAGAAATAAAAGCCATGTAGTAGTATGGCATGAAAAACATCCAAAACCTGTAAACAAAACCTGAGTTTATATTTTTCACAGCTCTTATTTCTATTAGAGGTTCCTGGTCTATATTTTTTGTCCCCTACTTGTAGCACAGGATCCTCTTAAGAGGAGGACCACTCTTCTTGTGAGCCTTGGTGGGGGGGCAGTGCAAGGGGCTGAGGCCATGTAGTCTATTTTCTTATATTATTATGTTCATAATACAAACATACAAAAGTTCTCTCACATACATACTTTGCTGAAGCAAACTTAAGTGCAAGTTTAGGGAAGAGATATTTCCCTGAAATGAGTCCAGTAACATGTTGTGAATGAATAGAGGAAGAATAGGGTGCTTCCGGGTGAAATGATTCCACCTCTCAGTCTGAGCTCTCTAAAAGGAAATTTTTGGCCAGGGCATCCCATGAAGAGTGTAAAATAGTCTTCTAATGGAAATGGTAGCTCCTAGAGTCTTGGACATAGACAATTATGAATGACTTGATGAAAAGTTGTAATGGAATTTAGAACCATGTGATTTTTTTACAGTGCTCACTGGAAACTACATAATGTGGTACATGGAAAAATTTAGAAGACTGTAAATCATGCAGAACTTTAAGGAGGTCTTTGTGTTTCCTATTTCTTTCTAAGCATTTCAGCAAAGGTACCTTAACTCTTCTGATAGACGTGACAAATTTCTTTAGTTGCTGCTGTTCATTTCCAGATATGACAATAAACCATGAGGTTCAGAATGGTGCCTGAGAGTTATCATTAATTTACTTCCTATTTCTTGTTAATTTATAATGTATTTTTGAGACCTATCTCTTTATTGTCATGGTGTCTTTTCAGAAATGTAACAATAAATGCACTGATTTTTCAGCTTTACTTCTCTTGAAACAGCTAGTATCTCTTTGCTGACAGATCCATCCATGAAATAGCCCTAATAATGTAATTTAAAACATGGAAAGTGTTGTGCTTGTTTTGCTTCTGTATTTTGGAACCTATTGCTATTCAATTTAGTAATCTAAATGAACTCATATCATATCCCATTATTGAGGAAAATGACCACCTGCCTCCCCCATATGTTGATTACAATTTTAAATAGTGCCATTTGAAAGTCTTGAAACTCATCAGAGTGACAGGGTTTGAGCACACAGATTCTGTCACTCAGAAAAAAAGATATGGGAAACATAATCTGAATTTTCAAAATTATTTCAAAATTATTTCAAAGTTGTTTTTTTTTTTTTCATTTTCTAGCCTTTGACTTGCTTGTAGCTTTCCAGATTAAGAAAAAAAAATTAGTTACAGGCTTTGTAATTTTTCCTTCTAATTTAGAGTCTATATTATTATTATTATTATTATTATTATTATTATTATTATTATTATTATTACTGCTTTCAGAAGTTTTATTTTTATGCCGTCTTAAGGTCTTTTGAAACAGTTGAACTCTTCTGGCTGTAAATTGAGACTTTCTTGCAATCTACCTCTCCAGACAGAATAGGACATTGATAATCTGACTTAGCCTTGTCCAGGCTTTGGGTTGTCCATAACTAATGATTTAGCAAAACTTCTACAGGTATTTTAGACTCTACAAATTCAAAGACAGGTAGGGATCTAGTCTGAAGGTTAGTTCAAGACACATTCTTGAAATGGTTATTTTCTATTAATATGGAGCAGCACTGTGCAAAATAAGACAATCTCACTTTAGATGTTTCAGGTCTTTATAACCTCTACATACTCTATTGTAATGCCTGGTTGTGGAGCAGGTAAGCTCTTGCCCCTGGGCAGATGTCTAAACTGGCTCATGAGCTAGATGAAATAATTTAGGGCTGAGTCTTGTCTTGAGGAACTACCAGAGGCCTCTTGTTGCAGAATTACAGAATGTTCAGAACTCAAAACTCTATCTATAGTATTACAGTAATACTGTATGGGCAAATATGCTTGCAAAGTTACGTTGTTTTTTATGAAGGGATAAGGATTTGCCAAATACACTCACTGGAACAAATATTAAAAAGGCTGAAGTACTAGAGGAGGCACAAATGGGCAATCTGTAGTGTAATCTCAAGTCCTAGGAGGTAGGAGGTAACTTCTGCTTCTAACAGGATGCATGTCCTCACTTTGGGTATATCTTGGTCCATGGGTCACTGGCTGCCAAGACCTTTAGAGATTTTGGGAGCCTGTACTCTTTCTGTCTCCAAACTCTGCTGTAAGGGAAAATATTTTTAATTTTCAGAGCTGTTCTGAGAAAAAGGATGTTTTCAGTTACTGAGAAAGATGAAAACATTGCCTTGTTTTACAGTTTCCCAAACATTTAGAAGGAAGGAATTTTTTAAGTTAAGACTGACAGCACATCTGCTTTTCATGGCTCAAAATTTCAAATTCTTACCAACTCCACAGGTGCCTAAATGAATGTGATTTCATTTCTTTACATCATGACACAGCTTTTAATACTCACTGTACAATTGGACAGCTCAAATAATGAAAACCCTATTGTTAGGGGTGCTGTAAGGAGAGGCAGAAACTCTGGGATTTCTGCTTCACAAGATGCATCATTATTTTGATGGCAGAGCACCCTCACAGACAGAGAGGTTCATGTCTGTCCTGTTTCTCTCTGTTGCAGGTTCACTCCTGTAAATGAACAGCACTGTGATAAATGACAGAAAAACAGAACAGAGGCTGTGGTTGGGTCACTTCTCTGCCTACAGAAAACAGCTCACTCCTAGCAGACTACTGGCTCTGTTTCATACTAGTGCTGCTAAAGTTCTGCACAAACAGATTTTTTTGGCTGCTGCTGTGGGAAACCTAAACAGAGAGGAGTCCCTCCCAACAAAACCAGCAGGTTTCAGATCCATGTTGTCCCTCCCACTGGCAGAAAAAGGTAAAAGTCTGGCTTTGCAGGGCTTTCCCCACAGCTCTCAATCCCAGTTGCCCTTCCTCCTTCTCTCACCCCTTCCTGCAGCAGAAGCAGCCTGCCCTTGGCCCTCCTTTCTTGTCTGCACTGCAGAAAAACCTTGGAGTAACTTTGATAAAGATCATGGCAACTTCCCATCTTTCTGTCCCCAGGGAGATGCCATGGCAGAATATATTTAACAACTAGGGAGCCTATGGGTGACAACAGGGAGACTACAAAATTGCATGAAGCTGTCTTTAAAGGACAGCAAAACTGGTGACACAGAGGCTGACACAGACACACTCAAATAGCGCCTGAATACATAAGCAGTACACTGAATGCTTTCTGTCAAATCTTCTGCATGACCCGAGACTATTTGGAACTCACAGAAAGTGTCATTTAAGAATGGTGTCTTCGCAACAATAACTGAGAATTTGAAGAAACAATGAAACCATGAACTCTTAAACTTAGAAAGCTGTCCAATTCCTGGAATTATCAAACCAGAATAAGTTTAAATACTTTCTAATAAAGCCATTTTATGAATTAGAGAGAAGGTCAAAGGAGAGTGATTAGAGAAACCACAGTACCTCTTTCAGCAAACTTACTGAACAATCTCACCTCTAAAACAAGGTTACAGTTAAGACTATTTGCTAATGCAAATGTGAAAGTAAAGGAAAATGTCATCAAAATGCATGCAAAATTAAATTCACAAATATAAAGAAGAGTCATGGCTGGAGGGACACAGAAGATTTGCATGGAACAAATCATGATCTTGGGATCAAAGGCCTTCTGTGAACTCGTGTCCAACAGAAACACATTCATTAAGAGAATATCACACGTGAGATTTTACACATAACTAGATGGGGATTTGAGAAAGCAAATACAAAAACATTGGTGGTCAAAACCCTCTTTTTTAAGGAAGGTATATTTTTTTTCATTTTTCATGTTCGAAGAAAAAACTAAGAAGCTATCAAGAGGTTTTTCTAGGATAATATTTTAATGATAATATTTTATAGGTAGGTACATTTTTATAAAGATTTTTACTGTTTTAAAACTATGAATGAATTTGAAAACCAGAATCACTAGAAAGCTCTACAATTGTTTTAGAAAACAGGTTTGTGAGAACTGGAGATTACAGCTGATGTCACAACTCAAGTCAAAAACATTTCTCTGCATTCCGAAATTTTTGGAGGTAAGAAATCAGTAAATTGCTGAGTCTATATATGACAGCAATGCAGTGCAAAACAAGCAACTAATATTCAATCTGTCACCAGATGCAAACACAATAGAGCAAAACTCAGTGAGACAACTGGACAATGAGGGCCATGTCCATAATGTGGAGTTGGGCCTGCCCATGTTGGCCCAAGGTGTCAGAAAAATCATCCCTGTCAGATGATTTCACTGAGCCAGCAATAACTTGGTGTGGATACAACAATGCTCACAGAAGATGCTTTTTGCTGTTATTCAGAGACCTTGTTATTAAGCAAGCCAAAGTGCTTGTGTCAGCATGCTCCATGTCTACACGAAGGGGGTTTGCTGACTGCACAGGAGAACCTTTCTAGCATAAACAGGGTTAAAGACTTCTTCAGAATGTGCAAGAGAGCGAAATGAGACTGTAATCTTGCAATGAAAAATTGCCATTTTATAATAGTATGGTCACAGTATGAACAGGATCAAAATAAATAACAGAATAACAAAGATCCAGTGACAACTACAAAGTCAGAGATTTCAGTTCATACTGGTTATGCCTACTGTAGGAAGAGATCCTATCTCACTCAATCTGAAGGAAAGATTCACATAGCAAACACACACCACAAGTAAGCAAACTTGTTTGGAGTAATCATGGTAGGGTCTTCAAAGCAGAGCTAGAAAAAGACTACTGAAATGTTTTGCTGACCATGATGACTTTCAAAGCATGACACCTGGTAATGTACGAAATAACCGCTATAACTGAAAAAGAAAAGGTGAGCAATCACATACACTGGACAGAGCAAAACCAAGACAAACTTTACATTATTGCAAAAGCTAGAGACACCATATGTGGAAAAGCTGCCTGACAGCCCTTTGAAACAGCTTATTTGCATAAACCCAAACAGTTTAGAAAATTCTCACTGCCAAATTTCTGCAATAGAACTTTTTTTCTGATTTAACTAAAGCAAAACCAGTGCAGTTAAAATACCAAAGGCAGGCAGCAATGATTGCTACAGCAGGCAGCTACTGTAGTAATTTTATATGCCAACAGGTAGAGTTAGTGGCCCAAAAGCACTTGTCAGCCATGATAATGTCCCCTGTACAAACCGAGACATGGGATGATAAGAAGGTGTGGTACAATTTTTCTGAAAGTAGCAAATATGTGAAACTAAAAATAAACCTAAACAGACATTCCATAAAAGTGAATTAATACTTGACTAATTATTTCACCTAATTCTTATCAACAAACCAATCTTTGTGCATCAGAGACATTCTGGACAGTGAAACAGTGCAAAAGGACAACTTATCACAGTTGCTCCATGTAGAAAATAGGATAATCATGTTTATGGAAAGAAAACTGAATAAAAAGTGATCTCTTTAGATACATATAAAAAGGATTATTATCCACATGCTGGCTTCTTTTCCAAAGCCATTTTGCAGTACTCAGGTATACCAACTGAACAAGTATATAAAAAATTATGTCTAACTGAGGTACAAAGAAATCTTGAACTAAGCTCATTATTTGCTGGCTTGTATAGGGGGATAGAAAGACTCCAAGAGAGAAAGAGAAAGGACAAAAAACAGTGAGGGCTCCTTCTGGCCTTTGTATTTTTTGTACAGCCAGAAAAACCGTTTCTGAATGAAAAACACCCAGCTGTTTCCCAGCAAGCTAGAAAGAAGTACTCATCCAATAGGTTTAGTACATAAGAGTGGTCAACCAGAATAAAGCCTTATTGTAAACAGGGAGTTCTGCCAAGACTATAATGAGTTATTTTTGGACTTCTAGACAGTACACACACCTTACACTGAACGTTGTAGTCAAGGCTGTTTGCAAGCTAGGAAATGTTAATGATGGAAATGGGAAAATGCAGGCCAAGTGATGATGTGGGAGAATGAAAATCCAGAGTTTTTTCCAGAGGCCTGGGGATAGATGGACCTTTTTACTAAAAGTGACGAAACTCACAAGATATTTCTTAGGTTACAGAAAGGAAATAAACTGTGACACAATACCACAAAGACTATCATGGATTTCATCAGACAAACATATTACAGCAGTAGTTTCAAGCAAACCCTTCTTTATTTTTTCCACATAATTCACAGGACACTATGAGATTATTTTGAATACTGCACTGCCACACCATACAAGTTGAATGACAAAGTTCAGATGGTAGTTAAAACAGACAAAACCTTTAATAAACTCAGCAAAAGAAAGACATATGGTTAGTTGTCCTGAATGAAACAACTCTTTCATAAACAACAATACCTCTTTTTCCATACTGGATGCCAAACACATCTTTTTGTAATAGCTATAGAGTTACTAATGTTATATGGAGAGAAAGACACCTTAAGGCCAAAACTTTTGATATCTTTTGATAAGAGATAAGAGCTTCCAAAATTGCCTCAGGAAATATTTGCCAAAACAACTTATTTCTCAGGCTAAATTATCCTCTACTAAGGATGCTAAATATGCTGAACAGCTCATTCGTACAAGATTAATTGATGAGCACATATTTCAAACAACTTCATCTGGAAACAAAATAAGGAGGATGTGTAGAACAAAGAAATATGCTCTCTTCTGACACCTGATAAACAAGATGTGGAAACAACCCCTCCAGCATGGTTCATGACTGATAACAATCAAAATATACTCCAAAACAATGTATCACTCGAAGAATCAAATGCTAGATAAGCTCCAGTTTTTGGAGAGCTAAATACAAATATTATTGCAGCCCTTTGATACTTAGAGGGGGCTCTCTTTTGATGGAGACAGGCTTTTACTAAAGCTTGTAAGTTAAAGGACAAGCGGCAGTGGTTTTAAGCTGAAAGAGGGTAGCTTTAGATTGGACACAAGGAATATTTTACAATTAGTTGATGAAGAGACACTGGAACAGGTTTTCCAGAGAAACTGTGGGTGCCTTATGCTGGAAGGACTCAAGATCATGTTGGCTGGTGCTTTGAGCAACAAAATCTTGTGAAAAATGTCCCTGTTCATGGCAGGAATGATCTTTGAAGGTGTGTTCCAACCCAAAGTATTAGCTGTGATTCTGTGATGGAAGACACTCTTAGGAAGGATGTTCGTGCTTTGACCGTACAAAGAGAAACTTAAATAGAAGAAGTGTCAGAAAAGAAAACAAAATATGGAGGAAAGAATAAAATTTCAATCATGCCCTGACTTGATTTCTCTCTTTTTATGTTCTTACACCATGCACATCCTTTTCAAGCTAATTATCCAGTTTCTTAGATAAACTTATTGACTGCTAATTTACTATGTACATTTTTAGGATTGATTATGCAAGTTGTAGTTGCAAGGCAGAGCCCCCAGACAATAGTAGATGTGTCTATGTTTACTTCCAGAACTAGAGAGCATATATATTATGGAGTTCATTTTCAAAACCAGAGGCTTCTGACTGAATTTCTGTACTATCTTGCAAATACCACAGAATTGCTGCCCTGCAGGGACATTCAGGAAGTAGTAACCATGTAATCCATCACTCCCTACAGAAGCTCATATCCCAGTGCAACATTATAATGAGAATTTTGGTCCTCATTATAAAAAAGTAGATAGAAAACTTATTTTATTTCTGCAAAATCCACCCTAATGTTAACCAGTCAAATTAGAGAAAAAATTAATAATAATAGTGACACATTTTTCTTTATGTACTATCATTCAGCTCCAAATTTTCCTTTGTGACCAAAGCTACCAGATACAACAAAGGAGGGCTCACAGGGGATGGGCAGCCCTTTCTCAGTTACTTTTTTGCCCAGGACTCCTAAAATGTAAATATATGCAGGAGTGTTATTCTTATAAGATAGTTGGAAGAACTAAACCACCCAAGGGAGAGAAAACATAATTTTGCATTTCTCATCATTTTGAACTTAGCTAGTACATAACTTCTGAAGGAATGACTGAATGAAAGCACCTTGATTAGCTGAGATGGAAAGCAGAGCTGCTTAGAGCTGCTGCTTATGAAGAGAAATCAAAGTTGCAGCCAGCTTCTTACCAGAGAAGAAACCAGAGTCAAAAGAACATGTACAGGTAATTTTTTTGATGCAGCAGTTTTCCTTATTTAGCTTTAAGAACAAAGGCTACACAGTCAGCACAGGCATGTCCTTCATTCTTTATGAATATCAGTCTGAAGTTGTTACCTAGCTCTCAGTAGGCAACCCTGAGTGTGTCCAAATGCTGGATAAAGCTAGAGAAAATTTTTTGAAAAGCAGACTTTACAGTGATTTTCAGCCATTTACCCAAAAAACAGTCTCTCAAAATTAGCAGCCAGTACTCTCCCACACCAAAAGAAATGGTTGTATTACAAAAAAATTTTCTGTCTTAAGAATGGTGAAATTTAGGGGCAGTTTTCCCAGAGAGGTTGTGGAGCTTCCATTCTTGAAAGCTCAAATAGACACAGCTCTGGTCTACCTCACCTAATGGGGATTTGCTTGGATTAGGGGGGCTTTCAATCTCCAGAAGCTCCCTATTGTTCCTCCATGGAGATGTGATTCTCCTCACTAACTTCTCACAGGGCTGGCTGTGACAACAATGCTGAAAACATTCATCTTAGGATATGCACTGTTCAACAGACATTAAGTGATGTAACTTTGCTCAGTTCCTGTAAGGATTATGTTGTTTGTCTCCAGCTGTCTCTCTGTGACATGGATAAAAAAGCTGAAATACATTGAAGTGCAGTGAAGTAGAAATTTGACCAATTTCAGACAGGAATTTTAGTACCACTCTATCTGGTTGCTTTACATATCTTTAGCAGCAATAAAAAATATAATTAAAGATTTAGGCATCACAGACAGCATAATTTATGCAGCTGATAACTCCTCCACTTTTGCCTATACAGATGCAGAAAGTATACAGAGGCACTGTAGTATAAAATTGAGGTGGGAAATCTCCTATTCCAATTGATTAGTTTTCATTACTAAGCACTAACCCAGCATAGCTGCCTGGGTTAGGCTCTTTTGTGTTGGATGACCCACGTCGCCAATATATCAATGAAGGCTTTGTATATAGCAACTAGTGATCAATCAGAATGGACGATTTTAAAAGAAAAAAAAATTGTCATGCTCAGTAAAATTCCCTTTATCATTCTTCTCCAGGCCTTCTGTGTGCTTTCCTGCCAGTCTCTCCCTACCTTTCTTATCTTCCTTCCCCTTCTTCTCAGCCAGGCTTAGTCCTACCACTCCTAGGCTCAGCAATAAGAGGATTTTCTTCTTCGTTCATTTAATTTTAGATAAATGTTGAATTGGGAGTTGTACATTATCCCTGATTCAGCTGTCTTGCTGGAAAGTCAGTGGGAGACTTAGTCTGAGTTGCATGTGAATGGACTTCAAAGATGCATGCCATATAACTAAAAGCTCGAGGGAGAAAAAGGCAGTTAAGAAAAAAATAGGTTGTTACCATTGAGATGCAGCTTAAAGTGGCATCTGAGACGTGTTTTTGCTAAAATCCTTCTCTGACTTTCTAAAAAGACTGCTTGAAGAAAGATAGAGATAAATCTGGCTTTTCTGAAAATCTTGAGATAGCAAACACATAGAAATTGAAAGCTTTGAAATAAGTTGTGTCCTTACTAGAAAAAACCTGAAGTTAAAGGTAGGTCCAAATCCAAATGCTACAAAAGGCCAGGGAATCAGAAATCAGGAAGAGTACTGTGGGTCCTCATCATCTATAATAATTTAGCCGGAGATCAGAATTTCCTCCTTCTTTGTTTCTATGTGCTGTATGATTACAGATGTTCACATTTACATTTCTTCCTAACAAATTACTTCCAGGTACATGTTAATATACAAGCCTTTCTTAAATATCTTGACCCTGTATGCAGCAGTAAACTTACTTGCTGAGGCATTCAAAGATGATATATAATGCCTATCACAATGTACTGAGTCAATTTAGAGCTTGTAGGCAGGATTTTTTTATCCTTAAAAAAAAAATGCCATGGTCTTTTCATTGACATCAATAGTAAATCTATGTAAGGCTAAATTCTTTCTCAAATAAAATTTGACAGGATTTTCTCCTGTTGTCTAACTCGATTCTATCTGCAATGTGGAATTTTGCAGTTGCAGTGTCATTGCATGTGGTTGCTACTTTGACCAGAAACCAGCAAGTTTCAGATGGAAAAAACTCCACAGTCAGACTGGTGTTCCAAAGCTGCTCTTAAACTCACATGAAGATTGCTATTGCTGCAATTCAAAGACATGGAAAGCTGACATATAATTTTATGCTTTAAAAGATAGCATTACTCTAAGAAGCTGACCAAGAGTTTCTTTTAGGAAACTAAGGACAAAATTTGATACCTATTTTCTATCAAAACTTAATGAAATTATTTAAAAATCAAGACATACCTGACTTTCAAAGACAATTCAAAAGTAAACAACTTTCAATCATACAAATCATGATTAGTTTTATTTAAAATGGATGTAATTATAAATAAGGTAAAAACCTTAAATAAATAAAGAATACTTTAAAAGAATCAAATACTTCTAAAAATAAAAGAATTTACTTATTTATACAAATCTCTTGATTTTTATGTTAAACTCTTATTTGCTGGAGCAAAACTCATACATTACCTTTTAAACCTCAAAGAACTTTAAGAAATGTAATTAATATTGTTCTTCTGAATAGACATGAAAAAACCTGAGTAGTGACAGAATTTAAGTTTACATAGAAATAATGAGGAGAAGTTGAGCAGGGTTTTTGTTGTTTTTTGTTTGTTTGTTTCTAATACCTGCCCATAAAACTGACCCTCTAAGGTTTAAGTGCCCATATTTGCCTGAAGATACAGCTCTCATACTGTTCACCATCGGGGCTATAGAGGGAAAGAATCTCATCTTTCTTTCATTTAAATGGTCAAAACTACTGGCAATGCTGAAAGTTTGTGTGTAAAGTTTAGCTTAGAACTGAAAATGCAAGTGGAAATTGTTAAATTTGCATTCTACATGTCTGAATATCTATAAAGATTCCAATTTCTAAAAAATACTATTAATCTACTTAGTTTTTGTAGAGTTAATGAGGGTTGGTATTCTGAAAAGAGGGAACTTGTTCTTATTTTCTAATGTTATAGAATTATGCATGCAAATTAAATAAAAAAATTTCATCTGAGTAAATCTGACCTAATGATAGGAATACTCTGCTTCATATTCAGGAATAGTAATATTAAAGGTTCATTTATTTAGTGAATATACATTGCCTGTTCCTTTCCCTGATAAACATGATACCTACTCTTAAATATATATTTTTTTAATTCTGGATGGCTGTTTCAAGCTACATGTGTAAGTTAGCCAAAGCACATCCATTGTACTGTTTTATCCTTCACTGCATCAGAAGGGTTTAATCAAATTACTTTTTTGTATGCAATGGCCAACACTTGAGGGTTACATCTGGTACCTTGCTGCCACTGAGTGTTTTTCTAACTCAGCTGACCTGGTTCCAATTCCTTGGATGTGGAACCTTGTGTGTCAATGCTCTAAGGAAAAATGCAAGGCTTCTGAGAAATGCTGTGACAGAGGATAACTTAGGTTTGAGACTGCTGTCAACTGAATCAGGCTCCTGGACTTTGACCAGCACCAGTTCACATAAACTAGGAACGCGGCTCCTTCTCTACTAAATGTGATGTACATAGCAGTGCAGTGCAATGGAGAATTAATTCAGAGACAATAACTATCTAATAAAAGTGCAAGGGCGAAATTGCTATATACTGCCATAGACACAGAGCTACACACTCAAAAAGATTGTGTGGAAACATAAAATCAGCAAGAAATGATTGCTCAGCAGGAACACGAAGCCATTCTGCAGTCTAACATGGGACTCTGTGTCCGATTAGTTCAGGCAGCCAACATAATTTAAAGTAACACACACTGTAATGAGGCCCAAAGAAACAGGCCTGTCAAAGCAGAAAAAGAATCAAAATAATAACGCAAGTTACCTTAGAAGAAAATCATACATACACAGATAGAGTGTTTTGCAAACGTAATACAAATACAGGGATGGTGTAGAGTACCTACAGATTTTGTAGGTATTGCAACTACAAGGCAGAGGATCCGAAGTCCTGCCTCTACCACATAATACTTCCATGCTCCATCCTGAATAAGGGGACTGCAACATGTAAGTATTTTGGCAAATTGAATCTTGCTAGGTGAAAAATGCTTGGAACAAGATATTGGTTAATTATTTTACTACTATTTGTTATCAGCTACCACACAGAGAAATAAGGCTGCCAACAATAAGGCTTTGGAAAGGGTCACAAGCATATGGTGGGCTACATAAAACCAATGAAAAAGAAATACACTTTGTAAAACTGATAGGTAGGCAATAATCAATGCTATTTTAAAGTGTAAAGCAAATAAGTATGAGCAAAACCTTATTTGGATTTTACTGTCCTTCAGAAAGGTAATCATAACTGTAATAAACACACTCAAACACAGCTTCGGCTAAGCACAAAACAAAAATATCAATACCACAGCATCTATAGACATCCATTCATAGGTACTCCAGCACAAAAATGTATTAAAACTGGCACTGATGCTTTGAATTCAGTAAGGCAAGTACCTATTTGAATATTTATTTTCACATAGCTAAGGTTTAACAAGAAAAAAAAAAACAACAAAAAACCTCAAACCAATAACCCACACTTTTAACTTGCATGGAATTTCTCATAAGTCTCAGCAAAATAAAAACCTCAGATGTTTCACAATGTGTGTAGTTCTTTAGGAATGGTATTGCCCAATTTAGTGTTTCCAGTGAAATGCTCCAAACCATGCACTGCTTGCTCACTCACTCCTCCCTCCTCCTATGGTAGGCTGTACATAAGAATTGGAGGCACAAAAGGTGAAAATCATGAGTTAAGAATAATTTTCTGGAAACAGCAATTAGATAAGAAAATCAACAGTAACATTTATTAATAACATTATTTATTATATTATATATATTATGTAATATGTTACATTATAGATAAAAACAACAATATTGATAACAGAGCATACAAGAGAAGCGGACAATTCACGTGCTAATGCTCACCACCTGGAAATCTCCCCCACGCTACGGAGACTGGAAAAGACTCCCCCATCCCTAGAAAATTAATGGGGTCGAGACTAATCTTCATATTCTTAGCTTTCTAGTGTCTCCTGAGAATTCTTCAATGTGATTTCTCTGTGTTTACACCAAAGGAAAATTCAGCATTTAGTTACATTACCAGTAAAAGTTGCCATTTTTTTAGTCACCACTTAGATTTTTATATTGTTGACAAAAATCCTCTTAGTTAAAAAAAGTCCTTGCGTTAAAAAAACCTCCCTTTCTTGGATGATATTTGACAGCTCAGTTTTCCTTTTTTCTCTTATGTTGGATTGTCTCCTATTGTTCTTTTTACTTGATTATTTTGGTACGAGCTAAATCCCTTTTGCTCACATATCTCAAAATAACTTGCTTTTTCTAATAAATCTATTCCTCCCTGGGTTGCCTGTCTCTCTAGTAGAAGTACAAGAAAATAGAAGTTAGTTCCTTGAGCATGAAAAAAATTAAGTTTTTTTTCATTTTTTGATTTAATTAATCTTTTAGTCAAATTACACATGAAAAACCTCAACATCAGAAACTGATAAAGGAAACAATAGTCATTCAAGAAGCAGCCTTCCACACATCTAACATGACTTGAGTGTAAAATGCTGTTTCAGTGGAATTTTAGACAGACTTGCTCCTTTATTCAGCAGTATGCTTTCACAAGACTGTAGGAAATACAATAATTGAGATAAATATTTAAAACAGTTAAAACATGCAAATACAATCATGTTTGCAAAAGCTTCATTTCCTTATGAAATCAAGGTCAATCTAACACTAACAAGAGATTAAAATCTTTTAAAACACATTAGAAGTAATTTAAGTTCAAAATCCCTTACATTTGCTTTTTATATAAAAGATTTGTTATTTTCACTAAAGAGAAGTCTTCAAATATCACTCAAGTCATATGAAGTCCTACTGTACATTGATTAACATACCTATGCAGGTATTGGCATATTCATTCTAACACATATTGAATTCATCTGTTAACTACTTCCCTGAACTCAACTGATACTAACATAACTAAAAACATAAGGAAGAAAGAGACAACTAGAGTGAAATTCTGCAACATTGCATACACGCCTGCCCACTAAAAATGGAATTTATAGCCTTTATACTTTCTAAAGACCAATATGACATAAAGGTTTCCTGAGAAGTTTTAAATTATTCAAAAAGTACCTCCTAAATATTTAAGGGCATTACAAAATAAAAATGACTATCCACCTGAGCCCAATAAAATGCCACAGTCTTATTACAAAGGCCAAGAATGTCACTGGGGATAGGCAACTTGTTGAGAATTGAATTGTGAGGAGACAGATGACAAGCTAATTTCAAGGAGATTCCACTTACTAGGCACTCCAATAATTTTCAATTTACTTAAAATTGGAGACCTGTTCTCACCACACATTGTATTTCTCTTTGGGACAATGCATCATCCTCAAAGGAAACCGCACAGAAATATCCACAGAAATACGTAATGCTAAATAAACATATTTAGCAGTTCAAAGAGCATGTTGGTGCTGCTTGTGCATATATTGGGGCATATTTTGACCCTTTTCAAGTGAAAAATGGAGTCATTACTAGATTACTGCATTAAAACTACCTCTTTTCTGTGCTGATAGAGCTGTCCTATTTTAACATGTAATCAAAAAAATTCCATCCTGCATCACAACACAGTTTCACTTATCTAAGAATTAGAACTACTGAATTCAATTATTGAGCCTGAGTGATGAATTATTACTGTTTTGGTATGATGCAAAAATATATTACATTGAGATTAAATTTAAAATACAGGTGTGCTGGTTTCACATGAAAGTCACCTAGGAGGAGGGCACAAAACACACACACAGAGGATTTTTCTGTATGAGAACTTCCTCTGTGAGTTGATTGGGACCAATCAGAAGTTGGTTTAAGAATTGACAGCCTGGAAAACCAACTAAAAAAGCTACTTCGCCTCCATGAATCACATTGGTAAAAGCAAGAAAACGTCAGAAGAGTCCTCTTTAACTTCTGGCTGTCGAGCAGGTAACAACTGGCCCAGCACGATCCGGTCCAGCCCCTTCCCATGTGGTCTGGCTGGGCAGGGGGGTTCAGAAGCCATGGGGCCCCCCCTCATTTTCAGCCAGGGGCCCTGGTGGCTGCGGCAGAGAGAGAGACAGAGAAGCCTTTACAGCTGGCTCGGAGCAGCCTTGGGAGGCAAAGCCTCCCCCAGCACGGCTTGAGATCCTGGCACAGCTCACCTCACCTTCTGTGTGAAATGTTAACCTTTCCAATGCTTGGATAAGGCTTTGCACATCTCCTGTCCTCCCCTGAATGAGAGGAATAAAGCAGAAAGTATACTAAAGTTAGTGAAGCAAGTTTCCAGATGGAAAGAGATTGAGGAGACGCTGTGAAAATTGGTTGAAAAAATATTTATTGTAAGCTATGGGGTGGACTGGACTATACTGAAAATTCCTATAAATTGTGGAGAAACACATGGGAGGTTGAAGTGTTTGAGAAAAGGAACCTTTGCCCCGAGGGAATGGGGGTCTCTGTTCTGGAGAATGGAAAGATGAACAGAGATATTTGATGAAGAAAGGGATGAAGAGAACTTTTATCTTTGAACAACTTGCCCTTACAAGTAATACCCCATGAATTTGACATGGCCCATAAACACAGCTCTGTGTTTATGTGAAGATGGGAAGAGTTTCATGATTTGCAGATTTTCCCTGGTGGATGCAAACTGTGAAAGTGAAGACACAAGAAAACATTTTTTTTTTCTCTTGGGAAAAATCCCTATGGCCAGAAAAAAGAAATTTCTTTCTCTCTGAACTGAACTGAAATGATTACTTAAGTGAAAGACTGAGTGAAGTGTCTCTGTATGTTGTTAAGAAATGTGGGAGGTGAGGGGAGGAGGGAGTGATCTGAAAATCTTATTCCGAATTTCTTATTTTCTCTGTGTTGTTAATAAATTTCTTCTTTATACTGTTTTGAGCTTTAGGCCTGCCTTGCTTCTTTGCTCCTAATCCTATCTCACAACAAAAATTTAGTATATTAGAATTGGCAAACCTAAATTAAACCAAGACAACAGGAAACAACAATTTTGGTACATTGTAACAGATTTAGGGTTCTGAGCAGTTCCAATCACTCCATTTTCTGTCTGCCTTCAGTAAAATCAGACTATTTAAATTGTTAACTATCTGAGCACAATCAGACACACAGTCATGCACTCCACCCACCCAGGTTAACTTTAAGTGCAAAACATACAAGTGCAGTGTCTCCAGGAGATCAGTACTGGCTACATAATTCGGGAAAATTCTCAAGCATTGTCAAGTGAGGCCCTTGAAAGGCCATTTTCCCCTGGGGCTACTTTTTCAGGAGATCCTTTGCATTCGTGAAAGTGATAGTGATGACTCAGTGCTACACGGGACAGAATGGAAATGCTCCAAGAAAACACAGAAATAAAGAAATGGGAGGAAATTTATATTAAGAACATCTTTATAAGTATTTGTGACCTTGCTAGTTTTGCTAGGATTGCTAAGGAAATTGCTTACAGGTAGGATTAACTGACCCTGCATTAACCTTTAATAAATGAAGTGTATAAACACATCCATGCAGACTAATCAGTTATGATGGAAGCAATCATAGAGAAACTAGCATTATATTACCTTGTCTGTCAACTGCTAGTGTTAGTTCTTCGTGAATCAATTGGTTTGCCTTAAGAAATATTTTCTGACTGAAATGCATTTAAATAATAACTTGTGTTAAAGTTTACCAGTTACTTTATTGTATATTTCTCTTTTCAGACTAGAGTATGATCAAACAATTTCTAGCTTGCAAATTCTTCTACATTCTGTATTTTATCTTTAGAAAGTATTCACAGTGTTCATATTACTCAGAAAAATGGTCATCAGGTTTTTGGAAAAGCTGCAAGTCCAATTCATTTCCATAAATCTGTTAGCTTATTCATTAATTCCTGTCTTTCCATTCTGATTCCAACCAACAGTCACATGACAGAAGTGCTTTTGTTAGCTTTGGTCTAAATGTCATATTTAAAGAGAGACCTCCTTCCACCCTCAATTGGAATTTCTGACTATTTGTCTCAGAACTTCCTTCACCAGCTTTAGCATACAACCCATTTCCAGTTCCTTAGCCTTCTTTTCCTTTCTGGTCATTGCTTCCATAAGGATTTTTTAGTTTACAAGACTTTCCACAAAAAAAAGCAAACTGTGATTAATATTTTTCATTTTGCTGTGCTTTTACGTGTTTGAACATTTTTTTACACCCCCATGACTGTTTTAAGTGCATCTTTTTATGAAAGAGTATTGTTAGGAGTGTACAGAGTTTCCATAAATTCTAATGTCAGATAAAAAAATCTTTCTTCTTGGAGACAAGGAACAATATCTGGAAACAAGTTACAAAGACTTTGCTAAGCACTTCATAAAAGAGATTGTCATTACACAAAAATAAATATTGTAAATTTTAGTAGCACAGTATGTACCTTTACTGAATATTTGTCATGTGTAAAGAGGTAAGTAAATAAACCTGATATTAATGGAGCTGCAGATCAAGTGCTAAGAGGTATTTCTTACTTGTTGACATTTCTCTAAAAAATGGGTTAGTGAAATTAAAATGTGGAAAGTAGAAAACATCAATATAGTTGACTTATAAATATAAAGGAAGTGCTCACATCAATATATAAAACAGATATTTACCATTATAAAGACAGATACAGATGAACTGTGTGCTTTAGACACACTTGAAAAATGAACATGTTCTCAAAATCTTTGCTTCACAGAATCTGAGGTTGGAAGGTATCTCTGGAGATTCAGTACTGAAACGCCCTGCTCAAATGAGGGTCATCTACAGCAGATTGCCCAGGATCATATTTAATGAGGTTCTGTCTGCCTCTAAGGACAGAGACACCTCTGGGCAACCTGTTCCAATGCTCAGCCAAACTCAAACTATAGATTCTGCTTATATTTAAATGCAAATTCCTGTATTTCACTTCATGCCCATTGCCTCTTGTCCTGTGACTGGGCAAAACCGAGATGTTGGTTTCCTCTTTACTCCCTCCCACAGGGTATTCATACAAATTGGTAAGACTTTCAAGGCTAAACAGTCTCAGCTGTCTTGCCTCTTTGTAGGACAGATTTTTCAAGTCCTTTATCACCTTTGTAATCCTTTACTAACCTCACATATATTCATATCTTTCTTACACTTGGAAGCTGCTTTGCACCAGAAGATATGTCTCATGAATCCAGTTAAAAAAAGGCACTGACACCCTTTAAGACATCTTTTCAAAGATATTTATATAGAGCTAACAATAACTATAAGGGGAGAAAAGTACAGATAATCCTATGTACCTTCAGATGCTGGAACCACAAGTGGTGTAGCGTCAAATGGGCCCCTGATCCATTCACTGCACACTGTGCTGACCCCCAGGCTGAGGTTCTGCCCCCTTGGTCACTCAAGTTATTGTGGATTTATTTTCTCCAAGAAAATAGCTCTAATGATCATTCTCAGTGTCAAACAGAAAGGATGCTCATGTGGCAACTTCTTGCCACTCTCCTAGATACTATACACACAGGTGGTATAATTGCTGGTACCAGGCAGGAGCTGCCTGGAAGATCCTCTGTTACAGTGAACTGGATGAGTTTGTCCTGCAGCCATGGGGTTTGTGCAGCACAACACTGCACTGGAGGCAATACTATTCAGCACTGTCACTGATGACCTGCATAGTGGGAAAAAATGCACATGTCTGAAAACCACACTGGACATGCAGCTCAGCACAGGCCTGGACATGCTCAAATTAACTATTACGTAGTTCACTAATTCCTTGATATACACTGATCACCCAGTCAAATTCATTACGGACATCTAGACCTGGGTACAGCACTTCTTCTGTGGCCCCTCTGGTAATGAGCACAACAGAGGGATCACGTCCTTCAAACTGCTGGCATTTTTCCTACTGTTACAGCTCAGGGTGTTTTTGGTCTTTGCCACCTGGATGTATTTTTGGCTTATGTCCTCTTTTTGTACAGAAACCTGTGGGTTCATCTACATCAAGCTACTTTCCAACTGGTCTGAATGTGCATAGCTGGTGAATTGTATTATTCCTCCTCCCCCAGACACAGCATTCTGCATTTCTCTGTTAAACTTGAGGTGATTCCTGTCAGCCCAATGCTCCAGCCTGTAGAGACCTTTCTGAAAGGCAGTACAATACAATGATATGTCAGTCACTCCTCCAAGTTTTATATCCTCAGCACATTTCCTGGGTGTGCATTTTGTCCCATCACAATGTCAATAGTGATTACATTAATCAGTACTGGACACCATATGAATCCACAGATTTACTTTGTGCCACTGATTCTTTCAGAATGGTGTTAATTCATCTCTCAGTCAACCTAACTTGTTAACCTAACCTGTACTTCTATTTTTTTATGTGAATGCTGTGGTACACAGTGTCAAATGCATTACCAAAGTCAAGGCAAAGAGTATCCCCTGCTCACACCTCCTCCGCAAAGCCAGTCAGCTCATTACAGAAGGCTCTCAGGTTGATCAGGCAGGATTTCCCCCTGTAAAACCAAGTTGGCAACTCCTGATCACTTTCTTAACCTTCATGTAAGACATTAAATAGAGACTGTATACAATGATTGAAAAGTCAAACTCATCCAGCCACTATTGACCTTGTGGACCCTTTTCTCACTGGATTTGTTTTCGCACTGGATTAGAACAATGTCTGGGTGTAGTTTGTGTTACTACTAAAAGAGTAATAATAAAATTTAAATTGGATCAGGTTTTCCTTTTGACCATTAGCCTGTCTTCAGTTTTCTCTCTCTTTAAAATAGGCAATATAACTTTCAATTAGCACTAGGAGATTTATCTGTATAGCTGCTCTAGACACTGCAGAATAAAGTCCAGTCTGCAAAGAGACGTGCAGTTCAATTCAATAGCCCTGATCACTCACCCACTTACGGACTTTGACAAATAGGTCAATATGTAGCAATAATATTAGATCTGAAAATAACCTCTGGGTTTTGGATTTAGCAAAGTTGCCGGTTGGTGTTATAAGAGAAAACATTTTTAATAGCTTACCCTTCATGTCAACCTGAACTAAGTGTAGCGTTCTTTCAAATTCCAATACAGTTCATGATTATGGTGTGATAAACAAGGCTCATTAAAGCTCTTTGACATGATATAATCATGGCAAAATTAAAAAAAAAGGTTTCTAACTTCAGGATACAAAAGGCCAGTGTACCTTTCTCTTGTGCATGACTTAGGACATTATGAATCTCGCTGGCTACCTTTTCTGAGTTTGTTCAGGCTTCAAACCACTACAGAGCACCTACAAGATCATCAATCAGTACAAATGTAACCTTATCTCCTGTAAGCAAAGCACATGAAATCATAACGGGCTATTGCACTTTTGAAAATTCTAATTACCCTACTTTCTTTAGGTTTTACTGTGTCTATGGTCTCCAAGAGAAATAAATATGTGCTGCGACTACTGATCTTGATTCTTAATTGAAACTATTCAGTCTACATAATCTATTCTCACTGGAGCTTTAGAGGTGAAGCTCAGGAAATGGCTCAAACAGCATGGTGTCCAAATGAACAAACTCTGCAGGTCTTCCAAAATCCAGTGTTTTACATGGTTTCAAAATGAAAATTTATTATCCCAGGGTCAGTTAAAAATTTTATGTTAGATTTTGAATTTATAATAAACCTTGTTACCAGCTTTGTTGAGTCAAAGTATGGATTTTATAATGAAATGTAACAAAATTCTGCAAGTGATGATTCATCTTCTAATTCTTTACCTGTATCTTTTTGCAACAGTTAATTTTTTTTCTGATTAAAATTTGCTGTGTGAACTGAAAAGGCTAATATGATATTTTTAAAGTCAGCAATCAATATTATAATCATTAAATTAATCGGGGTTTTAAATAAAAGTGACAGAGAATGGAAATGTGAGCAGAGTTATCTCCTTCATTGATTTTTATTTCCTGACACTTTAATAAAATACTCACTGGTGTATACTAGATTTATCAGAATTGTCTTCTGAACAAAAAATTATTGTAGTTGTTGATTTCTAGGACTGTAGAGTGAAACCTTTTTTGATTGTAGTAGGGCAAAGGTGGACTGAAACTTCTTGTTAAGTTCAAAAGTGGAATAAAAAAAATTAATTCAGACTTCACTAAGTACTTGATATTTTCCATTTAAAATTTGAAAACATATTGATACAATCACATTGCTAACCTAATTTGAAACACTCATGTTAAAGTCTTGCATGGTGATCTAGAAGTTACACATCATTCAGCAAAGTAATGTTTTACATTTAAACTCAAAGTACCTTGCTCCTTATTTTCAAATACAATGAGGACATCCATACCTACCATGATTTGGGATTAAAAACATGTGCAAGTTATTTGACATCTGTGACAAAAGCTAAAAAGGATTTTTGTTTCCTATTGACATGGTAATACAGTAGGTTTTCCTTCTGATACAGCAACATGGTATTTTCACAAATAATTGGGCAAGTTTTGATGCCCTATAGGTACTGAAAGGAATATCATTACTTCACCTAAAGTTTTTGATAGAGATGATGCAGCTCCTTTTTGCTTTCACCCTCACCCTGTGCTATTTGTAGGTTTTTACATAAGTATGCATGGCAAGGCACACAGGGAACTTCCTCTCCCATTTTTCAAAACTGAAGCCTTAAGATGTGGATCCCCTTCTTATTATTAATTTTCAGAGATGTTTCCTCCTCCTTCAGAGTAATAAGACTGTAAGACAAATATTTTAAGCTGTTTTAGTGAGATTTTGACCTAGTATAGTGGATGAAGAGGACCCAGATCCACTGATCTAATCAGTGCTGCAGACTGGGCAGTTCTGCTGAACCAAAAAGCTCAGCAACACGTGCTATTTGGGAGATGTCTCCCTAAGAAGTACAACAGGGAAGTACTTGTAAATTGTGATGTAGCCTTGAATAAGCTGCTCCTTGTTTAAAGTGTTTGGTTACAAACATATTTTGCAGCCGAAGAGATATGTGAGTGTTTTACTTTGCAATATTCTGGTTCCGTTGTTGGGATAAACTACTCAGCTGAACCACCTTATTGCCTCATAAAACAGAGCAGCAATGCTATTATCGCTTAACTGCACCTGAATTCAGGCAGAACTACTTTGTTCAAAGAGCAGTAAACACTTGGAGTAAGTTGTCAAGTAAGGTCATTGGAGCAAATAACATAAATGAGTGCTAGAGATACAAGACATTTCCATGAAGGAGATTGAAGGATACAGTGACAAGAAGGGATTCAAGTAGGATGAACTGAGCTCAGGAAGGACTTATTTCAATGTTATTATTGAAAATTATCCTTTTGCAGAAAGCCAGTAGAGGCTTTGTACAGCACTTATTCCTTATATGCCTTAAGAGCCTTAAGTAGGATCTAAGAAGTACAAAGCAACAAATTTTAGCCTGCGTGAAGAGGGCTTTAATCAATCCAATAACCATGAGAAGCACTGTATTCATGCCTGTGAACCTTTAGAAAAGGTAGCTCTTTGAAATATTTTCTTAAAACAGCCTGGTTTTGCACTCTTTCTTTTCACAGATTCCCAGCTAAAGCTAAAAAATCACTGAGTGTCTTCCCTGCAGCCACAGTTAACATTCAGGGCTACTTTTGTTACACATTGACAACATGTGTTTTTCAGACTTTTATCATATACTCTCAAAAATTAAGCTTACAACTAGCTGGGCAACTGTTAGCCACTGCTCCGCAAGGCATTACCTGCTCAGGCAAAGGCAAGCCCCAAGAAAACCTGAACCCTACGCTCCCAGTCAGAAGGACCCCCATGGCCTTTTTGTCGTAATGGCAAAAATCAGATTTACTAGGCTGCAATACTATTCCATAGAATAAGCATTAAATTTAATGCTGAATGTATACCAAATCTTCCAACTTCTCACATGAGCAGCCCTCTTGCTGTTCCATTCCTTAAACTCAACATTGGCTTCCCTCACATACCACAGCTCCTTTCTGCCATTCTTCCTACCTCAAGCACCTGTTCCTTTCAGTCTAAGCTCTGGGATCATTCAAAATCTTTTAGCAGTTCTTTCTTACTGACCAATTACCTCCTGACAAACCTTTTCAGAACCTGTAATAATGAAGGAGCAGGATGTTATCAGCTTCAGTGTTATTCTGCACTGTCGGCAGGGAGGACTGAAGTGGTGGGAGAAAAAGACAGTGCAGCATTCTTTCTGAATCTCAGTAAGAATGACCCCAAAAGAAATGGTGTAATAGAATACTTGGTTTAGTAAGATGGAATAAAAAGAGTAAAGAAGATAACAGTTCAATCTTACACTCCTCAGATGCTGAGAATTCTGCTTTCTAATGTCACATCAGAATGACCCCATATGGATTTTCCCACCATGCAGTACACCCCCTTACACAGGGTTCCTCCTCAGTGCCATGCCACAGTGCATTTCATTTTCTGTGAAAACCAGAGCCATATGCTTTTCCTGGCAGGTTGGAATGCTATGCCTATCCTAATGTCATCACTGTGCAGGCAGGCATTGGGCACTCCAGCAGAGTCCCTTGCAGCAGCCACTGGTGCTGACATATGGGCTGCTCTGACCTGGAGAACAGTGCCCAGAAGACCAGACATGGTCTGCCCAAGGTAACTCACTTCTCACACACCATGTCTTTTGCAAGGTGCCCAACACAATCACACCTTGGATGGAGGGTGTGAATTACTGTAGCTGCTATTTTGGATTGTGAATGCTGCTACCTCTCCCAGTGAGAAAGGCGCTCGGACAGGCACAGAGAGTCACTGAACCCACAGTTACAAAAGAGTCAGCAAGTCAGCAAATGTCAGCAAAAAAAACCCAGAAAGGATCTCCTATACAGAGTTCCAGAGAGGTTTATTGCAAGGTCACACTGAAAGAGTCCAGGGACAAAGGACAAAATCACTGCAGTGTCTCGGGCTAAGTCTGGGGTCAGGGGCCAAAGGTCTGAGGTAGTGGGGGTGGTACCAGGGCAGGGCAAAGGGCAGTGATCTATAGGGAATTAGGGATAGATTAACCAAGTGCTGCAGGGCACCATGGGGGAAGCCTCTCTCTCTCAGTTTAGACAGTGAGGCATTCTCGAAGCCTGTGCCAGACTTTTCCAGGGCATTCCCCTTTGAGTTCCCCTGATAAGCTCAAGGGCCTCCACACTGCTGGCAGTGTTCACAACCTGGTATGACCCCTTAAATAAGACATATCATTTCCCTCCTAAAAATACTCTGTCCTGTTTTCCAATCAACTCACTGAACTACTCTCCCTTGGTTTATCACTTCACAGCTACCTCTAGAGTTTTATCATGAACACAATATAAGTATTCTCTTCTTGTTTAGACCCAGAAGCAAATGAAAAACAGTTCACCTTCACATTGATACAATGGTGTGCAAAAATAGAATGACACACTCTTTTAGAAAAAAAGAGGAGCAACGTAAACTTTGCTTAAATGTGTTTCCATAGACTTTTCTAGCTAATAGTAAGGGAGATAAAAATAATTTTAGGACAAATAATAGCTTCTTTCCTTTTGAAAATATGAAAAGGTTTTTGATTAAATATGCCTTTGAAAAAAAATCAAATGCATCCAATATCAAACTGCGCTGTTTATACAGGTGAAAGAGCAAAGTTTATTTCCACTGATAGAATTAACATTAGAAGGAAATAAATGAGTACAAGACTGGCGTCCCATGGTTTATTGTTCTTACTTACTGAGTTTAAAATTATATTACCCTACAAAAAAACCCTGATCAGTAAATTTAAAGTCCTATAAGAGTAAGAATCATCCTGTACTTAGACATTCATGCTGGGAAATGATGAATTCAGTTCAAAATATTGGTGTGATGTCTTAAGCTCAAATTCAGAAGTCCCAAATTAAATCTTTGATCTTAGGGAGGGGAAAAGGCTATGCATCTTGAAAGAACCAGTCAAAGGGAATAAAATAAAATACCAGTCAAGGAAAAATTACTTAGCTAATCAGAAGCTAAACTCATGAAATTGTCTAGAATGTGAACTTCTTGCAGATTACTCCAAGCCTTTATGCTGTCATATTGTCCTAACTGTCTGTAAGTTGAGGCTAATAGCAGTTGTCTCTTGAGATTCATGCAGTGTTCCAAGTCTATTGCAGCAGCAAAGTATAAGCACCTTTTAAAGATGTTTTTTATTTCATTTCCATCAACGTATTTGCCAGAAGTAATTTTATCTGTGTCTACCTGAAATTACTCTGTATTTGTTTAACCTGAAGAGAAGAACATACCTTTATTGCTGTTTTTCAACAGAAACAGTAAGGTATTCTTTGTCGGGTATTTTGTCAGTATTCTGATTCTCTCAAAAACTCAATTTTACTGAGTTCCTTTATTTAAAATTTAGGAGAAGAAAAAACTAAATTGCCTTTTGTGTGGGTCATCTCACAGATATCTAACAGATCCCAACAGCATTTAAAATATAAGTTAGGAAGCAAATCAAACACTAAGCTGAACTAAACTAAAATATTTTTTGCTGTGATAAAAAAACCTGAAGGCAATTTAAGTCGGCAAGAATGTAAGAGGACATTGTAAGTGCTTTCATCCTGCTGAAGGATACAACTAGGAAATTAAGGTACTTAATCAGACTCCTAGTGTTTGTTTTTCTGATCTGATTTTCCTGCAAAAACTCATTTTCAGGAATCACAATTTAAAATGGTAATTATCGTTATATCTAATCCTGAAAACTGCTTTTGTGACAAATCAGTGATGAGGCCCATGATATCCTTTATTTAATCATAATTAATGACTGTCTGTGATGATATAGATGGAAAAAATATACTCCCCTTAATTGAAATTATTCTCTTTTCATTCTGATATTATATAATCCAGCAAATTCCTTCTGTTTTCATTATGCTGGGAATTTCTAAGTTTCTCGCCATGAAGGAGAGAATCATAATACAAGTTTCCTGAAAATGCCAGAAAGTTCTTTACAGTAAATGTAAAAAAAAAAATCATGGCCAACTCTGTTAAATGTCATTTTATAGGTATGTTTTAAGAAACATGAGGAGAATATGTAACAATAATGTCCACATTTCAAATATTTGGGCAATTACAAACGACAGGTCAAGTTCCATTTTGATTAATTTGGATTTTTAAAATACCTTGCTCAGAGTGGGACCAGTTTTCAGTGATTGTTCTGAAATATGCTTATTTCAAGATGCCTCAATTGCTTATGCAGAATTCAGCTCTTCCTGAGAAGCATTTACAAGGCCTTGATTTGGCATGCAGCTGTATCTCTTTCCTTGAGGATGTTTTATGCCACCGTCATCACTCCAAATTGGACTTTTTCCCTCTTTCTCTTAAAATATTTCGGACTGGTCACTACTCATGAGTGCTTTCTGGCATCAGATCTATTAGATTATCTAATATGGCCTAGAAAAACCTGTGTTCTAACCATAGAAAATGGTGCAATGAATTATACGCAACCTCAGGAATGGCTGTGAAATTTATAAAAAATACCTGAAGAAAAAGAAACAAACATACTTCAAATGCTACCACTGAACTCACTTCCTTTATCTTTTTATATGTCACTGTTTTTCCTTTGCCCAAACCTGATTAATAGTGAAATGTAACAGGAGATGAGAAACAGAACTTTATCACAGCATGAAAATACCCTTAAACAATTGTGAAACAAAGTCAGAGGCTCAGAGAGAAAATGTTTAAAAATAAGGCCTTTCCTAGACACTACTTCCTTTCTTTCTGGTGGTAACTTTCCATGCCTTTCCTCTGACCTTCTGACTCACTATTCAGTATATTGTTGTTATTATTATTATCATTCATTTATTTTATATTATAA
Source organism: Muscicapa striata striata (assembly GCA_030060385.1). Classification (NCBI taxonomy): domain Eukaryota; kingdom Metazoa; phylum Chordata; class Aves; order Passeriformes; family Muscicapidae; genus Muscicapa; species Muscicapa striata. The sequence goes on from JAREIS010000101.1 coordinate 619,024, forward strand.
ATTCCTCACAGCAATCAAGAGCACTATTGTTATTTTATAGAGACACTAAAGAAAATGGATCTGTTTACTTTATCTAAAATAAGATTAAAAGCTGATTTGACCACTATCTACAGGCGGTCACATAAGGAAACCAGTTTTTATAGTCATTATTCCTTTACTCTGCCAAAACAAAAGGTCATAATAAAATCCAGTAGTTGGGAGTTCATACCAGCTATATTCACTAGAGGAACAGAGATGTACTCAATGAGCCTGTAAAGATAAGAGCAGTAAATCACAGAAATATTTTACTTAGGAAAGCAGAAAATTCACTTGAAGGTTTTTCATCACAACTGGTCATCTGCATTAAAAATGTCTGTCACAACTCATATGGAAATTATGGGCTTGATGTAGAAGTTATTTGATATATTTTTTGTTTCATACTGTATGTAAGATCTGGTACTGCTTGTTGCTACAGTGTGGTATATCCTTCACTGCACATCTCAGTCCCAGACATGGAGCCAGGCTCAGTCAAGAGCCCAGATGGCCAGGCATGTCTGTGGCAATAAGGCAGGTTCAAGGTCAAGTCAGGGAGCTACGATTGGCAGGCTGGGACAGAATCAGGTTCAGCAATCATAGCCAGTGTCAGACACAGTCCAGTGAACAACTGGCAGGGCCACAGTGAGGGCACAGGTTCAAGGTGAGCTAGGAAGCCATTCTGCAGATCAGGGTCAGGACAGACACTGTGGCTGAGCTGAGAACAGGAACTCCTAAGACAGAGTTTAGACTGACACTGGAGGACCAGAGTTAAATTGGAGTTTCTGGCCTCTGTCTGCCATGTGGGGATAGGAGCCCTAATGAGGTTCGTCAAGACCTTTTAGTGCATTTAAGACCCCAACAACTGTGCTTCATAACTGTGCCCTCAGATTTCTGGTGACAAGGTTTACATGCTGATGCTGACAAGCAGGAGAACTTCTGGAGCCGCTCCTAGGAACAGTACACAATGGTCTTGAGTGTGACTTTACAGACTTGAGATAAAACAGTTGGCACTGCAGAATCTAAATTAATGTACCTGCCTGCTTGCTATCTAAGATGGCAGTCATGAGATAGCTGATGTTAGTCAGCCTGCATTAGATATTCTTATTTTGAAAGATGATCACATTATCTTAAAGCAAACAAGAGACAAGCCCTGAACAGACTGTCCTCTCCCTTCTCTGTGAGCAAGATAATTGTTAATAAGTTAGGCAAATTGGATACTATAAATAAAGGCCATAGGATGAAGTCATAGACTTGCCAAAGATGTATTTCATGCCTGCCCTATCTATCAATGTCTAGAGATTTCAATTTCACAGGTGAAACTTAAAATCTGATAAGGACATCACTGCTTATATTGCTCAGCTGCTCTGCATCACTGAGCATTGTAACTGGTGATGTTCTCAATGACAAGTTGCGTAATTCTCTCAGTTTTGGTTTTCACACCACCTTTTTCTTGAGCCAAATTTATCATTTGCAATTGTTTAGAAAAAGGCTGCTGAATCAGAATCACTACACTCTAAGCAAAGTCTTATTACAGCAATAATCTAAATGTTGATTTTCATGATTAGAATAATGATTGTTGTCAATACAATCAGGAGCTCAGCCTTTAACAATATTATCAGGAAAGATCAGTTTTCCAACTTTCTAGTCAGACCATACTGCAGTTCATACAAAGATTCAAAAATGATAAGTACTCTTTCTGCAAAAAGAAATACTTCACTGCTGGTCATCAAACATTGAAAGTTTGAAGTATATTATTTCGAAGATTCTCATTTGTGGGCATCAGCACTTCCTCTGACAATGAGTAAAGAAGTTGTATCACATCCAAGGAGTCCTGAGGATCTCTGAAATGCTCATTACTATGGTAATAAGGGCATATCAAAAGGAAATGGATGTTAACTGAGATTGCCTCTGACAAGACACATTCTGTTGTCTCTTTTTTTAAAAATTGTCAGTGGTATGGACATGAAAACTGTCATAAATTTGAGGTGAGCATTTTCTGTGGATTCTTTGCGGAAAGATTCATTCTTATCGGTATATCAGTCATCAGAAGGATATATCAAAATAGGGTAATTAAATATCAATCTCTATTTCTTAAAATAATAAATCAAAATTGGACAAGATCCTGGGGAGCATGATGTAAACCTTGGAGACCACTCTGATTTGAGTGGGGGATGGCTAGCTTTCATTCCAGTCCAAGTTCTCTTATTAACTCACTTGTTCTGATGGGAAACTGCTTTCTTGGCGTCTATCATAAGTAAAGAGTGACTAAAAAACCTTGATACTAGATTTTTTTCTCATGTTTCCTGAAAAATTGAGCTTATAAAAAGTGATCAGTGTTATTTCTGGATCCAACAGCGAAACCAATTCTCATGAAAGGCAGAACTGCACCTTCACTATACTATACCAATGGAAACTACAATGGAGCTTTTGTGTAGAATAATGAACTCTTGAATTAGTCACATTTATAAAATAATCTGTTTTGGTTGTACCAACACACAAACCAAAAGGAGTCATAAAAATCTGGCAAAATCATAGCATGCTAATATGACATGCTCATGGTGCGCATCTGGTGTTGGATTGTAAACAATTGCTTGCAGATTTTGCAGGAAGTATTCTTGAAATATATTCTCTCAAAGTATCAGCTAATTGTCAGTGAAGGTGCTACAGGTGTGCAGAGATAAGACTTGCACTTTGAGGAAAGGTCCAAGTTGAGATACCTCACATGCTGGAGTTATAGCTGTGATACCAATGTTAATTCATGACCCAGACTGAAAAGTTTTTCAGAGGTCAATATGAATTCAGAAGAAATACACATGGAGGGAATCACCAGGTTTTTTTGTGATATCCACCCAAGGTGCTGTTTCTGTTACATGCAAGATATTGCAGAAAGAATGTAATATTTGTCTTCTGTCTCTGTCTTTGTCTTTCTCTTTTTCCACCTTATCTAGAACTCCTTTGTGTATCAGTATCATTACTGTTAGTTTCTGGGAAGATGTTGCATTCACTAGACCCTTGTCACATATTTAGCTCCACAAACATAGCAATCATCATTATGTCTAATATCATTCTCTATAGTATGGATGTTCCTGGACCATTGTAAGTAGAGGACTGTCCAACTTGGTGTTTCTGAAACAAATCTGCTTTGCAAAAATTTACTATCTCAGCTAACATGCTATTTTTTTTTTTTTCTCCTGACAGAATCTACTATGGTTCAAGAGAAAATCATGGGGCAAATTAATTGTACTGGGAGCAAAGTTACTTGCCACTTTTTTCCCGAAAGGTCCTACATCCCTTTTCTCATTACTTGGCACATTCACAGTGAGATCAATTTGCTTGTTTCTGTCATCAGGTAGCTGGTGTATGCCTGACCATGTTAAAAAAATGCACACCTACATTCCATGACAGCATTTCTTACACATCCTGGAATGTAATATCAACACCTAATAGTAAATGCCACACATTCTAGCAGGTGAGTGATCAGCTGTACACTTTCTTTTTGGAATTCTGTTGTTTAAAGTATGATAAAAAATGTGTTTAGCTACATTTAGCTAGTTTTATGGTTGAGTATTTAAATAGTGAGAAAGCAATCATATTCTAACAGAAGGAGGGTCTTAATTCATTTTTTAATTAAATCTCAGATACAGAATATTTTGTTTCCTGCATTTCCATTCACAAAATATTTTTGAGTAGGAAATGTTCTCTCTTAGATAAATTCTGTGGATTTAGACAGTCCTGTGCTCGAGAAACATTTAGAATGCTTTCACAGAATAGAGCACAGTATGGCTTATGGTACGGACAGATGCCAAATGACATTTCTGCAAAGTCCAGCTCAGCTTGATCCAACTGTAATGAGGGAAGAATCTCTTGCAGACTCAAATGGATTTCTTACCAAGACCATAATGTATAGTTAATGTAGTGAAAATCTCAGTGAGACCTGACTGTAAACTTGAAGATAATATTAAGGAAGAAGAGGACAAGTTATTACTGACCTTCCTCTGATCTGGTAAATTAATAAATCAGTGTCAATTTTAGTCAAGCATCTGGTTTTAGCTACAACAGCAAAGAATGTGTTTGTGAGCCAGAGCCACCAATGCTGATTTGTGCAGCTATTTTTATGACTCAAAAAAAAGGGGAAAAACAACAAAAGGTGTCTTCAGGCATTTAGGAGTTCATTTATTATATTGATATAATTTCTTTGAAGGGCAATTAGAACTTTAATGGTTTTTATCATTGGCAGTTTTTTGATTGTATGAAAAAGTTATCTCGAGCCCATTTGCAACTCCTACTTGTGTTACTGGCAATGCAAAGTCTTCTATCATCTTTTATTACAGACTTTTTCCCCCACATTTTCTCTTTGGAGTCTTCTCCTAAACCTGGGAGTTTTGACTCCTACTTTTTCTTGTCAATGTAATTTCCTACATTATTTCTCTTTTTTTTTTCTCACTTGTGTACTGGTGGTCCTTGTGGTTCTGATTTAAATCTTTTAAAAGACTCTTTTCATAGAGGAAATAAACTTTCTCATGTAAAAAAAAAAAAAAAATATATATATATATATATATATATATTTTTTTTTTTTTTCCTGGAACAGAGAGAAAAGCTACAGCTGCTGTCAACATATCTTCAGCTCTTCATAAGAAAGAATGGACAGAAGTACTCTACAGATCTGCTTTCCCTTTATGAAAATTCCCAGGAAACCCTTATGCTAAATAGGTCATTTTCCCTGAATGGGTCCATAAGGTTCTGTTGTGCCTGCTGTCATGATCCACATATACAGAAACAGAGACATAAGAAACTACTGTTATAATTTAACATAACTTTCTGCATCACAATGGCCACAGAGGTTCCTGCTTCAAACCCCCAAATTTTCAGTTGTGATACAGTACATCTGTTATGGAGCTATTCAATAATAGCCCAGTGTTCCTTATATCTTAAGATTTCCAATGGAGGGTTACCCTCATTATGAAAAAAACACCAAAAATTGTCTTACATTTGTAATATATGTAATTTCAATTTTAAATTTTTGTTATTGCATATTATTTTATGTCTTTCTACTCTAGGAAGAAAAATTTTAAAAATTTCTCATGCAGTAACTGTTTTACAGTGCCTGTATAATGGTCTGAGTAAAGGATAATCAACTCAACCTGCTACATGAAACAATTTATGTTTTTAAAATAATTATAAGATAAAACCAAAAGAGGTGGAATTGGCAGGCATATTCTTGTATACTGGTCACACAGAAACATATGTATTTGAAAACATACGTAGAAAGCTACATCTCAATAGATTGTTTACTAAAGCCTTTAGGCTTTCCTTATAAGTGACTTCTCCAGACTATAAAGCACTGGGTTTTTTTTCGTCAATTTTGTCTCTTCACTTTATTCATGTTTTCCAAGTATGAATACTAAAATATTTGTCAAAATTTTGGTGCTGGTCTTGTTAACACAGGAAAAGATGAAGCCACACTGATAAAATTTCATATGTTTCATTATATTTGTCTAACTCCAAACACTTCTTCCTCTTACAAAATTCAAAATCACCATCATTTTTACAAGGCATGAACACTTTCATGAGTAATATTTACCATATTCTGAATACACAAAATGGTAAGCATGATGTTTCCTTCAGTTACAAAAATCGTGCTTTCCCTCTTATCTCTTAATAGCCCTTCTACAAATGTATGTGTTAACCTGCAGCTTTAGCTTCTGTTTCTGTTTTCAAAGCAGCACCTCTTCAGAGCATGCTTTATCACCACAATAGCTCCTCTGTCATGTTCCAATAATCTTTATAATGCCATAGATCATTTTCTGCTCTGTTAGTTCATGCCTTTCCATCTTATTGCTCAGTTTTTAGCCAGAAAATCTAGCCATTGTCTAGCCCAGTCACATTTGAACTGTTGCACCCTCTTAATCAGCAATTAAAAAAAAAAAAAAAAAAAAAAATAGGCCACCCATCACGGAAGTGGAATTTTGGTCTTCCAAAATTTGGAACTGTGAAGAATTTAGCATCTCCAAGCTATAGGGAAAATATTTTGCGTTTAAAAATGCAAAGGAAGAAAACAAATCTATTTTTTTATTGCTTTTCAATCTTCCCATGGGCTTTGAACCAAGCATAGCCTGTAAGGAGAGAATCTTTATCAACTTCTTTCAGGAGTCAGAAAAGGAAGACCGGAAAAAGAAGCTTGTTTAGAGGACTGTCAGACTAAGAAGACCAAGATTGTCTGGCATCTTTTTGAAGTAATAAAGCAGAGTAAGCAGAACCTCATCCTAACACAGGAGCTGATGAGGCAGAATCCTATCACAATCTGAAGGTTATTTTGTGCTCCAAAATCTCATAACTCTGCCGTCTGGTCCCAGTGATTCACAATTCTGCTCCTCTGCAAACTCCAGGAGGTAAAGTAAGGAGCAAGGCAGCTCTGAATGCACAGAATGAAGTGGAGGTTCAATCCAGAAGAGGCCAGGAAAGCACAGACAGCAACAACAGTGCACTGTTACACTTGAGTTTAAACTACAAGGGCAAGGGTGTGAGCACTCATGCTTCCAGGTAATAAATATACTTTTAAAATCTTGGGTAGTATGCCCTTCTCCTATTGTTGTTTTTCCTGCCTGCACTTCTCCAAAATATCTACAGTGATGAGATCTTGTTTGCACTTCTATATAAAGTACCAGCTTTATTGAAAACTGATCTGCATGTTTTCAGCAATATTTTATTACAAACTTGCAGAGGAACACACATCCCACTATATGAAAAACATACGTCTCTTGCATAAATAAGCTTCAAGTTTTATTAAAAATCAAGATGCTCCATAGTATATAATGAATTATTAATTTTATGTTCATAACCATAGTCACAAGGTTTTTCCTGAAACACAGTGCAAAATATAAAGGAAATATCACAACCAAGTTTTAATAAGTTAGAGGCTTAAGATAATAAAATCAGTTCTTCTTTTACAAAAAGTAGCTTAAGGCATCTTTGATCACATGTCACTGATGACTCTACAGAAAATCTGTGTAGTGCTGGTGCAACCTTGGTGAAATTCTCTTCCTTTTTTCCCCCTGGATAAATCTGTCCACTGCACAAAGGACAGTTCAACAGTCTGCAGTCTTGTCCCAGAATTATATACTTTCCAGTCCTTCAATTGTACCTTTCTTTAGCACTGTGTCTCAGCTTAAAATTTCTTGAAATTAAATTATTTTGCAGGATACAAATCAAGGTTTAAGAAAGAGTCTTTCTTCTGACTAAGCATTTATAAACATACTTCAGGAAAATTGAGCAAGATGGCCTTTTCCTTTAAATTCAACCAGAGGAGACAGAAAGTGATAATGAAGGGCAAAAAAGTAGATCACAACATTATTTGATGCTTTCAGCCTTTAACTTTCCCTATTAACTAAACTGAGATAAAGTGCTGTTTCAAGGAAGACAAGTCCATAGCAAATAGCTCCTGAGCATTCTCCTCTTTCACTGCTGCAGCTGCCTGTGGGGCAGGAGCTCCTGATCATGACACTAGGAATATTCTTAGCTCTGCAGTGGCTGATATGCAAAGCCAGAGCCTTTTCTCTGTGAAGAAGTTAACTACCACCTCACAAATCTCTGCATTTTTGCAGTCATTGCTAAAGTAGTACCAGGGAGGAGCTGCAAAACAGCAATAGCTAGGCAAGAAATGACTGATCATGTGTTAAATTGAAAGGAATCACTGAATCTGGGATCTAGATTCTATCTTTGTCCCCTCTAATATCTTAAATCCAGACACTTTTGACTGTCTTCTATTGCATTTCCCATAGCATTTAAATGGAAATATCCTGTTACACAGAGAGATCATCAGTCACACTGAAGAGATACGTTCCTATGCAGCAAACTTTATTGCAGAGCAGGTTGCCATTGCGGTGGAGGTCAGTTTTCGGAGTGCAGTAGGAAAGAGCTGTGTTAATGCTACTATTGACCATCTAATCATCAAAAACATAGTGCAAATATGCTGTCCATGTACAACAGTTTAATCCACACAAAACACTGAAGCTGAAGATAGGTAGGTTTGTGAATTCTTTTTCCAATAAGCACCCATGCAAAATGCCTTGTAGGCTTCAAATATCTGTTGAGACTGCTAGAGTTAGGTAGGTATTATTTTCCTTTTTTCTTAAAGATAGCAGTCTTAATGTATCTCTAACTGATTAATTGTCGTATTTATTTAGAAGAAAATTCATGCATACACATTCAGCATCCCTTCTTTACTATTTTCTTTCAAATATCCTTTTTATTACCACCTATTTCAAATGAAAAGAGGAAAAACTCTTTCCTTGTTTTGTATCCAGATACTCCTATTTATAGGTTCCTGAAACAAACAGATGTTAAAAATGCCTCTGTGTGACAGCTGGGAAATGAGAAAAGTAGATGAGTTTATTTTTAGGAAAATAACCACCCTGCATTAAAAAAAAAAAAAAAAAAAAAAAAAAAAAGTGAGTCTGCTTTGTGTATTGTGTTTTGAGTTCCTGTCTTCCCAATGGAGAGTCACGGAGAGGCAGCATAGATGAGGAAATAGAGCATCAGCCCAGAAGGGCAAGAAAAACTCAACACAGTCTCAATAACATAATTAAAAATGACTGTGGTGTGACTAAACCAGGGTTCTTGTTCAAATTAAAAATGAATTTACTGGAGGGATGATTTTCTTAAGCAGATGGGATGAGTGAGCTCTTAGCATAGGCTTTAAACATCATTCATGTTGACAATTTTTTTTCTAATTACTCCCCCTGCAGATCTTCAGCAATGAGAAATAGCCAGAAGAATAGCTCTTGACTAGTTGCACACCATGGCTGCCAGCAGAAATGTGTGACACTTTGAGCAGATCATCTCATGTCAGTGTGTTTCAAAGTCAAGAGACAAGAGTGTTTGTACTGAAGCATGAAGCAAGGCGCTGCCAAGGACTGCATTATGACTTTCTGCCTTCTGAGACCAGTTCCAATTGTGCCCCAAGGCCAAAGATTAAAGCCATTTTGGACTTTGCCAGGGCTCTACTAGCAACAGATGCCAAGGCAGTGTTTGCTGTCTGTGGGCAGGCACAGCAGGGCACATGTTCCTCTGAGACTCCTATGCAGAGTGCTCCAGTGGCATAGGGCCAGAGCCTCTCCTGCTGGTTTTCTTGGAGCAGGGGGTTTTGCTGTCCCACTATTCACTACCCTCACATACTGGTGTTAGGGTTCAGAGTATGTCAGAGAATTTAGCTCAAACTTCTTGTGTTGCTACTGAAGGGCCAGCTGGCCAAAGTCAGATGACAAAGAAGAGTCAGATTTTCCAGCAATCTCTTCCTCAGTCTTCCCTTATCCTGCTGGTATCCAAAGAGTTATCTGTGGTCCATATTATAGATAACTATATGTAATGACACTGATCTAAGAGAGCTCCACATTTCAGGGTGATTGGGTCTCCTTTCTACATATCCTTAAAAAATGGCAAATCATCTTTTCACCATTTGATGGTAAACCATGTTAGAAACTGTCCTTTCATAAGCATCACAGGGTTAGAGTTCAAAAGATCCCATCTGCATTGGGAAGGAGATGGTCAAGGGAATGACAATAATTTGGACAAATTCCTTTGGACAAGTGTAGTGTGAGCACTGCAGAGCATTTAGCCATTGAAGTCAAGCAAGGCTCTACTAAAAAAGCTGAAATTATAAACAGCCTGTAATCAGTGCATCCTCTCTTACAATCCTGTGTTCCTATTTTCTATACTTCTATTCCTCTTTCAGTGACCAAAGATAACACTTAACACTATTAATAGATCACTTGCACTTACATATACGTGGCTAAGTAGAACTACAATTAGCATAGGCATTTAGAGAGTGTAGAAGATACTGTTACTTAAATACCAGAGAAAGAGAGACAATGTGAGAAGATAAGCTGCTGTTACTTTACATGAGATCTCCAGTAGCAATGGGGTGAGAATGAATGTTGGCTACAAGGGTAAAGATCGCTCAGGTACTTAACGTGTACATGATAAATCCTTACAAAGTTTGTGCTTCATAACACAAAACTATAAGGGTCATGAATCCATGTTTAAAAGTGCTGATATGTATTGGAAAGTACTTCCTCAAGACCTACCTGCCTTTAGGAGCACTCTACCAACGCAAATCAGCTATTTTGAAAAAATAATTCAAACTTAGGTATTGTTAAATTACCTTAATGGAAATGCTCACCTTCTACTGAATGTTAATTAGTAGTTGCCAGCTTTTTCACATGTAGGTAAAACTGCTTCGAGACCAAACTTGGTTGTGGCATTTTCAAGCTTTTGACTCTTACTTCACATTTTGAATGACAATTTTAGTATGCAACAAGGGAGTTGGCCGAGATGATCTTTGAAGATTCCTTTTCGAACAAACCTTTAAATGTTTCTATGATATATATGTTTTCTATTGTGTGTACAACATTTATATTGTTTATTTGAATAAAAAAGAAGTGACCTTAATATTACTTTTATGCCATTGTTGTTTTATTAAAAAAGGTAGTGAGTTTTAGTTTGCTGTCTGTTTTTTTCTTTTAATCTAATGCTGTTTTTAAAAAGCTAATCCCTTCAGAAAGCTTTGTTGACACCAAAGTCTGGTGTTGACTTTACTATGAAAAAGATGGAACAGACTGAAAAAACCTCACATTTATGTCACTTTTAGTCTGGGTGCTCTCTGCATGTGACATATTTTAAAATTTCTCCAGGTATAAACAAAATTGGAGACTGCAGTGAACCACAGACTCCCCTAGAAAACCACTGAATCTCTCAAAAATTTGGTTCTTGAACAGCTACCTTTTTTTTAATCTCACTTCAAATCCTAAGGTTTTCAATCACTGTGTCCCTTCCCATATTTCAAATGCTTCATGTAACCAAAGTGCAAATGCTGTGTCTTGCTGTGGATCCATGTAGAGGTGAATCCTCAGGTAGTTTAAGCAGACCTGGATGAGCTGCACAGTGTACTGCATGAGATCAAATAGACACGTGGTGTCTGTGCCCTGAACTGATGGCAAAGCCATATCATCAACCCTGAGGGAATCACACAAATTGGTGTGCAAATGTATAACACACCCAGTATTTGTGAACAGGGGTGGGAGACCATGAATATTACATGAATATCCAAAGCAAATTCCTCATAAAAATGGAGAAAAAGAAATGTTATGAAAAATGCATTAAATCAAAAGCAGACACCATACAGAGCAGAGAAGGTTTCCATGGAAGCAGTTTCCCACATGACAGCAAGATCAGCAACAAATGTTGTAGAGAGAAACAGGGCACAGAAATGTCACCAGGTTAAGCCTAACTATCACACTGGCTTGTAAAACAATATATATAACTATTTAAACTTGCCAAAATTTTTATCTGTGGAATAGAGTTAATTATTTCCAACCCAACTATATCCATAGATATATACAGTGAGAATGAAAAAAAAAAAAAAAAAAAAAAAGTCAGTACTGGATAATTGTCAAAGAAAGAGTAAATGTTCTTTGTCTTGGTATTGTTTAGAAACTAGCTTGGAAGGTAATTTGCAATAACCCTTGTTCTATTTTCTGCTGAATCTCCTACAATATACAATCTAATAAATAGAATAAAAAGTAGTATGTACCTAGGAGATATAAGATTTAAGTGGGTTCTATTAACAATCTTGAAACACATGGCCTATGAAATATCCCATACACTAAGATTTAGGACTAATTCAGAAAGAAAAAGAAAATAAGAAGTATTAAACTTGTAAAACAGAAATTATACATTATACGTGGTACGTGAAAGTGAAAAAAATACGATTAACATGACTGACACTGACTAGATCTATGAGACATAAGAATAAGGCAAGACCATTATTAATAGTTTATGATGAGCCACCTGATGAGCTAATACTTCAATTAGATAATGCTCACATTTTTAAGTCTTGACCCCAGAGCAGGACATTAGATGAGAGAGTTATGCAAAGAAGTTTCTGTGGTAATGAAGATTAGAGGAAGATATTCTCTTAGCCAGTATTCATAAAGTTATGTATTATACCACTTCCACTTGATACAGCCTTTGCAGATATTTTTCTGAGGTCTAAATGCAAAGCACATCTGAATGCCAGATTGCTGTTTTCTGGGGAAAGGGAACTGTATCTCAACTTGAAATTAAGTAATTCATATTCCTTCATAGCTGACTACACAGAAGTATCAACAACAAGCTAAATATTGTGCTTAGTAAGAAAAAAAAGTAAGGATGATTTACCTTACCCTATTTTACTCCTTGAAAAAATTTTGTTACAATTAAGAGGTTTCTTGGACACCATTCCAAGCTTTCTTGTGGTGATCAACATTTTCCTGCATTCATCAAAATGAAGAAATGCATCACAGTGGGAAGGTGGGAAAGCACATTGGCACAAGGGGCAACAGTTCAGAGGATTTCATCCAGTCAAGGGTTATGCATTGCTTATGTCTCTGCCATCCAAAGAAATAAATCATATGATGTGCACACCTATTTGGATGAGAATGCCATACGTGCAGGTGAGATATTTTTGTCTACTGTCACAAGCCATCACTCACTCAACTAACAGTGGTACCAGCGTTTCTATAACAGATGTTGCATTTTAGTTGGGCTTTTTCTTTCCTTCTTTTTTTTTTCCACCTTTTTTCCTTCCCTTTTATTTTTTATTAATGCTGAAGCACAGAAGACAAGACAATCCCTTGGCATAAATTACATTGGCAGGGATGCAGCCAAGGATTGGCATCAGAAATTGATAATGTGCATAGCTAAAGATTACAGCCATGAATACAAACAAAACGGTCATATTCTGCTATATCACTGATGCTACAAGCATATTGACCACAGCAATGAGAGATTTCACACTCTACTAGTCTAGATATAATCTAGGAAAGGGTTTAGCATTAGAAAAAATTACTGCTTTGTTCCTGTAATATAGTTTATGGAAGGAATATTAAATATCACTGTAGTAAAAATTGACAGTGGTCTTGCTCATTGGAATCCACATGTTGACCCATGACAGATCAGTATAAAAGAATGCTCAATGATTTTTTTTTTAATTTTTTTTTTTTATTTTTACAGAACGCAAAGATTAAACTTTCACAGTTTATGGTAATCAGACAGAAGTGCGACACCTGTCACTTTTTGTTTTATTTGAGGAATCCTAAAGGATTGGTTTAGTATCTTTATTTTATATCAGAATTCATACAGTTTTCTGCCTCTTACATAAATTCATCTAGAAAATAAAGCAATTTTGACATGATCTAATGGAAGCTTTCAAAATTTGTAGCAGAGCAGAAAGATGATCAAAAGAAATTTCTCCTATGGTAGAGGCTTCAAAAATGAAGGGAATAATTTACAGTTAAGACATGACAAGTGATGGAAATAAGAAATGACAATTCAATTCATGGTAAATCCAGATCTGTTTAGAATGATAGACCAGAAAAAGTGATGAAGTTTATTTATTTTGATATATGAGTTATGAAGAAGATCTGAGTTTTATAGATCTTTGCATAACTTTATTTTTGGTAATTTCTGTTTTACTAACATAGCTTACCAACCTCAATTTCTGTTCATAGCATGATCAAGGTATTGCTTTGGATTTATAATATATTCTTTAGTTTGGAAGGCAAATTCATAATGTATTTTTTCCATTGCAGGCAGCCAGTATAGAGTCTGTGGTTCAGTATAGGATTTTTAAGTACAGCTTCTAAATTTGTACATCTTAAGACCAAGTATTGTTGATAGAATGCACAGGACAACATAATTCACTTCTCCCTTTGGTGTGACAGAACCTGTGACTGTTGAAAGCTAATCTAAAACTCATTTACTTACTTAGTCTGTTTCCTGAGTGAAATAACTAAAAGGTTAGATTAGGTGAACTTTCCTGAGATGTACTAAGACCTTCTTTTGCTAACATTTGTGCTATGTAGTGTTCCATATTGTGTTTTTCATATATTATGTGTTAGTGTTTGGCAGGTATATGTTAAATTGAAAGCTTAGTAAATAGGACATAAAATTTCTAGGAAAAGAGAAAACTGTCCTAATCATACAGTTAAGCAACATTTTCGATTTTCATATGCTAATATTGCAGTTCTGTAATTCTGTTTCTCGCAAGCTCATGGTTTTGTTTGAATGGGAACCATAGCAAAGAATATATGGTAGCAAGTACCATTTGACACCATCAGAGAGGTCATGGGACTTAATTCTACCACTTCTAATAATATACATCAACACTGCAAGATTTCAGCTTGTTTTTCTTCTTTTTCTTCACATTTCATTTAAAGGAGCATCCTAGGATGTATCAATGGAGCATACATTTGCAAAGTAGCATGAGATAAAGGTGCTGTCTGAGAGAAATCAAACACTGAATGAGAGTCCTTCATCTATATTAAATACCTGATTATTGTCAGGTTGGTGAATGGTCATATCAATTGCCATGACAATCGTGATACAACATCATTCAGCTCAGTTGTTTTTAAAAGCAGAAGGTACAACCAGATCAGAGTTTAGCACTTAAGACTAAAACTAGCCCAAATAGTTTCAATATTCATTTGATACTATCCACTGTTTATGTTTTGAGTGTTCAGAGATATGTTGCTCTCTTTCTAGTGAAGGACATTGTACATTTCCTGAATAGTTAACCTCTAAATTCTCTAACCCTGAAAAGATTTTCTAGAACCTCAAAATGACCATGTATGAAGTTGACAGTGTTTGCATGGTCAGAGAAGAGACCTCCGCAGACATCCTTGTATATGTGCTAGTCTGCATAGATAAAGCTATCAGTATCCACAAACTAGTATAATGAATGGTTATTTTTTGCTCCTTTTATTTTTTTTATTATGTTGGATTACATTTTATATGGATTTTTGCAGATATTTGCTATTTATTATAATCAGAAGCACTTAACTACAACTTTGGAGGATAATTCAGATAGTTGTTTGGCAAAAAGTCCATATTAAATACCTATATTCGTTGGTCACTGTAACAGGACGACATGTCATTCTGTATCCTGCCAGAAATTTATTCCTTTGCTGTAACAAAAGAACTATGTAAGGATTAAACAAGTCTGGAGTCTGCAATAGAAACAAAATTAGTTTTTTAAAGGGGAAATAGGACAAACTGTAGTAGAGAGAGACAGCAAAGTATTATCCTGCTCAGTGATATTTCCTCTTTAAAACAAAGTAAAAATTTCCAGTGACAATGGAAAGAGGATGATTTTAAAACTTCAGATTATCAGCCCTTCTCTTTTCCTGGTGTCTGATTCATGCTTGGTGTCTTCCCACCCCACTTGATCCTGCTGCTCCCCAAACAGTGGTTCCAATTTCTCTGGTTTTATCTTCTCTTTGAACTACAGGCCTGGGGAGGTGCAATTTATTTCTTCACAGATGCAGCATATTTTAGGCATTTGACTTTGCCACCACTGCCAACTTGATCCAGTACTTTGATTTAAAAAGGGAGGCCAGGTAGCTTTCATACCCTGAAGATAGATGGAAGTTCAGGAGTTAAATATCAAACTATTCAGTCTTTGATGGTCAATTTTTTTTTTTTAGAAAAAATAGTATTTTAATATATATTTTACTAGAATGATAGATAATAATAAAAATTTTAACACAAACTGAAACTGTGAATGTGTTCTTTGTACTAAAGCTTTTCAAAAAACCAGCTTCCACTCTGATTGACATAGAATGAATCAATAGATTCCAAGACTACTGATCTTTTTCAGCGCTCTTTCTTGTTCATCAAATGCCACCACTTTTCAAATATACTGCTATTGTAATAAATAATTTTGTATAATTGATCAGTTATCATTGAGCTGCATTTAGCTACTCATTTGGCAATATGAACTGCTCTATTTTTCAATCTGGATTGTTGTCATGTTATTTAAGGACCAAGAACCATCAGTGCGCTCGTTACAACCATTTTCCCTGATATAATTTGTTCAAAGATTTGGGTTTTTTTTTCTTCATATTTTTGCTGTTCATTGTTGTCTTTCTCTGAATTTCAGTTCTACCGAGCAGGAAATTTTGAAACATGCATTTTAAGGTCTTATAAATAAACATGTAATGTAAATTAAGTATCTAAATATAATATATTAAAAATATAGACTTTTTTACATATAAACTATATATCTAAATACTTTAGATATATAAATTACAAAGAAAAGAACACTTGACTTTAGAGGATGAAATTTCCTAATAAACTGATAAAAAGCCCCAACAGGTTGCAGCATCTCTCTAACTACTCAAATGGAATAGAACTTCATACTTGTCAGAACACAACAGACCATCTAATAAACCGTGTAAAAAGCATCCCTACTTTACCCCCTGCCCTTGGGCACACCACCTCAACAATGGGAAGTAGATGAGGCCAACCGGGGCAAATATCCATGGTCAGAAAGCTTAAAAATGGTACTGAGAGAAAGGAAATTTGAGTGTGATGAAAGTAAAACATAGATGCCAAGTGGAAATCTGTAACCATTCAGATAAACAGCTCTCCAAGTACAAGCAGAACTCAGCATATTGAAAATAGTTATGAGTTAGGTCACTTTTGTTTGGAAGGGAAGGTTGATTCAAAAGAGGTGTCTCCTCCACCTGCTCAGTTTTGACGAAAAGTAACTGAGAGTCACATTGAAGAGCTTTGAAGTGGTGAATGCAAACCTATTTTCTGCCCTAGACTTCATGCCAGTGCATTGGAGAGGATGTTCACACCATTCCAGGAGAATATTTATCTGGAGAATAAAGAAGTGCTTCCTTCTACAGAGCATACCTTCCTATGCATAAATGATCTGGTGACCTGAGTCACATCTTTTAATCTAGTGCTCCCCTATGGCTAGAACCTGTATGTTCTTCTTTTTACACAGGGCTGAATTTGTCTCCTAATTACATACTGCAGCCTTGGAAATAGCAGCTCCATTTTTCTTGCTTACTTATTGTAGATTGCAATTGATGATCTGTAAGAATTACTCCCGTATTGAAATTAAATCACTGGAACTTATCTCTTACTTTTGAAAGAGAAAAGCATAATGCTAAGATCCACATACCTGAGGCTAAAATATTTCACTGGAATACTTCTGCTCATGGATTTTGAGCACAATAGATCAAATTTATGTCTTGCATAAGTCAATTCTGAGAGAGGGAATAGTAACAGCAGGGTAAATACAACAGTGATCCCCTATTGGCACTTCCAGCTCTGATGGAGAGACTTTCCCATGTTTTCCTCTGTTCTTCCGTGAAATGCATACCAGAAGTATTACATAATTTGTTCAGTGAAGATATTGAAAATGTTGAAGTGACTTAGGAGATTATATTTAATTTTCAAGGGTGTGTTTAGCTTCTCTCTTTCTATATTTATCAGTTTTCCAGCATCTGTGGGGAGTGTTCGAGAAAGTTTTGCCAGCACAAAATTTAAGTTGAGAAATCCCTAAGTGCAGAGGTTTTTATTTTGAGAAAGTCTACTTTAAATTTCTACCTATGCATCACTTTACGTTTATTATCACATCTTTAACGTTTATCATCACATCCCATCCACTGGCACTTTGTTGACAATATGGCACTTCTGCATAGGAATATACATAGTTTTCTAGAACTCGATGAATCATACTTCTTAACACATAGAGTTCTATATAACTGCTGGCCACTGACCATAAACATATTTTATATAATAATTATACATCAAAGCTCTCACATAGAAATAATAGCACTAAATTACAGAGCTAGGTGCTGAAATATTTGCAAATGCTAGATTTAATGTTACTAGTGAAATGTAATTCACATGCTAGTGAGGATCCATTATGATACAGCATTTAATTATATGATCTCATTCTATTTTTCCACAGGACTTCTTCTTCATTTGAGGTACAGAATGTAAGCCACTTACTTAGTCAGCAGCAATTCAATATTTTTCTTTATTCCATTTGTTTTATGATCCCATAGTTTATTTACTGCACACTATTCAAACTGTGCTTGGAAAACAGAATACTTAATTTCTTCTTAGACTTTTTCATGGAGCTCACCTCTATAATATATTAATGCTTCAATAACCCTCATAAATGAATTTGTACAACATCCCTTTGTGATAAAGTGAGAAATAAAAGCATGTAGAAATAGAGGTTAAAAAATCTCTTTATGTATTATCACTATCATCTATTAGTAACCACTATTATCTATTATAATTGCAAATCAATGTAAAACAACTCTCTTTTTTTAATTGCCTAACCTTATGTTGTATTTTACATGTTCAAAAATAATTCTACTTTCATGCTGTGTGTGCTCCAGTTCCTCTGCAAATAAGATGTGGGAATCACAAGCCAAATTCCCAGAAAATATTGTATGCTTAGTGACCACCTGAGTAAAGTACCTAGCTACCTACTAAATGCTATTTACGTTGGATTTGTCTGACAGTGCAAGGATAGGATCCTGTTTCTTAAGGATTTTACTGATTCGAAGATCTTCTGTCAACCATGATACTTTATTCTGTACATTTCTAGTTCAACAATAGACAAGTGTAGGTCTTATGAAAAACTGCTGGGTTTTACCCAACTCTGATCAAATATATTCAATTAATATACCAAATTTTTGCTGGTAAAAGTAGTTTCTAATGCTAGAATATAGCAAAAAATGGACTTCTAAGCCATTAATTAAGGTTGCAGATGACAGACTAAAACTTCCCTCAAGGGGAGCAGCAGAGGGGAAGGTGTTCATCTCCTCTCTCTGGTGAGCAGCCATAGGACAAAAGGAGATGGAAGGGAGCTTCATCAGGGGAAGTTCACTTTGACCATTAGGAAAAGGTTTTTCGCTGAGAAGGTCACGGGTCACTTGGAACAGCTTCCCAGAGAAGTGGTCATGGCACCAAGCCAGAGTTCCAGGAGCATTTGAATGATGCTCTTGCTCATATGGTTTAATGTTAGGCAGTCCTGTGAGGAACAGGGACTTGAACCAAGTGACTTTTATGGGTTCATTTCAGCTTAAAGTTTCTTCTACGTGATATCCCAGGTCTGACTGGATGTACAGACACATCTGAACAGCAAAAGAGTTTGAATGTAAAGCAAGCTGGATCTTCAGAACTTGCTTTTCAGCAGTATTTGAAAGACCACAGTAACTATAATCTTTGGATGTCAACTTAGGTCCTCAATCACTTGAATTATTATTTGAAGCCCTATACAATGCCTTAAGGTAAAATCAGACTGGCATTATGTCATTTCTTGTTCATTAGGGTTAAACAAACTCTCTTACTCTCTTTGCTCAAAAGCTCTCACTTTTTCCATCGTTGTGTCTGGCCCCTACCTTTCCATCAGCTCTGAGTCTCATTCTTCTGTCCATCCTTTCCTTCAGCTTCTTGTCTGGCCACAAATTCCCCTAAGCCACTTGATCATTTGCTGCTTTCCATCATTTTTCCAGGAGAGACATCTGGACTCTCTGGCTCCCTGTATCTGGCACCTCTTCTCAATTACTTTTGTCACTTCATTCTTCTTAATACCATCACCTGCATTGAATTCAGGTAATTCCTCTTTTAAATTGTTCTCTGCCATGGTACAAGGCAAGCTAGAAAAGATAAATTTTCTGTTCTTAGTGGTGACACTTGCATGAAGATCCCTATTAGAGCACAGCCAATAGTTCTTAAAGGTGCAGGGAAAATTCTTACCGTTCAAGTCAAGAGAGTTCAATACTGGAAAAATATTGAAGAATGTAGCTATACACACCCAGCTGGTTTCTCCACAGAAAGTGTGAACTATTTTTTCAAAAGCTTATACTTTAAACCAGTACTGACCTATCAGCTTTCATCTCCCATCTCTGAAGCATGAAAAAAAAAAACTTAACAAAGAAATGTTTGCCATCATTTTATCATGAGAGCGAAGGAAGTTATGTTTCAAAGGATTTATATAAAAAAATAGTATTCAGAGTGAAAATAGCAGTGTTCTTCAGTGAGATTTGAATCAAACTTTGCCTATACATCATCTATTCTACCACAATCAAGCTAAGAAACTTACAGCACAAAGCCATATTTGAAAAAACCAGAAGACTGCAAATGCTTGAATATAGTTTTAAAACATCTGCAGTAGTCCTTGCATAAAGCAAAAAAACCCCTAAGATTGTTTCAGCATTAATTCAAAGCAGAGGATACAGAATGTGACTAATTTCAATCCTGTTTAGAGATATCTCCATCAACAGTGACTTGCTTCAAGTCCTCACCTAATTAACAGCAATAAACAGCCTTGCTCTTAATGTTTCTGTGACAGTTAAACACACAGCCCAGAGAATCAATCTCCTGGAGTTAATGAGGCTCATTTGCATTCCTTCCAAGGATGATCTGCTAATCCAAATAAACCAGGTAGAAGGTTCAAATAGAAGTGAGCACTGTCCAAGAGGAGGTAACACACTAATCATTGTGCTTTCTTACAGCTACAGAAAAACTGTGACTCCTTAATTATTAAGAAAGCCAGCAATATATTTCCACGTTGAAATGCAAGATTTCACTCTTAAGTGGTAAAGAACTGGGGTTTGTTATCCTGTAGTTCATCCAATTAGCATTTATGGGAGAGGTTTTGGTTTTGTTATGTTGTGTGGAAGAGGAAAATTGTTCTTCCACGCTTACATTTATTATTTAAGCAGATTTAAATACACTATGTACTAGTTAGTTTTATGCCAGTAGACTCTTGTAATGTTATATAGAGCAATTTATAATATATTTTATTTTAATAAAAGGAAGACTCAGATCTTGTCTAGACCTATCTAGGTGACAGTAGCTGAAACTTAGAATATGATATGCATAATTTTCATAGCATAGTCTTCATCTTCACATCTATAATTTCCATTTTTGGTGCTGTCCAGCTCAGTTTTATTGGAAGGGACGCATAAGAAAAAATCAGGAGGACAGATTTTTAAAAACTTTCCATTCTGAGCATAAAGGCTTAGAAAGAAAGTTTATGAAGTGAGAAGATATCTATCAAAAAATAATTTCTCTTACAGTTCATGGAGATCAAGAAAGCAGAACCTGTTTTTTAAAAGCTTACTATAGAAAGAGAAAAAAGTCTTGGAAGAAAAGGATGGACTTTAGCTTTATCTCTGAAACAGGAAACATGATAACTTCTCTTTAAGAAGTCTGTCATGCCAATTGCACTCACTTATTAAGGGTTCATATAAAAAAATATAGGCAAAATCTGGAAACATAGCATCATGTTATAAAGAATTTAAAACCAAAGAAAAAAATTGGGAGGGACAATGTGTAATTCAGAAGCCCAGCATATGTCTTGAGCTGCATCTTGAAAAAGGACAATTATCAGTAGGAAGCATAAGGACATACAGCAGGGGGTAGGGAGACAATATTATTATAAATATGTATTATTCATGCTTTTTCTGTCTAAAAAAAAATCACCTTTTTGCATAGTTTGTCATCTGATATGTTACATTATTAAATGAATAATTAATGAGATTATACCAAGGTCTTCTCTTTTTCTCTCCCCTTCCTTTAGTTACATTTGTTTGGTGCAACCAAGAACTGGGAAAATTCTCTACTTCTTGTGTCTTCTTTGTTTCTATAAGAAAATTCTTTAAAAGAACTTCTAAAACTTGGAAAACATTTACTGTATGCAGGCATTTTGTTTTTCATGAAGAACACTTCCACAGATCCCCAAATGACAAGGTGTGTAGAGGTGGGCATCGACTCACTGATGGGCAGAAGTCCAACACGTTCAGCTAACAGTGATTCCAGACCTCATGACTCATTTCTCAGCTCGGTGCATGAGGAATCATCTCCGTTCCCATGACAGGTAGGTATTTTCCTTTGTGACAGGACTATTACTAAGCCCATGCTGTGTGCTTTTCGGTGGGTGCCCCTTAATCAAAGGTCTCGGTTTGGTTGAAATTTGCAGCTGAATCAGATTTCTGAACTTCAGCCCATTTTTTATAGAGAGATAGGCATAGATTTAAGCATCCAAGGTAACAATTTCATTTGGGTGTTTTTCACAGTAGATTTTGAAGATTCTTTCGCTTTTTAAATAAACAGGGCCATCAATACACTATGGTATAAAAAATATAGATTGCAGCAAAAAGTAGCCCATCAGAAGGAATGATAAATAAAGAACACATGATGAATTAAGAACTATGTATTTAGACCTCGCCTGAATGCAACTTGCTTCAAATTTTCAAACTTTGCTGCTTGCCCTGCAATACCCTAAAGAGAGATACTATACTTGCAGGAGAAAAGTAAAGGTAAAAAAGTGAGTGTGCTACCTCATGCAGGAAGTTTCATATGGAAGCCTCATTTTTGTTTACAGACCATAAAATTCTAAAATTGACACCACATTACCTGAAAAGCTCGATGTATAATTTTCCACTTAGAAGTCAATTGAGAAGAACAGAAAAAAATTAAATATTTATTCTCTGTGATACTAAGACTATACAGGTTGGGAAAATTATTTTTGATAACTTTTTACCACAGGGACTATTCTTGGCAAAACACGCTACAAAAATCAAATTGTTCCTTCAGTAATTAATTCTTATTTTGTGAGGTTTGAACACCTTTTGTCCTGTCTGCCTCTTTTGCAGACACATCTCGCAGTAGTCACCATGTGTAAAGGTCTGGTTTTCAACTTCTATTGTATACATTGAAAGGTATACTGTAGGCAGAATTCTCCAATGTCATGTTCTTGCCTCACAGTCCTCAGTCTGCCTTTCTGCATTTTTTCTCTCCTCTAACAACCTCATAAAATTGCAGCTAGAACTTTGAGAACCATTTTAAGAGCTATTGCTGAAATTTTGCTGGTTTACTTTATGACAGTTGCCTTTTATGCTACTGAATTTGGAGTAACTGCTTTTTCTGCCTATAAACTGACTTGGATACCTGTAACATCATATCCATGCACACTTACATGCTTTTTACTCAATATTAAAAGTGAAAAGTATTTATAGATGCAAGTTTCTCCCATTTTTACTGGTGCAATCTCTGTGATATTGAAAATGGTCTCCTGACACAAAGTCCCACAGCAATTGCATGAGGTCGTCAAAATGCAGGACCTGTTTCAAGGCTAAAAATTCTACTCAGAAAAAACAGAGCAGATACAGTTACAGAGGGCTAGTTATTCCTTTTTGTTCCCTTCAGGGATGCATGCATACAGAAATATAATATCACTTTTAAGACTTAAGATTATAAAAGAATAAATAAACAAATATAGTACTGCCTCAGAGTAATGTGACTTTCTATTTTATTTACCCTCTAAGTTAAGCACAAAAAAATCCAACCTAGTTTGTTTTCATGGACAATGTTCCAGATGGAAGCATGCCACATCAAAGTCATTCCTACAGTGACGATCCAAGCTAGATGTGCCTATCCAACAAGCCTTGGCTAAGCAGCAAGCTCTTATAAGAGGGAGCATGGATAAAGGCAGGGATTTAACAGTCTACTGCTGGAGAAGCCCAAAAAATTTATGGTGGAGAATCAAGAGCTTAAACACTACTAAAATGCACCAACTTCAGGGAAGTATATCTGTCCCAAGTCAGAAACATCCTATGTCTAGCAGATATGACAAAGAGCAGGACACAGCATAAAGGAAGCTTTGGAACACATGGAACTACGGATTTCTGAAACAGAATAAGGAGTTCCAGTCAGTGGGTAATTCAGCGTTTTTTGTTGGGTTTTTGTTTTTTAGATTTTTTTTTTTTTTTTAATAACTGGGTTTCTTTTATATCTTTTGAACAGTTTCGGTTATTTAAAGTTTTAGGATCACTGTCTGTGCAAATACAGTATCTTTGACCTTCAATTGTATTGGTACTTTGAGGCAAACAGAACTCTGCAGGACAGCAAGAGCCTGTGAACATAAAGAGAAGGTAGAGGAGGTAGCTGAGCCTCTTTGTATCTCTGCGTATGTAAGAAATATCACTAAGAAGATATGTGTTTTACTTCATATTAAATGTAGAGGCATTTTGTTCTCAATTCATGAATATAAACAGAAAAGAAACCAAACAAATAAATGCCAGTACTCTAAGTAAATTCACAGTAAGACAAAGCCTGATTATTGGTCTCAGTGGTATAATTTCCTGTGTCTTTAGTCATAAAGTTTCTTGTAAACTTAAATACATGACAGTTGAGTCACTGGTTTACCAAATTTGTTGGAGACTTAGTAATTATCCATTTATATTCATTTATTTAAAAGCAAAAAGTATTGATTAGTAGATCTATTTTCACAGTGTGGTGTTTAGTTTTTGTACTGAAAAATTAATTCTAGTGGGGGCACTGAAAATTATTGTGGGTATTAACTACCCTTTCAAATACACAAAATATTTTTTATAATTTTCCACATTATTTTCTTAATATATTGTTATAATATCTGTCTAATGAAATGGGGCTGGATTCTAAAATTTGGCTGATTTGGTGGTAGGGCAGCTCAGTTGACTGGAGTTATTTCTGAGTAGCACTGATGTAAAAAAATAAGCCCATCTCACACTTAGAAGAAGTGAAAGATCATATCTGAAAATTCTTATGTAAAGTGGCAAATGATACATTTTTCCTCCAGATTCAGAGAGCACTGAAAGATGAAAACAGTCCCATATCCATGTGGCAGAATCTTTTACTTCCTATTATTTTACCACACTATTATCATTAGGGAGTTTTAGTTTAGTTCTAGAACCTGTCACTACTTCACTGTAATGTTTTTTAGCTTATCACAAATAAAAGTAGGTTAGAATTTTTTTGTGATGGTTTTCTTTCTTTTTCTTTTTCTTGCTCGTGTGTGAATGAGATTTCATTGCTTTTTCTCAGTTGTAGGCTTTCAGTATTTTTTTTTTTTTAATTGTCACCTCTTTTTCTTTTCCTGGCATAGTTCTCATCTCAGATAATATAGGAACTTTTTGTATAGTGAACTTTCAGTTGGGAAAAGAACAGAAAAAGCACTTCATTTCCTTTAGCAAAAGATTTCCTTATCTCCCTCAGTTCACTTCTGCCTGTTCTAAGTCACTGAACTCAATAAATGATCTTATTTTTCTCACATGAAATTTCCTCAAACCCACAGGTTTGAGTGTTTCTGTATCACTAGCTGCTTCTTTGTAGTGATGTAAACATTTCCAAACTTGTCTCCTTCATTCTCACCTAGACACAGAATTGTGTTCTTCAGCTGGACAAGACAAACCCAGTACCTTCAGCCACGCCTCAGGGACATCTGCCAGCCCCTTCCCCATCTTAGTGCCCTCCCTGGGACATGTTCACATACCCCAATGTCCTTTTAAATTATGGGGCCCAGAACTGAAAACAGTGTCTACAAATGATCCTCTGAGGGACTTTCCAAACTCTGTGTAGAAACTATTGGTGTTCCAGCACAGCTGTGCTCTTCAGAGTATGCAAAATTAGTAGGGCCTGTGCAATCGACAAGGGACAATGGTTTCAAACTGAAGCATGTAGATTCAGACTGGATATAAGGAGGAAATTTTTTATTATGAGGGTGGTGAAACACTGAAACAGTAGCCCAGAGAGGTGGCCCCATCCCTGGAAAGTTTTAAAAGCCCTTGAAGCCCTTTCTAGTCCAGACTATTCTGTGATTCTGCGGTAATTCATATTGTCATCTTTATTTGTGCTCCAATCAGGTACTTAAAAGTGAATGTGTGAAATATATGAAATAGAAAATAGAAAGAGAAATAGAAAATAGGAATAGGTGATTGATCCAAAACCAGCTTGGTTCTTCTTGAAGTTGCAGCTTAATGAACAAAAGATGTTGAGGGAAACACTGGGTGTGTATATTCCCCCAGAACTGGTCTGCTATCAAGGAAAGGGAAGTTTCCAAAACCTGGATGTATGCTGGGTTTTTAGAGGTGTCATAATAGAAAAAAAGTATAATAAATAAATTAGCGGTACTGGATCTGTCAAACTTAGTAAGATCAATACATAATAAATAAAATGTATCCCAGTTTCACTAGGTTAATGTCTAGAATTCCATTTTTTCCATATTTTTCACCAATTGCCTGCAAAACAAACAACCACTCTTTTACTCTTACTTTTTAGCAATTGAGACAAATAAAATAAATGCTTATATCTTCTCTTCCTCAAAGAAGGTTTGCTGTTTGAACAATCATTGCACATAATTAAAGTATCAATTTTAAGATTCAAAAGAAGGACGGAAAAAGACCTTTGCCTCTGTGTTCTTCAGCTGGAGCCAACACATCAAGCCAAATTACTTTCTCACTTACACTTGGGCAGCTCCTCTGAAAACAATTTGGTGTTATGGGTGTAGGGGTGAGGGACAGTAGTTTGTGGCTGCAATATTGAAAAAGACTTGAAATATTATTGAGATATTTTAGAGCCAGATAGCAATGTCATAATTTTTACAGAGAAATTGAATTAATTTTCTCATATTGCAGAATCTACTGTAGGATTTAGATGGTACTTTAAGTTCAGGACCAATTTTGTACGGTTTATATGGTCCTGTACAATATGATAGCAGGGAAAAGTCTGCTATTAGGACTTGAGGTATTACAAAAAAAATTTTTTACAAAATATTTGCCATCTGTAGTGCACTGTAGGATTTCACATGAGTAATAGATACATGTGCTGACTGGGTCATCACTTATTTTAGCATTTAACTAAATTAAAGTACAAATGATTTTAAAATGCCTTTTGTCTGTGTTTGTTACAGCCCATGGTACCAGGAATTCACAGGATCTCCTTGAACAGGGATGGACTGTAAATCTTGCAATCTCCACTCAAAAAAGGTGAAATGAATTGCAATGTTACAAGTCTGCAGTGCTTCACAAAACATGGGTGAAATTAGATGCTAATGAATAAAGCCTTGACATGAATTATTTAATTGTCAAAGTTTTTGTTGCACAAATAGGCTGCGTGAACATGCCATGAAAGAACAGATATACTGACACTTCCTAGCTCAAGAAATGTGTAACAAGTGAGGGGGGAAGTAGGACCTCTCTAACACACACTAACTAGAGCTGTTTAAATATTTGAAAGAATGTCATGATTATATTCTTCAAAGATATGGTGAGAAAACACAGACTACATTTGTGATATTTCCTTCTTCTGGAAGTGACTACTCAGTAAGACTCTCAGTGTTGCACTCTGCAAGACCTGTCACTGCAATATACCCACTGATCACAAGCCAAAAGCATGACACCTTCAGGGATTGTTTTTTAAAGTATGCAGTCCTTCTTCTAAAGCCCTTATATTGGGTGCAAGCATCCAAATGTGGTCACTGGGGAACTGCAGAGGTGGTGTCTGTGAAGACAGACCAGGGGCTGCCCCATGCCAGACACAGCTGGATACAACAGTCCTACCAAGGGACACAGATGTGCACCTCAGCCACCATCAAGCGTGGCAAAACATATTTGAGAAGGGTCACAAAATGCACAGAGAAAAGTGGGCAAAGAGAAAAGAGAGAGGATGAAGAATTCAAGGAAGAAAAAAGCAGGGGCACCAAGGTCAGAGGAGAATAAAAAGGAGGTACTGAGCAGATCAGTAGAGCAGATATTCCAATAGGGACTGCAACCTTTTGTGGAGAGTGAGAAGAAAGGAGCAACAGAGAAACTCATGTCCTGATATTTTCTTGAGCTGCTGATTACCTTACTGAAGGGACTGAGTGTGACCTGTGCTGATAATAAGGTGGGAGGAGACCTGTCTGGAATGGAGACAAGCTTGGGGAGGGAGGAACTCTATGTTCTCCCTAAGTGTTTGTACTGTTTGCTTCCAAATACCTGAATCAGTACTTGAATAGTTAGATTAATTGTCAATAAATTCACTTAAATACCCCAAGATGATTCTATTTTGCTCATGAGAGTAACTGCTAGGTGAATTCCCTGTCTTTACTTCAGTTCAAAATTTGTGTTTTTCTCTGGTGTGGGGGACAAGAGAGAGCAAGCTGTTATAAAGGTGCTTAGCTGGTAGTCACCATTTCTTGATGTGCCTTACTCATTTTAGAATTCTTTATCATTGTGATTACAGAACAGTTTGTCTCCTTCATAGGTCCCTCTTCCCTAAAAAATTTCATTCAGAACCCTGAAGTGAGGAAAATATTTTGCCTGTTGATGGACACTAGTTTTCTAACTGAGTTTCAAAGTGATGTTCATACTCTCTGAAGGGCTGACAAGCAATAAGTTAAGTAACTTACCTTTCAGTTCCACTTACCAATCTATATTGTGACACCCAAAAACAAGGTCCAGGTGGAGCTAATTATTGTGTTACAGCTGTGGCTAGTTATGATTTTCAAATTTTTGTATTCTGTGACTCATTCACAAAAATCCTATAAAGTATATAATGAATACAAAACATCACATGGTGTTTAATTGTTGTATGGATAATTCCGTCCATTTCATTTTTTTATGGCATCTTGCAGTTTAATAATAGTAGTTTGAATAGTAGTTTGAAAGCAAACCAGTGGGAGATCCCAAGTCAGAACTACAATTTAATAGGAAAATTAAAATAAATTCTTCAATAGTTCAGAAACACAGGATACAAAAGATGCAACCCGATACCCCGACAGTCAGGGTAGCAATCCAACTAAATGGCTGCAGTTGTATTGGAGTGATAGATATGGTTCTGTTGAAGCAGTGATTCTGTAGAAGGGTGTGGTCTTCTTCTGAAGGTCCAGTGGTGGTGTAGAAGGGTCCAGTCTTCCTCTGGAAAGCCAGTGGATAAGGCCCCCAGTGATATTCCAAACTTCAGATTATATCCAGGTAAGAATGCTTGGTTCCTCCCCCTGGGTGGAGCATCTCACAGTGGGATGCTGTAATTTTATGAGTCATGCAGTGAGACTTGGTGGCCCATTAGCCCTGGAGGGAGTTATCAGGGATGGGTCATGGATGAGATAAAGAACACTGCCCTTACTGGTTTTAACAGCTTATGAAGATGGTGATAGAATACATACTTTTGGTTACATCATACATTGCAACCTAAGAAAGTAACTCTGAAGTTGTTATAGTCCCAGAGCATGGCAGAAGACAAACACTGAAAGTTATTCTCTGGGAATGGATAGCTAGCTTTTTTTTTTAATGTTTGTGGAAAAGACAGTCATCAAATCCCTACCTATTTCAGATATTCATACTGGATGAAGGTAGGGCTTTAAGGCATCAAAACTAACACAGATTTCCACGAACTTCCATGGAATTTTAGACCCCAAACAGCTTACAGGTTATGATATTCAGAGGCCTGAGGGGCAGGGACATCTGCTGGTCATATCACTGATGTATCTATGTGGTAATAGTAATATCCTACAAGTCAGGATACGTTGCTGTATTGCTTTCAGATCTCAGCTGTCTACTCTGTAAAGCACGTTACTACAGGGACTTAACTGAGGTAGTTTTGCAAGTCAAGATGAATTATATTAGGTGTTGCCTTCTGATAGCAGGATATATGGAATTGTGAGAATGTTACATTATTATACTCTTGCTTTTTACAAGACAAAATTTTGTCTTCAGTTAACATGACAAGTACCTTCTAACATGAATTCATTGGTAGGCAGCCACTTCCAAGATGATTAGAGATTGGAGGTCTAGCTTTTTTTTTTATACAGCTTTAAAGCATATATTTAGACTGGAAGTTTTCCTCTATCCTTCTTTATCTCTTCTTCCTCATTCTCTCTGTCTCCATGTCCATATAAAGTTTTACAGAGTTCTAATAACTGAAGAGGTAATTTCTCAAGATAAGACAGTCTATTTTCATTGTGTTTTGCTCATTTTTTTTACTCTTTTCTTAGCTTTTAGCTAGACACTACTAACCAGCCACCAAAGACTAGAGAGTGACCAATACAGTCATTTGACTTGAATGAGATATGTGCAGTTTCCTTGCTAGATTATTACCCTAGAGGTAGCTCTCTATTAGCTCTTAATTCTCTATCTTCGCTGAATTGTCACAGTTATACTTTTTTGAAGAGGAATTTGCTGATGAGGACTCAATTGTTCATTCAAAAAAACTACATGCATTTTTCATAATATACCTTGCAGGTAATATTTATTTTTACCTTCTGACCACAACTGAAAGCCATTCCAAATTGGCCATTCTACAGGGGAAACCAGAAAATTCTATTAGAATAGTCTGTCATCCATTTCTTATTTTCATTTTATTTATTTGTTGTATTTCACTTATGTGGTTTATGTATCACTGAAAATGGTTTTCCCTGAACTCCCCTGTAGCCTGTCTTGTAGTTTGGCCCTTTCCCCTCCCCTTTCCCTCCAACCTGAGCTGATTGGCCGAGGTCTGGGTTCCCTCCGCTCCCAGCACGGGGTTTGAATATCCCAGAGAGCCAGTCCAACTTCCTCTTTCCTTCGGAAGCCTTCTGGAATTAAAGCTTAGAACCCCTTTGGGGGAAGGAGCCTCTTTTGGTTTTTTATCTCATTCCTGCAGGGCTCTGGGCTTCTTCCTAGCACTGAGCTAGCCAGAGGAAGGTCCAGGAAGCAACTGCAGTTGGCGCCCAACGTGGGGCTTTCGCAACAGTATAGAGAGCCCATGTGTGGCTGGGGTCCCATTTTAGGGATTCAATTAAGCTTTTTGGATGGTTCAACTATCTCCCCCACTCGGGAGCTGCTTTCTGTGCAGCCTCAGGGGCGGAGGAACGGGCCAGGAGCTCACTCCAGCATCAGAGGGAGTTGGCTAGGGAACGGGGACTTTTCACGCAGCTACACAGGCAGCCCAGGTCAGCGGGACAGGTAAGTCCCTCATGGGTGGTGGGGACCCCAAAATTAGCCCCTAGTTGTGGGGAGGGGGTTCCCCAGTCGGACCAGCGGCCGCGCAGCAGGGGTGGTTAGACCCTGCAGTGTGGCAGCAGAAGCAGCAGTAGGCGCAGGGCCGGCCCTGCCGGTGCAGGCAGCGATTGCATCATCCAGCTCGCATCAGGCGTGGCTCGCGTCTCCACTGCTTGTACGGCACCTGGAGGGCCCCCAGAGACAACGGCAGAGCAGCAGGACTACCCCAGGGCCAGCGTGGCCGGTGGAACATGGCCCACATGGTCCGGGGTTGGGCTCCCCACCCCTTGTTAATCCAGTTTTTAGAGTCGGGTCAGAAAGAAACCGCTTTTGTTTGTGTGGTTATTGCATGAAAAGGTAAAGCATCAAAATGGGCACACAGCTTTCTGCTCAGCAAAAGAGAATATTTTCCCAGTTTAGGGAAATTTTAAGTGTTGGAGGTGTTGTAGTCTTTAGAACACTTTGTCTGCTGGCTGTGTTTTGAAGTTCCAGATTTTGATTTGCAAGATATGAATTCAGTTTTATTTTGGAATAAAGCAGGAGAAATTCCCAGACTCAGAATTGGGAAGCTGATGTTGAGTTTGTGGAGGGATTGTCCCAGGTAGCTGAACTGGCTGCAGTTGTGACAGCCTTTGAGAAGTTCTCAGAGCCAATTAATTTGGTAACTGACTCAGCCTATGTGGCTGGGGTAGTGTCTAGAGAGGAGCAGGCAGTGCTCAAAGACATCGAGAACGAGCATCTCTTCAGGTTGCTCCCAAAACTAATTTATTTAGTTTCACATAAAGAGCATCCTTTCTATGTGATGCATGTAAGGTCACACACCGATTTGCCAGGCAGAATCACAGAAGGGAATTGTATAGCAGACTCCCTTGCAGCCCCAGCTGAGAAAGCATGCCTTCCTGACATCTTCCAACAGGCAAAGCTGAGCCACCAACAATACCACCAGAATGCACCAGGTCTGGTCCGTCAGTTCCAGCTAACACGGAGTCAGGCTCGAGCCATTGTGGCCACCTGTCCCAGCTGCCAGCTCCAGGCCATGCCATCACTGGGTACAGGGGTTAATTGCCGAGGCCTTGGCAGCTGTGAAGTGTGGCAGGCAGACATCACACACATTCCCAGTTTTGGATGCCTCAAATATGTCCATGTAAGCATTGACACATATTCAGGTGCGGTTTATGCCTCTGCCACGCAGGTGAAAGGGCTGTGCATGACAAACAACACCCAGTACAAGCCTTTTCAGTGCTGGGGATCCCTAGGGAAATAAAAACTGATAATGACGCAGCGTATACATCCAAGGAATTCCTGGAATTTGTCCAGCAGTGGGGAGTAGAACATAAAACTGGCATCCCCCACTCTCCCACAGGCCAAACTGTGATTGAGCGTGCCCACCAGACGCTCAAGCAGGTCCTGGCAAGACAGAGCAGTTCAACTGTGTGGATGTCTCCACAGCAGAAGCTCTGCAAAGCTGTGTTTACTATAAATTTTCTGAATTGTTTGTTTGAAAACATGAGTCAACCTGTGGTATGTCACTTTAACAGTAGTAATCCGTTCAAAGTGTCCCAATGTCCACCAGTCTTGATTAGGGACCCAGAAACCGGGAAACCAAAGTTCCCTATGAATTTGTTACCTGGGGCCGTGGCTATGCACGGGTAGCCACCCCCTCAGGCCCTTGGTGGACTCCCCAGAAGTGGGTCAAACCTTTTCTTCCCAAAAGATAAAAAGAAAAAAATCCAGCTCCAGCAGAAGGGGATGAGAAGCAAGTAGCCATTGCTTCAAAAAGAAGGCGCCACTGGAAAGAGGAGAAAAAAGTCTTCCTGAGATGTGGCCACATTCTGGCAGAAACAGAGACTTTTAACATGCATTAAAAATGTTTGTTTTCCCCTTTTAGAGAAAACCTACCTCCCACTCAACCCCGTGATGAGCCCCATCCAACTTGTCATCTTATTAACGTTGAACAGTCTGGCAGCTGTATGGATCATCCTTCAGCCACATCAAAATGTCTGGGTGACCCTGGCACAAACGCTTCAACAGGAAAACATATGCCTGTCCACTGCAGCAGCAAAAGATCCTATGTCCACCTGCCTGGTAGGAATCCCATTGAAGGCTGAAGAATATCCAGCTAGCTTTAGCACACACATGTCCTACGAAGTTATTGAGTTACACAGCATCCAACCACACAAAAATTAGCAGCAACCTGTAATTATTAAAAACCCCATAGAGGACTGGCTGCCAAACTTGCCAAAAGCAGCCCAGGAACCCCAAGAATTAGAGCTATTGGGTTCCTCCCCCACACAATGCTACATTCATTTTACTATCATCCCAAAACCTTTTAGCACCAAAGAGTTCCACAACATACGGCAATATCATAAGGAATTCACTGCTAAAAGGTAGTATAATACTCTAAACCATGTTGCAGCAGACAACCCATCTCTTTCAAGTCCCAAGAGCCTCCCTAAGGGATTGTTCTTGATTTGTGGAGATTGGGCATGGGCAGAGATCCCTTCTCGACTACTAGAAGGGCCATATACCTTCGGGCAGTTGTCCCTGTTGGCACCCAATTGAACCTTAATTGGCGAATGGACTCATAAAAACAAATCGACCAACAAAATCCAAAAGAGAAGTGCTAAAAAATTAGATCCAAACTGTAATTCTGAAATTTTTCATTGGGCCAAGTCAAAAAGACTTGCTGAGTCCCTGTTCCTTCCAAGGGTCGCAGCAGCCAAGGCTCTAGGTGAATTAGGCCACCTAGAGTGTTGGGTTGTTAAACAGGCAAACTTAACATCCACCGCCATCAGGTCCCTCCTAGAAGATGAGGAAATTACGAGGCAGACCACACTCCAAAATCATACTGCCATGGATTTCCTCCTCCTACTGCATGGACACGAGTGCCAGGAATTTGAAGGACTTTGCTGCATGAGCCTAACCTTGAAAGCTCCCAACATCCATGCTGTCCTCCGAAGCAGGAACAGCTTGATCAGACAAGTGAAGCAAGAATCCGAGGATTGGTTCAAAGAACTGTTCAAAGGATGGGGACTCACAGTGTGGTAGACTTCTATAGTTAAAACAATTCTGTTATTTTTTTGTTGTTCTTTTACTTATAATAATGGCATTCGGGATCCTTCATTCCTTGATTTTCAAAGCTATTAATGGTCTCATTTCTTCTACCTCAGTAGTCAACCACATAGAGTTGACAAACCAAAAATAGTCTAATTTTCCCACAAAATGTAAATGGTGGGCAAATTCATATTCTGAATCAAAATGAACCAAATGCCTTTCCTTTAGCTTTGTTAAACAAAAAATGGAGAGATTATGTATTTCACTTATGTGGTTTATGTAGCACTGAAAATGGTTTCTCCCTGAACTCCCCTGTAGCCTGTCTTGTAGTTTGGCCCTTTCCCCTCCCCTTTCCCTCCAACCTGAGCTGATTGGCCAAGGTCTGGGTTCCCTCCGCTCCCAGCACGGGGTTTGAATATCCCAGAGAGCCAGTCCAACTTCCTCTTTCCTTTGGAAGCCTTCTGGAATTAAAGCTTAGAACCCCTTTGGGGGAAGGAGCCTCTTTTGGTTTTTTATCTCATTCCTGCAGGGCTCTGGGCTTCTTCCTAGCACTGAGCTAGCCAGAGGAAGGTCCAGGAAGCAGCTGCATTTATTTCCCTTTTTCAGTGTTTCGAAAAATTAGTCAGTGTATAATGGTCTATATTGGTCTATATTGGTCAACACAGGTCTACATTCTAATTTCCAGTTTTCAGTTTTCTCAAATGTATTGTGCCATTTGAATTCAAGTTTTGACGAGGTTTTTTCCTATTCTTTGCTTTGTTAGAATCTCATTGAGAAGAAATGTGTTGCTTTCAGTCTAAAGGAAACAAAAACTGCCAAAAAATGATGCCATATTTGAAGAATTACTTTAAGAGGGGAAAGCAATCAGATGTGTTCAAGATGAGTAGTACAAGATTTAGTGGCCTCAAACGAGGCACCTAAATTATGAGAGAGCTTAAGTGAACCTACATAAGCACAGTATACTGCTGGGAACAAGAGCAAATTAATTCACTGAAAGTAACCACAACAGAACAGTTAGTTTTCTGATGCAGATTCCTTAAATTAGTTTGGATCCCTCATATCTCCCAAGGTGCTCTCTGAATATGCATCCTGAACAGGCTGAAGTCTGCCCTCTAGAAGTCCAGTATAAAAGTTTTGTTGATGCCCCTCCTTGTTTCACCAAAAATTGAAAACTCTATTATTTCATGGTCGCTGCACCCCACATAGTCTCTACCACCACACCTCCTGGCAGCCCTTTTCTGCATGAAAACATCAGGTCAAGAGGGGCATCACCCCTGGCAGGCTCACTCATCAGCCGTGCAAGGAGCCATCCTCCATTCCCTCTAAAATCCTCCTAGACTGCTTCTCCTCTGTGTTGAGTTCCCAGCAGATAGCTGGCAGGTATCTACTGGTTGGGCTACCTTAATATAACAGCAGCATAATTTATCCGTAAAAAAGCCTCTGGCACCCAAGAGGCATCCTGTGCTGGATTCACACTGTAAAAAGAATATGCAGAACGATGTAATGAAAGCATGGTCCCACTCATCCCCCCAGTGACTTGGACAGAACACCATGGGTAGACGGGAACAGCTGCAGCATTCAGGAGCCTCCCTCGCCTCCAGTTTCTGCCAGTTCAGAGAAAACACCTTCCTTTGGATCCTGCCAACTCTAGCTAGCCACATCAAAGGCTGGCAAGATGACAGGGCATGTCTGGCCTGCTTTTCACTTACAGATAAGCAGAGTTGTTTAGTTGTTTGTCATGTGAAGCAACTGGTGGCCATTTGGACCAAGAGAACATGTTGTCCTCACGACAACAGCTATTGAAACATGATACAGAAGTGCATGATTACTTCTTGAGGACTTGTATGCTTACTCCTGAAACATGAATGAGATAAAAACACTTCCAGACATGAAGCTGAAGAGCAAACATGAAATCTTAATTCTGTTGCTTGGACAAGGCACAAGGATGCCTTGTTTATTGGTTATGCTTCTATTGATTTCCCGCATGAGATGTAACAATTCAGCTTACAAAATACATCTTATATTTTCTTCTTTGTTATGTGTTCAATGTGCAAAGAATACAAAAAATTGATATAGCTTTCTATGCACTTTTCCTGTAAAAAGTCAGCAAGGTATGCAAGACACTGCAACGCAATCTGTACAGAGGAACTGGATACCCTCAGTTTAAGTTTGCTTGTGGCCACTTTAATTACCTTAGTTCAAATTAGTTTAGGATTTGAAAAGTCTAAACCTATAGCTGGGCATATGCACTTTTCTGCATTAGTCTGTGTGTTCTGTTGTCAGTATTAAAGCTCCGAAGTTTAAAACCAAATGATTTGTCCCCTACTAGAATTCACAATGTAACCTATATGGGCAAACATTACATATTGATCTCATATTAAATGTATTCCTGGTTGGATGATTTTTTCAGCCTTTCTGCCCTTCCTGATGCACTAACTGTGATAATAACATCTGAAAAATATTTTTTAAAAGTCAATGGGATATCGTTCCAGTATCCAACTTCAAGAAACAAAAGAAGAATGTGATTTCATTTCTGCTATATTTTTGTAAAGGCTGGTATCTGTGTTGATACTTTCTGTCAAAGGTGCTGTTCACATGAATCTAAAGAGGGACGTCTGTCTTAATTTTACAGGCTTTTCTCTCCCTGAAATGTCATTTTGGATTTTATAATTCTACATGTGCTTCAATTATACTGTTGCCCTTATCCTATATGCAGGGGATGGTTATGAATGCTGTAGCTAATTAACAATCTAAGCTCACAAATGTATCCTCGAAAACAAGATCTGGCACTGGACTAAATGAACATTCTGATTGCTCATTAAATGCAGCAGTTTCTCTGCAGGTTGGGTAATACTAACAAGGTATTTTTTTTTAACCTCCTGCTTCCTTGCCACTCACCATTTTTGTAAGCAAATTCCCCCCCTTTTCCTCAAGAAGTGCATAAAAATAGCTTTATTTTTCTTAGCATGTTTTCCTGATACACCCTCTCTGTTTCTGCACCTTTGCTGCACTGCAATGGTGACATAGAGACAAGGACTGTGGAAACAAACACAGTTTGAAGGGTGCTCTTAGTATGCTGCCTTGGTTCATGGAGAATGCTCACCTGCCCTTTCAGGTGACAGGCTGTCCCAGGACAAACAGGTAACAGATACAGTCTTACAGTGACTTGTAGGGGAGATATAAGTTCATTTACTCCTAATTCCCTACTCTTTCCAAATCTAATGAAGCCTTGTCTCAGTGGCACACCTTTCAGATACAGCTTATTGGTTTTGCTTTAGGTGAGGTTATTTTAGAAGTCTTATGCCTGCATAGATGGAAATAGCATTATCTGTGGAGGTAGTGAGTGCTTGATGGAAACCATAATAGTTTCTTTAGGGGTAATTTCCTTACCCCTATATAGAGTGTTGCTAATATTTCTTCTAAGAGTTGCCTAAGAACCACTGGAAAGTAAGAAGATAAATTTCTTAGCTCAGTTACATCTCAGTCTGTGTTTAGCTTAGGGAATATAACACACCTTTGAGTGCTGGTGTTCCTCATTGAAGCTTGATTTTAATTTGGCAACCATAGGCACTTTAACAACATGTAGGGCTTTCTAACCCATATTTTTGATTGTAGCTGCATAAAACATGTCTGTAATATAAAAGCAATCTTTATAAATATGAACTTTTGAAGATATTGTATGTAAGTTCTATGCTATGATCATGACACAAAGAAATCTACCCCTTTTCAGTTTGTTTCATTTGGTCTCCATGAATAAAAGTGCTGAAGTCAAGACTTGTCTTTGAAAGGTCATTTGCAATTTTAAGTGAAAATGAATTTTTAAACCCTGGATCAAAATTAATTTTTGCATAATCCAAATGCCGGTACAGATTACTAGAAATTAATGTAGCATTATTATTTTTGGTACAATTACAATTTAAGCAGAAATATTTTAAATTAACATCCTTATAATTTATACTTTAATATTTTTGCAGTAAACTCATGTGCCAATAGTGGTATTGAGAACATAATAATTTATTAGGTTTTTCTTGGAAAATACAAATAACATTGCAAAGTAAAATTATAAAATTATAAATATATTTTATTATTATTTAGTAATAATTTATTGCTGACATTTAAAAACATGCTCCAATTTTTCATTTCCTGATCCAAGGGAATATATTGCTTTCATCTATTGTGATTGAACTGTTACTGTTTTTTGTGAACTTTACAAGCTATCACATATTTTATGAAGACAAAATCCAATCAAGTACTGGTGAAATTAGAAAATTCTGTGTATTCATTTTCTTTGAATTAATTCTACAAAACTGGCTTAACATCAAACTCTCCATAATTAAAATCCGGTTAGTGGAGAAAGTTATTCTTTTGCCTCCCTTTTTTGCACCTGCTGTGGTTTAACCCCAGCTGGCAATTAAGTCTCACACAGCCGCTGGCTCAGTCCTCCACAGAGGGATGGAGGAGAGGGTTGAGAGAGCAAAATAGGAAAAGTCGTGGATTGAGATACCAACAGTCTAACAGGGAAAGCAAAAGCCATGCATACAAAATAGGGAATTCAATCAGCAGCTCCCATGGGCAGGCAGGTGTTCAGGCAACTCCAGGAGAGCAGGGCCCCATCACACGTTGTGATTACTCAGGAATACAAACACCTCTGAAAGTTCACCCCTTCCTTCTTCTTCCCCCAGCTTTAAATACTGGAATGACACCACGTGGGATATCCCTTTGGTCACCTGGGATCAGCTGTCCTGGTTGTGTCCCCAACTGACTGCTTGTGCCTCCCCAGTGTTGGTGGTGTGAGGAGCAGAAAAGGACTTGAGGCTGTGCAAATCCTGCTCAGCAGGAACCAAAACACCCCTAAATTACAAATGCTGTTTCCAGAGCACAAATCCAAAACACAGGCCCATACAAGCTCCCATGAAGAAAATTATTTTTGTCCCAAGCACCACCAGACAACACCTTTCCAGAATCACTGGGTGATGGGCTGATATCAGGTTAGCATTACACTGAAAAAGGGATGATTTATGATTATTATGCTTTTCCTTTTTCACTTAGAAAAAAGTAATTAAAATCATGAGCAAAAGTGAAAAAGTCTGTAATCTATAACTTCTTTAATGGCAAAATCTGAGTAAGACATGGTTAGAGTCTAATCAGAACTTCTCTAAACTTATTTACAGTCTCTTTTGTTAGAATTCTTGCCCATGTGGAGGGACATATGTAACAGAAATATTTCCCTAACCATTCAACCTTCACTTTGGCCAGTATATTTAAAATACACTTGCTAAGAGGTATTTAAATTCTTAAAGCACAGAAGCAAGTAGTTCAGTTTTTCACAAAAACAATTTGGTAGTTCTTACTTTTAAAAATTTTATCATTCATTCACTTTTTATTGTCTACACTGACTCTGTTGTAAGTCAGACCAAAGGTGGGCTCTTGATAATCTCTGCAGGAAAAAATATAGTAACCCATTATGCTTGTAGTAGACTACAGAAGAAAAGGTTAAATTGGTCAAACAACACCAAGCACATTTTTCCCCTGAGAAATACAGAGTGGATACTCTCTTTTGATCTCCCTTCACTCCTATTTAAAATTATTGCACTCTGCAAGCAACTACATAGCTACATCTATGCATACAGTAATATATATATGAAATCTTCTTTGCAAGAAAAGTTTTGAATAACAGGAGTAATAAATGACGAGGATATCTTATATATTTTATATTCAAAATTTTAAGACTAAGGTCAAGTGATAATGTTTCTAAGTAGAAGACTGCACCCTATTTTCAGTCTAATTAGACAACACACCACCAATTTTTGTTTATATGGAGGTAATAATGTATTGCTTTAAATCTTCTTTTATTTACATCAAAATAGGTATGGAAACAGAAAATATGGCACAGTGCTTCCATAACAGCAGTGCATTTGTATAAACTGATCAGCTTTATCTAGCATAAATTCAGCATCTGGGATGTAATTCTCTTCAGGTATAACATAATAATACAATTGTTTTCAGGAGATATCCTAATAGACCTGTCTAATATTACTTTCTGTCTCTCACATACTAGATTTTTTTCTTAATCTGTTGAAGAATAAATATGAAAGATTATTGATTGTGACAAAAATAACTATAGCATAAATTTATTTGGACTTATACAGAACCATCACTTAAAAGTTAATTGCAGAGAACTATGTAAGATTAATCTTATTTTGTTACAAGTACATTTAAAAGCAAACATTTATACCATATAATTTAAAGTACACAACCTGAGACCTGATAGACATGGTAAAACTGCAGCGATTCAAAATGAAAGGTGTCTGAAAGGTGTCTGAAGTCTAATAGTCAATCTTACATCTTCCTCTAATTTATTATGATTCTGTAAATTACATATTTTCAAGTCACTTCTTTTAAAATCATTATCCTGTTTTTCCAACCAGGCGTTTTCACCAAGGTAGAGTTCTAATTTTCTCTTTTATACTTTGTTCTAATTAAAAAAACATGGCTGTCAACAGATTTGTTCAGTAAGTTACTAGTATAAGACATACCTTCAAATCTATGTAAGGGTACTGGCATAATAACAGGATTTCTGCAAATAAAAATTGTATATTATCTTGGTGTTTGACAAATTAGTCACTAAGACAGGCTTTTTCTCAGTGAAAACACCTTAATATTCCTGACAATTCTTTTCACCGTTCTTGTGAAATATTTATTAATTAGTTGGTGGATGGTTTCAG
Organism: Muscicapa striata striata; assembly: GCA_030060385.1. Lineage (NCBI taxonomy): Eukaryota > Metazoa > Chordata > Aves > Passeriformes > Muscicapidae > Muscicapa > Muscicapa striata. Next base: position 659,450 of record JAREIS010000101.1, read on the forward strand.
ACAGTTAAATACAAGTAGTACTATAATTTGAAACAAGATTTTTCAATCTTAAAATCTCAAGATCTTAAAAATAAAAGATCTCTTAAGAATAAAACTGATGTCTATTAGATTTAGCAGAGGTTAACTACAAGTAACCAAAATTAGATATAATATAAAATATTTACAGAAGATTTGTAAATACATGTGTAAACTTCAGGAATTTTTACTTTGTATCCTAGCATAAGTGGTAACTTTGAAAATGAATTTGAATTGCAAAAGTTGTGGCATGAATGCCCAAATGAAGGAATTTTTAACTTTTTCTGTTAAGCTAAACATATTTAGACCGCTGATGTTCATCATAAATTCCAGGTTTAGTCCTTTTTTTCTCAGTGTGAAATGTAAGAGCAATATAAATTTCTAAATCCTGTATGAATTTGACAAAACAAAGGAGCATCTTCTGTAACTGTTGTGCTAAGGGTAAATATTCCTATACCATGATCCCCAAATCTCATTATATTCCAGAAGAGAGTATGCCACCCTATATACCCTGTAAACCTAAAGAAGGATGGAACATACGTCTGTATGTTTGTTCCACTGATTATCTAACTATGAGTCCATTTACAGGAGTTTGACCTCTAACAGCAAAAATTGACCCTGAAAAGGAAAGTCAATCAGTCTGATTGTTCATGTGTGCAGTCACAAGGTAAAGCTTCAACTTCTGTCCTCTCTGAGAATATGTTTGGGAGGGATTTGATTAGTTATTAATAAAAGCTTTTGTTAATAGGAAAACTGTAACATTTTGCACTTCCAAATAACAGACATAACATGAAATTGATTGCTAAATATGATTGAAGAGGAAATGCACAGTATGGTTTTACACCAGAGATTGACTGCAAATCTCAAATTATGAACAGCTTTCTTTTTTAGCCAATTGGGAGAAACAGCTTTCATTAAAGATTCATCCAGCTTATTTAAGAAATTAACTGCATCATGGAGTTTCTTATTTCCCTGTATTTTCCAAATTCCACTTCAAAATTATTGTTAGTTAATGTTAAGAAGTACATCTGTATAAACAATGCAATGCTTCTACACTAATTGGTATATGTTATAAATTCTTTTATTTCAAGGAATGTGTGGAAGTAACAAATTTCTTTGGCAGTATTTAGAACTAGCCACATTCATGTCTGAAATACAAGACAACAATTTCCATGTCCAAAATAATTTTTTGGGACTTTAGTTATATTTGAATGTATACACAGAATAGATACACAGAAACAGATAGACTTCAGGAAAAACTTTTAAAATCCTGGTGGCTTTATTATAAAATAGTCTACATATGGTAGTTTAAATTTTAAATTGATCTGAAAATGAAAATTAGGACCTTTCCTTCTCAAAAAAAAAAAAAAAAAAAAAAAAAAAAAAAAAAAACTCCACTTTTTTTTTTTTTTTTTAAGAAATATGTAATGTGTTGAAAGTTACTTTTTTCCTCAGGAACTTTTTTTTTTTTCATGAAATGGTATTTTTGTATGAAAAAGCCAAAAGAAGTTACTGACTATTGTAATCTGAATTGTTCTTGTGTTCTCGCATTAGTAAGAAAAGGTTCCTACATTACAGTGTCCAGTACAATATTTTTATTTTGACACTGAACTTAAAATATAATCTTTATTAAAAATCCAATTTTAAAAAGTTGTTTTGTATACTGTTTTTAAGAAGCCAGGTTACCACAGAAAAGTGGTAGCATTCATGATCTGAATCATACATTTGAGTGAAACAGGCAGGATTCTGAGGATGCAAGCTCTTATTCAGGACTCAAGAAGAAACAGAAAGTCTTTTTTCAGTAGCTGGGAGCACTAATGTTTTAAAAAATACACAACTTTCAATTTCATAGTTTTTTGTTTTGAAGTAAGCTAAATAATTTAAATTTTATGCTTCTTTTGCAAGGGTTTTTTATAGATCTGCTTTCAGACTCTGAGTTAACAGGTTAAAGAAAGGGGATTGCATTGAAAAACATAACATCTCCTAGTGACTGGTCCTGCCACAATTCTCTGGAGTATGTTTGGTACATTGCCATTGTTTCAGTGTCATCAACCTAAAAAGCTGTGAATCTTGGGACAAAATGTACTACCTTATCCTGGGTGCATCTGGAGAATTAAAATAGGGATTAAAATAGTTCTTTGACCAGGGTTTACTAATAGCAGAAATGGTTTTGAACTTGCAGGTTGCATTTTTTGCATTGGGGTGGTCAGCTGATGTTTGTAGTTCTGCTTTAATTTGAGTGTTCAATTTTAGATGATTTTTTTAAAAAATGTGATCATCTAGTGTACTTTGTGATTATTTGTGGAAGATTTTACTTTCCTCTTTTCTTGAATACTCATCACTAGGCTATTACTAATGTAATTACTTCAATTTCTAGTAGAAAGATTCTAGTAGCATTTTTTATTTTTATCAATATATTTTATTCAATAAGAATCTGTGTCTCATAGCAAGTACTGAGTTTTATTTTGTTTAATTAATTTTTAAAAATATGTTAATTAATTTTATTTTGTTTAATTAAATAAAATAATTTAATTTAATTCTGGCAGTCCTAAATACTAATGAAAAGGTGAAATTCTTAGAAAAAGACAGATTTTAGAACAAAAAATTCCCCTACAGATTTTATCAAAATTGTGCACTTCTATAAAAAATTGACTTGGACTTTATTTCCTGAATTAAGTGCTTTCAAAAACTGAATTCCGTTTTTGACAAAGTTAATATATTATTGAGGAACATTCTAATTGCATATTCAACATTCTTGTCTCAATAAAAGTAATTTTGATCTAGACAAGCATGTAGCAGGATACTGGTAGTCCAAATTTAAGCTACCAGTGGTTGCATAAGAGCTAGTATCAAATATTTCTCTGGTATTCTCTGATGGTAACACAAATCCAAATGAATGTTTATTACAGTGGTGTTGATTCTGGATTTTTCATATATTACTGCCTATTAGGCCTATGCAAAGGCTCTGATCCTCATTTAATGCACCACTTTCTGGATGTGTGATTTTTTAAAAATATCTTTTTATGTTCTTTTTTTCATTCTATGTAACCCATAAACACACACACCAGCAACAGAACTGTGTTTACCACAGTGAAAAAATCTCCATAAACAGTAGTGGTGTCTATGAAACTGAGAGAACAAGGTGAGTGGATTTCAGCTCTGAACATGCATATGCCATTTTGCCTGCTTCCTTGTGCTGCCATCCGTTCCCTTCTGCACTACTGATGATAATGGTAATGACAACAAGGATTTACTGTCAGCCATTTGTAGGGCCCTTATCTGTAACACAGTTCATTTCAAAAATCACTTTAGAGCATTAGGGAACACTAGCTTTTAGGTTCTGATCTTGAAAATATTTTTGTTTGTGCTTGGCTAGATTCACTTGTAATCCCATTGCAGTTACTGACACCACGCATGCAAACAGAAAATTTTGAGTGTTGTGCTGCCTCCGGGAAGACTGTAGGTCTCTTGGAGTGGTTCTCTCTTTACACCAGTTTTCTGTCTTTCTGAAACAATTTTTTCCAACAGTTTACGTCATTTGTTGCATGATGAAATGAGTAGAATCTAACTCCTCAGCCAGATCTTCAGATGCATAGTTCCATAGACTTCAAAAACAATGTACTGTACCTGAGGTTATCATTCTATGCACTTTTTTCTCTCCAAGGCTAGGAGTTATGTTTGGGGTTTTTTTCACCTCTTACTTGTGAAAAGAAAGTGATTCATATGGTTCATTTTAAATGACCAGGCCAACTTATTTCTCTCCTGGTTATTCTATAACTTCATGAAATACATACACCAGTTGCAACTTGTTAGAAGTACTGAGAACTCTCTCCGTTTTTGCCTGCTGAGCAGTATCTGTATTTCATGATAATAGATCTAGAGAGTTTGGAATCCCAAAGTGACATCTGCAATTTATCTGACATCTAGTTTCAAGTCAAGTTGTAACTCTCCCCTTTTTTTTTCTTTCCTTTTCCCCCTAGCTTCACAAAACACTTTCTTTTGCCAAAATAAGACTTATAAAACTGTTCTGTTTTTTCACTCTTACTAATGGGTTAAGACCATACTTTATAGTACCAATAAAAACACAGCTGCTTCTGTTTTACATGTCTGGACACTTTATATAGGGGAAGAAACTTAAATAAAGATTAATTGAAAGAAAGTGGAAATTAAGTTTAATTACCAACAGCAGAACAAACCACTTAAAGAATTACAGCACTTCAGTATAGATTTTGTGAGCACTGCAGACAATAGGAATTTTTCCACTGAATTTAACAACACTTGGATTTGGTCCCTGAAAGTCAATTACTTGTACAGCAGAAGGAGAACCAAGGCAAGGGCAAGATTACTTCCCTCATCAACACTGCCTGTGGGCATTACAACTCATATTAGAATATTTTTGTTAGATATTTGCTTACACTTAGGGACATTCATAAACTTATTTCCTTTATTTGGGCACCATAAGTACTTTTAGGTGCTTTCAAGGTTCAGAATCAGTGGGGATATGATGAAATACCTAGAAAAATAAGCCTTCAGCACCCTTTCCACCACACCCCATCTAAACGCTGTCCCAAGGGATGGAAAAGGGTAAAAACAGCTTACTTTAAACAAATAAGTTTTAAACCAGATAGCTTGGCAGCTGGAGAGGAATACAACTTTGGCAAACTGACAGCTAGCAGAAACAGCAAAATACTGTGAAAACTGGCTAAACACCTGGATGTTGCTTCCACCCTGGGTTTTGTGTGCTTTTTGGTGCCCATACAAAGTGGACACACTCGCTGGGTTGCTGAATGGGGCAATGTGACCCACAGACCAAAGGGGAACTGAAAAGGCCATCACCAGGCTTAGATTCTGGAGCATTTTAGTCTTTACAAAACCTCCCTTATAATCAATGGTGAAAAGTGAATACTTGGCCGCAGTTTTTAAAATTCAAGGGAAGTTGCTACAAGCAGATGGCAAGCAGCTTCTACTCTTTTTTTCTGCTTCCTCCCTAGGGCAGAGGGAGCATTGTTGAAATATATTTGAACATTTCTACTTGAAATTCTGTAGTAAAATGTTCTTTTTTTTTGAAGACTTATTTGCCTATAATAGAAATTATAATAGCAGCTTCAGCAAGGGATAAGGAGAGAGAAAACACCTTCCAGTTGTTGAAATACTGACAATTCTTTCTAAATACGCAACTTCGTCTCTATGAAATGTCAGTCATGATGCTCTAGTGAAGAACATTAAAATGCATTTTTGATTAATTGGTGCACAAATTATTTCTCATTTGATCTGTAGGCATTAAATTTAATTCTAATGCACTTTCAGTGACTCTGGGACTGTTCTATGAATTTGGAATGAATTTAGCCTTTATGTTTTAATTTGCTCAGCCACCTTATCTAAATAGAATATTCCAAGGTTTGGAACAGCTGAAATACTGCCAGCAATTCTTAACTCAAATTTAAATACTTCTGAAATCAATTTAGAGAAAGTAAGCTTAGTCTTTGATTCAGCAAATGTGTTTTCCAGCTTCTGATCTTTGGACAGTAAATTATTGTTGTTCCCATGCCATTTTTTTCTAATCTATAGTATGTTATTCAGTAATAGGCTCCTAAGAATATAGCTAAAATGTAACTGATATAATTTTCTGCATTTTTGAAAAGAGTTTCACAAGGGTATTTTGATTCAAAAATAAATGTAAATTTGTACATCAAGGTAAAAATTTCCCTACTGCTTTCTGCTTTAAATAGCTTATTTGGAAGTATATAAACCAGCCCCACTGGGAAGCTGGATGTTCCTGTCTTGCAATATTGCATATACACAATCTTATATTCAGGACGGGAAAAACCTGACTAGATATTTGTATCACTTTCTTCACTGTAAGAATTAATCACTTTATTTTCTGTCAACATTCAAGATTCTGATCTATCAGTCAGATTTTACTGATTTCATAGTGGTCCATTACCACTTAAGCAGTCAGTAGATTGGATAAAAGGAAGTCATCATCTATATTTTTGTGGCTAATAATAACAATAATTTAAATTGAGAAACACTGAGTATTTTTATTAACTTTTTATTTAAGCAAAATCCCTGCTGAAAACAAAAATTTATTTGACCAAGGCTTTCAAAATTTTTTTCTTTTTAAATAAATTTTCCTGCGTTTTTTATCAAAAATTTAGATATATATCATCTTCATAACCTTTATAACCTTCTTTTAGAAGAACAAGCTTCACATTTTTTTTTCAATATCTCAGAGTTTTTAGTTCATAGTAAGGAGAAATTCTCACTGAATGCTAGAAAAAATATGTTTATTCCTAATGTATTACATTTTAGAACAACTGTTTGAACCAACATCTTGTCTTAATCAGTTTGTATTATTCATCTTTGTAATCTACAAAAAATTAAGGAAGTCTTTTAATGGAATTGTATAAAAAAAACACATGCCCATGACTTCTTGGCTCATTTTTGTCTTAGTTGGTGTATTTTTCACATACTTTATTATCTTATTTGCCTAAGCTGTGGCAGCCATTTGCATCTTAGAGGCCTTACATAAATCTTTAACTTTCATCTATATTATCAAAACCTATTTCTCTAGGCACTGACTGTTCCACAACACTGAGGTTAATGAGTAGTTCAGTGCAAAGTATAAATTACATATTTAGTTATGTTTGATGATGCCAATATATTGCTTCTTGGAATCTCTGTCCATTGCCATAACTTCCAGAAATAGCATCTGCAATATTTCCTCTTGTTAACTACAGCAACTTGGGATTCTCATTACATATACAAAGTATACAATGTTATGAAAATTCAGTAAAAATCTAGTGAATACGAAGTACATACATATTGTCAATTGATACCTGTAAAAATTACGAATGATCATAAGCATAGACCCTTCCAAGTTTTTAATCTTGCTTGATTAGACACAATTCCTCTCAAAAAAAAAGAATTAATGCCAAAAAATATTAGACGTCAGTAATATACAAGTTCATGCTTGTGGAAATTTTAACTGGTAGCAAAGTACAAGTATTATCAAGCAGAAAACAAGTAATTGCTTATGAAACAATCCCATATAATCTTCAAATCCCTCACGGTCTAGCACAGCACTCTACTTTTCTCAAGTCTGTATGGGGCAAATAGTACTTATTTCAAGTCAAATGAAAGTCAAAACAAAACATATTCCAAACATTAGAAATATCACAGGTTTTATTCAACTAAAAGCAAAACAATAATTTTGCCATATATATAGGGCCTTAATGAGAGACAAACATTTTTAGCCAAATTGTTTTTCCACCAGGATTAAATTAGTGACATATGCCTATAGACCACAGAGTTTTTTCCATGGTCAGCATTCCATGTCCTGTGTGGGCTACATCTATATTTCTGCCTGAGAGGTTTGGAATCAGCCTTGGTTTTTCACAAATGTTTTACATTTCTGTCATTCAAGTCCTGAGCAAAATAAGACTTTATGTCTTTTGGCTTCTTCAAATAATTTAGGCCACTCTTAGTCATAGTTTGCACCATGACACTGAGTACAGTATTCTTATTCTTTCAGCAGTTCACACATACAGACAGAAGTAGTTTATAGCACATCTTATTCATATTGACCAGATAGAACCAGCAAGGATTGCATTGTCAAGATAGTCGACTTAAGCTAAAACTCTTAATTCTTTCATACAGCACTTGAGTGTAAAATACCATACAAAAGATATGGTTATGATTACTGCTGGAGAAATACCACACTGGGAATGGTCTTTGTGTAGATATATTTCTATAGGACTTCGGTGTATATGCTAAATCAGGAAAAACACAAAGATAATGTCCTACTGTCACAGAAAACAGATTTATTAGTTGCAAAGAGCTATAGCTAACTGAAAAATGCTAAAGTCACCTTTAAATCTACAGCTTTAAAGAAGTGTAAATTAAAATTTTGATGTAAAATTATTCCAATTAATCACAATGAAATAAATAAGCTATCAATCCCAAACAGCGTGCTCTAGCTTTTCTCTAATGAACCCTCTCTCATTTCTTACAAATAGTGTTTGACTAGGGAAAAAAAAAGCATCCATCTTTCTGATAATAACCTAACTCCTCAGGGAAAGAAAAAGATCCATATTTTTAGGAACATAAATAAAGACTTCCTTCAGCGTTACAGAGTTCTCACCTAGTACAAACTCCAGCTTTTCTCTGCCTGGATCCTCTTTCATGCATTGTTAGCTCACAAAGCTTTGGAAATTCATGAACTCCAGGCTCAGAGATTCTTGAAGATACTTCAGCCCACCTGGACTTGTTTTAAAAAAATCTTCAGAAGTCTTGAGGATAGAGGATTTGGCACAAAGGCTAATTGCTTCCTAGAAGTATAATACAGTGCACTATAATAGCCTTTCTATTCTCTATTTTGTGTACCTATCTGTTTTACAAAGGAGTTCCTCAGCCACTTCATTGTCACAGTGAGTTGCTGCAAACAGTTGTGGGGATATAAGAATTAACAGCTGAAACATGAAAGGCTGGAATTTCTTGCCCTGGCTTTGCCACTTTGTCAGAGAATATTTCTGACACTGAAGGCTTCACTCTGATTTTGCTTTGAGGTGTTTTCTGTTTGTTCACCCAGCAGATTCTGTAGCCAAGTTAACCAAAAATAGTTTTTGTAGTTTTGAAGCAGCAGTTCAACATCTTGACAAGTATAATTGTTAATCACTGTTTTCTTTGAAGCAAAAACCTGAGGTGGAGTAAAGATTTCTTTTAGAGACTTTTTTGTTACTGAAGTTGCTACTGATGTAAAACACAACTTTAAAGATTTTCTAGAGCCCACACTTGTCTGTCAAAGTTTACACCACTGCTGTGTATGAATGAATGCCTTTATGATAAGTCACTGTGTGGGCCTGAGAAGATTCATCACCTGGTTCAGCTGTGAACAGAAGTGTTCACAGAGTGTACACCTGCCTTTTACTGGCAACCTGTAATTGAGGGAGAGTTCCATCACTTTTGAGTTTCTATTAGTTTTAAACACATAGAGTCTCCATGGCACATTATTCTAAATCTGTTCATTGTACAAGAACATTAGAAAAGATGGAGAACATAGATCATTATTAGTTCTTGACAGAGACAGAGCTTTACAGCACTAAATAAACCACATGACACTTATATTCAACCGTCCAGAATTTGAGGATAATCAGACACTGATAAACTATATCACATCATGAACAAGACTGTAAAAAAATTTTTAAGTCTGTTTTCAGAATTGTTTTCAGATCTGCTGTTTCTGAAGACCAGTCCTCATATTTCTTAGCTATCAAACTGAAGCTGCCAAGGTTGTGTTTTCAGAGGTTTTACCACAGTCATATAGTCATTTGGCTTGGAAAAGACCAGTAAGTTCATCAAGCCCACCTGTTAACCTAACATTGCCACATCCACCACTAAACCATGTCCCTAACTTGACATCTGACAGCACATGATTTCCCACAGTATAAATAACATACATTTAAGTTCTTGTACATCAATGCCTTCTAGTTACAACAAAGGCACTGAAGAGCAGAGATATGGACAAAATGAAAGAAAGATGCCACAGATGTGTGGGTATATTTATCTGTTTTCAGGTGCTGAGACACTACATTATATGTTTGTCTTTGCATAGTACCAATCTAATTTTTCAGTCAATTAAATGTTGTCAAATAGGTCATGCAGCAATTTCTTTCTGTACCTCTATCTTTACAAATGACAGTTTTGACTTCATGTAAGTTGAATACTGTGTGTTCAAATGACCTTGGGAGAACTTAAATTACCTCACATCCTTTGAATACATTTATCAAAGTAAGCCTTTAAAACAATTAAATTAGATATATGACCTGATTTTTTATATCCAATTTTACAATATTTTGTCCATAATTGACATGGTCTAAATGTGGAACACAGAAGAGATGGCTGATTTTCAGCAGGGTTTGGAGAACCTTAACACCATAGTTAAATGTCTTTTGAAGTGTCAAAACTGGATTGGCACTTCATTTTCTACGGAACATGAGACCAACTTATTTTTGTATTCTTTGGAGAAACATCAAAAGTGATTAATGAATGGTACTTAATGTGAAAATGAAGGAATGAAAATCATAAGCACAAGCAAGTGTCTCCTTTTATCCTATCACAGCTAGATAATTTTTTTAGCTTCCTCATGATCAGCCCCCAGTTCTTCTTTCAATCTGGCTAAATATTATTTAAACATTGAAATCGACCAAGTTCTGATTAATGTAGAGTTACACAACAGCTACAGCAAATGAGCAATACATATAGTAAAACAGATTGACAAAATCAGAGAACAAGGTTGAAAGAGACCACAGTAGGTCATCTGGTCCAGCCTCCCTGCTCACCCAGGGAAACCCATCATATTTAACATACACAATGTTCCTGGGATGGAGAAACCAAATTCAGCCCACCAGTTAAATTTATACATTGGAGATCAAATTTCTCAGCAAGGATTCATTACATTTACATACACGTTGGCCATTTCCCTAGATTAACAAAGTTAATGTATACTGAATAGATTCCATTCAAACTCAATTTCATGTTAAATAGCAAAAAAAAATCTTGGAATACATACACAGAACATAAACTGAAGTTTTACTACTGTAAAATGAACTATAAATACTGATGCAGTACAGAAAAGAGAAAAGCCTAATTTTTTTTTAAAACAAAACAAAAAGCATCAGAAATATGATTTTTTTAAAATTATGTTGATGATTTTTAGTTTTATCGTTATTTACCTAAGTATCAATAAATAACCAAATATGAAACTGTATTTTTGAAACACATTAAAATTTTCTAGCTCCACATTATTTCACTTTATACAATTATGCATTCATAAAACAAATACTTTGAAATAAACTTTTTCCCAGGTATATAGGTCATAGGTGTGTAGTAAAAATATTAATCACAATTCTGCATATTCTTTCCACAGTTAAACTACATCTAGAATGGAAAAGGCACTTTGTGTGTGAAATCTCTATAAAATTTCGTGTTAATTATTTAAATAAAATACTTTTTCCATAGTTTTTCTTTTTCTTAATATCTTCCCTGTCACCAGTAATTTAAGTGCAAATGCTTTTAAATCTATGTGGAAAACCTACTACAAACAACAAGCAGTTGAAATAAATTCATGGACCTAAAAGTGATATAGGTTTCAGTGATAAATTTCAGTATTAGTCTAACAACTTAAAGGTGAGTACTTAAATTTATACCTCAAGAATAAATAATTATGTTGTTTCAAAAAAACTGCCTTATAGTATAATTAAATCATCAATTATCATTTTTCCTTACCTGGCAAATCAATGGAGAGCAATTTAAAAAAAAAAAATGGATATACCTGATAGTATATTTTAGAATTGCAATTATTATTTTTAGGTATCTTTTTTTTTTCTATTTTAATAATAAAGTATGTGCTACAAGGATGGCTTGGTCAGGTCTGCATTGCAAAACAATTGAGAAAACAACCACTGATAACCCAAAAGACCGAGACAGTTAACAGAAACCAGCCTGGTTTTCAGCACTTTTGTCTGCAAACACTCATAAGTTGCATGCCAGAGTGAGAACAACAAATGTATAGTGGTGCAGGTTACTTGTGTGGTGCATTGAGAAAAATCCAGTAAGATGATCATCTATACTAACAGTAGTCATGGATGTCATATTGGGCAGAAAAACGGAAGTGTCTCAAAGAGAGTGTGTGCCTAAATAAAGCTTCTCCTTCCTCTGTTCCTATCTGTGTGATAGACCAATTTCTGAGTTTTACAACTAACTTCTATTTCCAGATTTGCAGATATGATTTACCCATTCTTTGCTTTGTAATGCCAGTTCAAGTCAGCCACTTGTTGAACTGGCCAGGGATCCATCTGAACATTAATTCATGTACTTTTGGGGTACAAAGATACGAGGCTCATTCTAGAGATAATAAATTATTGTTGCATTTGTCAAAAGTCTAAATGGCTCTTCACTACAAAGATCTGGAATGACCTTATGATATGCAAATGGACTTTATTTATAAAGAATTACATCATGGATTTTGAAGGGAAAGACTTTTCCTCACCTTTTAAAGTGCACATACTTTTAGTGAGCAGGAGGAAGAAAGAATGTAGAAAAACCATTATTATAAGCAAACTCATCTAGTGTAAGTTTGGAGGAAAATCCTTTGAAAAAAACCCAGAATATAAAGGAAATGGCAAAGTCTATTACCTTTGGTCATAGAACAAGAATATAAGGAAAATTATTTTTAAACCACAAACTGGCTTCAAATATTTAATGAAATTATGGACATGAGAATAGGCTGAGAAAAATTTAAGTATTCTGGACATTCACCCATTTTTAGTTTGATCGTAATAAGAATATATTTAACTGTCTTTCTCTTCACTTCACTGAGATATATTTATTTTTAGAACTTGATAATATCTTTACCAAAAGAAACCAACACAAAACAGAAAAGATTGCCCTTTCTATACAGAGGGTATGGATGCAATCTGATGACACAAGAAATCTCACTTCAGTCTTGTCTTTACAAGACTTCCAGAGCTGTTTATAGAGCAAAGAGGACAACATAAACTCAGTTACAGAATTCAGGGGGCATCTCTGATGCTACTGGGATGAACAGAAAATTCCACAGGACAGACAGGATTTCATTACAAATTATATTTCAAAATGAAATGCCAGCCCATAAAAGATGTGATTATGAGTCTTTGAAAGATGCAGAATTTTTTTAATGATGTGTATAAAACTTTTTTTTTCCTTTAAAAGTTTTTACTTGTAATAGCATGTCCATTAACCTCTTCAGTTTGGATCATTTCTATATGGATACTGTATGCATAATTCCACTCTCAAAGAGAAGATTGCCAGTAGTATAAACATGTCATTATGCAAAGTAATTAGATGCAGAAAAATAAACAGACTCAATGCTGAGAGCTTATAGAAGTACAGATAAACAAGTACTCATAATGTTTTTTAATAGATGTTTAGAAAAATCAGCCATATCATTCAGGTTAATGACTTAGTTCCATCAAGATTTGCTGTTATGGCTTCAGAATATACAATTATAATGCTTATAATTCAAAGTGAGAAAACCTTGATGCCTAAGTTTGAAGTCTGCTGATCTGCTGAAGCAGGCTTCACAAGATCAGCAATCAAAATCATCCCTGTAAATATATAAAGGTGCTTTGTTCAAACTCAGAAGTGGTTCTAAAAATCCCTTTCTCCTTGTAATTGTAAATTACTGGGGTTTTGCTAGGAGTCCAACAAATAGTGGAAATCATGTTTTCTTTTTTTGAGTGAGATATAATTGTTCCTGTTTCAGCTTTGACCTGTCATTCAGATCTGTGTTGATGGCAAACACCCCTCCAACTACAACTGGGAATTCCTTATTTTCTGATCTTCATTAACTGCAATAGTTTGAAGAGACTCTCCTGTCCTTTTCTGAGTCATTTAATGTGATCGATCAGGATGGTAACAGCCAGTACTCTTCTTTTGTTGGTTTGATTGACTCTCACATTGGCTAAAAGTCCAAAGATCAAAGCATATCTATGTTAATAAAATTTTCTTTCGGGTGTATTTTATCCCTATAAATGTCTTTAGTGTTTGAAGTTTTTTTTTCTCTTAGATGCATCCAGAGGTTTTGATGATCTGTTAAAATTGAAGTTGAGCTTAGCCACATTTGGTTTTGATGGAAGTAGACACAGATCAGGGGCTGAAGTATATTCAAAAGTACCAGTCATTTAAACAAAATCTCATCTGCTCAGCTCTTACTCATTGGACGATTCTGGTATCCACTGGGAAAACAATGTAAAAGATAATTGTCACAGAATTATTTATGTCCAAAAGCTCCGCACTACCTCTGCCCGAGGGTCATATATGTGCTGTGAACACACAAACATATGGACTTAAACTCTTTCCAGTTTTTCATCCTGGTAACAGATTTGGGATGAGACATCAGAAAATGTTACTGACCCAAGTAGCAATCACTACCTTCCAAAGATATTGGCATGGGGTTGCACAGTTAGGAAGGTGGGAGAGGAGAGGAGAGGAGAGGAGAGGAGAGGAGAGGAGAGGAGAGGAGAGGAGAGGAGAGGAGAGGAGAGGAGAGAGGAGAGGAGAGGAGAGGAGAGGAGAGGAGAGGGAGAGGAGAGGAGAGGGAGAGGAGAGAGGAGAGGAGAGGGAGAGGAGAGGAGAGGGAGAGAGGAGAGGAGAGGAGAGGAGAGGAGAGGAGAGGAGAGGAGAGAGAGGAGAGGAGAGGAGAGGAGAGAGAGGAGAGGAGAGGAGAGGAGAGGGAGAGGAGAGGAGAGGAGAGGAGAGAGAGGGAGAGGAGAGGAGAGGAGAGGAGAGGGAGAGGAGGAGAGGAGAGGAGAGAGGAGAGGAGAGTGATATAAGTCTAGACATGCCAGGCTGGGCAGAAACCCAGTCCTGAGGAGGATTTGCTGTGTAGACATGAGGCTGACAGACTCTTCAACCAGACTGACTTCAGTATCCTCTTCCCTTGCACTGGCTACTCAGGAGGCCTTCATATCTCTGTTCTGGACCCAAGGGAGCATGTGTGTAAGTAGTTTCAAAATAACTAATAAAGCACACATAAAATAGAAATGTGTGTTTGGTTATACCTGTACAACCTATTTCACATACCAGAGTATTAAGCCGGTGTGGATTTTTTCAAAGAAGATTTGAGGGTGTGCATGATAATCATGTGGTGGTATTCTCATGGTGATTTGTTCAGGCCCATGGCAATCACCTTGTTATCAGGGAGCACGTCTTAAAAATAAGAGGCCTTTGCAGTTTCTTTATTTCCTACTTTATCCATGGAACTTCAGCTTCATTCAGTGGACAAAATGGATATACAGGGCAGCAGAATTAAGGTCCCACTGGGAACAATAAATCTGGTCTGTCCTATTTTTCGAGTGCAGCTTGAATTATCTTCTATTAACAGCGAATACAGGGAGGAGAGACTGTCAGTTAATTCATTCTTATGTCATTAAATCTGTTGTCCTGAAAAATAGCTGAAAATAGTGGGTAAGAAGCCTTAGTTTCATTGTGTCTTCAGGCTATACAGACCAGATTCAAACATTAAGACAAACAGCATTTCTGTGACCTCTAATGTTTCTGCTTGGGTCAGTGTTGGACCAAGTGGTGCAGGCAGGTTCTGTTCTTCCACCTACAATGTAGAGGCAGACTTTAGCTGTTACAGATGCTCCCTTGAGACAAAGCAAACTGAAGGTATTTTAGCATGCTTGCTGTGTCCTTGTCTGCTTCATATGTATTTTAGAGTTTCAATAAAATAATTGTGCTACAGTTTCAGAGGTACACTTGGCTTACTGAAGTTATCATAGAATGCATTGCATTTTATACAACATCTGTCTGTCTTATTCATGCTGGTATCGAGCATCACTGAGTAAAAAGCTATTCCTGCAGATAACTGATTTTATTATAGGTCAGGCAACTATCAGATAAAAAAAATATTTATATATATCCATTATTCCAGGTTTAATGTAATATAATTTCATGAAGAATCAAAACTTTGTGTGTGGTGGCTAAATAAACTGAATAAACATGAGACTGTCCACTCCTCAGCGGTACTGGAGGCTGAATACAATGACAGGCATTAAATAAATTCCCTTGTCACATAAAATTTCTGACTATCCACTCTATGCCACTTCCTGGTAAGTAAGGTATCTTCCAAACTAATATCCTTAAAAATTTCTTGAATTTTTACTAAGGTTAACCTCTTTAGAGAGAAATCTCAGGAGTCTGGCCAACTGTTGCTGCCAAAGTGGCATTTTGCATATGAGTTTTCTGGACTAAAACCTGTGTAAAACCTGATGAGTCTTTTGAACCTTTAGGATGTTGAAAACTACTCTAATTTCCCCACAATCACTAGCTGTATGGTCTGCATTTTCTAAAACTTTAAACCAATAATGTATTTTCAATCGATGTATATGGTCATGTGTTCATGTTCATAATCCTGACCCAAATTTTGAAAACTATTCTGATCAAAATAGGTGCTGGTGGAGGCTGCAAGGGTGTCCATGAGGAGGGGCAATGACAGGCACAGCTGAGCCCCTCAGCCCTGGGCAGGAAGAGGTGAAATGACCCGGCCAGCCCTGAGGGGAGAGCAGGAGGAGGGACAGGAGGAGATTTCTTCTCCTGGACGCCCCCCACCAAAGTAGATGGGTGTCTCCTGAGGGAGCTGTAGGCTCTGCAGAGGAACCCATGATGGATCTGGAGTGACCAAGAGGGGACAATACAGACACTGACTACATCACCCACATCTGCATTCCTCAGGGCAGGTGAGGCTTGGGAGTGAAGGAGTGCAGGTGAGCCTGGGGGAAACATGTCATTTTAATCTTGTCTTTATTCCTCACTACCTAAATCTATTTTAATTAGTAATAAATTAATTTTCCTAAAAACTAGTCTGTTTTTCCCCAGAGGTAGCTGGTATGTAATTTCCCTGTCTTTATCCTGCTTTTGTCATCTTCTTTTCTTTCCAGCCCTGTAGAGGATTGGGAGCGAGGACTGACTTCATGGGGGTGTCTGGGAACTGGCCGACATCGGCCCAAACCAAACATTCCAAAGAAGAAATATGAAATCAAAATTCTCTTTTTTAATTACATTAAGTTGAAAAAGTACATTTTCAGGCCCTCAGCAGCTTGGAAGACAGGCTGAATTTGATGCATTTTTACAACAGTGTTTTTACTGGTAGCTTATATGTGTAATCACATTTTTGTATTAAAGGAGACACTTCCATAAGTAGCATAAATTCCATAAGGTTGGTCCAACTTTTTCTCAACATATAATTTATAGTGATGGTCACTACTTTCCTCTCTCCTCTCTAGAAAGTTTTACTTACTTCTCAGGCTTACCAGATAACACATTTGTCCTGTGCTGTGATTCTTCACCTTTCTTTAATGGATTCCATTTGGAAATGCTCTATGAGATTAAATGGCATACTAGGACACCACCCCCAAATTAAATGAAAGAGTTTCAGATCATGGAGGGAACATAAGGTATTCATCCCACAGTAGCCATACAAACATGTCATTCACCATGAGTAATAAAATTTTATAGGACAGCAAGAGACATGCTATTCTAAGCACCAATGCACACACCATTATTCAAGAGTAACCTCCTTTATTCTTGTTCTAGGTCAAAAGGAACATTGTGCTGTTCTGGAAATTCTGAAAAAAGAAGAAAAAAAAAGTGCTGGTCTGCCGGCTCATTTAAGATCAGGTATTTATTCTGAAAAATTAATAATAAATAAAAAAAATCAGATGGGAAAAGGTGAAAAGAACACAGTGATGTAACAAGGTCAAAGTATACTTGGCAGCTTTAATCAAATATTTTTGAATTGGAGCTCAGTCTTCCACAATGTGAGGGTTTCTGTTGGACGAGAGTGACCTACTGAAACTGGAAAGAACATACACACTGCCAAAAATAGCCAGAAAAAGTAAGACAATATTAGCCATTCTGCAAAGATAATGTTTTATCTTTTCTCTCCTAAAAAATTTAGTAAAAAAGTCTGAGTCTTTCAGTCATTGCTGATGTATACTTTGTGATTCTATACATTATTTTACTCTGAACTCACAAAAAAATTATATCATACATAAAATGATAGTATATAGCTGTTTCTTTGTGTCTGCTTTATGTCATCAGTGGAACAGGAAAAAAAAGTAATTTTAAGAGATAAGAAAAACACATATTTGAGCTGTTCTTTGAAAAGGTAACAGGGTCATTGTAGTGAAAAATAGGGAATATTAATTATTATGTATTGTCTTTAATGAGTCAAGATATGTCCTTCCCAGCTACATCTACTTTTCTGGATGTTGTCCTACGCAACAATACTTGAATACTTCTAGTTTAGTTCATTTGAAAGTCAGATTTGTCAAGATACTTCTGTGGTTCAATTGAGGGACAGTGTTGCTCTTCCCAAAGAAGTTGTTTCTTAAACAGCTAATTTAAAAACAGTAAAGAGAAGATATACAATTGGCATGTATCAAACTGCATTGCAAAATGTTATTTTATGATTAATATTTTCTATTAAGAGAAAGTGAAAACCGGTTCCTCAGAAAAAAAATTTTAACATAATGATTTTTGTGAAAACCTCTCCTCTTGTATCTTTAGTACATATATTATAAAAATTAAGCAAATAATAGTAAAATGAAATTGGGAATATCAGGCTATGTTTTTTAATAATTGCTGACTTTAAAAGTAGAACATAACAATTGCAATATTTTCATGAAAAATGCTCAAAATTTTAAAAAACCAGTATTAGCATGTGGGTTTTTTGAGTTTATAGACCTTGTTCTATAATTCAAAATTGAGCAGGCTCCAGGTGGATTGTCTATCTTTGATATGCTTTAGCAACTCAGAAAAATGTTGAAATGTCATGCCTTGAAGTGAGGATTTACATTATTCATAGTCCTTCTTTATAGTTTACCTGTTTGAAGACTAATTACAATTTAAGGAAGGAAATGTTATCTAAAAAGCTAAGTAGTTCATCAATGGTTGTTAAAAAACAGAAAAGTAGTACTTTTTTCTTAACTTCAGTCTGTTCCTAGACTAAAGGACTCATAAATACTGTTTGAACAGCTTTTTCAGGGTGGATGGTGAAATGCAGAGGCTTCAGCTTCAAGGAGATTTTAAGAGATTGTGCAACCTAATATTATTGCTTGTGTTGGGATATGTGTGGCAGGGGTCAGACTAAATAATAACGACAATAAACCAGACCTACCTTGTAGTGCTAACATAAGAATTACAGCACTTTCTTCCTTCATATGTCCATTCTGTGGATGGAGTAATGTAGTTCTAGTTCGAAAACTAACAAGCAGAACAATATTAGAATATTCAGATGTCCTAACTAGGTCACTCTGGACCATAAACTTTTAGTTTTATTTTAAAACGTTAAGTTTTTAGATCTTAGTTTCAGGTTCAGTTAATTATAATTATTCTGCAATTAGCCATTGGTGTTGAGAATGTTGTGAATTTTTAAATGAAATTGGTTTGAAATTTGACTATTGAAATTATAATTTTGGGCAAGAATTGATGAAAATAATAAAAAAGTTGAAGCCCTTTTCTGCTCAAGATCATAATTTTATAATGGAAAGAGATTAATTGTATTTCTAACTCCTGGTAGCTGTGCTCATGGAATAGTATTCTAAATGTTTGAGCTGGATTCTAATAGAGCAGACAAATCATCAGTGCTAGAGTAGTTATGTTTTAATTGCAGGCCTCAAGTGTGCATTTTCATATAATATTTTAGTCCAGAATGATGTTCCTGTAGGAACTGGTGGAACAGCCAGAAGTAGCACATCTGAGTCCTATTAGACAAATATGCAAAGAAAAGTAGGAAGAAAATTAGGACCCTAATTTAAATAAATAAATAAAATCTCTCCCTGTCTCACAAACCCACATGTGTTTTAAGCAAAGGTACATAATTTTCTGGACATTTTAACTGTCGATGTTAATTTAAGAACTCAATTAGGACCACTAAGGACTTTCACTGTGTCATTTCTTTAATAGAAGAGAACTTGAAAGTGATCACTAAGCCACGAACTACTATTAAAAGGGCACTGATGATTATGGAAAGCAAGAAGTGATTTCTAAATACTCTTCAGAGTAGATTATTTGAATCGAATTGTTCCACTTAGTGGACTATTTATTTGAGGTAGCTGCAATTTGATTGAATTTATTTTGAGTTCCAAAATGAAAGCTGATGAATACACTTTCAATTCAAATCTCTCACAGTTTTTTCTTATGTCTTACACTAGAAATGGCAGTGCTGCATAATGAGGGGTTTGGGCATCCTGTCAGCTTCTGGAACACTAAAATAGAAAAATGGGTGGTATAGCTGAAAAAGTTGGTGTCAAATACATATCTGGGTTACTTCTAAACTGCTGGCAAGTGATTTGAGATGCAGTGGATGGCTCCAACATATAGCTTTGTCCATGGCTATACCAATCTCAGTGCTGCTGATCTAAGCAGCTGTGTCAGAAAATGACTATTGGCTAAAATACAGTCAGCAGAAAAAACATCACAATCCCTCTCAGCGGGTCATCTTTAAACTCTTAGTGATACAGGTTCTTTATTATTAATATCAAAGATAAGGAAGACAAAAGGTGTTATTGCTGCCTTGAGGGTAATGAAACAACATCAAGCATTAAGGTGTCAAACAACATACACTGGGTAATGCAAAGATTCTCAGAAGTATGTGGGATTTTTTTTTTTTTTTAATTCAATATATCTGTATAAAAATAATGAGTACAATTTAATTTTCTTACTTACTGCATATAATTCAGGCCAGCTTTGTGGAGCTTACTAGCCATGGGTCATTTTCATCTGAGTGTTGATGCATATACCACTGTAGTACACTGAACTGCATGAAATCAAACTGCATCACAGTTCATGTTCATATTTGTACAGAACAAATTTCTCCTTACTCTAAAGTACCAGCAGGTGCTATATTGAAGTAATTGCCAAAAATTACAAATAAAACAGCTCAAAAAGGACTGAGAGCATAGATTAATCTCATAGTTCATTACAGAGATTATCTGGATAGGATATTTTGTTATTCTTTGTCCTTTACATATAAGAATTGTTTTAAAATACTTTTTAAAAATATGGTTAAAATTATTTCTTCTTATTGTGTGAATGTCATTACACTACATCAGGTTGATAAGATTCAATGAGAGATCCTTTGTAGACAGTATGAGCATCTGGTGGTGGAAAAAATTGTATGTCTGAAGAAAGTTTTATTAAGGACCATAGATAGGATAAATGTGCACATTCATAGTCACCTTAATTTCTTTTTCTGACACTTTATTTGCTTTCTTAGCTATAAAGAGAGGAAAGGTCCAGCAACCTTACCCTCACAAATATGGTGCATCTCTGGTAGATGCATACATATGTCTATATATGTAAGAAAACTAGAGTCAAAAGGCTAAAGGAATATGTTAAATTTACCAGGGGACAGTAGATTAAATTTATGATTTATTGTTTCACTGTCAGTAGAATGGAAAAAAAAATACTCCTATTCTACCACAAATCTTTCCAAAGATATGTAGAGTGTGTCCTACAACACAATAATTACTGTGTGCTGGTTTTGCACATTTGACATTTAGTGAAGAGGAAAGAAGCCACCCACAGAAAAAGTTTTTCTGAGAAGAGCTGCTGAGAGCTTCCCCCATGTCTGACAAAAAACAATCAGTGATTAGTTTTGAGAATTGACAATCTGTTAACGCACTGAGCAAGCTGAACGCTCCTCTATAAGCACACGTGTTAAAAATGAAGAAGCCTGAGAAAAAAACCCTTTTACTTTTTGACCTATAAACATCTCACTGTCAGCATGATGTCGACAGCCACGACCTGGCCAAGCCTCGGCCGGGACCTGCAGCCTCCCCTCCCCTGCCCAGGCACCAAAGTCAGGAAAAAAAGTCAAGTCCCAGATAAGAAGAGAATGCCTTAGTTTTAGGCTGAAAATTCTTTAATAAGCCAGAGTGGTAGACTAAGATACACTAAAACACCCTTATAACTCATTGAAAAATATCAGGGGATGGAGCGTTCGAACCATAAACATGAGCAAATGCACCTGTGTTGAAGCAGGCAAATATTGAAATTGTTGTGATCCAATGAACAGAGAGAGACAAAAGTAATGAAAACCTTTTGCCCCCAGGGAAGAAAAAGAAGACCTCTGTTTCCAAAGATGAAAGAGAGATAGATAAAGAGAACTTTAGCTTTTGAACAACTCATCCTTAAAATAGTACTCCCTAAATTAACATGGCCTATAAAAGCAGCTGTGAAAAGTTTGTAAAGGATAACAAAGACTTCACTATCACAGATGCTTGGGAAGCTGTCATTCGTAGAAATTAAAAACCACAAGGAAAGTATTTCCTTGCAAAAAAGTCTCCATAGCATGGCAAGAAAAACTCCTCACTCCAAGTGAGGTAGAGAAAAACTATTTTAGAGACAGTAAACTAACAATTTTTTCTCTGGACATTGTCAGCGAGAAAGAAAAGAAAGTGTAGAGAGGAAAGAGAAGTGTTCTAAAAGCTTATTCTGATTATTATTTCTCTTTTAGTTCTGTTAATAAATTTTTGCTTATACCCTTCAAAGTTTAAGCCTGCTTTGATCTTCTCCTAATCCTATCTTGCAACAGAAAATAAGTAAGTATATTCTAGTAAGTGCACTAGCGTTTAACCAACACCAGACCCACTACATTATTTGGTGCATTAGCCAAAAAACTCAGATTGGCAAACCAAAACCACTACACAAAATTAGTTGTCCTGCCCAATTTCAGACTAAAACCACCACATACTATCTGCAACATCACTCCACTGTCAAAGTATTGGTATTGTGGTATCCTGGTACCTAAAAATATTTTATCTTTGGATTTCTGTGGTTATAAGAAAGAGGCAATGGAATGGAGAAAGAGATGCAAAATCCCATTTCTTTTCTGGGTTTTCTACCAACAAACAAATTTCCACAACAGATATGAAAGCTTGGTAGATAACGTTTGACATTTTATAGAAAGGATGAAGTTTTCTAAGTGCTTTTTTTAGCTAAGAAATTCAGTATGTGTATTCCATAATGGTAGGAATGGACAAATAGTTTTGTCAATATTTATTTAGATGCTAGTTGACCTCACTGCTTCTCCTAGATCTGACTGTTACAAGATCTCTCCTGACAGAGCCATGTCTTCAAGTGAAAGTTCCAGCTTATTAAAGCTAATGGCAAAACTCCCTAGGAGCAGCAGGGACTGACAGCAGTGGGAGGTAAATGCTTCTCAGGTGGGAGTCATGGTATGGTAATGTTTAACCATAAGTTTGGTTTATCTAGGGTTCCAAAGGTGATGCATCTTGCACCTCAGTGAAGGCACAGCCAAGTTTGAACAGTATGTACCCCTAGAGCAATGGTCTGTATGGTGCCTGCCTGGGGTTGCCAAATGGTGTGTGCCCTTCCTTGTCCTCTCTGCATACACCCCTGCCTGACTTTAAATAAGCATTAGGGAAAGTACTGCTTGTTCTTCAGCCTTCAGAAACCCAAAATTTAGTTTCCTTAACAATAAATCCGTCATAAAAGATTATGGGAAAGAGAGGTGAATGTGTAAGGAGAGCTTAAAGCAGGGAGCCATAGCAACTGAACCTAAACCTGATCCAGATCTGAATGCAGATTACTGCAAATCAGTGCCTAGCAGGCTGCACAAGCTGAAAGAGATCAGACTTATGTAAAAATAAATTCTATTATTTTGTTTGATTCTTGGAGGCTGATTTTTAAACCATTTTTTAAAAATTTGGTTTAATAGTATTTTATACCCGTATAGTTTTTTAGCTAAAAAAACCCACCATAATTTGCAGGCAGACTTGAAGACCAATTGCTTCAGGCTGGGTTTGAGGTTTTTTAATATTTACATAATAAAATAATAATAACTTTAAAAAAACAACCCTAAACCTTTTTCATGAAGTTTCTCTTTTGGTGTAACAGAGACACAGAGTCAGAAGTGATAAATTATAGACACAGAGGAACTGTTAAACTTAAGAGTTCTGGTAGCAGTTTCAACTGACTTACATTCACACTATTTTTTATTCAGTTACTGCCTTTCGGGCCCTTGTAGCTACCAGACCTCTGAAACGTTGTAGTCCCAGACAGGTGAGAATCCACGTCAGGACATGTGATGGCAGGACGTGTCTGGCGCATCAGAAGATGTGATAAGAAAGGGCTGCATAGTGCCCATCTGATGTGTTTGATATGCACTGCAGGCAGGAATCTGTGAACTTGACATCCTCCATGGTGCCCAGTTACAGCACTGTGACCCCACACTTATGCTATAGTGGGAGCTGGTCAGATACTGTGAGCTCATCCATAACAGCAGAGGGTAACCAGCAGTGATTGGCCTGAAGATGCACACAGGAAGGTTGTCATGACCTGCCACGGGCACAAAAATACCTGTAAGGTCAGCAGTATGAGTCTAGTACAGAATGAGTATACTTGACAGATGTCTGTTAAATAATCTTCCTTTCAGAAAATCATACATCTAATATGTATCTTTTATTTTTTTGTTTACATTAGAAATCTCTTACTGAAGGTAAAATGTCATCTTTGAAGAGATGTAAAATAAAATTATATAGGATAAAATTATATACAACACAGGTTTAGAATAAGTTCTCATGTCTCTTCTGTGCAGAAATCATGTACTAAGGTAAGGATGATTACTTCCAGTAAAGCAGAACTTTAGCCAGTGCCACTGGACCACTCTCCATCAAAATCAGTGGAAAGATTATATTTATTTGGTATGCAATGCCTGGGCAAAATTGGGTAGTGAGATTATTTACCTAAGTAATGCAGGTGTTTGAATATATGTAGGAGTATTCACTAGACCAAAATCATATTCCCAAGATCATAATTACATCACAGGCTTAGTTTAAGCAGTGATTGCATAGGATTAAAAAAATATCCACTCAACAAACCCCCTTTCAAGCAAACCCCCTGATCAAGCAATCTCTTGACAATCTTAGGAAGCAATGCAAAAACTGTAATTGTTAGTGTTATATTATAAACTATAACTAGGTTTGTAGCATAGTTTCTTGCTGGTGGTGAAATAAATAAGTGCCCATCTCCCATTTCACATATAAAAAGAGGAAAGCATAATATTCAGTGAAAGACAGAAAAAAAAAAATCTGGGTGGCCAAGCTCAGACATGGTGGTGAATGGAGTTGCCTCCAGTTAGTGGCACAACATAACAGCACACAACACTGCTGTTTCTAGGGCTCAGTATTAAGGCCATTTCTGTTTCTTCATCAACGATGAGAGGATTGAGTAAACCCTCAGTCAGTTTGCAGATGACTGTTGTGCTGGTTTTGCACACATGACATGTAGTGAGAAAGGAAGGAGACACCCACGCTAAACCCACCACAGCTGTTTATCTGCTTGGGGTTAGGAAGGCTCTGCAGAGGAACTGCACAGGCTGGATTGATGGGTTAAGGCTGACTGTACCATGTTCATCAAGAAGCACTTGGGTCACAACAACCCCAGGCAGTGCCACAGGCTGGGGACAGTGTGGCTGCAAAGCTGCCTGGCAGAAAAGGACCTGGGGGTGCTGCTTGACAGCAGTGGAACATAATCTCGTGTGCCCCAGTGGCCAAGCAGGCCAATGGCATCCTGGCCTGGATCAAAAATAGTGTGGCCAGCAGGACCAGAGCAGTGATTTTTCCCCTGTACCCAGAACTGGCGGGGCCACCCCTCAAATCCTGTGTTCAGTTTTGGGCCCCTTGTTACAAGACAGACATTGAGGCGCTGGGATGTGTCCAGGGAAGAGGAATGGAGCTGGAGAAGGGTCTGGAGCACAACTCCTATGAGGAGCAGCTGAGGGAGCTGAGGGTGTTTGGGGAAAATGGAGGCTCATGGAGACCTTATTGATCTCTACAACCACCTGGAAGGAGGTTGTGGTAAGGTGGGAGTCCATCTCTTCTTCCATGTAACAAGTGATAGTACAAGAGAAAATAGCCTCAAGTTGCACCAGGTTTAAGTTAAATATTAGGAAAAAATGTCTTCAGTGAAAGGATTATGTTTTGAATGCGTGATTAGTATGATCACCCCAATCTGGAAATTAAGGAAATTTTGATTAGCATGCGAGCCTAATTTTTCAAACTGTTGCATATCAAAGTACTAGTGAGAGATGTTATCTGGATAGTTTAAGAAATGGATGAGCTTTGCATCTCTAGTAAATCTTTTTAAAGTTTAATGTAGGTGTTAGATGTTTTATGCATGCCTGTTGCAAACATGAACTAATTAGAAGCTTTGGCAGAGCAGTTTGTATCCATAGCTCAGAAAAGGAGCTACATTATTTAGCAGACTGTGCATACCTATGACATACAAGGATTTCTTGCTTGATGCCCTATCAGGTGGAAAGATTGATGACTTTTTGTTTAACATATTCTTAAACAGTTTGACAATTTAAATGTTTTTACTTGTTCACCAAAGTAATATTTGCAATCAACCTGTATAGTCACCAGTTCCTCAGCCTTGTTTTAGTTTCCAGACATGAAATTCAGTCTATAACAGTAGATGGGCAGTCTTTTCTTTTTGCAAGTCTCAGATAAAAAGTCCAGGCCTAATTAATTTCTCATTAACTTTCCTTTCATCCAGTTCTGTTCAGGATATCAGCATTTGATTGTTGCAGTTTACATCCAAAAGCATAGATGAGAATTGTGAAGAATGTAGTAGCACTTTGAAAGTCAATGCCCCTCAGGTTATGTGGCTGTATTGCTGCTAATCCCATGAGGAAGTGAGACTTATTTCTGCACTCTTCTTTGGCTATCTCCAAGCCACAGGCTTAGAAACAGTGGAACATGTAGTAAGATTCAGGACTATTGCCACACTTTGGTAAATATCATATGAGTAAGGCAGGATTTTTAATTTGTTTTGGTTTTTTTGGTTTTTTTTTTTTTTTTTTTTTTGCTTTTCAGTGGGTTTTTTAAAATAATGAAGATGGTGATCTTTTATCATAACTATTATGAGGCCAAGGTATTTGTGAGTATTTCCAGTCTGTTGCCAATTATTAGTTAGAACATCAGATGCCCTGCTTAAGGAAACATTCAAAGGATAGTTTTCAGGACCACAGCCCTCTGCCAGAGTATATGCAGCTCTAGAACAGGGCCAATCTGGTTCTCCATTCAAATTGAAGCACAAAGAAAAACTATTGCAAGTTTTCCACAACTGTGATTTTTTTTCCTCTGGTTATCTCTTCCCTTCCTTTATTACTCATGTTAAATGCACACCAATGGATTCCTGCTCTTGATCTAGGTACATACATTTATTACATCTTGTCTCTTTCAATACAGGCCTATGCCCTGGGTCTGGGAGGAGGAGACAACAGAAATGTTGATTTGATGCCTGCCTAAGAGCAAATCATCATGGTTCACAATACCACACAGGCTTCTTCATAGAGCTGAGCTCATACACTGACATGACAGTGAAGGTTGATGACCACAGTTTACAGCAGGATAAATTACAACCAGGCAGGATTTCTCCTTTGAACAGTTAACACATGCACTTTTATCAGCTCAATATAATTCTTTTCTCTGCAACTACTCGCAACCCATGGGATTCTTTATCCACAGTGTATTCAGTGTGTTAATAAGATTTTTAATCTTTATATGGTGTTGGCCATCCTGAAGTCCTTCCCAAAACAGTTGGACACTGAAGGCCCTTCAGTAGAGCAGCATTTCAGTAGCTCAAATGGACAGACCCCCTTCTGACATTAATAGAGGATGAATTCTTTCTACATCTGGACAAAAAATTATTTAGTTAGGACCTCCCTCTTTCAACTTTCACTTTTTATGAAACCTTCTAGCCCTGAACTGTAATAGCTATCTAAAAACTAGTGTAGTTGCACTCACATTTGTGTTATGAGCTACTTTTCAGGTGCTCCTTTAAGCATCTTGGTCCATCCTTCTCCCCATGTAAGCAGCAGAGTGCAGGTGTGAGTGAAGTTTACGCTCTAATATTCTTTCCCTTCATTTGAGTGTACATAGGGCTGTCAAGGGATTGAGTTGTGGAAGCCTTACAAGAGGGTGTTTTGGTGTGTTCTTGTCTCCTCTTGGAGGTTCTAAACCTTCTTTTTGGTCATATGATGGATGACATAAGAGGGATGACTGACATTAAAGAAAAATTGAAAAAAGGACATGCACACCCTCACCGGAGAGAATGACAGATGGTGTACACCAGAAGAGTTCGTATTTGAAGGGGTTTGAAGCCTCTCTGAAAAAGAAAATGACAACATTATGGTATATATGAGAAAAATGAATTTTGCTGGTAGGTTAACCAAGTGTGTATCTTGCAAATGCCTGAATTAATTGAGTCTCCATGCATGGCAAATGTTTGCTGCCCTTCAGAGGAATTTATAATTGCCACAGCTAGTTCATGCAGTTGACAAGTGGGTGTACATACCTTGCATTTCAAATATAATAACAGTCTTTCAGGAGTGCTATTTTGGGAGCAGGTGATTTTGCATACCAATAACAAGAAAGGAAATTGCATGCACTGTTGAGACAGACAAAAATAGCAAGAAGAAAAATTGATAAGTGGTGCAGAATAGTCTTGCTGTATGGTTGGATTCTGGCTGTAACAACATAGAATGTTTGATAACAAGGCCTACACCCATGTCAGGCAGGCAGGGTTCTCTCAATATCTTTATTCTAATAGTACTCATGATGCCCTGAAATGGTCTTTTGTGGCCTTTTGGAAGGGTCTTGGGCTGTGCTGGTTTATTGTTCACCAGTACCATAAAGAGATGACACCCTAAGTGTGTATTAATTTCTCAACTATTATTTCCATACAGGTTTATTTACCTGATAGCTTTTACAATCTTAGGAATTAGCAGGAAGTCAAACATTATAGCTTTGTATAATCTAAAGGCAAAGTTTTCGTGTAAACATTTACTGAACAGTTTTAACTCATGCTGAAATAGACAGCTTTGCTTCCTTGATCTTATTCATTCAGTTACATAAAGTTGGATTTAAAATACAGAGAATTCCAACTTCTTGGAAGAGATTACATCTGTTAGAGCTGATCGATAGTTCACAGCAGAACTGACTTTACTATAGCAGTCTTCTTTTTTAGCTTTTTCATGTATCACAATCTTTTGATGTCCAACTCTCTTCTCACATCTGCTCAATGTTTTGAACATACTCTTTTTAAATGTCTACTCCATGCCAAATTTTCTAAAATGTATGCCACCAATTACATTTACTCTTGTTTTTGGTTTGCTCTGCTTGTTCACAGTCATCTTTCTTTCTTATTCCAAACAATTATCTTGTATATGAGCCCTTGTAGGTTGTTTCTTGGGAGGAAGAATAGAAAAAATAATTAAGATACAAAGTTTGGCGTAGTCCTAATTGTAGTCAGTCTTGATTCTTGCTCAAGCACATGTATATACTCAGAGGAACAAACAAGTATTTATTTTCAGAAATGTTCAGGTAGGGTCTGTAATGTTAACTGTGCACAAAAAATCCCTGTCTTTTTACCTCTGGTGAAGAACTTATATATGACTGGCTCAGCTCTGGGACACACTGCAATGGGCAGCAGTTTCTACAGTACCAAGATGTTGCTGTGAATAAAGAGGCTTTTCAGTGGAAAAATTAGCCTAGAAAAGTCGTGTTGAACTCCCTCATTCATTTTGACACTTTGGGTATCATTAGCGAGAGACCTGCTACATTCTAGCCATTAATGCTTTTCCAGTATACTGCTACCGTATTAAAGTAAGTCCCTTCCTAGGCTGCTGTTGATGAACTGTGACTTCGATGTAGATTTCGTCAGCTGAGAAAATGTGCAGATGGATCTCTCCATCTCATTTCTCTCTTTGCTGGAGTGGGATATTCTTATAAAGAGTTCTCTTTGGCATTCAGTCTAGCATATTTGTTGGCAAGTGTGCTGTTTATACTTCAGAAACAGTCAAAAACTGACAAGTGGAATTCACCTGGATCCCTTTCAAGAGAAAATACCTTTTGTTTGTAGCCTGGCAAGTAAAGATCTATTATAACACTGAAGATGTTATAAAGTTTCCTATCAAATGTGCATAGATTAGGGCAAACAGATGATTAGTCGGTAACTCTTCTATTTGAAGAGTTAGACATAAAAGAAAAAGAAATCTCCTTTTCTAAAATGATAACAAAAAAAATAATTCTGGCCTGTAAATACAGTGTGTGTACATATATGTCTGCATGTATGAAAGAGTTTCTGCATTTGAAAGAAAGTGAGTACATATTGTGATATCTTCTATCTGTAATCAGACAATCTGTTTAGAAAAGCATAATCATAAGATGGTAAAGCACTGTCAACACACCCAGATCACTTCTTGTCAAGGAGCTTCCTCTTTGGTATTCGCTTATCATTTCTCTTGCTTAATTTTCACTGTATGAGGCCAGCAGGTCAATTTCTTCTTCAGATTTCAGTGTCTGTAATCCTGCTGAGTACCCTGCCTACTTTTTCCATTTCTTTATTTCCTGTTGTTACTACAGTGGGTTTTTATTGTCCTCTTCTTCCTTAAGCTTTGGCTGATGTCACGAGATCAAAAGCTCTGTCACTATTTGAACAAAAAGTTTAGCAGTCTTGCAGAGAAAACCTTGTCATTGTGATCCATGTGTAATTATTACTCATCTGCCAGTGTCAAAGTAAATGCAAAGTGCCCCTTTCATCTGAACTCTGACTGCTGATTCCTGATCACACTCCTACTGTTTTATTAGGGGCTGATCTGTAGTGCTGTAGGCAGACATCTTAACAGAGTCAGGACTGGCATCACTGGGAATCCACTTGACAAAGTACTCCACAATTTCATAAAAAGCAGGGTATTTCCTGGCTACGGCAGAGAAATACCAACTTTTCCAGGCCAGCAGGTAGGTCAGTTGCGAAGCTTTCGGGAGCTCTGGCCATTTACATAGACTAGGCTGCCTGGCATCTGCATAATGCAAGAAACTCCAAATTGATCAAAACCAAACATTCATCTAGGCCAGCATCCTTCCCTTGACAGTGTCAAAAAAAAAAAAAAAAAAAAAAAAGTGTGGAAAGGGCCAATCAAATGCCCTACTTTGAGAAGATTCTTTTAGCCACCAACAAACTGGGGCAGTCCAGAAATTCCTAATCTGAGGCAATTAAGTAAACCGCACTTTTCTGGGAATGTTCTTACTGTAGTAAGAACTTGTGACTGATCAAATATCCTGATTTCAGCCCCTTAATGAAAATATTGACTAATGTCAATGATGTT
This sequence comes from Muscicapa striata striata, assembly GCA_030060385.1. Classification (NCBI taxonomy): domain Eukaryota; kingdom Metazoa; phylum Chordata; class Aves; order Passeriformes; family Muscicapidae; genus Muscicapa; species Muscicapa striata. Next base: position 690,207 of record JAREIS010000101.1, read on the forward strand.
TTCATCTAATTGATGAAAAAATTTAGAAACCAGGAAAATAATGATTCCTCTTTGACTTTCTATGGTAGCACCCAAGGCTTTAGCATTCTGGGACTAGATAAAAGTCTGACAAGGGAAAACATGAAGATTTAACATGCAAGTAAAAGGGAAAAAATTGGCCACTGACTATTTTATTGATTTAATCTTTCCTTTGCCTTTTTCTTTACTAGGAATTTAGGAATAGAGCAAGATGTGGAAAGATAATTAGGAGGAAAAAAACCCATAAAGAAATACAGACAAAAAGAGTTAACTCACATGTGATAATTTTTTTTGGTGGTGGTTAGTTTGGGGGAGTATATTTCACGTTACAGAAAACTGAGTCAATCTAGTGCAGGATAAGATTTAACCAAGCCTGTTATCATTAATGGGACTGTTTATGGTTATGGAACTGAGTTTATGAAAATTTTTTTGCTGATTTGAATGCTTTTAGATAGCCTTTTGAAGGAATCAAAAAAGATGCAAATTCTTCAGATTTGTTATTGAAAAATTATTAATATTACCATGGACAGATATAACTTAGTGAGACAAACATAAAGATTGTAGAAAAATATTCCTAGAGTAGATAAAGTATAGTAGATTCCAGTTCTCTTGGAGAACTTAATGGAATTTGTCATGAAAGTCCATTGTTAAAATTAATGGCTTATGCTGCTTACAATGATATGCTATCTAGCAGTCAAATTTGTTTTTGATTTAGAACTTATTCCAGCTAATTCTAGTTTCCTAAATGACCTTTTCATGAAGTATACCACAGCTTCAAGATTAGAGATCTTTTTTCTAAATTGTGGTATAATTTTAAGCAAGTTGCTAGCTTATTCCTGTCATCTCAAAAGAAAAGAAAAAAAAATATATTTTCAAACTTTTGCATAAATGTTACTAAAATTCACCTACAAATAATTAATAAAAAATATATATGATTTGCTCATTTTATACTTTTCTCCTTCAGAATAATTGAACAAAAATGAGGGGCATTTTTTTCCATATTCTATTTCTGCAATATTATTAATTTTTCTGCCAAAGTTGGTTTTTGTTTTGGGGGGATGGTGTTGTGTTACTGTTTTTTTTCTTCCAACATAATTTGAAGCTTATAGAAAAAAAAAAGAATTGCTTCCCAAATGCAATATCATTCCAGTGTGTGTAAGGAAAATTTGGAGTTAGGAAGATTGAGGATAACTTCATGACTGCTTAAAGGAAGAGTTTGTTTGTTACAAAACACAGCAGTTGCATAATTGTAAATAGAGTTGGATGCTTGGCTGCTAGGTCCGTGGTTGGACACAGTGAAGTTTTTAAGGCCATAGTTTCACCCTCATGAGCTGCTTTTCTAAAAAATGCCAGAACAGCACAGCACAGCACAGAGACACTGGGGATTTTGAAATGATCCTCACATTTCTTCTTTTCTGTTGCTAACATTATTTTTAGTTGAATATATTAACTGAAATGTCTGCTTCTGAGAAAAACAGAGCCCATTTTTCTGATTTTCCTCTTGATTTATAAGATCTTCAAAGAGTATTTTTCTTTGCATTAACCCTTAAACCACAGTCTTTCATTACATAGGTGTTTCTTTCTTAATTCCATTTATTTATGAAGATGTTACTGTAACTCTTGCAGAAATATGATTTTGCATTACTTTCATTTTCAGACAATAATTCCTAAGGATTGCAGCTTGTGATATCAGGAATCCATATATCTCTGCCTTTGATATGTGTGCAAAACTGTGTAGTGCAACAATTCAAAACAAAAAGAAAAAAAGCTGTGATTCCTTCTTTCCTAGAGGCTTTCCATCATTTATATTCACCAGCAAAAGGTTGGAATGCACCTTAAGGACTAATGATAATGAAAAATGTTGTATTAAAGACAAGAAATCTTTCATAACTTGCATACTAACACACTGAACTCATTACAGCTTGTCTTACTACAGCATGCTCTTTTATGTCTGCCATAATGCACTTCATTTTCAAGAGACTGACGTGCAGTGGTTCTGTAAACATTTTTTCTTTCCCTTATTTTCAAAAGCTGCCTTTGGTTGTCATAAACTACTCACTTACCGGATACAAATTAGGCACCAGGGTTTTCTGCAGTTTCTGACTAATATCATGATCTGAAAAAATATATTTAAAATGTATCTAGGGCAAGTAATTGTTTTCTATTTTCCTAAAGTAGAGAGTTCTGGTGATGTTGTAGCTCAGGAGATGCCAGCAACCTCAGCAGTTTTATTAAAATAGTGAGTTGTTTGTGGCATTGGCTGTTGTTTTTTTTTTTGTTGTTTTTGGTAGGATGTGCAGGGAATCTGTGCTCCTTGTTTGCCATTCTAGACATTATCATGCTTTGAGTAGTCAATAACAAACATAAATTTATAAAGTGTTTATAGATAAATTGTAATAATTAACTCCAAGTTGAAATTTGTAATGCCCTGGAAGTGAAACATGGTTTTGATTTGTTACATGTTATTTCTGTAGGTGCAGCAACAGCTCCAGGGGTACACCTCCAAGATTTGCTATGACACCTTAATTTGCCATTCAACAAAATGTTCAGTTCTTTAATTTTTCTCCTTAAAAAAAAAAAAAAGAAAAACAAATGTTAAACAAGCAAAACACCAGTATTAATATTCCTAGTTGCATTCACTCCAAGTAGCACAATGAATAATTCTTTGCTCTCAATGTGCCTTCTATTTCCCAAGCAACTCTCACTGAACTCTTGACTTAATAAAATGGATAAACACATTTGACTTTAAACCAATCTAAATTATAGAAAAATAATGGAAAGGTTGGAAATGAGCTTATGAACGTCTGTAACGTCTCTCAAAAACATTTTCTGCAATTGATTTTAAGTGACCTGTGTCAAAATCTTGATGAAAATGGAAAAATGTCATGCAGAGGGGAAAAAAATAATTGAATAGTAGTTGCAGTTTTGCAAAGAGCTCTGCTTCAGTCACTATGAAATCAAATTGCTCTGATTAAGTCATAATAAAAGTATGTTTAAGATATGAAATCATTCCATTTCAGTTGTCCTAAAGGACTTGTCTGTGAGAAATACACTTTGCATTTGAAAATATATTTTTACGTTTTGCATTGGTTATGTCCAACTTGACTCTTTAAAGTTCTATGAACTCTGTGTTCTGTGTCTCTTTAAAAGATTACAAAGATGGCTTAAAAGAAACTGAGTTACTTGACATCATGCTTTAATATAATATTATGATTGACCAAGACTGCTGTTCTCAGTAAAAAAGTGACTATAGATATTATATTATGAGTTTTTAGAAAGGCAAAAATAAAACTTAAGTTAAATAAAAGCTTAAGCCATCTTTAGAACATTGAAAACTGAGTCTTGTTTAGTATAATCTTAAACTCTGCAAGTAAGGTAAACATAATTTACTTTTATTCCTATAATAGAACAAGAAGAAATCCACATAAACTAATGGTACATTTCAACATACTGCATCAAAAGATACTTGTTACCTGCTCCCATTTTAGATGGCATATCCCTGAGCAATAATGCAGATTTTCAAGAACAATTAAGAAGTCAACATAAGTTGAATGAAGAGAGTAATAGCAATAAATACACAATATTTCCATTCACCATTTGAAAAAGAAAAGAAAGCAGTCAATAAAATTGGTAAGAACCTGCTTACCTTTTAAGCTAGCTTGGAAGAGAAAATAGGTAAATGGCAAGAAATTATGCATTCTTCAAACTAAGTGTGTTGTTTTGTTTATTTGTGGGTTTTTTGGGATTTTTTTGGTTTTCGGGATTTTTTTGTGTTTTTGTTTTGTTTTGTTTTGTTTTGTTTTGTGTTTTAAATAAAGGTAAGGGGGGGAGAATGGTCGAAAGAATAATATGCCAGTAAAGAGAAAGATTAAGTAGTGTGAGGCTGAGGGTGCGGCTCTTTGGAGAGGGCTTTGGAAAGAAGTCGTAGAAAACCTTTATTAGTCCACAATTAAACAATGATGTTGACATCAGTGATAATGGTGGTATCAGAGATCTGCATGCACAGATTACAGAACACTTCAGAAGGATCTGTGGTTGATACAATTTCACTGTTTGTGACATTATTTTTATATTACTCAATGTTATGTCATTTTCAAACCCTAACATAAAACAGACTGTATATTCTAGTAAATTAATTGTGAGTCTGAACCGGCCTGTTTTCTGCACCCTACACCAAGACCAAACTGCCAGATGAGGCTCACCAAAAACTTGACGTTGTCCTGGATTTAAGTAGGATAGAGTTATTTTCTTCCTAGTAGTTGGTGCAGTTCTGTGGTTTGGATTTAGTACAAGAATAGCATTAATAGCACACTGATGGTTTAGTCGTTGCTGAGCAGTGCTTACCCTAAATCAAGGAGTTTTCACTTTTCCATACTCTGCCAAGGAGTAGGTGCACAAAAATCAAGGGGGAGCACAGACAGGACAGCTGACCCAAATTGGCCAAAGGGACATTCTGTACCCCAGAACGTCACACTCAGAATGTAAACTGGGGGGAAACTGGCCAGGAGCCATCAATCCCTGCTAAGGGACAGTCTGGACTTCTGTGGGTGGTTAGTAATTGCATTGTACATGACTGATTTTCTTGAGATTTATTCTCTCTCTCTTCTTTTCACTACAGTAATAATTATCATTGTATTTTAATTTTTTCAGTTATTAAACTGTCCATCTCTCAAACCATGAGTTTTTACTTTTTTATCTGATTCACCTCCCCATGCCATCAAAATGGAGGGGGAGAGCAAGTGAACTGCTGCATGGTGGGGTTAAACCACAACAAAAATAAAGAGACAAGAGGAGAATAGCTATGGAAGCAGAGATCACTCACTACATTTAGATAATGTAGTCTCTCAATATTAGATGGGGATTGATGGGTCTGGTACGGTTGCCTTTCTCTGGCTGTATATTGCTCAAACTGACTTGAAATAGCATTGCTGTCCTTTGCAAGCCTGAATTTAAGGTAAACCAGAGCATGTTTACCATAAAATGCTCTGGCGTCTACTCTGGCAACTCAGAAGCTGAACAGTTAGCAAAAAAGACATATTTGTAGCATGCCTTTGGAGGGAAAACTGCACATGGTAAATTGGCCAGCCATCCCAAGCCTTACTTTGACTTTGTGAAGGCAAGTAACATTGTACATAGTCAGTTACTGATGCTAAACTGACTTTTAGATAAGTCAAATCTACAGCCAGCATATTAACATCAGGTTTTATCTAAAAAAGGGACAAATTAGGCCAGTGACAGAGCTTTGGGTCCTGCCATTCGCAAATATCTCTTTTTTAATTATAAACCTTATTGTCCTGGTTTGAAGGATAGGTGTTTGCCAATAAAGACAGAAGCTTCTCTTTGAAATGGAAAATGTAAACGCCCTTCCTCCAAATTTTTATTATAATTTTGAAATTAAGGGGCTCTCAGGCAAAAATACAGGAAATAGGAATAACAATTCTTTACTAGGAAAATTAAAATAAAAATACAGTATTACAAGGAACAATCCCAACCCTGACAGAGTCAGAATACAACCTGACACCCTGTCAGTCAGGGTGTTGGTAGCAGTCTGATTAAATGGTGGCTACAGTTCTGCAGTGACAGATGTAATAGAGCTGAGGCAGTGCTCTTGTAGAAAGGGTGGAGTTTTCTCTGAAGGTCCAGGGATGATGTGGAAAGGTCCGATGTTCCTCTGGAATCCAGTGGAAAGACGGAATACTTGCTGTTCAAAATCTCAGTTTTTATCTAGGTAAAAAGGCTTGGTTCCTCCCCCTGGCTGGAGCATCTCCCAATGGGATGATGTAATTTTATCAGTCATACAGTGGGACTTAATGGGCCAGCAGCAGATGATATCTTCCTGGAGGGAGGATGGGTTATGGAAAAAATAAAGATGATTACCCCACCTAGTCTTAAATATCTGGCTCATTAGCAGATAATATGTGCCACAGAGATAAGGATCACTGCCCCACCCGGCTTCAATGGATGGTGATAGAATACACATTTCTGGTCACATCAACCCAACACACTTATATCCTTCACTGTGCACATTTTTAAATTCTAAAAGTTTCATTAAATTTTGAGCTCAAACAGCACACCAAGGTAGGGATTTAATCCTTCAAACTCTGATGATATTTGCAGGTCTAGGTCCTTGACTGACTTCTTTTATACTTTATGGAAATTTAATGCAAAGCTTATTTCAATTCATGTGCTACATACCAGTGACACATCAGAAATAGTTAAGATTTTCCTTTTCATTAAGAAATAGAAAAATCAGAATCTGAATTTAAATGAAAATACTGAACCAATTTTAGGTATTTCTTAATGGGAAATTAAAGCATGAAATTATATAGTCATGTAAATGTAAATTTCAACTTTATGTTAATGAAAAATTATTTTTAGCTGTATAAAAGCTTGCCTGAACTTAGTATGAATCCAGTAAGGACATTTAAAACAAATATGATGTAAAGCTCTGGTGAAATAGATTTTTTGCTCTAGAACGCATCATAAAAGAACTCCTCTGAAATGTATTAGGTATGTTTTACTATTTCCTCCACTCTTTATTATAAACAAGTATTTACATCCAAATCAATCTAGATAGGTGAAAGTAATAACATTATACAGCAGAAGGAACAGTCAAGATACACTCAATCCCTTTTGTTTCTTGAGTAAAAAATAAAAAGATGATGACAGAAATTCCTTTACTTTGCTCTTAATAATGTTTGAGGAGACTGAATCAAGGTAAGATACAGAAATGTTCCATCATTTTATGTGTCATAAAGGCAAGGGAAGGTATTTTTGCCAAATAACTTTGCTGATTGGAAGAAGGATCAAAAAAAATGAGAGTGTTGTGCAAGACTGAAAATAGTCTGAATTCAGAAGGATAAAGCTGAATCATTTGCGATTATGAAAAAAAGAGGACTGAAAACAAAACTGGGAAAAATTACTTAAAGTATATATTCCAATTAGTCAAAACAGAAGTAGTCATAGTTTCTTAACTGGAAATACTGAGTCACTCAGAAGCTCAAACTCCCCACAAACACCCTCCCTACCCCATAAAGAAAACAAAACAAAACAAAAATAAACCAATCAAACACACTACTGTCAAGCATTATGTTATTTTTAAAAATCTAGTTTGTAGAATAACAAGTTCTCTGTGAACTTTTCCAACCTGGTTTCAATTTTCATGGCTAACAATCTGCCCGGAACCTGCTTGCAACGTGAAGTTCCTCCCACAGCTTGTAGTCTTTCCACAACTGCTCTTCATGGGCCATTTTGTTTATGGGGTGCAGTTTTTAAGGATGAGCTGTTCTAGTATAAAAGCAAGGGTCTTCTTCTATCTCTGAAAGCAAGGGTTCTGTCTTTGTTCAAGCCTTTCACCAGGCACAAGTGTCTTTTTCTCTTGGGATGCAGATGAATGCTGCATCACCCCATGCACTTCATGAATTACAGGGAAACAGATTGTTGTGTCATAGTCCTCATAATGGCTTGCAGAAGAATCTCAGCTCCAAAGATCGGAGTGCTTCCTCCTCCCCCTCCCTCCTTTGCATCCACCTCAGTGTCACCCTATTCTTCTCCTCATGTGTCCTCACTTTTTCCTTTTCTCTGACTAAGGAGAGAAAATCTCAAACCATAATGATGAATTTATGAGTATCTAGTTGGTTTTTTTCTTTGTGGAGCAGTCCTTTTTTTTTTTTTTCCTTGTCACTGGATAAGTTTCTCTATCAGGAAAAAATATTTGTTAAGATGATGCCAGTACTGACAGAGAGAACTAACAAAGCTGGAGTGACCCACAATAAAATAAGCCATATAATGAAATAAATACTTTTAATAGAGATAAAAATATTTTAATTAGATTCTGAGCAGTTAGTGATTGACTTCACCTTCATGCACAATAAATTTTAAAGTATTTTGTTGTGTACATTTTTAAGGAGACAACCTGTTTGAGGGAGGACAGAAATTTCAGGATAGTTGATTCAGTTTGGCCCGTGGGTTTATTTTTCTTTAGAAAAGAAGGTGTGTATTATTTTCCCCCTAAGTTAATATATGCTCTAAGAAGGACATGATTGTTTTCGTTAAAGAAAAACAGAAAAACCAAAAAACTCCATCAAAAACAAAAAACCCCACCCTAAACAACCTGAACAAACAAACAAACAAAAGCAGCTTTGTCATGGTGTTGCTAAGACATTGATTTAGTGAAGGAGACTCTCAGAATTGCAGTCCTCTGTTAGTGTCACCTGGTGAAGTACGGTTGTTCTTCTGATGCATCAGCTGTTAAGAAAATGCATGGTCATTCATATTCACTGTGGGGCTTCATCTTCCCCTTTTTGTTCTTCTCTTTCTCATTGGAAAATTGCAATGATATTATCTGAGTATCCCTAATCTAAAGACTTATACCACTTGAATTATTTAAGGAAAGAAAAAAAAAGATGATAAATTTTAGGGTAATTTTGTTTCTCAGGCCATATCCTATCTCTGAAATGCTGATGCAGATCAGTGGAGCTACTCAGTGTGTAAAATAAAATATACATGTAAGAGTGAGGTCAGAAGTTAGTTGCAGCAGCAGATAAAACAAATACATTTGACATTGTACTGAAGGGGACTAGGAGTCGCTGCATTGGCATTTACAGTTTATCAGGGGAAAGTAACGATCAGCTAAAATATAACCCCTTTTTGCTGACGGTGTCTAAGGCTTCTATACAGCAAGACTAGCTCTTATTTGGCTGCTAACTTTTCATGGAAACTTAGATATGAATTAGCAAGTTAAATATCTTCCTGAATTTGGAATCAGTGTGATGTTGGAAGTAAGGACTAATAATTTCATTTTTGTTGCTCTAGAGCCACAAGTCTAATTTTGATGTCTGTCTAACAGTGCATCAGTGATAACTGGGCTGCAAATTACATTCCTCTTTTTTTGCCATTTGGTGTATTTTAAGTTTTTTCTGCTGTGTTGCATATGTTTACAAGTAAAGGATAATCAGTCTATGATTTGTTCTATAGATAGTATCAGGACCAGGGATATGGTGGCACAACTGTTTTTGAAAACAGAAAGCATTATTTACAGTGACATGGCCGAGTCAGCCATTAGAAATACAGATGACTGAAAGAACATATTCTAGCAGTACATATGGTGTACATACACACACATGCATAAAGTAGTAAACTAGCTTTGAAAACTCCTGTTGCTCTCTGGTTGCTCTCTGGTTCAGTTGAAGTTAAGACCCCCTGTGTCTCTGAGGCTAGATGTCACTAATCAGCTCACATGTAGTGCTCAGATTCTGGAAAATATAGTAGATCCAGAGCTGATCCCTTTGGAGTGACTCAGGAGGTACATTTAGTTCCTCCTACTGAATCTCTATGACAATATATAAACATCCTGAAATAGTGACACCAGCGAATTTGAAAACCAAAAGTGTTCAGTCTTGACTTTACCCTTTGGTTTTAGGGCAAGTTGTATCACCAAAGGATCCAAGTCCTTTGAAGGTCCATTAGCAATTAGGTCTCTGGCTGTCACATGCACTGCATTCTTTTTCTACCTTACCCTCTTTCCTTGGGAATTATAAGTTTAGTATTTTGAAATATTTTTTGATTGAGGCCTTTTTTTTTTTTTTCCCCTGCAGTGGAAATGCTGCTGAAGGGTGTTCAAGGCTAATGAAGAAAAAGGTTTCTTACAGTTATGGAACACAATGAAGTTTATGATGGCCCTTATTTCTTAGGAGAAACTATTTCATGGTTTTGAACCACCTACCTGCTGAATGTCTGGTCTTATACAGGTGAGCTATATCTTTATGGAGAAGGTTCTACTGCAGTGGAGGAGAAAGTTTATGACTGAAATCTTTATCTTGGAACTTCAGGTCATCTATTAGCTATGCTGGGCTTATGCCATGAAGCACTTTATAAAGAATATAGTTTGAGACCAGGTCATTTGGTCTATCCAGTCACATTTTTCCTATGTAGACATTAAGAGAGGAACAATTTTTACCTAGACTTTTCAGTTTGATTTTACATTCTCAGAACAAAATTAGTATATAAATGCAGCATTATTGTATATTAACTTGTATTTGAAAGGAATTTAAAGCAGCAACTTGCTGCTTTTATTACAAACATACCCTAATGTTTGTAATAAACGAGACCTATGCATGTTCAAGGATATGTAGGCAAATGGAGTGCACCATATATCTGCTGTAACATATACGCACATATAAAGATACTGCTATATAAAGCATATTAAAATTACTGCCTATTCTAGCAAACACCAGGTTCTGTTATGCTATGCCAAAACTGCAGAAGACAGAAATATTTTACTGGTTTTTCATGCCTGGATTGACTGTTGAAGATGTATATAGAGGACTTTTGTTCCAAAAAGAAGTATTCAGGATGAATCAATAAATCCTAATGTCATCTATGCTGCCTTCTGCCGTCTCCGTTTCCTTCTGTGTTTCTCATTGCAAGGTTGTTAGACTTCTGCATTCCAGCCAACTAAATTATCATGGGCAGCCTTTTTTTTTTTTGTTGTTTGTCAAAGGCTGGTAATCAGCTTTGGGAACTCTAAGAACACAACATCCTCATACTCATGTATAGGTGCTGTGATTTTTATTGGCTCTAAATATACTTATTTGCTTGACAATATTAATTATTGCTTATCAGATCAAGAATAAAAAATTGCCTTCCAGTGGAATTATTGCCAAGCTCCTTTGGTAAATAATTAAACTAATATACATTGCCATTCTGCAGAGGAAAGAAGGAGTCAGTCTCTCCTTTTCTTACTGCATTTGAGAGTGAGCCTGTGAGTCTGTGATGAAATAAAGATAATGTTAGATTCCTGCTCCAGATAATATAAGATGAATTTATGGGCTGTTAAAGGGTGATCTGGAATAAACCGACTGCGTGATTTAAAAAAAAAAAAAAAAAAAAAAAGATGAATTTACTTTGATTCTGGAGAAGATATACTTGTTGTCTCACAACTGGCATGAAGCCAGCATAAATTTAATGCTGTGTACAGTGCTTAATTTGACAGAAATGCAACTGCATCCACATTCCTGAGCTAGACTGAATGTTCACTCTCAAGTTGCCAATGCAATTAAAACCAGCGTGGGCCATAGCCTGGAAGGGACTGTCCTTTGGCAAGAACAAAAATATGATTTCAGTGCAAGTAAAACTTCCATGATCTCAGTAGAATTATATGACTGTTTTTCAAGACCACTCTCAAAGACTGCTGTAAAAATGTAATGCTATTTTTTAACCACTCTGTCCATACTCCAGTCTAACATTTATTTGAGAATCCTAACCTTGAAGTTATAGAAGAGGGGGAAAAGCCAATGGTGTTTACAGCCATTTCCTTCCCATCCTCTAAGTAAAGTAAGCTTACTTTTCTTATGATGCAGAGCAGAGGGCAAGGTCTGCAATACTACCTGTGCACACACCTATCAATTTCAGAATCTGAATTGCCATTCTCTTGCAAAGGCAATAAACACAGTAATATGTCTTGGATGAAAAGTAAGAAATAATAGGATTTTCTAGGCAGCAGACAAAATATCTTCCTAGAAAACATGCAATTGGGTAATATCATTACCAGGGAACATTCAGGAAATTAAAACTAAAAATGCAATGTGAATATGTTTAAACTAAAGGCTGTTAACCCCCCAAACATATTTGTATCAAGAGTAAAATGACAAATGACTGTGGCAGCATAATTCTCTTTTTTCAAAATGTGGTGATTTCTAGTGTTCTGTCAATTGATTTTCAGTCTGTTGATTAGATAAATCTTCTGCATGTATCTCACAAGTCCCGTAGTAAGGGCCCATATATTCTTCTCGTGAAGCTGTAGGGAGGAAAAAAAATAATCTGAATGAAAGAATGTCTGTCTGTGTAGCTTAACTGGCACACTAAAAGAGCTCATATAGAAGTTTTTTATGTTTTGTACAGCATATTGTCTTCAGCCTTTATTGAACATTAGAAACATTAAAATAAATAAAATGCTTATGACAAGAATAGCAACCACTTTTTGTCTATGCAATGAAGTATTAAAAAATGCTATCTTTACTGATTTTTTAATTTTTGTGTTCCTGTAAATGGAAACTTGTAGCTTGGGTAACAGATCCTTCTCTTCTTCAGCTCATTTTGTCCTTAAAAGAAATAAGAAATATTAAAATATTTAGAAGCTATGGCTTCTACTTCTGTGTTTTTCCTCTCTCAATTCTTCTTCCTTAAAAAATTGAATGATGTGGAAATGATTGACAGTTTAATAAAATTTAAACTGTTCTATTATGTTTAATATGGGTTTAAAATATTTCCACCAGGAGCAGTATCATTGTGCTGGGTTTTATCACTGAGAGGTTTGCCTGCTTTCTGTTGCTGCCTGAGATGGTTACGGAGCGGCGAGAGGAGACAGCAACATGGCAACTCTTACTTGATGCAAGAAAGAGAGCAGTTTATTGAAGAAAGCTATTGCTTTTTATAATACAGTTCGTGCAAAACAAAATACAGATAGTTCATTGGAGAGAGTGAGAGACAGCTCTTGTCTCTCGTTCTCCCATAGATCCAGCAGGTGTGTTATCTTTGTTATGATTCTTTCCCTTATGTTTACAGTAGAGACAGAGGCCCTAGCATGGGAAAGGTTTCAGCTTGGCCTGAGAAAGTTTCACAGCCTGAGAAAGGAACTCAGACCCTGTGAGAAAAGGCCTAGGCCTGCAATTTTCAGCCTGTGGCTTCACTGAAGCCCACAGCTTTCTCCATGAGTCTGGGTGTATCAGCAATGACTGGCTGTCGCCCTGTGTTTAAATGCTCTCATGCAGCCAGGTTGTGTGTGTTTTCATTGTCCCACGAGTCAGTTTGGTTGTCAGCCATACTGACCACTTCTCATTGTGTTTGTGTATAGGAATACTACCATTCTTGGAGCAGTAGTTTTTCAGCAGTGTCTAATGTCTCAGCTCCTTTCAGCTGGACAATTAAGTCCTCAGCAGATGGAAATTAGCTCCTTTTACCCCAGTTTGTTGAAATCCGGTGTTGGTGCTGCACTACTCCACCTGTTGGAATTCCCACTCTAAGAACAATACATGTATATACAGACATATATGTTTGAGCACAGCAACTATAAGTCCTCTTACTCCAAGCTTTGAGAACCGATTTTTTTCAGCTCTGGATTGAGCCCTGCTCCAGTGTCCAGGAAAATGTTTCTTTTCCCCCACTCATTATCCTGCAGGATAATTCTAGGAGAATAGTGCTTTCCTTTCCAGCTAGCCATAGTTTGTTTCTTGAGCTCAAAAGTAGTGCTACATAGCACAAAATGCTTCCAAGATAAAAATTCTTTTCTGTCTTAGGTAGTACTTACTTCTCTTCTGCCCTTCTAATGTCATTTAGATTTAGCTGGGAAGGGAAGGCTAATTTTGGCTAAAGCTGCCACTTCAAAAATATTCTGCCAAACTGCAAAACCTGCTTGGTAGAAACATGTCACATATATATTTCTAAGGGACAATTTGCAGAAATGTAATAGAGGACACAGCAAGAGCTGGCTAGCCTCTGCCTGTATCTCTGTGTGCCATGACAAAAGAATTGCACCATGTTTAGAAGGAATATACCTTGGGCAAATACCTGCTGTCCGTGTTGTGACCAGCATCTCACGGTGAATAGGTTGGATAAGGCTTTGAGCAGCCTGGTCTAGTGAGAGGTGTCCCTGCCCGTGGCAGGGGGTTTGGGACTACGTGATTCTTAAAGTTTATTCCAACACCTTAACATTCTATGATTCTCAGAACTGGATGAAAGAATTAACATGCTTTTCAATTCAGAGTAATTTTGCCAGCAAATACCACTTCACTGGATCTTAATTGTCCAAAAGATTGTATAGGAGAGCAGACCATCACTCAAGTTAGCCTATGCAAGCTGTTAAAGACACATAACATTTCAGGCAGCCCTGGAAACAAATATTTGGGGATTGTAATTTCAAACAGCAGTGACTAACAGTTCAAAGGAATGGATGACCTTAGAATTCAGCTGCTTATCCCAAGCATTTCTTACTGTGAATTAAATGAAGCTGAAAGTAAATAGAAGTGCATAAATACAAAATACAGAAAAATGCAAGGAAGGGATGAATGGGGAGAGAAAAAATAGAAAAGAAAGGAAACCCCATGCTTATGTCTCTCTAACACGAGTTATCTCTGAATTTTTCTGTTTTTATGATTCTGCTATCAAGCTTATATACAATTGTGGCAATAAGTTTGCAAGTACTTCATAGTATTCCTAGCCAAAGATCATTGCTCTCATCCAATCTTTAATTTTTCAGTCTGTATCATACAAATAGATCCTAAATCCACTTTCATCACAGTTTTTGTAACATGATTTAAACTCAGTTCTCTCCTCTTTAAATGTATCCTTTCATTAACCTAGTCATTAATTATTTATTCCTTCTTTGTAGGTGCTAATACCAGAGTCATGACAGCTTTCACCTAGTCAGACAGACAAGGTGAGATTCATCTCACCTAGTTTAGACATTTGGGATGATAGAAGCATGCAGAGATTTGTCTCTTAGATACCTTTGGGTTCCTTTGTGAACAAAGAGCAAAATACATATTTTTGGGGAATGAGTCATCGGCTTTATTTTAGACATCTACACTCAGATGAATTACTCTATAGGAATACTACTTTCTTTCAATTGAGCATAAAGGAAGCCCAAGGTGGCCAGAGAAGAGGTAGGCATCTGCATTAGTGGTCAATAAATCCTTATTTTAACAATTTTAACAACCACTTTCCTGTGGTTAGCCAAGCTTTCAGGAACCTTTTATAGCTGTATAGAGCACAGCATTCATTCCTGCAGCTCTGGGAAATGTTTAATCCCAAAGCAAATCTTTCTTATCCATGAGTTTCATAGTTTATGCGTGTGCACATTAATCCTAATTGTTCAAATTAAATGATCAAAAGTCTTGCATTCAATAATGACAGGGCTTTGTTTGTAAACAGGCACAATAGTGGCCTGTGCCTATTGATAAGCAGGGTGCATTTCAACGGCTTTCTTGCTTTGTCCTGCTTTTGGTCCTGAGATTTGCACTTCGGATTTTTTCACAAAGAGTACCTGTGCACTCACATGTCGTAGCTTCTGCTGCTTTGTTGTTATAGTGTAAGTTGCCGCTGCAGCAGTTGTCTGTGTTTTTAACTGTCATGTAAAGTTTTATTTAGAAACAGAAACAGAGATAGTAAGCTGAAATGTCAGTATGTGAGGAAGGAGCACATGAAAAATATAATAGTGAATAATATTTTTTAGTGTTTAAAACAGCATTCACATCTTCATGAGAAATAATGAGAACTTAAAATATATATATACACATACATATCTATCTATATCTATGTATCTATCTATGTATCTATCTATCTATCTAGATATAGACATGTTCCATTATTTTACCTTCTTCTTTTTCTGGAAATAACTTTTAAGAAATCAGTATAGCTGAATCCAACTTCTTCCTCAGATCATGTCTTTCATCATAGCTTGTGCATTTCAAAAATATCACCTTCCCATTCCTTGGAGAATACCTAAATCTAGGTTATAAATTTCAAACCAGGTGGAAGAATTTTTATATGAAATAAAGGTTTCTATACAAGTTTAAAGGGACAGAGAAAAAATGTAATGATAGTTTAGGAAAAAAAAAACCAAAAAAAACCCCAAAAAATCAAACACCCAAAATTAATGCAGATGCATTAAAATTAGAGGTGAAATAACAACTATTATCTGGGAAGGTGACTGGTTGGCCGGGAATTGCCTTCCAAATTTAGACTGACAGACATCCTCATCTGAAATCTATCATTTAAGACCAAATTCTCACCTAGAAGATACCAGTCTGAATATCCTCCTCTTCGTTCTTCTTTGCCTGCTTTATATACTTAGCATGACACCATGTTGGGTCAGATACCTCTTTGGTCAGTTGGGATCAGCTGTCCTGGCTGTGTACCCCCACCCCCAATTTCTTGTGCACTCCCAGTGCTGGTGGGGTGAGGAGCAGAAAAGCCTTGATGCTGTGCAAGCCCTGCTCAGCAGGAACAAAAACAGCCCTGAACTATAAACAGCTTCCAGAACACCAATCCAAAACACTAGCCCCATACTAGCTACTACGAAGAAAATACCAAAACCAAGATAGTTTTTATAAACTTGGTTTATGTATGAAATTATACCAAAGTCTTGTACAAAAAGCCTGAAATTTGGTATGACTTCAATAATACTGCTCATAAAAACATAAATTATTTTTAATTCTGAAAATACATTTAATTATTGAAATAAAGAATTATAATTTTGTCAAACATTTTACTATAATGCATTCAAATAATCATTTATAGGTTAATTAGACAGATACCTGTGGTTAATCTTTGTTAATCTGGGAAATTACAACAAATAATTTACAGTTATTTAAAGCCCAATACTTTAATCCATCAGAAAATTTTCTGATGATATTGACCATTGCCTTTATCATATGAAAAAATTAATTTTAGATAAAACTAGTGTTTAAATGATGAAAGTAATTATATTTGTTAGCATTTGAATTAACTTTGATTCTGCTCTCTTACTGAAGGTCATAGAGTTTAATTGACATTGATGAAGTCTTATATTCAAGGGACCTATGGTTGACACTAATAATGACAAAATCTTCTTTCAAAGAAGAGAATTACTGCTGCAGACTTTAAATAACTTGGCATTTTCAGTGAAATGACCTTGTTGTTTGCATTATTCATGGTATTTCTGATGGTAAATATAAAGGAATATAAAGAAGAAGTGATGACAGTGAGATGGCCAAGTCTGACAAGTGATTAAAGGAATGAGCAGTCTATATAAGTGTACTGAAATATGCTATAGCTGTCCATTCTAGCTGGAGTAAATTTTTAGAAATGTTTCAGAAGCTTTTAATATCTTGGGTTGGGTTTTTGTTGGTTTTTTTTGCACCTTCTTAGTTATGTTCAAAACTTGCAAGAAATAGGCATTTGATAATATGAAATAAAGAGATTAATTTAGCCGGTGAGACAAAAAGATATATTTTCATGGTTGTGTGAACACACTTTGGTAAATAAATGACATGAATACTCAAAATATGATAATTTTAGCTGCATTACCAGAACTTAGTTTTATGACATGATGAACACTATGAGAAAGACATAAAGGGAGGTGATGAAGTTTTACAGCATAAGATAAAAAGGAGTAAGGAAGCTGGGAAAGATTCTATGAAGGAACAACAGTGGTCCGCCTTGGGGACTCATCCTGTACTTGCTCCGGATGTTTGTTGCAGAAGTGGCAGAAGTGTTCACCTGTGCCTTCCTTGAGTGTGTGCATCAGTAGCATGTCACTTTACTGGACTTTGTTTTTAAAACAGTGTGGGGGCTGAGGAATAATGAACCACAGAGTATATTTTGCAAAGCTGGACTTCTTCCTATTTCCTAGAATATTTAGTGTGTGCTGGAATACTTAGACATTGAAAGATTTTCACATTTTTTCTATAGCCAGAATACCTAGACATATTAAGAAACATAAAATTAAAAAATTCAGACAGTAGCTAGATGCTAGTACTGTTTATTTAAAAAAACGTCGGCATAAAAGTCATGTAAATTATCAATATGAGCATCCATATGCTTAGATGTAAATTACTGCTTCTATTGTAAATGTCTCTCATGCTCTTATTCATGCATATGAAGTCAAAGCGAGTTTTCTATTTGAATAAAGAGAGAGCTAAGAATACATCCTCTGAAACAAAGCCATCATAATCATCATCTTTACATTTTAAATCTATATGCTCATCTCCCAGAGGTAAGCACACTGATTCATGCTTTCTCTTCAGAGCTTAGAAGTTAAATCCTGGGCATGAGATCAAGCCCCATTCCTTACACAACCCTATTGTTTGAAAAGTCCTGGTGTTGAGTAGTCTTCATAAATCATAAAATCTCTGCCACCATTACTCCAGACTCTCAGTTTGTTTTCTGTTCCTCTGTATACCCTTTCCTCTCTGCTATCTGTAAGTATAAGCAAACATGGAGGAAAAAACAGGATTTTTGGGAGTGGGCTGAGTTTTGCAAGTGTGCAAGGAGTGCACATTGCAGTTGTGTCCTGCTGTAGAAATAGGAGACTATCATACAAAAGATATAGGTATAGGCTCTGAAGTTCACTGCAGATAGGGGGAAAAGCAAAGAATGGTGTTTGAGGATGACCTCATAAGAACCAATATAGACAGGATCTTAATCTGCACACTGCAAAAGTAATGGAGCTCTTATTTTAAAGCACATTCACTAGCACCTTCATTTTCACAGTATGCTAGTATCTGTCAAATGAAACAACTGTGATTTTTCTGGGCACCTTTAACAAGTGAATCCCAATTGTGTAAAAGAATGTTGCATTTTTTTTTATCTGAAAGGATATCTCAACAAATTAAATACTGGCAAATAATGAGATTTTTCTGTACAATGGCTTAACCTATAATTAAAACTAAGTATTACATTGCAGAGGAAATTCTGAGTATGAAAGAAGCAGTCTTCAAAATTGTAGCAATTCAATACCTAGTCTGTCAGACAGAGGCTGGCAAGGACTTTCTTGTTTGTAGAGGAAAATAATGCATTGAGATAGGTGTATAGATAGATGTAACATTTTGAGGTTGCATTCATCCTATACTATTTCCTTGTCATGCTTAGTTTACCAGCAAAACTACAAATTATTTTTCATTTGTTTTCTGCTATTCTTAGCCCTGAAGGGTCAGACTACTTTATGAAAACCAGACTCTACTATCTTCTTGGCTCTATCTATTGTCATTCTGAAATTGCCAACATGAGGACAACCCTGATCATACTGTTTTTTTTATTTTCAGGCTGTTGTTGTTTATAATTTATGAAGCAGAAGGATACTGGGTATTTGTTTGTTTGTTTGTTTTCCTCTCCATAAGCTTCACTGATCCTGTAGGTCGGAGAACAATATTAATTTTGACTGGTAAGCTGAATAAACACATTTTTTGTCGTAGAAGGGAAACACTTATCAACACCAGGGTGTCACTTTGAAGAAGCGACTTTTCTAACCTAATACTTGGAAGTTATCTTTCTTTTCCAATAGTAAATACAATACATTGCAAATCTCAGGGTAGATTCAGCCATTAGTGTTTACAGGTTATAATAAAAGCATGCTTCAATTTTGAGGCCAATGATTCTGCTTCGGTGAATACCTGCTCATTTTTTATTACATCTTTTTAGCTTATAAACCTTCTGTTTGGCTAACAGCTTCCTGAGCTGAAAATGATTGTCCCTTGAAATGTTCATTGTCAAGCACAATACTGACTTGGCAGACAGAACAGCAGTGTGTATGCACAGGAGATGGAAGTTTGGGGAAGACAAAATCCCCTCGACTCTTAAGTTGGCAGATGCTAAAACACAGCTTTCTAGGAGAGCAATTTTATAGTGTTTTGCAAGGAGCTGTGAAATACTTATTTATTCTGAAGCTATAATAATCTTTGACTGGGGACTAAGATGCAGGTCTTTAGCCTGAAGCTCTCTTGGTCTCTTAAAAGATCGTACAATCTCTTACTAATACACTACATACTCCGTTGACTCATTATAATGCCCAGATGGATGTGCTGGCCAGATTTTTCATGAGCACATAGATTGGTGACAATCTCTTCCTCTTGGTGGAAATGAGCTATGAAGTGTGGTAGAGAGGAAACCCAGGAAAAGATGAGGTACCTCCACTATGATAATTCAGTCTGGCTTTGGTGCCTCGGTTATCCCAGAAAGTTTTGGGGCCTGTTGCATGTTGTACAATACATTTGATATGCTCTTGTTTTAGAGCAGAAATACAATGAAGATACAAGTGTGTGTACTCAGAAAAAATTATGCTTCACAGAATGCTATTGAGGAAGGTTGGGTGGGAGGAAATAAAGTCTTTGTCTTTGGTAAGGCCATAGATGTTCCCAGAGACACACGGAAGTGGCTGGATACTCTAAAGGCTCTGAAGGTCTCCAGAGCTCCAGCACAATTCAGAGTGTTCAGTCAAGCCAAATTTCATTCTTCAATAAAAATGCTTCTCCATGAAAAAAAGTACATGATTGTAACTGAAGGAATCTTGATCCGTTATTGAGTTGAGTATTTAATCTTTGTCCATTGATGAATGCCTACTTTTTTTCTTTTTCAGGAATTGCACATAGAGCAATTACTAGCCCATCTTAAACACAAAAATAACACGTCCAGAAATGTTTATATGGGGAGACTGTCTAATAATACATGATACTGTGTGACTGTTTTTTTTTCCTTTTTTCACTCTTACTAAATTAGTAGTGAGAAGAGAGGGCACCTGATAATAGTTTTTAAAAAGCAGCAAATATTTTTCCTTGGAGTCTAATTACTTTGATGCCAAATTATTACTGGACAGTCTGAAGTAATAGTCGCAGTAGTAGTGGTAGTCTCAGTTACCTGCCACCTCTTAGAACAGATGGCAGAGCTAAAATGTATAGACATCTTTCACTGACTTGGAGAGCTAAGAGGAAACATTGGAAGACAGTGAAATTTGTGGCTGCAGTATGGATGGGTGATGATGCTGGATGAGTTGTACTTAGGCAGATTTCAGCCCATATTCCCATGGCCATTACTCAAATAATGTTATCTATATGAATTTGACTCAAGTTAGAAACATGACAGGCTAGAACTTAAGCTAACACACTGATGTGCTTCATATCAACAGCGAGATGTAAAAATGAGTGAAAGGGTAGCAAAGTAGTAAGAAATTTGTCTCAGCTATCTCCTTATCTGTTCAGGTGCAGGTAGGAGAAGACCGTGACTTTAGCATCATGGTTTCTTGAGCTTACACTCCTTTTTTCTCATCTTAGCTGTGTTGGTGGGAGAATGTTTTCTTTTCCTTTACACTTGTGAAAATGGTGGTATCTGTGTGCTACTTTTCTTCTATATCCACAAGTCCACCATTTGATAAAGAAAATAATGTTACCTCAACTTAATAAAAGCTACCAAAACTAATATGGATAATGTAAAATCAAATGGTAGATAGAAAGTTTCATTCTTTCTTTCTTTCTTTCCCTACTGTTTCTGGAAATCTTAGGTACATTATGACTATTAAACCCTCTGCTTTCTAACTTCAAAAAAGCAAGCTGGTGTTACTGCAAAGGAATTTTATGTTTAGCAAGTGCGCATTTTCTTTTTCGGCTTCAGTAAGCAAACCAATATTTCTGACACTGAAAAATGTGTCTTTAACATTGTTACCTTACCTTCTAAATGTACAAGTTTGTTAGAGCTATCTTCTCATTTTTTACATTGGCCTTCTTTGCCTTGGGTGGAAAAAAATAGACCCAGTAATGACATGTATTATAAAGATTAATCAACCATAAAGACTATAATTGAACACACAAGTGTAGTCATTACTTGATTAATTACTTCAATAAAATAATCAGTCGTCTACATGCATCAGAATAATATTCAGCAGTGACTAGAAGAGAGTGTGCAGAGACCAGGACTGCCTTCAATTCTCACATTAAACAGAATTTTCTACGTTTCCTTCTGTTTGGTTGCAGAATCTGCTTTTATTTGAATGTTTAACTTGAATGAACTTGCTCTATTTGACAGTAGAATTTTGTCATCATAACTTTAACCTTAAAAATGGATGCTGAAATCTCTTGTGTGAATTTTTACATTGAAAGTTATGTGGTGATCATAACAAGCCTATGTGAAGAAAATAATTTTGAAGGAAGTATGTAGAAAGTGTCAGCAATGGGATTTAGGCTGAAGTTCACAGAAAAAAATTGCTCAATCTCCTAAAATGAAAGTGCTGTACTGAGAAATTTTATGCTGAAGTTTTCATTCTTAAAGTATGTTTCCTAAACTGAAGCATGGCTGTTCATATTGTAGTACAGAAGTTCATCCATTTACTGCATTTTGAGGGCTCCACGAGATCTCAAGGTCATGAGAATGTGCTTTCCTTCAACCTGTAAGGGAAAGGTAGAACAAGACTGTATATTTACTAAAAATATCATTATGTAAATCTAGCTCAGAACTATTTGAGAAGCTGTATGCAAAAGTCTTGATGCTTTAGGTTAAGGGATGTGTTCTGATATCAGTTGCTGTAATATTTTCACAGAAGGAAGATGAATGGTTAACTATAGTACAGTGGTTAACTAATAGTATTAACTAGGCAGGCTGAAACAGATACTACACAATTCAGTGTTTGAGACATGGTCAAAACTGTGACTGAGTATTGAAACTGAAGAAGAAAAGTAGTCCATGATGGCTGCTGCTTAACCCTAAGAGTTCACACCAGGGTATGAACTAGTATTTTAGAGGCCACAGGAATTCACTGAACGGTAATTTATACTCGAGTATTATGCTACAAAACATTTATACTTTTTGCAGTTGGACTTGCAAAGTAAGCCTCGTTTGTATGTATTTGGAACCTTAGTAAATTATTTATCTATGTCTTTAATAGCATGGAGTTCCTGGTATACTTATTTATAAGCTTTCTACACATCTATCTAAAATGCCCAGTGCGGGGAGTACCTATGTTAGTCATTATACATTACAGTGTACTATACAAGACCTAATTTTCAGTTGCTCCTAGTTATGCTATTCCTTAAATAAAATTTTTTTGAACTAGAAAAACATGTTTTATCCTTGGGCTGGCTGTACAAGCTTTCTACAAGCATTCTTATAGTTTTTTGAAGTGTTTTCTTGAGTTACTTAAGCACTAAAAAGTGCTGACTTTATTATTGATTATATAGTACAGAAAATTTACACACTGCTGTAAATTGATTTGGGATTCCAGAAAGCCTGAAGAAATATGTAGGAAAGCTATGTATTTATATTTTCTTCATTTTTTCCTAGTATTATTTAGGTTGTTAATAAATAGTTTATCCAGAGAGGAGTAAAGAATTAGTTCAGCTTACTGAGCGGTATCTATGTGAACTCTGATAGCAGGAGCTGTTCACCTAAAGTGTTGTGAAATTCAGCATAAGTGAAGTTGTCCTGCCAAGACACATTTCCAAAAGAAGACTGAGGATGCTCAAACTGCAGATGAATGTGATTCAGCCTCCTCAGAGGCTGGATCTTTCTATGGTCCTGTGACAAACCTAGTGAATTTGCTGAGGAGAATTTCATCTTGACTTAGTTTTTACTTGTTTCCTGAATATGCACAAAGTATCATGTATAATCAGGCGTAGAAAATTCCTACTTTATTCCTTATGGAGCAGCCAATCTGTGTTGTGAATGGGTTGCTGGCAGCCTTCTGAGAAAAGGTTAACAGGATTCTATGAGAAACAGTCTATGTTTATAAAAAGGAAGGCTGTATTATCTTTGGCATCTGCATATGTGCATTGGCAGCATCTGCTTGCTGATCTGATCTTCTCCTCTCAGAAGAAGAGGTCCACCATATCTGTAGGAACAGTGTTGTTTCTTATGTGTTACTGTTTAGTCTGTTACTCATTTAGTTTGGAAGAAAGGACAAAGAGAAGGCAGAAGAATAAAATTTCTTTTTTTTTTTTCCATGGAGAAAGTAGATTGAAAGAAAAACTATAAAGCTTTTTTGACTTGTGCAAGGCTTTTCTGTACTTTCAAGAAATAATGTGCTACTTAGAAGTTTGACTCTGGTGGAGCCATGTTATAATAAAGTGAAAGCCAATAATGCCTCGTGAGATGTAGGTAAAGGTTGGAATATCCTTACAACACTGCTGTGTGGCTATCTGACTGGGATTCACCCCCCTTGAAGCAAGCCTTATCTGCAGCACTTGGCTAGGAACTGAGTCCACTTTGAAGACAAGGAGATTATTATTGGAGTGAGGAAATTTATCTTCATATATCACACCCTATTACTTATATAAACTCTAAAATATTTTCTGTTTGGTTTGGATAATCTCTAATGGAAGCCTTCTTTTCAAGGTAGAAGTGAGTATGTGAACAGCAAAACCAATGTCAAAGATTAAGTCTCCAGAACAAAATAAGGACAGAGACTGAAAATAACTGCTTTCATTGATGGCTTTATGACATGAGTTGACAAAAGAGCTCAATCACTGAATGGGCAAAATTCTGAAGTTTGTTTCTAGACCATCTTTGCCAAATTAAGATTATATCCAGCATGGTACAATCACAGATTAATTTCCTTTGACAGGTGACATGATCACTAAATCAAGCACCTCAGAAGTTTACCGTTGGGGCAAAAAAGCGTATTGACACAGTCCTGCTTACACTTTATTACAAAAAACAAATATCCTGCAAGGTTTTAGCCTACCACCTCTCATGAACAATGAATTAGCTTAAAAATATAAGCAGTGAATAGGGAACAACATGCTATTTGTTACTTGTGCTATTTAGGAGTTGTGTATTATCACTTTTGCAAAGCATATAGAAATAGATGATTAATAACTTTGCACAAATACAGCCTTTTATGAGTGTGCCAGAATATGGCCTTGAGTGCTAAAATTAAATTTATTATTGAAATGCTTGTCACCAGAAAGCAAAGACCCCTGTGGCTATTTTCGTAATCTTAAATATAACATCTTACCAATGAATTTAAATTATGTTCACTATGGTTGTCAATTCATCAGAATTCTTTGCCTAAAATATGAAGAAATGTCAAAATTCAGCACTAATACTTAAGTAAAATTCTGTTCAGGGATTTGGAACTCTAGAAATATTACATTATATAATTTTCATTAATTTCTATGTTGCTTTTCTTGTCTTTCAACAAAATATGAAGCTGAAGGAGAAAATCTGCAGTAGTTTGTCCTACACCAAAAAGTAAAAGAAGGAATCAGATGCAGATATGCTAATTGTGTTTGCAAAAGGCATGCTGCTATTGGTCTCTAAATCTGAATGAGATCCATGGAGTTGTGTTTTATTTTAATATCTTAAGAACTGAGAAATAGCAGGAATTGAGTTTTATATTCAGTTAAGATTTCAAATAAGTCCTATAATAGCATCAGGTCTTCTATGGAGGTTCAAGGTTTAAGTGTTATATAAAAGTTTAAGAGAAGTTGCTCTTGTACAGGACAATAACAGCTACTTATTGCTACTATTTTTTGGTGAATATAAGAGAGAGTTCTGATTCTATAAAATAATTATGTCAAGTACAAAGTTACATCAATATATTTTAAAATCAGATTTTATATCTTGATGAATTCTACAAATTATCCTCACAAGCCTCAGAGTGCAGTATAAAGATGGATTTTTTTATGTCTGCAAGAGCAAATTTGAAAGTCAAGGATCCCAACAGTGATGTCTTATCAACACCTTGCTTTACAGATATGAATTCTGAATCCACTTCCAGTAAATTATTAATGTCAGATTAACTTCATTAGTTGAATTTGTAATCTTCTCAAAAATGAAGCAGATACTTAGTGTTTAACAGGTTTTATCCTTGTGTTTTATCCTTAGGCATTTACTTGATTATGATGGCAAAAGTACAAAGGTGGAATTTGAGTCATGGAGTAAACAGTTATGCTGTAAGATATTATCTTTCCCTAGGCCTTTGAACAATCTTATCTCTCTTGATAAAAATTTATTTTGCTTGACTTTTTGAATTCATTTTTTGCTTGTGCAAAATCTAAGTAGAGTACTATAGAGTAAGAATCATAAGAAGGAAAAAACAAAAGACTGTAAATGGCTTTTAGGCACTATCTGGTCCAACTACACAGTCAAAACAGAGCCATAGTCAAAGTTGTATTCATTTGTTCAGGTTTTTGTCTGACTTCTCTGTATATTGTCTTTTAGAGAAGTCTTGAATAGATCAGAGAGTTGTAATAGATGGACTTGCTCTCTACATATAACTAATTAAAATTATCAGGGAAGAGTCTTATTTTACACATACATCAATAAAAGGTTAATCTTCCACTTTTCATCAGCTTGAGTCATTTAGATGCTGTGCTGCACACAAATCTTTCTGTACAAAGATTTCCACTTCTTGTTTTAAGATGGAATAGCTAGAAAGATAATGACAAGCTTGAAAGAAGAGGGTTGAGCTTAGTGGTTTGGCACAGGACTCAATGCCAGATGGTTGATAGATTTTATAGATGTGATACTGAAGCCAATATAGAAAGTACTTACATATTTGCTAACCACTTCAATCTTTTCAAGCAAGGTGGAAGTGTTTCTTCTACCCCCAGGTACAGCAAACTGCAACCAGAAACAAGACAATCTTGTGATTGTGACTACGGAAATGGAAAAAAGTTGCTGACATATATGATTAAGTAATGGAAAACATTGTTCTCTAAAAATCTGAGGGAAGTAGAGGTCATTAAACAATTTTTGGAAAATTAAATTCTCAATTAGAAAAGTTTTGCTAGTCTTGTAATTTGGAGGTCTTGGTGGGAAATTATGATTTCATGAACAAAAACACTAAATGTGGATTCCTCAGTCTGATGTCCAGTGGTCTGTTGTACCTGGTTGCAAATAATGAGATGTTCTCATTAGTGCTTGGCAGTGTATTTAGGAAAAGATTGGAAGTGCAATAACAAGGAGTATGGTAAATTAAATCTTCTCTCCAAGCTCCATGTGTGTGTTCAGAAAATCTCTGCTCTCTGTATGATTAGTGTTGGATGATGTTATTGATAGAGATATGCTCTTATTGTATTTTAAGAGGCAGAGTGTTACATCAACTGGGTGTTCACAGAATGTGCTTAGTGAAATTTTAATATTGGAAATTGCAGCAGTTGATAATGTTTCTGTTTTGATAAGAATTTTCCTAAGGATTTTGTGGTTTAAGCTCTATAAATCCTAACGGTTTTAAATAGTTCTTGTGCAGTTAAAATGTATAGTTGTTCATGGTTTTATTTATGCTTTAAGGCTGCTTAAAATATGATGTTGGATCTAAAGTAATGTTTACAAATGGAGCACTCAGAGCTGATACATGTCACGTAAGCAGTGCCCAGGGACTTACCAACGTGAGCAGGCACAATGGTATCCCATGGATGCTTAAACTTAATAAATGTTGAAATGTATACTGAAGTTTGCAGTACATACATCTTGCTTTCTGATTTATTCTTGTAGCTTTTAGACAGGACTTAAAAATAACATTAAATTTATGAATAACTAAAGTAAAGTAATGTAAAGTAAAGTAAAGTAAAGTAAATAAATAAATAAATAACTTTGGGCTGATTAAGCATATCATCTGTAATATGTTAAGCACTCTTGGAAGGCAGAAGTTCTAGAAAGGATTTTAAGTAAGGCCCATATGTTCTATATAAAGAGAGAGAAAGGAAAGAGTAAGAACAAATGAACCAGGAATGAGTCAGCTTAGAAAGCTGATGAGAGAAACGTGGAGTGATACTGAAGTATTTTTGCAACTAAATGAAAGGAGTTAGCGAAGAATGGGAAAAGGGAAGAAACTGGGAATCAAATGATTTTTCTGTATTTTTCCTCCTAGAAGGACATATTTCTGTATAGAAAACCAAAGTGGCAGAAAAAGATACCAAAATGTTGGAGACCAGTTTAAATTGGAAAGCAGTGTATTACAGCTTGAAAAGTAGACTGACATAAAGCAAATTTCATGGAGAAAATTAGTCTGGTTTCAGGATTTTAATTCATAACATTTAATGGAAGAACAAGAACAGTAGAAGCAGATGATTGTGGTGAATTTAGGGCTAGAAATAGGATCAATTAACTCTGTGTGGAGAAGAAAATGGGCAAAAGGGGCAGGAGGAAAGGAGCTATGAGCCAAATGTAGAAATTAATGGAAAATGGAGACAAGAAAGAAGTGTTTTCTGTTTGCATTGATATTGCATATTTCACTCCACAAGAGCAATAGGAAGAAGTGTCTGAGAACAAGCAGACTCTACTCCACTCATGACCAAATGGAAAAATTGAGTTATTAGCATGGCAGAACAGACATACTGGACTAGATAGCTGAAGAGAGAAAGAGGACTGATCAGGCAAAATTGGAAGGGAAGGAAGATGAATGTGATAAAGGTCAGATCACATAACCCTTCAGTAAATGGAAAGGCAAACCAGCTTCAACCTCCACACTTATCCCTTCACTTCTATTACTGAGTTTTTCACTTTTTCTGTTTGTCAAAACCAGGTCCTGAGTATCAGATTAAAAAAAAAAAAAAAAAAAAAAAATCTGAACTCAAACAACTTTCAAAATCATGCTATTTAAAACAGGTTTGAAAATGCATCAAACAGCATCACTAGAACAAAATGTAAGTGCTGTAATTGCATGACCCTAGAACTCTAGTTTTCCTCTGGGAAAGAATTGTTCTTAAATTTTTCATTAATTTGTTGATGTTGTACTGGTATTTATGTCAGCGTTTTCTAATATATTTTTTCATGGGAAGGAAAATTGTTACTTGGACAGGCTTAAAATCAACAATGGTGAAGTATTGATAAGTAAAAGAAGTAGCTGCAGTGAAATTGGTTTCTTAACTAGCTAGTGATACCCCACAGTGTGACAGAATGAAGAAGGTTTGGTCAGCAGGCTTTTATCTATGCTGTCTTTGTGTCCTGTTTTATTTCCCATACTCGCAATACCATTCCTACAATCCAAAGCAAATCAGCTCTCCTCCAGTGTTGGAATTTCTTGCATGCTTTTGCTGATTGTAGCATTGGCCAAAATAAGGGAAAAAAATTGCTCATGTAAGTATATCCTTCTGCAAATTGCTTCAGCAGTGTTACCTTTTTTATGTCAAACACTATTAAAATTTGAAGTACTGAATTGTTATTTAGCAGGTTCAGAAATGTGATTAATCCATTTGCTGTCTTTTTCAATTTTTGTTCCTTGTATTCAAAATCCTTAGCAACCTGTTTCCTTACACAGACTCAAATCAATGAGCTAGATACCCTAGTCCAATCTTTTTTTTCTCAATTCACTTACTCCTTGTCTTGGATTTTTAGGTCCAAGTGTTACTGTAGCTGCTGTCTGTCCCTTGGTCTAATTAAAGTTTAGATTTTCCTTTAAAGCAGTTGAAGCAAAGGTGCTGCAGGTTTTATGGAATCAGAGACTGACATGTTTGCAATCACTCTTTTTCTCTATAGTCCAGATTTTACAATGTGATCTTCCATTGTGACAAGTGGACAGCCACATGGAGATGCATATTGGAGAATGTCAGGAATGAAATAAGGGAATATTTGTGGATTTTGTTTCCAGCTGCCTGTTAAAACAACATACTTTGGCTGGGCAAAATACACAGAACATTGTTCCTTGTAGGTCTCTTTAGAAAACATTCATGAATTTCAATGATACTGAAGTACACAATTTTTAATATTTAGGAATACAAAACTGGTTGCAGGAAACTAGTTTGGAATCCAGCACACTTTAGAGAGAAGTCTTTAAATTCTGAATGTTTAATTCCTAATTTTATAAAGGCCCTAAAACTATCCTGACTCTTTCCTCAGTGTAGTCATTTAAGGAATAGAGTGAAAAGACAATATGCTTAAATCACTTTAAGGCACTCTCTTCAAAATATGTGTACATCAAAGTCAAAAGCTCCAGTGGACTAAGACATTGATATAGAGTAAAGAATATTAAATATATACAAGTTTACTTAATTCAGCTTCCCAGGGATATCAAGACTTTATTATTAGTGGAATTATGTGCATCTTTTTCTCATGCTAGGTAAGGTTTTAAAATTTAATTTACAATTTAAGAAACTGGTTCATTAAAATACTATATTAGTTTTGATTTTTTTCTGGTGTTTTTTGCTAGAGTTTACTCCTACATAAATTTTATGACACCCTTTATGAAAAGGGGAAATTTAGACTTAGATTTCAGTATATTCCTATAAATGAATACAAGGTTTTAGCTGATTTTGCATGGAAGAAAAATCTTAATACAGAAAGATTTTTACCAAGATTAAAAAATCCTGGAAAGTTCACAGAAGGTGATTCCCAGGGTGTCTCAGATAACAAAAGGCTTTTCACTTACAGAGACCGTATAACAGAGATCATATCAGAATTCCCAGCTGACAAACAAACACAAAGCACACTCATGAAAGCTAAGAAAGGGAAGAATTTTTTTCTGATGCTTGTTTTAGTTTTTGCAAATTAAACCAGAATGAGGAATTTCTCCTCAGTTGCTAACACAGAATAAAGACCGACTGGTTAGTCGTATTTTGCCAGTAATGATGCCATTAAAATTTTATCCAAACATAATTGATATACCAAATTTTATTCTGAAAGAAATATCTGCTACATCTATCATGGTATTTTTACTTTTGCAGTGCTTAGAAGAGTTTGAAAAACAATAAAAAACAGAAATTTCCATACGTTCCATGCAAGAATGGATTAAAATATTTACTTCATAGAAGTAAACTCTTAAAGCCTGTCATTCTTTCATAAAAATCAAATACTCATAAAGGCAAAAACTTATCAGTGATCATTTAATCTCAAGGACTGGCCTAGTTCTGTGAGAACTACTAGTGGAAAGATGCTCTACTTTTAAAAGTGCCATTAATATAGAAACAGCCAACATTGCATTCTGCATTTCTAATTTCCGAAGTGCTATTAAAATAGCAGTTTGGAGTGGCAGTTCATCTACAGTCCTTGGGAAATCTAAAAATAAACAGCCACCTGTGCTCAAAATGCTAGTAACTCCACTTGTAAATCACTTAGTTTACTTATTATTTGCAGATACTACTTTTTTTTTCCCTGACACTTATGTACTACACAAATCAACCTGGTATATACAAATCAAAAGTTACTCAATTAACATAAAAATAGCGGATGTCAAATGAAATGTCATTTAATGTCAAGTCTGGAATGAGCAAATAAATTGCCTCATCAGTTTAATTAACAAAAAGGTAACCAAGTCAAATTAATGTACTTCAAATTATATTGGATCTATTTTGAATGGGATTGCACTGTTGAATTTTAATTGGAAATTCACTTTACAGGACAAGGAAATACATTATTTTACTTAGATGATCAATACTGGACAGGCAGGCAACAAACTTTCCTAAACATATTAGAGAGAATGGGATAAGCTTTGGTATCTTAAGGTCTACGGGTTCCTATTTAGTTTTTATAATACAGATTTAAAAAAAAAAATTCAATCTAAATTCTTAAGAATTGTCTGTGACTTTCGGTGTTCTGATGACTACTATTAATGTCAAAAGACTGACCCTCATGATGTTAAGCACCTGAAAGCGAGAGGAGAGAACCTTTGACCAGTGGTGATGAAAAAGAATATTATTCCTCATTGTGAAGCCCTCTGGAGTATGGAGAACTCAAGTGGCTTGACTGGTTAACAGAATTTCAGGAGATGTGGCAGAACTGGATCTGTACATCACATCTTAATCTCAGTGACTTAACTTCATAATGATCTTTCTATTTTTTATTTTTATTTGCTCTCCATGTGAGTAACACACAGAAATAAGTTCATGTTGTTGCAGGGTTTTAATTAGAATAATCTGGTGGTTTTCTTTTCTGAATACTGTTCTTTGATGGGCAAATGAGAAGAAAAACTTCTAGGTGGAAGGAAGTAAAAAACAGTAGAGTCGTATTTGGAGAAATGCACAGACATTGTTATCAGCTCCAGAAAGACCAGCAGATAAAGAGATTTTCTCCTAGAAATGAAAATTTTCCCCCTTAGCATATGCCCAAGATACTTGATACAGAGAAATGAATTTATGTATCATTTTACCATTAATCTGCCTGAATAATCTAAACATGACAGAAACACTGTAGGACACCCTAAATACTTAAAAATCAGGAAAAAAAGTGATCAAAAATTTCCTGGTAATTAGTGTTGCCTGTCAGCATTACAATTTTTATTTTGAATGCAAGCTAACATTTTACAAAGTGGTAGATCAAATCTTTAAAACTTAATAACATCACCTTCTTTCCTGTTTGAAGTGAGTTCAGTATTCCCTCTGTTTCTTTCTAGGGTTTACAGCTGTCTCTGAGAAATGGAAGTATATTTTCAGGTATTTCATGTAAAGAGTTAAAATTTAACCTCGCTAGTAGAGGAGAAAAGGACTTAATCCCTTGAAGTGTTATTCCTAGTTCCACTAATACTGTGGTTATTACTAAATCAAATTACTTTCTGCTAAAAAAATTGTTTGGACAATCAAATTGGTGTGGGTCTATACATTTATATAATTCAATCAATCAACAGAAGATTGCAGAAGTGAGAAATTGAGAGATACAGTCACTGCTATGTTAACCTCTCCCCATTACCTGGCCTCCTGGAATATTTATAAAAAACTAGTTGGAACAGATGGAATAGAACACCCAATGAACTCACTTAAGACTTTTGCAAGTTTTCAGTAACCAAACTAAATAAAATATAACTTGGATTTAGCAACTAGTAACATTCTAGATTTGAAATTGTCTCTTCATAGAAAAAAAAAAAAAATAAAAGGATTTTCTTTCCTAAAAGAAATTTCCAAATGAATGTGAGTTGATGATATATCATAGTGGTCTTCTCTGGCTTCCTAGCTCAAAAGAAACAGGCTGTAGGAAAGTGACTTTAGGATGCTTTGCACTGATATAGCTCTAATAATTTAACTGTGCTAACTTTTTTAGCCCAGGTACGGTTTTCTTGCATGTACCAAGCCTAAGCACATTTTCTAGTTATGGAAACTCTAACTGAACCAGAAAAACATATCTGTCCAAATTTGCATGTTAAATACGTATAAAGAAATGGATGTGTTTGCCTTTACAGTTTTCCCCAACAATCAGAAGCTAACCAGGAGATTGCAGGGAGTGAGATCTCAAAACCCAGTAATGCTGTTGCAACCTTCTCTACATCTCAAAGCGTTTTGCCTTGTTCATATTCAAACTTCTTAATTCTTTTAGCCTTGCTTTTCTTTGATAATATATAGGTAGTATAGAAACGATAGAAGCTTTGTTATGAGTATAATTTTTAGTCTCAATTTGTAGACTTTTGGAATATTTCAGAATTAGCAGAAGATCTCGCCATAAACAATCATTGTCTGAATTAATTTACTGTTTGAAAAAGAGCAACTTTGGCAGAATTGTTAAGCAGAGGAAAAGTAAACTAGCTGGATGAAAATAAAAACATATGTTGCTTAACTCATAGCCAATGATATTTTAAATCCTATTTAAATTAGAAAAAATTTCCCATAAGAGTAAGGAAGGAGAAAGAAGCAAGCAAAATGGGTAAACACAAAAATGTCAGATAAAATTCTTTATAGTTTCTATTTACAGTGGCATGTGATTGCCTTCTGCACAGTGTGGTGTTGGCTATATAATTATGCTGCATGAATAAAGAGCTCTAATTGCAGCAGATTAAGTTGATTTTTTATCTGCCTCTATGCTGAAGACATTTGATTTTACATGCCTACCACACAGAGGTGTGTACAAATCAAAGAGCTTTCTAAAGGTGTAGTGGCACCCTCCTGAATTGTTTCAACAGAGAAATATTTCTGATGCATTTAATGCTAGAGTAGTGGAACAGAACCTCCTCAAAATTTATGTAAATTTATTTGGGACTCACTCCCTATTAGACTTCTACTCTCCTTAAGTTTTTTCCATGATTCATGTGGGGTAAAAGTAAAACAGTCTGGGCAGATCAAGGAATGTCATTGACATGCGCAGATTTTCCCTACTCAAATACTGTTAGGTATGAATATGCCAAAATCAGTAAAAATAACCTAGGAAGCTGAGTAAAGCTAGGAAACCTGTACAAATAGAGGTCATAAAATGTTCATGAACACATGACATGAAATGTGCAGATTTTGATCTGCCTAAAACTATTAAAAAATGGGTCACCGTGTGTTAGAAAACAGTGGATGAAAACTGCATGAAAGAGAGCTGTGATGGGATGTTGTCAACCATATTCCCAACCAGGAACAGCAGAAACAAAGGTGGGGGCAGGGGTGAAGGTGGAAGATAGGAAATCTGAGACTTCTAAGACTTGACAAACTGAAGGTTTTTGCCTTGAAAAAAAAAATTCTTCATGAGACAAGATCTCTATCAACAGTTGTGCAGATAATGTTTTCAGTTTTCAAAAAGTCTTGGTTTTTTGTTTATGTTTTTTTAGCACAAACTGTGCTTGAAGTTAGTCTTTTTAAGAGAGCTTAAATTATAATGGAAGAATTATACACACTTTTATAAATTGCTATATTACAGTTAGGGTGATGAACATGTTTCTTTTCTAGAAAAATTCCTGTTTCAGACCTTTCTGTGAAAATCCTGGTGTCCTTGGAAGAATATTTTTATTTCAGTTGAGGTTTTTGCATTACCTTGAATTTCAAAGTTATTTACAAAGAACTATATCTGTAATTCTTATTAATTATCCTTCATGTGCCTATTTTTCCAAGTACTAAAGTATGTGTCATTGTTTTCCCTCTGTGTATCTCCAGTATCTTCCTTATAATTGTTTTCAAACTTATGAGAATTTATCTAAGATGGATTCCAAGTCACATGAACATATATAGAGCCATATGTTGCAGAGATTAAATCACACTTGCAAGTAAAATATAAGAAGGCTGTAAACTAAACTAAAGGAATTTCTTTGGTTGCATATGCCTCACCTAAATACCATTAAAGCCTATTTTATTATGTTACTATCCTTTTTTCTAACTCATTAGAAAAAGGCGAGGTCAGAGTTGATGGGGGTTGCAATACCAATACTTGGGCAACAGCTATTAAGCAGATAACCACAAATGCATAGTTATAAAGCAGCATGGATTTACCTACTTATTTCTTCTTTTATGTTTGTTATGTTTGAATATACCTCTGCAAAAGATATTGGAGGGAGACAAATGCATTTAAGGATGGTAATTCCCTTACTTTAATAAAACCAGATGAAATAAAGATGTTGTTTACTAGCTGGATTATGCAAGTTTGGGAATTGGTTATTACTATGACTGCAGTTCTGAACAACAGTGCATACTGAATTTGAAACTAGTCTTTATTAGAGCTAACTGGAGTATTTAATCTGCCAATGTCCCTGCTGTACCTCTACCTGTTCACTAAGGGGTTATTTGAGATGCTTTTTTATAGGAGCTTGTCTGTGATTGTAACATCACATTAGCTAATTCTTCTTGTCTATTCAGGACATAATTCTAGAAAACTTCAAAGAACAGAGCCTACAAAAAAGATCTGAGCATGTTATTATCAAGCTTGGTGTTCTCACGGTGGAAATTGTCTCTTCCTATCCATTTTGAGGCTCTCTTTTTTAAAACTAATACCTTTCATACTCTGCCCTGGATCATGCTGTCTCAATGGCTTACCAATTGGAGCTAACACTCCCTCAGGCTGAACCAGTCCTGATCCCTCAGCCTATCTTTGTAGTGCAAGTGTTGGACTTTCAATGGCCCTGTGATCAGTTTTCTGATCATGCTGCAGTTTGTCAGTACCTTCCCTGTGTTGGGAGGTCCCTGCATTTGACCTCCTGTGTGTGGTCTAATCTATGCGTTATATAACAAACAGGGGAATAATCAGGATTCTGCCAGTGATGGGCATTTTTGCTGGGTACTTTTGCTGCTGTGGGATGCTGCTGACTCACATTCAGGAGTGGTGAGCTGCCTGACTGAGGCTACCAGGGCCTCCCTAGCACAGCTATTCTCCAGCCTGTGTTGCTGCAAGGACCTTAAATTCCTGGGGAAAGATGAGGTACACGGTGGAGAAACAATGATGGAATTACTTTGAAGACCCAGCTAGTCCATGTGTTTTCTAAGTGTCATGAAAACCAAAAGTGGAAGTTTTCAGATGCTAAGAAAAATATTTTCAGTGGTATTTGCTGATAGTGTGTTGAGAAGGTGATGAGGAATTTGAATATCTGAGTAGTGGTGGGTGTTTGAGATGAATGGTATTACCTGTGCCATGTTATAACGTGCAGCTGTCTGCTTTGGAACAATGAGGACATTACTGCATT
This sequence comes from Muscicapa striata striata, assembly GCA_030060385.1. Taxonomy (NCBI): domain Eukaryota; kingdom Metazoa; phylum Chordata; class Aves; order Passeriformes; family Muscicapidae; genus Muscicapa; species Muscicapa striata. The sequence goes on from JAREIS010000101.1 coordinate 725,971, forward strand.
TTTCCCTAGTACATGGTCCAGAAAACATAAAAGTATTAGCAAATCAGTGGCATGACTGGCTAGGTCTAGTGGAAGGTGTGAATATTATAGTCTATTAGGAGAGCGCTTTCAAAGATTTAAGCATCTTTTTTAACCAGACAGTCTTCAAAATTGTGCTTCGTTTTAACTGTAGACATTGGCTCCAGCACTGATAAATATCTCAGTTTGTAAATGGTCTTTCAAGACCAATAAAAATTATAGTCCTTTCACAGCCCACTTACTGAGACAGGTACATGATACTCTGTGAATCAGTAGGTGAATTTCCCTTTCTCCTATAATATATTGAAATTTCCTGTTAGTTTTTACATTGCCTTGTATTTTTATCTCTATTTTCAAAATGGTGATTAATCGACCTACAGCTTTTAATATTCAAAGCTGCATGAATTCTTCTCATTATGCAATCAGTAAAATTAATGAACGACAGCTCTGCACCACCAGGAGGCCTAGCTGAATAGCAAAGGGACTATAGAAACAGGTTATTTGTGGGTCACTGCCAGAATGGATTTAATTTTATAGTACAGAATATTTTTCCTAATATAGAAAAATGTTTAGTGAATATTCTTGTGTTAATGAAAACTGCTAAATTTATGCTACTTCATATTTGGCATCATTTCAAAGCATCACTGCTGCACTTTGTTCATTTACTTTTGAATTTATTTCAACATGTAACAACAAGAAGGAAAAAATTAAGGGAACTTGAGATCTTGAAGAGTGAACCTGATGGCTCTTTATAGTGGCAGATCAGCCTGTGGATCTGAGATATTCAGTGAAAATTCTTAAATTTTTTCTCCTGTGAGTATTGCAGCAAGCCTTATGGCAAGATAGACAGTTCACACCTTTTTGGGTGATTCTGGGGCTGATTCTCAGATGGATGGAAATAGTAATTTTCCTCAACATTTCTGTGTAGCACCTTCAAGTTAAGTTTCACAGTTACTGAAAAATGGATGTGAATGGCACTTGCACATTCACATACATGGTTCTAAATGTGCTTTGTTAGACACAGAAAGCAGAAGTTCTGTATTGAGCACAGCTGAAATTAACCTTAAGTAGTATCATCATTATTTTGCCTTCTGCCATATGATAGAAGGTAACAGTCTGTTCCCATGTGTTGGAGTCATTACTCACCACAGATGTACATAGATGAAGAGTGATGTTACACAGGATGCCAGCTCCAGAAGAAAGCCAAATTAATCATCAGATTTATCAGTCTGCATGGTGTCACTGAGTCTGCTAGTCTAAAAGTGGGTGAGATGAGCATAGTTTCTGGTGATAAAACAGTATAATGAGAGCATCAGAAATGTGTTCTTTTAGAACACAGGGGAGTATTTAGGTTACCTTGAGAATATTTTGGTATAACAAAAAGGCAGCCTGAAAAAGTGAAGAGGAGGTACTTAGGATAGTCTAAGAAGAAAGGAGAAATCTCAAGTAATTGCTGAGAAATCACTTTTCTTGCAGTGTTCCCAGTGGCATTTAGCATATTAAAAGCAAAAGAATATTATTATCATTGGATCTCTGCCATCTTCCAAAGGAAAACCAACAAAATAACAAAGAGGACTTTTTTGTGGGACGAGAATCTACTTTCTCAGCACAGAAGCAGATGTCCTTGCTTGTGAGAAAAAGGAATAAATTAGTCACTATATAAAACTTTAAAGAAGACAAATTGCTACTAGGAGATTTAGGAAGGGATTACCTTGAAAATTCATTTCATGAGAGGGACATGTGGAGCTGTTGTATGCTATAGCAGTGCATGGGTAATTTTAAGGAGCGGGGATAACAAGAAGAGAAAAGGAAAAATGAGATAATTACACAAAAAGTGAAATAAAATAATCTTGCAGTCATGTACTTTATAAAATTCATTTTTAGATTTAGTTATGATTGGGAGCCGAGCACAAGCAGATATTTGAATTCGAGTTATACTCACCTGTCAAAAAAACCCTCATCCATTTAATATCTTGAAGGTAACATAGAACTAACCTCAGAGGCTTTAGAAGAACTCTTATCCTGCTCTAATGTGGATGTTTTCCTTAGAAAATGGAGTATCAAAGGAACTTTAATGGCTTCTATTTTAAAGTTCCTTTTGACACAAAATGATAAATAGATATTTTAATATCACATATTCTCTTAAGACTGATCATTTACATAAAGGTCTCAGTCTTAGAAAATTGTTGTCAGATTTATAATTCCTTGTTTCCATTAATCACCAAGGGATTAATTCTTTTCAGGATTTCACTCAGAGGGATGAAAATAAATTGCAGCTGTGAGTTTGGAGTCTAAGAACCAATAAGCTTTTTCTTCTACTGCAATTCAGTAAACAAAACTATATAAAATTTCCACTGGAGCTAAGAGAACAATGTAAGTAGATTTTATTTTTCAATTTTTTATTATATTTTTTTAATGTTCTGTCACTAACTAAAAAATTTGGAAAATCAGTAAAGGCCAAGTCAAATCAGAATTTGACAATGAAATGAATACATTTACTTGATTCAATCAAGTATTCAATATAATCTGAAATGAAACTTAAAATTTTCCAATTATGTAGTCCTGCTAACAATTTTTATCCCTTAAATTATTTTTAAAACAAAAAGATATGCATTTTAACTTTTTCACTATCAAAAATATCATAAGAATCTGGACATTGATGAATGATAACTTCCTTTTATCTGGTCTTTATTGTAATCTGCTGTAGAATTTGAACAGATTTTTTTCTTCTCTCTTTGCAAACTAATCTTTCCCTGTGAGGGGAAAAAAGAATTCTTGTCTAGTGGTTCCTTCCTCTGCCAAAGGATGGTTTAGATCCAGTCCTGGCACATGAACAATTTGTCAAGACTGGTGTTTGAAGAGTGTTTTTTTATTGAATTTAGGTTCTTGTCTTCACTCATCCACTTTGCAAAGTGACAGTCACTAATGAGATAGTAAATATGAAAGTTGGGAAAAAAATAAGGATACTTCTGTCACTCTCAATAAAGGACAAAACATTCCTTCTCTTCTTTCCCATTCAGAAATAGTGGTAGGGGAATAGTGTTTAGTGTAGAAATAGTGTTTTCTCCTGCCCTTCTGCTTCTTTAATAAGCTGGATGTAGAATCAGGATCATTTTACTGTGCATGAAATTGGAAAAACTTTCCTAGTTATCATATAATCTTTTAAATAAAAAAAACTAAAAAACTAAAAAAGCATTGTTCCTGGCCTTTCACTTATTTTTGAAATATTTCTAGAAAAAGATGAAAGACACAATGCCCCTTAATTAATAATTTCAGAAGTTGCTTAATTTTGCCAGAGTTATAAAATAACGAATTGCTTCTATAAAATGTTCCCTAGAGCCAAGCTAATAAAAATAAATTAAAATAAATTAAAAAATAAAAATAAATAAGTAGTTTATAGAGATGTTTACACAATTTGAGGTTATAAGCTAGCATAATTCAATTAAAAATTAGGAGAGGAAAGTACTGACATATTATGAATAAGCTTCCTACTTCTAACCACCCAGACTCATTAGTGACCACAGACTTGGTCAGTTCTATGTTTTGTATCTTTTTCTTTCTCAGAAAAAAATGTGCAGCAGAGGCCATTTTCCATTTTTCCATCTTTCTATAACATATGCTTTATGCTAACAGGTTCATATTATCTAACATACAAACATAGCAAGAAATGCCAGTGCAGCCTAGGAATGAGCTACATCATAGACAGGACTAGTTAGAAAATCACTGTAGAGATTAGTGATCAGGAAATAGGCACAAAGGGTTGGATTATACAGGAATGCATTTACCTCAACTTCAATGTTTGAGGTCTTTGAAATCTTCCAAAATTCAGATTATTATTGACCAAAGGTCCTTGTTTGCACATCTACACAACAGATGCCCAAACACAGATGCATAAAGAATAGTTACCTCAGAATTTATTTAAAACCTAGCTGATGGTGTTAAGAACAATAAGCTAAGCTTCCAACTCCTGTCTGTTAGTCAAGAGAAGCCAAAAACAGTCAGAGATTACTGAAGGGAACACCAGGCAATAATTATGGGTATGAGAATATCCAAAGAGTAGTTTATTTGGGATCTGTAAGTAGCTCTAGATTTTAGGTATTATTTATCAATGTTACACTGTTGCATTTTTGTCGGCAAAGCAAACAATGTGTTTTGAAAGAGAGAACACAGATTATAATGCATCACAAAACCTTCAAGTTAGTGAAAAAAAATTAGAATATTGCTGTCTTAAAAGAGCATGCAAGAAAAACTGATTTCCAGTAATATTGTCAAGGTAGAAAGGAAGAATATGCTCCATTTACAAAGCAAAAGCTGAAGTGCTCAGTGGATGTCATGTCGTACCAGACTGATGCAGATAAGTGCATTATGCATATTATAATGGGCAGAGCAGGTTAGTTTTCACTTGTGGCAGGGTCTTTAGGCCTCTGGGGAGATGTCCAGTGATAGACTGTTACAAAATGTCATCTGACAGAAGACAGAAGCACTCTTTGCCTGTGAAACCTGATGTGCTTCTCCTACCTGAAATATTCAGAAAATGATGCAAAAGAAAAGAAGGCAGAAGCAGAGGAAGAATAAGAGAAATCAAGATGATCTTGTCAAAATATGCAAGAAAGACAATGCAGGAGATTTTGCTTATATTAACGTGTGGAAAAGTTCAACTATCACTTGTTAAAATCTGATTATCAAAAGGGAGAACATATCCCACAATACATGACTGGCAGAAAACAAGGGGCTTGTTACTCTGACAGTTGATCTACCCCAGTATTTTTGTGTTTTGCTCCTGAACATTTAAGTACTCATGTCATGGAAAGAAATGTGCAGACCTGTTTTGGAAGGTGTTTTTTTTCTAAAATGGACTTCCAGAGGGTGTCCAGCTATTCTGAATTGTGAAATATGTGAAAGTAGCGGGGATGACACCACGCTGAGTGAAGATGTCAGTGTCAAAAAACAACGACAAAAGATTACTGCTAGTAAAAAATAAATAAATCTTGGCCAGAGATGCTTCTTTGAAACATCTATGGAGACTAAGCTATTTTCTGAGTGTTTGGTCTTGTTTATGTAGTAATCAATATCAATATCAACATCAAAAAGCCTGCAATTTACCAGTGGACCACTTGGTGAATACCTATCTTAAGATCTCTTAAGAGCTTTTCTTCATTAATAAAAATAAGTTGTTGGTATATTGTTTTAAAAAAATAAAGGACTTCAGGGCCAAATACAATCTGTCTGCACAATGTTGTTATTTGCCTGCTAGAGTGCTTTCCTTACCACCTTTGAGCAGTGCTATTTTTTAGAAAACTTATATTTTTATTTCTCTGAGAAATCTACAAAACTTAGCACTCTTTCTGTAAGAGGACACAGCAGAGTATTTTGAGCAGGGGTCATTCAGCTTGTCAGTGCAATGAGGAACGCCTAGCGAAATGAAATTAGGCAAGCTATGTTAATAAACTAAGAAATGTACAATACAAATTCAAACTCATATTAGCCAGGAAAGAATCTGTTAGGCTTTCAGCAATGGTAATGATGGGCTTGCAACCTCCATATGAGGAAATCTTGGAACTACTCAGTGCAGGAAACAGAACTGAAAAAGAGAAATAAGCAAGGAGTTTTAGAAGAAAAATCCTCTACCCCCTCTCCATTTCATATTCCTCATCCTTCCACTTCCGGATGTTGGAGAAAGTAGTCTTGATGTGTCCAGTCTGCCTCAGTTAAGCAGTTAAACAGTAAATTCAATTTTCTGTTATGATATGTATTCAACTTTATTTTTTTTTTTTAGCCTTTTTGTGAGGCTGTTTCTCTCATAATACAACACAACACCTCCTTCATTGTAGAGGAAGGTGCATATATAACAAAGCTAGTCTCATAAGGAACTTACTCTAGGGAAAAATGGTGAATTCAGGCTTCTGTAAGGCTCATATATTTTAAAAAGCAGCTTTGAGTTGAACTGACTTGAATTGAGGGTTTTGTTTTAACAAAGAAAAAAGAAGAAGCTATTTAAAAATACGTTTACAAATTTATAAATATACAATGCTTCATTGTTTTGAGTTTGTTAAACAAATAGGTACTAGATTAGTAAACTGGAATTTGAACTTGATTACAATATATGTCACATTTTTTATATGGATAGGAAGTATAGTAGTAGAATTAGAATTTCTTAGACAGACTCTGCTCATCTATCTTGGAACCTTCACAGAACATCCATTACATAAATACATACATGGATTCTTGCACTGACAAGAAGGATTATTTTCATAGGGGGGCCCTGGACTGTGGTTTTACACTTCATAGGGTTAACATCTTCTTTTTTAAAGAGCTAATTCATGAACATTCCCTATTGTTTGAGGCAATACTATCAGGATCTTGGTACCTCAGCTTTCTATTTTTAAAATATGTGTGTTGGGTGGAAAGAATTTCTCAAACCAGTGACTATTATATTCCAGATATTATGATTTCCTAGTTTTCACCATGTCTGGGCTCTGTTGTTCATGATGACAGTTAATAATTCAGTGTCCATTATATGCTATTTATTGATAAGCAAAAGTCTCTTCTGTTAAAAGAGAGACAGAATTCCATGTGTAAGTCCATCTGACATAAGATTTCCTCAGATATTTCCATGAATAAATATTATCCCATTTTTCATAAAAAGTGAATAATAACTCTGGACTGCAGTTCAGTTTTTAGTAGCCATGCTGCTGCATGCTTTCCTACCTCCAGGCCAACTATAATAAAAGCTGAAAGGAGGTTTTGGCTTTGGCTCAATTTTAGTGTGCATTATCAAGACCATTATAGGGAGGTTTTTTCTCCTTCTGCCATCAAGAACTTAAGCAACAATATAACCAATGACTAATGCAAGAGGACAATTACTGGTTTCATCAGCTTTCAATTGAAGCCATATGGTCCAAACACCAGAGAGGTACTAAGTGATGCACTAGTAATTCAGATGCAGATGAAACCTCTTTTATGGTATAACCTTCATGCAGGGAAATTATACTGGTTTTACAATTAATCAGCACATTCATGTGAATTACTTTTCTCCTGTAAAGATTAATATGCCAAGTTTTTTTCATTCTTGATAATAAACTAATCCTAAAATATGACTCTTTTTTATTGTGTGTATAGTGTTTTATAATCTGATTACTTATTAGTATCAGAGGATGTGAGGGCAATGTCTTGGCAATTTATTAAGGTAGGAAAATATAAACAAATGTGAGTCAGGTTAGATGTTTTTCAGCTGCTGCCTTTGAAGACAAGAAGACCCAGTAGAGTGGTTTCAGTGTTTTCATATTCTTTGTGCTTGACAATTAAATCCTTGATGGTTATTCTGGGTAATAAAGATAGATATTGTCCTGAAGATTATTAATTGCAAACCAGTAAGTACTGTAGAGAAAAGGGAACAAATAGTTAAGGACAGGGTTCTCATTGGCATAAGCAGTACAATAGGAAAATTTTCATTCGCTCTGTTAATTGAAAATGGTACTTAACAGAAAACCCAACTACTTTTGTATCTTCTAATGGAAGATTTCCAGTGCAGAGTTTCAATGCAGTTTTTTAATCCAATGGTAAAGATTTCTGCTTGGTCCATGTTGTTTTATTTTATTTGCTTTTTCCATGTGTATTTTCACATGTTGAAGGCTATACACTGTCATATAGCTGGTGTGTGGGTTAGGGTAAAACCAGATAAAGATCTCTTACTGTAGCAGCCAAATTCAAAGAGGAGCCTCGGCCCCCCAGAGGGGGCTCAAAGAAAAGCCTTTCCTCTACATTTAATAGAGTAAAGGCAACATTTTTTTTTTTCTCTTGCTGACACTCCTACTGCTCTTTTCGTTTCAAAGCTTCCCATGCAGCTGATCATTTTTATTTTGATTACAGCTTCATACCACCTCCTCCGTTAGAAATGGAAAAAATAAATCCTCTATCCATCATAAAATGGAGTAATTCTTAACCTCTTCTGGGTGGAAAGCTGACCACGAATCCTGTGTTGTTCTGTATGTCTTGGTTACTTATCGGTCTTCTCCTTAATTACCAGGCTGAATTTATAGGGCAGCCACATGACTTCAAAGCTTGGCCTCCTGATGAATGCACCTTTGGGGAAGACAGTGTGATTTCTGAGCCTAGGAAAGACTCTGAGTGTGTCTGGGGAAGTTATGACAAGGCAAATTAGTGAACAGACAAGCTGAGTACCTTAATGTAACTTTAATGTACTGCACAGTTTCCAAGTGTAAATGTCTGGGCATCCTTTTTTTGCATAGAGAATGCTTAATTGTGATCTTGGCATTCAAATAATTTTCCCCTCAAGGAAGCCTTTAAGGTTAAAAAGCTTGAGGGGGGTGGGAAAAAGTTTTTATTCTCTCTGATATATTACTTAATTGTGTTTGAAGTGATACCACACTACCAATATTAAATATCATGAGAACAAAATTTAGTGGGGTTTTGAGTATGGGATTTTTTTTTACCATACATTCATGATATACAAATAAGAAAGGGGAAAATAAACTCGAGTTAAATAAAGAGTCCCACCAAGCTGTTTGGGAAAATAAAGCAAATGAACACATTCAGTATCTTCTTCATTCATCAAAATGATTTCTGAAGTATGAGGTGGCCCAAATGAATCTCTGATATAAATGTATTGAATTTAGGAGGGAAAGTGAAACGCTAAAAAAAAAAAAAAAAAAGGGAAGCACATGGTAAAATGGGCATATATTATCATAATCCATCTAACTGTTGATTCATTTCTAAGTCCAAAAACTGCAAATACAGGAAAAAAATGCTAGATTGGCTGTAAATTGTTTTGATTACTATCAAAACCAAATCTCTACTAATTAGGTATTGATGTTCCAGGGGATTTTAAAATAGGGAAAGAATAAGAAAGTCTCTAAAGTGTCAGAAAACATACCTTGCCATTATAACAATTTAGTTTTTCACCGTTATACTCCTCTTTTCAAAGAGATTCATCCACCGGAAGTGTAATTCCTAGTTTGTGAGGTGATAAAATAAAATTCCTATTTCATAAACACTTCTGGAAGAGAAAACACAAATATTTACAGGGGCCAATATGAATACAAAATGGCTGAAACATATAGAAGTGCAAAACATCTAGCTGTTTGCTAAAGTTAGTCATAAAATTAGCAGCTGAATATGTTGTTACTGATCACTGAACAAGTTCTGGGTTAAAGTTCTAGTTCAGACTAAGAGCTAAAGCTTCTACCATACTGGTCTCACAGACAAGAAGACAGAAATACTGAGAAGTGTTTACCTACATAAACTCAAAAGCATTATCTGTAAAAAAAACTTCAGTGTAGGTGTGACTCAGCCAAAAACTTCAGGAAGGGAAACAACCCATATGCACTACTGGCCATACTGGAGCTGTCAGAGAAGGAGAGGAGGCCACTGGCCTCCTTGTCCACCTGGGCACACGCCAGCTCATATTTGGCCATGGTTGGCCAGCACCACGGGCTCTTTTTCCACTGGACAGCCTTACCCAGCTACTCTGCCCCCAGCCAGGAGCACTGTAGGGGCTTGTTGAGACACCCAGGCAGGCAGGACCTTTTCTAGGGCTTCTTGTATCTCATCCTGCTGGCATCCCACCATTAATCCTGCCTGTCCACATTTCCCTGCAGAGCCTTTCTACCCTCCAGCACATGGATGCTTCCACCTTCCCTGGAGTCATCACAAATTTCCTCCTGATGCCCCTGGCACATCAGCAGGAGAAGCCCTGGGAACAGGAGCATACCTGGGCACAGGGGAAACCGCTAGTGGTTGGACTCCCGCTGCATGTGACACCATTCCCAGCACTCTCTGGACACGGCCATCCTGACAGTTCTTCACCCAGCAAAGATTGCCCCTGCCCAAGCCCCGGGCTGACGACTTATCCACGACTGTGCTCTGAGAGATGGAGTCAAAGGCTTGCCTCAAGTCCAGGGAGGCTCCATCCACTGCTTTTCCCTCAGACACGAGGTGGGTCACCCACAGCTCAAAGGACATAGCTTTGATCAGGCAGGACCTGCCTTTCCTAAACCCACACTTCTAGGGAGATCCAAATCACGACAGATGGGGCAACTGATACAATTTTTCAAAGATGCCTCATGGCATTAGTCTCATAGAAGGGTGAGACATTAAAGGCATTCCGTTTAATGTCCTAAAATCAGAAGCAGCCTAATTCCTTGTTGCAACGCCTTATGTTAGTTTGTTAACCAATCTGGTACTTCTGTGAAACTTGGTAGCATCTTTTCCCAAAAACCATCACTTGCTTTATTTTTTGTGGCTTTGCCACAATCTGTCATTTTTAACCAATCATGTAACACTTCACAAACCTACATTGATTCATCTTAAGCTTCTAATTAACTTTATAACAGGTTGTATTGCTAAGCATTGAAATCTTTTACTCTCTTGCTTAACTTACATAATGCATATTTCTATCGATTTGAAATATCTTTTTCCTTATACTATCATCTCACGTACTTGTTTTATGTCTGCTCCATTTCCACTGTCCTAATTCTGCAAGCTTTCTCCAAGGCCTTAGGTGAAACACTGTATCCATCTTTACCTGTATGCACAAGGCCCTGAGAGTTCTCTGGACTCGCCATTCCCCAGCACATGGGCTGGGTCTGATCCCTCGCATGTCCTCCGTGGGCCGTGGGATCCCCCTCCCGACGATCTGCTCCAGAGCCTTGCTGTGCCCCGAGCTCAGCCTGACAGACCTGCAGCTCCCCCCACGCTCCCCGCAGCCCTTCCCGGCCATGGCAGTCACACTGGCACCTCCAGGCATCTGGGGCACCCTGACTGGCCAGGAATGACCACAATAAAGGATGGCACAGCGGTCTAGTGAGCTCTTCCATGGGCACCCTCAGCACCCCTGGGGCTCTCCGGGCCAGCCCCACAGACTTGTCGGTGTCTAAGTGGCTCCGCAGGTCACTGACGGCTTCCCTCGGGATTGCAGGGCTCCGGTCTGCTCCCCTCCTTGTGTGCCAGCTCTGGGGACTGCTTGTTTTTGCAGATAAACCATCTGACTGTTGTAGGCTGAGGCAAAGAAGGCATTCCGTACCTCAGCCTTTTCCTCCTCCCTTGTGAACACATTGCCCTCTTCCCCGTATCCATTAAAGAAGAGCAATTTTCCTTGGAACTTCAAGGAAACTTGGATGAGTATTCCTAATTATTTTTAGCAAAGACATTTTATTCTCTTTGGCAGTAGGGGCCACTTTAAATTCCAACAGGTGTTTTGTATTCTGATGATCTTTCTACATGGGGTCAGGGCCAAGGACTGTGTCACGCAGTAGGTGGGTGGGGAAAACACTTTGACGTGGTGCGGGGCTTCCTAGGGGATGTTTAGGGGAGGAACACACAAGGTGGAACAAGAGAGAGATGCAGGTCTTGTCGTTGGAAGAAGAACAAGCGGAGGCAAAGTTGAGGAACAAAGAAGGAAAGAAGGCCTTTGTAACCAGGGGCATCTCCATGGAAGCCACCTGTCCTTTGGAACATGGAGACGCCATGCCCACCAGGTCTTTGTGACACAAGGTGGCATCATGCCCAGAGACCATTGACTGTGGCAGTTATAGAACCCTGCAGCGGCCACTCCCAGGAGAGCAGTGCTCTGAGGAGGCAGCAACTCCTGAGGAGGCAGCAGCTTTCCTGCATACTCGTGTCTGACAGCGTCAGGCAAAAAAGGCTCAAGATGTCGAAGCAGCAGAAGGCGAACACCCACAGCCAGCCCCGTAAGCTGCAGCCTCTGCTGTACAGACGGCATGGGCCAGCAGAAAGGCAGGGCAATCACCTGCCACCCGTGCAGGCCCCACGAGGTGTGCCGCTCTGCAATGGGGCCCAGCCGGCTCGGCTTCACCTGGAGCACTCTGAGACAGTGGAGGTCATCAAGGTGCTGGGAGGGCATGGCAGCCACACCTGCAGCGACCTGCTGAAAGGCCTGGGCCCATATCTGAGTGAGAACAGGCCCGTGGAGTCCGCCTGGAGAACCTCCAGATGGCTAGGTGCCCGCCGAGAGACACAAGGAATTTGTTGGCCAGCCCAGCGAGCCGCGCGCTGCAAGCAGCTGTGCCCAGATGCTGAGGAGGAGGCCATGATTCATGGTCTGCGAAAAATGAGAGAGGAACTGGAGGAGCTGCAAGACAAATGCTATGATGAGAGGTTTAGAGCCATCTTATCCTCTCTGGCGAAAGACCAAGAAAGCTCCACTGAGTCCAGGTGCATCCTCCAGGATGCAACAAGCCTCAGCCTGGAGGCAGCAGCAGCCCCCTCAAAGTGGCACAGCGCTTGCAGCGTGACCAAAGATGCTGCAGAGGAGTCACCAGTGCTGTCTGAGCTTGTGTCTCTTGACCGGGTGCTGGCCGAGCTGGACCGCTCCTCTGAGGACTTGCTGATCTGCGACGCTGTCTTCGAGGAGCTGGACAACTGGGACCAAGAGGAGCTTCTTGACAGAGAAGCAGCCGGAGAGAGGGACAGCGAGCCGCAGAGCACCTTCTTTCACCCAGAGCAAGACAAGGAAGGATGTGTCCTCAGGCATGTGCCAAGGGTCACCCCGGAACTTGCCACAGGCTCCCAGGGGACACAGAGCACAGCAGGCTTGGCCAACGTCACAGCAGGAGAGGCACAAAACAATGAAGACATGTTGGCACAGCTGTGCTCAGCCTCTGGTGACTGGCCAGCCTGCGATGCTCTTCTGAATGACCTCCTGGAAAAGTGGGACAAAGAAGAGCTCCAGGACAGCGCAGGGGCAGGCCTGAGGGACAGCGAGCCAGAGAGTGTGTTGTCTCCCGAGGCAAGAAGGAGAGGAAGAGACAGCACCTTCTCCTCCGGACAGCAGTCCCTGTGACGAGGAGCACAGCGAGCCTCTCCCCACGGCACAGCCCCGAGATGCCAAGATGGTGCCGGTTTGCCCCTCGCCTGTCGATGTCGCAGACGAGCCAGGCTCAGCACAGGTGCAGGCAGTCTGTGCCCAGGCTGTCCCTCTGGAGGAAAAGCCCTGTGGGGATGTGGCGCTGGCATGGGCTTACCCAGTGCCGACCCCGGCCCTGGTACACAGTGTTCCTGCTGGCCCCGCTGCCATGGCCCCTGTCCCACAGCCCCGGGCCCCACGGCGATGGCGCTCCGTCGCCAAGGCGACCCGGCGGGCTCTGCGCCGGCTTTTTTCCTTCGGCTGCTCTAGGGGGCAGCCAGAGGAGTGAGCCCGGCTGCCAGTGCCAGGACACTGCCCTATAGATGACGGCTCCCCCAGACGACTCCAGCTCCTGAGTTTTCCCTCTTTCCTTCTCCCCCTCATCTTTCCCATCCATATCTCCCTACCCCACCTTTGTTGATCAATAAAATCCTCATTGTTAACTTTGATAAATGGTCTCCTTGGCACCTTAATTCAGGCAGAGGCATCTCTCACTAATTCCATCTCGACAGGGGCACACATCTGCAAACAGCACTCGAGGTGTGACCGCCCCAGTGCCCAGCACACAGGGGCTGTCACCGCCCTGGTCCTGCTGGCCATACTAGTGCTGTCACAGATGGATGTGGGCTTCATTGAAGCCACAGGCTGAAAATTGTAAAGGCCTGAGGCCTTTTCTCCTTTCTCATGCTAAGGAAAATTTCTCTCGGGCCTGTTGCAGTTTGTCTGTTCTTCCCTGGATCTTCCCAAGGTGATAAACCTCGGGAAAAACAGGAAGGAATTCACAACAAGATTAAGCACCTGCTGTTTTTCAGAAAGTAAGGAAAAACAGTTCTCACGATCCGTGACAACGTTCTGTTTTCTTCTACTATCCAATGGACGGCCGTTCTTCTCTTCTTCAGCGATCCACAATATAAAAGTGGTTCGCCTTCACAATAAAGTTGCTTCTCTTTGCTGCTGGCTGGAGAGGTCTGTGTCGTTATTCTGCGCGGCCGTATCGTGTATAACGACAGATGAACAGGAGGCCACTGGCCTCCTTGCCCACCTGGGCACACGCCAGCTCATATTTGGCCATAGTTGGCCAGCACCACGGGCTCTTTTTCCACTGGACAGCCTTACCCAGCTACTCTGCCCCCAGCCAGGAGCACTGTAGGGGCTTGTTGAGACACCCAGGCGGGCAGGACCTTTTCTAGGGCTTCTTGTATCTCATCCTGCTGGCATCCCACCATTAATCCTGCCTGTCCACATTTCCCTGCAGAGCCTTTCTACCCTCCAGCACATGGATGCTTCCACCTTCCCTGGAGTCATCACAAATTTCCTCCTGATGCCCCTGGCACATCAGCAGGAGAAGCCCTGGGAACAGGAGCATACCTGGGCACAGGGGAAACCGCTAGTGGTTGGACTCCCGCTGCATGTGACACCATTCCCCAGCACTCTCTGGACACGGCCATCCTGACAGTTCTTCACCCAGCAAAGATTGCCCCTGCCCAAGCCCCGGGCTGACGACTTATCCACGACTGTGCTCTGAGAGATGGAGTCAAGGCTTGCCTCAAGTCCAGGAGGCTCCATCCACTGCTTTTCCCTCAGACACGAGGTGGGTCACCCACAGCTCAAAGGACATAGCTTTGATCAGGCAGGACCTGCCTTTCCTAAACCCACACTTCTCGGGAGATCCAAATCACGACAGATGGGGCAACTGATACAATTTTTCAAAGATGCCTCATGGCATTAGTCTCATAGAAGGGTGAGACATTAAAGGCATTCCGTTTAATGTCCTAAAATCAGAAGCAGCCTAATTCCTTGTTGCAACGCCTTATGTTAGTTTGTTAACCAATCTGGTACTTCTGTGAAACTTGGTAGCATCTTTTCCCAAAAACCATCACTTGCTTTATTTTTTGTGGCTTTGCCACAATCTGTCATTTTTAACCAATCATGTAACACTTCACAAACCTACATTGATTCATCTTAAGCTTCTAATTAACTTTATAACAGGTTGTATTGCTAAGCATTGAAATCTTTTACTCTCTTGCTTAACTTACATAATGCATATTTCTATCGATTTGAAATATCTTTTTCCTTAAACTATCATCTCACGTACTTGTTTTATGTCTGCTCCATTTCCACTGTCCTAATTCTGCAAGCTTTCTCCAAGGCCTTAGGTGAAACACTGTATCCATCTTTACCTGTGTTAACATAAGGCCCTGAGAGTTCTCTGGACTCGCCATTCCCCGGCACATGGGCTGGGTCTGATCCCTCGCATGTCCTCCGTGGGCTGTGGGATCCCCCTCCCGACGATCTGCTCCAGAGCCTTGCTGTGCCCCGAGCTCAGCCTGACAGACCTGCAGCTCCCCCACGCTCCCGCAGCCCTTCCCAGCCATGGCAGTCACACTGGCACCTCCAGGCATCTGGGGCACCCTGACTGGCCAGGAATGACCACAATAAAGGATGGCACAGCGGTCTAGTGAGCTCTTCCATGGGCACCCTCAGCACCCCTGGGGCTCTCCGGGCCAGCCCCACAGACTTGTCGGTGTCTAAGTGGCTCCGCAGGTCACTGACGGCTTCCCTCGGGATTGCAGGGCTCGGTCTGCTCCCTCCTTGTGTGCCAGCTCTGGGGACTGCTTGTTTTTGCAGATAAACCATCTGACTGTTGTAGGCTGAGGCAAAGAAGGCATTCCGTACCTCAGCCTTTTCCTCCTCTCTTGTGAACACATTGCCCTCTTCCCCGTATCCATTAAAGAAGAGCAATTTTCCTTGGAACTTCAAGGAAACTTGGATGAGTATTCCTAATTATTTTTAGCAAAGACATTTTATTCTCTTTGGCAGTAGGGGCCACTTTAAATTCCAACAGGTGTTTTGTATTCTGATGATCTTTCTACATGGGGTCAGGGCCAAGGACTGTGTCACGCAGTAGGTGGGTGGGGAAAATACTTTGACGTGGTGCGGGGCTTCCTAGGGGATGTTTAGGGGAGGAACACACAAGGTGGAACAAGAGAGATGCAGGTCTTGTCGTTGGAAGAAGAACAAGCGGAGGCAAAGTTGAGGAACAAAGAAGGAAAGAGGGCCTTTGTAACCAGGGGCATCTCCATGGAAGCCGCCTGTCCTTTGGAACATGGAGACGCCATGCCCACCAGGTCTTTGTGACACAAGGTGGCATCATGCCCAGAGACCATTGACTGTGGCAGTTATAGAACCCTGCAGCGGCCACTCCCAGGAGAGCAGTGCTCTGAGGAGGCAGCAACTCCTGAGGAGGCAGCAGCTTTCCTGCATACTCGTATCTGACAGCGTCAGGCAAAAAAGGCTCAAGATGTCGAAGCAGCAGAAGGCGAACACCCACAGCCAGCCCCGTAAGCTGCAGCCTCTGCTGTACAGACGGCACGGGCCAGCAGAAAGGCAGGGCAATCACCTGCCACCCGTGCAGGCCCCACGAGGTGTGCCGCTCTGCAATGGGGCCCAGCCGGCTCGGCTTCACCTGGAGCACTCTGAGACAGTGGAGGTCATCAAGGTGCTGGGAGAGCATGGCAGCCACACCTGCAGCGACCTACTGAAAGGCCTGGGCCCATATCTGAGTGAGAACAGGCCCGTGGAGTCCGCCTGGAGAACCTCCAGATGGCTAGGTGCCCGCCGAGAGACACAAGGAATTTGTTGGCCAGCCCAGCGAGGAGCGCGCTGCAAGCAGCTGTGCCCAGATGCTGAGGAGGAGGCCATGATTCATGGTCTGCGAAAAATGAGAGAGGAGCTGGAGGAGCTGCAAGACAAATGCTATGATGAGAGGTTTAGAGCCATCTTATCCTCTCTGGCGAAAGACCAAGAAAGCTCCACTGAGTCCAGGTGCATCCTCCAGGATGCAACAAGCCCCAGCCTGGAGGCAGCAGCAGCCCCCTCAAAGTGGCACAGCGCTTGCAGCGTGACCAAAGATGCTGCAGAGGAGTCACCAGTGCTGTCTGAGCTTGTGTCTCTTGACCGGGTGCTGGCCGAGCTGGACCGCTCCTCTGAGGACTTGCTGATCTGCGACGCTGTCTTCGAGGAGCTGGACAACTGGGACCAAGAGGAGCTTCTTGACAGAGAAGCAGCCGGAGAGAGGGACAGCGAGCCACAGAGCACCTTCTTTCACCCAGAGCAAGACAAGGAAGGATGTGTCCTCAGGCATGTGCCAAGGGTCACCCCGGAACTTGCCACAGGCTCCCAGGGGACACAGAGCACAGCAGGCTTGGCCAACGTCACAGCAGGAGAGGCACAAAACAATGAAGACATGTTGGCACAGCTGTGCTCAGCCTCTGGTGACTGGCCAGCCTGCGATGCTCTTCTGAATGACCTCCTGGAAAAGTGGGACAAAGAAGAGCTCCAGGACAGCGCAGGGGCAGGCCTGAGGGACAGCGAGCCAGAGAGTGTGTTGTCTCTCCCGAGGCAAGAAGGAGAGGAAGAGACAGCACCTTCTCCTCCGGACAGCAGTCCCTGTGACGAGGAGCACAGCGAGCCTCTCCCCACGGCACAGCCCCAAGATGCCAAGATGGTGCCGGTTTGCCCCTCGCCTGTCGATGTCGCAGACGAGCCAGGCTCAGCACAGGTGCAGGCAGTCTGTGCCCAGGCTGTCCCTCTGGAGGAAAAGCCCTGTGGGGATGTGGCGCTGGCATGGGCTTACCCAGTGCCGACCCCGGCCCTGGTACACAGTGTTCCTGCTGGCCCCGCTGCCATGGCCCCTGTCCCACAGCCCCGGGCCCCACGGCGATGGCGCTCCGTCGCCAAGGCGACCCGGCGGGCTCTGCGCCGGCTTTTTTCCTTCGGCTGCTCTAGGGGGCAGCCAGAGGAGTGAGCCCGGCTGCCAGTGCCAGGACACTGCCCTATAGATGACGGCTCCCCCAGACGACTCCAGCTCCTGAGTTTTCCCTCTTTCCTTCTCCCCCTCATCTTTCCCATCCATATCTCCCTACCCCACCTTTGTTGATCAATAAAATCCTCATTGTTAACTTTGATAAATGGTCTCCTTGGCACCTTAATTCAGGCAGAGGCATCTCTCACTAATTCCATCTCAACAGGGGCACACATCTGCAAACAGCACTCGAGGTGTGACCGCCCCAGTGCCCAGCACACAGGGACTGTCACCGCCCTGGTCCTGCTGGCCATACTAGAGCTGTCACAGATGGACAGGAGGCCACTGGCCTCCTTGCCCACCTGGGCACACACCAGTTCATGTTTGGCCATAGTTGGCCAGCACCACGGGCTCTTTTTCCACTGGACAGCCTTACCCAGCTACTCTGCCCCCAGCCAGGAGCACTGTAGGGGCTTGTTGAGACACCCAGGCAGGCAGGACTTTTCTAGGGCTTCTTTTATCTCATCCTGCTGGCATCCCACCATTAATCCTGCTTGTCCACATCCCCCTCCAGAGCCTTTCTACCCTCCTGCACACTGATGCTTCCACCTTCCTTGGTGTCATCACAAATACACTGCTGTCTTCACAATTTACACCTGACTTCGTTCCAGCTTTTGGTGTTGTATTAATGTTCATTGCCCCTTTCTACTCTGATTGCTGTACTGTGTCCACTTTTGTTCCTGCCCTTCTTGCCTTTTCTACTTTGTGATCCCTGCCTATTTTGTTGCTTTTTTCTATTTTTTTCTTTCCTATTTTTGGGGGAATTTCTTTTTTGTAATATTTAGACACCGTAGCTGCCTTGACCCAAATTTGAAGATCAAGGAATTAAACCTTTGGGCAGAACAGGGGCATATCCATATCTGTTTGATGACTTTTTGAATTGGGAGTAGTCATTTTTTTTTATTATCTTGTGTGGTATCTGTTGACCTGGTTTATTTGAACACATTCATACCCTTCTTACATCTCCAGAAACTTAAATAATATCTGCAGTCCAGTTGTGAACATTACATGATGTGATCTGAGGCAGCTGTAGTTATAAAGGTTGTCAGCTCTTTTCCTGTATGTTAATCTCTTCCTGATACTCCTATCAAATCTGCAGAATGACAACATGCTGATAGAAGTGAATGGTAGTTCACAGACAAAAATTTAACCCCCCCATATCGTAATAATACTCCCACTCCTTCAGGGCTGATGGAAGTGTATGACAGGAGAAGGGAAAGTGTGCTGCTGCTGGTCAGCTAGAATTCAGCAGTATTGAAGACTTCTTTAGACTTACTAGATCTTCATAACAGCAAGTTCCTGAAGCTGCATAGGCTATTAAGCCCCCACAAGTCACAATTTGTTCTAGGTACTGGCCACTTTCCAAAAGCGTATGGAAAAGATGTAGGCATAAATAAGTTATCATAAAAATTCTGCTTGCATGTCCACTTGTTCAATTAGCATGTGAATCCTCGGATAACCAAGGCACGGCACTCAACTTCATGTGCCTAATCATTTCTCAGAATGTTTCTTGGAGTTGTTGGGAGACTCTTCGTTAAAACTTCATCCCATCTAGCTGATGGGCCTGAAATGCAGTGCACCTAGAAAACCAAAATAAAAGCTAAAAGCTA
Source organism: Muscicapa striata striata (assembly GCA_030060385.1). Classification (NCBI taxonomy): domain Eukaryota; kingdom Metazoa; phylum Chordata; class Aves; order Passeriformes; family Muscicapidae; genus Muscicapa; species Muscicapa striata. Next base: position 745,346 of record JAREIS010000101.1, read on the forward strand.
TGGACTGTGCAGAAAAAAATATATTTTAAAGAAAAGTATTATTCTGTCATCCATGTTCACAAATAAGAAAAATGGCTAAGTGCAGGAAACACAGTGGGGCAAGTATAGAGTGTAATCACTGATAAATAGCAACCGTCTTTATCTCTTTTGTCTAGCAGACATTTTCACCTGGCATGGATACAAGTCCTTCTTATGAGGTACCAAAACTTATGCCACCAGTGTTGTTGCTATGCTGCTCTATTATAGGTAAAGTTGCTATATTCATAGCCTGTATTAGAGGATGGACTCAGACAAACCTTTGGGAGCTCAAAAATTTTGGAGAAAATTTCCTCTAGATTTTTCCATTTTCTTAGAGAGTAGGAGATAGTTTTACTGCGTATCTCAAATGGAACTTCTTGAAACAAAACGTAGTGCAACATGAGAATTGCTACTGTAAGAGACTTTGGTGTTACATCTTTGAAAATAGGGTTCAATTGTTCATGATTCTGAATAATTTAATTTGTTGCAGACAGTGACTATTGGTATTCTGAAGCATGAACTTAGAAATCACTTGAAACAGACATTAAATTCAAACAACGGGAACTGGGATTGTTGCCTTTGTTAGAATTTCCAAAATAAGTTTGGGAAAAACACCTTAATGGGGCCAATCCTCAGAACCCTTTCTCTTGCCCCATTCCTCTAGAGGATTACATGGTCCATGGCTTTAATGAGATAATCATAATTGTTCGAGTTTCTTTGTTGGGGTGATATTCAGCCTAAATGGTCTTTCAATTCCAATTATAGATATTAATATGGCAGTTAAAGGTCAGAAAGTGCTTCAGGCTACTTCTTTGTCTTTCTTACGCAGTACCAAAGAAAAAATTGCTCTGCCAGTTCCACTGAGAGGTGTTCAGACAATGGCTAAAGGTCAGGAGAAATGCTTCCATAGATCAAATTGAGTTAGAAAGCACCTATAAATAACACTTGTGCAAATGGTTACTGTGTCCTTTCCTAATTAATATAAGATCAGACAAAGTATCTTTGCATGGATGAGAAAGGGAATGCAAGAGAGGCTCTTTCACCTAGTTTATTCTTGGCGGTGATGTGGCTGGAAAAGAGACAGAGCCCCTCCAGGGATCAGGTATTCAGGGAACGGGGGATGGGGAGTGGTTTTGGCTGCCAGCCAATGGGATAGGGACACGGGGGCTTGGGAATCAGGATACAGAACTTAATGTGCTTCAAGGTCACTTAGGGAAGGTCAGAGGATAGTAGGAATTCTGGGATAAACCGGAAGATGACAGGGTATGTACATCCTTCTTCCACCTCAGGTTATCAAATTACAACATCTCCCCGTTTTTTGTTTTTTTAAGTAGGGGGATGACTTTAAACTAATTCTAGTCCAAATTTTATTTTGACCACCATTTGAGATGAGTGGGAGAGTTAGACTGTTTTATATTTGCCAATTCTATATGATTGTCCCCTGAGGTAGAAGAAATGATTCCATTAATAGCCTTAAATATTAAATGACGTATGATCCCAAATGCCATAGCTACAAGGAAAAGAATAACAACAAGTAACATAATAGTTTTGACTATGGAAGTCCACCACCCAGGAAACCCCCAGCCTTTAAACAGTTCATTAATCCAGTAAAACATGTTATGAGTCCTTGTCTGCTTGAGGGTATTCCTTTATGAAGCTTTTGTTTCCTTTTCCTCTGCGGCGTCTTCTTTTGGAAGCAAAGGTTACTTGCTTCTCATCTCCTTCTGCTGTAGCTGGAGTTTTAGGGACAAAAGGCTTTACCCATTTCTGTGGAATCCATCTAGGTCCTGAGGGAGTTGAAACACATGCATAACCCCTTCCCCAGGTTACAAGTTCATAGGGACCTTTGGTTTCCCAGGTTTCTGGGTCCCTAATCAAAACTGGTGGATGTTGAGACAATTTAAACTGTTTACTGCTGTTAAAATGACGAACCACAGGAGGACTCATGTTTTCAAATGAACAGTTTAAGAAATTGATTGTAAACAATGCTTTACAGAGCTTTTGCTGGGGAGACATCCACACAGTAGAACTGCTTTGTCTAGCTAGAACCTGTTTCAGTGTTTGATGTGTGCGTTCAATCACAGCTTGGCCTGTAGGGGAGTGTGGAATGCCTGTTTTATGCATAAGTCCCCACTGCTGGATGAATTCCAGGAACTCCTTGGAAGTATAAGCTGGGCCATTATCTGTTTTTATTTCTCTAGGGATCCCCAAAACTGAGAAGGCTTGTACTAGGTGTTGTTTTGCATGTACTGCCTTTTCCCCTGCATGAGCTGACGCATAAACTGCACCTGAATATGTATCTATGCTCACATGAACATATTTTAGGCGTCCAAAACTAGGAATGTGTGTGACATCTGTCTGCCACACTTCACAGCTGCCAAGGCCTCTGGGGTTACCCCCCATACCCAGCGATGGCATGGCCTGGAGCTGACAGCTGGGACAGGTGGCGACAATGGCCCTGGCCTGACTCCGTGTTATCTGGAATTGACGGACCAAACCTGGTACATTCTGGTGGTATTGCTGATGGCTCAGCTTTGCCTGTTGGAAGATGTCAGGAAGGCATGCCTTTTCTGCTGGAGCTGCCAAGGTGTCTGCCATCTGATTTCCTTCTGCAATCTCACCTGGCAAATCTGTATGCGACCTCACATGCATCACATAGAAGGGATGTTCTCTGTGAGAAACCAAATAGATTAGTTTTGATAACAGCCTAAAGAGCTGCTCATTATCAATGTCTTTGAGCACTGCCTGCTCCGCTCTGGACACCACCCCAGCGACATACGAAGAATCTGTTACCAGATTAAGAGGTTCAGAGAATTTCTCAAAGGCTCTTACCACAGCAGCTAGTTCTGCAATCTGGGGTGACCCCTCCACAAATTCAACATCAGCTTCCCAATGCTGTGTCTGTGGATTTCTCCAAGTCATCACCGACTTGTGGGAGTTCCCTGATGCATCTGTGAACACTGTGAGTGCCTTGAGTGGTGTCCTGCTCCTCTTCTCACGAGGTATGAGGTGGAATTCCTCATTGAACAACTTATGAGCTGGGCTGTGAACAGATATCTGTCCCGTGTAGCTGTCCAGAGATATCTGGAGGCTGGCATTGCTCTGCAACAAATGCTCAAACATATCTTTTGTTAGCTTTTCAGGAGAATTCTTTCCCTCCCCAGAAAGTTTAATTGGTAAATGTATGCATGTGAAATCGCATCCAGACAGTTCACTCAGCCTCATCCTTGCTTTTTGAATCAACTGAGCCATAAGTTCCTGTGGCTGTGTAATAGTTTTGGATCTCTGGTGGGAGAGGAAGACCCATTCTATGATTAAGAGTGAGTCTCTCTGCCCCTCTATCCACTGAAATATTAAACCATGTAAGTGTGGCAATTTCCCCAAAACAATGAATTTGAAAGGCAGTTCAGGTTGATAGCGGTGAGCTTGCCTTTCAGACAGAGCTTTCTGTACCTTTCCAATTGCAGCCTTTGCTTCTGGTGTCAGTTCCCTAGGAGAAACCAGCTCTCTCTCCCCTTTCAATAATTTGAAAAGGGGTTGTAAGTCTTCATTAGTGAGGCCTAACCAAGGTCTTACCCAATTCAGCGACCCACACAAGGAATGGAGATCTGCAAGAGTTTTAGGATTACAATTAATGTCTAATTTCTGTGGAACTATGGTCCTGGCAGTGATCTCTAGTCCCAGATACTTCCAAGGTGGCATCCTTTGAACTTTGTCATCCTGTAATTGAAATCCAGCAGAGGTTAAAACTTTAACTACTAGGTCAAGCGTGTGTTGAAGTATGAAATTGTCAGGAGCACACACCAGCACATCATCCATGTAGTGTAGTATTATGGCATCTCTTCTCTGTGCACGGACAGGAGACAACAATGAAGCTACATACCACTGACAGATAGCAGGACTACACTTCATGCCCTGTGGAAGCACTTTCCAGTGGTATCTCTTCATTGGAGCCTCTCTGTTCAGTGATGGCACTGAGAATGCAAACCTAGGAGCATCTTCAGGGTGAAGTGGTATTTGGAAGAAACAATCTTTGATATCTATTACTGCCAATTGCCAATCTCTAGGTAACATAGTTGGAGAAGGCATCCCAGGTTGAGGAGATCCCATGTCCTGAATTACTTTATTAATTTCTCTTAGATCATGTAATAATCTCCATTTGTCTGTCCCTGGTCTTTTTTATTACAAAAATTGGGGAATTCCAGGGGCTTGTTGTTTCCTCTATATGATTTTTGGCCAATTGGTCCTCTACAAGTTTTTCAAGTGCCTGTAACTTTTCTTTCCTTAGCGGCCACTGTGTGGTCCAGACAGGTGTGTCACTTAGCCATGTTAGTTTTTGAACCCGGCACTGCACGGTGGCCGCCTCTAAAAATCCTTAGGAGTTTTTGGAATTATCATTTTAACTCCCCATTGTGACATGGCATCTCTCCCCCACAAGGGACACTTGTAATCTATTACAAATGGACGTATACTGGCCAATCTGCCGTCCGGTCCCTCAATTTGTACAATGCGTTTTGATATTTGTGCCAATCTGACTCCTCCTATACCCTGAATATGCCCTGCTACAGGTTGCAGTTCCCAATGTGAAGGCCACATATTTTCAGGTATTATGGTTACATCTGAGCCTGTATCCAAAACACCCTTCACATGTAGATGGTCTGAACCATGTGTCATGTTGCATGCCAGAGAAGGCTTTTCCTCTTTCACTGTCTCTGCCCAGTAAACCTCTGGTGATTTATCTTTTGCTGTGATATTTGCTGGAATAGGAAGAGCTTGGGCTAGAATTTGTCCCTCACTTAAATAGAAAGGTGCTTGTGAACAACGAGCTATTATGATAACACCAGATATTTTTCCCTTCCTAGTCATAGGAGCTATTTCAATTTCTAAAGGTGTGTGTGCAGTGTCTCCCACAACAAAATACTCACTCTCCATGTGGCAAATCGACATATCAATTAGGGAGCTCGAGATATCCACTGTAATAACCGTCCACTCAGCAGACCTGAAATGAAAGCCTTTGGTAGTCTGTAGTCTAATACGGCCACAGAACTGCCTGTCTTTGTTAAGAGAACATTCAACATTTACATTATCCATTACACCCACATTGTCCATCCCACCCTCCCCCTTTGCTTTTAAGAGAGAGGCTTTTGCTACAGTATAGCCTGCAGAACTTATATCCTGGCGCTCTATGGTGTTTATAGCAGGCCTGCGCCTCAGTTCTAGTTTTTTTGTTTGTTGATCTTTTTCTGGTTCATTTTTTGAGGACAGTCCTTAGCCAAATGTCCTTGCTGCTGGCACTGGAAACAGGTGATTTTCTTTAGCTGCTCCGATGATAACTGCTGCTTCTTCATCTGTGGTTCAGGTGCTGGAAGCTTAGGAGGTGCTGGACTCGGAGTCCTCTCAGGAGCACTGAATAGCTCTGCTTTGCGGGTACATGCTTCTATCATCTGTGCTAGGGTTGGTTCTGGATATAGTGGCAGGCTTAAGATGACCCTCCGGCAGGCTTGGTTGGCGTTCTTTTCTGCTAATTCTTTGATTAATTCAGCCTGCATAGCTGGATTAAGGACCTGACGCTCCACCTGCGTCTTTAAACGATCTATAAAGCTTAAAAAATTCTCAGAAGGATATTGTTTAATATTAACATAACTAGTAGTTACTTCAACTGTTGGCAATTTAATAAAGGCCTGTTCAGCTATTTCACAAATTTTATCTAAAATAAATTTAGACAATAACCGAGTTTGCTTTTCAGGGCTATGTATGTCACCCTCCCCACATAAATGCTGTAATGTAATTTCATTATCATCAGCATCCTTAGCGTGTTCAGAATTTGTATGAATTTCTGTTAAAAAACTGCCCAAAGAACGTTTCCAAATATTAAACCATAATTCATATTCAGCTGGGGTAAGCAAACACCTGAAAAGGTCTTTTACATCATGTGGAACCAATTCATTTGATGTAAAAGTTGCTCTCATAATTCCCTTAAATATTTCACTTTGCCTCCCAAATTCCCTTTGTACCTTACAAATTTCTTTTTTATCTTGGTATGATAATGGTTGATATATTTTTTTACCATTCTTCTTCCCAACGTATTGAATCGGTAATGCATCAAAAAGTATATTAGATTCAGGGTTAATCGGTAAGGTAGGGGTTAACTGGTTCTGTGCCTGTGCCTGGCTAGGGGTTGGCTGTTCTGTGCCTGCTGCAGGCACGTGCTTCCCCTCCCCCACCTTCAGGTTCTGCATTCTCCGAGTTTTCATCCCTCCCGGTATTTGTGAAAGAGTTACAGGTCTGAAAGAATGGATTAAAACCTGGAAAATATTGAGCAGAAACGGGAATAGGATGCAGGAAAGGATTATTGGGAGAAAAAGACATGTTACAGTTAGGATTTAGTAAAGGTTTTTCCCTTTGCACCGAGGAAAGATGAGATTCTAAATTACTTTGCTCACGTGAAATTTCAGAAAGCTGGGGATAGAGAGGTAAGTTTGTATCAGGTTGTACAGAGGCTGCTAATTCAGTGTATTTTGGAGGATCAATTGTTTTAGTAGTTTCTTGAGGTAATTCTGATTTCTCTTTTAATTCAGGGACAGGAGGTTCCGAATTAGGTAAAGAGGAGTTTAAAGAATTTTCCTGTGGTCTATCTTGGTTTTCCAATTGTGATAAGTGTTTGTGAACATTTAAAAATATAGGCAAAAATAACGCAGCATTGGTATCACCTTTCTGTATTTTAGAAGTTAATAAATCTCCAACACTGTCCCAAAATAAAACCGATTTGATATTTTGCTTATCAAATTCTGTAATTTCTCGAGACAACCAAATAACAAACTTTGCAATCTGTTTCTTAGAAGTTACAAAATCTTGTACATCTAGCATTTCTTTAAGCTGGCTAACAATACTCTTTTGCTGTGCTGAAATGTTCCCCCCCATTCTGATGTAATAAACACAAACAGCACTATTCCCTGTCTTTTGCAGAAACGTTACAATATAACAGCTGGCTGCAAGACCCAGGTGTGTTAGTATGGGGGTGCTGGGCTTTGTTATTCGCCACGTGGCTTAGCTGGACTACACAGACGTTCCCGGGTATTCCTCCACAGAGAACACACCGGCGTCTGTGCTTAGGGTCACAGCGTACGCACGCCAGGCAGCGCCGGCAGAACACGTGTACTGGGGCCGGGATTGCGAAACACCCGGCCACGTGTTGCTGGCTGCACGCCCGAGCTGCTACCGCTTGCCCACCCGCGGGTAAAAACCCCCCAGGAATTTCTGGCTATCCGTTTAAAACCACCCCTCCCCTGTACCTCGGGGCTAATTCTGGGGTTCCCACCTCCCCGAAGGGATATGTTACCTTACCAAACGGAGCGCGGTCTCGCTGTAAGTCTGCAAAAGTTCCGATCCAGAAACGGCTTCTCCGAAGATGCGAAGAAGTTCTCCGCTTCACCCTCCTGTGTTTAAAGCCGTGAAAAACAGCTGCAAGCACGGAGGAAGTTGTATCACCTGTCCGGCCTCTGTTGAAGTTCTAAAACTGCGAACTTCAGGCTAATTCGGGGTTCAAAACAGCTCCAAACGGCAGGCGCCAACTGCAAATGGTTACTGTGTCCTTTCCTAATTAATATAAGATCAGACAAAGTATCTTTGCATGGATGAGAAAGGGAATGCAAGAGAGGCTCTTTCACGTAGTTTATTCTTGGCGGTGATGTGGCTGGAAAAGAGAGAGAGCCCCTCCAGGGATCAGGTATTCAGGGAACGGGGGATGGGGAGTGGTTTTGGCTGCCAGCCAAAAACTTATACCAATTTTAGAAGTTGGAGGACAGCACTAACAGCTCTGAGTGCATTGGGATATGAGACTCGGGGGCAACAGTGCCATCATCCATGGATATCATACAGCTGAAATAAAAGTGACAGGATCTTCATGTCTGAGTTAGCAAAAATGCTGATTAAACAATTCCAGCTCCCTTATCCCTCTTGCAACTTCCCATTTCACAGCCAGCTAACTCCAGTGATTCACTGGCTGTGGAGAGGATCTGTTCTCAAGTGCAAAGGATAACTTTTTCAATATCCAGCCTTCTGTACAACTTGTGGCTTTCAGAAGGCAATATAGCACTTCTGCTCTGTGTGACACTAGAAACAAAGTCTTCCTGCTGCAAGGCAGTTAAGCACAGTTGAAATGCTTCATAAACTTTGGGTACTGATTTAGTAACTTGAGTTTGTACTCAGGCTGCCCAATAGAGGAGGCAGGAGCATCAAAAAAATTACCTCAAGATTCATTCCCTATAAACACTGTGTTTTCTCAAGCAGTGCAATTTTACAAAGTAGGAATAATTTTGACTGGAGTAAAGATATTGACAGACAGTAGATCTATGCCTTCTATGCTTAAATTATATTATGTCTTAAATTATAACACATTGCTCTTTATCTGTCTCTGTTCCAGCACTTGCATTCTCAGGAGTTCTTCTTAATCAGCTCAAGGTGAAGAGTAAAAACAGAACTGCAATTCAAAATTGTATATATTTTTTCAGAATTTAAATAATTGTTTCATTCTTTTTCTTACGATTAGGATTTTAAGACTGTTTTCTAATCAATTCTTCTAATTGGATATATATTTATATATGCATAGAACTAATTTCATGTAGCCATTTACATCCTTCCCTTCTTGTGAATATAAAGAGAGGTCTTTGGAAAACTGTAACAAAAGTACCTTTTATTTTATGAGCACAGATACAAAACGATGAGGAAGACCTTACCACTGAGCCATGAGGTTCAGAACGCACCCCCTTGCTTTCTAAATTCCTTATGGAGTTTAGGTGTGTCTAGGTCTGATCTTGCTCTCAGACTTGGTAAACTGTTTATGTCTAATAGATTTATCTATACACAGTTTGTAATAATTAATATTGAGTAGCTTCCTGGATTCGTAATGTTTCATTATTATTGATTCCACATGCTGTCAGTCACTTATGAAAGATCTGTTCCAGGTAAGCGAGAGATAGCTGGTGTGCAATCTGTCTGCAGTTCATGGAAGGCTCAGACTTGGCTCGTCCTGGTGGTAAAATGTATAGACTGGAGTAGTGGTCTGCCAATCAATAGTATAGACAAGATAGATGTCTTCATTTTATCTCTAGTATCTTGTTCTGCATGTTGATTATCTTGCATTCAGCTTGCAGATTCACCAAAGGACATGAGGATTTCTTCTTCTTTAGCACTTTGCTTTTTTTTGGCTCTCTGGAGATTGTGATGTGTCCCAGAAGGCATGAAGAACATGGAACTTTGTGAAAGGTCTGAAAAATCAAGACTGTCAGAAAGGAAAAATTGAGAGAATCAGTCACAAGTGGGAAAGTACAGCACTGCATTTAATCTCATGGAACATTCTTCATTGCACCTGTTGTGAGCAATATGTTAACTGCCTGGAGAGCTGCCTGAAGGGAGAATCCCATTTGTCTGACATGGGGTCAAAAGAGATTTTGTTATACACATTTGAAAATAGAGAAACATAGCTTCATAGAAGAGACTTATTAATTGAACACCTATCTCTCTACTCCATTTCTGAACTGTACTAGGCTAAATTGTAGAATACAACTTACATCTGCCTGACACATAAATGAAGTTCACTCTGCTTTTTTATTTTTCTGGTATTTTTTTTAACTGGAAATACTGTCTCTCACATGAAAAAAAACTATAGTAGGTTTAGTGCCTTTGCGTATATAACAGAAGACTCGCCACAGATCTCAGTCCTAGTCTTATATTTTAAAGAATACTGGAATAATGACAGTATTTTAGAAATTGAGATTTAAGCGCCATCCTTCTGATTGCAAAACATATCTCTCTGTTGGCAGAGCCAATCATGGGACAAATACCTCCTGTGCATTTAGAAAGGAATATTTCTGAATCTCTACTATCTCCATCTATTTCACCTGTTAATGGAGTATTTCCTTATAACTTCATACACTTAGTCATTAAACAGAGCAATAAAATTACAGGCTTATTCTTGGAACCTAGTAAGACATTGAATGAATATGGGTAAGCAGAAGTGAGTGAGTACTGAAATAACATTTCTTAGTAAATCAAAAGTGATTATGCTGTGTGTTCTTGTTCTACTGAGCTCATGTGGTATGTGTTTGAATAACAAATTCAGTGTGAGGAGAGATGCCAAGGATGGTGGTAAAGATCCTCCCAAAGAAGTAATGTATATATCTGAGCACTCGTGAAGTGTTTCACTTGTGTGGTAGCCACTGTCAAGGTACAGGTTTCTCTTGCCCTCTGTACACACTATGAAAACGAAAAAAAGAAGGTTCTTTAAATAATGGATATGCAAATTCTCTCTTACCCAGAAGTTCAGCTTTTCATTTGGCACTTTTCTCCATTTCACCTAGAATTGACTTTATTATATAAGTGTTCCACAGAATTGCAATAGAAACCGTATTGTTTTGATTTAATCCTAGTATAGGTGCTATCATTAGAAGAAGTATTGGAATGTGACAGTAACAAAAGGAAAATATAAAATTACAATTTGCATTTGGAAATAGCGTACTGAATTTGTTATTGTAGAATCAGGCAACTCTTTATTGTTTAAGCCCAGAGTAAAAAAAAAAAGGAGCATCACAGTGCAAAAGAAAAATTATGGTGTAAAATTGCCTTGTAATCCTGGAAAGTAAGTAAAGTTTGTCCTTTGAAAGATGGGATGTTTTATGTTGCAATTTTTCCCTTGTAATTCTTACTTAGAGTAAGATGTAAGATACAAACCATGTCAGTCTTTAAAAGCAAAACCAAAAAACTCCCTCTTTAATGTCTAATGATTATATTCCTTTTAAAATTACTTTTTGTCAGTGATGCTATCCATTTTCATATAGAAGACACAAAATTATGACTTGAATATGAACTAATTGATTGTTCCCAAAATGCAAATGTTCTTGATTTGAAAGTCATATTTGGCAGTTGCTCTGGTTTTGAAACTGTCTTGGCATATAAGCAAGAAGGCACAATCAGTCAAATAAGCTGAGTGCAACAGCTCCTTGTTAAATAGGACATTTTTCTCTTTGACATCCAAAGTTTGCTGTGCTGTGGAGTGGAAGTTTATGATAACAGTGCATAACATAATGTTAAACCCAAAAGTTTTAATACTTTTAAGTTGTGATGGTGATGAAAGATAGTTAGGCCTTCACTGGCCTCCTCCCCCACCCCCTCTCCCCAGCACTGTCTCTGACGGGCAATATGATTTACCCTAAGATAAGTACTTCAGGTAGGAGCTATCCTAAGATAAGATGACCAGGTGGGAATTGCAGGAGAAGCTCTCAGGGATGATTGCATAATTATACTCCATAATTATAATATTATATTTGTACATTCCAGAGATGGAGGAGCTGTGATGATTACAATTGACTTTGGCACATATTGGCCTACAAAAGGGCATAAAATGCTGCTGGAGACTGGGCCAGCTGGGGTAACTGGTCTCCCAAGATGGCAGGCAGCCTCCAGGTGGATCCTTTCACTGTGGCAGGGAAACCTCCAAGGTAAATTCAACATGAAGATGGGCAACACTTACTTTTGCACAAATGAGTAAAATGGCTAAGATACAGTCACACATGGAGATAAATTCCTAAAGAAGCTCCACAGGTGCTCCATTGCTTTGAAACTGTTTATTCTGTAAGGCAAAATACTTGCATATTTCTAACCAAATCTCCTTGTATTATAACCCTTTCGATCTGCTTATTTTATATACTATATTGGCAATATTTAGATAATGTATTAGCATTAAATATAACCATAATCGTTTGCATAATCAGTGTCATATTTCTCATGCCTGACCAACAGTCTTCTCTCTACTAATCTGCTGTGCAAATCACAGAAGTTTGCTTACTGTCTCCACAGATGGTCCTGATGTTTGTTTGAACCTAGTACATAATCAGAGGATAGTGATCTTTGTAAGGTTTCTTTTGCACACCTTCTCTTTTGTTTTCAGCAGCCTGAATGCTGACTCAACTTGCTCAGAGGCTATTGGAAGGCAAGCCATGCACAGTCTTACTGTCTTTCACGTAAGTGTACCATGTAAACATGAGATTTAACTTTGTGCTTCTCCAGAGTCAATTTCAGAACTCCTTGACAGATCTTTTCCATAGGGCAAATGCTGATGGACAGTATCATAGAAATGGCAAAAAATTGATTTAGCTTCTAGGGCAATCTAAGTAATTTGGTCAGGTAGAAACTGAAAAATGGGAGTGAAATTCTGTGTGATAGTCCAGCAGCTTTTAAAGTTATATGTACTTTGGAAATGTGCAAGATGGGATAATTTCTTATATAAAATGCCTTTGAAGATTGAAAAACTTGCACATATCTTACCTGTACATACAGGTTGGCAGCAGCAGCTTAAGAAAAACAGGTGGGAGTTTGCGTTTTATTTGGATCAATACTGGTTTTGGGTTTTTTTTTTTTTTTTTTTTTTTTTTTTTTTTACAGTGAAAACTACATGTCATTTCAAGTACCTGAGACATTCAAGTGATATAAAACAAACCACTACATTTTAAAATTGATTTTTATGAATTTGGTGATAGTTTAAATTCAATAAATTGTTCAGTTCCCCTTTGGAAAATACAAGGGTTCTTTTCAAACTGGAAAATACATCTGAAAAATAATTATATCTATCTTTTAGAAATTATATTCCTACACAAAACTAGATGTTGTTCTGAAGCTCTCTATGCACAAATGGATATTAATGTATGTGCCAAAAAAAAAGCTATTTAAATATGGGTTAAGCTATTTATGTGCTAGGGTGACCTAACAAAATTAGAAATGTCAGATAGGGGCTGCCTGATCTAATGCTCCATGATCTAAGGAATCAGTTGATGGCAGTCAGGACAGATGGGTTCTTTGGCTCTTTCGCTGTCTTGTCCTTGAGGGACTGAACTCAATCTTCTGTCTTTTTTCCCATTCTGTCTGTACAGCCTATTTATTCTGTTTCACTAGGTATTACATACCTGAAAAGCATTCAGCCCCATGGGTCTCCAGTCTTGATTGGGTCTTGTAGGTGCAGGTGTAATGCCAATAATTGTTGCTGATATAAAAGAGAATGGAGAATTTTTCAAAGTACTTTGTAGATATAGTTCTGTGGATGCAATAGGCAGTCTTTGAAAGCACGAATCATTCTTTCTTCCCTAACAGTGCTTTGAAAATCATAACGTATTTCACACTACAGTTCCAGTCCCCTCATTACTCTAGCTTCTGAAGCACTGCATTCAGCACATTAATTTAAAAAAGCAAAGTAAAACTATGCAATAGAAAACTAATACATCAGTTAACTTCTTTACTTTTGCCTGCATGAGAACCGAGTTCTGGACTAACCACATTGTCTAAAGCCAAATGGCCTTTCCATACTTTCTCATGAATCTCAATAGGCTTTAATGTGGTTCTGCACAGTAAAAACAGGTTAGTCCAAAAAAATTTCAAAATTATTCACTGAAATGAGTTTCTTCTCATGACACACAAACTACATAGAATACCTTTCATCATAGAAAACACCACTTGTCCTTTTTACTTTTTAGTATAGTAGTTTTCCTTTTATGAAGGTATATATTTAAGTGTAGTAGTCACACTTCATTAAAATTCAAATGAGAGTAGGTGGGCATCAGTAGTAGATAGTCAAAAATCAAAAACTTTTGCAAATGCAGTGACCTTCTCATCCTTGATTTTTCCCTCTTCTACATGTGATTTTATCCTGGTTTGTGATGAAAACCTCACATTTTTTAAGTTACCACATCTAAAACCTGTACGTAGGCAGAGGGTAAATCATGAGTCTGGTATCTGATCAAATTCAGAACACTAATTTTTGTTATGTGTTTGAAGAGTTTTCAATAAAAGGCCTTGAAGAAGGGAAAGAATGGCCTAGCAGTGCTGATGTTGTCTATAGGAGAAAGGAATAATTTTATTTATAACTTGTGCTTGATTGGATATAAAGGACCTGCCATATTGCTCTTTCTGTAGAGGGTCTCCCTGCCTCCCCCAAACAGAAAAATACTTCTTTGTATTTATACATTTTATAAATTCAGTGACAGAGCACAGTGGGAACTGAGGAACTGAAGTGGTTTTCTTGAGGAAAAATGAGCAGGAAACAAACAGACTCAAGGATGAGGTAAATTAATTCTCCTGATGTTTGAATAATTGCAGAAAACTCACTCTGACAGAAAGTTCACAACTTTAATATTGCACTATTACTTCACCATTTTGTCTTGAGGTTTCCCACATTCAAGAGTGCAACAGGCTGGTTTAATTTACTAGAAGAAAAAGACAGGAAGGCCATCAGATGTACCTACTTTAGTTACAGAAACTTAAGCAATCCTGAATGTACTGTCAACATTCAGTGATTCCCTTCCACTACACTCAATGCTCTGATAGAAAAGTCTTCTTGGCTAAGAATAGAGCTCACAAAAAATGAAAGTACTTTTAACTCAAAAGGGAAAGAGACAGCAAAAGAAATCAGAGCTGTAAATAAAACACATCCAGCAGTGAAAATGCATGTGCCATGTGACGCTGAATAGAATACCCTGCTGCAAATCTTTGCTATGTGTAAAGACATTTTCTTTTTTTCCTCCAATCCTTTCACTATTTCTGCTAGAGGTAAAAGTCTCAGTGGCACATGTTCAGCAGGAGCAATCCTAGGTGTCCATTTTTAAGTACAAATTAATTTTTTGGGCTTGGGGTCTTAAGTTAAAACTTTTGACTTTGAAAAGTATAGAAACTTTTTGGTGGTTTTTTGTCACTGAACTGAAGAATAAGTGCCAGTCTTTCTGGGACACCTTATTTAACAAGTGATAAAGGCTGACAGGGTGTGGTTTTTATTTTACATGCTGCTCTTATTTGACTCTGTGCATTTTACAAACTTCCAGTATCTAAGCAGTGGTCAGTTTGCAGTCTTAATTTACGTTCACAGTAACCTGTTTTGTAAAGCAGAAATATAAAAACCTAATACTATTCCTGTTTCATAAAGGGACACTTGCACCCAGGAATTAAAGGTTCAAGGAGATATTAAGACTCCAAGTCAGAGGCAGAAAATGGAATCTTCAAAGACTTGTCCAAATAACTAGACAATCTTTTTACCTGATATTTTGAGGCAGAATGGTAAACTTCATCATATTGAGCTTAAAATAAATTTAAATAGTGAACTTCAAAACTTCATGCTATGTTAGGTAGCAGACATTGGCTTAAAAGCCTGATAGGGTGCTAACCTTGCCAAAAGATTGCTTTTCATAAAAGAGCAGGTAAGAAAATATTAGAGAAAGATTTTTGAAGATGTTCAGGAGAATTTCTAACAAAATCTAAGAAAAAGTAATCACTACTGGTATCTTTCCTGCTTTCTGCAGGGAGAAATAACTAAATGTCTCTGCCTTATGCATAGACTGAAAAAAAATGGTGAATAAATACGAAATAAAGATATCTTTCCTTACCTGCAAGGAGAAGCATTCTAGGAAAGAGAGTTGGTGCTAATTTTATTGCTTTATTTTGTTTTCCTTTACATATTAAGAGAATTCTGGCATTGCTTTACTTTACTGAAGCATCAGACCCTTTGGAAAACGTTGCTATGTGTCTATCTAGAGTGCAGTCTTAGTTTGTAAGCATAAAATAATGATAATTTTGAATGGCAAGACCAATACAGTTTTGAAACTGCTGAAAGAAATTCAGTAAATGTTCGCTTTGGTCTATGGAGACTTCATTTTTTTCATCAGGAGGGTATAATTTACAGAGTTAATATATAAACCTGGGTTAAGGTGTTATTTTGTGATGCACTGTTTAGAACATTTGACAAAACTTGGTGGTGAATATTTGACATCCTGATTTTACATAAAAACATGACTTATTGTATATAAAAATATTACTTAAACTACAAAGATACTAGAAAGGAAGAACTTCAATGAGTTTTACTTCTTTAAAAGGTATTCTTGGTGTGATTTTTCTAGGTATCATTTTTTTTTTTTGGTTGCATCAATCAACACCAAGATTTAGGTAAATGCTGTCTCTATTGGATGTTTTTTAATATGGATGAGATTGACACTTTATTCCTGAAATGACAGCTCCTTGCCAGACTCATAAATTTAAGATAGCAAACAGAAGCTGCTCTTTCTAGCTCCTCTTCCTTCAACTTTTAAAGCACAAAACTCTTGATTTCCTCCCATTTTTATCTTCTTTCTCCTTTTTACTCATTAACAGTGATTTCCTTTTGGTAACAATACAAAACCAATGAACTACCTTTATTATCTAGAACGGCAATTATAAAGCAGAAAAGTCCAAATGTCTATTAGGTATGATTTCTCTACTAATGACTACAATTTCCTAGTGTAATTCTTCTTCCAAAAGGCTTAGAAAAAAAGACAAATTAAATGCTGACTGTCAAACACTATTTTATGATTCTCTGCTTCAGTTCATATTACTTCTATGAATCTTTCACAGAAGTTTGAGGCATGTGCCACCCAAAAGGCAAATTACTGATCAACTCACTGCAGTGTTATTATTAGTGCCACTTAAGAGTATCAGTTCTGCTGCTGCTCTGTTGATTGCCCACCAGCAATATAATGTGGATTAGACTATGGATGCAGGGGGGAAAGTCATTTTTCTAGACTTAGTCTACAAGGGCTGCTGCATACTGTGCTTCCCATGAAGAACAGCTTTACAGTACTGGGTAAAGAGTGAGCTTTACTGCATTACCTACACACCTCTGTGCAGCTGTCTATATTTTTCCATCAAGCCCCTTTAGCAATGCTAAAATCCAGTTTTTATGCATGTAAAACTCTCCATTTAGTGAGATGCCTATTTGACTCTTGAAGTTTTGGCTGTATTTTTAAAATAAAGATTCCGCAGGAATCCTGCCAGAGAGAGAGATGACACAGAATGCAGTGCTTTGCTTATCATAGTGCTTGTTTATGTGCAGAATAAAGAAATCATCCCTTTGTCTGTAATAAAAGCACCCTGATTCAACCAGTTCTAAAAAGGTGATACATAATAATAAATCTTACATAGCAGAAGAGTAGATTTTTATGGAAGATAAACACTGAAACAGAGGGCAGAAGTACAACACAATTTATATAAAGTTGCATTTCTTTCAGGGTTTGACTATACTCCTCTCGATTTGTTTAGATCCCCCAAAATATGATGCCTATTAATCATAAATATGGGTTTCAAGCCAACATTCCCCTATAAAACCTGCTTTCTTCCATAACAGCAAACTTGAAGTCACAACAGAGTGATAATATTTCACTGTGTCAATACAACAAACATGACCAAAGAGTGAGATGAATCATGAAAGGTACCGGTCTTCTCACCTTAAGCTTGCACAGCACAGTGGTGCTTTATCCAAGCCCCTGGACTGAAGTACTCACCTACTTACATTTGTGCTTTGCCTGCAGATTCTGCAGGACAGGAAGGTTCAGTGCCATCTTTAGGCTGCATGGTCCAGAAACACTGTTAGTTATTAAAATGCCAGAGGAAGAATTTTAAGAAAATAAACGTGTCATTTTACCTAGACTGTGTGTATTCACTAACCCCATATCAAACAAAGAGAAAGAAGGGAAAGTAAAGAAAGAAAGTAAAGAAAGAATTAATGTATGGTTATGAATATATTTTCTTTTAAGATTTCATTTCATATGAAAACCTAAGACTGCTCAAATAAAATTTGTATCACTTTGTATAATTATGATAAATTTCAAATAAGAAATATTCCCATAAATGAAACCTATAAAAGAAGTAGAGATTTTGGGGAGCATTTTGATACAAATGAATTCTTCCCTTAAATATTTTTTTTTAAAGACATTCCCTTTCTCTGTTAATGAAAATGTGTTTTAAAATGTATAATTTTCTTTTGTTATCTCTTTTACTTGTTAGCTTGTAGCTGATTGTGGAATTTTTACTGTGTTCTCCTAAATAAGTTAAGACTTCCACCTTCTAAAACAAGTGTGTATTAGGCGCACTCTCTGAAAGGGTTTTTCTTTGCTACTGAATAAAAGAGAATCCTAGAGCTCTTGCTGTCTTCAAGACTGCACGCCCAGACTGACTGGTACACACAGAGCAGTCTCTTTCTAGAGTAGATTAGTTTATTCACACCACACTGAATTTATGCAGCTGTCCCCAAGTCTGAATTTTGAGAATGTGTGTGGCAAAGGTGTATGCAGCCAGGCAGGGAGGGACGTTTCCAGTTCAAAATGTCCTAAATGGTTTTAAGATTGTGCTGCAGCTCATGACAGTGGTATTTTTTTACCAATAAATTTCAGGCATGTGTTGTATAAGGTCTGTAAAGCCTTTTGAGGTACTGTAAAAAGATGGTTAATTGCCAAAAGTGATGTACATGATTGTCCATGTTACATTTTGGTAGTACCTTGGGGAATATATATTCCCCAAGTTGCATATGGACAATATCTGTTCTGGAGAGAGCTAGTTGGGATGGTTGAAAACACTTCAGTTAAACAACATTTAATCAGGAAGACAATAATTGAGTCAATCTAATTTTCTTTTTAAGCATTTCAGATGTATCCTATGAGAGGACACTGTGTGCAGACAGCTCATGGTAAGAGCAGAGAATATGGGACGTAATAATTAAAATCCATTGAATGTCAAGTCAAATTTCACAAGAAATGGAAAGATTATACTGTTTCTAAAGACTCAGAGAGGACATCGTACGGTTTGTTGCAGCTAGAAATCCACTAAATTGTTGGTGATAAGACACAAGTATAAGGAAAGCAAGAAATACTAGGATAATGCTTGAGGCAGGAAGAAGATGACACACTTCTTTGCTTTGGCCCCAGAGGCCCACATTGTCTCTCATTTAAACTTTTTTTTGTTATAATAAATGAGAAAGAATAATAATTTCTATTTCCAGAACAGTAAAACCAGTACACAGTACCATACAGGCTGCTGTGAAGAAAGTTAACTCCATGCAGACAGACCCAATATGAAAGCAATGTTGATAAAACCCAGCTTTGACAAGCTCCTTCAGACAAACAAGTAAGGATTAGTGGTAGCACTGTTCAGTATGAAATGATAATGTAGTGTCAGTACATATTTTCAACATCAAAACTTGCTGCTAGGTCTAGGCCTCCACTTGATTTGACTGAAAAACTGGTGCACTCCTTTTTGGCCTAACAGAAGCATGTTCAGATATTCTGTATGGAATAATAAGAGTAATAAAATGGTCAACATTTTTTTTGCTATTGCATATAACTCTGAGGAACAAATAAATCAAATAGGCACTTAAAGACTGCACTCTTTTTTTTCTTAAAAAAAAAAAAAAAAAAGACAATTGCGCAGCTGGAAGTTATGAATCTTTTTTTTTTTTGTCCCAATTTATAGTTTTGCCTGTAGCATTGTGCTGAAAACTTAAAAATCATGAAAATTCTGAAAAAAATAAGTATATAAAATATTGAGTAATTCTGTCACAAATTATCAGGTTATTCTCAGTCAGCATATAATACTGTGTAAACAAAAATCAGGTGGAAGGATCATGCTCTGATTCCATTTTCATATTATGGATGAAGAGTAAAATTGATTCAGAATTTAAATTATTGTATGTGAGAATTTTCAAAGCTGATTCTCTCATCTAGACACACAGTGGCACTCAGAACTAGGGAGAATAACACAGCTGCTTATTTGACTTTGAAAACTTAAACATTGACACACGGATTAAAAAAACAATGTGGGCTGTGACAAGTTTTGCTTGCTTTTGCATCCTCTGCTTTTTCTTTTGAAATTAAGTAACACATGTCCCTATTCCTCTACTGTTTATGGAATATTTTACACATTTGTTTTCAAATTTAAAGGAAAAAAAAGCTATGAAAAGTGCTGAGGTTACTTAGCACCAAACTCGAGCAGTTATTTTTACTGCCCTCTCCTCAGCACTGCAATGTCATTCATTTAGACTTCAGAAACCTAGTTTTCACTGCTTCAAAATTAGCAGATGGAAAATTTATTGACTGTGTGCTATTCTATGTAAGTAGTGACTTGGTAAATACATTATGTTTATCCTTTGTTGTAGGAAGTATTAAAATTTGCTGATGCAATACATTAGAGGCATCATAATATAGTCCTTGTTTTGGGGAAATTTGTCTGGGAATCATATTTCTAGGAAGCTAAATTTACAATTCTTTTATGGCAGGAAGAGCAAAAATGAGCTCTAAGGCTCCTTGGAAAGCAATATCTTGTCAGGAAATTTGTATCCATTTGGATATTCTTTGTGTATTATGATTTAGCTGCTGAATTTACTTAAGCTACCTTTTTGCAAAAAACATCAAGTAGAGAATTTTGTGCTCTTGTGCAGAATACTGAATTTGATTAGCCATGTTATTTTATGTTATCTGTGATTTTATCTCTACCACAACTACTGTGAAGAAGCACTTTGAGAAGCAGAAAGCTCCATATCAGTAATCATAAGTAAAGAGGAAAATTAGTTGATTAGGTCTGTGGAAATGGTCAAATTTAGGCTGTGTGTTTGCTGGGCTGCAGGGATTTCTCGTTAAACACATTGTATGTAATTGTATGACAGGAAGCAGTGAAAGGCATTGCAGACTTCATCTCCTGTAAGAGACCTCTGAAGTCTGGGTGGTGTGAGGAGGAGAGGTTTGTCTCTCGGGATCCATCCTGTACTGAGTGCTTCTGTCTCCTGTAACCATATGCAAGGGTGTCATGTAAAATGCCATGTAGGCTATGCCAGGAACACTGCACTTAGTAACACTTTACTGCAGCTTTAAAGCCCAATCATGGCTGAATTTTGGCAATTCTGATTTGGTAGCATCAGTTTGTCCAAGGCATTGTTCTAATATCTAGCCAGGTTATTTGGGCAGCTCCCATAATTCATCTGTTCTTTCAAATTCTTTGTAACTTTGGTCATATTATTTTTAAGGTTTTCTCTGCTGTCAGAAGAAATTAATCAAATTTCATGACACTGAGGTTCTGAAGAAAAGGTCAATATCTTCAAAGAAGTACCAGTGGAGCACATGTATGACTTTTGGCAGCATTCCTAGCACTTATTTTTAATGTGTAATATAACTTAGGTTTTGCTCAATTCCAGTTTAAAACTGAAGTGGACCAATTTAACAAATGTATGCAATGATGGAAGGTACCCAGTTTATGATTCAAACTTTAGTATTCATTCTTTTCAAAAAGCTAAACCTTCTAAAATTCACAGGCTTTTAAAAAACTGTGTTGAATGGGAGGAAAATGGAGAAGGAGGAGAGGTACTGTTCAGTTCTTTGTGAGTCTTGTCATAGCAGACCTAATATATAAGAGAAGCAAAAAATATTTGCCCTTCTTTCTCCATATTGTGTAGCTCGGTCTTACCTTAAAGCACATATTCTAAACAGTTACAATTGGTTTAGACTATGTTTCATTTTCATGAAAGAATACAGACAGCGACTAATCAAAGCCTTTCAGATGACTGATTAAAACCCAATAACCACAATGTTCTCCAGTGTTTTCTCAAGTTAGAAAATATATCTTATATTTACATCTAAAATCAGTGCATGACACTGGCCTTTACTTTTTCAGTACCTCTCCCAGCAAACTGAGAGGCTTTCAGGCCTATGTACTTGCATTATGCAAGGGGATGATGCTGAACTATCTACCTTGCTCTTCTGTAACATACACAGCCTTATTTTGTGGACTAGAGTCAGCAGTCCTTTGAGAAACTCTGTGATAAAACCACATGCAGCTATGCTAGGCCTACTTCTTCCTTAACCTGTGCCTTTGCCCACTTTCTTGTCCTCTTCATGTCTTTGGACTGTAGAATTTTCAGGTCCAGAATTTTCTGGTTATTTCAGATATGTTGTTCATGGGGCACATTCTCAGTCAATAAGACTGGATACTCAGTTGTGGATAAAAGGAATAAATGTTTCTTCCTTACCCCCAGGCATGTTGGACCTGACAACAAACTGGAATACTAATAGCTGGACTTTGAAAAGAGCTGAGCTAGTACCTTGGGGTACATTTGAAGTGCCTTTACACCTCAGTGCAGAAAACTTTGTTCTGAAATATTTTCTGCAATGAAAAAGTAATCATTACAGTCAAAATCAATAAAATTGAAAACATAACTTTTTGAAAAAGTAATGCAAATATATTGCCACTTACATTGATAATGTGTTTGTACAACACTTTTGTGTTACATATAATACATTTATCTCTATTATCTACATAAAGTAGGAAGAGATATTTCATTAGAAATTTGCACATCTTTTAAAAGAAGTTACTTTTGAAAATCCCTATGGTAAGAAAAAGTTTTTGTTGGTTTCAAAAGAGTAGAACAAGTATCTATTGAATGGAGGAGTCATTTGAAAAGCTTCAGGTAAAAACATTCTAGGTGAATGAATGGAGAATTGGGAAATAGTATGTTAAAAGTGGGTGAAAAATTATTAGTAATTTTAAACTAAAAACATTGTCTGCTTAGTGGTCTGTTTTCTGCCTTCTGGTTAATTTTCAGATTTTTACAACTTTTTCAGTTTACTTTCAGCTCTCAGTGTTATCTGTTGGGGTAGCTACAGACATGGAAATGAAGGATACTTTTTGCCCCTGGTTAGCCATAAGAACTCACAATGCTACATGATTCCAATAGCTGCATGTATGCATGCAATGAGTGTACAGTGAACCCATTTTGTTATTAACCATTTGCTGGAGCGAATACACTGCTACAGTGTAGCAGTAAGGGCTATTCAGAGGCATAAATTGCATAGTGTTTAATATAATAAATCAATCTGTACCAGATACCCTAGGGGATCCCAAATCATTGGAGAAGATCCAAAAGATTCCAAGTAAGACATCTTACAAATCTACTGACAACTGAAAAATAAGGTGGAAAAAAGCTACTTGTGCCAAATACGTGAGACATATAAAGAGGCAGATTTATATTGGAAACCCATCATGGTAGATGTGTTCATGAATGAAATCCATTTCTCATTTAAGGGTTTTTTAAGTCTATGATGGACTATGGGAAGTGAAGGCCTATTTGAGTTTCAGCTTGTAGCAAAAGAAAACCATTCAGTTATTTGATTAACTATGCAGTTAATGCAACAGAAAAGTTGCATAGTATGTCTATTGGAATAAACTATTATGAGTAAAAATGGCACATAAACCCCAGCGACATAAGATCAAAAGAAATGTGTAATGTGCTTACATAGCTTAAGCTGTAGTCTTTTTGTGGTACTTTGTGGAAAGGTCTGAAATGCACAAACTGATTAATTTTTTCTTCATATTATTTTTTATTAATACTTGTATACTCACAAGCACACATGGCAATTATTTTAAATGATGACTTTTAAAGCTAAAGAGTCCCTTATTTATAAGTCAGGAGATGCCAGAGTTAAACAAGATTTCCTATGTATTGTATCTTTCCATCTTGTTCAGGTTATTTATGAAACAGACTTTTATGATATGATGCCATAGTCTTGTTTCTCCTATCTCTTTAGCTAGGTTCTTTTCCATCTCACACCCTTTGTTTTCCTTCCACAGAGACTCTCTAGATTGCAACATTCCTGTTAAAGTTCTGTCCCCGAATTCTCATCCCATTCACCTAATCCAATTTTTTTCTTTCCTCCCTATGTTTCCAATTTGCTCTTCTTTCCTGTCCCTTCCATCACTCTTCCTGAACAATTTTCTCTGCCTACTTCCTTCACATCGTCATAACTTATCAAGGTATTTATCTCTTTCTGTCTTGTACTAACCCCGTGACAGAATCTTTGCCATTTTGGTCTGATTACCAACTTCAGCTCCTTGTTATACTTTCTCTAGTTTGTCTTCTACCAGCAAAATCCCAGGATCTCATCTCTACTTTCTGTCTTTGCCTCCCTTTGACATGAATCTTAGTCTCTGTGCAATCTCTGTTCCAGTCTACTTCCCTCTGTTGAGCAACTCATTACACTCTCTGAATTTGAACAAAATGCTGAATGCTTGTACTCAACTATGCTTCCAAAATCAGCTCTAGATAAAATACCTGATAGAGAGCAGAGCCAGACTTTTTTTGTACGCTGCATCAGAAATAAGTAATTTCTCTGTAAAGAAGGGTCTTGCATATTTTCCTGATTGGGCCTGAGAACATTGGTACAGTCAAGCATCTTCAGTAATGATGGAATTAGTTTAGACTTCATCCAGTAAAATCCAATAAAAACATACTTTTAACATGTAGAAACTCTGTTTTACTTCCTCAAAGATCTAAAGTTACCCAAATCTGGGGGGACAGTCACAGGACCAGCAAAGGCAGTTCAAAGCATTGCTGGTGTACAAGCCATTTATTTTTTCAAATATTTTTTCACTGCTGTTAGGAGAAGAGCTCTAAATATTTTCAGAAATGTGAGAAATTTCAGGCAAATGGGACAGCTGGGGCACCAGCATCTCTGCCTTTTGTAGCATTTTTTTAACATGACTTGATTTGGTGAACCTTACTCAGTCTATACTCTAAGCAGATCCAAATACAGAGACTTTACCTGATCAAGTTTTACCAGAGTCTTTATGATCCAGAACAAGGCTTATTGATCCTTTTTATTTCTTTTGCTGGGGTTGGTTGATTGGTTGGAGGGTTTTATTGTTATTTTGGTTTAGGTTGGGGTTTGTATTCCACATAAAAAATGGTAGACCTAAATAACATTGGCTTTAGTGAAATTTGCTTGATATTTTCTCTTTTAAAATCCTATATCTACCTTATTGTAATTCCACTTCATTTGAACTATTCACATTGAAAATGTCCTCATGCCAAATTTTTTTCTAAGTATTTTTAACCAGACTGTTTTAGTTATTTGTGAGACTGGGGAAAGGGAGAAGGACTATGGTAGCACATTAAACACATGTATTGTTCCTTTTGTTGGAGAGCACAAACATACTCTGCTATGGAGGAATTTGACTGGTCCAGGGATTGGGAAAGAATTGCCCTGGTTTTAGGGATGTGGGAGTGCTTTTTCAATGAAAATTTGCCTAGATGTAGTCACACACTCAGTGAAGAGAGTAGAAGCTAAATTTGTTAGAGCCCAGCTTCTCCAGTCCATCTTAGTTCTTGTTGACAAATGGACTGTCCATCTCTAGTACTCCTCCAAGAGAGACCATCTTCAATCCAAAACTGCATGAGCTGAGTAGGCCTTGCCCTGTAATTGAGCTTTATTGTCAGGAATTGCCTTATCATTTGCCATTAAAAATTGGTACACAATTTTGTGATACAGGTGTAACAATACCAGTCTAACACATTGCAGTCCCTTCAGAAACAATTGTTCTTCATTCAAGCTCTTCTTTAGTGCCAATGAGGTTCTCTAATGTTTCTTAATCTCCTGTTTCTGAACACAGATGAGTTCAATTATGCCATTCACAGTTTGATGCCATAGCCTGTCATGATATTTGTTAGCAAAAATCAGGAGGTTTTATGCTCCCTCCAGTCAGCCAGAGATGAACAGACAGAAATTCTTTAATGATTCTGCCACAGCAGCCTCTACATCTATAAAAATTATGCACACAGATTAAGGAATCTGTGGCCTGTATTGTCAGTGTTTTTCCAGGTGGTTCCCAGACAGCAAGGAGGAAATTGCTCGTGTCAAAAGTAGACAGGTGAAGAATGAGATACTTTAAGAAATACAGGTTCTGTGAAAAAAAATAACTGAGGAGAAAATATTTCCCCTGGACTTCTCAAATGATTCAGGAAGAAATGAATGCCATCCAGTCATTTATACCATCAGCACAGGGACCTCAGGCTGAAGCCATTGTTTTGTTTTTCTAATTTTCAGTGCTAGAGCTTAAAATCTTGTGTGTGTGTGTGTGTGTGTGTGTGTGTGTGCAATACATCCTATTGGTTCAATTCCTTCTCTAAATATTTTGAGTTATCAAAGTTTTCTAAGAAACACATCAGAAAGAATGATCATAAATGAAACCAAATTCATGTGACAGTAATACCACAGTGATGCTTTTAAGGATCACTTGACATACACTAGAGACAGAGTTTATTTCATTAAAATTGTAGTGAATCAAAATAGGTACTTACAGGTTGATATCTGAGTAGATACTTTTAAATTGAGAGATGTATTTACTATAGTGAAAATGTGGGTAGCATATCTTTCGTATTTGCCATCCTCCTTCAGGTTTTCATGTCTTCTTGACTCATCTTCTCTGTCTATTCCTATGTCTATCATAGCTTTCTAATCCATCATAAAAATATGCTTTTTGCAGGTATACTGTGTAATATGAGCACTACCTATAAATATTTTCAGTCAGCTATAGGGCACCTCATCTGTGGAAGAGATTCTAAAATCCCATATTAAAACTTATATCCTTCAACAATAGCATCATTTTTGTTTGTGAGTCCTTGTTGTGGCACATCATCTTTTTTTATGTGGCTCATTATACCTAATTTGAACATCACTTTTAAGAACTGCCATATGGTATCAATAAATAAGTCTTTAAAGGCTTTCACTTATCTTCTAAATATGGTTCAATAGTGACTAATTAAATCAATATACTAAAAAACTCCACAGTCTATACAAATCAAGCATCTTGAACTGGTTATTTTAACATTTAGATCCTGACTTATTAAGAACTATTTGAAGATACATCCTTCAAGAGAGAAAATGAGATATTTCCCCATCCTTTAGCTTTTATTTTTTATTGCACTACACAGTTTTTATTGTATAATGAACTGTATAGCATATTGATAGTCTTATTTTTTGCATTTCTCCATGCTTTCAGTCTCAGCTGGGGTCCCAGCAAAAGCTTCATTTACGTGCCCTCCCAGGAAAAGCAGAATTGGAAATTATAAAAGGGCTCTCCTCTTCATTTCCTCCTTTCCTCTGCTTCGCTATGAGGTAATTTTGTGAGTGCTGCATTCTAATGTTAAATTGGATAGCAACTCATCATCTAAGGAAATAATGGCAATGGCTGATTCAACTCTGTTCTCATCTCAGATGTAATTTGTATCCTTATGTCTGGCACAGAATGTATTCTATGTAGCAACTCAGAACTTGGCCTTGACTAAATCTCTAGCTGTTCAAAGAGCACTTTGATCTCTCATATTAGAGGTTAAGCAAATGTCACCTGTGTCTGTCTTAACAAGAATTAGATTTTAAACGGGTAATCATCAGGACATAAATTCTATATATCTCACAGGCCTGCATGGAATGCTTTACAGGTGATGGAGTAGCCATCCTATGCCTTCCTCAGTTCCTGGGAACAGAACTTGTTCCTTTGGCTGTTTGGAAAATGCAAGCCACCATCCCTTTTGCCTTCCAATACACCTTCGATTCACGCCCTGTGTTCTTGCTTTAAATATTTCTTAGACACCTTGCTTGTCTAGATAGAAAAAAAAAAAAAAGTAATCCCATAAGAATTAAATTCAAAGCTTCTGCCTTCCTCTTTTAGAAATAACTGCTCCTTCCCTCTCTGATGACTCTCAAAGGCTGATTTACATGGTTGTATATCACTAGTGTGCAACAACCAATCACCCTTCACCTTTATGACAAGATAGAGTTGATAGTACCAGAACTGATTATTTCTATGCGCTCTGATATCTAAAAGCTGCAATTAGATATTCGTGCGCTTGCTCCACAGTTTTTTCTTCCCACAGGCAGCCTTTAGCATTCTAGTGAGCCCTTTTGGATATTGTATGCAAAGGTAGGAAAAGAAATCTAACAAGAAAGGCAACTTTCAAGGCTCTGTATAGCTCTGTTTCAGTACTGATAATCAAGCTGTTATTTAGAACAGTGACTTCCAAAACAGGGTGTGGGCATCTCAGTGACTGTGCTGCACAATCTACTGGGAGTGAGAAGAAAATATTTTGAAAACATATTTTATTATGTTTCTAAAAACCTATGTGACATTTATTTTGTATTTATCTGACTTTTTAAAATGCTCTTAAGATCTTGATGCACATAATACATAAGCGCAGTAATGCCTGTATATGGTTTATAAATAAATCTATATAAATACATGTAAGTGATATGCACTCAAAAATTTTTACTGTTAGGGTTGAATGATCAAAAGATTTTGGAGGCACTATTTTTCAAAAGTAAAATATTGGTAAACAGTTAAATGACTACAGGAACTATATTAAAAATAAACATATTTTAGCATTTATTTTCCACAACAAAAGAAAATATTGCTCTTATAACTTTCCAAAAAGTCAGTTTTTAAATGTTTAAAAGTGTGTTTCCAAAATGGTGACTTTAACAGAAGAACAGGAATGGAAGCAGTAAAACAAAAATGGACCAAAGAAGGAGAGAACTATTTATGCAAGATCATTTTCTCCAATGAGAAAAATATTCCATTTCAGCCATTCCTAGGAAGGAAAGGTGCAAGAGAAAAACTGGCAAGCTATATCAGGTAGTGGTAATTCCCAGAACAAATGATTTGAATAGAAAGGGAAGTCCAAGAAAGTGAATTTGCAGATGAATTTTGTAAATTCTTTGGAAGTTTGAAAATATTTCTTGGGAGGCAATATACTGTTTCTGAAAAAGAAGCTCCCCTGTTTTCTTCTTGATTATAGTATTCATATGGGTTCTAAAAATATAAAATCACTACAAATAAAGCATTTTTAGTATTTTTTAGTTGCCTAGAAGGAGGCAAAAACATGACCTGAAAAAAGTAATTTTGCATAGATTTCAAGGAGACTCACAACAGAATCTGGACAGCAATACAATAATCCAAAGTGTCTGGTAACAGTTTTTAAATAAGCAATGGTATGTTTGTAGTTCAGAAATAGTACATTCACAGGGAGAGAAATCTCTTATATAACATTATATAACCAGTAAATCTAAAACCAAACACAAGATCAGAATACTCATATGTATATGGGCTATGATGCGAGAGAGAATGGTGTGCGAAACTGATCTAATAACTCATGCCGTGAAATTTGCCAAAGTCCAAGCAGAGTAAATGAAGTGAAAGTTCATCATTACAGAGTCCAGGAGGTGAGTAGATTGATGAAAAACAATCCAGTTATAGACATAGTCTTATGTGCTCTCACAGAGTGAATTCACAGAACTTAAAACTCTGTTACTCTCTTCAGATGAGTGTATCTCTCCTTTTGTAATGATTAAAAGGTAATCTGCAATTTGTTGCTTTAAAGCACAGGTGAACAGCTAATTTCAGCAATTGCTCACTATCATGGGTGAGCTAACCTGTGGTAAAACAAGGCTGGTACATGGTGAATGGAATTGTTCAAGCTGTCCATGGCAATATGCCTCTACTCCCTCTGCGTCTCATTATATTATTTGACCAAGTTGAATATAAAGGATTAATTAATATCCAGTGAGATTTAACAACCCTCAGGTTAAACAACAAGAAGTGGGGAAAATATATAGAAGCAATGGAAAAGTATGAAAACACCAAGGACCTCCAAAATTTCAGGAACCAGGTAATAACTTGACTGTTTTCAGGTACTATCTGTTTTTGACATTACATCAGTTACGTCCACAGAAACTCTAGTGTGGGTTCAGGCAAACTAGTTTAAATGTGTCTTAATCTGATGTATTTTATTTTCTGTCTTTTATCTGACTTACTTCCTTACACATTTTTCCAGCTGTACCTGGTGGCATTCACATTTGCAAAGTTCCCTGTGTTATGCAGATTGACAGAGTACAGCAGAAGAACTTTTGAGTGTAGATATATCCCCAAGGAAGTTTAAATGTTCAAGATGAGACAGCAAGCCAAACCTAATACAATAAAGAAGAACTAATAATAAAGAAGAACTTGAAGTTCTTAGTACAAAAGGTTCTTGATGAAAATTTGCTACTTACACAGCATAAAAACTGTTTAAACTTAATACAGCTGATGAAGTTACAGCTTAGTGTGCTTCAATTAGGAGAAAGTGCTTTTAGGGAATCCTTGAAATCAATAGTTGCACAATGATGTGTGAGTTACAGAGGGAATATAGTCAGTTGCCTTCCGGAGAGGAGGAGATAAGGAAGGAAAGGCACAATCCAGTCTTCAAATGTAAAAACATTTCCTGCTTTTTCAACAAAGGAAAAATGAACTGACCTCTTACCTTCCCAGCTACAAAAATGGGTAGTAATTAAAAATTAAATGAAGCAGAAGTAGCAAAATGAATTCAGAGGATATACTAAATATGAAGCATAAAAGAAACTCCAATAATTTAAACTAATATAGTTTAAAGTAATTTTCAAGACCAGACATTTTATAGTTTACAAAGTTTTATGTCTGATCATTATTTAATCATTCTAAAAGGATGCCTAGAAATGCTAAAGACACTAGTGATCTTAGTTTCATTGTTGCTGCAAAATTTAGTGTTTAATTCCTTTCCAAACATATATAGATTCAACAGTATACATAGATACATCAGATAAATCTTGGAAGAGAACTTCTATTCAGAAAGGGGAAGTACAGGAATCTTTGGAGCCTTTGGCTAGGGTCTCAGAATGACTGTGTCAAAACTAGGTATCTTTTGTCTCTGGGGACACACGGATAATATAATCATCCTATACAAGCTAGAGATAAAATTAGACTGCGTCATATTTGAAGTGGTTTTTAGCCACTGGTTACACTTTTATGGTGTACCCTTAGCCCTCACAGTTCCTCGGGCATTCTTATAGATCCTATGAGACTGCACCTCAGAGTTTTTCATGTCACTTTGTCACTTGCCCATTGAACAGCAGACCCACATTTTCCTCAGCCATTCTTCTGTTTCTAATGTACCTACAGAAACCCTCTTCATACCCTTTGCTAGTTTGAGCAACGTGAGCTTTGGACATTTCCATCACAATCTCTGCAAGCACTCTATGTTTCTCCTGGGTAATTTCTCCCAGTTTCTCACTCTGTGTACTCCTTCTTTTGCATTTGAACTCAGTTGGTGCTCCTTGTTGAATCATGCTGGCTCCCTGTAACACTTCTGTTATTTACAGAACATTAGGTCAAGCCATTCTTGTGCTCTGAAGATCTTGTCCTTGAAGATCAGCTGATTCTTGTTCTTATTGCACACTAGGGCAATATCCCATGTCATGTTATGTCATGTTACCAAATAGGTCCCAAAACAGGTAGAAATATGCCCTCTTCAAGTCCAAATTTGGGATTCTGTTGCTTACCTTACTTCTCTTGATTTTAAACTGCAAAGTCTCATGATTTTCCCAGCCAAGACTGTTCTTGAATTTAATATTTTTATGATTTATTTACTGATTGTGAACAATAGTTCCAATGAACTGAATGGCTGATCTATCACCTGCAACAACAAACTCTCTTAAAAATACCCTAGAAATCTCCTGGATTGTTTGTGCCCAGCTCTGCTGCCTTTATAGCAGACATTCAGATGTAGATCCTTGTGATTGCAAATCTTCTTTCAGCTGTCTACAGGCTTCATTTACCTCTTAATGTTTTTCTTCTGCAGCACAAGCCTGTACTGCCCATGACATTCTCTTCTCTAAATTTAAACATAAATTCTCAGAAGACTTGTCACCACTTCCTCAGTGGTGATAGCTCTGTGCACTCCAGCCATTTCCTTGTGTACAGCAAAACCCTTCCTCCTCAACTTCCAGCCTGTCTCCCCTGAAAAAAGCCATGCATCAGGTCATTGGAGTGCTCTGGTGAGACCTACCAAACTACATCTCTGTAAACGTAATGAGGTCAACCTCTGCAGCTCCCATGTGTTTCCCAAAAAGTGGGCTTTTCCATCCCCTGTGATCTTGTTTTATCAAAGGGTAGAGAAGAGAAAGAATGATAACACACAAGTTCCATTTCCCTATGGTGTCCTAATGCTTTTTTGTTACTCTCCTGATCCTTGCCTTCTCTTTGAATTACCCCAATATACCTAAGCTACAGTTCTTCTCTCCTAGTTAACAAGCCCGTTTGCAGAAACACTCTTGCCCCGTTTCATCAAAGTACTTGTTCCTCAATCACAGAGGCCAAAACCTTGCCTGTATGGCTACTGATACAGCCAAGTCTTCTCCCGTGGGTATGCTCACACCTACCTGAGCCTTTTCTTTCACTGTGAAGACTGACATGAAGATATTTCTTTGAATAGCTAAACTTTCCAGACACTGCTGTTTTAAAGATAGAACATTTGTATCAAATTGCTAGAGAGTCAAAGTTTTGGAAATGCCTTTGTCAGACACACAACAACTTTAGGTCTAATAGCCAAGCCTTTTATGTATAAAGGGACACCAGAAAATAATTTATTCTGAAGGGTACCTAGACACAGTAATAATATATCAAGGTATTTCATACTTTTGTAATAATGGAAAATGGAATTTGTGGTACTTCTGCATGAATTACTTTTAATTTTTCTGTTTTAAGTTAGATACTTTGTTTTTCTTCTAGAAAAGTAGATACCCAGTAGATGATGATTTGTTTAAAACCACAAACCCTCATTCAGTTTTTAATTTAAAAAGTGTTAAGTTCATTTCTTGTCAGTAAAACAAATATTTGTTATTGCTAATACATTTTAAATGAAAGCATAGCACTGCATAGTGTTTAAAGGAATAGTATCTGTAGTGGACTGCTTCATCATGAATTCATGTCAATCATTTCACAATTGCAATAGAACTTTTCTGAAAGCAAATACATTTCCCAGTCACAAGCAGGAAATTGAATTCTACTCTATGAGAATTCCAGGGACACATGGCTATTGAACCATCAGATTCACAAGTTAAAGTAACATAGTGCCATTTCTTGTGCTGCAACTGACATCAATCACTTCTGAAATACCACAATATTTAAAAATCCAGCCAAAAATGCAATTTAAATGTACAATCTCGCTCACTGTGACAATAACTGCCATAAGTCAAGGCAATTTTGTCTTATTTGAGACAGATTTCTGGCTCCATCTTTTTGATATGTACAACTGCTTCTTTCTCACCCCTATGTGCTATTAAATAAAGAAACTACTACTTTATAATGAAGAATAGAGTCGGTCTTGTTTCAGTTCATACCTTATTTTTTAATAATATCATCTGATGGATAATATAACTGGTTATTTGTTTGAGTTTTCAATCAGTAAAGAGGGCTAACATGCAATGTTTCCAATATTTGTACAGCCTGGTGATGATTGTATCTATGTTATTAGAATAAGGTGTTTTCTTTCTTTGGCTTCATTTTAGAAGGGCTGAATGTAAATATTATTAATATCCTCTGTATAATTTATACTCCTTTTGGCATTGGAAATGAGTAAGTCAACTTAGAAGAAAGTTTTCACAATAATTCATGTAAATCTTGGAAGAGCTGAAGTCAGAAAGTCTGATGGATTTTTTTTTTTTCACTGTAGGTTTTTTGGGAGCTGTTCTGGCTTAAATTGAGACTCAAAACTTGTGGCTATCACAGTGAAAACTATTGGTATAATTTTTTTTTTTTGTTTGTGGTAAACCCAGATAAGTCCAGATATGCCTAGATAGGTCTTGAACTTCCAAAAGTGCTCTGTCTGGATGGTCAGCAGCAGAATTTACAGTTCAGATGCCAAAAGTATCAAGTGATTGTGAGAGATCTGTAGTGACAAAAAGGGACTATTTGCTTAGGAATAGGCTATAAAGTCACTAAAACATCCTTATAACAAGGGGACCTCAAGCTTTTAGAAGTCTTTAGCTTAATATTCTGGACTTAAAGTATGCTTAGAAAAAAAAAAAGCTGTATAATTCCTGGGGAAAGCATCTTAGCATCTTTGGAGTCTACAGTTTTTGTCTATAGCTAGATGTATCGCCATGTAGGATGATTCTATCATGGCTCTTTCTGTTGTCTAGAGTGGAGTGAACAAAGCCTGCAGAAAATGATTGGAAGTAGACAAGAAATAATAATTCCCTCTAAAATTTCCAAATAGATGTCTAGAGTGTGAAAAGGAGAAAATGTAGCAGGAGGGGAAATAACTTATTCCAAAAATGCTACAGGACCATCTATATCCTGTAAAATTGTTCTAATTTCTCTAAATGGATGATTTTAAAGAGAAAAATTACTTATGAGTGAAGAGGAATGTTTCTGAGAAATAATATAGTCCACCAAAAACCTTGTGGGATCTTTTGTTAAAATGACTGTACTAAACCAGTGCAGGAGTGAGACCGTTTCCAGCCAAAGCTTATTTTTTAAATGTTTTTTTCCCAAATGAAAAAAACCACAACAACCAAAAAGCCAACCAAAAAAATCCCCAAAGGAAAAAAACATCACTCAGGACAGTTTCAACAGGACTGCAGACTGTTCATTCCATCTTCATTTCTGGTACAATTTTTGTGGTCATTGACACTACCCTTTGCTTGTTGTATTAACTCCTGCAATGTCACTTCCAAGGGTACCCTGATTTTTAAATGAGTGAGCTCTCAGGATTGTAAGCTCCTTTATATACATTCACATTTTTGTACTAAATACTAAATAGCCTGTTCAGTCATAGAGGGTTTATTTATTTTTTCCTTAAAACTAGCAAGTTTCTGACTAGGGGATCACAGAAAACAGAGTGTCAATACATCTAATATGAAAACAAACAAAGCCATGCCTCTTCTCAGTAGATGGATACGTGTCAAAATTCAAATAAGTGTTTTAAGGTCTAAAAAAATACATTTTTCTTTCTTCGTACCTTTTTCATCCTCGAATATTGACATATTTTCCATCACTTTCATTGCAGTTGTTCCTCATTCAGCCATGAGGTTTATTTAGTACCTGTGAAACCAAGAGCAACCAGAAACAGAAACTACACTAGAATAAATATGCGTTTCTGTTTCTCATGTTAATGATCTAGATGGTAAACTCTACTGCTTCAGGTTTCTGATGCAGAATCTGCTCATTTACCCTCTATACAAGTCATCAGCAGCCTATTGAATGGAATCAGATACATTTTATTTCCCTCTATTAAGTAGGAAAAAAAAAGAAAATAACAGACTTGAGTGAGTGGTTGGCTATGAGCTTTGCAAATTAGCTTTATTGTATGTATCTCTACTAGACAAGGCCTTGAGCAGCCTACTGTGACTTTGAGATTAACTGCACTTTGAACAGTTTTTGAAGGAGCCAGGACCTCAGATGGGTCCTTTCCACCTGAATTTTTCTCAGTCTTTATGCATGTAATAAGCATCTATTTGTAGTCAAGATACATAGACTACACCACATGCACACCACATAGATACACGCATGTGCACCTGAATGCTTTGTTCTTCAAAGTAGAAAAAAAAGTCAATTTACATTTTTGATGTTAATATATGTATGCAAACATATGCAAGGCTACTTTGTAAACGTGTAAATATATACATGCTACATAACTCATTCTTCCCTGACTGCATTGTGGTTACTGTTGTTGGGCTACTTGTGAGGTTGCTTTTCGGTGCTTTTTCGTGACATATGTAAGTTTTATTCCCTTACACTTATAATCAGATTTTATGGAAATTATCTGTGAAACTCTAACCTACTTCAGCTTCTTTTTTTGCCATAAAAAACTGAGCTCTTCCTGGAATCTCTGTGTTTACAGGAGAACAAGTGTCAATAATCAGTGAACATCAAGCAGAATAAACTGCTGTCCCCCTGAACTGTAGTCTTCCTGGGGCCACTACATGGCAGCTCACCAAGGGGTGGATGCCCAACTAAGCATAGCAGCATAAAAAGGCAGGATGGAGGAGAGTTCTGCTTGCTAAAGCCAGGAATTTCTTAATGGTCGTTTCTCTTGTGAGAGAGACAAGCAACACAGCACTAACAGTGTGTGTACAAAGAAAGTGAGTATGCTGACCAGGCTGGAAAATATCCAAAATTAATAGCTGTTTCTAAATGGCCATCCACTCTGAAGGGAAAATTCAATCTGATGAAGCAAACTGCATCAGTGTCCCATCTTCAGAGAAGCTAGTTGGAATATTGATGTTGAAAGTGTGGTTGTAGCAGTGCCTTCCCCTATTCATACATCTTCTGCTTTGATAAATGAAGAGAACACAGCAGGCTTTTGCTAAGCACCAACAAAATTTGCGAGTTAACCCAGAAAACAGAAGTGAACTGATATAGGACTGCCAAAGTGTTTTATCTCTTACTAAAACAAGTGCAAGCACTTTTAATTTTATTAATTTCTCCTTTGGGTACTTTCTTGCACATTCACTTCTCCCTAATGTGGAATTTAGGGAAATGCTAATAGTTTACTTTTTCTTCTGAAATTATTCTGAGTGGTTGAGCCATGCTATACTGAGAGTATCAGAGTCTGCTTGGGATGCATCTTGCCTCTCTGAAGTGGATTAACTTTTCTTATACATACATTCAAATTTTCTGACTTTAAATTTCAACCAGTGTATTGAGTCCCTTCTGTTGATCATATTCCACCGTCTGTGTAGATATATGTGTTTTATTGAATAAACACTACAAAAAAGGAATGGGATTGATGCTTAAGCTATTTTTAGCCTTACTCATAGCTATCTGCTGATAACAGATAAAGGTAGGAGTAAAATACAGGACTTTTGTCATCTTTTTCTAAAACATAACTGTCTCACCTACAAAAAAGATGAGCTCAGGTTTTAACAAGCTGTTTTCATACAACATCTTCCATTTTCAGAGTTTTCAATTGTTGCATCCTGTAATTCAGTTATGGCTAATTTATTAGATGAACTTGGTGAAAGTTTTAATTGAGCCAAATTTATAGTGCTTTAAAACTGATGAAATTTTATGCCTCTTTTTGGTGCAATATTACTGTACCTCTGGTTTCCTCAGAAAACTCTTTCTTTTTTTATTCTGGTGTTTGACAATGAGTTAACATTCAAAATGCAAACAGAGACTTTACACATTGACTGCAGTAAAAAAGCATTTCCTTCTTATTTACAATATATGAAGTAATGGGGGAAAAAGTGAACCCAGTACCATCCTAAAATGAATTTAAGTTAATGCAAATTGCAGGAAAAATGGCAATTTAAAAGAAAAATCTATAGCAAACACAGGAGAATTGAAATAGCCTATGCTATTAATTTTTCTTTTTTTTAATCACAAAATAGAAATACATAAAATGCTAATAAATTGACCAAATGGAATAGGACAAATGAAAAAGACTGGTTCCATTTTCCACACAAGAAATTTACATAGGTAAAGTTCAAAGCAGTTCTTGTCAAGTTTCAGGTGGAATTTCAAATAAAACCATCATCTACTTCCTTTTTTGTCCAATTTGTCATTTACAAGATACCAATTTTCATAAATGCAGTCAAATGATGTTGAGATTTTTCACTGTGAAAATAGTAAACACTGAAGGAGGAATATGAGTTGAGAGCTGAAACAGCTTTCTGCAAAGCCTGGTCAGACCAGAGTTGATACTTCTGTCCAAGAGAAACATCAGGCATCACAGAGATGTCTGAGAAATCAGATTTCAGGTTCTGAGCTCTGTGCAATGACCAATGGTGACTCTAACAACCATCAGCTCACCAAGGTTTCTTTTTTTGTAGTTATCTAGGTTCTTAAATGAATGGCTGTTTTTGTTTCTGCATTGCTCTCCCAAAGCACATTGATTGTCCATAGTTATGTATTTTGGTGAATATCAGGAAGCCACATTGACCTTTAGTTTCACTGTGCGTGGGTGTGTTTCTTTGTCAACAATATGGGGAAAATTGCTGAGGTTTTAAAGGAATTTAAGAAGCAGACTAGCTCTGTTTCAACATGTGCATGCTTTAGAAAAATTATACTTTACTAAGAGATTGTGTCCCCAGATTCAAGAGGGACTGAAGTGTAAAAGAATCAGCTTCATTTTCCTTGAGCTAGTGTCTTTCTTCTCTGATAGAACTTATTTTGTCTTCAGGATTAATCTTTCTGAAAATTTGCAATCTGAAATCCTTTTCAGTTTGAGTATAGGATTACTCAGCCTTCCATAGCTAGTTTTATTGAGACTAATGAGATAAGAGACTGAAAAATGTCCAGACCTTGCCAAAGGTTAATCTTGTTCTTAACTCCACTATCTCTGAGATGTAAAATGCATAGTAGTCTTTTCAATTTTATATTGAATTTTGTATTGCTAAGTAATGTGGCACACTTTGAACTTACAGAGGAGTCTTGGGAAAATTAAAAAATAAACCATATTAAAAATGCAATTATCTTACCAAATTGTATGAAAAGTATGTAAGCAAAGCAAGAGAAGTCTGGAATATTCTCTGAAATGAAGGAGTAGTGGGAAATTCTACAGTCCAGGTTTGAAGAGTTGAAATCATGTAAAGGAATAATGTATCTAGCCAATAAAAATGTATTGTAGGAAGAAATGGTAACTGAAACTTGCAAGTGCAGTGAAACATAAAAAATTTAAAATAGAGGAGAAGATAGTAATTTCTGAAGGAATTTGAAGAAGGTAAGATACTGATGGAAAATATGTCAAGTGCCATAGTGATAAATAAATTAAAAAAATTAAGGCATTTTTGGTAAAAGATGATAGGTATGACATTATACTTGTGTCACTAATATTGTCAGTTAAAGGAAATCAAAGAAATTGCTAAAACCAGTAGTGTTTTGTCAAAGAAATGTAAGTTTTAACACTGGAATAAATCACTGTGATAGTTTAAACACCAGACTATTAAAAAAGCTCTGGGAAGCTATGGCAGAGTGTTAGCATACATAGCCCAAATGTCTGGAAGAGACCTTTGTGCAGCAATCTATATAGAACACTGCAGTACATTTCAACATCTATTACAGTCTTCATCATTCAATAATGGTGTCTAATGCTGAAAGGTGAATTACTAGGTAGCTGAAATGAAATGCTCTGAACTCCAAAAAGGTTTAGATTTCTCACATTTGATAGCACACTGATATTGCATAATGATTTTTCTCATCTCGCAACACTAGTTTCTTGGTGCTAAATCAATTATAGCATTTTATAAACATTTTTAGTCCTCCTCTGGCATCAGTTACGCATTAGTTATAATTAGTTTTTCAAATATATAATAAAACATGGAATACAATTTGGAATCCCAGTCAACCTTTATATCACTGTGCTGTGCTCTTTAATCTCTAATCTAATGCTTTCAATGCATGACTTCAGAAAAACGTAGATTTCTTTTTATCGTTGTCAAGTAGAAATTATGTTTAAACCTGAGATGGAATATATTGACTACATTGTTTACTCTGTTAAGAGGTTTTAGAACTACTAAAAAACCTGTTTGTCTTACCAAATCTTATTTGCATATGTCTAATCAATTTCACTTGTTACAGAACTATAAAAATCAGTTGTGAATCAGCTCTGATTAAACCCAGTGGCAAAAATGGAGTGGAAAAATATTAATCCAATCCTTTGGTCTGTTAGCTGATATAACTCAGAGCTGATCTTTGTTAATCTTTAATCAATTTATATTAGCCCAGACATTTTTATTTTTATCAAACTTGCATTTACATTAGGTTGGACTTTGACTATTTGCTGTGACTGTGGACTGTTCCTGTTCTGCTTCCTGAGATGCCAGTATGGAACCAGAAGTAGCAATCTCTACTTTTGCATTCAGAAACACTCAGAAGTTCTGCCTCTGCCACTTCTCCTCCTCTCATCTCCCCAAAAGGGGTCCATGCTACCTCCGCTTGAGTACAGAAGCCAGCCATTGACAGAATTTTATGACCCTTTTTGAACTCTGTCTATGCACAACTTCACAGCTGAGGCTGCACAGCAGCACATAAGAAAATCCATCAATGGTACTTTAGCCTAGCACGATGGCAGTGCTACTGTCAGAGAAGAAAATAACCACATTATGGTATTCTTTGAATAAAAATACTTCAAGCTAAGATAAATGGGAGAAGTGACTTCAGTTTAGAGCAATTATGTTGTTGAACTACTTTCAACACATGATGCAACTTGACCCTGACTGCCAGTGCTAACCAGCCTCCTTTAAAGAAGAAATAAAAATGTATTATGGAAAGAAAGTATATGTAATAAAGAGAGACAAGATCTAAAACAATCAAAATCTAAACCAAATCCATGTGCTTTAGAGAAAAGGAGTGAAATTGCCACTAGACAAGATGGCTGGCTGACTACTATTCGAAAATATCTGGGTTTGAATTTATTGTACAAGAACCGATTTATGTTAGACAGAGATTCTCTTAGGTCTCTTAATACATGCATTAGAAGTTATTTTTTCAGTTATTATTGAAAATAATGTATTTCAAAAAATATATTATTTTTATGAATGTTTGTGAGGGCAAAAATTTCAGGTCATGAATATTTGTGAGAGCTTTTAAACCACCAAAAAGTAACTTACATTTTTGCAAAAGCCTTACAGCATCTCTGCAAATGCTTGCAGTGTAATTGAAATATGTACAGCAACCCAGAAGGAACAGAAACTTATATACAGACAAATGCTGTTCGTGTAATCATGACAGCACAAACTGCAACAGTGCTACAGAGTTTCCTACAGAACATATGCACTTAATCATAATGTAAACATTATTAACGTAGTCTAATAGCTTTTCAATTTGATTACTCTTTTTCTGTCTTTGTTTTACTGATAATGCTTATTATTCTTTTTCTGGAAGATGCATATAGTCTTTTATTTTTCATTACTAACATGATTTTTAATTTTTTATGAATAATCTAAAATTACATTTTGCATAAAACAGCTGTTAATGATTGAGACAGAGAATCTAGAAATTACATGTTCATTTTGAGTTGAGATCTTTAATTCTATTTTCCCATGGCATCAATACTTTCAACACCTTATTTTTTAGTGCTATAATTGTCTTGAGTAGAAGGAATAATAGGTATGATACCTGAAATATTTCAACTGGCTTGTTTCCTAGAATTTCTTAGAATTTTTTAAATTAATTTTAATTCTTTGAATCAGAAGTCACTAAAAAGACACATCTCCCTACTTCCTAAAGTAGAACTTCACAGACAATACTTTTCACAAAGAATTCTCTTGATGGAAAAAAATATTGATGGACTTCTAAGATTCTGTGGGGAAAAAAAGGGTTGGACTGGGTTTGTCTTTGTTTTAGACTCTTTTCCTTGCAGCATAGCTGAGAAGCAGACATTGTGTGTTAGCAGAAGAAAGAATGGATCTGTGACCTGTGAAGTTTTGGACTGTTTCTCTACTTTTTCAGCTCAAAAAGTTATGAACAGTGTGAGATTAACCTGGCTTAATGGTAACGTGTAAGGCTTATTCAAGACAGACTCCAGATGTCTTTTGTCAGAATCAGGAGGAAGAAGGTAATTCCTGAACATAACACTTCAAAACAACCTGGCTTCCCTTTCCTGATATGATTAGAAATTAAAAAAAAAAAAAAAAAAAAAAAAAAAAAAAGAAAAAAGGAAAAAAAAAAAAAAGCAACCCACATTTGTGCTATTAAATGTAATTTTTCTCAGACTTTGGGCAAATAGCTCACTTTCTTTTGTTATAATTTGGAATGCCTTTGAAACCAAAACCTCCAAGGAGGGTCTGAAACAATTTCCAAGAAAAAGACTGTAATTACTTTTTAGTGCTTTGTTCAGTGAACTGAAACAAAGCCCTAGGCAAGGGAGAAGTTTGTGCTTGCTTGCCTGTAAACTCCTTGCATGTGGTGCCACTACCCCAATACTGTACTGTAGGGTATGTGTATGATGGTCCTTATCTAAACCCTGGTTGGTTCTGCACATTTTGGTATTGCTGCATCATCTACCCAGGGCACCTGCTTTTATGGCTCTTTCTGTCAAATTGACATTTTCCAGTAAGTTTCAAAGACAAGAGAAAATTACTGTGAAAGCATATTTCGTGGAAAGAAATAATGAAAATTCAGTGTTGAATTATTCCATATACAAGACTCCAGCCTGAGTGTTCCTCAGGATCTCCTGGAATGATTTGAATTCTTAGCCCTGTTAAGAACAAACACAAGGTGTGTTTTTGAAAATGTCAAACTATGAAAGAATAATTCATTCACAATGCTTTCAAAATTAGCTTCTTTTCACTGTCAATATAGTTCCACATTATGAGACAGCAGTCTGTTTTTTTTCCTCTACTTTTTCCCTCTTTAGCTGGAGAAAAGTACCCCGAAAATGAACTTGTTCCTTCTGCCATGTTTGAAATTCAAATCTCTCTTCGGTACCAGGACTTAAGTCCATGCTAAGGAAGATATCTTTTAGCCCACAGATTTATAATTTGGCTACAAATATGTAAATTTTAAGGGAAGGATTCATATTAAAGAAGTGGGTTACTTTCCATAGGGTTAGTAGTTAACCATTAAAAAAATCCTTTCTGCCCAAAAGGAGAGCACTTAACAAATTCATCACAGAGTTTGTACAGCAACATAATATCACTTCTATCAGATATACTGTAATTCCAGAGGAAATGTGGTAGCTCTTCAGGACACTCCATGGCTGGTTTCCCCTTGCATATGTGTATGTTTTGAGTGAAAGGAAAGAGGCTAACAGGAATAAAAATAGAAATTTTAGATGAGACATTACTGAAAAAAATAATTTAAGCAGCTGGTTGCAAGTCTGAGATTGAATTAGAAGTATAACTAAAATGATTTGAATCTGTGCTATAACATTATGATAATGAAGTCTGTGGCCTTACCAAAAGATAATAAACATGACTTTTAAACTTCCTTTGATATTCTTATTACAACTGCACTTAAATTCATTATGAGTTGCTGGAAGGTCATCTTGTTACAAAACATGCATAGTTGGCACAACTCAATACTCTCTAGTAAGTTCTAAAAGCCAGCTGAATGAAGAAAAACATTTGAAACAAATATACTGGAAATCAGATTTTAGCTTTCATTATACTAAGGGGGCAATTTCAGTTTTGATGCCTAAGGCTCATCAACACCATCATAAATTTCATTTGTTAACCATATTGTTCATTCTATTATAATAATGTTTTTTCTTTTCTTCCATTCCCAGACCTTTGCATATTCTGCATATATGCTAATTAATTTCTGAACTCTCTTCTAAAGCAACTCAACTACTTCCCTCAAAGAGAATACCTGATCACAGATTACGGGGTAGTATGAGATCAGAGCTCTTCCAAAGGTGGCCATCAAAGGTATGGTTTATTCCAAGTCTAGCTCCCCCAGCCGCTACAAACAGTGTATTTGGAGACTTTTCCCTCAAAGACCTCACTCCTTGCACAGAAACTCTGGCATCTTGAACAAACACTACTCTGGTGTGCTGCAAGAACAGTTATTTTGGTACAATGAAATGAGAAACCACAAACACAGACTTTTATGCCATGACTACAAGGGGTAAAATGTGGTTTTGAGAAGAAATAGACCAAGTGCTATGGGAAGTGGGTGAATTCAGTTTGCTAGAAAGTGTGACAGCCTGTGAAAATTGGAGATGAGCCAGCTACCAGCAATTCACAAGAGACTTGTGTTCTACTTAAGAGTGCTACTCCCAATACAGTTTAGAAAAACATTTAGTAATTTTTAAAGGGACCTTTTACTTTGAAGTATAGCAGAGATTTTGAGATTCATTGCATATTTCAGAATTTCTTGCAGAGTCAAGTGTTCAAATGAATTCCTAATGGATTAATTTTTTAAAGACAGTATATTTCATATTTGTAGAAATAAGTTTAATGACATTGTTGTAACATCTAAGATGTGGAAACATCTTGCATGGGAAAGGTTCATGGTAAAATGCACTATACGTGCAAAAGCTTACCCATATGTCTTCATCTAGAAACACCTTCAGACTGTAATCACCTTAATTTAGTAGCTTCACCTTTACTATGTAGATTTTAATAGCAGCTGGCCTTGTTTAGTAGCTGTGCTTATTTAATAGCTGCACCTTTACCATGAATCTTTCCCATGCAAGATGTAGGGCAAAGTAATTAAATTTAATGAAAACTGTGCTTTCCAAACAAGGATATATAACTAGTCATATGAAATGGTCAGTAGGCTAAATCATTTGTGAAGAAATTATCCACAATACAAAGGTTAAAGTACTGTAGCTCAAAATTAATTTAGGTTATAGTGTAAGGAACACAAATTGCAGCCTCCTTGATGACAGCAATGTAGAAACTAATCCCTTCCAAGTCTTCTATGCCCCTGCAAGCTCAAGAGCCATACAGCATTACTCAGTGAACCAGGATGGAGGCTACTCTCCAGAGCACTGTGGAAATGCACAGTTTTTCAAAATAAGCACCAAAATGAGAATCTGATTCTCACATTATATCTTACTTTTCCTGTCAAGGGTACTCTTAGCAGCAGTCTTTGCCCTCTGCTCCCTGTATTATGTTAGACAAGGATAGACTTCACAGCTTGAAGTGATTTAAGGAATAGAAAATAAACAATGAACTATTGACATACTGGCAGAGACATGATAGCAGAAGAAATGAACAGAAGAAAATATTGGTCTTAAAATTCTCACCTATTTTATAAGAATGATTAAAATCCCTTTCAAAAAGACACCGACTTCATTTTACAGGTGTTATGATTGTGATGGGTCACAAGGAAATAAAGTTTTCTTTTACTTTCTAAGAGAATTTTAAAAATTGACATTGCTTTTTATAAAAGGTATTTCCTTGATGTTGAAATAAGTTGGCTTTCCATGAAGGCCAGTGTTAG
Organism: Muscicapa striata striata; assembly: GCA_030060385.1. NCBI lineage: Eukaryota > Metazoa > Chordata > Aves > Passeriformes > Muscicapidae > Muscicapa > Muscicapa striata. Next base: position 789,704 of record JAREIS010000101.1, read on the forward strand.
TACTATCTGTGGAAATACTTCTTCACCTCAGAACTTTGTTTTCTGGCAATATATGCTGCAGTAAAATCTCTTGGGATTTTACTTACTAAAAGATTCCATACTATTTCCATCACAGTAGCATAGAAGCTTCATTACTGGTATTGTTGCTTCTTAATATACAAAACATTAATGGAACAATAACACTGTGAGATTTTTATATGTCTTGAATTTCAGTTCTCTCATATTGCTGTGCAAAATGTGCAAGCTTTTCCAGTAGATAAAGAGATGTACAGCAGTAGTGAGATAAAAGCTGCAAACAGTGGTTATGAGATGCTTTTGATAAAGAAATGTACTTCATTTGAAAGATAAGCCTCAGAAATTCACCTCAGCTTGTAAATGCACAAAAATTTATTCTTTGCTGTACAGCAGTAGCAATTAACTGAAAATATATTTATTTGAGTTATCAGTTCTCTCTTTTCTGAAAACTGAAAATACTAATTAAGATAACCCTACATGGATATTTTCATTGCAGTGATATTTCTGCTTTAATGGAATTTAAAAAAAAAAAAAAAGGAAAAAAAAATAGAATTTTTACTTATGTATATCCTTGGGAAGTCTGATATTACTGTGTTTCTGGCTGGTAATGTGTGGAGAATAACACATTTGGTTTAATTGTTTAAGAGGAATGTATTGCAGTAGATTGCCTTCACTCGAATAATAGGAATATTTCACTCTTTTCCTCAGCTTTGTAGCAATCCTGCTTATGTTTTTTCTTCTCATCCATGCAGTGGGTAGCCCTTGCCCAGCCCAGGAGTTTCAAGAGCAATGCTTTTCACTAGTAGTGCAAGATGTGCCTTGCCCTTACTAAGAGCAAGAGTGACTTTTTAACTGACCACCTTTAGTGGGGCTCATGATCCATGAACCTGTGCTAAGCAACCCTGAGAGTCCAAGAGCTTATTTCTCCTTACACATTTCCATTCATAAAAAGGGGATTTCTGAGGTAGGTGCAGAAAATGCAAGACATTGTGTTTCAGTTCTGCGTTTGCTCAGCACAGACCACCTTGCAAATTCTCTTTTGCCACAGGCAGTCATTTTATCATAACAGCAGCAGTTAGTGGCCCCTTCACCCTTAAACTATTGCCCTACATAACCTCTTCACATGAAATGTTTCAAGACAAATAGTGATCTACTGTACCATGACAGATGTCACAAGCACTGAATTCTTGGTAAGAGTCTCTTCTCTCATTTGGACTAGACATTTCATTCTGGGCTAATAAAATTCTCTTCAAAATATATGTATTTCTGTGAAATGTTTTTCATCTTGACAAGTGGGAGTACCTCATCCACTCCCAAGAAATGCATTTTGCCAAAAATGTTGTGGTCGATTCTGTCTGAAAGTATTCATCTATCATTTACCTAGTTGTAATTTTTTTTCTGTTGGTTTGTTGTTTTTTTTTTCCTATCAGAAGTTGCTATGAAAAAAGCAAAACATTCTACTTCAAGGAGAGGTTACAAATGTGAAGATGGAAAGAAGCAATATAATGCACTTTAATAAGTTTGTTCTTTCCCCTGTACAGAGTTGCAAGCCTTATCACAGGAATCTGTGTCCAGCTCCCTAACCTGACCTGCCCTACTCCACTGCAGCTTAGATGTCCATGCCCAGTTACAGCAAAATGTCAGGCTAATATTACAAGGGCTTCTTCACCTTCCTTTCCATGGTTGCAGTCCATGTAAAACACAGCTGAGGTAATTATGAGGCCCTAAAGCTGCAATATTACCACAGGGCTATGAATATGTTACAGGTTTCAGACACAAAATAATGAAAAGGAGGAAAGAAATTTCTTTCACTATGGTAAATACTGATTTCTCAGGTCTTTTTGAAGAAAGATTACACAAGAGAAGTTTTAATCACACTGTGGAGCCATTCTCAGTGATTCTTATCTGCAAAATTATTTTTTGCAACTGATTTTTATAGTGGACATGTGTCAGAATACCTTGTTTGGGAGCAGACATCTTTTCTCCTAAATGTGAGCCTGGTGACAGTCTTACCTGCAGTACCTGGAATGCAATTTGTGAGCCTCAAAGAGGGGAAGGAGAGGGAGGAAAACACTATCCAGTCTAGATTTTATTATCACATATTATTACATTGCCCTCAGGTTGGGATAGAACTGGGGTTCTGTGTAGCAATAATAAATTAATTCATTTATATTAATTATAATATTTATTACATTATTCAATGTATTTATTATATTTATTTACATATTTTATTTATTTTTATTTATTTACCCAATAAAACTTTTAAAACTTAACCTAAAACTTATAAAAGTTAATAAAAACTTATTCAAAGCAAAGCTTAGACAAGTTCTAATCCCTAGTTAAACTATTCAGCATTCACAGAGTATGGTTCTCACCCAGTAGTGGTCCTTTTAGGAGAGACCACCAGTTCAGGTTCTCAGCTCATCCCAATAGCTACAGTGGAGTCTTCCCTGACTTTCTTCCATTGTCAACTTACTTTTATACCATTGCTTTGTGTTTAGGTGAAGCTTGAGTGACTCTAGTCATACTGATGGTGTAAAATTCTTTTTAATTAAAAGAAATTAAATTCTGTAAAATAAAGAGTCTTTGTCACTGATTGGTGTAAAATTCTCTTGCTTTGTTCTTAGAGTTCTAGTCAATAAAATAGAGAACATATGCTCAGTGGGGAGTGGTTGTATCTTGGGCCAGGTAACTTTGGGATGGAGGCGAGCATTGATATTGCAATTAGGTTATGATGAACCAATTTTGTCCAAGGAGAGTGATTTTACTACTGTTGCTGACTTGGCAGCAAGGCATCTTCCCCAATTCCCCTTGACTGACAAGTGCTGTGCAGTTTATTAGCTGCAAAGTCCCATCGAGGTCCCTTCTCCACAAGGATGTAAACAATCTGTTCCACACTCCGTTCCATCCCCCTTAGCAGGTGCTAAAAGTTGCAGATTGCAGGTGTGAGGAATCATCATGGAATAGGTTTCAAGAATGCCAACTGCATTCCATCCAGCAAGCAGCAACTGCATTTCACCCTGTAATTCCTATACCATTATAACTTCTGTTAGGATGTGAATATAACTACTCACTTTCCTCTAATTTTACCCCCAGCTGTCTTTTCACATCACAGTTGAAGAGAATCTAAATTATCACTTTCTCTCTAGCATTACAATTCTGAATACATACAATTCTCCTCAAGTCTGAAGTAATTTTCGAGAGTCCATCTTTTTTTGTATTTTCAAAGTGTTTTAATAGAATATGTTTGGTATCTGTAATAGATTACTTGTGGTTAGAGTCAGTTATTCACAATTTCCCTTGGCGATGTATGTAGATTATTTGACAAGTGCAAGGGAAGCTTATACCACTGCAATCCTTGTGTTTAGAGGTTACTGGAGCACATAGATGTGCTTTGACTATTCAGCTTTTCCCATGCTCTTTTTAACTACTAGCAGCTTTATCAGACAGAGAAGTGTAAGTTTAATTTTATTACCCTTAGAATTGAAACATATAATATATACAATATAATCTACTTTTGCACCTATTTGCTGAACATTTAGAATTAACAGTAATAGAAGTGTGGTGTTTAATAAAGGCTGATAATTCTAATTTATGAAAGTGTTTGTAATGATAATGAATTTATCACATGGATTATGTTTCAGCACAGTATTATCACTATACATTGCTTACTAAATTTATTAATTTTATAAATGGTTACAGTAAACACTGAAAAATTATAGTAGATAAAATAGTAAAAAGAAAGAAACAAAACACATCTGTTAAAGGAAAGGAGAAGATTTCTTTTGACTTCTATTGTCTTTAGATTTAGGTTTTGCAAATCAGTCTTTGAGCTATGCAGTCTCTGAGGTGAACTAAAGGACAAATATTGTTTCAGGTAGATGCTGTAAAATATCACAGAATTCCTGTTCAGTGGAACAACACTTATGAAGAGAATTATGATCCCATGGTATCTTAATTTTTATCTTGATTAAATACCTCAGAATCTTATCCATATAAACATCTGCAAAGATGACATCAACTCTTGATATTAAAAAAAAACAAAACAAAGAACACCTTGATTTTTAGGTACTGAACTGATCTGCCAACTCTACAGAAAATACCAGCATTGAAAGTATAATCTATCTGTGACACTATGAATAAATATAGATCTCCACATTTGGGGATCTATATTTGAAAATTTTTACACGATTTTGAAAATATGCTGAAATGCCTAAAGGCCAAAACGGAGTCTTTCAAAATAGTTACTAAACTTCATGTTTGTTTGCAAAATTAAAATATTATATATATATATATATATATATATATATATATATATATATGCATGTATGTATATATATATATATGTGTGTGTGTGTGTGTGTGTTTATATATGTATGTATTTCTTTTGTATTTGGTTCAGTATTGCCATCTAAAAATCAGTTCCTATTGTTGGTGTCCTTGTTTTAGACATTATAGTTTGTATTTTCTTTACATAGCAGTATTTGATACTTTTTGCCTGAAGTAAGCTGAATGCTGAAGATCTAACAATTCAATTGTGCTAGTTTTAAAAATTATCCTTGGGCAAATCCTAATAATTCTACAACTATTTAGAGTTTCTTTGGGTTTTGATTTTTGTGTACTTTGATAATTTTTATTGAGCAAAGGAGTGTCTGCAAGTTAGCAAAATGCATAATAACAGATTTGCTCTTTTAGTTGCTGAGTAGTGTAAATGTTGCAATTTTCGTTCACTAGTCTGGAGATCAAACTCTTTTATAGATAATGGATGTGTTGAGTTAAATTACATGGATCTGCCTAAGGCAGTTTCTTTTTGTATAAAGCAGTGAAGTGTGTACTCTAAAAAATCTTATGTCTGTTGTAATCTTTTCCTTGCTAAAAAATTGTGATTACTTTTTTTTTTTTTTTACTTCTATGAATAATTCTATCAATAAGTCTTATGTACTACTGATAGTTTCAGTAAAGTGTACCAGCAAAGTACAATATCACAGCTCAGCGTTAACCATGTCAAAGTCAGCAATGAGATATTTTTCCAACTATAAATAAGAATTATACCCTTTATTTGCATTGCATACTTTTTCTTCCCTCTTACCCCAAAAAGTCCTGACGAAAGTTCTGAAAGGTGACTGTCGACATCTTGGTTCAAGGCACGACTCCCCATCAACTTTAGAAAAATAAAAAAGGACTATTAATATTATGTTGCATAACTGGATAGTGTAAAGTGATCTAGCTCTGCTAAAGCTGATAGAACCAAACTAATAAATCTTTGATAAGGACCACAGTATTCAAACACTTACCTTATTTCTGCTTAGTTGAAAAATCACTTCCATTCTCTTTGCTGCTTTTTCTTTGTCTCTAATTTCTAAAATAATTTGACTCATGACCTCTAAGTAGTATTTTCTTTGCTATTTCCTAGCATTGCCGAAGAAAAACCCCTTTTAATATTAAATATGCAGTTGGAGGTGTAAAAATGTAAATAAAGACCTTGTCACACATTATGCATCAATGTAAAACAGTGTGAGCAGGGAGATCTAAACATTTCTCTGTGGGTTAAGGACATTAAAGTGACAGAAATAGTGAAGAAGCTCATCCCTCCCCACTTCCCCTTTATTTTTTATAGGAAAAATGAAGCTATTATGAGGTCAGTGCAAAACAACCTGTCTTACCTTTTACACAAACTTTAGTTGGAAGGACTGCTCTTTGCAGATGCTGGTGGCTTCCCATTTTGTAGAGCACTATCCCACCTCAGGAAGCTGTAGGGAGCAGTGGGGTCACTCACTCTCCTCCTCTCCAAACCAGACAAGTCCAGAGTCCTCAGCAGCTCCTCAGAGGACATGACATCTGGCTTCTTCTCCAGCTTTGGTGCCCTCCTCGGGATAGGTTCATGTACCTTACCATTCTTTTTATGTGGTGAGGCCAAGGACCACATTGAGCCCCAGGGAACACCACTGGTCATCAGCCTTATTCTTTGCAACTCACTGAGCCCTGCCCTTCAGCCAGTTCTTCACCCACACCATCTACTTGTTCATCTCACACTTAGACAACTTGTCCAGAGGATGCTGGGAGAGACAGTATCAAAATCCAGAAAAACCTGCATCCCGTCTTCTCTTCATCCACTAGGCAGGTGATCTAATAATAGAAAGATATGAAATTATTCAATATATAAAACATATAAATATGTATAATTTCATCTTATTATACTCTTATTATATACTATATGGTTACTGATAATTTAAATATATATAATTAAATAATATTTTTTCCTGGAACATACACATTTAGGCAGTCATTAATCTCTTCCTTTAGAGACTTATATAGGAGTAATCTATATAGTACCTTGTGGCAGAGAACTGACATTGTCCAAATGAACTAGCTATGGCAACACAGAACAGACCTGTCAGTACTGGTATACCTGGCTGCAAAGGAATGCAGAGCTCATTTCACAGATGCCTCCTAGCACAATGCCTATTGTGAAGCAAGCTGGATAGATTCAAAGTAGCAAAGCTGGCATCTTAGAAATGGACAAAGTACCAGAATCTTACTCTGACCTGCAAAGCCTCTGACTGCCACTGAGTAGCTGGCATTATCTGTTCTCTGTAAACCTGACAGTAGCAAGTGTCTTTGGGCTGCTCATACACATGCAGCTCAATCATTACAGATCTACCACAGCAATAAGAAATGGATTATACTGCCAGCCACTCTTGATCTCCCCACGGTAAGAATCAGTGAGTTTGGTCTCATTATCGAGGTTTAGCCTCTGGGTGATAATTGCTTGCTCAGCTCAGAGGACTCTTCTTGGTTGCTTACTTTAGCCATGGCCACACTTCAGGAACAGCTGGCTAATACAGAATCAGACTGAAAGTAGTTGCTGCTGAGTTGATTTGGCCCTTCTATGAAACTTTCTCCTCCAAGAGATGCATGCTGGTAAGGAACTGTGTGCTTTTTTCACCTCTAAGCAGATATCTTTTAGATAATCCCCACTTTGAAACTCTCTTTTCAGGCACAGGAAAAGCAGTAAACTGCCTACATAGTCTGATTGTTTAGATATTCAGTTATGAAACTTCTAATCCCATGTCCTGCTATGTTTACGCCTGGATTTAGGGTATTTGCCTTGTTTTGGGAGCAGCTCTTCCACTCACAAAAGGACCAGAGAACTGCCTGCTCAGAATAAGAGCAGCATGAGATTGATTGTTGAAAGAGAAACATATTTTCCAGCAGACATTACTTGAAGGCCAAAGAGAAGGTAACAATTGTTAACGAGGGAATGTATTCAAGGTTAGAACTGAAGCTATGTCAATAGTTTATTTTGAAGTTTAATAGCTAAACCAAAACTCTTTCCCAAGCTCATGTCCATTTTCTCACCGATTCAGAAAGAGAATTTTAATGTAAGCCTTTCATCTTCCAGAATAATACTTTAGTCTTCTCATGGGCTATACTATATTCATAAATATTATTTGCTCTCCCATTCTGCAGCAAACAGATAAATATTCCTTTAGAGAACATGGAGCTAGCTGTTCATGAGGAATCTGCTTGGAAGCAAGAAATACAAGTCCAAAATCCTGCTCTAAAACAGAACTCAGTCTTGGACTGCAAGCTCCTGAGGCTTTAGGGCCTCAGCATTTCATTTGCTTTCAGCATTTCACTTGAGGAGCACTAGACTCCTATAGTTTGCTGGTGAGACCCTCTAGGAGGATAAATGTGAAAACAAATCTATTGCTGGTATACTTCAATTCACTATACGGGGTTTGCTGCTAAGCTGGACAGGGCTGTAAGGCTGGAAAGATAATGAAAGTAAAAGTAATTTTTAGAGGAAAAATTTAAATTAATATTTCTATGTATCCACTCTCTACACCCTGACCCCGGCATGAGGATGTTGAATAAGAAAGCACAGAAGTATACCAAGGATGCTGAAGAGTCAACTTATTTTTGTCATTGAAGAAGAAAGAGGCCTTCAAAAGTTCAAATGCTTTCTATGTATTTTTTCCTCACTCCCATTGAAAGAAGCTATGAAAAGAGCTGAGGAATGCAAAATTCAGTGGAAAGCAGAACAACAGAAAGAAGGAGTTGAATTCAAATCTATATTAAATATTTTCTGCTGAACCTGCAGATAGGGTATATTCAGGGAGGACTATTTTATTTGTGTACATTAAAAAAACAATTCAGGAGAGTAGATGATCCACCTCCTAAGGTGTCACCTGATAAGTTTTGGAGTTAATAATGTATGTCATTATAAATAATTTAAACACAGGATGGAAAATAAAAATAAACCTACTGCCATGAATAAGTGATCTATAATTCCTAAAGTTTGTGGAAAGTAGTTTCTTGTTCCAAATACTCAGTGAGACAACAAGAAAAGATGCCCTCTTAGGCTAATTTTTTTTATGAGTAGAGAAGGACTCATGGGAGATATAATGTTAGGTGACTGTCTTAGTCACAATCATCCCAAGATGGTTGAATTTAGAGCTTATGGTGTGATAAACCAAAAGGTCAGCAGAATTTCTGTCTTGGATTTCAAGAGGGCGAACTCGAAGCTGGTCAGAGAGCCAGTTAGCATTGTCCCCTGGGAATCTGCTTTTGCAGGCCAGGGTGCCCACATTTGGTGATCAGTTTTGCCACCAAAGTGGACAATCACCAGTCTCTTAAACTGAGAGTAAGAGTAGTGCAAATCTACTCCTGTCAAGGTTCTGGGGGTGGGGGTTTCCCTCCTCTGGGCCCCCCAGCCCCACCATCTCCTGCCAAGGGCCCAGGGGATGTGTCCCAGCTCAGCCCGGGACTCTCAGTCCCTGCCTGAGCCCTGCTGTGGCTGTGCCCATCTGTGCCCCTGCCTCTGGGTGGGCTGGGACCTGCACTGCAGAGAGCTGCTCTCTGGGATGGAGCCCTGAGACCTGGGTCAAACCTTGTTGTGCAGAACTCTGGGAATAGCTTAAATGTCCTGTTCTGTTCCATTCTAAGCCCTGAACTCACCATGAGTTAAATAACAATGAGCCTGTTTCTTGCTTGAAGTTCCAGGGGGTTTTCAGCTCCAAAAAAAAGCGCTTTAAAGGACACAGAGGGGCTACAAAGTAGAAATGGAATTTTATTTTAATTTTCTGGATTTGTTTCAGAGGTCCACATCCAAGGGGAGGAAGCTTTGTAGACTCCCAGGATAAGCCCCCAGGGTGGGTCCTGGGACCTGAAACGTTGACCATTTTGAGACCTACAATACTTGGCTCCACACCCAAAGTACAGCCAGGCAAAGAATAATTCTTCCCAATGGGGAAAATACCCCATTGCTGCTCTCATTGTCACATCCTCTTGTCCCACCAAAGCCAAGGTGCCCAAATCCTCTTTTAAACACTTCCATTGGCCATGGTTATACAGGACATTAAACATGCTTCAGCCATGGGTCAAAACTTCCACAACTTATGACTTCAATCTTTCTGAGAGATATTTGCTTACCTTGATTATTTTGAAGAAGTTAAAATCTTATCTGAAGCCCTAGAAAGTACTTTTTTTTTCCTTTAGAATTTAGTATTTTGAGTCCTGAAAGAGTAAGGAAGGTATTATTTTGTGCCATTTTGTAAGTTAGCACCAAAATTCCCCTGTATGTTCAGGGCATTTGCACCCTATACATTCACTGTTTGATGTCTGGAGCTCTGGAGAGATGTAGAAAGCACGCAGGATTTCCTCACCATTCCTTACGATGTATCAAGAGAAATTTACTACTAAACCCCTCATGATGAGGTCTTGGAAAGAAGTATAGAATTGTTGTGTCTTCTTGACCAATTTTTTCTTTGCACTTAGACAGCTCTTTTTCTCCTTTGGCATTGAGCCTAGCTATCTTTGAAAAATCCCATTCCATTCCATTCCATTCCATTCCATTCCATCTAGAATTACAGTACTCCAAAAGTATGTACTTACTGTATTTATGATTCAATTACATTCCTTTAATCTGCCCTGCAATTTTCTAATGTATTTTGCACACAGTGTAATGTCACTCTTAAAAGAGAAATTATTGTGCATTACTAATTAAGCCTATTTAGCTATTTTAAGAGCCTAGAAATACTAGAAATATGGCATTTTCCTCCCCAGCTCTCTCTGAAATGTTTCTTCAAGTCTTTATTTTAAGAGACTATTTATTTGCATATGCTATCCCTTCAAACGTGCTAATTTGTGGCTGTTAACATTCTCCTCTAACTTTTGGTAACTATCAATGTACATCTTTTTATGTGTCCAGAATATATGATGAATGATTTGCATTTTCATTGCATTTTTTTCATTATACTTATTTAAACAGTTAATATGAAAATTCTACTCATGAACCTTGTTAGGATTTTTTTCATTTAATCCATGTCAATTATTCCCTAACAACATATATGAAATAATAAACAATTGTTTGCTGCATTTTCTTAGGGAGATTTAGAAAGCTGCAGTTCTGATTCTGCAAAAGGTGAGCATACAGGCTGATCTTAACGCTTAGATATGCATAGAATTCTACGGAAGGAGTTCCTTAAAGAGAAAGCATATGTTGTTTTTTACATATATATGGACTTTAAAGTAATTAAAGGAACTCACTGCACCCTCTATTTTCAGGTTTACATTGTTTCCATGAGGTAGAGTTTCAAGAATATGGTACTTGGCTAAGGCATACAACCATCATTGTTTTGCTGTTCAATTCCAAGTTAAGCTAAATTGTTTTGGTATTTGGCCCTTGGAAAATTGTGTTAGGTATAGAAGGCTTTGCAGGAGCTGTTCATTGCACAAATATATCTCAACAAGACAAGACCTGGGCTTGTTCCAAATGCCTTTGTTCCACTCAAAGGTAGGAAAAGAAACAAGCTTTCTAAGCTTTCTAAGCTTTCTACTCCTCTCCTGCAGACATAAGTGAGCTTTTAGTGCTGCAAATACTGTCTTTTTCTGTGAGCCCTGGTTGTGGATCTTTCCCATCTGAAGGAAAGATTAACTTGCAGTACAAGTTGTGTTAAGAATTCACCTCCACAACTCCAACACCAAAACTACAGGATTTTTATTAGTAATTCTTGATTAATTTGAGGCACATGAGAGGAAATTACAAACATTTTCCCTTCCATTTTAATGACTAATAGTTTCTTTCATAACTGGATAAAGAGATTGTTGTGGATGAATAGCATCTACTTTGAATGTGTTGCACCAATGCAGCATTTTCTAATTAGTATTTTGTTCAGTGCTCCTCATTATAAAATTTTGTTGTGCTTAACAAAAAAGACAATAATAAATTTTCCATCAGGAAAAATCTTTTGGTAAGTGCCAAAGCCATTTGTTTGCCCACAGCTGGGATGTGTTATAGTTTAGCCTTCAGAGGCGCCATGCCAGCAGTTTCCCATGGAGACCTGGAATAGTTCATGTATACTATGAGCTGAATATGTCACATACACATAGAAATTAATTGCTCACTCACCCACGCTCCCACCCCAAAAAAAAAAAAAAAAAAAAAAATCTTGATTTCTCCTTTTCCAGATGAATTCAAAAAGCAATAAAGCAAAATACTGAGAATTTCCATGGTACGCGAGTGCCTGAAATCACCTTGTAATTGGGGCTGTAGCACAAGGTGTTGGCAAGCTGAAATACTTTATGGAATGAAAACAAACTGGCAGGTAAGATTTTGTGTCCCAATATGACCATCGTGGTCATGTTTAGAACCCCAGGAGCAGAATTTTCATTATGTTTGATAAATTGTTCTCTGTCTGACATAAAAGGGCCTTTGTTCCTTTTCTGGCTTCTTTTTATTCCATTTGGAATCAAAGCAATAAATTTATTTTATTTTTATATTGAATATTAGACTGTTTTGTGATTGCATCCAATGTAAAACTTGTTGCTTTGCCTTCAATATAATTTCAGCAAATAGCTATTTTTTATCTTACTACAAATGCAATTCTTTAGAAAAGCCATCTGGCCCACCCTAGGCATGATGTGCCAAACTTGGAGTGTGACAGAGTTGTGTTTGAAAGACAAATGAGTGAGTGTGCTCAGTCCTCTTGGAATTCATTATCTGCAACTCCTGTTTAATATCTTTTTCCCAATTATTCTGATACCAGTATAGCTGAGGGAAAAGAAATACAATTTTGATTTAGAGTCATTAATTGGAAGAGTCATTAAAGATCAGTCAGTTACAACCTTTCTGCTATGGGCAGAGACACTTTCTACTAAACCATGTTGCTCAGAGCCTCATCCAACCTGACCTTGAACACTTCCAGGGATGGGGCATCCACAGCTACTCTGGGCATATTTAGAATCATGCTTTAAAAAAACTAAAAACCAAATTCCCTTGTTCATATTTGATAATCAGTAGCACTGGGACTCTTGACTGTCTTCTGTAAGCCTCCAGCTTAAATAAGAGAGAGATCTCTTTCTTTAAACTATCTCCCCTGTAAACTCAAAGATTTTCTTTTTATCCATTTTGGGAGTTCAAGAACATTGAACATTCTGTGGTCCCAAGCATAGTTTTCTTTTGTGACTCTTCTATCAGTGCATTATTCTGTTTAAGAGATATTGTATTTGAATGGAATAACTGCCTTGTAGTTAAGGTAAATCATAGATTCCTTAAAGTCTCATCTACTGAGTGATTTTTCATGCATATAATTTCTCCAAATATATTAATTAATCACATTGCTACAATTTACTTATCATGAAGAAGGATTTTCCTTGGAATCCACAGCATTTGAACATCTGTGCTCCTGATGGGCGGCACTGGAGTGAAGATGGTGAGGAACTGAATTGAAGAGAGTGAAAAAATGTGGAAATAACCAAAGCTGACCATCAAGAGCTCTGCTTGTGCTCTGCTGTGGCTTTTTTCTTCTTTTCAAAGTAGCACCTGTGTGCTTCCTGAGAAGATAATTAATTGGTGTGCTGTTTATTTTATTATTTGAAATAATGTCACAAGCATTAGTCTTCACAGCAAGACTGATTTCAGTACTTGCTATTTCCAAAAGAGCCCATAATCATAATTCCTGAGGGGCAGCTGTAGCCAAATTGCAAATGATAGAAACAATAGAAAAAGTAGGGTTCCTGTTTTCAAGGTGTCATTTTCACTCCCACAGATTGGAGAGAAGCTTGTCTAATAATTTTTGAAAACTAACTGGTTTTCTTATATTTCTGCATATTTTTTAAGCAGCTGTCATTAGGAAGATTTTATCTGAATGATTTTCTCTTTTGAATATGCAGTGAGGTTAAGAAGGATAGCTGAGAATAGGGAATAGTCAGGTCTGAGCTGTCCATGGTATAAAGCTGCCTGACTATGGTACTTAACGTCACCGAGTAAATTAGGAAGTTTATGCATTTTTTGAATGCTGTTTTCATCATATGCTAAAACAGAAGGCAACAGGAGTACAGAAGAGGAAATTGACACTCAATAAGAAAGGAGGAAACGCTCATTATATTTTTTTAAAGGATATTTATTACCTCACCTTTAACTGCAAAGAGACAAAAGGAAGAATCATGACTGAGAGTAGCATGCTGTGCAACATTCAGTCACCGTAGGAAACTGGGGATCTTTCTCCTTCCTCATTCATGTAACCAAAGATTAGGTTTCCTTATATTATTTGAGCTAAGGGAAATACAGTTAGAAAAGATTTATTTATTTTATTTTCATTTATTTAAATACCCTTTTACAGGGGGCAAGTAATTGCCAGTTACTCAGTGATTTCCATGTCAGAGTGAGTCAGATCTTTTTGGCTATATAAACAAATGTTGTAACAATGTTAATACAAATCCAAGATTTGTCTTTTTCTGTAGATTTAGTGGTAATTTTCTCTTATTTATTCCAGAGCATATAATTTTAGGAGAACATAATTCAAAAAAACTAGCATTGGTTTTCCTGGGGGAAAAAAAAACCAACAAAACAACAGATAATTTGCATTAATTTGATTGCAAAAGCATCAGCCCATGATATCTGTATTTTTTTTTTTTTTTTTGTTACCAGTAGTGGTTTGAAACTCTTTGGTAGAAAATTAATGAAGAACAATGAGATTCCTTAGATGGGTAAACATTAATATAAATGAGAAGATGTTCTTGGTAGAGATTCTTATTAAAGAGTAAAATAAGAGTTCAGATTTCTGAGATGGAAGTTTACAGAAATAATTGGAAGGGGACAGAAAGCCCCCAAACCCAACACCATAAAATCAGCAGAAATTATGAAAAAATAGTTTAGGTATAGAGATTATGGGAGTAAACCTTGTCAGCAATACCTGAGGACCAAGCTCTTCCATGCATAGATAGAAGTGCATATGCAATAATAAAAATTAAATACAGCTTAAAACTTTTCATAATTATAGTACTGCAATTTATAAAATGTTATCTACTTTGAAACATTTATTGTGCTTACTAGATACCCCTAGAATATATTAAAATAGTAAATAATAAATAGGTATTATATTATTCTATCCCAAACTATAAAATAACCTCATCGCCTTGCTTGGACTGTTGGGTTTCCAGTACCATAGAAACAGGACTTGTGGGAATATTCAGAATACAGAACTTTCTTAAAAATAAATGCTGCTAATTGGCAGTATTCAACTCATAGAAAGGATTGCTCTATCTGGACTAATTATAATATTGCTTATTGGAATTGTTCAGTGCTGAGTTCAGTTTCACAAAGGAGGGTAATAAGAATCCCAAAATATTTTATTGAGGAAGATATTTAAGTGGGGCAAGTAAAACCATTTGCCCTCATCTTAGAGCCAAAGCCATTAAACCACTAACATCCCACTGGAAATCTGCAAATTATGCTTAAATATCTCAGCAGTGCTGGAGGGCAGTTTGAATATTGTTATGATAGCAATGAACTGTTTGAATGCCTTTGAAATATTTCTCACAGCATATAGAGAACTAGGGGCTAGGGCCACACTTCTGGCTCTTCTCTTTCCTCCCTATTGCTATACTGTATTAGCAAGCAATAATTAATCCTAAGAATTGCTTTTGTTGTTTTTAATGCCTGCAGTTCTCTGGAGAGCAGTGTGTACAACTACACATCTATGTAGTGACTGTGAGAAGGTATTCGTTGTTTCCACCTTGACTGAAGTAGGTAAATTCAGGAATATCCTTTACCAATTTATGATAAGCAATTTATGATCAGTTATGATCCAAGCTGTAGAGCATTTAGAAAGCTCTTCTTTTTGTGTTCTGACTGGCAATATCTGTATTTATCAGATTTCTCTGTCTTTACAACTCTACTTGTTCAACTGTAAAAGCTCTGATTTATGCAATACTGCCAAGAATGAAAATTATCACAAAGAAAAAGAACACTTATGGGAACTTTAATGCTCAAACCATTGTGGCCAGTAGCGTGGTAAGGAGCTTGACTTACTGTTGAAGACTTTCAGGGAGCTTAACTAATGAAAGTAGTTCTTACCGGAAAATAAATCCTGCTTGCGAATTACTCAGGATAATATAGGTATTTATTTGGTCCCAGACCAATCGGATACCCTCACGGAAGACAAAACTTAGTGAGTTTACCGCATTGCTGCTCCTAACACTGCATGGCTCATGCGCCACCCCGTGGGCAATAGTGGAAAATTTAGGATTAATTTAGGATTTCTTTTCACTTCTGGCAATTCATTCATATGCTCACTACGTTCTGGAAGAAATTTCTCTGATCTTCTTTTTTTTTTTTTTTTTTTTTTTTCCTTTCAGATTGTGTGCACCGGTTCTTTGGCGCTGTAATAGCCTTAGAGGAAAAGTTTCTACAATGAGTAGAGAGCACGTCAAACATTTCATTCTCTAGTGCCACAATGTTATGTACCTTCTTTGATGTACCAATGAGTTTCCTACATAAATGAGGCAGCTTTCTATGCAACCTTATCTAGTGCCAGTGCTTTTCCTTATAGCACAGCTATTCACTGCTACTGTGTTAGAGTAGTTACAAGGAATTGTAGAATTACATTTGAAGATCTGAAACTTCCATTAGGAGCTTATTTTTATTGCCTTTCTTTCATGGGAAACTTGTTAATAACACAAGTTAAATTATAATTTTCTCCACTGAAATTTATTAACTTTTAATTAATTTTTAATAAGAGGAAAAGGATCCATCTTTAACGGGGAGCCACATTCTCTACTTGTGAAAACATATGCCAATACTCTTATTGAGAGTAAGGACCATCTTCAAGGACTAACTGAAGCCAGCAGTGATGTGGTAACAAAATCTGTTACTATCTGATTACTCTGGATAGTAGATATTTCAGATTTGTTGTTCAATGTTATTGTTCCATTGATATTACAGCCAGCGTTCTGAATAGTTGTTATGTCTTAATAAACTTTCATTTGAAACGAGAAAAAATAACTAGGATATGGTGTATGAGACTTAATGCTTGGGATGAGAAAAAATAGGGAAAGTGGACAAAAGGACAATACACAATATTAATTTCAAAACATGGACATGGGGATATCATAAATGGAACACATAAATTTTTTATCTCACTGTGATAGAATTCAATACCTATCCACTGGGAAGCATGAAGACAAAAGGTAAGTATGTGTTTTATAAATAACAGTAACATTAGAGTCTTCTTTTACTTGTACAGTTTGAGAAACTTCCCTGACAGCAGTCAAATTGCACTAGGAATAAGAAGAATCAACATCTCACAAGAACTGACTGATAGATGGTTCTAAACCTATTTTATTCATATGTTTTCCCTATTGATGTCAAGCAGTACTTGTGTAAGTAAGGACGGCTGGAACAGCAGTAGAAGTATGTCATGGAAGCTGTAATTTTTAAAGTTTCAGTGGTCAACTAAGACTAATTTTACTTTTGTAATGTAAAACTTTTAGCATTTTTTTATATGAGCATATTTCAAGACAATTGCAACAGTTAATTTTAGGGTTGTAATGTACTTCTGACCAGTCAGGAAGTTATTTAGTTTTATTAATAATTTTTTACAGTCAGAATCAGAGTGCTCATATACATCATGTTGTCTGACGAGACTTTTCAGCCTACAACTAATAGATGTGCACTGGAAATGTTCATCAGTGTCTGCAAGATGTAGGTTTTAATTTCTTCCCCTTTAATTTACTCCTCTTTGGTGACTAGTAAATTAGGGGGGAATTGGTTTTAACACTGCACATATAGAAATTTTTTTTACATTTTTTGTATTCCATGTGTAGAGCATATACAGGTTTTTCAGCTAAATCCAATCCACCTTCTCAAATGCTTTAATTTCTGTTTATGTCTAGTTAAATCTTTAGTCTCAAGCAGTTGATGTAATAGAACAGTATTGGGAAGAAACAGTTAAAAATGGACGAATGGTTAGAAGGATAGTAAATGTGCTCAACTGACCTTGCAGGTGGGAGTGCCAAGAATTTCAGGGTGAGAAAACTCCATTTATTATGCCTAGCATTGCTCATCGTCTGCCTGTTTCAAAAAGTGGACTTTCTGTGTAGGGATAACATACTCTCACAGATGTGCTCAAGCCTTGTGCTGGGAGACAGAGATCAAAGGATCAGAGGTTATAGAAGCACAGTCTCTTGATAAACTGGTACACTGGGGCAGGCAGTGCCCCCCCTTCCCAGGAGGATGAACTGAGCCTAATGGATCCCTATCCCTGTGTGTCTCCGTCCCCCAGGATGAACTAAGCCTCATGGAGCCCATGCCCCCGTGTATCTCTGCTGCTCAGCATTGGTAACAAGGTAATGAAATAAATCTACTCTTTATATTTCAGCTGTGGTTTGGTGTGTGCCTTGGCTACCTGTACGTGCCAATACACATCTAATCTATTAAAACAGTTTCAGCTATGGGATTTGTTTGGTTTGGAACTTTTTGTGCTCCGGTGAACCATGGGAAAAATATATTGTTTTAGGGACACAGAATTCTTGGACACCATTTTGAGCAGACTTGAGATGGTTCTCAGGAGTAAACAAACACAGACCCCTAATTCCTCACCAAGGGCAGCTTGGTCCTGGTAGGGTATCTTGGTTTATGACCAGATATATTATACATTTTGCTGCCTGTAGTTTACACAGTTCAAAAGTGATGAGAAGTTAACAATATTGCAGTGTGTGTACTTTTCCAATATTACCATTTTTTAGTGAGGGGACAGTATGCTTGTTTTATGTGAAGATTAAAGACACAACAATATCGTGTGACTCTTTCTATCACTGTTATGAAGGAGTCAAACCCTATCTGAGAGTGTTGAGATACAGGCTGAACTGAATAACCTGTCACCCTGTCCCTTTTCTACCTGTGGCTGCACAGAACATTGACAATAAATACGGGCACCTTAATGTATTAATAAAACATATGTAATATAGCAGAAAGAGAAAAGAAGAGCTTATAAGCAGATTCTGTGCTCCACATATACCAAATTCTGCATGTATTGGCAACACAAAAAGTTGTAATTTTGAAGTAAAATAAAATTTGACATTTAGTGCATAAATACTTCATGCATATTTTCCCCAGTGATAGTTGGAGAATAGGGCTGCAATCCCTCATCCATCCTTTGTGACAGGATGGAAGCATTTTGCCTAGAATGTGTAATATGAATTTTGTTTCTGGTTTTCATGGGAGACATAGGTATTTAGAGTAATTCAAGAAGCTTTTACTTGGAAGGTTTATGGTCTTGTATAGCTAGGCAAACTGCAGAAACTTCCCCCCACACCCCCGCCCCCGCAAACCCTGCCAAACTGAACAGAACACATAAAAATCTTTCTTAGAGTTTTCATAAAATTTTACATTCCTATCTGCTTTACCATGTGGTAATTGAATTTCTCTTGTCCATAGACCTTAGCTGACATATATATAAGGTGAATGCCGCCAGTGACCAGATGAGTCAGAGGAGTGATTTCTCCCTTGCTTTAAACATTAAGACACCTACATGAACTAATAAATCACTCAGGAGCAAGAAAGCTGAAACCTGTGTGGACGGTTTTTTTCTTTGACACTTGAAAAATGCAAAGTTTTGGTTTCCAAATAAATTAAAATCTGTTTTCATAATACCTTACCTTATACTAGAGTCTTCCTTTGAAATGAATAGTAGTGACAGAAATGTTGATTGGATACCCTGAAAAAGTGGAATGAGATGTTTAAGAAAGTACATATGTAGAACTTTGCAGGATGGGAAGGTAGCATAGTTCTCATGTGAAACATACAGCTGAAGCATCCATCATTTTCTAAGCACAATATTTTACACAAAAGCAAATGGCCTAGAAAGTGTCAGTTTCTGCAGAAGATAAGATTAAGACATATGAGGAGTTAAAACAGTTTTGTGAATTTCCAGAAAGACAAGAAGGGTTTTCTGTACAAGTGTGGTTCTGATTTTCTATAAATGTACCTACTGTTGTATTTCTTGAATTATAATCATAATCACTGTTTGACATTTTTAGGGTCAAATAAATATAAGAAAGCCCCTAGATCTTCCATTTTCGTCCCTAATGTGTTTGAAAGGAAACCAATGTCATTATTATTATATTATTATATTATTATATTATTATATTATTATAGTAGTATAGTAGTATATAGTAGTATTATATTATATTATATTATATTATATTATATTATATTATATTATATTATATTATATTATATTATATTATATTATATTATATTATATTATATTATATTATATTATTGTTATTTATTATTATAAATAGTTTACACTCATTTTATTTAAGCCCATTTTTCCACCCATATTGCAACCAAACTTTTAAAGTTTCAACAATTTGTCTTATTATTAATCTGCTTGGGATTTAAGAACAATTTTTAGATAAGGGGTAATGTTAGCACAGGAGCAAATGCACATAAGCCACTGTAAAGATATTTTGGCTGAAAATTCAAAGAAAGTTCTTGATCATTAAAACATTCTGATTCAATTTTCCAAAAATAAAAATAATAAGAAAAAAAAGTTAAGAAATTTTAAGGTGGAATTCTTGAAACCACAGGGGATTTAAATTAATAGATCAGGAAAGCTCTTTTGTTTTTTTATGCCAATCAGGAAATAACAGTCCTACATATGGTCTTGTAGGATTTTTCCACCACCTATCAACCTTGTTACTTTCTGGGTAAATAAATTTATGGTGGATTGAGATGTGTGTCAGTTTTTCTTAGTGCAATTAAGTGATAGATCCATGGAGTAGACTTCTTATTCAGTAATCAAGCTTCATGTTAAGATGGAACTGACCAAGTAAGAAGTGTGTGTTTTCCAGAGACACTGGAAAATAGAGTTAGACAGCAAGTTATCATGGAGTGTTTTCCTCAGCACTACCATAAACTATGTCAGTAAGATATAAGCAAGACAATATAAGCTCTGCAGGATCACAGAGTGAGCCCAGATCACCATGAAGCCAGTGAGGGATTTGGCCATTGACAAATAAAGGAAGGCAGAGTAGACTATGAAAGGCAAACCAATCCAAATGCTCCCTCTATGCAGCAAACATTGGCTCAGTGTAATGAGCTATGATTTTGTTTTCGTATAACAGAGAATGTCAACCAAACACCTTTCCTAGCTGTCAAAGGAATTTGGAAATACCATGAGTATTATATGCACACATAAGATTTTAACTGTTTTTGGTTTTGTTTTTTTTTCTTGCACAGGCTGGAGAGGGAGAAGTCATTGAGCATATCTAGAATGTCACCAGAAAATGAAGTAAGGGTTTACTGTGCATCTATGGAGGTGAAAATTGTTCTAGTCTATAATTGTCAGTACAGCAGGGAAGGCTTGACTTTGGGGTCTTGTTAGGAAATCAAATTGCTGTATTTCTTGCTGTTCAGCAATCCCTCAGAGCCAAGGATTCAGTATCTCCAGTTCTTTTATGTTTTGCTTTGAGAGTTGACGATAAAATAATGGAAATGTTAGAAGACCTCTTGAGGAGAGAATAGACTGGTGCATAGACTGGTATAGCATGACATTTGGGTTTCTGAAAGAAGAGGCACAGACCAAGGAATTTTCTTTTGTTTCCACTTTGGAAGCAAAATAAAGATCATAATGAAACTTTTCTCGAGAGGCAGTAGCAGACCACACATGATCTCTTTAAAAGCTTACTTTCTTAAAAAATAAACCAAGCCTTTTTTTTTTTTTTTCCCCTCATTTGGATTATTTGCAAGGTGTTATTGCAATGAAAAATCTGCTATTTAGGTGGGACCTAGCCACATAAAAATTACCATATAAATGCTTCTGTCCACCCAGTATGTGCATTAATTACAGGGAATTCCTTAATTTGGATGGTTCCTAAATTGTTATTGTGATTAGATTCAATAAGTTACAAATCTATGATAAAAAGAAAGCAAAAAAAAATAATAGTCTGAAAACCAAGGAACAGCCAGCATAACTATCTCTCTCCTTTAGTTCCTCGTATGAGCTCCAAAACTGTAGAGTACCTACTGTTTTATTGCTAAATGAAGTATTCTCTTTGATTGGTCCAATGATAATATTTTTTCTTTCTCTCTGTTATTTATATTGTGAAGCAATCTTAGTTTTGTGGAGTCTCGGGGGTTATTATAATTATTATTAGTATTAATGTAATTTCTTGCTAACTACAAAAATTTAGTCTTGGTGTTAATTAGCAAATTAAAAATCTTAGCCATTCTAACTAGGCAATGGCACTTGAACCAACTTGCTATGCAAGATGTTTCACAATTTCCAACTTGATCCCACTATTTTCAATGTGGTTATCCTCACCTTTAAACGAGTAAGCCAGCACAGTGTGAATAGACACAGAGGTAAAGCTGACTCTGTGGAACAACAGAATTTCTGTTCTAATGCCCATGTTTCACTGTCTACAGCTGTACCAGGTACTACTGTAGTTAAAGGAGAGGAACTTTAACCGTGCTTGACTCATCTGATCATGTGGAAACATCTAGTTTAGAGTAACATGAATCTTATCTGAGATGATACTGGCAATACTGACTAGCTCTCTGTCAAGAGCAAAGGGAGACTAAAGTGACAAGTTCAACGTTAGATGTCTATATTCAGCTGAACCATTCCTTGATTTGTGAGGGAGAAAGATGCTACCCTTTTTTTTCCTTCTAACCATTTCCTTGTTGTAATCCTATAGACTGCTGGCTGAGCAGCAGAGCGAATGTTACAGCAATCAAGGTTTGAAATAAAACCAAGGTCAACCGAGCTGAACAGAACACTAATGAACAAAAGATGCACTTGTTCTGGGAAGAATGGATTTTTCAATCTGAGTTGTCAAAATATCCCCTTTGAGTGTGTCTATAAATGCTGTAGGTGCTTCTGAAGCATCATCAGAGCTGCCAGTTTTGCAGATAGCTGGCATGAAAGAAGTGTGACTAAGACATGTCCTGGAACTGATCGTATCAGTACATGCACAGTGGGTTAAAATTTTGCTGCTGCATGACCTCTAAGCAAGAAGTCCACAAGCTGATGGAGATCCATGTGGATGAAGAGCACCTAGAAAACAGGTTATGTTGTATTTACAGCTTTTCAGAATGATGTCATATCCTACCACTCTCACAGAGCGGTGTTTGCTAGAGGCAGAAGTGGAAAGCAACTGAATCACTGATGTGAGATGGGTGAGTATAGAATAGTGTTTCAGTCTTTTCTTTGCATCAAATTTTCTCCTACATTTGCAGGCATGTCTGTGGGCAGAACAATGAGACCTTGCTTCCTCATGGAGCTGCAAACACAGTAGGATTCAGTGCTTTTATCACAGCAGCACTCATAATTAGATTGCATTCCTTTTAGTTCTTAAGAGATTGCATTCTTCTTGGTTCTAAATATTTACCACAGTTCAAGGTTTTTTTAAAGTGGAAATAAAACAGTTTTCTCTTCATTTTTCTTTTGCAGAGTACAGCCATACAGACTTCAACACATTTCAAGGTTTTTTTGCCTGGGATATTGAAGATTTTTCAGTGTTCAAAAGTTACAAGTGGTTCTATTAAATTCCTCTCTGCACTCAAGTCATTTCTACGAAATGCAGAAATTTCTAAAAATTACACTCTATCACTTTTGAATGATGCCCAACAAAAATATGTGTACTCTGTAAATTATGAACATTTATACTACTAGTTTCATCTAGTTCACCTATAACTCTATGATGCTTTTTTATGGGTAGCAAAAGGCATTAGCTTGTTAGCTGTAGTCATCATGTTCCTTTGATTCCTTTTAAAGTACTTTTCACTTAGGTTCTTCTGCCTTTCCCTCTTCGAGTGCATTTCTGATGATTAAATCTTTCATACTCTCTTGTACTCTCTGCCATCTCCATCAAAGTACTAATGGAGCACTTTCAGTTCACTTGCCTTGATAGGGCAACTTGCCCTGTAGGACAAGAGGCATAGCTCTTGCTGATTTTTCTGTCTGGCTTTAAAAGCTTGTGTTTGGTCTCAGAGTCAGTGAATCTTTTTGCAACAGTTGGAATATGGGTGATTTTGGACACTATATAGATTTATGTTATTGTTCTTTACACGGTTATAATATTTACTTATCTTGTTGGGAAGCTTAATTCAATATTTGTATGATGCTTTGAAATCCTTAGATGCTGTAGAGAATGAATTATTGTTCATTTATTACATACCACATTGTAGTGAGCAACTTACAGTAGTCTAAGCACCTTTTCTTGCCAGTGCATTCAGAGCTAAAAATTTGTGCACTATTGTAGGACTTTGGTGTGCCTTATGTGACTTTTTTCCTAATTTTCAATTAGCCAATGAGATAAGATCAAGAAGTATAACTATTTTATAAAATACGTGTATTTTTTTCATGTTTAATGCTTCCTAAAAGCTAAAAAAAAGTTGTAAAACTAAGTGATTTTTCTTAGCCATGCCTCATAGAAAGTATCTCCAAACTACCCTGTATTTCATTAATACTGTGAAAAGAATTTATGCTTGAAAGGAAATGGGAGTTTACCTTGGAGATAAATCTGGGCAACTGATATGACTTGGGTGGTCTCTTCTAGACTTGTTTTCTTATCAATGAAGACTATCCAGTGGTCATTATTTTTATTTTCTAATATTTTAATTTTATTTTAATAATAAGCTTGCCCTTCTATAATAGATATTTGCAGATTGCTTTATATGACTTATTAAACATGTAACATTTAGTTTTTGTTTGTGTGAGTGAGTGGTACACATACATACTTATACAGTTATATATATTCTGGGCTCTAGAAGGCAACAGAACCTTCTGGTGGGCTGGTACTAAATCCCCTGATTTGTGAAAAAGGCAGCTTAGCCACAGGCTTCTTCATGATTCTGTGGTCTCTCATATCCGATCAATACTTGAGGTGATTTTTTAGAATACTCTTGCCTTGGTTAGGGAGACTTCTCATCTCCAAACTAAAGGAAACATGCTCAAAAAGTGTTTTATGTGATACCAGAGTGGATGGCACATTCAGAGTGCATTGTGGTGGCTGTTGCAAGTGTCACCGCACACAGGGTTATTATGGTGACTTTTAGTTTGCTGTGTGTGCTGTCAGTCTGCTGCACCTCTCCTACTGCTGTTTAGCAAGGCACGTGAGAGTTTATTGCATTGATTGGAGAAAGGATTTTAAAATCATGCCTTTGATTAGATGCTTCCTAACTCCAGGCAATAAACTCAGGTTGTTTTGCAATGTACAGATTAAAACCTAGAGATGCTAAATCCAGAACATGGCTGCTTATAAATTAAGCTGAAGTGGTCATTATGAGAGGCCTCTGCATGCCATTAAGGGTGGTCGCAGATGTGGATTCACACATAAGAGAGCTCTTCATATTGTGTGCCTCCTGATAAGGCTTCCTGTTTGCTTTTGAGATCCAAGTGTGGAAGGAAAGATGGGGAAAAAAATCGTGGTACAGTCCTGCAATTTATACTTTGGCTTCATTCCCTTGTCATTACTACAGAGGTAATTTCATTCTCAGTTTCATCCTTACTTCCAAAATGGCTACTGAGATAGGGCAATCATTTGTGCTCACAATATTTGTGTGAGCACTTTTGTTGTATAGGCATGGACTTGCATTATATGCTACTGCAGTCTCCTGAATGATTTCCCTAAAAGAAAAGCAGGCAGACTGGAGTGGGACTACTGTGAACAAGAAATGAATAAGCCACCTCTTTTTCAGGAAATAAGTACTACAGTAGTTTGCAATTTTTATCAATATGACAATAAAACAAATAGTGGTTTTCAGAACACCACACCAGCTAACACAAAATCTCATTCAGCAAAAACCTACACGGTCTATTTTTCCATTTAAAGTAGGAGGGTGGGTGGCCATAATGAAAACCTCCAACTGGTCAGTGGGAAGGTTTTTCAAGGCATTAGATAGAGTAGCTCCATTCTGAGGTGCAGGCTGATCTGATCTGGCTAGGCTTGGCTACAGCTCTTCCACAGCTCAGAAACAACACTGAAGCCCAAGGAGTTACTATGCTTGCATAGCTCCAGCAAGTGGCTTCCTAAAGTTAGCACAAAGATCATCTAACCATTTCAGTTTCTGAAAGTGTCCAGATTGCCAATTTTCTTACAATTAATATTCTTAATGTCAGACTTTGTTAGAAATTGGAAGCAAGAAAGAAAGAAAGAAAGACCCACAGAAACATAGGGAATGCATAGGAAATTATCTGACAGGCAGGTGTGCAGACAGGCAAAGCAATATGCATTTATCTTTAGGTATAATTGGGTTTGGGTATTATGCAGGAGCTTCAGTCATGACTGAAACCTGCTCTGTACTAGATGCACTGTAGACATTTAATAAGAGGCAGTTCTGGAGTCATAACAAAGAATTACTGGAGTTTCGTGTGTAACTGAAGCACCAAGTACCATACCACAATCAATCGTAAGAAAAAAATTATAATGTGGTTCAAGAGGACTCTGGATACTCCCAGTGTAAGACAGAGTGCATAGCAGTATTTTAAACTACTTTTATGGTTAAGTATTCATATGTTATCTATACTAGGAGATGAAGATAACTGGTTTATTAGTGTGGTAATTGAGATCAAATGATGTGGACAACATAAGAGGGAGGCAAATATATTTTTTCTCAGAATGCTTAAATGCTTCAGTAACTTTAGTGCATTACTCTGCAACCTCTTCCAATCTGTTAAATATGTATTGAGGAGATAATGAGGCTATATCTTCAGTAACACAAATTATTTAAAGTAAAGCTGTGGTTTAAAGCTACTAGTTGTGAATTATTTCAAAACCTTTCCCAAAGAAGTTCCCAAGATAAGGGCTGTTGATCACTGTCTGTTTAAGGAAAGAAATTGTCTAAGATTATGCTGGGCTCTTTCCCATGTTTTCAGCTGCTAATTTGCATTAAAATATATCTAAAAATACATGAATTTTTCACAAATATTACTTTGCTGTGAAAGTATTTACTTTATTCTCCAAACTGTTGCTATGTACTTGTCTTCAGAAAAACCTTCAAGTCACACAAAATCTCCTCATCTAGACATAAATGATAGTCTAAGAAGAACTGACAGTCTCTTCTCTGGCATTTACCTTGCAGGCTGTGCCATTAGTGAAAGGATGCCTTTTTTCTTGCCCCACAAATAGCAGATGGAAATGTTCCAGATTGATTTTGATTTCTCCTTTAAAGGTGGCTGAAGTATTTCAATGTAATTGCAATAGCTTTTGGTAATATTACTATAATTCACTTTGTGCATTTTTTTCAATATAGAGCTTCTCCTGTGCATCCATGGATTGCCTATGAAATGGTCTAAACTGAATTAAGAAGAAAAACTGAGGCCAGATATGGTAAGGAAAGGGATCAACTATAATACTGTTATGTTAATGAAATCTGAAATTTGGTTAAGCAAAAAGGTATTTTCCTTTAGCAAGGCTTTTCTTTCTTTACATGCACTTAAATGATGCACCTAGACAATTATTTAACCCTAGAATCACAGAACCTGCTGAGTTGGAAGGGACTCACGAGGATCACCAAGTCTCACTCTCAGCCCTGCACAGGACACCACAAGAGTGGTGGGCATCATGTGCCCGAGACCATTGTCCAAACACTTCTTAAACTCTGTGTCTTGGTTTGATTTAGGTTTAACAATTTTAATATACTCAATTTCTCTTGGAGATAGGATTTAGGAGCAAAGACAAGGCAGGCCTAAAACTTAAAAGGGTATAAAGAACAAATTTATTAATAACACAGAGAAAATAAGGAATTAGGAATAAGATTTTCTGATCACTCCTTCCTTCCCCCATATTTCTTAACAACATACAGAGAAAACTTCAGTATGTTTTCCAGTTAAATAATCATTTCAGTCCACTCTAGAGAGAAAAGTTCTTTTTTGGTTTAGCTATAGGGTGTGTCTTCACTTTCACAGTTTGCATCCACCCAGGAAAATCTGCAAATCATAGAACTCTCATCTTCACAGTCTTTCCAGAACTGTATTATGGGTTATGTCAAACACATGGGGTATTACTTTTAAGGGCATGCTGTTCAAAGACAAAATTCTCTTCATCTCTTTTTCCATCAAATGTCTCTGTCCATCTTTCTCGTCTCCAGAACAGAGACACTCACTCCCTCGGGGTACAGGATCCTTTTCTCAAACACTTCTACACCCCCAAGTAGTTCTCCACAATTTAAAGGAATTTTCAGTGTAGCGCAGTCCCCCCATAGCCCACAATAAAGGTTTTTCACCCAACCTGTCCGTGGCATCTCTTCAATCTCTTCCCATCTGGAAACTTGGCTCTTATTTCACTAACTTCAGTATACTTCCTGCTTTATTCTTCTCATTCAAGGGAGGTCAGCAGATCTGCAGTCTTATCCAAGCATTAGAAGGATTAAAACTGTACACAGAAGGTGAAGGGAGCCAGGCCATGCCATCCTGGAACCGTGGCAAGACTTTTCTGGCCGCACGGGCTGTGTGGAGAGGGCTGGATGAAACTGCAGAGCCCGGCTGCACTTCCCAAGCTGTGAGGGCAGCTGGGGCTTCTCCTCCCCTTGGCTGCTTCCAAAACAGCGGCAGGGCCCCGGCTGACCTGTGGCCATACTGGGGGGTAACTAGGATCTTAGCAAAGGTTTCTCTTTCCCCTGGCCATCAGGCCCCTAGTTGAAAACGAGGAGGGGCCTCGGTGGCTCCCCCACCCCTGCCCGACCAGGCTGCATGGCGGGAGGGGGGCTGGGCAGGGCTGAGCCAGGCTGGCTGAGCCGGAAGACAAAAGAGAGTTTCACTTCACAGATGTGAGTCATGAAAGCGAAGGTTACCCAGGCTGTCAATTATTAAATCAGCTTTCCAATTGGTCTCTGTGGCTTAGAGAGAAAGTTCTCCTAGAGGAAACAGCCCCTGTGTGTCTCTGTGCGTTGTGCTCCTCCTCTCAGGTGACTTTTCATGCACAACCAGCACGCTCTGTCAGGCTGGTGCTGTGACCATTTCCCTGCAGAGAAATGTTTCCAGTGCCCAAACAGCCACTGGGTGAAATACTTTTTCCTGATATCCAAACTAAACCACCCCGACTCAGTTTCATGCCATTCTCATGGGTCCTGTCATGGGTCACCAGAGTGAAGTGATTTGTACCTGCCCCTCTACTTCCCCTCCTGATGGTGTTGAAGACCACAATGAGTTCTCCTCTCAGTCTCCTTCTCTCCAGGCAGAGCAAACCAAGTGACCTCAACTGCTCTTCATAACTGTTTGCCAATTTGTTTCATTATGCAGTGCAGATTAATAGAGATCAAGATACCAAAAAAGAAATTTTTAAAGGTAGATACTATCTTAGGCACATTTTAGACTACAAACGATATAGGGACATGAAGCTTCTGAACTTCTGAATATCTTCAATTTATTTTGATGTCTGTAGAAATGCATATTTCCATTTTTTTAAATCTGCTTGTTGTTTTAATAAAATTACGATAATTAACTCATGGTCATGCCAAAAATGCACTTACTTAAAACTATAATTCTATATTCTTAGCTCTGTTAAGTAAGAAGATACTGTCTCTTTTCTGCCAATGCACCTTCATCTTCCTTTTCCGATGCATTAAGATTAGAAAAGACTTTCCTTGCATTTCTGGAATAGAAATATTTTCTTCAGGTCTTTACAGTTTCTTATAGGCAGACGGATCATAATTTTCATGTGACCCCATTTCCCTCAGAGAAATACTCATGAGTGTCAACACTCCCAGTAGAAAACCTCACATTGTTTATAAACCCGAGACTTCCTCCAGTAATAGAGCTGTCCATTATCTGGCATTTCATTCTGTGCATGTGGTCATGAAACCTTGTCTGGTCATAATTTGAAATACATTGCATTTGTCTTTCCTGTGTTGTCATTTAACATTCTAGAGACATGGATAGGAATTCTGCTATAGATGAGTTTTAGAGCTCTCCCATCAAGAGGGCTGGGGAAGCCAAAAATATAAAAGGGAAACAATATTTAAAAATGGTAGTTTATAAGGCATAAAGAAGTTTGATTTTTACTTTTCATTATTCAAGAGTTGCATGTCCTTTTTCAAGTTGGCTCATTTTCTTCTGTGTTCCCAATTGATCACTTTATTGGATGCCATTTGGTCCCACCAGTGTTTGAAATTCTTAATTATCCTTTCTAGCTTTCTGACATTGTGTTTTCCCTCTTGACATTCACATACTGTAAATATAGCTCTATCCAGGATGAATTCCATTTAGCAGACATTGCTTGACAGCTCTAGTAAATTCAGAATGATCTATTCATTCATCAATATGTGTGTACAATTTCCATTAAGCTCAATAAAATTTGTGTACAGCTGTAATAACTGGAATCTTTTAGCACTGTAGTATCTTTCTAATTGTCAGGGAGGTTTCAGCAGTTGCCTGAGATATCTCTCTACTTTTTAAGGCTTTGGGAGTATTGAAGTGGTAATTGGCATTGGTAAGGCTGCACCTCAAATTCTTTGGCTGGTTTTGGGCCCGTCATTACAAAAAAAGATATTGAAGTGCTGGAGTATTTCTAGAGAAGGGCTGGGTAAGGGTCTAAAGAGTAAACCACACGAGGAGCAGCCAAAGGAAGTGTTCAGCCTGGACAAAGAGAGGCTCAGGGGAGACCTTACCACTCTACAACTCCCTGAAAGGAAGGTTGTAACCAGTCAGGGGTTGGTCTCTTCTCCCAAGCATAAAAGCAATTTAATAAGAGGAAGTTGCCTCAAATTGTGACAGGTTTAGATCAGATAGTGAGAAAAATTTCGTCATGAAAAGGGTTGCCAAACATGGGAACAGACTGTCCAGGGAAGAATTTGAGTCACCATCCTGAAAATATTTAAAAGATGTGTGGATGTGGCACTTTGGGACATGGTTTACTGGTGGCCATGGCAGTGCTGGGCTAGTGGTTGGACTTGACAATCTTAATCGTTTTTCCCAACCTAAACAATTACATGATTTTATGATTTGAGGAATAAAAATAAGGAACATTTAATTTTCTTATGGGAGTAGCTTTGATGGAAGATCTCCTTCTGCACCCCTTGGCTATTGTGCCTGTCCCAGTCTGCTACGACACCTTCCTAACCTCTACAGTGTCCCTGTTCCTACATGTCCCTGTTGACCCAAGCTGCAAACACTTGACAGTTGCAGGATAGGGGTGCTAAAGCTTGTAGGTGCCTAGGTGCCCTGCTGGGCCCACAGGCATGTCTCACTGCTTGCTTAGAAATATCCTCACATTTACACTCTGAAAAAGAAAGGTTAGGAGAAATAATAGAAGTATCTAATAACTTCACATTGTGGCCTAACACAATTTGACGATGTTTTTGTTGCAAAGGTTAATATATTCAATTTGGATTTGTTGAATCATGTAAAGTAATATTTCACAATATGCTACAGGGAAAAAAAAAAAAAAAAAAAAAGGAAAAAAGTAAAAGAGTATGTATGGTTAGCCTGTTTCATAGGACTAAAGAATGCCTGAAGATCTTTCTAATGTATTTTGTGTGACAGAATCAGTCAAAGTTAATGATTTTGCAGGCCTCACTTGTGGTTATATTAAAAATAATTGCATTACCCTTGCACAACTCATTTCTGTTGCTACATAGTTTAAATATTTTATGCAGTTTTTAAGGACTGATCCTATTCCGAGGTGGGGGAAAATGCAATAATTTGTGCCTTTCCTTCGTCTCAAACCGCAAGGAAATTTTCTACTATCACCATTATTGAGATATTCACCAGCCAGCCTGCTGAATCTTCCTGTTTTGATTTGTCTTATCCTTTATATATGTGTTTTAAATATCTATGTACTTACAGTCAATTTGAGTACATTTTTGAAAACCCCAATCATCATATGCTAAACAAGTGTGAAGTTTGAACAACTAAAATAAAGTCAAGGTTTTTGTCCTGAGGAGGAATTAATGAAGTAGGTGATATGCAGGTATATAGGTATAAAAGTGTGAACACATGATGAGCAAGTATGTTTTTTGTTGTGTTTGTTGGAAGAGCTTTAAGAAACAGAAATTTTGTTTGAAAAATGGTCTGCTGAGCCTTTAAGTACTTATTCAGAGAAGCTGTTTATTACTAATTCAAGTGAATTATAAAGGGCAATGAATACAGAAAGGGTTTCAAGAACTCAGAATGAAAGTGGTAAAAATTTTTGCATGTCACAGTCAGAAGTTTTTTCCATAAATATCTGCAATCACTTTGTGATGCGATATCAGCTCTATCAGTGGTAGCTGAAGAAAAGAAAATGTAGGTTTACAAACTTGAAGAATTGTGGGATAAACAGCAGGAGGGCAATAGAAGACGTAAACAGGAAATAAGTTATGGAAAGAGGCAATTTTGAACTAATTAAATGTCATTACTTAATAATTGGTTCTTAGTTAATTCCCAAAAACCTCACTTATCTTAATGATTACTGGACATCAAAATGTATCTGTGGGTTATAAGGAAAGGGGATGGTACTGCAAAGAGTTCAGGATGATGCAGGGAAGAGGTAACAGAATCTCTATGAAAATATTTATTCTCTCAAAACCAGAAATAAGTATAATAAAACATCATTCATAGTGTACTTTTTCATTTCATATTTACTGTAGACATATTGGCATTACTTCTATGAAAGCATTTTAAATATTAATATATTAATACTCATTTTGGATAAGGCAAGGGAGGGAAAACCTCAAGGAGGAAGAATTATGGCTGTTGGACAAGATTACAGAAACACTTTCCCCAGGACTGGCATTTAAGCTTTGTCCTGAGCTGTGCTCAGACCTCTAGGCCACAGCTCTCCTGGGATATCACATATTACGTATGGATGAGCTTTCAAAGTGACCTAAAAGATAGGCACTGTACTCCCTCTGAAAGGCAATAGGATTGAGGATCCTAATATCCCAAGGCCTTTCTGAAAATCTCATCTTATGGTCTTAACCACTTCATCACAGTCACTAAATAACAGCAGGTACTTGTTAACAGCATGTGTATTAGTCACTGAAAATAATTTATCCCTGCTTTGGGGCTCCTCTAAAGAAATTATACCTCTCCATTTCTCGGCTTTCTCTATACAACACCTGAGAAATAATTGTTTTCATTTTTCTTTGCCTCATTGATTGTAGAATAAATAATCCATGAATAACTCCCTACTCTCATTATTCTTCCGTATCTAGTGAGCAATAACTTTCGGTTCAGCTGTTTAAGGGCAGAAGGGCTGGAGAGGGATGGAAGAGTCAGGCTCCCATCCCTGCATAAGGCTGGGATATGGCCAGGTTGTCTCCGTCATCTCTTGTAGGTGAAAACCATAGTGATACTTCAATGCAGCTTGCTTCCTGGCTCGCTCTCGGGCTGAGAATTAATTACCGAATGGCAACATCTGCATTAGCGGCTCCCGCATCCCCAGCTCTCTGCAGGCGGGATGATGTTCGCTGCCCACCAGATCTAGGACCGCTCGGAGGACTTGCCTGCTGGCCACCTGTCTCGGATCCCAGCAGGCTGGAGCTCGGGGAGCCGCGGTGTGCCTGGGGGAAGCGGGGAGGGCGGCAGGAGCCGACAGCAGAGCGAGCAGGGACACAGCGCCTCCGCTCCAGCGGCACCGCGACACCGCCCCGCCGCTCCGCTCCGCAGCCGGCCCGGCCCCAGCCCCATCCCCATCCCCATCCCCATCCCCATCCCCATCCCCAGCCCCAGCCCCAGCCCCAGCCCCAGCCCCAGCCCCATCCTCATCCCATCTCCGCTCGCCCCGGCCCCGGCCCCGCTCCACCTCCCCCAGCCCCGATCCCCGCCGCCGTTCCCCGGCTCTGCATCTGAGCCAGGCAAGAGAGGACGGTCGGTGTCCTGGAGGCCCGAGGGGCGCAGAGGAAGAAGGAGGAGCTGGAGGAAGCGAAGGGAAGGGGAGGGGAGCGCAGGGAAGAGGATTTTCCCGTCTCCTGTCTTTTTTTTTTTTTTTTTTTTGAGGGGAAGGTTGCTGCTTGCTAGTGGCAGCGTTTGCTCCTGCTGAAAGATGATGAATACATGAGGAGAGAGGCTCTGAGCCTGCTTCTGTGCTGCGGGAGTGTCTCTCCCTCCCTCCCTCCCTCCCCTCTCCCTGCTTCTGTGTGTGTGTTTGGCTGCCCGGCTGTGTGTGCGTGTACACTGTGTATATATATCTGAGCTGGGAGGTTATTGCCAGCTTCTCAGCAGCGCTCCTCTGTACAGGAAGAAGGGCTCAGCTGCAGTGGTAGCATCAACAGCAGCATTAGCAGCACCAACTGCTTCAGTCGCTTTTCTTCCTTCCCTTCATCTCCATTTCCCTTTTCCCTCCCTCCTCCCACGTCTTTTGGGGAATTACTCTTCATAATTTTTTTATTATTATTTATTTTTCTACTCTACAATCCTTGTTATTTGATACTTCGTGGTGTTTGTGGTTTTGTTTTTTGTTTTTTTTTTCCTTGTTTTCTTTCCCCCTTCCTCTGAGAAGGAGGCACAGAAACACACACGCACAAACACAGAGAAATAAGGGCAAGAAAAGTACCGGGACTTATCCTGCTGCTGCTGCAAACCCAAAGATAGCAGACGAAGAGGGGGTTTGGCTCCTACCCCAAGGTAAAGCCCTGCCCCCTTTACCTCCTCGACACCTCCTCCGAGGAAGAGAAGGAGAGGGAGCGAAGGGGGCCGAAGTGGAGAAAAGCAGGTCTTCCGTGGCTGGCATTTGGAGTACAGGGAGCCAGGAAGTGAAGGATGGTTGTGGTTACCCGAGCTGGCTGCAGGGCAGCTCTCTTCCTCTGGATTTTCATCAGCATTAGCTGCAGAGCCAGGACTGCTCTGCCTGCATCTCGTAAGTACCCTCTTCAAAAGAAACATGCACAATTTCAGCTCTGAATTAAGCCAGAGGGAAATTCCCACAACTCTGTGATGCTGACTATTTTTACTTTGCTGATGGATATTGTGTTTGGTTTTTCTTTGTATGTGTATGTGTGCACTGAGGTCTGATACTGTTTACAGTGCTCCCCATCAGATCTTCCTTGGTGATTTCAGTGGTAGCTGGTGTGGAAAGTTGAAAGAGACCTGCTCTGTGATATAATCTTGGTTCTGCAATGGAGTCAGAGGGGGAAAGGAATCATAAGCTGTTCAAAGTTTAGAGGTAGTTTTTATTTGCCTGATCGGTTTGATTTGTTTTGGTTTTTCCTACCTTCCTCAGAAAGGATGCAATTTTCATTTGGAAAGCACTTCACTTCCACAGTTTTGTGAGGGAAAAGAGGAGATGTGAGCAGTTTCCATAACTAGTGTTTTATCGAGGAGCAGCAAGAGAAAATTCTGTCTCATTTGAAGAGGAAAGAATGATTATGGGTTGATGAGAGGGAACTGAGCCAGGACAGCTTTTCTTGAGAGTGAAGTTTGGCTGCCCATAATAGAATGAGCAAAGGTATTTTAGAGGAGACCATCAATTGCCCTCCCAGCGAGGCAGGAATAGTAGAGAAATGATCAAGCATCTGCTGAAATGCTGAACTTCAGACCAGAGGAGTATAGAGCACCTGTACAAGATCCAATTCTGCTATCAGTGTAAAAATGACAGCATATTCATTGATTTCAGTGGATACAGAGCTGTAGTTTTGAGCAAAGCATTTTACAAGTAGATGTCAGTATTAAGTATTTAGTTGTTTCTCTTTAGACCATGTAAAACATTTGCCAATTGCCAAGTATTTTTGAAATGCATACTGAAATGAAACAGTGCATTTTTACGTATCATCATCATACTGCCGGCTTGATCGGCTGTTTATAGAGGAAGGAAGTGTCCTGAAATGCTATGGATGGATGTGCTGGGATTGAATACATGTGAATGGAGCTTGATTCTACCGACCAAGCAGGGAATTGCCATAGAATGTAATGTACATACTGCATAGAGATCTATGTAGATCTCTATATTTATTTATTTATTTATTTAATTGTTTCCTTGGGGGCAGGAATGAACAATGCAGTTATTAGGGAATTGAAGCACTGCTATGCTTTCTTAGTGGGTTTCTATCTGTTATTATCTAATACCTCTTGGAAAACAAGTGTTATTCCAGGATTTATTTGCATTTGTATATTTGTTTGTATGTCAACAAATATGCACAGCAATGTCTTCATTGTTATCTAGGTCTCAGAGGCTGTAGGACGTTCCGTTGTTTTCCTACCTTTGAATTAGAAGTATTGATTCTGAGGTTTACTTCTTCGTTTTGACCAGCTATATTATTTTTCTTAGGCATATTATTTCTTCGTGGTCATCTCTCAGGCTCTGCATAAAAGGAATGTATGGGGGCAAGGAATCATGATTTAGGTTGTCAGAAATCTGTTCTTTGAAAACAAAGTCCCTGCTTTTCTCTAACAGGATTTTGGAGCTTTTTGTTTGTTTTTGTCACTCAGCAACTAATGGCTGTAATTTAACTTGAAAATTACCTACAGGGGGTTATCTGATTTTCCAACAAACAAATCTTTAACTTTTGAAAGAAGTTTATTGAGGAGTTAGTGGTTGCAGTAACATCCCTATAGCCAGAAAATCCCAGGAATAGAGGATATATATAATCTTAATGACAATTTTCAGTTTACAATTCAAAGATTTCTTTATATTAATCCACCTTCCAAGAGCTTATACATTAGACTCCTTATGCAGTGAGTGACATTTAATTTTATTTCTGACTCACTTCTGAAAGTGAAATGGAGCTAGATTTGTTTACTGGAAACATAAATATAGCTAGAAGTACACATCAGCCTTAAATTTGCAAAAGGATTGTTCACATTGCAGTACATGATGAAAGTTCTTGTAAAGGCTTGCAGGTGCTTGGGAAGTGGTACCACAGTGGGAACTCCAGTGCTGTGTCACAGTGTTTGGGTGCACCACTTTGCTGGTTATTCTGTTGCATGCTTTGCTATGCAAAGTGTTCACTGTACTGTATTTTGTCACTGTGCTCAATTTTCTGGATTTGTTTGCAACTTTGTATACAACTCATTGGGAATGAGATTGGAGAATTTTGTTCTCTGTTGGCAAGATGATGTACCTAGTCTTCATTCTTTAATTTTTCTTTTTTTTTTCCTTTTTTTTCCTTCTGTCAATTTTGAACCTCATATTGGGAATACTTCTGAAAGAATTAAAACCCGTGTGAAATGCAACATTGATGTAAAACTGATTTCCAACCACTATTTCATTTTCTCTTCCATTGTTAGTTTATGCTTGGCTTTGAAGTAATTAACAACATCAAATTTATTCTTTATAGTATTTTTTAGGAAGTATGCAAGACTTATGTTATACAGTGAGTTACAAATCCCTAAATATGAGCTTGCTATTCAGTATTTTCTTACAGTCTGCTTATGCTGGCATAGAAAAATATACTGTTTTCAGAAAGAATAGAATTGGACATTGCTTATGTGAATATACTGTATCTCAAATGTTTGTTTACTTTGCAAAGTAAATCCATCTCTGTTGTTAAAATGGAATCTCTCAGTAATACTGATTCAGAAGAGATCATGTTGAAAGCTTTTAATCTCATTCAGTTTTATCTCGAGATGAAGTCAGTGTTGAAAGCTTGTCCTGTGTTATAATAAACATACACTGTGATACAATATCACATGCATTAATGCTCAGATCTTACTGTCAATACAATTCACAGTCATGTTTTCATACCCTGGCAATAAATTCTTCATATTTCTTCTTTTTTTTTTTTTTTTTTTTTTTTAATAAATGTAGAGGAATGAAAACACCCTTCTGGAATCAAGGCTAATGAACAGCTCAACCAGGAGAGGTCATCACAAGATAAAAAGTAACACGGAAAATACAAATTTAGTGCTTTATACTCTTTTATGTGCCTAAGATGGAATGATAAGAATATGAATATGGATAGACTAACTCTCATTTGTATTCCTATAAAACACCCAAACACACAAAGCAGCAACCTTGTTACTTAAAAAGAATGTTAAAGGTATTAATTATAGGATCATCTCCTTCTCTGTGAAAGGAATTCACTTTGCAAGTAATTAAATTTCACAGCTAAGGTTTTTTTGTTTTTTCATCATGTCTTTTTTATGCAATGCAAACGTGATCAGTACAGAGCTATTAAAACTTCTAGTTCTGTCTTACTTTTGTCATAGGTCCCATAGCACTGCTCAAGTTGAAGTTTGAACCCATTTTACAAGACTTGGTGCAGAAATCAAATGGGGGGGCATGTGTAGTAAATCATCAGGATATGAACAGAAAAAATATGCATCTTTTACCTTTGACTGCATGGCACCCAGATTTTCCTGGGAAAAATATTGAAAAGGAGTAATATCCCTTTTGGAAGAGCAAGGCATTGTACAAGAAAGTCCTTTTTAAGAGGCCAGGTCAGATTAAGCTCTCAGCAACCTGGTCTGGTGAAAGGTGTATGCCTATGTTGGGCATATGAGAAGTCATATATTCTGTTAGATTCACATTTGAGGAATAGTTCTTTTCCAGATAATGTCTCAAACATAATGACATTTTTGGAAATATGATAAATTCCTTTTTTTTTTTTTTTTCTTTTAATGTAATAGCTGATTTAGTTTAGGTCTTGTTGTCTTGAGGTCAACTCAGAGGTCCCACAGAATTTAGTTTCAAGTATACCAAACCATTTTCATGTACATTTAATATTTAATCATTTTTCTTACCTTTGGGGTCAAAGCACTGAAAAATATAATAAACTTCTACTATGAGGGCCTAGCTTTCTTTTAACTTCATGGAATTTCATAACATTAAACATATGGCTTCTTTTTTATTCTTCTAGAACACTTTAGCTATAAATTAGAACAAAATTTGCATCCATCATTGTATAATTGTATTATTATTTAGGTGCTATTTATCGTAGTAAAATTCACACTCAACAGACAAGTGACAGTTTTAACAATATTGCACTGAGTTACTAAGTTACTGTTATTGTTTAACAACATTGCATTGAGTTATCATGACTAAATAAATTGGCTTTTTCTTGAGCAATATGTTAACTTATATGTGAATGAATGATATAGTATCAAATAGTCTGCTGTGATTTCAAAATTGATGACAGCAGCTAGAGCCTGTGTCAGTGCTGAAAATCCAGTTTCAAAGAGTCTTTAACTTTTGTGTATGCAACATTGCACAAAACCTGATTGCAGAAATTCATCTAGATACAGCAATTCTGATTCAAAGTTTGGCGTCAATGAGCATTGAATCAATTTTAAATGTCATTGAACTACTGTTTTAAAAACTGGCTTTTTCTTGGGCTGTTTTTACTTTGCTTGTTTGTTTAGTTTTGTTCTTTTTAAATTCTGGTGCAATAGTATGAAATAAGGCATAAAAATTTCTTTAATAGGTAGTCTAGCCTAAAAGAAAGTTTGAAAATGTAGTTAAAGATTATGAATTGAAAACTTGTTTCTGAATATTGGTTGTTTCTTTTGAAAGGAAATGAGAAATATTTTTTATTTTGTCAATTTAT
Source organism: Muscicapa striata striata (assembly GCA_030060385.1). NCBI lineage: Eukaryota > Metazoa > Chordata > Aves > Passeriformes > Muscicapidae > Muscicapa > Muscicapa striata. The sequence continues at coordinate 828,414 of JAREIS010000101.1, forward strand.
ATATATTTTTTTTACACAGGTACTTTTAACACAGGAGACTATTTCAGTTGCCGCAATTGTGATAGGAAATTATTTATATATAATTCATTAGACATAAGACTGAACCTCTTCTTGAATAACTCTCATTACAATGGATTGGTTACAGACAGTAGATTTTCCTATAGAAGTTCTTCAGGACTTTTAACTTGGATCTCTAAGTCTCTAAAATTGTCAGATCTCATGTTTACAGTTTAGTATTTATTACAATATTTAGGAGTTTTTAAAACTGTAATACTTTTAATGTTTGGGACAATAACAAACTACGCACAAACCATGGCGGAGTTTCTGCCTTTTGTTTTTCTGGATTTTCAAAAGATGATCTCACTCTGGGTGATCAGAGTTATAGGTCAAAATAAGATAATTAGTTACATTTTGAAGTGTTCCCTTGCCCATGCCTATGGCCTGAATAGCTGGCATGCTCATCTTACAAAAGTGCAATGTGTTCCAGTCAACTAGGAAACTTCAGGAGCAACATGAGTCTTCTTCATTAGATGAAATGATAAGTGACTTTGCAAATTTATTATTTTTAAAAATTTAAAATAATTTAAAATTATAGCATTATTTCCAAAATCCACATAGAGATGAGATCCTTCTTTAAAAGATCAGGAAGACCTGTATGATAAAGAGAGCAGTCCATTAGCTTGTGCCTTCTTGCACTGAAGGAAATGGAAGTTGTGCCACACATTTTAGGAACAGTGTGGTTATGTTTTTGTCAGTGAATTCACGATTCAATCCATTGGCATGAGATACTAGAAATGATTAAAAAGGTTCTTCAGACTTCAGCCTTTGAACTAACATTGATTTTATCTGTATTGCACTTCATTTATCCAGCTACTTCATTGGTATTACATAGGTAGATAATCCAAGACCACCAGCTAATTGCAGAACATGTTAAATCTCTAAATTTGGTGATGTAGAAAATTGCAGTAATCAGTAATCAATTCTTTTGAGCCACTTGCAGTTCCAACTGTGAAGACATCATAGATATTATAAAAAAATTCTCAAGTCTTATGCTTAACATTTACAAAGAGCTTGGGCACTTGGTTTTGATAGCTCTGCAATTTTAAAAGAGCTTTAAGAAGCTGAGACCTTTCCTACCTCAGAAATTATCTCAGTATTCATTCACTCTAGTAGCAGCAGCCTTTTCTGATAGGGTCTTCAAGGTTGAACAGCAGATAATTCAGAGCAGAAAAGGATATTGACATTCACATTTACCTCTTTCCTCTGCCTAAAAAAGGCTAGAGATTTTTTGACTTTACAATCTCCTGGTGGAGAGATGGTTCTTTCAGACATTTAACTTAAGCAAATGGTCATGCTAAGTCCATTGAGGGACGGGCAAACTTACTTACACTTATGGTTCATTATTTGATGTTAATATTTATCACCATTTGTAATATTTATAAAATATTTTCATTTAAGTGGTATATGCACTCCAAAAATATGTTTTAAATAAATGAGTGACTAAAACTGACTAAGTATACCTAGGAACTTTGTTGCCAGTTTTGCATTTCTATAAAATGATAAAAGCTCAAGTTGGGTTACAACTTTCAATGTGTAAATAAAATAAGCAGCTAAAAATATTTTCTAGAAGCCAGGAAGCATTTGAACTGTTCTAGCCAAAGGATTTTCTGTCCCACAAACAAATGTGATGTTTCAGAATGAACATTTATTATTTGTATCTAGAATATTTAAGTCCCAGCTCAAAGGGAAAGTATTTTTTTCTTGTGGAAATTTAACAACTGTCTAAATATAACATAAACATTCTGTTTGATTTTGTAAAACTGATGTATCATCACCTAAGTATTGATAAAAATATCTCGTATTGATTGCTTAATCATCTTGTGTACTTAAACTGGTATTAACTGTGAACCCAATGGAAACCTAGAATTTATAGAGAGGTAACACAAAAGATATGAGCTGAGGAGACTGCAAGGGTCCATTTCCATAAAGGTTAGCAGAAAGTCTGTGATGGAAGGTTTGCCAGAGAAGAAAAGGAAGAATTTTTGTCTAAGGGCCTAATGCAATGGGATAAAACACAGGAGGAAATGCAACCTTAATATATTTAAGGTTTTCATGTTTTACATACTGGTTTTAAGTATCATAATTTGTGTAAAGTTGTTAAAACACACTTTGAAATGCAATTAAATTGGAATGTGGTTTTACTAATTTTATGGAAATAGAATGAATACTGTGGTTCAGGAAAAGCAAAAAGAAAAACAAAATAAAACCAAACCCTAGAGTAGCAAGACACACACAGGAAAACAAAAAAACCTAAATTTACATCCTGTTGACCCAGGTTTCAAACACAGATACCTTCCTAAGATCTTTAGACTCTGCCCACATTTTCCGTGAAACATAGGAAGAAACATATTTTTCCCTGAATACTGAAAAAAATTCAAATATCTAAAAAAAAAAGAAAAAAAAAAGAAAAACAAAAGAAAAACTTTAATGAGTTAATTTTAAAACACAGTCAGAGATTAAAACTAGTGGCATCCACCATTGTTCTTGGCTATGGGAAAAAAAGGGAGAGAGATGTGCTGAACAGAGGCTGAGGTTGTCAGGTTGTCTCCCACACAAAATTTATTTTTCTTCTGAGGAATGGAGTCACAGGGAGTAGTTTGTCCTGTCCAAAGCATTAGCATTGCATTAGGAAAATAGGGAGGTTCTGTGGGGAGAAGAGTCAGGAGAATATCCTCTACAGGGCAGGCTCTGCTGGATACATTCTCCGAAGCTTCATCAAGCTGTACTCTCTAATGTTCTTTCCTTTGGTTTTATATCCAAAAAATTATACTAGTGGGCATACTGTCAGTTATATGATGAATGTCCTACCTGCTTCTTCCCAGGTACAGCCAAGCTGTTAGAAATGATAGCAGAGTTCCCTCTAGATAAGAGAAGGTATCCATTACTGTTCCGAACTTTTTCCAAAAAATATACACCACCAGATCACACACACTTTTGCTTCTGTTCCTAATTCATTTGCCATTTTTCACATGCCTCTTTTCTGATTTTATTCATCATCTTACTCCCTACCCTCTGCCCTCTCCCTACCCTTTCCTCCAGCAATAAACTGACTCCACTGGCTTCTCTTTGATTCTCACTGTATTAAGTAATTTGCTGAGCCTGAAACTAAGGGAGATTGTCTTCATTGATTCCTGATTAATTCATCTGTTTGTGAAAGCTAGGTACACAGGTAATAACTCAATTGAAATTCCTTCACTGCTTAATTGCCGTGCCATAATCCTGGCCTGTTAAATCAGATAATCAGATATTACAAATGAAGTAAGGATTTATTTTTTCAAAACACAATTATTAGAATATAATTAGAAGGAATGTTTTTATTAACCCTGTTTATTCATAAAATGCAATTTTAGGCTTTAGGTCAGTACAGTGCATAGGTTTTATTCATATGGAAAAATTGTGTCGGAAGAATTCTGTGAGTGAACTATGCTTCTAAATCTACATATTCATGACGTGTAAAGCCAAAATGGATCCAGCCCAGCTACAGTGATATGGTAGATTGAAGTACTACTTCTTTCTGCTTTACAGATCATAGAATCAATGAACCAGGGAATGGTTTGGGTTGGAAGAGACCTTTAAAGGTCATCTAGTCCAACTCCACCCACAGGCATGGACACATTTCACCAAAGCAGATTCCTCAGTGTCCTGTCCAGCTTGACCCTAATATTCCAGGGATGGGATATTTGCAGCTTCTCTGGGCAGTCTATTCCAGAATTCATTCCTTTTGTGTAATCCGAATCTGCCCTCTTTATTTTAAAAATGTTCCTCTCATACTATCAGTACATGCTCTGGGAAAAAGTATTTCTTTATCTTTCTTGTAGCCCCCTTTTAAGTATGGAAAGGTCTGCCTGGAGCCTTTTTTTCCAAGGTAAGCCACGCCAACTCTCTCAGCGTCTCTTTATGAAAGGGAGAAACCCTCTGACCATTTCCACGGCCCTCATGTCAACAAACTCCAACATGTCAATGTCTTTCTTCTGCTGGGGGCCCCAGAGCTGGACTCAGTGCTCCATATCAGATCTAAGGACAGCAGAGTAGAGGGGCAGTGTGACCTCCCATGACCTGCTGGCCATGCTGCTTTTTATGCATTCCAGGATCCTACTGGCTTTCTGGGCTGCAAGCGCACATTGCTGGCTCGCACATAAGTTTACCTCTGCCAATATCCCCAAGCCCTTCTTTGCTCTCAATCCATTCATCCCCCAGTTTGTATTGCTGCTGGGCATCGCCGCAACCTAGGTGATGGACCTTACACTTGGATTTGTTGAACTTCATGAGGTTCACATGGGACCACTCCTCAAGCCTGTCCATGTTTCTCTGGATGGCATCCTTTCTCTCAGTCATACCAACAGCACCACTCAGCTTGATTTCATTCCACAAACTTGATAAGGGTACCCTCAACCCCACAGTCTAGGTCATTAATAAAGAAGCTGTGCCTGTCTCAATACCCCGAAAGGAAAACACTCATTTCCATTTGGATCTCCATTCGAACTTTGAGCCATTGACTCTTTGGGCATGGATGTCCAGTCAATCTTTATCTATCTAACAATTCATGTGTCAAAGCCATATTTCTCCAATTCAGAGACAAGTGTGTTGTGTAGAACTGTGTCATTGGCCAGGTAGGTTACATCAAAGGCTCTTCTCTCATCTAGCAATAGAGTCAGTCCTTTATAGAAGGCCACCAGACTTGTCAGGTATGATTTGCCTTTTATGACACCATGTTTACTTTCCCTAATATACCTCCTGGTCATTCATATCCTTCAGCAGAGCTTCTAGGAAAAACTGTTTCATGAACTTCCTAGGCACAGAGGCTGATTGGTTGACAGTTCTCATGGTATCCATTTTTACACATTTTTATAAATGGGTGCAATGTTTCTCCTTTTCCAGACACTGGGGATTTTGCTTGACTGTCATGACTTTTCAGAAGTGATAGAGAGCTGCTTATATCTGCCAGTTCCCTCAGGACACTGGGAGGCACCTTATCAGGTTCCATGGACTTGTCTATCTTCATGTTCCTCAGATGGACTTGAATCTGGTCTGTTCCTACAATTGAGTCCCTGTCTTTATATTCAGGGTCTTGAGAGATGTGGGAAATTCAGTTGGCAGGAAAAACTTGAGGAAAAATATTTCTGAGCACATCAGACTTCTCCATGTCAGTTGTCATTAGATTCCCTGTCTCATTTTTCAGAGGGGTACAGTTTCTTTTGTCTTTCTTTCCCAAGTCACATACCTGTCAGGGTTTTGACACATTTTCTCCTGGCATTGAGTGTCCTGGTATGGAGCTATGTTCTTTACCCTAAGTTCATGACTTCAAACATGGTCACACTGAAATGCCTAATGCTTCCTTTTGCCAGCTGACTTAGTTGTCCCAAGCTTTTGACATGTAAACTTCAAGTCATCTTCAGCTTCATAGACTGTGCATTTTGCTGCAGTTCAAACAATAAAGATGTTAAACAATGAAGGACTGGAAATCAGACTTCCACTGGTTCTCATTAGAAACCACTAATTTCCTTTGTTACAATTACATTTTGAGATATTTAGAGTGCCACATTTACAGTAATTTTGAATCTTGGTTAAAGTACTGTAGACTGTGATTCAATTGGCTTCAAAAATCAAAATATATATTATTGAAATGTATGCAGAAACAGACATAAATGCATATATCTGCAAATTCCTTGTAATCCAATCTTGTATTCTCAGAAAAAAAAAAAAAAAAAAAAAAAAGAATAAGCTTTCAGAAGATCAGGACACTTTAATAAGATCTACTTTTTAAAAAGCCATGTTGATTTTCCGTAATTGCATTTACAGCATTTAAATTTTTATTAATCAGGTTTTATTATTTTGTCTAGCAGCAATATTAGTTGGAGTGGCTTGTAAATGTGCAGATCATATTTTTAGTATTTGCACTCCACAGTTTCTTTCAGCCTTCTGGAATCTCCTTGGTTTTTCAAGGTTATTGGAAATCAGCAATAATCAACAGAGACCATCTCAGTTACAGCTTGCCTTGCTGATTGAAGCTGTCTAGCCTTGTTAACCTCTGTTTAACATCTTCCTCAGCTTTTATTGGAATGTAAATTGTTTTGTTGCCACTTTGGGATCTAACTATGCAGTCTTGTTTGTTTTCCTAACACTGTATGTTTTTGTCTTTTCTACGTGATTGTCAAATTCATTACTTATGTGTAGCAGTCTTTTGATATGGGTCCTTTTGCTCCTCAACTCCTCTCTCACTTCTTAAAGAAACCTCCAAAACACAAAACCCAGCACCCACACCTGTGGTTTTGTTTTGTTTTTCTTTTTTTCCTAATAATAGTTCTTATGATTTCTGTGCATAGACAAATTAAACCTTATATATTTTTGCTTGTAATTTTAATGTATTTGTTAAATCTGTTTTACAAAATCACAGAAGGGTTGAGTTTCTAAGGGTCTGCTGGAGGTTATCTTGCCTTGCTCAAATAGGGTTCCTTATATCAAATCATGGTTGTTGGTTTCAAGCAGAAGGATGTAATATAATCTTTTCTGACCTGTTCTATCCTGGTCCTTACTATTGCTTCAGATCAGAAACAATTGTATTCATTTGAATTTCAGGGGTTTATAGATCCTCTGCATTCTTAATTTAACATCTTGCTATATCACTAAGGCCAGTCTCATAGAAATACCCCTCCAAGTCTTCACTGACGTATTTTTCTATATTTATAGTGAATACTTAGTTCAGAATTCTTGATGTCATAGAGAATATTTATATTCTGAATTTGAAAGTAAATTCTCTTCTGTTGCTGAATTTACCTTTTATGAAATATCAGTAAAACTAATTAATGTCCGTTGTGAAGAGTGCTCAGAGATAGGAGTTGATTTTATTTTTCTCCTCACTGGGAAAGGAAGTTGCTTTTGGTGTTTTATTAAATCTGAAATGGGGTAGCTTAAACTACTCACTAGGTAATAACTCCTGTTATTACTTCACTAAGAAGTATTTTTTTAATTTGTACAGCTCTTGAGTCCCGACAAATATAATGGCAGGCAGTGAGGACCAGTGATATGCTGAAACAGGGGCACTCAGATTACAGGCCTATTACGAAACCAGACACATCAAGAAACAGTCTAATGAGTGAGAATTCTGTCCTCACAATTACGACCTAAAAGTTCCCTTCAATTCTCCTGACTAAGTCTAAAAAAAGGAAGACGGAACAAAACTAGAAAAATCTTGAGATGGAAGTAAGTACTGAAATTTCAGACATGACACATGTTCAAAATTCAGTAGAGTGAGATCAGTCCTTCTAGATCAGTCATGTCCCTGCATATATTCCTCAAACTCTGTATCAGAATCTATTTGACTTTTTTTTTTACTAATGAGGGTGCACATGTAGTGTTCCTTTGGATTGCTCAAGATTCTCTGTATTGTATACCCTCTAGTGTGTTGATGTAGGAAAGCATCCCCCAAAATGTTGTAAGATGGCATGTTTTCAAGTAAGCAGCTACATGAAAAGTGCACGAGTAACAGAATAAAAGGAGATAAATGTAAAACAAAGAAAAATAAGACTGAATTTTCAACAGAACTATAAACAAAATTGTATAATAATTTTGAGAAACCACAACAAATGTTTCAAGTCTGATTGTAGGAGTGAAAATAATTTATTGGCATGTGTCTCGTTTACACAGAGGCATAAAGATTAGCAGTGCTGAGAACTTCTCAGAGAATTTTTGGTGCAATTTCAGAGGTGTGATTGGCATTTTATTGTTATACATACATTTAAGACAATACTCTTCTTCCCAAGAAGAAAAATATTCTTTGCAAGTATAGCCTGTTATTTGTACTTATAAATCTGTGTATTCCTTGCTTTGCTTTAATAACTCTGATTACAAAAAGAAATGAACATGAAGCTATTAAGTATCTTATAGTAATTCAGAATATAAAGATATAAATACTTCTAATAACACGCAAATTTTATATGTATCAAAGAAAAATTGTTCTGGTGTGAGTTTTAGTGAGGAATATAGATATTTTTCAGGTCTGGTGTTTAATGCCTAAAACGTTTTTATTTTCTTGCCTTCTATCTTCCTTCTGCCCCAGGCAGACATTTCAACTAATTCAAATAAAAATACTTATATGATATTCCAGAAGAATCTTATCCTTTGATTTTGGCAGAGGAGCAGGAGGGAAAAAACCAACATCTTTCTGTATATTCCTGCAGGCAAATCCATACTAACATCTGAGGTGGATCCATCAAGAGTTGAAAGATGTGAATAGACCCTGAGGGATGTTTTATGATAGAAGGGATGTGGAAACCATAGGGGCAAGAATCAGGACTTCCTTCTGTAAAATGCTCAGCTCCTTGAAAACAGTTCAGAGGCTCTGGGAGAAGACAGATAACCTGGTGCTGGTTAAGTTCCATAGTTCCCTGCAGTTTTTGTTGTACATTGCATGTTTGGGCTACTTTTTTTGTGGCTATATATACAATAAATATGCAAAATTAGCCTCAAATGTACATCTGACTATGTGTTATCTATGCCTGTAATAAGAAGACCAGTGTGCATAAAACAGTGTTTATAACACAACTGATAGAAGTAAATTTTTTCAGTGCTAGATCTCCTCTAATTTGTTTTTTTGCAATAGTAATATTTTCATAAACCATATTGAAATAATCTAGCCACATTCTATACAGCAAAATATCCCTTAGATTTCAAAAAAGCATTTATGAAATCTGGCTGGCAGAAGGCACCACAAATACTTTCAAAGAAGGAACCTGATTCAACTGCAGAATTGCTCTTCAAATACAAGCTTTGCATTGTTCTGGATTTGTTTAAATTTAATTTAATATATATAATCAACCAGTCTGCTAAATGGACTTCATACCTAAAGCTTGATTTTCTGGAAATGTTAACTCTTCAGCTAGTATAATTTCTGTGACTTGAATAATTTTATGGTTTAAATAATAAGGACCTTATTCTCATAGATTTAGTGAAGATGAAAAAAAAAATAACATGAAGATACGAGACATTGACTTCTAGGAGCACAATTATAAACACACATCAGCAACCATTAAGGTTATTTTAGAGTTTATTTGACTTATGTGCAATTTTCCTAAACAATTATTACTTTTTTTTGTTATCAAGTTTATTTCTAGAGAGGATGAGCCCTTCAGAAATTAATTCTTAAGGATTTAGAGTTCCAAAGGTTACATTCTGTTCAATTCAGAGGTACCGATTATTATTTATCTAATTGGTAATGAACACTGAATTTTAGAATATGCAAAATCTGTTCATTAAAAATGGCAGCAAATTAGGCCATGAAATGTAAGTGATTTGAATGGTACATAGAAAGTAGAACTGTCAGTTATTTTGGGGGGGATTTGGCTGTGAAGTGTGACTTTTTGGCTGACATCAGATAACTAACAAAATTTTGGAGCTTGAAATAATGGAATAGTTTCCAGTTAAATTAATTGATTAGGAATATAATCTGTAATGAATGGATAGAGTATGATAATCTTGTATCAGAATATCTCTGATTCTTTGAGAGCAAACTATCACACACATTTAGATAATTTGAAATCCTTGCCATTATCTTTTTCCAGAAATACTATAAAATAATTACCATCTTGTGGTCTTTATAGCATTTGCACTTCTAGTCCATAAGTTCAGTAGAGTAATATGCATCTAATATTATTTTTAATAGTTATTAATGCATATTAAGTTAAAGACATTTCTGTCACCCATCTGAAAATCTGAACTATTCATGTTTTGCAATGGATTGCCTGTCAATATCCTCATAATTTAAAATAATGGTACAATTGACAGAATCTCCAGAGATTTCTTGAAAGTGTTGCAACTTGTAACAGGTTCAAGGGATGGTTTAGGCCCATTTTGGTCACACTGGAAGTCTGGCTTCCAGATAAGGGAGGAGGCTGATGAGAGGTAAATCCTGCGAGGTGGAATAAGTCCTCCTTATCATGCCAGTGTTCCTCCTTAGATAATCACTAAACTGTGAATACTCCCCTTCGAATTGAGATGGAGACATTGAGATGTAGAATGAAGGTGTTCATCTTGGCTGATGGATCATGATTGATTTAACTACACTAAGAGACAACTGCAGCATCTCTGAAGATGTCAAAGACTCATAAATTATCCCAAGATCCACAACATTACATCATCCAGTGTGAAACTCCCTGCCTGAGGGGAGGTACCTGGTCATTCCCACCTGAACCTGAGTGACTATAAAACCAACAGATTTTGCATTCTGTGGACTCTTTCCTCCTGGAAAGACTTGTGGATAGAGTCACTCTCTTTCTTTCCCCCTGGCCCCTTGTCATTCTGTTTCTCTCTCTCTCACATTTATTACTAAATAAAATCTGTACTATTGCCTTTGGCATATGGTCTCGTTTGCACCTTAATTTGAGCAGGCAGAGGCATCTCTAATAATTTTAATAATATGATCTTAACACCATCAGATATACTGTTGCATCAGAAATAGATTGCACATCCATATGTCAAATATTACTGTATTTTGCCAAGTTTTATGTTTCATATACTAAATGACTAAATTGCTACGAGCATCTTTGTTAGGTATAATTTCTGGAAATCTCTTATATTTCCAAAATTTTTGGTCTCTTTTAAAAAACAAAACGTTGGAGACTATCTTGGAAGGAGATGTATCAGCACAACATAGCAGTTGAAACCACAGAGCTTCAGTGCTGTGCAGTCTTGAGGAGGCAGATCTGAATTGGTGCATATGGAGTCGTAAAAGTCCACTTGGAATGTCCACTTGAAATGTCCACTGGGCAGTGAAAAGGAGTCTAGAAATCAGTTTAAAAATAGGATAAAATTTATTAGGGCCACTTTTACTTTGAAGTGAACACAATGATTCATAGGGAGCCGGTAGACAATATGAATAACTTAGATTGTTGCTGGATTATGTCACTGCTCATACTATCAGTAAAGACTTCAGAGATATACCTAATTGATTGCTGACATTCATTTGCACACAGAAATAGACATGAACCTTCCACTTCTCTACTGCAGATCCAAGTCCACTGGGTGACTTCACTAATTTCATTGTTAATTCAATTTCTGGGAGCAAGGGAACAGTTCATGAGAGCTGCAGTTTGAATAATCAGGCATAATATTCTTCATTCCCATCACAAGAGGCTGCCCAGTTTTTCTTGTGGCTCCCTCTCGGATCTAGCTGCAGTGGGGCAGCTGATTTTTTTTAGAAGTGCAAAGATTTGTTCTGGGTAAGTGCAAAAGCTGATGCCTTAAAGACCTTGTTGCAAAGAATTGGTGTAAGTGGTTTGTTGTGCTATTTAATTAGTGTCTTGTTTTTATTTTCTTCTGCCTTTACTAAGAGTTAGGATTAAAACACAAAGGAGACAGATTTTTTTTTTTTTTGTGTTCAGGCTCAGTTGTTTATTAAATCCTATCTATAGAACAGAGAGTTCTTGCAGCACTTTTAGCTACTAGCTAGAAGTGAGCAAAATGGAGATGAATATAGCTAGTTACAAGGTTTTTCTAAAGCTAAACAGTCTAATTAAAAGCTAACACTTATATTATTTATACTTTGACCCGATAACCAAACTTCTGTGACCCGCAGTGCGGCACTAACTATGCAACCAAAAACTGCTGCGTGAAATCATGAAGAAGAAGGAAGAAGGAACAGAAAAGGAGAGAGAGAGAATGCCTAAGAACTTCCATATTGTCCCATACTTATTACTTTATTTTAAAACCCTAAATTCAAAACCCTTCACTTCGTGAAATTACGCACTTTTATTCTAACTACACACCCGTGATTTTAACCCCATTACTCAAATTTGGAAGCCTTCTTCAAGGCCTCAAGTCAAAAGCAGTGTTTCCTTGGGGGTTAGTGTCAGAAAGTACAGAAAGTTCAAAACTCCCAGGCTTCTGGGGGTCAACACAATGGGATTTTTTAAGCTGTTTGTTAAGAGCTTTAGGGCAGACCTAGGACCTTTTCCAGGAGTGATTATAAGTAGGATGAAATGTTTCAGTGAGAGTTTTGGAAGGCAGTTGGCCAGCTGACACTGACTGAGAGGGAAGTTAAGAACAAACAGGAGGAACTTTTTTCTCCCTTTATAATGGTCAGAGCTGATACTACAATTGGTCAGGACCCTAAGGATGGACTCATTTGTTCACAGATTGGATATACATGCATTGACTGATACTAAGTAAGGGATTGTTAACTGCAAGGAAATCAGGCATTTGGGAAAGCAGGGCAGCTAACTTTAGCCACCTTCTTTTGGCTGCCTATGCATGTGGTCCTTCCTGAAGCTGTTCTAATAAACCAGGTTTAAATAACCAGAAACAGAAGTAAATTTGATTACCTAACTTAAAGATGCCTTCTCAGGTATGGTCTTACTTTGACGCATTGGAAAAAATCACCTATTCCCATCTTTTTAACATTCATAAGGGGGATTTAACCCCAGACTGAGGCTGAACTGAGAGGGTTGGCGATTTAAACGATGACTATCTGAGTTTTTGCTGCACAAACAAATGAAGGTGTCACCAAATAAACACCCATGTTTGTATCTTGGGGTTTTTTTTTACTGTGTGTGTGGGCTATTAAATCCTCAAGCCATCTTGGGAGTACTAGCATGTCATAGTCAGGGTTTTGGGTGTATTTTTTTTTTCCTGTGTTAAAAGTTCTCTTTGTGAGTGACTTTATAGCTATTTATACAACAAACAACATTTTCCCCCAGGCAGTTAGAAGTTAATTTTCATCTGAATACTTTTTTTTAGAACAAACATATGAAAGAAAGCTTCTCATTCAAAGAAGAAGAACATTAAGCTTCAGATCAGTTTTTGTACAAGGAATAAGTCAGAAGATTAATCAAACCCCTATTTTGCATTCAACAGATCATTTAGTACACAAGCATAGAAAATTAGAAGCCTATTGAGTACAACTCTACTATTTTCTTGATCAGAAAATTCTAATTAAAAATAGTAGCATAGTAAGCCAACCTCCTTTTTACTCCCCACTTCTCTTAATTGCTGAGCATCATGGAGTTTTGTCCTTTTTGTTATATTTCTACTAAATTATACCTGATCATTACAATCCCAAAGCATATAATATTTAAGTTCATAAAATCATGCAAAAATCAACCAGACATCAAACGAGAACACTGGCTTTCAACAGCACACTGAAAATATTGAAAGTATTTTCATTTAAAATTTCTCTTTAATCAAACAAGCAAACTGATCATATCTGAATATTTTTTAATTAGTTTTCCCATCCCCCTTCTTATACAAATTGTCTCTTCAGATGAACAATTTGTCAAAAATCAATTTCTTTCAATCCCCCGATCTTTCAATAGCTTAAACTGTGCCTTGGTACCCAAAGAGATTCTAACTTTGTATGGAGGTTCTTTTCCTACTGTTGTAATATTTCCTTTTTATCTTCAGCATACTGACATCCATAACGTATTTTGATGTTCAACTTGATGATGATCTGGGAAGTTTTTTTTCTTTTTAAATTGTAACAAACTGCTTTTTTCTTATGCAAAGCTTGGCATCAGAATAGACAGTCTTCATAGTTTTACTGTTGATAGATTAAATTTGATTTGAAAGATGTTCACAATCTCATCCAACTGTTTCCCAGTGGAGGAAGTTTGGATGCATGGTGAATAAGTGCTGAGTATGACAGCAATCACTTGTATGACTTCAGAGCACCCAATATTTAATGTACCTAACACAGTTTTGATGCTGACTTATGAAGTGAATGCAATCTTCTGCGGCATTCCATCATATAATTAAAAGTTTTCAACATATTGTTTTGGCATAGAACTTGACCTACTTTCACACTTCTAAGGTATAAAATAAAATATTACTCGCATTGCATTCCTATTTTTGTAGAAATCTACCTTATCAATCTTAAAGAAAACTGCACTACACTCTAACTAGTATGTGTGTAATATAAGTCATAATAATGATTTATAGCTGAATAATAGCATTCCATGATTAGGGATCTAATAATAATGTATAGACATTGTGCTCAAAGCAATAATCATTACTCAAGTATGCAGTACCTGCAAAGTCATCCATACTTGTTTAAATAAGAAATTACCTACATTTATAAGGATCAAATGCATGCATTACTTAATCATAATACCTTCTTACACTATTTAAGGCTTTTTATGTGCACATTGCAGAGGAATGCATGCAGATGAAGGAGGTACTTGATTTGCAGAAGGGGTATGAGGTAGTAAGTCAAGTGGACTTGTTCCCATTGTCCATTTAGAATCAGATTGCTGTAGAATATAATTTTTGCCTCAAAACCTATTTTCCTATGGTCAAGCAGCTTTTCTTCTACTTTCTAAAGCAGAAAGAAGAAGCTGAAATATTTCCTCCTGAAAGAAGGAGCTGAAATGTTTTCCATCAGAGAGCAATCATTTTAAATGCTGATTTTAAATCACTGCTTTACACTTCAGGTGTAAAACCCCCCAAAAATTTTTAATGAATGGTTTAAAATCCTGATAGTTTTGGTATCTCTTTCCAATTTTAGAAAAGTCTATATATCTATAGATTTGTTTGGCATTTTTTCCAGTACTATATAGCATATAAACTTATAAAACACCCTCTCTCTCTGTACAAACTTTGTCTTGCTCCCTATTAATGTTATTATTCATCTTAAGCTCCATTTGCCTGACAGCAAAGTCCTGTGACACTTGGAATTGAATTGTAAATACTGACACACAAAGGTACTTTCTAACTAAATGGCAATTAACAAAGGTTGCAATGCATTTGACAAAGACTGGGTTAATTCCAGTCCTAAATATTCACTCTGTTCGCTTACACAGTCTAAGTAAAGGACTAGCAGTATCCTCAGCAATAATATAAGAACATCCACAGCTCTGTTTCGTCCTCTTTTAGGTAGTTCTATTCCTTAATTTTCCAGTTCTGGGCAAATGAATCAATTTCTTTGTGCTACAGCTGGAAATTATTTAGATGTTTCAAGCCACTGCAGTGGCATAAGAGATGAAGTAATTATCTTTCTGAGCGCATGGAAAAAATGAAGAGATGGGAAAAAGAAGAGTGCTATAATGTAAGAAGAGTGGAATTAACCAACAAGACAAATTACTTTTTCATATTTAGATACTACCAGGATTTTGTTACATTCAAGTTTAATATCTCCCCATTCTCAAATTATGTTGACAGGCAAAATTGATTTTGTTCAGTTCAAGGGTTATGAATTATTTAAAAGTTCATTAGTCTTTACAAGAAGTAGGATTTCTTGAGGGTGATTCTCTTATGGAGAAATGATAGTAAAACATAGCAAAATCTAAGGCATAGACAAAAGTATATGTTTTGTTGACTTTCAGTGTGACTTGTGCTCCTCAGTGTCTTGTTTTGTGGAGGATCAATGATGGTATTAAACTTATAAATCCAGTGGTGATGAGATTTCTGTACCTATCAGAATCACAGAATGGGTCGGGTTGGAAAGGACCACAGTGGGACATCTGGTCCAACCTCCCTGCTTAAGGGTCATCACAGAGCACATGGCATAGGATTGTTCTTGAATATCTCCAATGAGAGAGACTTCAGAACCTCTCTGTGCAATCTGCTCGGTCATCTACACAGCAAAGTTTTTCCTCATGCTCAGATGGAATTTCCAGTGCATCAGTTTCTTCCTGTTGCCTTGGCACCACCAAGAAGAGCCTCGATCCATCCTCTAGACACACTCCCTTCAGATACATATGCGTTGTAACCATAGTACAGTTTTCAGTCCTCTTCAGTTTATTGTCTTATATCTCAAGATCCACTGCCCTACTGAATTCCAACTCTTCCATCTTTTCATCGACTCATATGTCGTGTTTACTATAGAACTTCTGGAAAAAAACATCTATTGAGTTATGGTCTAAAGTATACAGAGATTCTGGCCCAGAAACACTAGAAACACTTAAGCTTTCAAGACAGTGAAGCTGCAACACAGCTGTCTCTCCTTCTCTCGTCCTGCCACAGCCTGTCAAAATCAAGCAGTGGGTAAATTAAATAGTTTTGTTTAAGAACAAGAAGTGAAGTAATTTATAGAAGCTTGAATCTGTTTGTGCAAACATAATTGTTTACTGAAATTCTTTACAGCACATTCCCAGGGGCTATGGAAATTGGTCCAAGAACAAGCTCTGCTATGCTGCTGCTCTACTCTCCTGTCAATATCAGCTCTTCTCAGACAGAGAAAGGAGGTTTCCATCTTCCTCTATCTTAAGAGAATTCATAGCTTACAAGAGGAAAGCATTTTTCTCTGCTGAAGTGTAAATGTGGGGAATACAGTTATATAATTCAGAGAAAAATAAAACTAAAGTGAAAAGTTAGATAAAAATGTTGCAGCACCAGACCTTAATGTGTATTTCTCAGTCATCTTCATGTGTTCCAGATTTTGATTCAGATGTTTGAACATGTGTATCCATCCCCGACCTTGCAATGATAAGAAGATTTATCATTATCTATCCTTTCCCATAATGCTTATGGATGCTTCAACATGTTGAATCTGCCATAAAAGACGTAAAATTAAAAAAACATTGAAAATATTGACACAGCATTTTTGCATTAGCATGCAAATGAGCTATCATTTTTCAGGGAGCTGATTCATGAAAATTACTTTTGATTGATCTTTATTTTAAATACAATTTAAGGAGAAAAAAAATTGTTTTAAAACCTATTATGTTTGTTTTATAAAAACATAAATTATTTAATGAGTATTTTGAGGACTTTTTCCATTTGTATGTTTGTGGGAGATGATTTTTATAAATATCTGACTATCCATTTGATTTTCTATTTTCAACTTGCTTCATAGAAAATGGTGAAAATATATTGGAGGAAATAAGTTTCATAGTATTATGAAGGAGAGCAAGGGCATAAAAATCAGACCCGATTCACCCATTTCCCAGGCATCCACTACTGTTCTCTCTAACAATCATCATTGCTACAATCATGAGATAATTATTAATTTTCAGTTCTTGTCTTTCATGCCCTTAAAATTGTTGTGCACTTGTAGAGAGTAAACTGACCAAGTGGTGGTTTTTATGGAGCATTTACCTTCTTAAAAATCCCATTTCACATTATCTCTGCATGTGAAGCACATAATGTGCTTAGACTCTGAAAATATGAGCTCTGATCTTGGAGGAAAGGATACAGAAAAGTACCTGGAGGGTACTGACTGCAACTTTGAGCTTCCTAGTACATTGACCTGCTGCAACTACTCTAGTAGAAAGCAACCAAGATGTCTGGATGGACACAATGTACGAAGACAGGCCCAGAGAAATGATTTTCCAAAGCCTTTAGTATAGAAAAATAAAGAGAAGCAGCTATTTTTATGGTATTCAAGTGTCTAATGGTGGAATGTAGAGAAGATAGAGCCAGGCTTTTTCCAGCATTAGGAAAAATTCCAAGTTACAATACAAATTCTGAAAAAATACTACAAAAAATTATTTTCAGAGTAGGAAGATATTGGAACAGGTTGAGCAAAAAGGTTAAGGAATCTTTGTCCCTGGACATTCTCAGTATTCAACTGCACAAGCATCTGAGCAAGGCCTACATGTGCATTCTGGGGATAGCTGCGTACTGTACCCATAAGCTCACCAGCAAGGGCATTGTGGAATTCTACCTGCTCTTATAGATAGAAAACAGGATGGCAGAGCCAAGGTAGCCAGTCAGGAAAGATGTAAGGAACATAATGGGCGTGACAAGGTTCACCAGAGAATGGGCCTGAAGCCCCAGAGGAACACTTCTTCCATTTGTGAGCTCCATGTCAAATGGGACTAGGAAAGGGAAATGGTGAAACTGCCCTGAAGTCCCTGAGAGTTGTGAAAAAAGAAGCCAAGGCTTCACCTAAAAAAAATGCAACCTGCCTTTAGAGTAATGAAGGGCTTTGCCCAACATAATCTGAGGCAAAATCTACAAATGCCCTGAAACCAACTGCTTGCATCCCCTTTTAGTATCTACTACACAGGATTGTTCAAATTAACAATTGGAATGATCATGGAAGTAAGAAGTGCATTGGTTTGAGCTGGAACTAACACATCCACAAATTCTCATCCTAACTCTTGAAACACAAAGGAGACTTGGAGGGTGTTCCTTATGGAGTATAAGATACATGAGGAGCTCAATTCTGTATTAAAATGGCACCATTAAGATTCCTTGGGGCTGTTTTGTTTTGTTTTGTTTTTCCTGTGCAGCACTATAATTTTGGCCTGATTGGAGAAGTGTACTTTTCTACCTAGAAACCAGATGGAAAACATGGATGTGCAAATGTACAATTCATAATATGGCATATTAATTATGTTTCCATGCTGATTCCTCTCAGTTTAGGTTCTGAATTTTATGGCGATGTATCCACACCTGTTGATGTGTATCTGGTTCCTAAAGGCAAAACAAGAGTGGACAAAGTAATTTGAGATGACTATGACCTATTTCTGCTTGCTGATTCATTTTACCTCTGGTGCTGCCTGAAGGAAATTACTAGGGTAACATACCTTTTTAAAATACCCAGCAGCTGTGTGGCAAAGTGAGCTGTGAATTTATGAAGCAACTGTGATGCTTCTATTAAAAGTTAATATATTTTTCATTAGAAGAGCCTTAAATTATTGGTGCTTTTTATTTTAAACACTTGTAGCATTTGATTAAAATGTGTGAAACATGTAATATGTTTCTTTACTGGTTGGATATTTTTAATATTCAATATTTAGCAGTTGCCACCTTTCAATGAGTGTCATTCAGAGAACAAGTGTGGTGAACAGAGCAGCAGGATAATGCCAGAGAGACCAGTTTGGATGGCATGGCAGCAGTCAGGTTGAGCTCAGCTCCACTCCCTTTTTTCCTACACTTTTGTTATTAATATTGCTGCTGTTCCTGTTCATTTACCTTTGTGATTGCTGTTTCCAGTAAAAAGTTCTTATCTTTAACCCATAATCCTTGTCTCTTGTCTCTCTCAGCAGAGTAGAGGGGACTCTGGGTTGGGGAGTGACATTCTAAAACCCCAGCAACTCCATATCTGAAATTGTAACTTCCCATTCAAATATCACAAATGAAAAGTGAGTGTTATTGACTTAACCTCCTCTCTCCCAAAAGTTCCAAAACCTTTGAAGTAAATATATGTAAATCAATTCATCCAAACATATACCACATAAAAATACTGTATGAAACTAACACTGAAGCTGAAGTAATAATTGTCCTAGATGGCATAACTACTTACTTGAACTAGTGGCTTGTAGTTGAAATCTGGTTTATATTTTACCTTTACCTCAGTGTGCCAAACTGGACTTTCATTAATATCTGGAATTCTGCTTTTTTTTCAAGTTCCAATTTTCATTTTTCCTGTACTTTTACAAACCCTGCCACTTTACAGCTATATTCAATGAAATAGTACAAATAACAGCAATTTCTGATTTCCTGAAGACAAGTCCATAAATCTTATATTAATATGAACCATTCCCTCCATATTCTCTTTTATTTTGTCTAACAAAGTAAATTAATTTAATTTCTTTATTAATACTTTCATTCTATAAATTTAACTTCTGGTGACCAAACTTAAGAAGCTCAGAAGTTTAAATTAAAGATCTGGTGGGGTAGTAGACTCACTTAATAATAAATGTGGAAATTCTTGCAGTGCATCTTCCCCACGCTAAGTCTAAATTGGTCTCTTGAGTTACTTATCTTTATTCTACTGACTATATACAAAATCTAAGGTAGCTGGACTACTGATTTGAGCATCTTATTTAACCATGTAGAATTGATGATTGGCTTACTATTTGGCTTAAAATTAATAAGATTATTGATATAGGCTTACAAGTTCTAATCAAGAAAAAAAATAAAAAACAATCTTCTTTTGGATGCCCAGAATTGTTCACACTGTGTGGCTAATTCACACTCAGTATTAAAATTTCAGGTGTGTCATTTCTGTATCTTACTAGTTTTTATCTGATTAGCTTTAGCCCTCAACCAAGGAGTGTTAAGTTTGACATCACATCAGTGACTACATCATATTTCAAAAGAGGAGACTGAATAAACCAGTTTGCATCACTTCAACATAGATTCATTGTGCAAATAAACTGGTTCTTTGCATAAGGCACAAATATGTTACATGTGGATCTAGGATTGAACTCCTTCTGAAAATGGAAACAGAGCATGAGTAGCTATCATCAGTCCCACTAGCAGGCCTTGAAGCCAGCAGGGTCCAATACATAGTTCCAGGTCTGAAAACCCATTCAAAGTGATTTTTTAAGATAGATTTTAAACTTTTTCCAATAATTGCTCCCAACTGGCCACAATAGTTTCAAGCATGAATCAACTAATAGTTAACTGTTGCAAAGCATAGCAAGTCTTCTACTTCTTAATAAAATAAATCGCTTTGAGATTTCTGAATGAACTTCAAATGAGATAATCTCCTAATTTCTCACAATGATCTCTCAGATGAAAGTCTATGGGCACAATCCAAAGCCTGACAGAATCAATGGCATTTTCACATATAAACTTCAATAGGTTTTGTATCAAAACATCAGTAGGTGATTACGAATAAAGCAGTAAATTTTTATCTGTAATAATACAGCTCGTCACGTGTAAAGCGAGTGCAAAAAATGTATTTATAGTTTATTGAGATTGTTTCAAATTAAACATGATGTGGCACTTCCCCCCTGCCAAAGTTAAAAGGGGTTTAGGCCCACACTTTGTATTCTATTCTTTGCCATATTCTCCTGGCTTAGCTGAATTGCTGCTTTCTTTCTTGGCTGAAGCAGTGCCCTGAGAGAACTGTGTAAGATTCAGCATGATAAACCTGCAAGAATCTGATTGTGCTAAAGTGATCCTTCAGACCTGAGGTCCTGAGTTTCTATCCCTCTTCTGAAACTGATGGTTGATTTTATCAGGCCACACTGTAATGTGAGATAAAGGAAATTTTGTATTTGAGTGAATAATTTCCTTAGTTGTAAACACCTATATTTTGTTAAAGTGAGGTACTTAAGATTTTTTTTCTGGATTCAATTCCAAATGCCCTGAAAACCTAGTCACAGATTTATGCATAATAGCAAGACATTATATTTAGCACTGTTTCTACATTAGAGGATGTAGGCTGTTTAGCTGTATTAGGAAAATACAAATATATGTGCTACAAATTTTACTTCAGAAGACATCACCCTAATGAGTATTATAATAATATTCTCTTCATGTTTAAAATGATGCATTAAAATCCCTTAAGCACTGTACTTCTACTGATAGGTGAATTATTAATAAGGTGATAATCATGGTAATGATGCTGCCTTATTAGGTCTTGATGTATCTTGTTAACATGCCAGTTAACTGTCTGTAGGTGTGGAGGGGAAAAGTGCTTTTTTTGTGCTCAGGAGAGTACTAGAGAAGTTAATATTTTCCTAACAAAGTTTATTGTATTCTTTCTAGGATATTTTTTTCTTATTTTTTTGTTTTTCTTTCTTTTTTTTAACTGCTTTTCTGAAGATTGTGATTGCCCAAGCCCTTGTTGCCAGTTTTACCTATCTTTAGGACATATGAAGGAGTGATAGCATCATATAATTATTGCATTACTGTAAAAAAACCCTTATTGACACCTACCCCTAAATTGCTGTCAATATATTAATCAATAATATGACCACTTGAGGCAAAATGCACCTAAAGCAGCAACAACAGGAAGCCAATAGAAGAACACAGAATGCAACTGCTTTTTTTTCTTCTCCTAGATATTTCTTTCAATATGTTAATGTTCTAGCATGTCAAAAAATTACTGAGGGAAAGAAATGTGCCCCTGCAATTTGGAAGTAACAAATAAGTAAAGACTGAGTCAAGAGAGTTTGATAAACCAAAAATCTGCCATTCATCTCTCTCAAATCCTAGTGTGTGCAAGCAAGCAAGCAAGCAAACTCTGTTAACTTTTTTTTTTTTTTAAATCCAGAAAAGTAAGTCTGTTTGTTTGTTTGCATCTTTAATACTGAGTTCTCCTCAGCAATTTAAAATATGCCGAACATAAATCTGTTTCCATAACACTTTCAGTCCAATTTGCAAACCTTGGAGATCTATTGCTTTCAGCTGCCAATACTTGTCTGTCTGAAGTTTGAGAAATTTATCTCAAAGAAGCTGAAATTCAGGAAATCCATTACAAAACTTGTAAGAACTAGGTAACTAGCTAGCGTTGTGAAAGAAATTATTTTTATTTCATCATTTTTACAGCTATATCTGAGGCCCCTTGTAACAGCAATAATTAGGGTGTATTTGAGGTTGCAGAAAGGACATGCTGACTGACAAGTGTAGTTCTGAGTGTAGCAAGTTTTTTTATGTTTTGCTGCTGGTTGTTGGCACACAGTGACTTTTGTACATTGGTGGATCAAGTACAAGATGAACATTTTGTGTCACACTAATGTCAATATAGGCTCAATATGAATCAGCAGGACACATTACCTTGAAGCCTGAAACACCCAAAGGAATTATGGTATGCTAAAATTTTGTGTGTAGTTGACATGCAACATAAGAGGGTTACCTGATCTGATAAGGCCTGAAATTCCTATTTGATAGGAACAAAAAAAAAAATTGTAAATACTATACAAAAATTTGTGGTAAAGTTTTACTGGTAAAATAGAATTTCTTATACTTTGTTTTGAAAAGAGTAAACTGGCATAATATTTTCAGTTTCTTAACTATTATTATGTTATTATCAAAATGTTTCAAATAGACTACTTCTACTTTCAGGTCAAAACAACATTTAACATTAAGGAGAAACAGTGGAATAGTGGTGTGCAGGGTTTCTTCCCTTGTTCCTTCTTTTTGCTTCCTCACATTATCAGAATATTATACTCCTAAACATTCCCAGTAGAATTTCTTAAATCTTATTTTGATCACTGTAATTAATAACACTGATAAAGTGACAATTAAAAAGTCATTGGTTAAAGCTGAGGGAAAAATTATTCCTTTATTTTCATTAGATTTTTGGTGATGCAAATATGCCAAATATTCTTCTTTACATTGAATCAGCATTTTCTAATGGAAAATTGTTCCAATTTAATAACTTTTTTGCTAGGTGGTTACAGATAATCCTCTCATCCAGTCAGTAGCTTGCTGTGTGGTGATTATTTTCTGTCAGAAAGGTTTGGTTTTTCTTCACCAAATAATTTACTGAGTCTTTTATGAAATGTTTTTTAAGACTTCACCATAGGAAAAAATGTGAAGTCAATTGCTACCTGGGAATCTGTAACTAATGAATAATACCAGTCTAATTAATGTCAAACTAATTCAAGTCCTGCAACTAGCTAGCTGAAATAATTTTCACTTCTTCAGGTACAAATTATATTTAAATTCCATAGAGAGTTTCTAATAATACCAAACATCAATGTCTTACCTGTTCAATGTGAATCTCTAATAAAACCCTGAAATGAGCAATAAAAAGAAATATGATTCGGTCTGAGAGTTATTACAATGAAATTTTATTTTTGTTTTCCAGAGTTAATCTTTTCATGTGTACTCTCATACATAGCTACATTATTCATTTTCATAGGGAGGTTTCCCTTAAAAAATAATTTAAGAAGTTGATTTAGTGCACAGCAGGATGTCAGCCTTTTTCAGGACTGCATGATTCATGGCAGAGCTCATTTATCCACACTGCCACAACAAGTCTGATGGAACTGGCTGCTAAGAGCTGCCTGGGCTGTGATTGCCACTGAATCAGTCCCTTAAGAGTCACCACCTGGAGCAAAAAAGTTTCATAAAATGCCTAACATAATTTCAATCTATATTAGCTATTTAGTGGCAGCCAGTAGGACTTCCTGTAAAACACCCATTGACATCCTTTTATCTGTTTGGGAACTGCTTCCCACAACTGCGCCTGAAGCAAGGAGAATCCTGAGCAATATTAGTGTGCTGTAAGTACACAATTTAATAGCTGATTTTTTTCCTTTGTGTTTATAATTGTTCACAATTTTTTGTTCTTTTTTACCTGCAGCCATAGCCATATTTTAAGAGTAAATGAAAATACAGTCCATATATTTAATGCATTGGGTGTAAGTCCATAATGCCTACTACACACCCTCCCTCCAGCCATATGTACTGGAACCCTGCAAACAGTAATTTGTGCAGCATCCCATTGCAAATTAGTACTTAAGAGATACATCACCTCATCAGTGAAAGTGCTGATCCAGTAAAACTGCTACAAAATCTTATTTGATGTCATTAGTGCTATTAGTGGCTTGTCAAAAGTCATTCAAGGTCAGATGCTGTGACTGTTGGAAGCCAGTGACCTCCATTGGCAGGTTTTTTTGTGACTGTGAGGTGGTAAAGCCTTTTTTCATGGTCATTTCTTAGTGGGGTTTTTATTTATTTATTTGTTTGCTTGGTTGGTTCATTGGTTGTTTTTTTTATAGTGAGGTTCCCTGATAAGGCAGAAAGAAAAAGATGAAAGGTGGATGGCTATGGCATAATATTATGAGTGTCTTTCTGTTCTTTCCCTCATTTATCAGATACTGAGAGATATTTTTGCCTTTGAAGGTGCATTACTTTTTTGGCTAGTTCATAATTCCACTATAATCCAAAAGGAATTGAAATATGCAATTTAAAAGGTGTAAAGAAATGAAGAATTGACTAGTCTGCAAAGAATCCCTTCTAAAATTGTAGAAAGATAATTTTATATTTACAAGAAGAATGTGTTTGGGCCCTAGCTTCTGAAACAAATAGTTGGAGAACACAAAATGTGTGGAAATAAAAGAAAAAAATTAAAGTATTCAGGGATAATTTTTACATATCAAATTTCAGTTATGTTTAAACACCATTCTGTGTTGCACATTATGTCATTTATAATGTCATTTTGTTTGCTCTACAGAAAGCCCAGATTTCTTTGTTGCTATATCATTTTAGATATGACATTTTGGAATGTTTAAGCACATACTGCTTTGTTAAAGTATATATTATACATGTAAATTAATTTCAGTGAGAAATCTGGAGTGGAATTTGGTTCTTATGTGGGGAAGAAGCTCAGATAGTTAAATTTTTGCATAAAAGAAGTAGAAGAAAAATTTGCTGGTTCCATTGGTCTGCCTGGAAATTTTCCACAGGGAGTTCTGTGCACCAAAGGACTGAGAAGCTGAGCCATCATTATTCGCATTTTTTTTTTATTTTACTCCTCCATGTAACATAAAGTGAGGTAATTTCCTGAAAGGAGGAGCAATATGTTTTTCATTCAGAACTCACTAGCTGCCTGTAATTACCATTTCAGAATTAGCCATCATGTGCAATTGATCATACTTTTAAAATATCCTTGTATCTTGCAATATTTTTTATATCTTCTAGATGTCCCTGCTCATTGCAGGGTGGCACTGGACTGTAGGTAACCTTTAAGAGTCCCTTCTAACCCAACTGTTAGGAAAAAAAATTAATAAAATCTGATCTGGCACTGTACATTTCAGCATTGCATACACACATCTGAACTTGCTGTATCTGAGATATGGTAGCTATTGGAAGTTCTCAAAACACAGCCATTAAGTCCTCAATAACTTGACTTTCTCATAATAAATTGAACTGTCTTTATCTCAGAAAGGGGTGTGGAATTTGTCTTTTAATTTTAGGGCACCAATTTTTTGTGTATAGCCTAAGATATCTTTAAAGAGTGGCACAAGGAAGTACCACCTTTTACATTTGGACAACCCTGGGGATATTTTAAGCCAGGCATCCAATACAGACAGCCATTTCAGAGAAAGCTGGCTCTTGCATCTACCAAAATTGTCCTTTGTCTACTTCTTCTCGTTTTCACTAAAGCTGAGTTCAATTTGAGAATACTGCTGGATTATAGTTTCTCTTAGTCTTGGCCATAGTGTATTGTATAGGGAGTTTCAGAGATCACTTTGAGTAGACTTTTATGATCAAAGTTTCACAGTTTCAGAGCGACAACTTCTTGTCATTGAGAGAAAAAATGTTCATGAACTCATTGAAATTTAGATTTTAAAGAGAAACAAGAAAAATAGCTATTTAGGTAAATTCTTCTTAAATCAGTGCGTTAGGGTTCTAAAAACTACCTGGGAATGCTAGGTGGTTCAGTTAATCAATTGTTAAGTCATCAATAGCTTGCTATTTGTTCTGTTTTGAAAAGTAAGAGTCCGTTCCTGTTGCTCATTTTTTTAATGTTCTTTATTATTTGACCATACTTAGGTTTTTATTCTTGACTGTCTGGAGTCAGAAAATGCATTCTGTATTAGAATTTATAGAAATATAACTTATAAAAATTGAAACTCTAGGCTTTTCTTTGGATACATTTCAATGTACACTGTACAAAAGGCAACAAAAATTTAACGATGGAATCCTACAACTAAAGTTACTACAGATTACGCTGAGTTGCATCTTCCTGTGTTTTTGGTAGTCTATAATTTTCTGCTTTAAGCTGGGTTTCTTTAGCTTTGTTTTAGGAGATACTTGGCAGAAGCATCTTCATTCAGAGATAATCTGCAAATTATCATTCATATTCTTGGTTTAGAGCCAAACTACCATTAATTTGTGTGGATGAAATCAAGATACCCTATAATTACTAGTTCTCTGGGTTAGTGCTGTTGTTGGGTTGGTGCTTTTTCCAGTAGCAGAAACTGACCACCAGTTATACTGGTTTTATGATATTGTATTTCTTTACAATTCTGTAGAATTTCCATGCTTTCCTGAGCACT
The DNA here is from genome assembly GCA_030060385.1 of Muscicapa striata striata. Lineage (NCBI taxonomy): Eukaryota > Metazoa > Chordata > Aves > Passeriformes > Muscicapidae > Muscicapa > Muscicapa striata. The sequence continues at coordinate 855,095 of JAREIS010000101.1, forward strand.
AAGATAAGCAATGAAGATGAATGCATTTCTTGTCTTTTCTACATTTCTTGCCATTTTAACATTTATACAATTTATCTCCAAAGTTAGCCCTGCACTCATATTAATATGAAAGTACTTCAGTTTTTCAGGTTTTTTTTTTTTTTTGGACAGAAAGATGTTTTGCTTCTTTTTCCTGAAATATAAATTGAATCAAAATGGTTAAGCTTATATTTTCCAGCAGTTTCTTTCCCAGTCATGAAAGGAGTGGTAGCAGACCATCTGAGCATCAGCTTATCAAACTTCACTTTCTATTGAGTGCATTATATATAAACAAAAACCCCCAAACCCAATAACCTCTGCCCACATTATAAGAATGGAGGATACTTGAAGGTCTGCAGGTGAAAGGAGGGCATGTGGAAGCTCTTGTTAGCCCATAAGGGAGATGGAAGGAAGGATACATACCTACCACATCCTGCCACATTCTTCGCCATGGAATGGCAGAAAAAAGTTCAATTCTTCTCATCCCATGTGTGCATAATCTTCATTCACGTGAATGAGAACTATATCAGTGCAGGAAGAAGAGAGTAGATGCTTTAGGCAGTAAGAGATGCAATTACTTTTCTAACAGCAGTGAAATGGAATTTTTAATGCAAAAAAGATGTAACCAAGAGCAGGAATTTAAGAAAATGTCTGCTTAAAAGTATATTCTCCAATAAAATTTGGAATTTTTAAGTAGCATATGCTGAAATTTGTGCATGTATATCTACATGTTCTCTAACATTTTTTTTCTATAACTGTATGCAGTTTAGGCATAAATAATCTCACTAAGTTTATTGCTTCTTAACACTAAAAGGCACACAGCTGTTTTCTAAGGTTCTGCTAAATTCTGTAAAATAGAGGAAAGTAATGGGAAATCAATTAACACTAAAAGAGTAAAAAGTATTTTTGTTACTGAAACTAAGCCCATATATTTTATCCTATTACTTAGCCATTAATCCATTCTAAGCAAAATTTTCTTTTAAATTAGATAAACATTAGTATTTCTGTGAGGCCAAATTTAGTTTTGTTCCTTCAAATTTTCTGGACCATGAAACATGTACCCCAGAGGATTTTTTCCACAGGAATGTGGAGACTTCTATAAGATATTTTAGAACTGTAAAAATACAAATGTTTGGCTGATCTTTGCAAATAGCTATTCCAGCAATTCTGAATTTTTTATTTAGTAGATTTAGTAGATTTTATTTATAGATTTTACACCAATGATCTGTTCCAGAAGAGTCTTTATAATCCACTGAATAGAATAATATTAAAATTGATTTTTAAAATTGGGAAAAAGAACTCTTATTCTATAATTTATATATCCATGCAACTTCTTCATATACAAGTAACAATTTGATTATATCATAAAGAGAAACCATCAGCTCAGAAAAATAAAGAGAACCTTTCACTTTAATTGAGCTAGTATACAAGACCGACTGAGGCATTTACATAGTTGAGATATTTTCATAGGAATATGGTTTGGAATCTTCTGATAGACTCATGTCTTCTGTTTTGTCATTTATTTCCATCAGCAGAGCCAAGTGTGGGCCATCTGGATCACACTCCTGTGCAAGAGATAATGAAAAAAATTGCTACTGGGAAAAATGGACCAATGAATATTATTATAGGGTAGAGATTATGCTTGCTTTTTGGTGTTAGCTGAGTAGTTCCAGAATGGTGTCTGCTGCTGAATTTAGACAAGTTTATAGGTATCTTTCTATCACTTCAGCATGGCTATGTGTCTTTAAAGACAAATGAAAGGTGTATTTGATTAAATAAATGAGTATGGGATGCAATGCTTCTGGCACATACATTGGTCTCAGTAACTACTACGGTACAGACCTTCATGACTTTTGCAGATGTCTTAAACTAGAATCAGAACCCTATTCCATGGCCTTTTGCTTTTTTATCAGGATATATGTAGGAGTGTTTAAGTACACTTTGAAAACAGATACAATTAATTGTGTTGTGGATGAAATGGCCTAAAAACTTGTGTCTACTGCCACTTGTATGCAGACATCAGCTGCTGCTACAGAAGGGTAGGTGACATATCATGTCTACAGGTCTGAGGTTGATGCCTCTGAACAATGGTATTGGATAATCACAGTTACATGTGTCAGTAAGACCTTACTAAATATTCTATCATTATATATCAGGCTTAGATCATCTGATTCTTCTCCAAGTCTTTATAGAGAAAAAAAAGTCAGATACTGTGGTTCAGATTTTTCATAATGCTAATAGACATGCCCAATCTTGAACTACTGTTCAAGATAATTTCTATTTAATTAAGGTTGAGTGTTAGCTTATATTGACTGAACTCAAGGACATTTAAGTGTCTATTGAAAACTTAATATGTGCTCAGCTGTGTTGGGAAATGCTCAAGGAATTTGCACATAGACCGAGGAGGAAATAAAAAGCAATATCTATCTAGATGGACAGATACAAAGAAAGAAGAAGAGCAATCAAAGCATGCTTTAAAAAGTGAGGAATGTGGGCTAAGCAGTCAGGAGACAAGGTATAAAAAGAATTCAAAAGGAAAGTCAGCAAATTTTTAAGTGGTGATAATGGTTAATTTTACTGAGAAAGGACCAATTAAAATGCAATGGAAGACAAGGAAGTAGTGTTGATGTAGGAAGAAGGAAGATAGGTTTAATGGATTTTGCAAAAGTGAAGAGATGGAACAAAATGCAGAAAACAGAGATCTGAGTCCTGGCAGTCACTTATTTCAGCTGTTGGGACATACAGTCAGGAAGGAGTACACAATATATATATATATATAAATATATATATATATATAATATTATACATAATATATAATGTGTGTATAGATTCTGATCTTGCTAAAAGCAAATATTTAAAATATAGGACTGACTGGTACAATCCTCAAGAAGTGTGCTGTTCTATTTACCTGCGTCAGGATTACATAATTCCTGATAAATTTATAAACTTTTTTCTTAAAACCTTCATTAATAGAGGTTTAGAGGTATCTTCAGGAAATCTGCTAACAAGTTCAGCTATCTTGGTGTTTAGAAATTTTTACTTCATTCTTAGCAAAATCTAAAACTGAAGCTGTTGTAGAAGGAGGATGATTGTAAAAGATGCAAAGCATGTACTTCATAGCTGGAGATATAAAAAAGAATATAAAAAGAATTTCAACTTTCACCAGAAATAATACTGCAATGCTTACAAAAGCAAGAGTTAAAACAATAGAGGAGCTATTTGCTTCCTCTAAAGTTCAGAAATCTCCTTGGAATTAGAGGAGAAGAGAGAGCCTGTGAAGAATTCTGCTTCTGCAGTAATTATTATTTGAATAATTAAAACATTTTTAATATTTTTCAAAATTTCTCCCCAATTTCTAGTTCATAGCAATGAAAATAAATTCTAATTTTACCTAACGCAAGGAAGATGCTGACACTTTAAAACAGCTCTTAAGACCTTATGCACATTAGCTAAGTGAACCTTTGATGGAGAAAAGGCATTCTGCATGGATGGCTGAAAACAGAACTGAGACAAAAGAGTTAAATATACATTTAATACAGTGCATTTTTACTTTCAACATTTAAGCTAACCTTGACCTCTTTTATCTCACTGCCACTAACACCAGAAAGAAGCAGATCATTAGCTGACTAGAAAAGATCAGTTTGTGTGCTGTGGAAAGGTACAAAACATTCTGCAAATAATCAAAGGCAGGCAATCGGAAAAGCAAGAGAAAATAATTTTCCTCACAGGATGTTTCAGGGGCAATGTATTAAAAAAACATTAAAAACTTTAATCTGATATGTTTCTGGTTTGCACTTTTGATCCATTTCAAATGGACAACAGAGTGACTTTTTAAACTGGAAAGGTGAGGCAAGATTCAGTGTGGAAAGGACTGACCGCAACACTTTTCCATGACAAGAGGAAAGTTCTGTTCAGACAGAGGAAGAATAAGAGCAGGGAGAGCTGGGAGGCAGTAAGCAACAATTTAAGTGCAAAGTGGGAGGTGGTTTTGCTCTCTGTGTGGTTTAGCATGATTTCAGTGGAAAGGCAGAACATCTAAATAGCCAGTTCTGACAGTTCTGCTCTCCCCTCATCCCCCAAAAAAAAAAAAAAAGCCCAACCTCCAACCTAAGTTATTTGAACTATAAAACAGTGATTTCCATCAGGGCTTGTTGAATCAAATGCTGAAGTATTGATGGCTTCAGACTTTTTTTGGCAGCCAAACAATTAATTTTTGAAAAATGTGAGATGTTTTTGTGGTTACTAATAACTTGGTGGTTATGACACTCATCTGGCATATTGTTGTGCCTTTAGTCTGAAGAAAGACTCAATACTGGATTTCTTCTTCTCAGGAAGAGAGCTTAGTCCCCCATCTACAGAATCAAGCTCTCTTTATAGTTCCATTAAATTTTGAAATAAAAAAACTGCAGCTTGACTGACCCAGAATGAGGAGAGTAGGACAGCTACCAATCTGCAGGAGATTCAGTGTTTCTGCAAATCTGAGTTAAAAACTTCATATCTTGCCTAACAGCTACAACCTAGCAAATACCTTTCAAAATTTCCTTCTGGGCTGAGACCTGTTCTGACAAAGGCTTCCTAAGAAAGTTTACTCCTTTTATGTATATCCTCATAATTCATTTCAGAACACAAATTTGACTTCAACAAACCATAATTTTCCAACAAAAACCTGTTTAGACGCAAAATTATTATTTGTATTCACATGCATTCTCCGCCAATTCACATATATTCCCTGTTTCAGGGAATAGATTCTATGACTTTTGCTTATGATTTTTTTTTTTCCCCTTAGAGAGAGGGCTTTAAAAAACACCCCACTTTAAGTCTACAATCCCAGGATAAATAAATGCTAGAAAAGAGTTATGACTACTGCATGGCAGTTTTACCTTAGACAGTCAAAGAATACAATGATTTCTTACCAAACAAGATCTTCTAGGAGAAAAAAACATAAATTAAACAAACCAACAGAAAATCCTAGCAACAAGTAAGTACGACAAAGCTACTACAGTTTTTGTGATTATGAAACTAGAATACTTGAGATGGACAGCTAGGGGGAAAAAAGGATTAAATGCTAAGAGAAAAAAAGGAAATGTCATCATTTGTTTCAAACTACTGAACAAATTGTTTATGTTGTTAACTACCCATATGTAGAAAAATAATTGAATTCTGATAACATATTCAGTGTATTTCATGTCTTTATCTCTCTGAAAGGAATGTGAGGAGAGGACTATGAAGTCTAAATTATTGAATAAAAAGCATTTGCTGAATACTATTAGAAGCTTTTGTCCTCTATATTCGTAAACAGTTTTTCATAATCGCCTAATATTTGGGATTGGAGAATTCACATAGTTTTCTGTTCTCTTATTTAAAGATTTATTTGTTTCTCAGCAGCTTTCCTTCGTAGTTTTATAAATCTGAATTTAAAATTCCCTTTCCCTGAATAATTTTTAATGCTCACTTGAAGTGCATTGTTTCACAAAAATTCCTGTCCTGAATTTATGAGATGTTTTTCACTCCAGCTCAGTTTGATTGTTAATCAAGTGTATTAATTCAGTGAGATCGTACAGAAGCTTCCAGCTGTATAAACTTCCAAGACTTACTGATTGGAGATTTAAGCTAAGACATGCATTTTTATTATCATTATCATGATCATAATTTTTGTGTATTTCACAGAATCAGAGAATCACAGAATCTGCTGAGTTGGAAGGGAACCCCAAAGATCATCAAGTCCAACTCCTGGTCTTTCACAAGAAACTCCAGGACTCATACCATGTGCCTGACAGCATTCAGCACTTCTTGAACTGTGTCAGGCTGGTGCTGGGACCACTTCCCTGGGGAGCCTTTTCAGTGCCTAACCACCCTCTGAGGGAAGAATCTTTACCTGATATCCAACCTAAACATCCCCTGACACAACTTCAGTCACTGCCTCGGGTCCTGTCATGGGTAACCACAGAGAGATCAGTGTCTCCCCTCTGCTTCTTTTCATGAGGATGTTGTAGACTGCAGTGAGGTCTCCCCTCAGTTTCCTCTTCTAGAGGTTGAACAGACAAAGTGCCCTCAGCCACTTATCATCTGATATATGCCTTACTGTGGCCCATATGCTGCAACCAGTGTCCCCTGTTTTCCTATGCAGTAAAAATTAAGGGGAAGAAAAATGTCTCACCTTGTTTTGTTTTGGTTTGGTTTTTGTTTGTTTGGGGTTTTTTGGGGTTTTTTTACCTATGCTTTTCTTTTCTCATTGAAATGTTCAAGGTCAGCTCCAAGTTTTTTAGCAGTAACAAAATTAGCCAAACAAAATCTTGACACCTCAAGAGAAGGATAAAATAAATTGCTCTAGGGTTAGCAAGCTTAGTATTGATGGCTGAGGTACAGCAGACACCATCTACACAAAAGAAGTTCGAAGTGCTGAAAATAACATTCTTACTGTTGCAGAATCACAGCTACAGGACATAATCTGTACATTGCTTTGCTCTGCATCTGCTTCTGTCCTCACTGGGTTTCTAGGACTGTGACAACGAGCACATGTGCCTGTACCACTGAGACAGACAGGCCTGCCAGGTGAAGAGGGAGACATAAATAGGAGCTGAGCTCTTCTCTAGCCCGTCCTGCTATGCCCTGTAATCCCACTGAGCTTTTAAAGAATAGACTTTAAGGAAAAGGTTGTGGGAGAAACTGTGAGAGACGTGACCTGATTTATAGAAGCTGCAGAGCAGATTGGTGGCAAAGATGAGAAAGCCATCACACTGATTTTGGTACCAGTGTCTGTCCCTACATGCACCACATTGCAGAAAGTTCTTCTAGGATTGTTACAATAGATACCAGGGCATGCTTCAAAGGGAAAAATAGCTTTTCATGTATTAAAGTGAAAGCTTTCTGTTTGAATGTAGAAGTTCCTCCTGAAAATGCTCTCACTAACAATGAGTAAAAGAACAGAACGCTCCAACACACCTATTAGATGGATTTTTACTGTTTGAAAATATAGAAACCTAATTCAACAGTAACATTTGTTTTCAGTATTTCTGTTTGCTAAACATTTATACTATGATAGGATATCTTATGAAAGCAAAAAATTTTAGATTTTGTAGGTATTTTATCTCTAATTATTATTTTGAGTGTATTTACTTCACTTGAAGTTATTCCTAGGTTGGGTTCAGTGAGCTCAAAAGTGTCAGATAACTTCATAGTCTTTAAAGTTCATTTGAGATGATGTATTAGAAAAATGTTCAGGAAACACTAATTAACAGTAATTTAGCCGTATACAATGCAGCTTGATTACATTTACATATAGAAGAAAGTCTAATTCAAGTGGCATCATCAGATACTTTTATTGATGCTATAGTGAACATGGGCTGTAGAAAACATCATTTTCTATCCAAAAACAACATTAAAACATCTTGTTGCATAATAACACCTTGCAAGCAGACTATTTTCCCTTCAGTGCAAACTTTCATGCTTATCTGATTACATTCATTTTGGAGACACTCAGGGTGGCTAGGTTTATAGGGAGACTGCAGAGGAAGGGTGGTAGGAGTTGAGATATTTCTGAAGAAAATTCCTTTTTTAAAGTACTTGTGTTTTATTTGGGTTTACATATTTATTTTAGTGCACATAAACCTCAGTGTTACTGGCTGACTAATTACATCTGTGCATTTTCAATTACAGTTTCTCAGTTAAGAAATCCTGCATTTATTTTATGTCAGCATTCCTATTCATTTAATGACCTACACTACAGGATGTTTTCCTGTGTCTGCCAGTTCAGAGATGCATAAGAGAATATCAGTAGTTGGTGAATATTTCAACAGCACGCGGAAGCGATGCATCTCATCTAAAACTTGATGAAGTCAAGAACAGTTTGGCCCTAGCCTCAGAAAGCTCCAGAATGGAGGTATGTCTCCTTCCCACATTCTCAGAAATAACCCGCAAGATCCAATAATAATTTTCCCAGGTCGACGGCAGATTCCCTGCTCTGAACTTTGATTGCTTTTGCCTTCAAGCATTTCCTGCATAGGTCCTTAGGTACTGCAATATCCAGCTGTTCATATTCAGGAAATGCAGTTGCAGGCACATGTTGAACTGCAGGACTGCTGAAACAGGTTCCTTCTAGAAAGCACACACTTTCATAACCTTGATGCTCTACTGCACTTGGCTTCACTGGTGTCTTTGCAGGGTTCTGCCAGTGCTCTAGGGATGAACACATAGGTACAGGTACTGAACTGAACAGGCTGGTTCTCTGCCCGCTGTGATTTTCACCCCTCCAGCACAGTAATCTGCTATCCAAGGGAACAACCTAGGGACCAGGCTGCGATTTGCGCTTTGCTAATGGGCAATAGAAACAACATAGGTTGTAAAACCCATCTTAGCTTATCCTCTTTTAAGATATAATGCTTGTCAAAATGTTTTTGAATTACAAATCATATTGTTGTTAAGTCCTTCCTGTCTGAGATCCCTACAGGGGACAAACACCTACAGGTTTATGGACAAGATAATGTCAATTCCCTCTTTCATAAACAATTTTTTAAATGGATATTTTGTCAGTGTTATTACATTACTGGCATATCCTTATGGCATGGAATGAACTGGAAATGGTCTCTCTACCAGCACAGTGAGATTCCACTCACTCATATAGAAAGTAAACATGCACATACAAAAATACACGTTGTCATTGTCAGATGCTGCTACTCATAAGGTTTAATTTGAGACTTGTACGTGCCATGCACAGCATATAAAGTTTACTGGCAGGGTAAGCACCTATTTAAATATATGTGACATTTTTTTATTCTGATAATGCTCATCTTTAACCAGAAACTGTATATAAGAAATCCTGTTTACAAGTAGAACTTTGGATAGACTGTGGTTTTGAAATGGAGACAGTTGTTCAAATAAAATATTGTTCTTTTGTGGTTTGTGTTTTTGAATTTTTTAAAATTATTTTACTTCCAACTATTTGCCAGTTATGATTTTAAAAAGTATTTACACTATTTCAACTTCATTTCAGGAATTTAATTTACCAGAAGAAGCTAAGATTATCTTTGTTTTTAATTTAAATTAATAGAATCAAAAGCTTAATTTGTTGGAGACACTTTCCATGAAAAAATGTCAGGGGTTTTATATTCATATAGTGTTTTAAGGAAACATTTATGACTGATACTTGTAATTTCAGGAAAAGAGCTTTGAAGGGTGTTTTTTTGAGAAATTCTTATGGGGGATTAAAATATTGTGAGTCAAAAAAACCAGGACCTTTTGATGCTGTCTTCAAAATGCAATGTTGTTTGCCTTCAGAAGACAGTTTGCTCCTTATGGAGGAACTGGTGGTATAATATTTTACCCAAATCTTCACGCAAGGAGTCTCATCTCAGCAAGTCTGTTTGAACTGGTGGACTAAAGCAATACTGGCTAAATTTTTGGCCACACCTCAGGCTCATTTTGGGTTGTTTTGTGTGTGTTTTTCATATAGTAGTTCAGTGGAAAATTATAATTCTGGAATAATCATGCACAATTACTCAGGAGAAGTAGTTTTGTCTGTTTCCTGAGCTCTGCTCTGGCTGGCTCAGGACAGGTGTGCACAGTCATCCAGCCCCACTTCTGTGCCACTTTTTGCTGATTGGCACTGTAGGAAACAGCAGCTGTTTGTGTGGCTTTTTTTTCCCTCTGTTTGCTCAAGGTTTTTGTCAAGAGACCCAACAAAGAAATATCCATCGGATGCTTTTCTGCTTTTGCAGAATTCACTAGAAGCTGAACTAGAATCTTCTATTTTCTCATCTTTCTTCTGGAGTTTGAATACAACAGACCACATGCACATGGAAATAGTTACATTGAATGCACATAGCACTTGCAGTGTAAGTGGCTGGGTTTTTGAAAACCAGAAAATTAGGTCTCCATTAGGGAAAAAAATCCCTAAGAGCTTTGGCAATTATTTTAAATTACAGTAAAAGCTGTAGGTCAAAATCAATGTAAAGATTCTTTTTTTAAGTATTGGAACTTTGGTAGCATGAATGCTCATTATAAGCTAATCATATTCTTCACTAGTGTAGAGACTGCATAATATTTTCAACTTTAGGAACAAATTAGGCAAGATACTGCTTCTATTTTTGCAGAAGAAATGCTTTAGCAAGATGTCAACATTCTAAATTTCAATGAAAAATTAGTTCTAAATGCAAGCAAAATAATTTTCTTCTTTCAGTAAGCTAGGCTTTCCAGAAAAAAAATCTAATATTTTTTAATGTATGAGTAGCAACAGTTCTTATGAAATATAATCTTTTATGACTATTTTTACAAGATTTATATTCATGAAAGATACTATTAGCAAGCAAAAGATAAAAACTATTTGAAATATTCTAGATGTACATATGATCGCAATTTTCCACATAATTTTCAGAATTTATAGTAAGCTGAGCCTGGTAAAGAGAATTATAGTCATTCTACATATATAAGCAAATATTTTAGCTAATCTGCACTCAGTTTATGGATTTCTACCAGAAGGGGGTGCTTTGAGCAAACTGGTGCTCAAGATTCCTCGAGAGAAAACACTGAAGCCTTTTATCACACCATGGCTCTTGATATTCCATGTACCCTTTCAAATATTTTAAATAAATATGTATATACATATCAGCCTATTTTCAGTGATCAAAGTCTCCGCAGTTCTTGAGCATGAGCATTAAATGAAAAAAAATCAATTCGTTTTGGAATCAGCTAGGCCTTCAAAAAAATGAACTCACATGTTGGATTAATTAAGTATCATATCACGGAAATGTTTACTTATTTAAGTTTTACCTAGTGAGACCAGTAGCTGTGAATCAAGGATTTCTGCAAAGCTTCCCCCTGCTTTTTTTTGCTTTTTTTTTTTTTTTTTTTTTTTTTCCCCTTTAATTTATTTGTCTTTCTTATTTGGCTTGTGTTTGTATGGGTTTAGTTTGGTGCGAAACACAATGCCAGTACGCAACAGCCAATTTTAATACTGGAATCAGAGTACTTATTTAACAGGAAGAAAAAAACCAAATAGGGCAGTGTGTTCAACACAACAAAAATAGCCTTTAAGCACAAGTTACCTCTGAACAACCACTACATTTGTTTGCGTCAGTGCTGAATATTAAGTAGTAAATGTGGAAGAACTGCCAAAGACTAACTTCTGAGTTTTGAATTATAAGAAGTATAATGCCATAGAAGATATAAGATATAAAAATGATCAGTCAGTAACTCTGTCCAGGAATGACAAGCATAAGCTTAGGTATGATGGGAATAATTTAGATGCGATTGGATTGCTCTTTGTAATTGTATTCTACTATAAATACGCATTTTTATTTTCTTAATGAAATATAATCCCTTTTCCAATGTACTTTTAGATCAGTCTTTTTAATAGTGGGGTTTTAAGTATGATGAACTGCAGCTAAAGCACATTTGAAAAATGATAAGAAGTAATATATTTTCAAGCTATAATTACACTTCGTGTAAAGGTAATGTTAGGTTTTCTACATGAGGCATATGTCTCCGCAAAGTCATGTAGATACAAAATAAATAATTAATAGCACGGATAAATTCACTCTTATTGCAAATAGACTAAAGAAAGAATAAATGCCCTGCTCAAGATACATATGAATATTTTTTATTGCTCTTAGAAGTGTAAATTGGAGTCAGAAGTATTTTCAGGCAGTAGTAGAAATAAATGCTGTGTCTCTTTAGGAGCCCATAAGGAAACAATCTAAGTCCAATTGTTAACACCTGTGCTGTTTACCTTAAAGTAATTGGTGTAGCTGAGTGCTCCTTGGAGAAAAATTTCTTTGGGTTTTGTTTTCATATTTTGGAGGAATGGCAAAAGTGGCTGAGTTGGAAGTGTCCTGTTTGTGTAAGAAGCAGATAAGCAGATTTCAGGATAGACAGAAGAAACTGTCTAAGCTGTCTAAGAATGTGGATGGATTTTGCTGCTCACACAGTTGGTAAGTCAACTCAAATCAAGGCTGAAAGCAGGGATGTATCTGCAAGCATCCTGTGGACAGGAAAGCAATTGTTCATAAATGCCTCCACTTTGGTGTGGTTTCATGTAGTCACTTCAAGTTAGGACTTAAAGAATTAAGTATCCTGATTTTAATTTCAACAAAACCAGGCTATATCTGATTGTAAATGCCTTTTGGTATGCATTGGGGCACCCCTTGTAAGTAAAAGATCTAACAAAGCCGAATCAAGTGTTTTCCTGACTAAGAATTCTACTATGTATTCTTTATCATGACACAGTATATTAAAAATTCATTAGACATGTATATATCTACATAAGTAGATGTAGATGTAGTTGTAGTATCAGTAGATCTAAACCAAGAGCGTTTTTTTAAGTTACTAAATGCAATTTCTGGGTTTTTTTTTAACCTTTGTGAGAACTGAGGAAGGTATGTAGCTGAACCCTGGAAGGTCAGAGTATTCCTAATCCCACCCCTTCCCACCCATTCCAGAGAATTATGGACTAAGAGTCCAGAAGTAGGAGTGATTTTACTTTTCAATCATTTTGATTACCACTCGTTATTAAGCCACAGTTCAGCATACTGTCAAGAATGCAAAATAGTACTCTGCTGAGGTTTTACATAATAAAGGAGTATGTTAAGTTACCTATGTATCCAGAAAAGTGCTTTGGACCAGGTGAAGGTTAGTGTCACACATAGCCAGAGAGGTTTGGCTTCATGTTCACAAAGAGCTACTGCTTTACAGCCTGCTCTTGGTCAAATGATTTCCTCATGCCTCTATCTAAACTAGCTGGTAAAATTTATTAAAATGTAGAATCCCACTGAAAACCAGACTTTTTTGGGCTGAGTTCTTCTGGGCAAGTGCTATACCAAAATCAGCTAAAATGAGCAACCCACCATTTAGGGTAAGGAGGAGTTGATGAATGATGCAAGGATGATAGATGATTCCTTATTTCCATTCTAAATTCTATTCTTTCAGTAATTCAATAATGTCATCTATACAAGCAAGGCCACCACTTTGCAGCTGCTTTGCTTTATCAGTTTCCCTTTTTGCTTGCCTCTGTCCCTTTTCATTAGCAGAGCTGTAGTGGTTGCATTAAGAAATTAAGGAAAAATGGAAATCAGTAATGGTAGAATGAATTCCTAGTGTATAACATTGGTATTTCTATGGTGTGGACAGAGAGCCTCATATTTTCAGTAAATTAAATAAATTTTTTTAAAGGTAGGTTAATAGTGTTATTTTTGTTTTATTATAAAGTGATTTGGTGTAAGTTGTCTAGAAAATCCTTGACGATGGAAAAAGTGTTTTGCATTTCTGTCTTGTGCTTAAACCATGCTCTCATCTTTTCTGAGCATCATCTGAATCCCAGACTGGGAAGGGCAGAAGGTGAAAAGTGACTTGTTTTCATATCCACCTTATATTTGTGTGTTCACCAGAATTGCCAAATATTTCTTTGGAGAGTTCTGCTGCTTGTATTTAACTACAGGCTTTGGAGTGGTCACACAGCTTTGCAATCTATAAATGGGGAATTAACTGTCAAGAACTGTAAATATTTTTCTAGGAGGGAAAAATAAATATGGGTTTAGGTGACAGGTTTTAATAAGGACATGTTTTTGATTGTGAATAGCTCATTATAATTACATACATTCAGTGATTTTTTTTAAGTTATCTTTCTTGTTCATCAACTGTTAATGGTCATATGATATGTGCAGAAGTATACCAAACAAGGACCATAACTTTGCTGTCAGGAGCTTATGAACTAGGAACCAAATATTTTAACTGCCTGATGTTATGTTTAGATAAGTTTTTATGTTGCTTGTATATTGAATTATCTCATAAAATGCTCAGTAATCTAACCTTGCTATAGCAGAGCATTTAAACCCTAGTTCTGGGCAGGTGAGTATCCCTTAATGACATGCATGGAGCTAAATATTAGGAGTCTGTGCATGTTACACGTATTTGCATGATTTTATCTGGTATAGGGAAAAACCATTCAAAATGCCCCAGAATGAGATTTGGGTAGTCAGTCCCAGAGATGATTTGATTTTTTTATTGAATAGAGTTGGGGCAGTGCAAAGAATTCTTGTGAGTGAGGGATGAATCTCATGTTGACAGAACTTTAGTCTTGTCAAGATGCTCTGTGTGAGTCCTGGCCTCCCCTCCCCTCCCCTCTTCCCTCCCCCCTCCCCTGCCCTCCCTCCCCTCCCTCCCCCTCCCCTCCTCCCTCCCCCTCCCTCCCTCCCTCCTCCCCTCCCCTCCCTCCCTCCTCCCTCCCCCTCCCTCCCCTCCTCCCCTCCCCTCCCCTCCCTCCCTCCCCCCTCCCTCCCTCCCCCCCCCCTCCCCCCCTCCCTCCCTCCCCCCTCCCTCCCTCCCCCTCCCTCCCTCCCTCCCCTCCCTCCCTCTCCCTCCCTCCCTCCCTCCCTCCCCTCTCCTCTCCTCTCCTCTCCTCTCCCTCTCCTCTCCTCTCCTCTCTCTCTCCTCTCCTCTCCTCTCCTCTCCTCTCCTCTCTCCTCTCCTCTCCTCTCCCTCTCCCTCTCCTCTCCTCTCCTCTCCTCTCCTCTCCTCTCCTCTCCTCTCTCCTCTCCTCTCCTCTCCTCTCCTCTCCTCTCCTCTCATGATAAATGAGACCTTTAAATGAACCTTTTAATCTGTATCCCCCCAGCAGTTTCAGTGACTCTGGACAAGAAAGGGAAAACACTTGCTTCTGTACAAGTGACATTTGGTTATTTTATTTGGAGGTAGCTATTCCTGAACCTGGGGTGTATGAGTGCCCCTTCTTGGGGCTCCTTTGTCTTTCCCTTCCCACCATGTTTTTTTAATGCATTTCCCACAAAGATACCATATGCTTTAATATTATGGCTGTTTAGTGCAGTCAGCATGGTGGGCCAGCTGTAAATTGATCTCTGGGTGGTGGGAGCCCCAGGCAAGAGGCTGTAATCTGGTGCAGACCCTTTATATAACAAAGGGCCTGGTGACCTGTGGCACAGGCAGGTGACTGGACACTTAGAGATGCAGCAGAATCTGAGGACCCTGAATTTCCCTGCATTTAGAGTATCGAGGGTATAAAAGCCCAGGGTTTCCTTTGTTCAGGGTTCCTCCTCAGAGGCACCGAGGTTGAGCGGCTATTTTGTTATTATACCATGATTAAATTATCTGAAGGATCCAAACATCTGGGACTTCGCTCTGGAAAAACTGGAAGTTAAGCCATTAAGGAAACCTTGTCTGACCTTTGGTAGCGGTGTGTGTAGGGAGTCAAGCAGGACACCCATCAGCTCAATGGAGTCACCGCGGTGAAGTGACTTTTGTCCCAGCATAGGGCAATGTGAGTGTGACTGCCAGGGTGGCATAGTCTGTCATGAAAGTTTCCTTAACAGGACCATAGCCTGACTTCACTGTTGTGGTAGTATGTGAGAAGAAGGAAAGAAAAATGTTAAAGAAAGAAGGAAAAAAGGCAGGCTACAAAACTGCATTGCTTATTTACTCAATTTTAAAAAATGGAGAATATTGCCAATAATAAATTTAGTTACCAAGCTACAGGGCTCAGTAATTCTGTGATTCTGTGACAGTCTGTGTTACTGAAAATTTTTCAAGTTATGTAATAAAAATAGTGCATCCCAAGTATCTCACTTCCCACACTGATATTAAATCATCAACTAAAAGAGTTAATCTGACCCTCTCTTTTTCTGTCAATAATTTCTTTTAGTGTAATTTATTAAAATATGGAAATGCTCTAAAAGGAATAAAAAGGGACCCTAGCCCCAAAGTAATTATTCAATAAGGTGATACTTTAGTGAGCACTATGACTCACCTGTGAGGCCAAAAGCCTGAGTTCAGAATTGTTTTCTACTTGCTGAAGAAGGTTATTGCTGAAGTTCTAAATCTTAGGAACTGGGTCACATTTCCCGGGATTTTTTTTTTCTTCCAATTTTGTGACTTGACTCTTGGAAATTTCTCCTAAATTAACAAACTTCAATGTCACCTGTTTTCACATTGGCTTGCATGAAAACCATATTTTCTCACCCTGTCCCACTTCCCTACCCTGAATAGCCAAACTGCCAAAGATTTCGCACCCTAAAGTATAAAACAACGCTTTGTCTCTTCTCTGAATTTGGAGCCACCTCATCCATGTACTTTCTACATGCCCGACAGGTGGCTGCATTTTTTAAAAATCTCCTGTTGGCTTTGTCCAGCATTTGTAAAATGAAGGTCATTATGCTGTCCCCACACATTGTCTTGTCATCCCACTTACATAATCACTTCTGAGTAGGAACTGTCCTTCTTGAAGCCTAATCAAAGTGGGCTGGCTCCTACTTCTAGCCAGTTGATGTAAACTGAGGCATGCAGGTGTTACTGTGAATAACTGCAGTCTATTTCAAAGATTACTAAGGTTTTGTCCTAAATTTTCAGCCTTGCAATTGCTGTGGATTCAATATTTGCCAGGGGTCAGTAAGAGTTGAACTCACAGATTGAAAATGTGATTATTTGGTTTCTGCCTAAGGCTGAAAGCAAGCAGGGTCCTCCTGCTTGTCCCTTTTTCTTTCAATATTGGGACTTTAATGTTGCCCTTAATATCGGATATCGGGAAAAGTGGATATTTGACAGTGTGCAAAACCCATAAATTATTCACTTTACTTGTTTTTTTTTTTTTTTTTTTTTGATAGTTTATCAGTATTCTGCAGAATGTAAATTGGCATCTTTCAGAGGAGCTGATTTGGACTCTCTCAAATCCAGATTCTGACCCATTTATTGACAGTAAATTGCACCTTACTCTGTTTGAAAAATGTATATACTTGATTTAGGAATTATGCATATGGAGAGATTGCCACTTTTAGTTTTTGACTACTTGTAGTTGATTTTAGAAAACTGGTATCACTGAATTCTGGCATGGTGCACTTGGAATCCTAAAATGGGGGTGTTTAGTGGTGTTTTAAATAAAGCATTTTGTTTCTTAGCAGTAGAAGGTTGTGAAGAGACATTGCCAGGCACTGTGGCTTTACTAAAAAGCAAAAAGAGCATGCTGTTAACCTGATTCCAGTGACTGTCCACGTGTAGTAGGAAGTAGGGCAGGGGGTACTTACATCCAGGGGGACTTATGCTTGAGTGTAGATTAGTCTTAAAAATGCAAGTTGCAAATAATAAGAAAAAAATCAAAACAATTAACAAGGTTTTAGTTCTTAGTTGAGATGAGCAACGTACATCAATAATGACAGCTGTGAATGTTTTTTATCTACAATGTGTGAACTACTGGGCAACTCTTAAGACCCAGAACAGCTTTTAGCATGAGATGTTAATTAATTTGATTTGAAAGATCCTATTTCCAAATGATACGGCAAAAATTATTCACAGCTTAGTAGGATTCTCTGACAAACACTGTTGTATGTGTATGATTGCTTTTTTAGGAGAGGATTGTTTAAAATGTTGCTTTTTATACCTTTGAGTCTATATGGTAAGCTTTAAACGAACAGGCAATGGATGACACTTGTTCGGATTTTTTTTTTCTTTTGGTACCTCTCTCTGTTCTACAAAGTCATAAAACCCTAAATAAGGCAGTGTTTAAAGTTGTCCAAAAGTGACAGTTTAACAGCTTCAGGAAGACAAAAAGCTATGGTAGCATTTATTCTTTCACCTTTTCCCTCCCTCTCCAGTGTAAAGGAGCTATAAGAAACATCCTGTCCTCTCCCCACCTCCTGCTTCAGTTCCTCAGCCTATGAACCACTGATTCAGTGTCATGCAACAAACAAGCCCTTTGTAACACTTCTGATTTAAACTCCTTAACCACATTATTTTCATTGTTAAATAGTCTAGAGGGATCTACATCTCAGATTAAACTTTTCTTTTGGACAAGCCCTATGGAACTGGGCTTGCAAAAAAACAAAATGCAAGGCAGCCAGCTGCATCTGTGCTTAATGCAGGTCTGCAACTGTGCTTTTAGTTTTTCTGAGGAAGCTGCTGTTTGTTGTCTGTCAAAGCAGATAAATCTGATTTTTTTTTTTTAATTTTTTTATTTTATTTTTTTTTTTAGTTACAGCTTTCCAAGAAAAGCACAATGCCTTACCAGGAGAAAGTGAACAGTGAGGTCTTAGGAAAACATTCTGTCTCCTTGAATCTGCCTTACCAGGAGAAAGTGAACAGTGAGGTCTTAGAAAAACATTCTGTCTCCTTAAATCTCTGTAAAACACTGGGAATCAGGATTAGGTTGAAAACTTGGATGATTCCAAATTTTGAAATGATTGAGATAAGTAACAGCTTTGAACATTGAGCTGTAGGAGGATGATGTCAGTTAGACATTATTTGATTCAGGATGTGCCAGCTGTGCTGTTAGGCCACTTCCTCAGTTACACTGAGGTTGACTGGGATACTGGTTTCCCTTTACACAGTATAAAGGTCAGTCTTTCTTGTTTGTGTACAAATCATTCAATTTGTAAGTAAGTAAGGGGCAGACTAAGTGTTTAAATAGTTTTATTTTTCTTAATGCTAATCTTTTTCCACTATCTGAAAAGCTGGGGAAGTGCAAATAAAATGTGAACCAACCTGAAAAAGAACAGCAGACAATGTATAATAAATCCCAAAGACCCTGTCCACAAAGTGGATCTAGAAGGAATTAATAACTGAACCAAAATAACTGCCTGAGTCATTAATAACTACCTGAGGCTATTTAATTGGTTTAAAATTGTGAGATTTAAGAATATAAGCAGACAAAACATCTAAAATCCATTCAAAAAGCTGTTGCCACATTTTTTTCCCCTTGAAAAGTAGGGAAATCCTCTGGAGAGGTGAGCTAAATGCAAAAAGGATAAGAAAGTTCAGAAATAGGAAAATAGTTTTTAAACAGTACCTGTAGAGACTACTGTTTAAGAGTGTGGCAATTTCAGTTCAAAACCAGGCAGAAACACCAATTTCATGTAGTGGTTTTGGTTCACCAATTTGAGATTTCCCGGCTAATGCACCGATTTATGTGGTGAGTCTAGTACAGCAGTAAACCCACTAAGCGCCAGTACACCTACTAGAAGATACTTACTTTCTGCTGTGAGATAGGATTAGGAGAAGAGGAAAGCAGGCTCAAACTTTAAACGGTATAAGAAAAACTCTATTAACAGAAACTAAAAGAAAAAAAAAAAAATAATAATCAGAATAAAACTTTCAGAACACTTCTCCTCCCTCCTACACCCACTTTTCTTTCACACTGACAACATACAGAAAAAAATCAGTCAGTTTACCATCTCAAAAATAGTCTTTTTCCAGTTCACTTAGGGAGAGGAGTCTCTCTCGTCATGCTATGGAGACTTCTCCACAAGAAAACAGTTCTCTCGTGGCTTTTAATTTCCATGAATAGCCGTCACCTGGAAATCTGCTATTGAGAAGTTCCTTTCATTTTTATAATCTTCCCACAGCTGCCTTCATGGGCCATCAAACTTATGGGGTACTATTTTAAGGATGAGCTGTTCAAAAACAAAGGTTCTCTTCATTTGTCTCTGAGATCATCTTCATCTCTGGGAACAGAGGTTTTCTTCTACTTCCCTGGGGGCAAAAGGCCTTCATCACTCTTCTCTCTCTCTGTTCAAATTTCTCATGGGATCACAGCTACTTCAATATCTGCTTGTTCAGCATGGATGCCTTTGCTCGTATCTAAAATTTGAATGCTTCACCAACCCATGCTTTCCAATGAGTTACAGGAAAAAAAAGTCTGATGTATCAATCATATCTTCAGTATAGCCTTGCAAGAGAATTTCAGCCCAAGCTAGGGCATCTTCTCATCCTCCTACCATCTGGGATTTTACTCTTCCTTCTTTACTGACCTCGATATATCCATGTTGTTTCTGTGTGGGTGTTCATTCTCTGCTTTTCTTTCACTCGAGAGAATCTGTGTTTGCAGGTTTCATCTATGCACTGAAAGAGTTAATATCTTGCCTGAGCAGCGACTGGAGCAGTCACGCTGGAGTATTTTCAGGCCATGCTGGAGAGCTGGGCCAGGATAGCAGAGGCCTGGCCAAAACAGGGGTGGCCGTTCTGGCTGCACAGCTGTTCCCTGGCTCTTGCTGCGTCCACTTCCAGACACGGACTGAATGGCTTCCTCTCCCCCTGCTGGCAGCTGCTGGCGCCCAGCCCGGCCTGGCTGGTGTGGGCAGGGCTCAGTGCCGGTGGGCTGTCAGCGGGCCCGGCTCAGCCAGCGCTGCACAGAGCAGGGCCCGGCCCTGTCGGGATGGGACCTGCGCGGCCCGGCCGGGCCTCACCGAGGGACCGGGCTGACCTGTACTCGGGCCGGAAGGAAAAAAAGAGATTCCTTAAAATGTGAATCTCACAGAGACATGTTCAACTCTTTCATTGCCTTTATTAGCATGCGTATTTTCAAAACCTGCCAGTAATTGGTTTTGCCAGGCATAAAGGAAGCTGTAAGCAGCTTCTCTGAGAACATCACTTCCTTGGCTAGGCTCATTCTCTCCTCATCAAATTAATACAAAACCACCACAAAGCGGAAGCAGATCCCAACAACATCATCCTCAAAGGGAAAGTGTTATAAATGAAAATTGGATGAGTTCAATTTTGACCAATTAATCAAACAACAAAGTTAAATTTTAGCAGTAATTTATTAATAAAAATAATTGTATATAAATAAATACAATCAGAATATATGAGTTATATAAATTTCGAGTAAATACAAAATTTAGCAGCAATTTAGACATAATAAAGGTCTGGTTTGGTTGAATAAAGCATGAGCAAAACCGACCGGGGGTACGGGGAGGGATTCTCCCTTCCGCACGTACCAAATCAGATAAACCAAAAACTTTTGCTTATATACTGTTTACTAATACATATTAATACAGAATCTTCTAGAAAGCTCCTCCTCATTTCTATTTCTAAAATCTACGTCATTGTGTTGAGTTGCGCGTGCGCCACCAGTGGTCGGGGGTCTCTCTTCCTGTCGGGGGTCTTGTTTTTGATGAAGGCTCTGGGTCTTCCTCAGTGTTCGCTGTTTGACCTCGCAGGGGCGCATGCTCATTAAACTTAAAGTTATATAATTTAATTTATGTTTCCTCAATAGGCCTTAGTCCAGTGTCCAGTGGTTTGGAATCATCCCAATTTGGCACAGTCTGAGGTTGAAAACCTATTTCTAGACACTGTTCTCAGACCTATACCCTTCCCATCCTGCCTCCCACTTAACATCTGGAGGGTGATCTTTTTTTTAGGCTTTATTAACCTGTTCCTTTATCTCTCTTTGCTTTACAGCAATTAAATACAATTATTAATTGTCATGCAACAAGTTTGCCAATATTGTTACAATTTGATTAGCACGAATCTTTTATAACAGAAAGGAAAACTGGTCCTGAGAAATTTATATCAATGAGCATATGAAAATGTTCCTGGATAGCTTCTGTCACTGAGGTTTGACCAGACCAGATTTTTGTTCCAATATCTGGATATGTCTTCTGGGAGGTCCTGAAGCATGCACATTTAGCTTGCTGTGTCACTGTAGCCCCTGTGAAAGCTGGGGCTGGTCTCACAGTGAGAATAGCAAGGACAAGCTGACGAGAAAAGATAAAACATTCAGGAGTCATTTGCCTGTAAATAATGTAATTTTAAAATATTTTTTTAGTATCATGTTAGAGTTGGCTTTTGATGACAAAATTTTCCTAACATCCTATTCTATCAAACACAGTTGTGTCTATTCTGTGAAAGGCATCAGAAAGACTGTTCTCTTCCACATGACAGGAATTTGCAGTGTCATTTCCCAAATGTATCTCAGTGCACAGCAAGAGCAAACTGGAAGGATTGAATATTTTACAGAAGTACAAAATTCTGCTGAAATACGTTGCTTCATTGCCTTCCAGAGAAAGATCAGTTTGCATTTCTCTTGATGAAAACTCCTTTATTAGTTTTAAAGCTCTTTGGATAAGATGGGCATGCATCATGATCATCCTTGGCTTAGCAGAAAGCATGGACTCCTTGATTGGTTCAGGAATCATAAATCACATAAGCTTTTATTTAGTTTTGGTGTAATGCTGTGTCTTGATCTGAAATGTGAGATATAGAAGTATATAGACTGATCAAAATGGGAAGTAATCCTCAGATTGTTTTGATGAATGAATTCCTAGACATCTATAATATTTTGCACATTAATATTCAACTTGCAGAGCAGGAATTTTTGCTTCCCTAGGTGATGGCACGCACACCTGTTGTAGTTCTGCTGCATGGCAGAAGGCTCAAAGAACAAATACCAATGCGCCTCTGACACCTTTTTTTCTAAGAATAGGTCTGCTCTGAAAGCTGAGGGTGTGGAATGAGCTCATGGCCACAGGCAGTTTATACCCGAGCTGAAAGATTGATGTCTGATAGTGGTTTCAAAACCATCTCCTTACCATTTTCTCCTGTGATCCAGCTACACAGGTTGCTGCATGGGGACACTGTGGCAGCTAGCAGAGAGTAATTTCAGCATTCTCTGCAACACCTGAAGCGGTCTTCTGCTCACAGCTTGGTGTGGAGTCCGTTAGTGAGTTTTAGTTGGCTAGTTACTGGGCAGTAAGGTTTTCTTATGTAATGCACTAAGCAGATATGAAGATTCTATTAAAAATGCTGGAAGGTCCTTTCAAAATAAAGCCAAAGAAATTGCAGTGAAACTGCTACCTGTGGATCTGTGAAGGAATTCATTTGGTCCAGAGCTACTTGTAATAATTCCCCTTCCTTTTTAAAAGATACATTGAATAGTCAGATGCATTGCGTAAACGAATAAATTATCCATCCTGTATGGCTATAAAACTATTCTAGTGGAGCCCTTGGAAAAATTGAAGCGCATCAATACCGTCTGTTCTAGGCCTCCTATGTAGAAATAGCACATGATGGTTACATATCAATGGCCCTCCAGTAGTAGTTACACCGTGATTTTCAGCAGGAGAGCTCTAATGGTTCAAGAGATGCAGTCATCTAAAAATAAATCAGCCTCTCCCAAAGTGCCCACAGTGGCACATCATAATCAAAGTTGATTACATTTGCACCCTGCATCAAATGGATGTATCACAGTGCACCAAATCGCAGAGACCTAATGGTTCACACCTGGCAGATAGCTATTTGACATTTCACACTATTAATATAAGTGTTCCTGAGGCATGAGATTCATAATACCAGGCTCCACTGTAGTGTATTAAAGAGGTATCCCAGCAAATGCACATCACCCTGGCCATTGACTTCTTTTATTCTAACAGAATCTTCTTCTGTCAAGCATCATAATAAAAGCTTTGTCCTGTCTGTAGAGTGTTTGCCTCCCTATAAAGACAGCAGTGTAACCTTTTGTCTTTGTTCTTTTCTGTGCCATACTGACCAGAATGACCTCCTTTCCAGTTGGCCCAAGTCTGTAGATTAAGTGACAGCTTAAACACCGTTCTTTCTGTCTAGGTATATACACATGCCATGGTCAAAACTTTGCAGTTGAGTTTTCCCCTCTTCCTCTTTTTAGAAAGGGTGTCCATTTGTGAATGTGTATTACTTTTCCTGCATGCAAGTGCTGAGATCTCATATTTTAATTTTTGTCTGTACCTGCAATTCTGCCAATAGATCTGTTGTCTTCTATCACGTGTTTCTTATGTATGTTGCAGAAAACAGATGGTAAACTGGCTTAGCCCACAACCTCAGTCTTGTTAAAGCATATTGTTATGGCCAATCCTTTTTTTTCCATTATGCTTTTTTTTCTCATAACGTTTCATATTCTGTCAATTTTACCTTTCTACTGATTTTTTAATGTTTAACCAACAATATTATGCCATATCCAGGTGATTAGGAGAACAATGAGAAATCTTCTAATTATGTGGGTTGCGTAGCCATTATATATTTGAAAAAGTCTTTGAAAGTTATTAAAAAAACCCCAAAACTAATTGAAGCTCAATGAACACTCCTTCAGTTGCCTAAAATTGACTTACTTTTAATTTGAGGACATTTACAAAATTAGGGGCTTTAGTGATAGGGGTTCTCTCTACCCTGCTGTCCCTCATGTACCCTAATATCTGGTATCTTGAGATGTTTTGCAGGATGCTTTGGAGGCCACCTTTTATGTCTTTTATACTCTTGTGGATTATGGTGTAATTTTTCTATATTATGAATAGTAATAATATCTGTTTCAATTGTGTAGGACTAGTTTGCCATGACAGTACTATTCCAAAGTTTTTGTGCTGCTAATCTATGTTCAGATTAATTAGGAACATAGTTCAAACAGCTGTAAAAATCTTTGTCACATTTCCTATTGGATAGCAAATACTGCAACAAAAATCATAGATTTTTTTAATTAGATATCTTTAACTTGAAGATCTTGTCTTGATCTCTCCAGAAATATTGCCATTGATGTAAAAGAGAATTTTACACAAAAAAAGAGGATGAGTTTGGGCCTTAGATGACAGTGTTTTGTGTGCAATCAAGGAGCTCAAATTCAACTGACTTATAGGTAGTGGCTATGTAATTTGGGGATGGTGCACATATTCCTTGCAAAGGATTAGTCTATTCATTAGAATTCAGCACAGTGATTTCCTGGCCCATATTTGATTGACAGAATGCATACAAAGACCTTCTAAAGCTTTTGTAGGAAATAAACAATGTCCTTAGGCCAAATTCTTTGTCAGTAGTCTTGAATTTTAGCAAGCAAGCAATTTATCATGTTCAGCCCACAAAGGTGACAAATCAGTCTTGCAGATACTATTGTACAATAGCATCAGGAATTTCTAAAACTGTGGGTTTATTTTTTCTTAACTCCTTCAAGGAAAGGCCAGCAGTAAGATTTCTGGTATGGATGGCTTTTTGTTTTTTGAAGTATCAGCATGCCCAGGAATTTTGCATATTCATGTTTCATGAGTATCACCAAACACCTGATGTTTACCTCCAAAGTCTGGTCAGAACAGCAGGACTTCACTGCAGTGATGAATAACTAATAACATATGATGGGTATGCATGAAAACCAAAATTAAAGGTAACAAGAAGCAAAAGAAGATAGAAGCCCCATTTACTTCAGACAGTACTACTGAGTGGATATTTTCTTTTTCTGCATTTCTACTTTTTAATTACTGATGATGTGGGAACT
Source organism: Muscicapa striata striata (assembly GCA_030060385.1). NCBI lineage: Eukaryota > Metazoa > Chordata > Aves > Passeriformes > Muscicapidae > Muscicapa > Muscicapa striata. Next base: position 880,107 of record JAREIS010000101.1, read on the forward strand.
AATATATTACCATGGGACAATTTCATTGTCAGTTGACAATTTTGTTGTTTTTGTTGACAATTTTATTGTTTTTTGTTTCCATCTCCTTGCAAGTAGAGAAAAGCTGTACCACAGGTAGAAGAAGATAACTATTAATTCTCAATTCAAATTTGTACTCTCAACACTGGGTTTTTCAACTTTATGCCTAATCTCTGATGGGAAAAACAAAATTGATTCCCTTGAAGAATTTCCATAACCATGGAACTTACATGGTTTAACTTTTAGTATTCAACTAAGGCATCCCTGGTTGTGCTGTCTCCAAAAGAGAGTGGAGTACTATTGTTCTCTGGATTTCATAGTTTAAAAAGTTGAAAAGAGAGCAAAAGCAGGCATGTAAGCTTGGGGTTTTTTGTTTGCTTGTTTTTTAAATTATTGTTCAAATCTAAGAATATGGAGGAAATAGATGTTATTTAATATCTTCATGAAGAGAGTAGGGTGCCTGTAGAGACCTTGGGAAGAGCAGGATGCACAGAGCAGAGCTTGCATAATTAAGTTTTAGGGACAGGACAACCTGTTAATACAGGTTGTGTGAAAACAGTCACATTCTTCCTTACCCCACCCCCAAACCAATATTGGAATTAGTTATTAACAGAAAATAGGTACAACAGCACAACCTTTAGGGGCGACATTATTTTTGATTCAAACTTTATCCAAATCATGTCTAAGGAGTGATCCATCGTGAAAAGATTAACCCCTATAGAAAATTCTTTTATAAAGTACATTAAATTCTCTTGTAAAAAGATATATAGTCAATATAAAGAAACCTCATATCATAAATGACTAAAGCTCTTTCAACCACCTGGTGCACTGGTAAAATGTAGACATAGCACTTCACAATATGGTTTAGTGGGAATGGTAGTATGGGTCATAGTTAAGTTGTGGATTTTGGATGTCTTTTCAAACCCTAATTATTCTATGACTCTAGGTTCAAAACTCTAATTTGTGATATGCATAGATATAGATACACCATCTGTTGGTATTTTTATTTCTCTTAGTATTTGAAGGTAAAAGAAGGTTATGCTTTAAATGAAATTACATATACTGGCACAGAAAAGGTATGCCAAAACCAACAGTTGTTGGATTGACAATTAACAGAAACAAATAATTCTAAATTAGGAAATATTCTCTCCATAACAGTGAGATTTTATTAAAGGAAAAAACGATTCTTGGTAGGTACTATTTATTTCCAATGGAAATAAAATATAAATTATTTAGTTACACTATCCAAATTCCAATGGAAATAATTAGTTGTTAAATGAAAAACATCTCAGAAGATTGTTTAAAGGAATGTATGAAATAATTAAAGTTTGGTTTGTTTTGCTTTCCTTGAGGAAAAAGCTGCTGCTGTAAGTATTGATTGAAAGAATGATTACTTGGAAAGTAAACAGGCTTGTTTGTTTTTGGTTTTGTTTTTTTGTTTTTTTGGTTTTTTTTTAAAGGAAACAATGTTAATCTCTTTAATCTACAAGGAATGAAGAAAAGAACTCCTAAATAAGCAGGAAACTGCTGGAAAGTCACGCCTAATTATTTTTCTCCAAGAGTTTCTAATTCTAACTGCTTTTTGTAGTTCTAGAATAATGTGCACTATTTTTTTGTCCTTTACTTCAGCTATCTATATTTTAACCTCTCAATCTGTAATATTCCTGGATTCTTTAAGCCAGGATTCTTGATAGTCTTTTAATTCTTGAAGTATAGGTAGTTGAGAAATCTGATTTTAAAGTAGTTCTATTTGATGGTGTGGTTTTGAAAAAGCAGATGGGATCTATAGTCATTATAGTTTAGCCTAATTAAGTTGTAAATGTTGTGTGGTATTATATGCAACATATGCAAAGCTTTCTGTGACCAATGCTGTTCCTTGAGCAATTATGTTGTCTAGAATCCAGTGACTTTTAAGCTTTTTCTCTTTTCACTAGACAGTGATGAACGTGGAATATATTGCTCATTTTAGAATGTCTTTAAAGAATGGCAGTAACATGTTGGAGTTACAACCTGAAAGCACCATAAATGTATTTAGAAAAGAGTATACTCATCCAGACATATTACAACACCTTAGTAAGGTAATTTCAAATGGAAATTTCTCATGCCAAGAGTCTTTATGTAGCATGTGGCAGGCTTGCAATAGTATTGTGTAGATGAGAAAGAACTTGGCCACAAGAAAATTATGTTTAAAAACTGTATAATGCAGCTTCACTTTAAGAGTTGTGGTAATTTACTTTATTATTTAGAGATGTTCCACTACAGATATTCACAGAACTCACTGCATTTTGACAATTCCTTTCTTAAGAAATATATCCTGGCACAATAATGATGTTTATGTGGTAAAGAGCAGAAGGAGCTCCTCCAAAATAGTTGCATAGCTTCAAAGAGGGTGCAAGCTTGAGCAAAGGGCTTCATTTATCCTATAATACAGTTGTCATGGGTCTGCTCTTTCAGAAACCTTTCCTCTGAAAGGGAGCAAAATATTATCCCTATCTGAAAATGTTTAGAAACCAAAGGGTTCTTTATAGTACTTCAAGGTTAATATATTTTTATTTATATTGATATTGACTTAAATGGCTTCTTAATGTTTATAGAGCGTTTCTTCTCTCAGTAGCTGCTTGCAGGTTATGATATCACTAAATGTTTTAGGCACAATTGCAGAGAGTATTGTAGACTTGCAGTTAAAAGTCACTCTTGAAAAATCCAAGTATTTCAATAGTTACTGAATACTGGATCATTTTCCTGGATAGAGCCAGTATTGGAAGAGCTGAGGGGACTGTACTTGAACTTAAATGTAAATGCATTTTGCTTGGTTTTGAGTGTGGTTTTTTTTTTCCCCCTTTAATTCAAACAAGATAAAATATATTTTATCTAGTCTAATAGTTGAATGTGGAACTTAAGAAATAAAGTATGTACCTGTTTCTTTAAAAAAAACTTTTGATATGAGTTAGGTGGCAACTCAGAAGTACAGTCTAGCTGGATTTAAGTTGAAAGTTAAAAAAATTAGATGTGCCACTGGAATAGTTTAAATATTCTTTATTAGATTGTACTTAAGGCTTCAGAGTTTATTTTCCTCATAGCTGATTTGTTTCCAGAGGTGTTAGACTTGTGCTATAAATTTTACATCCATGTTGTTTCATGCCTGCACTGCTGACTTTAACTCTGCATTGTTCTTTGAAGCTTATGAAAGGGTAAGAGTGAGTAAACAGAGCTAAAACCAGCACTGCCTTTTCCCATTGCTGCTCTCCTTTTGCTGCCCAGACTTCTGTTCAACGGTCTTCTAGTCTAATCAGATGTAATGGACTTACAACTCTTGCTCTATTACTTTTTACTTTTTGGTGTCTAGTGTTTCTTTTATCTCAGAAGAACCATAACTAAACATTTGAAAATATAAAAATCTAGCCTATTAGTCTTACATCTCATAAAAGAGATTAAAAATTGTCAGTTAAGCTTCCCTAGTTTTAAGAGCTTAAGGTAGGACTTGGCCAGTTCATAAAACTTACCTCATGCATCCAGTTTTGGTGTGAACTGAAGCAAGCAGCGTTTAGGTGTCTGTTCATGGTATTAAAGCTGTATAAACCATCCAGGAGTCTTACTGTCCTTCAGTTGTTTGGGCTAGCAGTAGCCACAAGTCGACTACTAGGAAAGAATCACAACTGTGGGCACTAGAGCTACCTTTGATAGGAGGAAAAGTGGCATGACAGATTCCTTTACTCAGTCTTTTTTACCTGCATGCGTGATGTAGCCTTTTATATTTTGAAAGTGAAATGTGCATTTGTGCATTTAGGCACTTCTGCCTTGTTCCTTCCTCTTTTCCCCCTCCCTCTTCCATTTATGCATCGAGGAGTTTGGTCTTTGAATTAGTAGTCTGGGATTTTTTTTAATGGAGAAACTCATTCTGTTGTGTCTTTTTTTGGTATTGTTTCAGAAAGTTTGCAGACTAGAGTTCATTCTTTGTGTTTCCTGTAGTTACAGTGGGGTTTTGAAGATTTTATTTCTTTAAAATAGAAATATATAAAATCCCAAGGAACAGTTTTAGGATCTAGAATCCAGGTCTACTAGGACCGTGCCTCTGTCCAGCTCTTCTCTTTCCTAAGTTAAACTGCTGCAGCTTCAAATGAGGTTTTTATGATGCCACTGCAAATAAATGGAGAGTAACTAATCAACATCAGAATCTGATCACACTTGTATCATCCATTCCATATAACAAAAGGCAGTCTTTCAAGTTAAAATTACTTTCCTTATAAGCTAATTTGGCTGTGGCAGTGTTCCACGATTTTTAAGATGCTGTAACTAGCATTAGTCTTCATTTCTGAGCATGCCAGCTAATGGCTGGCAGGGATAATGGTGGGTTGTGCATGTTTCTTAATGGAAATGCAATTAACACTCAAGGGCAAGGTTTCTTTAAAACATTAAAGAAAATAATGAGGGGCAGCAGTCTAGCACACATTTCATGTTTTCTCATTCCAAAAAAGGATGGAATTTCATTTTCTGGCACTTATTTGGAACAGAAAAGCTCTTCAATGAATCTTGAAAGAGAATTTACAAAAGATCATTGCATTCAAGAAATAAACAGCTAGATAAGAAATATAGCTCAACATGAATTAACTGCAAGTGGTAGAAGGCTTGCTGATAGCCTCAACTTAATATAATTAATTATAGTATTATAATTATTATATTTTATTAAATAATTACATAGCATTATATAATATATTATATTTCTTATACAATATGTGGGATTGTACAATAATATATTTTATGATATGATATATGATATGACATGATATTATATGATATGATATGATATGATATGATATTATATTATATTATATTATATATAGTAATATATAATATATTAGTTTATAATGCATTATATTTATACATATATTTTATGTAATTAATAAAAACACCGTTTTGTAGATTTGGCAGTTCTCATTAAGCTTGGCTGGGTTCTGAGAATGGCTCCTGCAGTCAACAGTCCACAAATATACACATTGCTGAGGTCTAAGACAGTACATAAAATAAATATTGTTGCATGAAGCACTGTATGACAGCCAAGAAATTAGAAGTGCATAAACATGTACTTAATTATATTCAAGAATAAATTGTAGAAATGTTTTAACTTAGGAGTTAATGTTAAACTTAGGAGTTTAACATCCTTGCTATTTTTTTACAAGTTTTAATTCAAAAGTTCTTATTTCTTTTAACATGAATACAGATATTTGAAGAACACATGGACAGTTTCAGATATTGAGATAGATAGTATGTAAGTAAAAGGGAAGAAAAATGTAAGGTAGTGCTGAACTTAGATAAAAGGTAATTAAAAGATTCCATAATCAGAATAAAAGACACATGCCACAGTATAGCTTTACTTTCTTTCTGTCTTTGACATCCATCTTTGACTGCTAAATTGCAGTGGGTGTTAATGTTCATATAGCAATTTCCCTAATCAGTAACCTGCCTGAAAAAAAATTTCTCTCTGTCCATTCAGGGTCTGGGGGGATTTCTTTGTCGTGTTCTTTTTTCTGGAGGTACTCCCCTGCTTCAGAACTTGCACTTGCTCTCATTTGCTTTATCATCTTGTCACACTGTAGCTCTTTCAGATCACCTTATACATAAAAATGAAGAAACTCAGTCTGAGTTTCTGAGTACTGAGACTTGTGTTAAGCTATCATCTCCTTTCCTCCTCTGGAGCAAGTTGCTCAACTATTCACACTTTCTAGTGTTTTCCTTGTACATTTTTCCTCTTTGATTATTGTCTCTATAGCCTGCCCTTTAGACTGGCTCTTCTAAACATAAATGAGGATGAAATGATGAAATGACTAAGAAGTTTTTCAATGTGTTTTGGAATTCTGTAATATATATTATTTACTTTCTGAAAATGAGGCTAATAGGAAGGACAAGGAAGGTTTGTCCCATCCTTTATTTATCTGTGTATATTTCAGAACCATAAGGTCAAACACAATACCTGATTATATTTTTCAGGTTATCCAGAACAGTAAGAACATCGTAATAGTTGTTACCTTTTAGAGTTACTATCACAGCCCTAATAATTGACAACTAGGGCTATGTGTGACTGATGCACAACTAAGCATAGCAAAGTATTTTAGTGCCACTTGCTTCTGAAGACCATTATTTTTATTATGATTATTTGAAGTAGCAATGGTAATCTCAATTATTCCCAGTAAACTGGTTTTACAGTGTCCCTGCTAGAGGGTAGATGTTTATTTAGCTTAGCACTGTATCCTCTGTCAGTGAGGAAACATCCAAGTAATATTGCTTCCCTCTCTTAGAGACACACATATGCTTGCAAATAAATGCAAAAGGAAACCACCGGAGACTGCATTTCAATTTTTTTTTTTCAGTGGTGTATCTTCCTCACACTTCCACTCATTCTCTGCTTAGATCCTGCATCAGCACTTTGTTGATCTTAAAGCATTTTACAGACATTCCACATGTGTAGGGATCATAAATGCCACTTATCCATGTGGAACATATTCACATTGGAAAATACATTTAAGGTCATTCTTTTGTCTCAGATAATCTAGTCTTTGCTGCCAAATTGAGCAACATGTGTGCTCCTGGGTGCTGTGCGGGGTCTTTTTCCCAGACCTCCATATCTGGGATTTTTTTATGGGTAGAAAAAAAGAGGACTTTCATTTTCCATACTATCGTCCTGGCTGTGTGAATCCAGGAGCCTGATGTATGAGCCAAAGTAAAAACTCCTCAGACAGGCCTGCCCGTGAAGAGGGGTGACAGGAACTTAGGTCTGGGAACCAGATCTTCCCACTGCCCTGTAATGAGACATTTAGAAATAGATAGCCTTTTTAATAATTTCAGAACATAGAAAGGATCTTCAGAATTTCTGTGAAAAAAGTGAAATTTCTCACTACCACAGTTTCTCACCCCAAACGACTAAGCAATAAGTTTGAGCCAAATGTCAAATAGTCTTTTGGTGTCACATTCATTTTTTTGAGTAGCAAGCAGTTTTAAGCCTTTTTGTTCTTGTTGAAAAATAAATAAGTAGAATATCTAATAGAGTTGCTACTCAGCAACTCTATATTTATGCTCTAGGAAGTTGAATGTGTTCAAATGTATTAATTTTTGCTTAAAGTTTTGCAGAAGTAGTGTCAATTCAATGGGTAGAAGCCAAACCCAAGAAAAAGAGAACAAAGCAAATATCTAAAATTTTACCAGTCTGTGGCTATGCATTTTGTAAGTTCACATGTTCATTCACGTGGATGTAGTTAGTGGGAAACAGTGTTTCTTGTCCCCTAATTTGTTTATATGTCCTAGTGTGAAGGACAGGTGTCTGCCAATAAAGGCAGAAGCTCCTCTTTGAAATAGAGAATTTAATTCCTCTCCCTCCCAAGTATTATAATTGTTTGAATCAGGAACTCTAAGGCAGAGATAAGGGGGTTGGAATAACAGCTCTTTACTAATATATCTAACCGTACAAACAGAAACAACAGAAGCTATGAAAATTAGCAACCAAACAGAACAAATAACTCAGTTCCAGTCCTTTCTCTCAGCTGCAGGCACTCTCTCTGTGCTCGGTCCCGATGGTGAAGATGGGGCAGAGCCCGCACAGCTGCGGAGAGCGGGCGGGAGGGAGGGGCGGGGGCGGCGACAGCGGCCGCGCTGTGTCCCAGGGGGGAGCGGGCTGGAGGGGGCAGCTCCTCACTCACCGTTTGCGTCCAGTTGATTAGCCGTGTCCTCGGAAGTGGGAGGCTGGAGCGGGGGAGATGCAGGGCAGTAGACCGCAGAGCGCCTGGCTCCCCCGAGTTCTGACCGCGTGGCTGGAGACAGGTGTCCTCCTCCTCCGAGCTCGCTGGATGCACGAGTAGCCCCCCACCAAAAGCCACCTCCCACCTACCCCTTTGTCCAGAGTGTTCAAAAGATCCTGGGCGCAGCCGGCAGGCTCCGTTAGCATGATAATGGGAAAAATTATTTAAACTGGGACAGTAAAAGAACAAAAACCCAACCCCCAACATCATATAATGTTTTATTTGCTCAGAATGAGGATGGAACTGTTGTCCGATATCCCAAACAAAACACAAACTAACAGAGTTAGTTTATGCGGTGCTTTATTGCAGGGCCCGGAGATCTGCAGACTAGCGTCCAAAGTCAGATCTCACCAGTTCTCATTTTTGTCAGGTTTTTATACCTTTCACAAAGTTAACTACGTGCAGAAACACACACACACTTCAAGACAATACAGATACATAAATCTTGTAGATATTATTCCTAAGAGTCATAAATTCTACATGCTTGTCTACTCCAAACTGTAGGCTACCCCCCTAAATCCCCCTTACTTGTCTTCCCACCACCAGAACATTTATTATTCATTATATTTTAACCTTATCTTAAGTGTTTCTAAAAGGGTTCTATATGCACTACTAAATCCTTTAATTATATTGTAATTCTCAGTACATTCCCAGGCCTGTTTTCCCAGGGCCTGCTTGTGAACTGCTGCCTTCTAAGCCTTAGCATAAATACTACTACTTATAATTCTAATACATTTCATAGTAATTTTACAGATTCGGTATCAGAACAAGGTCAAGAGCTCAGTCTGGTCTTCAGACAGTTCTGTTGGTGGAATTGCAGTGATATTGCAATGATTTAAGTTAGACATTTCTTAGTTATGCATATGTTGTTGTGAACAGACCAACATCTCTTTCCAAGAAGTTGAGAGATAAGTTTAGTAACCTGTGTAAGAATTTCTGCAGTAATATTGCAGAATTTTAGGAAAAGAGCTGTTTTTAGGGGGAAAGAGAGAGAGAGAAAAACTAATTTTATAAAACTTACCAAGAATAGTAAATAGTAACAGTCTTTTGAATTTTCAGTGTATTTTAGAAAGTGGTTTTAATTCTGGTTTTATCCTTAACAAGAAGTGAGGAGATGGCAGTATGACATATCTGGCTACTAATTTGTTGTGAATATTTATGTTCCTTAGAATCTTACCCTAGAAATTATTCCTATTCCTACAGTACCAATTCAAAGGGTACAGGAAGAGATGTTAAATCCTGTTGTGCTCACCATATGTGTTTACAAAAGTCTCTAAGAATGGTGGTACTGAAAAATAAAAGTTTGCAAATGCCTCTGCTCTGCAGTGGATAAACATATTTGGTGTCTTTATTTACTTTGACGCTAAGAGAGATTAAATTAAAAGAGAAATGGAGGAGGGGAGGAAAACAGTAGTCTATTTCCAGTATAAATAAATTCTGTAGTAATAGTAGAAAAGAATTGCATTTATACTAGGGAGTTAATGGTATAAACTTTCTCATTTAAGTTATTAAAATAGTTTTATTCTACACTTAAGTAGTCAGGATTTGACTTCTGTGGCATCACTGAGTAGAGTATGTTAATTCTTTTGAGGACTCTTTGATCTGTCTGTAGTTTCCCAGATATGTGTAATTCCTCTTGACCCACAGGTTCTCCTTAATCCTGTTCTTCAGAATGATTCTAATAGGTCACTCACACTCCATTTCACAAGGAGAACATCTGAAGTAAAAGGCAGATAGTTGCCATATCTCAAAATTGAGAGTTCAGTTTTACACTTGAACCTTAGTGAGTCTTTGATCTTGCCGTCTTCCTATAATTATTAGAGAAGTTGTCTGTATGTTCTTCATTGTTGGGTAAAATAAACTCTTGTGGCAAGCTTTTTCTTAGTTTATAATTAATTGGAACATGTAGGTGAATTTGGATAAAACTTTGTGTTTCAGAGGAACAGAAGGCCAGTGTCTGCCACAGAAGCTGCCCGGGGCAAACTCTGTGGAGCTGCAGTGCCACTCCTTATTCGTGGCACTAGTGGCTGCAATAGATGAGGCACTGCTGTTCTGAGATCCAGAAAGGGGCATGAAATTGTCTGTTATTTTCAGAGCAACATGCACAAAGCTGAGATCTATTGAAGACTGAGGCACTGTGTTCTGCTAAAACAGATACTCCGCAGAGTATTACAGTAGTAAACAGTGCTCATTTTTTAGCAGTTGTAAGAAATAATTTGCAATAAACCCCCATTTGTTGAGAAAAACATACATAGCATCTTTTTTTTTAATTAGGGCACAATTTAGATAAATAATACTTTAAGATATTTTATGAATGTTAGCACTTGCAGTCCAGAGTTATATTTTTAAATAATCAATTTTTTCCCTAATTCACAGAAAATAAGAAGAGATGCTCCTTAATGTTGTCAAAATGCTTTTAGAACATGCAATTTATCATGTGCATGAAAATGAAAATTGGTTTTATGAAATAGTGTAGACAAAAATAAAAGGCATATATTAACTTGTCCTCTGATATATTGGCTATATTATTATACTATGCATCTTTAGTACTTGACCTTACATGTCACTAATATAATACACATTTTATGATACACTGAATGCTCTTTGTGAATACTGCACTACATCCCAAGGTTAGGATAAAGATAAGATGCATTAGAACAATATCTCTGACACTATTAATAAAGAAAATCAATCATTCTGCCGCTTCCTGTTCCCTTGCTTGCAATTTCAAGATCAGCAGCTTCCAATAATTATTTTTCCAGCTCTACTAGTATGGTTGCTGCACAGAAACTCTTCTGGGCTTGTTTCCCATGAAAGGCTTTGACAACATTAGTGATGAAACGCTAATGGTCGTTTTTATCCGAACATATTGCCGTGCTGAATACATGAAAGGATTGTGATTGGGGGTTTGTTTTTGTTCTGTGGTGTATATACATACGCTCTGTTTCTATTTACATTGCTAGACTCAGCTGCTCTGACTTCCTTGATGATGCAGTTTCTTTGAAGTGACTGCTGCCAGGTGTATTCATCTGACATGTACAGTAAATGTTGGGGGTTTTTAATTGCAGCAGAGAAGGACAAATCAATAGAAGTAACCATCCAAATGAGGGAAGAAAAGTAATGTAGGAAAATACAAGAAATTGAAACAAACAAATGAGAAGTAGTAGAGAATTCAGAAAGAGGATACTATGAACTAAAGCTAGCTGCTATTTAAACAGCATAGCAATAGCTGTTGGTGAAGAAACAGTATTTCAAAGGAGGAAAATTTAGCTGTTCAGTGAAAACAATGGGAAAAATGCTGGAAAACATGTTTTGTCATTTTGCTACAGTTAGGCTCAGAAAGACACTTTAAAAATGAAATTTTAAAAGTTAATTCTGGACTTATTCCCCTTGTGTAGGAGAATGGTGTCATGCAACAGTAGGTTGTCCTTGTAGAAGAGAGATCAGAAGCATAGTAACCATCAAATGTGGCAAAAGCTTTCATACCAGATAGGATAAATCTAGAGATATTATATTGCCCTGGACATGCTGGAGTTTCTAGACACTACAATTTAAATAATGTATTAGAGACATCCTGTAAGTACATAGCAGAAAGTCCAGTGGGAATGAATGACCTCAAACTGATTTGATGTAGCCACATAATTCAGGCATATCTTCATTGACCTGAAGACATGTGGCGGTGCAAAATCGAAGTTACTTCCAAAACTATCATTTGCAGTGGGCCTTTCTGAGAAATGTGTTGTGCAAGGACAAAATGCAGTTACAAATCTACTTCTAGAGATATCACTGGAAAGAATAAACTGTAATTTCAACTGTTGACCAATAATAGCACAAATAGAGCTGCCAGGAAAATGTAGTCCAGGCAAAACAGAAAAAAAATGTTGTCTTGAAATATTTCAAAATTTTCCAGCAGTAATAAGAAACGAGGCAAATTGTAGGGCAACTCTGAGGATGTTGGTGTGTAAAGCTTTACCATGTGCCATACAATAAAGTTGCAACAATATGTTTAAAAATATGTATTCGCATATTTGGCTGCATGTACATTGCATCCATTTATCAAATAATTTAGTTCTGTATACTGCAAGCTACTTCTTGCATCACTACTCTTCTATCAGATGGAAATTATCCATCATGCAACAATCTTGCTTTTGAACATTTACCTCTGTGATTTTACCTGCTGATTTCTGACATCACTGCTTTGGTCACTATTCTGCTGCAGCTATTATTTTGCAGTGAATTCTTTCTTTTGTTTTACAGCTGATGAAACATATTTAGAGAGCTTGTTAGGAAAGACCTTCAGAACTAAGCCAAAGTCATATCTTTGTTCAGGGTTTTTGTAGGTTTCAGCCCTAAAATCTCCATGTGCCTTTATTTCTGATTACTTAACTCTGAATTCCAGCTTCAGGCATCCACACTAGGTGTGGATGACAGCAGAGGGCTTTTTGTGGTTTTTTTACTAACAAGTTGAACTCCAGACATTGCATTGTAAGTGCTAATTGGTTGCTTGTCCTTATTGCATTGTGAAATAAACTTTAAGCAAACTGTAAGTTCATACATAATGTAGTCCAAACCCGAAATTTTCAAAATGTGTTGAAATGTCTTGTTTCAATTTTTTTGCTGAAATATTCTGAAGAGGCTGAAATATTGTTATAGGCATCTGTTTTACAAGTATTTATCTAAAAGAGCTATAAACTATATTGCAACCTTTTATTACCATAAAGATTAAAAAATAACTCAGATTTCTTGCCATATCATGAAATGCTATAAATGATAAAGTTATTCTGTATTCTGTCTTTCTGTATTGCAATGGTTTCTTTTACTTTAGCACTACATACAAAAAGCCAAAATGAGCAGAAAATTGATGGGTTTTCTTTTGGTGGGTTTTTAAAGTATTAAGCAGAAAGTAGAACTTTCTCAGTTTCAGAATGGCATGTAATTAACAATGTAATAAATTACAGGATGAAGAAAACTTCAGTGAAGCCCTAGTGCTCTGTCTGTTCAATTGTCTCAGGTGCTCCTGTGAGAACAGGCTTACCTAGAAACATTTTTATTCATTTAGAATTTCTGTTAGCCATCTTAATGCTTTAAAAAGTATTTCATAAGCTGAATATGTTGTACATTAAAAAAAATAATCATTGTGTTTGTTTTTTCAATATATTAAAGGAGAAGCCCATTAAGGGGACACTGAAGGGATAGTCTGCACTATTCTGCTCTGTTTTGTGGATAAAGTACAATATTCCTGAATGCAGACAGGAAAGACTATTTTGCAAGTGCTAAATGTGTCTAGAGAGAAGAAATTACTCTAAAAATATTTGTGAGTAACTGCATTTTTTCATTGAAATCACATTGTACGCAATGTAAGAAAATTTGTAATTGAAACAAAACCCAAAAAAATATGGCAGAAAGAAGGGAATCTGCTGGACTTGTATCATGCAAGTGGGCCTATATTTCATCACCCACAAAGTTGTAAATAAAGCACCTCTTCACCCAGCTAGTAGCTTTCCCCGTTTTGATATCCCAGCACATTTTATACTTGCAAGTACTGAGATGCTGTTAAAACGTTTTTTCTTGCTGATGACAGCAAATACTCAATTCTGCCGTTTTTCTGCATGGTTTAGGTTTACAATCTAGTAAAATATTTAACTGGATATAGATATCTCCCAGCTTTAGTTTAGTGGACTACTTGCTAAGTAGTTACGAAAATATTTTTTTCTGCTGTACTGAATCAAAACCTTTGTGCTGAACAGGCTTTATTTGCAGTTGAATTGCACTAAGGCTTTTTCATAAAGTAATACTACTGTTAATGAGAAAGTGAGTTTTGGATGTTTTTTGGTTTGTTTTTTTTTTTAGCTCAGTGATGTTAATACAAGCCTATGCTGACATATGGTATTTTTACTTCAGAGGAGTTGCTTATGTTCACTTAAAAGCATCTTTTTAAAAATATCGCCTTTGAAAATTTTATATTTCTCCACTCTCTCATGAACTCTGAAAACAGAGAAACTTTCTTTAAAATATTAAAAATTACTCCTTACAGCGCTTGTATATCCCCATTAATTTTTCAGACCTTATGCCTTGTACATTGATTTGACTACTTTGCTTTCTGTAACTGAATTAAACAAGGTAGAAGCCATACTCTTAAAAATGAACAATAATTAAAAAATATAAAAGTTTAAGGGAAGATAATACACCACATCTTTACTTAGAGACGCAGTATGACCCCAGACATCTATTGAATTAACTTCAGTAAGTTTATTAAGATGTGTTACACTGGCACACAATGCCATGAAAGCTTAATCTCTATTGTTGCCAGTGAAGTCAAGAGCAGGAGATCAGTGTTGCCTTCAAGAATTTAAAGCAGAAGTGACCCTGCCAGATGGACCAATCAGGAAGCTTTGAAGTGTAGTAATGTCTTTTTTTCATGGCATTTTTATCTTCTACCTCACAGACTGCATTGAAGCATGATGTGCCAGTGACTGCTGAGTCAGCGCAAGAAAATAGAAAACAACTTTAGATGCATAAAAATCGTTCTAATTAGGAAGATTTTTCTGCTAAACTGTTTATAACAAAATGGATCTGTCTAGGGTGTAAGAGCATGTGAGGTTGCAGTGGCATGGAAGGAAGAAGGGGAGCTGAAGAGCTTGAAAGCAGGTGGGCTCCCAGCATTGCAACTTTCCTCATGAGGAAAGCAACCTTTCTGCATGAGGAATTTGTCCTTCCTCCCACCCCAAAGTGGACCCAGATACTTCAGGCTCCTTAGTGTCCTAAAGCTATTAATGCTCACCACACAAATGGCGGATTATGTCCAGACTTCCATGTTCCACAGTTTCTCTGCAAAATACTACTGAAAAATAGTAATGAGAGGGGTGTGGGGACTAGTGGGATGCTGGGAACAAAAAGAACACAAAAAAAATCCAACCTCAGTTGGAGAAAGGTAAAACAGAGTCTTTCAGAGCTTTTATTCTCCCTCGAATTTCATATTTACCAAACATGAATCGTGAACAGAGAACATGGATGAACTGCTGTGCTTGTCTTGCTTGTTGGTATCTAAAAAGGGTGTGACATACTTTTAAGGAAAGGCTTTGATATACAAGTGACTGCTATTATCAATGTTGAACTGTGTATCCTAAGATTCAGAAGTGTTTTCATTTCTGTTTGTATCCCTGTGGCTGCCATCAACATGTAAAATGCATCACTACCCTCAGGCTAAAGTCAGATATATGTCAACTCCAGTGGGAGCTGCAAGCTTGTGGAATTACATTATGTTTGAGAAAAGAATAAGAAAATTGATATCCTTAATGGACACTTGCTATTTTCTGAAAGAGAAAAACACTGTTTCACTCATGCCACAAGTTTTCAAAGGACTTGAATTTAACGTCTAGTACTTTAAAAGGATCTTGTTTGATTACATAATAAAATCAACGATATGTTATAGATAGGAATTTTTAAAATGATAGATGATTTGAAGTGATTAATTCTTTACTTTTTGAGATGCTCAAAGAATCAAATTTTAAGAAATGTCTTACTATGCAGCGAAAGACAGGCTGTGTCACCTCAAGAACTACAACCTGGGGAGGCAAAATCGCCAGGCACCATTGAAAATCTTCAAAACTACCAGAAACATTAGTACAGCTTCAGAATATAAACTTAACACAGCACCAAGGTTTTGCAACCACTCACAGTCATATAACAACAGAACATTAGAAAAAGCAAATTCTCAATTAAATGTAATATCCAAAACAGAAGAAATCTTTGCTCTACATGACTTGATTTTTGAGATATTCAACTACATAAATACTGAAGTGGATTATAAATTATCTAAGGAAAAATTAATACAAAAGCAGCTTTTCCACAGCTTACATTAGGCTGATAAAATATGTTTTTCATTCTTTTTATTATCCAGTGTAACATTTTAAAATATCCCTCTTAAAATAATTTTATTTTATAGTTTCTATGAATGTCTTTTTGCCTTCACATGGCCCCTACTGTCAGATTTGGCACTTATAAACACAAGTAGTGTCTCCTGTGTCTGTGTGTTTCAGGATAATAGAAAGCCTGCTCTATTTGATAATGTCAGTGAGCCATACAACAGTTCAGCATACACTGACTCAAATCATGTATGACAACACTACATAAATATTTAATATACACCAAATGGAAGTATGGAAAAGTTGCAGGGAAAAATAAGACAAAATTCCTTTCTCTACAATTTAAACAGGAAGGAAAAATAATCATAAGGAGCATTAAGAAGTGATAGATTAAGACTGCATTATGACTTGTGTTCTACTCATGTTTCAGAGTAGAATGCATCTTGATGAGCTGGGCAAATTCAAAAGTGGGTTCAGCAGACTGAGAAGAGTGGCCATATTATCACAGGGAGCTTCACAAATAACCATTGTAGTCTACTGCTAAAGCCCCTTGTTTCTTGCATTCATGTGTTTTAACATGCCCCGGAGTTGTCTTCTAAAAAGCATTGTTGGATATATTTGCAGAAAACATTTTCCATAGAAAGTGTGGTACTATTACAAGTAGTATTCTGAATACTTTGTACAGATAGTTGAAGTAAAAGTTAACATAAATGGATTCAAAATTTTTAAGGCAATTTTAAAATCCAGGTCTTTGCCTCCTTTTCTGGTGATCTCCAGTGTTTACAGCTAAGCCTAGAAATGTGACGTAGGTAAAATTCTTGGTTTTTAAAAATTTTAAAAATTACTTTGGAAAGAATGAAAAGAAAAAGTGGTAAAGGCAGAGGAGGAGGGTAGGAGGAAAGAAAAATGTAATTCTAATAAATCCATTTAAATTTAGGTGTACATGAAAAACATTTTATTTTCTCATTATGCAGAGCATTTTGTGAATGTGAAATAAGTATAGGGTAGTGTGAAAAATGTGTGAGAAAATGGTAAGATGCTCATGAGACTGCACACACCTGAAAACATTAGCTGTGAAGAGATTGAGCTTTCCCCCTTCTCTTTTTAGTTTCATGCCACTTCTGGGACTAGTGCTCTCCAAGTAAATCCTATTGAAATTCTACTGGTACTATAGCATTTTTAAGTGTAGCTGGCAGCAAATAATTGGTTATCCTGCTCCTAGAACAATCAGA
Source organism: Muscicapa striata striata (assembly GCA_030060385.1). Classification (NCBI taxonomy): domain Eukaryota; kingdom Metazoa; phylum Chordata; class Aves; order Passeriformes; family Muscicapidae; genus Muscicapa; species Muscicapa striata. The sequence continues at coordinate 897,009 of JAREIS010000101.1, forward strand.
GCTCCCACGTTGCTGTCTCTTGTCACCTGAGAGAAGATACAGTGACAAGAAAGCACAGATATTGTTGTGATGGTGTTCTTCAGGTCACATTCACAAAAGGCATGGATTTCTCATAAATGTAAAATATTTTGCAAAGACACGTACATGTTCTTGAGAAAAGTTCCCCTGAAGTCAGTAGAGTGTGTGCATTTGCAGCTCAACTGTTTTTATGATCACAGACCACCTCTATTGAAAATCTGATCCTCTAATGGTATAAACAATGGTATAATCATATAGTATTTATAAGAGAAGGGCTAATTTTTACCCACACCTTCAAAAATGCAATGAAAACTGATTCCATTATGGATTTCTGGCGCTAGGGCTAAGTTGGTTTAAAAGAAAAAAATCAACCTAATTACAATAGTTGTAACTTAATAGTATCATAGATTTACTGTCTGCTTCTGATGTAAACTATGTTTAGAAATAATTTTGTAAGTCAAGTGTATTTGTCTACATTTGGGGGATAGTTTAAGAGATAACCCACATTTTTTAACCAATGTGAGCTACTAAAGTAGGGATAAAAGAAAAATTCAGCCCAGTGGTAATTCCAAATATTTGAATTTCATCAAAAATATTTTATTTGCCTCAGAAACTCTAGACATGAATTATTGAATAAATTCTTCTATCAAACAATATGTCTTTTCACAGATAAACTTTGACAAACTGCTTATACAAATTGTGCCTGTTTTCTTTTGAATATGCCAAATATAATAAATGTTGACAGGTGCAACTTTGCAACATTGCCTTTCCTGGAAACACATTTTGCCAGCCTTTACAGTAATTAAAATTTTCCATATGGAGCTGCAGATTTATTGAAATGTCCAGACCACTTTGTCTGTTTGCTTTTCAGATTTTCCAGTCCTTTTTCACACAGGTTAGAGAACAGTTTTTCTATTATTATGCAAATCTAGTCTACAATAGAGAAAGCTGAAATATTGTTCCTGCAGGATCTAGGAGCAATGAAAATCCTTAGCAAAAGCCAATAGCAAAATTCCTCTCAAATCCAAAAGAAAAACCCACTCTAAAATAACAGGTGTACTAAGTGCAAAAATCAAACTGAGATTTGCTTTTAGATTGGTTACTGGTGCTCTTTTTGTATTTCTGTATGGAATTGGAGGCCTTCCTCATAATGTCTTGGATTCTTTTATAGACTGATGCTTGTATTCTTATTTTCTTCAGTCTTAATTAGTTGATGGTTTTGTATTATTCCTGGTGCTCCTCATTCAGCAGTGAAAATACAGAAGAACTGACTGTTATACAGGATTTTTATTTTTTAACTTGAAATTCCTGTCTGCAAAATCTGCCTTAACTAATCATGTGACAAACCAGGCAACTTATTAAGAATACTGCTGAGTTTTTTAATATTGATGGTAGTAAAATCCTGCGACTCCTTGATGCTATTTTAAAAACTTTTTGGGTTTAAAATTTATTTACCTTTTCTTAGTTTTAGTACTCATTCACAATTCATTATTCTGTTCCTTTCCAAAGTGTTGGTAGAATTTTTTTAGGAAAAGAAGATAAAGTAGCTGCAAGTTAAAGGGATTCCATTGGTGCGATGTGTTGATTGCCTGGTTAACCATTTCCGCTTTAAGATGCCCTTGTGTTCTGCTGCCACTTATAGTCTTTGAGAACAATGCCATGTGCAATAAATTATCTTGTTCTGGTTTTATCCTTTATAGATAAAATCAGTTTAGGAAAATAGCTGGTTTTGTCACTAAAGATAGAGAAATATTTTTCTATTTATTCTTCATTTTCTCATAGTTTTGGACCTTAGTTATGGGTCAAACTTTACTAACTGAAGGTCTTAATTAATTTTTTATAAGTTTTGCTATGGAAATTATTTGTCAAATATTATGTTCTAGTAATAGATTATGTCTACATTGTGGCTATGAGGGGATGGAAGGAGATTTGCCATGCAGTGCTACTGGCTAGGAAGTGTGAATTATTTCTCTTTGTGCATCAGTTCCTACAAAAAGGAAACAAAAATTTGATAGATTAATATTCTTATAAATGTGTAATAGAGGAAGAAGAAATAGCTTAATTAGAAGTAGCAATGTGGTATATGTATAAAATGACAATTTGAACACTTCTAGATGGAAACAGAATTCTCAATGAGAAAAATAACACTGCTGGTATTTTTGGTTGTAAATATTACTCAGCACAGAAATCTCAACTTCAAGATCTAACCTGTTGCTAAACAAAGTGCTGTGGTTGTAAAGAGCATTAAGTATGTTTCAGTCTTAGACTGCAAGAGAGATCTCCATAATTTAAGATAGCCTGGGGGTACTAATGATGATAAAACCATAAAACATCTGTTAAACATTAAAAAGAAATTTTTCCTTCATTATAATCAGTAATCATATTGCACATATGAGTGCAGTGGGACAAAATGGCTGTAAGTGAATGCTCAGTAAATTCTTAAGAATCCTCCAACGCCTACCAGTCTGCTGCAGTCTATCTAGCCTGTCTAGATTTACATCAAAGCCACTGATACTGAGTCCAAAAATACAATAGACTTGTTTCAGCTCAAAGGACTGCTATGGTTTGTGAAGAGACCTGCTGTAGCCTTTTTGGTTTTATCTTAGTGGTGGGAGTGGTAAGCGGCACACGTGTAGAATTGACTGCTCAAAAAAATCAGAGGAGAGAAGGAAAAGAAATATAATAAATATATTGTATGTTGGTACATTTTCCTGACTTTTTATTTATTGCTATCTTGGAGCAACGCAAGAGTGTCTTATACTAAAGTTGTAACAGTATAAAAACTTGGCTAACACCAAATTCTGACACAGATCCATTAAAGCAGTTTAAGACATTAATCAAAACTTACAATTGATTTCTTTAATTTTCTGTTTTAGTGTTGAGAAGGTAATGTAAGATTCCTTTCTCTCTCCCTGATTCTTGTTATCTTTGTGTTTCCATAATTAATAGAAAAGCTTGCACATAACAACCAACATTGACATAACTGTTCTACTGCAGAATGTACTTTTTGGTTGCATTAATTTGAACTTAGGAATATTACCCATGTAATTCCTGATTCTGCTATTTTTAACTAGTTTTCTTTAAAAATAATTTTCTACTTTTATATTTAGCTCTTATTCATATTGTAGTCTTCACGTGATTTCCTCTTTTGAAGTACTTGTACAATTTTGTAGAAAAAGCAGGTGAACTAGTTGAATAATTTTGTGTAATTTGTGTAATTTGTGTAATTTTATTTTCTGTTCATGTGCAAAAGTATCTTCTGATCTTTATGGGAGCTCTGAGGACCCCAGTATAACAGATTTGCATGCCTATAGTTGAGTGTATGTGGGAAGTTTTCCAAGAAGACCTTGCATGTCATCTGTGTGTAATTACAAAAAAAAGTTAAGAAGTTCTTCCAACACCTACAAATTTTAAGGGAAAAAAGCATGATTCTAAGAGGAGAAAATAGAGTCTGCAATTCTGCCTCGTGTGCTTAAAGTAAAAGGAATTAAAGAAGTAAAAATTTGGGTTTGGATCATAATTTCTTTTTGTACAGGTGGCTAAGTTCCTGACAAGATGAATGTTAACTGATTAAGCAAAATTACTTTAGATACCTAAACTGTAAGATATTCTGGGTTATGTGTGTTTAAAAGAAGTGCAAACATAATGAAATGCCATACTTGAGTTGCATCAGGTGCAATGTGGAACCATATGTTGGTAAATACTTACAAAAACTTTAGCTTTCACCAGACACTTTTTTTTTATCATCTAGACACTTTAAAAATAATTATTGAACTAAGGTGCATAAATGCTGCTTATATTTCCATTTATGCATTTAAATGTGTGATAAAAAAATAAAACAATAAACAAAAAAAAACAACTAAATTAAGAGATCCAGTCATACGGTGACTGAAGAGGTGTTCTAATCATGGCACCGTGTAAGACAATGGAAAAAATTTAGAATCCTATTCTTCAGATGGTCAGATGGCAGAGTACATAAATAGGCAGAACAGTTATGTTGTCTATCTCCAAATCACAAATAGATCAGATCCATCTGATAAAATATTTCTGTCAATTAGAATACAAGAGGGGAAGGAGGAATAAACAGGATTGTTCTCTGCATCTGCTGACCCCCACTGACTTTACATGGATTTGTGCATGTGTTATTTTTCCTTCCTGTTCTTGCAAAAAACCTTTTATTCTACTTACAGGAATATTGGGAAAAAATATGACAGCAATGAGAACTAAGAAAAAAGGCAAAGGAAATGGATGTTTGGAATTTTCTTTTAATTTTATTATTGTTGGTATTGAAAGTGCTACTTGAGGGAAGAGATGAGTATCTGTTTTCCCTATTTAATATACTGTTTGAAATTTCCTTCAGCTTTTCCTCCCTATTGAGACTTGCTCCAAGAAGGTGTGTTTTAAAACAACAGCAATAAAAATAAAACCAAAATATCTAGGGAATACAGAAGATTACAGCTTTGTACATTTAAGCACTGAATTTAAATGTCTCTTCAGTTTTTTTATACCAGAACATTTGCTGTTGATGGGAATTTTAATTTAGATAGATTTCCAGTGGGCTGTTTATTTTCTTTCTTCAGACTGCAATGAGTTATTGTAAGGGTGCATTGTTGACCAAGTTTAAAACAAAATAGAAATTTGCAAAAGCCCTCGGTCAAAATCTGAACAGTATCTTCTTGGTGTTTGGAGAAATTATAGATTTTGCTTTTCAAAATTTAATCATAGCTTTTGCAAACAATCAGTAACTTACTGAGGGTGTTTTTTTGGTGTTGCTTTATTCTCTTGTGCCAAAAATGTTTCAAAACTCTGTTGTATTTAATGGGCAACAGACTCTACGGCTTGGTGATTAGGGCCTGGGCTGAGAAAGAAATGATTTTAGGAATAAACAGCATGAGATGACCAGGTCTACCTCATCCCATGTGAAACACAGACTTGATCTTGTGCTCCTGTAGCCCTGGGCACTATCTTAAATGTCTGCCTATATTGAAAAGGTGAAATCTCATCTTTCAATTTGAAAACACTTTTTAAAAAATAATGCTGCTAAATGGATTTGAGGAAATTTTCTGCTGAAACTTTTGGGTGGTTTTCGTTTAAAAATAAGTAAAACATTTATGACATTTTTTGTAGAAAAGAGTTGCCTGACTTCTGACATTTATAATGAAAACCACTGAAGGAAAATGGTCTGTACCATTTTTGACAGACCCTCACGTAAGCTGTCAATCAGAAAGACCTGTTAGGTCATGCAGTCATCCTTTATGGGGCCACAGGAGGATTAATGTAGAAAATGGGAATTATATTTCATAGAGAGAAGTTCATGGGAGAATATAACTAATAAATAAAAATAAACCTTCTGGGGGAGCCAGCATAGGAAATATTTAAATATGTTTTCTGTATCAATGTGGTTAAATCGTTAGTCTTGAAGAAATTCCATAGCATATTTAGTTGTTTGACACATTTATTTAAAGGAACAAGATTAATATTAGGTAAGCTTTTATGTACCTAAATGAGAATAATTATGGAATTTTTTTGTCTTTATGGGATACGCATAGAACTTATGTGCTAGCTTTTGGGATCTTTCTGAAAATAAAGAAAATGAATGAGCAACTGAAATACAATCTGTCAACTCACTATTCACTCATGTGATCATTGTAGACATAGAGAGCATGGTCTCATTTTTATCCTGTGGAAGTTTCTTCCTCCTCTGTTGAATGAAATATTTGTTTCATGTATGAAAATATGATCATTAAATGTCCCAGTCTCTGCATTTTTCTTATCCACCTCTAAAGAAATCTGAATCTTCCCTTATTGTGAAGGGAGAAAGAAAAGGCAAATTGAAAAACAGTTATTAGTGGCAATCTTGGAGGAACTCCTAATTCCCAGGAAGGTGGAACTCTCCTTAACTTCTCTGGGGAGCAGGTGTAGGTAGGAATGCTGAAGGCAAGCAAAACTTGCCTTGACAAGAGAGAAGCCTGGGAATATGGTAAAGAGTTGTAAAACATTTACCAAATTAACATTAGCTCACATCAGTAGTTATTGTTTAAAACAAAAAGGTGCCTAGTTGATGACAAAATTCCGTTGCTAGAACTTTGTAGAAAAACCACGGCTTCATGAAATTAGAAATAGTTACATTAGAGATCTTCAGATCCTGACATAATTTTATGTTATGCATTTGGAATGTTTTTGGCTACATTCAGGTCTGGAATTCAGTTTTCAGCTAGATTCTGATTCAGTTGCCCTAGGAATCACAAAGCCTTATAAGAAGTAGGGATCGGAGATTGGCAGAGAGCTGCTGTGGCACAGAATCAGCTACACTGTGCTTATTGACCGTAGAGTTAGCTGAAGTAAATGGAAATGAGCTCGTTTTGCCTCTGGAAGTAACTTGGAAGTAACCTTACTACTGTCCTCTTTAAAATTCTGGATGAGGCAATTAATATATGAAACCTCAAACTACCATATCTAGGCTGCCAAAATTACCTTAGAGTTTTGTTTGCTTGGATCAATATGGAACAGAAAGCAATATGGACACCCCCTGAGTCTGAGCATTCAGGTCTTTGGAGGATGTCTCAGGGCACTGCTTTATGAAGCAAAGCCTTGCTTTCCTGAAGCTGGAAATAAGATGCTACCTTTTCTGGCAAATCAGTCTGGAAAAAACATTGCATAAAGGCTCAATGTTTCCTAGCTTTGAGTTAATCATTAAGAATTTTTTTTTTGTGGCAAATCTCACAAGCAGAAAAGGTAGAACTCGGTGTTTTGGTAAAAGTCCCTAGATGAGAAAGAAAACCTCTTAGAGAGCAGGGATGTATCCTTTCTACTTATAGTGTTAATCTACATTTGACATAATGAAGCAAGCTTACTCAGCTTTTTTTTTTTTTTTTTTTACTCAGCTTTTTTTTTTTTTTCCTTACATATGCATGCTCTGTCTTCAAAATAATCAACTGGAAAAATGGAAACAACTCATTTCAACTGTTGCGTTAAAGCACTCTCATTTGAATTGAAACCAAATAGCCTCTTCCAAAGCTGCGTCTCATTTTCATGCTATTATGCAAATAAACACTAGAGATGAATCACAGATATTACTTCTTAATCCATTTTCTGGAACTGTGTTTAGCACACACAAGTCAAAGCAGCTCAAGATCCTGCAAGGCTACTCTCAGTAACAAGCACTGCCAATGCTCCAGTTCAGCAAATGTGGGCCAGGGTCTCTGTGAAGAATCAGAGCTTTTAGCAGTTAATGGAATTAGCTTTGCCAAGTTTCTTTTGTTGTAACAAAAACCATGGTTTTTTTCACTTCATGATCAAGGTAAATAATTTCCTTTATTGAGCCCTAGTCTTCAGATAAGTATTGAAGATATTTAAAACTTGCCTTTTGGATACCTTATTTAGAAGCTTTCTTCTTGGCACCTTAGTGGAATTTCTCCTCAGGTCATTGAAAAGACAACTACTTCTCCTTCACTTGACAAACACAGCAGATTACATTTACTCTGGATGAAGGTCAGATATCAAACACATCCTCCCTGTGTAATTTAGTTCAAAAAATAGGGTAGGTAGGACTTTCAAGGCTTAACAAACTTGTCTTGGCTTAGTCCACACAGTGTGCCACCCTTTGACATTTGCAAGTAAATCTTTGAATAAAGTTCTTGCTACACAATGTTTTGCAGGATTGTGTTAGGTTTTTTTTTTCTTTTTAAATTATGAATGGCATACATTCATGTGCAAATTGGTAACAAAGCACAGAAATTGTTGATGAAATATTAACTGGAAAGCAAAAGCTGAGATTTCCTCCCCGCAGTGGTGGTAAGGACATTCTTACCTATGTAACCTCTGCTAAATTTCCCATCTGTACCAACTGTCTGTTATGGATTTAAGCTGCAGTGAAAAAAAAAATTAGTTCAAAAGTCAGCTGTTGGAAACAATAATAATAATAATAATAATAATAATAATAATAATAATAATAATAATAATAATAATAATAATAATAATAAATAATGCTATGCATAGTAGCAATGGGGTGAGAATCCACTGCTGTTTACATAATTTTCAAAGGAGTCTGGGATTAAAAAATGAATAGTTACCCCAAATCAATTCAATACAGGTGTGAAGAAAAAAACAACTGCACTACTTTCAATCACTAAATGTGGTCTTAATTTCTGCATAAAATTTAAAAGCTTTCTTTTCAAAGTAGGAAGGTCTTTTGAGTTCTGACCATATTGTTTTTACAATGTCTTATGTCCTTGTTTTATCTTCTCAGGCTGGTTTACTACCACAGCAAGGTAGTCTCAATTTTTTTCTCACATGTCTAATTGTAGGATAATAAATCCTTCTATTGTCAGTATCCTAATGAAGGAGTTAAGCAGAGAACATTTCCCCCCGAGTCAGACTAAGCTGAAGTTTTGATTATTTAATACTTCATAGAAAATTATGAGAATTTGAGATTGGGCTCTGCATTTCTAAGGAATGTTGAATTCGAGTTTTGTTAAAAAGACAATGTTTTGTTTTTTAGGTAACATGTGTTAGTTTTTAATGCCAGGAAAGAAAGCGTTTAAGTAACAGAGTTTACCACAATGAGTTAATTACAATGCATGTGAGCAGGTTTCCTTTTCCAAATTTTTCAGGGAAGCTATAGTAATATTAAAATAAATTTGTACCTTTTTCAGTAATTGACACTTCCAACAAAATTAATTGCTTCTTAGGGATCTCTTTTTATGTCAGGATAATAAATGTTGTTTTAGTATTTATAAAAGCTGAAAATTAGCACTTTATTGTTTCCAAATCTCCAAAGTAGCAGCACTTAATATGTTAATAGGTAAATAAATTCAAGGCAAATAAATCCACATAAAAGCAGAGTTGAGAAAAAATTCATAAAGGAAAGCAGAAAAGAGCATACCTGAATGAACTATTTTCCTAGAATTAATGTCTAAAAGGACATTAAAATCTAACTCAGCAATTACAGAAATGATCAAATGAATGCAGAAATGTTTTTAAGCCATGGAAATCTCAAAGTCCAAGTTGTGCTGCTTTCATTGGGATGTCTTTGTTTAAAATAATAGATTGCCGAAGGTTATAAATAACTCCAAAGACCCCAGAAAACTGCTTCCCACTGATCCATGTCTTCACTTTTAAGCTGAAGAGTTCTCTGAAGAGCACTGCTGAACAAAGCTGAGAAAGGAACTAGGAGGGACATTACATACGTCAATTCAAGATGGATACACAGAAAAACATTTCTGCATGGAAGGATTTTCCTGGTGACAGTTTGGCCTTCTTGTCATTTTTAATGATGCAGCCCAAAGATAAAATACAGTTGCTTTACTGCTGCGTTAGATATGACAGTCTCATCGCAAGGATGAAATCCTATGGGAAATCTATTGATGTCAGTGGTTCAGGATATTAGATAGGGTGCATTTTCTCAAACATGCAAGAGTTAAATGCTGTTCAAATACATTTGCCTTTTTTCTTAAGCATTGCTATAAGTTCAAAACATGAGTAAATGAAAATGAAGAGCTTTTCTACAGAAAATTGTAATGTTTTATATTAGTAATTAGCATATTATGTGAAACCGTAGACCAGAGGAACAATTATACATTCACAAGGAATGTCATAAAAAGCTTTATAAAAATACTGTAAAATGAATTGAATTATAACTGTATGAGCACTTTAAAGAAAAATATAAATAAATAGATGCAGCAGAGAAAAATAACATATGTGAATTGCAACAGACTAATAGACTGAAAGAGGACTAAAATTCAGTGGTTAAGAAGATGCAAGAACATTTTTGATGTTTTGGCCAAATGGTGAAGGATGAAATAGAGAAATAGCAATCACAGACAGTTGATAAATTAATACAGCTTTGATTTGATGTTTAGAAAAAAAAAGATGCTTTAGTTAAAAATGTCAGATAGAACAAAATAATTGAGATATAGTCAATATAACAGCTGAACTGAAAAATGGAGTCACAGAATCACAAAAATTTCACAATTCAGATTAGAGGGTATCTCCAATCATCTCTTCCAATCTCATACTTCAGGCAGGGACAATATCAAAGTCAAAGAAAGTTGCTCAGAGTCTTGTCCCATTAAATTTTGAAATATTCAAGATTCAGACTAATTTTTCAAATTTGTCTGAACAGAGATTGCCTGTGTTAAATCTTTCTGGGAAAACAGTTCATTTTCTTCACTCTCATTGTGAAATATTTTTTTCCCTGTGCCCAAGCAGAATTTGTCTTACAGCAGCTAGTGACTATTGACTGTTGTTCTCTGACTGTTTTCTATGATATCTATATAAAATCGAGCAACAAATGTTTGATCAACAATGCAGCTTGTTTCCACTTCCATTAAGATATTCCAGTTAATTTTCCTTATTTTTTCAGTTACAAATATTGACATTTTATTGTGTTTCTGTTTTCTTTGGATTTAAAAACCACATTATATATGCTGGGATTTTTGGAGGGTGAGATGGTACAGGAAACAGAAATCAGATTTATTCAAATTAGGATTATTCTTTTACCCCCGGATGATGTCACCTTGTCCTATAGATCATGAATTTTGCAGCATTGATTTATTTCTCCAGTATATCTAGTCTCCAGAAGAGAGGCATTTGCTCACCAGTGAACATACATTTCACTTGGTACCTTTTCTTATGGGAAAGGAAAAATGAAAAAAGAGATTGTTTTATGACTTCTGTTCTAAATCAGTGTGCCATCTGCAGTTAATAATCTGGCCCACCTGACTACTATGTGAAGCATATTTCCGTAATCGCTAGAATTTTTATTCAGAATGTGCTACAGGTTTGATTACATGGCTGGCAATCTGTCTCTGTGTGCATGGCACAGATCAGGACAACAGCCTCCTCCATTATTTCCTAACCTTCTGTCTCTGCTTTTTTGTTATGCTGTTCTGTTAACTGCTAATGTGTCTTTTGATCTTCCCAGCACTATCACAGCTGAAGTTGCCTTTCTTCCACACAAGTATTTGAAAACCTGTCAAAGAGCTGGGGTTTTCATTATATGCTTTTCATCATTATTCTCTCTACATCGAACAAATTTATTTCAAAGGCTTTGCAAAAAATGACAAGAAACATGACAATTTATTTCCTTGTCCTTTCATTAGATTAGAAATTCCATGAAATATTTAGAATCCATTTATTTTTATTAAAAGGCATGATGCGCTTTGCTTTTCCAAAGAAAAGACAATGAGAGAATGAGAAATATTAATTTAGGCTGTTAAGTTGATTGAGGGGCTTTGAGTCTGAGGCATTTGAGTAGAAAATATATATATTTGTAGTTCACAAATACAAATGTTTTAATTGCATTTTAGAGTTGAATTGCTGTGAATAACATAGAACAACCAAGAATAAAGAAAACGCTTTTGATGCAGTAACTATAGTACAAGCATTCCTTTGTAGTCAGCCTTGGAAAATTCCATTTTCTTTTGCTCTGTATCACAATTTATTGTGGTATTTATCGTCAGGCTATTTCAGACATTAATGCTATATTAGCCATAGTTTCTTTTTTCTTTTACTGTTACGGCTTTTGGTTCAGATCATGAGATTTTTATTTAACTATTCCCCTTAGCAAATAAACATGAATAAAGCATTCAGGATAAATTGAGAAGTAACATGCTTTGGAAGGTGCTAGTCCATTAAAATATTGGTCTCACAAATTATGATTTAAAGATTTTTCAAGCAATCCAAAAGCTAAATCATGTTGGAGAATTGCTAAATCTAATTGCAGCAATATTAAATATATAAAAAGAATTATTTTTTTTTAAGTTCTAATATTGTCAGCTCTTTTGTCATTATAAACAAGTCTGTCACAAAAAGTTGAAGTATGTTTTGTGTATGTGAAAGTGAGCATGATTTTAAAGGATAAAATGTTGAGCTTGTTTAAAATGGGAACTGTGTCATCTAATATTCCCTGATATTTTTAAAACTCTCTCAGAATTTCTACTAGATAAGGCTAAACAGGAGAAACCAACTTGAGTTTTGGATTTTGAGAGTATTTTTAGTGTGTTGGAAAGGAGATTTGTAAATACTGTGCATTAAGAAGACTGCTTCAAATTAGCCTCCATATAATGTACAGCAAACCCTGTTTCTCCTGAGCCTTCTGAATTACTTGTTGATACTTTGCATTCACCTGTATCCTTTCAGATAAAGGAATGACATGGATCTTTACCAGCTGGAGATCTGGGAACATATATAAAGAAGGTATAGCCCACTGGACTATTATGAAAATAAAGATTCTCCTTAAAGGACTGAAGTATAAAACTAATGAAATCTAGTTGCATTTTTACCAAAAGATCTTCAACTGCAATTTTAGAAAAATGAAGTGGATAAACTTCTGCTGAAAAAATACCTTCAGTGTTAATTTACAACAGAAATATCAAGCAAGAAAGAATAGATGTAATAAAAACACTGAGAGAATGTCACTCTAACACACAGTTAATTTGCACATTCTCATTAACCAGCATCTTGTAATAAGGCTCATTTAATTATCATGAGCTTCTAAGTACAGATATAAAATACTGACCTTCTCTAGAAAGGACATCAGTCTTTTTTTACTGGATTTCAAACACCTGTCTCTGGGGTAGCAAGTTAAAACTTGTAGTGATTTCCTATTTAAGTTGCTTATGATAGGTAGGAGAAAAGTGAGAGGGTGAAATGGAAGTCAGAGCCCACAAGTACCTGGAATTATCCAATATCAGGATTTAATCAATACATTTCATATAAATATTCCCCAGTTTGGATAAAAAAAAACCAGTGAAAGTTTCCCACCTGAAGGATTGCTTACATTTATTCTTGGAGTTGTACTCTGACATAGTTATTGACAAAACATTGGTAAAAGCAAATGAGTTTATTTGACATATAAAGCATCATGAATTTTACAGGCAGTAAGCAATTGTATGGGGTTCTTTCATCTTAAGTGTGTCTGACATTTATGCACCAATTTTTTGATTCAAAGAAACATAATAAACAGTGCTAATAAAGGATAGCATTTTCCATATTTTATGGAGCCTTTGAGAAATGAAACATAATGTAGCAAGTCTGAACATTTTATTATAATCTTTTTGGGCTCTTCTTCCATATTTTACAATCTTTCCCTTCATTTGCTAAAGAAAATAGAAAATAAAAATAATTAAAATGTTTTAAATGAGAGAAGAAAAGAGAAAAGAAGAAAGAGAAAAGAGAAAAAAAAATAAAAAAGAAAAGAAAAGAAAAAAAAAAGAAAGAAGAAACATTTTGAGTCCAGATTGCAGATTCACTGTGAGACTACTCTCTAGTCATAGAAAATTAATTATAATTATGGAAATCCTAAAAAAACCCACTTCCAACGGCCATTGAGTTTCGTTTTTTACACAGTATGGATATAACTTTCTTTTCCCATTGCTGTGTTGAAAGAAAAAAAACTCTCTGCTATTATTTTATATTCCTTAATCTATTTGAAGATGCAATGCAATCCATTCTTTTTAAACAAGAATGTTTCACTGTTAACACATAATCTGTCTTAGTTATTGCCCTAAATAATCCTGAATTAAATCAATTCATGTGATGAATTTGGCAGAGCTGTTTATACAAAGCCTTCTTTCTTTTTACTAACAAGTGTAAATCAGGAACAATGTCATTGAAAGAGAAGGAGTGGGAAGCATGTTCTTGATTTCAGATACATGTTTCTGTGCAAGTAGGAATGCATTCAGTATTACTCTTCTTAGTAACCCTCTGCAACGGTAAACTTTTTACTGATTGAAGAGAGAAATAAAATTCGTGAAAATACTATTAATTTTGCTTAAGACTAAGCATTTGTAGAAATCACATCACTCTTCTTCAAGAAACATTTCAAGTGACAGAAAGCACAATCTATTTGATGAGGACGCAGCTTGCTTGAAAGACACAGGAATTAGGGAAGGATGGGATTTAAAAAATTTATATTATGTATCAGTTTCTCAAATGTCTTGAAGGTTCTAGATCATGTTCTGTCTTTGGTTCATTCCAGACTGGCTTTATGTAAGCGTTAAAATGCACTTGAATTCATTCATGTACATGTTACATTTAGAAAATCCCTCTCAGCTATGCTGAAACTGCATATAAGAACCACACTTTTTGTCCTTTTTGAGGATGCAGACGAACTCTGCATTCCTTCAACCAACCCTTCAACAAGCCATGAACAAGGCCAATTACTAAAAATGTGCAGTGATTTTCCAGAAGCTGAGGAGGCTGATTATGGTTCAGATACACCCTCTTCAGGGCAGTGGCTTCTTTTGCTGTGCTGGGGACATATGGCAGCTCTGGGTAAACTGAACTAGCCTGGGATCTTGGAAGAGAGAGCCCTTCTTTCTTTTCTTTCTTGCTATCCAGGTCATTAAATCACAGCAGAGTGTCTGAACAGTGAGTTTTAGTGGATTGTATTGAAAAGAAACTAGATGAAGAATAATTTACTTATTTCAAATAAAAAAAATAACTTACTCCTAGAAACCTGCAATTTTAGAAGACAAAATACTGAATAAAAATTTCTCTGTAGAGGACCATCTTGAGAAAAATATTAGAAAATAGTCTCTTTGGAGAAACACTTTACTTTAGCTGCCATTCCTACCTACATTTAAAATGCATGTTCAGTCTTAGTTTCCACAGGGACTATTGTAGAAGAAAGGTTATGCATTACAAATTGCAGAATTGAGTAAAGAATACATGTAAATCTATATCTGAGTGAAAATAATTTAATACAGTAGTATTTATATTATAACAACACTAAAAATAAAATAAATATAATAGAGTATTTCCACTTGACTTTTTTTTCATGGGCCCTTCTCTCTTAAAAGATTAGTTTCTTTGCTTTCTCTGGGTGTTATGTGCATTGTGTGAGTTTTACCCAGATTTAATACATGTTCTCTTGCTGTTCCACTTGCTTGCATGTCTAACATATGATTACAAAACATGGTCTCCTGACTTCAGCAAGATGAAATCCTAGTTACAAATGCCCTAGGTAATTGGAGAGTATCATTACTCCTTCTGCATTACAGTATTTACTGTTGAAACCACTGATTCTGCACAATTAATAAAGTAAATTAGAAAAAAAAATGCAAAAAATATTTTGCTAATAAAAACAGAATTCTGACCACAACATCTAGATGGACTAACTATATTAATTAGTGAGTTTTTTTTTTAAAAATGGTGCTCTATATTTTCTTTTAAAATATTATTTTAACTGACTAGGTATTCACCTTACAGGTGTCACTGATTATTTATTAGAGGAGAAAATAAGACAGATTGTCTTAGCTTGAAACTTGAAACTTGCCTGTTGAGTTCCAACATTGAATATACAGTAAGAGCTGCTGTTAAATGTGCCATGAGGGAGAAATTAATGTATTTCTGTGATGTTAATAGGCTAGTCTAGAAGATTAAAATCATACCTTACTAAGTCGAAATAAAATTTCTCTCCCTCATATTTTCCTCAGATTTCAAGCTTTCACATTTATGCAAAAGAGTGAATCTTTTGCGCATCTCCTCTTCTTCAAGAAACAATTAAACTGACAGACATTGCTATAAAAAATGCAGAGGTTCAGAACTTGGGCACAAGAGTTTTAAACATTTTTGGCCCTCTCTTGTGAATAACATATAAAATCTTCAAATAAAATACTAACTTTACAAAAAAAAAAAAAAAAAAAAAAAAAAAGAAAGTTCATCTGTGATTGTTATGGCTAAAGGAGCCCTTGAAGTGAATTAATGTAAATTTCATTTTTTGAGTAATATCCCAATTTGCTTTATCTTTACAGTACTGTGATCTATCTGATGAGGGTAACTATCTTTTTTTTCTCATGAAGGTTGTTGCAAAAAACTCTACCTTTTTCACTCTATATTACACTTGCATGTCTTACCACAGCTAGTTATTCTAATTGTTGCTGCACAGTTTTGAGAAGTTCAGCTGTTTTTTGGCAGCTCTAAGGTACAGCAGGTTCTCTGGCCAGTATCTCTTGTATCCAATCTCTCATCTCCTCCCTCTAGACATTATATACAAAAATTATATTTTTAAATACTAACATTTCGGATATGGACATTCTAGATTAATAAGGTGAAGTGCAGTGAATATTTTTTGCAGTCAGTAGATCTTGATATTTTGAAGAAGAGATACATATGGAAGGAAAGAGATAAGAAAGATGCAGAATGATTTTTTTTTCCCCCAAGGCCTGTGCCAATATGAAAAGGGAGAACCATCTTCAACTGGAAGCGGGTAGATTTAGATTGATTGTTAGGAAGAAATTATGCTATGAGGGTGGTAAGGCACTGGACTGGGTTGCCCTGAGAAGCTGTAGAATGGTCAGTGAAATCTGATGCATTGGAACATGTCCCTGCCCATGGCAGAGAGGTTGGAAATAAGTGACCTCTAACAGTCTCTACCAACCCAAGATATTCTCCTGTTCTGAATAACAGAAGTCAGTTAGGAGCTAAGTCACTTTTAGCCATGGTTAAAAGAACTTCTGTGACGGGAAAACTGAACTGAAAATATATGTTTTCCTACATATATTTATTTTTCATTGATATATCAAGAGCATCTGTACTTTTACTCTGATTTTTATTCAGGATTAAAACTAAATTAGGTTTCTGGGTTTTGACTAGTAGTTTGATCTTCTATGAATCTTGCTATCTGTGATGCTTACATTACCATTATACTTCAAAAATAAAGGGTTTCTTTTTTTCCTTTTCTGCACAGATTATCAAATAGTATATTTTTCTAAGAAATTTTTTACTATCACATCTTTCTACATAGTCAGCACAATTTTTAATATAAATTTTTATGAAGTGTAGAGGATTTAAAATTAAACATCCTTAAAGCAAACTAAACCTGTAGTGAAAGCCCTTTGTGTCTCACTCCTTTTGCAAAAGCCTGAAAGCTATGTTTGGCTGTTTGGAAAGTGCAAGTGGAATTGTAGAAAATTGACAAACTCACTTTCAAAAGGAAGAAAAAAAATGGTTGAAAGAAAAATCAGGGCAGCTTTCCAGCCAATGTCTTTTCAGCAATGTTTTATATCCATTCTTTTTAAAATTGGATTGGTATCTGTTTTCTCTTTACCATCACCATTCAGTGATTTCAGGACTGGGAGGCCCTATGATCAAAGTTGTTGAATTGCAACACAACACAGATGAAGAGCTTATAAAATAAACTGCAGCTATTTTACTAATTAAAATAGGGCTGGGGAAGTTGTTAATGCACTGGCCTGTGACCATCCACACTGTTTATTTGTTATCCTGTTTCCCAGCTTGGTCTTGATTCCTATCAGCTACCAATTTCTTGGACAGTGCCCAGACACTGTTAAGGGAAAACAGGAAACAGAAAAATTTGCTGCAGCCATCTCTTTTTACAGGCAAAGAGAATTTAGGCTTATGGATGAGTGTGCCCTGCGTCTTTTTGCTGGGTCTATCCTAGAAGGTAGTCGCTGGGAAACACTGTGAAATGGCATATCAAAATATCAAAATTCAGGACGAAAGCAAGAGACAAAGTCAGTCAAAACTGTTGTCTCTTTAGACAGGATGCCTATCATTCTGCCACCTTTGTCTTCTCTAATGTAATTCCTCTGGATTCATTCTTGTTGAAGAACACTAAGAAATGCTGCAGGGCTTGGTGAGCAATAGTGGTGCAGATCATCACCCTTTGTTAACTTACTTAGTAATTTTTCTGGAACTTACATTGCCTTAGAAACACTCATTGCCCTTGAAAGTTTTGAAGACTAGGAAGATACTTTTGATTTACATATATGTTTTCCTTCTGTATATTGGGGAAGAAATAAAAAGCAACTTATGAATTATTTTTTACCCATACCTCAATGGAATGTACAATTTTACCCTGCTGACATAATTTAAAATATAATGCACTGAGTGACATAATTAATGTGGTCAGGAAAAATTCACCCTTTTGCAGTCTTTGTCATTATTATTTCCAGTTATGAGTCTATACTAGCATTTGTCTTTATGATTTTTCTGATATATTGGATTAGCCTTGAACAGAAGTCTTTAAAAAGGAGAGATCTCTTGAGCATTGAAAATATTGCATGAATCTGGTTACTCCAAGAACTGTAATTTCACGGCCTTAAGAATATAAAACTGCTGTATAAGGGAAGTTTTTTCTTCATAATAATAATAATAACAACAGTAATAACAGTAATAATAATAATAATAATAATGCCAGGGGCTACTAGGATTGCCAGCATTTTAGCATTCTACTGCAGGAGTGCAGAGAACTTCAAAGCAGAATTTATTTAAGAAAAATCTTATACAATTTGCTCAGATTAAAATAGAAACTTTTAGATGATGTTAAATAAGGCAGCAAAACCATTTTTTGAGCTCAGTTTTCATTACAACCTATTTAAAAAAATATTATTTCATTGGATTTGCACTGAAAGAAAGACATGACTGTGTTTAGACTCGGGCAACATGCCTTAATTTTCTGTCTTGTCTGGCAACTTGAGTTCTGGTTATTTTGAATCAATTTACTTGAAAACACATAGATGAGAAATTAATTTCTTGAGCACTGTTTACTAACACCACCACAGAAATTAAATCTGCTGACCAAGTTAACTTTTCTCAGCAAATATAAAATAAAACCAAGATTTGGTGCAAGCACTTCTGGTTATCATCTGCACTAACTAATGTATATTCATTTTTTCCAGATAACCTTCTTTATCCATCTCCCGAAATTCTGTGTAAACCTACCTTATGCAATTTTATGCAATTTTATGGTCTGTTGCTGGAGTGTATTAGCAACTGTCTGGCACATTCTATTTGTGACTGCTTTTCTTGGAGTGTGCCTCAGTGCCTGCAGAAATGTTTACTGGCAATGATCCTATCATCAACAACATTCCATTAAAACTGATTCTCGATGTGCAGTGTTTTTTCTACTTTTTGTATTCACCATTTCCAGAAAGGATGCTCTCTAATGTTACAACTGTAAAAGAGATTTATGTTTCCAAAAGATTTCTGTCAAGAGACAAACTAAACTTTTATCTTCAATGAGACAAATCGAAACTTTCATGGTTTCAATATGAACCAAATTAGACTTTTTTTTTTTTTTTTTTTTTTTTGAGAAGACAAGGAGTTAAATTTAATCTAGGCATACAAAACTTGTTTTTTTATAGTCATCTGGGTTTCAGTCTCTCTTTGGTAGCTGTTAAAATAAATATTTCTTTATTAATTTTGATTTTAAAATCACAAGCCCATGTGAAGAAGTGTTTGATTTAGCACAGATTTGAATTAGCAATGAAATAGCTTCATGGATAATGTTAGATAAAAATTTCAGTTTTATTGTAAAGCATCTACTGAATGCTGTACAAAGCAAATCTTACAAAGCAGAGTAAGAATATTTGCTTCACAGTCATAATTTAAAAAAAAAAAATCAGCTGATGATAATCTTGCTCCTGGTAACTTCAATTCTACTATTTTTCTTTCCTTGTATTTCACCATTGAGCAATTTCAAAAGGTAAGACTTAAAAAAATCCCTAGAAAACTGGCTTTTAAAAATGGATTCCTTCCCTTCAGTAGTCAATCAGCATAAAGAAGAATGTAGCCTTTAAAATGTGCTCTTCTTTTTAATTATATTCTATATCTTTAACAATACATTTTCCAGTTAGTATTCACTCTTAGTACCGTCACATCTTTTCATAATAGGTATCTGGGAATAAACGTTTAGTCAGGATGATGACACTCTCTAGATCTCAGGAAGTGCATTTGCATCTAATTAATGGGATTCATTAAATCAGATCCTTACAGAAACTTCCACAATTGTTAGCGGCAAATAACTGAATAGACAACAAAACTGACTGTATGAAATGTTTGCAGGTTCCCCTTTTGCAGGAAGTAAAGAATTCAGACTGGTTTGAGATAGCTCCTGGCTCTTCCCAAGATGGAGCTCATAAAACCAACTCAAGTATGTTCAGTATTCTGCTGGAATTTGCATAATTGCTTTGAATTCGTCTCAGAGAATTGCTTGGAAAAGTGATTCAGCCCTGTCATCCACAGGCAGGTATCACAGGCTTAATAATCCTTATCTTAAGTGGTGGGAAAAGGGCAAGAGAAGGGTGGGTAAAACCACTCTCCATTTCACTTTAATGTTCACATAAACAACTGCTTTTTCTTGGGGATCAGGGGGAAATCATATACACTACTTCAGGTGCCAGATATTCTCTAAGCCTTGTCTTAGTCATCTGTTCAAAGTTTGGTTAAAATGGAGGGGGGAAGAAGGAGGAACCCAATGACCTTGACAAATGCAGTCTATCTCTTGTTGTGTCTAGACTATTTTGCAGGTGGTCTTTTAGTCAGTACTGGCCTATTGTAGCCCCTGCTCCTGCCTGCAGGATATTAATCTTTGGATTGGTACAGTCTTTCTTGTCATTAGCTTCACCTGTCTCTTTATTCCAAATTACGCAATGACATAAAAGCAACAGTGTGACAGCTGTCCTGGGGAGAGAAGTTGCTTCCTATGTTGTCCTGCTTAATTTTAGTCCCTCCTTTGCAAAAGCAGCTTGTTGTTCATCAGGATGGGGGAAGAGGACAAGGAGTCATAAAGAGACATTGTCAGCAGAAGGCTCTAAGCATGCAGCATGACAAGTTTGGGCTTCCTTCACATTGTCTGACGACCTATACCTCTCCTGACTTCAAAAACATCAAAATAAAGGGTATTTTATAGAATTATGTATGAGAGTGCCCCAGGTGCTCCACCTGCAGTGTACTACTGAACTTGGACTGGAGCTCCTTTAAAAACCCACAGACTATTGTATTTATAAGGCCTGGCTTAGACATATGAATTTTAGTTTTGCCAGGGAAGTAAAGAAACCTATAATAGGTGGTGTCTACTTTTTAAATTATTTTTTAAATCAATTTTTCAAGAAATCCAGAAAAGGAGGTAGAGTTGTTAATGTTTCTAATTTTATTGCCTGACATCTATACATTAAGTCTGTCTCACTAGCGAAAAGCCAAACCCAAATAAGAAACCTTACTTTTGATTCAGTAGTAAGTTTCCGATATAATTATGTAAACTAATCTTTCTAAATGGTATTTCATTAAATCAAACCGTTTCGGACTGAAATTTAATTAAATCCTACAGCTTGCAGAACTGAATAATATTGTTACTTAAGAGATGTTTTATTTCAGAATTTATGTGCATCTTCTTAGTTAGCAATGGATCATATTTTGATGTCTACTTTAGCTTCAATTCTTTTTATTTAGTTAGCAAATTCAACCACTGACAAAAATAGTCAAAACAATACATAGTGTGTGAATATCTGTTTTCCAACCTTGATGATTCTATATATAGTTAGAAGGTTTTGACTTTCATCAAAAGTCTGACAAACAGAATTATAAGGGTAACATGGATAATAGAAAAGGATCACATGACTAACTAGACAACTGGAGCACATCAAAGAATTTATTTCTTCTTGAATTGTTGTGCCACATCTGGGAAATAAATGTGTTTCAGAATACTTAATTCATCTCTTCCCATTAAAATATGGACCTAGACAGCAGGGCAGCCCATTTCACACCTGCAGTAATTGCTTCATTGTGAAGTGCCAAAGCACTGGAAATGAGAAACTTTTTGTGGAATGAAACAATCTAGCAGACTGATTCTCTGCGGAGAAATTCTGTAAATTGAAATGTTCACTGACAGCAGATTTATGCTTGAAGTCAGCAGGTTTTTAAAGGGCTTGTGTTATATCATTCTTGGGTGGATTAGAAATGGTCATCTTGGTTTTCTTTACAGTTTCATAGGTAGGTCTGTAAATAAGAAAGGTATGTTGAGCAAACCTCCATTTGTGGAAATTACCTGGAGAGGTTTCTGCAAGTTACTGATACCTCTCAATGTCCTTTTGAGACAGTGGGAACTGAGATTTATAATAGTTTTGGAGATTCACATAGTAAGCAACATAGCCTCTCTAAAGAATATATTTTTTGAATATGTAAAATATATTTGACTTTATAGACAGAGCATAGTACTGCACTTACCTAAAGTGAGTAAAAGCCCTTATCTTATTCTTGTTCCTGGAGAATTTCTTCAGCTTAGTGCTCATCAGTTGGGATGCTGGATATGTTTTGATGCATAAGAAGTTTTATTTCTGGTTATCTTTATATGCCTGTATTATCTGGTCTCAACCAGCAGAAACTAACAGTTTAACCACAGTAATGTGAATGTAAATTTCAATGAAGACAATGATTAAAGGGAGCATTTGCAATACTGAGAAGCCTTTTTACTGACACTCCCAATGATTCTAAGTACTCCGACTTGTGATTTAGGCACAATTTATTGTATGAAAAAGTACTTGTTCACTTCTGGAAGGTGAGAGCAGTTCATGAGGTCCTACAGAACCAGACTTTCAATCAGATCACCTATTACTTGAACTTTGTTTCAAGCATTTCCTCTAAGTGGTTTTAAGGAAAGTGGCTCATTGCTCTGTCATGGTGGGAATTTGTTCTGAGCATTCACCTAAGCATGTAATTATACCAAATACAGTGCAAAGGAGAACTGACTCTTATTTCTGTCCATTTGTCCAACAGAATAAGTATCTAAAGAGCCTAATACCAATAGTCTGGAAATAGACTAGGCAGGAGAAAATGGGCTCCATTTGTATGAACTCCCATATATATATATATACAGAAAATGCAGGTTGGTATGTTACACTTCAGGTAAGCCCAGTTCTACTTGGTTGCTTCTATCAAGAGGTCTAATTACATAAGTGTGCTGGTTTTACATTGAAGCCAACCCACAGAAATGACCTTTTCTGAGGGGAGCTGCTCAGAGCTTCCTCTGTGTCTGACAAAAACCAATCAGGGATTTGTTTTGAGAACCGACAACTTGTTAAGCCACTGAGAAAGTTGAACACGCCTCTGTGAACACACATGTTAAAAATAAACAAGCCTGGGAAGAAAAGGTCTCTCACTTTGCGGCCTTTGGAGAGAGAAGTTCTTCCCCCTCCTGGCTCAGTGGCCCGGCAGGGGAGGGGAGGCTGCGGGCCTTGGCCAAGGCAGGGCCAGGCTGTGACATGTCACCGGCGCTGAGCCCAGCCCCGCTCCGGCCCGGGCTGGGCAGGGGAGAGAAGACCATCAGCTGAATGCAGCCAAAGCCAGAAAACAGCCATGCAGCCTGAGCAGCCGCCACCATTTCTCACTGGGCCCCTGCTATCTTGGCCCAGCCCTCCAGCATGGCCTTTGGAAAGCTCTCCTCTGGCCGTGACCCAGCAGGGATCCCATGGCCATCTGCGGGCCTCGGGCAATATATGAACTCTTCCAGTGCACAGACGTGACCTGCAAACCTTCTGTCCTCTCTGATGAATGAAAAACATGAAGAGTGGAGATGGAGACACATAGGGAAACAACATGGAGACATGGAGGTCAGACAAGAAGGAAGAGTAAGGTCTGAGATAGGGGATGAGAAGATGTCTTGGACTGAAATTATCTCCTAAGTCTGTGGAGAAGGTATGATTGATACATCAGATTCTTTTTTCCCTGTAACTCATGAAGAAGCATGGGGGGTGGAGGATTCACATTGTTGACATGAGCAAAGGCATCCATGCTGAACAAGCAGATGTTGAAGTAGATGTGATTCCATGAGAAGTTTGAACAAAGTGAGAAGAGTGCCCCAGAGGAGAAGACGCCTTTTCCCAGAGCTGAAGATGATCTCAGAGTTAGATGAAGATAACTTTTGCTTTTGAACTGCTCAAATCCTTTAAAATAGTACCCCATAAGTTGGCATGGTCCTCAAAAACAGTTGTCAGGAAAACTGTAAGTCGCGGAAAGGGACTTTTACACAATGATCAGATTTCCATTCTTCCAGGCGGCTGATTCGCTGTGACATTGAAGCCACAAGAGAACGGTTTTCTAGTGGATAAGTCTTCACAGACTGATGAGAGAGACTCCTCTCCCTAAGTGAACTGAAGGAAGACTATTTTAGAGATGGTAAACTGACTGATTTGTTTCTGTACATTGCCAGTGTGAGGATGTGGGGGGAGAAGTGTTTTGAAGGTTTTACTCTGATTCTTATAATTTTTTCTTTTAGTTTCTGTTAATAAAGTTTTTCTTTATACCCTTCAAAGTTTGAGCCTGCTTTGCCTTCCCTCGTAACTCTACCTCACAGCAGGAAATGAGTAAATAATTATAGTACGAGCACTGGAAATTTGGGCAGCACTAAATCCACCACATAAATTGGTGCATTGGCTGGGAAACCTCAAATTGGCAAACTAAAACCACTACAATAAGAAAGTGGCAGAAGAAGTTGATACAGTGCATTTGCCCATGACTTCATTTTGTTGTCAAATGAAATAACTGTACTAAATATAATTTAGCAGAGCTGCCAGCAATTTGTAAAGCTCTCATTGCACAGGAGTAAGAGTGATGTGCAGATCCTTTTTCACTTCCGACCTAATCATCAGTGCAGTCCATTAGGAATCCATGGGTTAAGTTACTGTCTCTCAGATTCCTTGATCAATTCGGATGTGTGGAACACATGAGACAGGTTCAGTTTTGCTAACAAGCTATGTAAAGCTTAAGTTGACAAAGTACTATTTGGATCTGTGGCCACTTTCTTTCTCCAGCTGCAGGTAATTCTCCAATAGTCATGATGCTCAGAAGAGTTAGTTTCATTTATGAAAACCACACATCTCTCAATGCCCTGAGAAAAATTGCAACTCTTATTGAGAAAACCAAAAATCATGACACAAAATAAATCAGGGTTGTTGTCAGAGGAAGAGATACTTCTGCCACTATTAAGCTGCATAGGGGAATACACCCCAATAGTCCTTGGAAGTGAACTGTACCTCACAGGACAGAGAAAAACCAAAACTCCAGTATTTCTGTGTCCATCTGGCCTGTGGGGAAGATCTTCACCTCAAACCTAGCATGTATAAGCAGAATACAGCAGCTAAGCATCCAAGATGCTTTTATTTCATGGCCTATTACCTATTTTAGTGTTAATTACTGATATTTATAGATTTTACATCTACTTAAAAAGCTTGAGAAATAATTTGGAATACATTCAAGGATAGTCTGTCTCTGAACTAATTTTGGAAGTCACTATTTTATTTGAGATAATGAATGGTTAGTCTCTAGACTGTGCTGGTGTTTTTGTATTTTACTCATCCAACAATTTCTTCGTTAATAATTTTAAGACTTCCACTAAAACAAATTAGTTCTTTCTTTACAACTACACTTCACTAGTTACTCAAAGGAAAGATTGCATAATCTTCTCAGTGTTTGAGTAAAAAGTAGCTTAAACTATTCATGTTGGCATCCCACTGTATCCTAAGAATGTAGATTATTAGGATGCTTTCATGAATATTTATGGATGCTTTTCAAGTAGTCCTCCTAGATTGAAAAATATCAAGAAAAATAGCTTGAAAATAATTTTTGATCAGTTGCAGTTTTCATTTATTACTTCTTAAGGAATTATTAACCTTTGGAGTTTTGAAACAAATACAGAGGGTCTTTCCTGTGGTTTGAGACACCCTAAGTTGTTTATATTGATCCTGCATTAGTGTAGCTGAATGTTTCAAATTCTTACTATCTTCATTTTCCAAACACTTCCATATAACAGAAGAAATTTTTGAGGGTTGGTGCATATCAGCATGGTATAGACCAGTGCCATGGAAAGGTTACTGAGCTAGCTCGAGTACTGGAAATATATTTGCATCAACATAGCTTCTCACTTGAGCAAATAGCTCAACTTAAAAGTAGTCTGTAAACAATGTGGACTTTATCATCCCTACAGCTCCTTTACTGTTTGCCTCAGAGCCTTCATATTTCCTCCAGGCTTGTGTTGGGTCTTTAGACAACTGCAGGCAAATGAAGTTGCTCAGTCATTCCATTCTGAGTCATTATCTCCTATCTGGCAACTAGACTGAAGCCTCTCTAAAATATATAGCCCAGGTGCCACTGTTGTTGTTTTGTTCATCCTTAAGATGGAGCTTGTAGATGTTATCAGATGAAACACAGCAGCAAAAAGATGTCTCACCCAGCATTTGTGAGGCTCAGTTATTCCAGCTAAGATTTGGGGCATGACCTTTCCAGTGCTTTGTAAAAGGTATTTGTACAATGGTGCGAAATTTGAAAGTTGCATTGCACAGGAAGTAATGAGGCTGCTCTCACTGAGAGCTATGAGCAGGTCTGAGCCAACTGTCTGTCATATGGCACCAGAGTTTCTAAGTGCATATGACTGCTGCTGACATGTGAAAATGTGCAGCTGACAAATTCATGACTCTTTCAGGTGGTGATGGCGTACTATGTGCTGGAGTGAGACTGAAATGGAGGTAAAAGTAACTAGCTATATAAAACTCCTGTATTTTTATTTAAAAGTTTTAATAATCTATTTATTACTGTTAAAAATTTCTGCACTGTCTTTTAATTGTATGTGTTCTATTAGAAAAATAAACTTTGTATAAGTTACAAATGAGCTAGACTTTAAAGCCACGATGACATTTTGAATCTGTGTATCTATAAATTTATAAATGTGTATATACTTATTATGTTCCTATATATTTATATACATATGCACTATAGATTAAGGATCACTTCTGCAAAAACAGTATAAAGTACATTCAGACACTTGAATCTTTACGCAGGGTTTGCTTAAGATGTAGACATTCCAATCCAAAATATTGTTTTGTATCTCACTAGTCAGGAAATTTCTGAATCAAAGAAATTTGAAAATTATAAACACTGGGTGTGCTGTAATGGCCAAGAATACCAGGCTGGGTCTGATAATGTGAGATTCTGATAACGTCTGCAGCCCTAAAAGCATGATGTTCTTCATGGCAAAGGCCAGTGAGAGCCTCTTAGGCCAGAGAGGACTTAATTATGCTGCTTGTTTTGTAACAAGCTGAGATGGTCTATCACTGGAAACTTGCAGACCAGTTGTGATCACTGAAGTGGTTTGCTACTATAGGGCAGTTGTGTGCATGGAGGTTTGCCTCTGCATACAAACAGCAGCAATATCAGTGTCAGTACTTCCAAAGTCTGTCCCTTTTCAGAAGGTGAAAACTATTTGACTTCTCATCATTTTCACACAGAGGTGTGTATGCTTCTACCTGGGGGATTATACTGGAGTTCAGGATATAGTTGTGTTGTCAGCTGTTTCTAAGGGGTCACTCCAGTCTGTGAGGATGCCCAGAAAAGGCATTTGGTGATTTGAGTGAAGAAGGATGCAGCTTTGATGTGACTGAACGTGATGTACAGCCCTTTTGAGTGCTGCAAGTATCAGTCTCACCAGAACATTCTGATTTAGCTGATTAAGGAAATTTGTATTCCTGCTGTTGGCTGCTTGTCCAGCTGGGTTGAAAAGGGCAGAAAAAGGCCTTTCTTGGAAATGCCTACCTGGCAGTGCTAGAATTTCCAGAGCAAGCCAGAGCTATCATTAACAGTGCAGGTTAATGCTTGGGGGAGTAAAGGTGAAGATTGTTTTGCTCTACTTTGAGCAGACCTTTGTCTGTCCTTAAAACAGGTGTGAAGTACATATGATTTAATATATGATTTAGTTTTTCAAATGAAGTCAAAAAGATGGGCTTCCCCCAAATACTATAGTAGAAGATACACTCCTCTTTTAATTAAATGGAAGTACATTTCAATTAAGGCAATGATAAAAATGCTCAAGCAAAGTCTATATTGTATAATATTAATATCTAAAATGGTAGGTTAAAGTAGCATTAAAAATGCAAGATCCAGCAATTCTATGGTAGTGTATTTTAAAAGATCATGAAAACAACAAATATTTTCTGAAGAAAGATCTGACTTTGTTTTAGCTGAGCCTTCTTAATCAGAAAATAGAATTCAAAAAATAGTGGGTTGAAACACTACACCTAGAGAACTATCTTGTTGTAAGTTTCAGCAGTCTGTGGGAACAGCCTGGAGAGCCAAACACAGCCATCGCTCATTAGCTTTTCCCTCAGTGCAGTTAGTCTACCAATGTTAGCATTTTAGTGCTGGTTCATGGGTAAGAATCTAAAAATAAGGTTTTAAAGGGAAATAATGCAGGCAACATGACCAGCCCATCTGCAACAGTGGTTTTTTTCCCGTTTTTGTGGTGGCTTTTTTAAGCTCAGAAATGCTTTCTGAATACTATAAAACTTTCTTTAGTTTTTATTTTAAATGTGCTCACAATGTATATATGTGTAGTCATCTTGCTACGCATATATACAGCAGAAATAGTTTGTATTTCAAGTAGTAGCTTCTTTAAATAAAGAATAATGGCTTTTTCAGATGAAATAGTCTAATGAAAAATTTAGGATGGCAGCCTGCATCTTAAACAGTCTATTTTATGCACTGAAAAGAAAAAATTCCTATAGATAGTTTAGACTGTTTTCATTTGGTTTCAATTTTACTATCCTGAGAAACTTTTAGAGACATGGTCACAAGATCATCAGAATGTACTGACATTTGGGAAAAAGATCACTTTATTCTTTACCTTTATTTTACAGTCCTTCCCTAGTGTGATAATTTTTACTGGTGGCATGGGAAATAACAAGGCTACATGGCCTCTACTGTGGCTTTGTGCAGGTGGTCTTATATATGCAAAACACTTTCTTTCCAACTCAGACCACACATTACTAATTTATAACCTCCTAATGCATTCATAACTTTAATTCTTCATGTAATCCATATGAGTTCTAGCTTTAATTTTTCCTTAAAGCATATGTGTATTTCCTAGATACTTTCAAAGAATTTTTTAAATTAAATTTTTTCA
Organism: Muscicapa striata striata; assembly: GCA_030060385.1. NCBI lineage: Eukaryota > Metazoa > Chordata > Aves > Passeriformes > Muscicapidae > Muscicapa > Muscicapa striata. The sequence continues at coordinate 925,720 of JAREIS010000101.1, forward strand.
TATTCTGAGAGTGATTTTCTCTAAAAATTAGTAAATTTAAATGTTAATGTTTCTTCATAGAAAAAAAATGCCTTTTATATGTTTTTTGTAGAAATCAACTGTTGACTGGACAAAATTAGGATTGTCAACTTCTAGGTATTTACAAACTAGAAACCAAAGGATATTAAGTGTTTCTTTTATTTTTAAAAGCTGTCTGATCATTTAAAAACCATATGAGGACTATCGAGACTGTCCTCTGATCAATATTTTTATTTCAGACAACTGTTTTAATAAAAAACGCACAACTTCAGAAAATGCAATACCCCTTTGAAACTACATTATCAAATCAATGTTTTGTTGAACAGAAGTTCAACATTTTGATGAGTTTCTGTTCATAAAAAAGTAATGTTTGCAAAGAAGGGAAAGGTTTGGGGGGTAGTCTATTTTTCTCTTTTCAAATGGGCTTTTGTTTTTCTTTTATAATTAAAGTAGAGAATTTAAATGATCTTGGAGGATAGCTCTAAAAAATTCACACTGTCTTTGAAATGGTTAGTACACCAAGAAAGGCTTTAAAAGTTATCCCTTGATCCTGAGGTCAGATTGCCAAATGTTATACCTTTTTATGTATTATGCCTCTTTTATAGCCTGATCTCTCTTTCTTGTACTTTGAAGTTGCATTGCTCTTCTATCACAACAAGGTATTTATTGTTATGGAGAAGCATTGTGAAAGAAACCTCATGAAGAAAGCAGAATACTTTAAAGGCTGTTGATGGAAAAATGAGGATTTCTTATTGCTTTGTTTTGCTTGCATTTTTACTATAGTTTTCTGTAGCCTCTTGCTTTAGTTTTTTCTGGATTTGTTTCTTGTGCAATCCATGAGCCTAAATATCTGCAAGAAAGAGAGGGCTAAAGGAATGGCTGGCAGACTTCTTTGGTGATGTCCACCATCTGCAGTATTTGGAGGGGAAAAAGCATCTCCCTGGAAATGCTGTGGAGCAGACCAAGACTGAAGCTACATATTGGCTTTGCATTAATTGCAAATTTGAAATGAATTTGTTCTACTCACAGTCTTGTATTGAGACATTTTCATCCTCATTGACTTTCTCATCTGAGTGCAATTGTTGCTTCTCTCTCATCCTTTTAATGAAATGTAAACAAGGCTGCTAAAAAGCCTAGTGAGAAGACATGGAGTCAGTTCCTGGTGATATCCAAGTCTATATCTCTAGCTCTTTCTGTAGGAGAACTAAGAGGGACTGAAGTCAGTGGCTCTGGTGTGTTTTATATGCTCAGTGTTACACAGTGCTGACAACACTCTCTTCAAGAAGAGTCGACCTTGTTTTTTAATGCCAAAGGAATTCAGTGCAAATCAGAAAGCCAGCAGATTTTATATCTTGCATGACAATAGAATATTACAAAAACTGTTCATCCAATTTCTTCCCTTTTTTTCCCTTTTGGTCAGAATAGTTATTATGATAAATTCAGAGAGAGTTTTTGCACTGACATTTAATTAAAATGAAATTACCTACCATTGTTATGGACTGCACAGAAGCTATTATTTATGTTTATATTATTCTAATACCTTATTAGACTAGGTTTGCATTTGCATCAGTAAGTTAGCATGACTTGAATTGTTTCTTTCTGTACTCCTTAAGCAGCAGCAAGAGAAAGCTGCAATATTAAATACCTACAGAAAAATATATTTCAGTCTTCTTGGAAAAGGCAGGGATAGTGTTCAGATAGTGGTTTCTTCTTTCCATTTTTCTCCATTTATATTTTGTTCTGTTCACTATGGCTACTCATCACAGAAGCCAGCAGGATGGCTGAAGGACTCTTGTTGGTAGAATTTTTATCATGCTAGCTGGTTAAATTAATTCCCTGTGCATTAGACAAAAAGATAATCTTTTAATGCAGCAAGAATTTTGTGTATTAATAGTTTTATTCTGTACACTATTAAAATGTAGCACAATACTGTAAGATCACTTAGAAGCAGCATTTGTCAAACGTACCATACTCTTATTTTTTTGAAGTAGCAGAAATAACTGAGAGAGGGAGGTGATAAAGGGGTTATGTCTATGACTATCATGAATTTTTCAAAGAGCAAAATAACCTGATAGGGTTTTTAATTCCACACTAAGTCTAAGTTTAGAGGTCTGGTTAAGAGTAGTGGTTGTGCCAATCTAAGAGTGCAGAGTCAGCTGTTCCACTTCGAAAGCACCTGCTCCACAATGTCCTGCCACTTCCCACCTGGATCACTCTGCTAATTGGGGAGTTCCCACTGTTCCTGATCCTTTCCTCCATTTCTTAGAATTACTGTGAAGCTGTTAGCAGATCATTGTGACCATTTAATAAGGGTTCACGCTTTCAAGCTGAAGCTACAGTGAGTTTCCTGCCCCAAGAAATATCCCACTCAGGCTACTTTCTAATTTTCCTTGGATCTCTATATTAATGCACTGTCTTTTGACCATGTGCTATGGGTATTTGCCTTTGTAGTATCTGGGAGCAGCATTGGTGGGCACTGCTCCATAAGGGAAGGAAAACTGGGAGCCAATTGCAACACCAAGGCAAGCAAGGCCAGTGATCCTAGGTTAAGGGGCAGTCCCACAAACACAGCAACTGATGGCAGTCAGCTTCAGCCAAAAGCCCAGACTGACAGACAAGCCTGTACTTCTGATGTAAGACTAGGATCAAACCCTGAAGCAAAGTCAGGACAAGATTAATGACCTTTTTTTCTCTCCTAAACTATGGATAAATACCTGCCTTATATTTTTGAGATGGGGTGTCCATTTGTTAGCCAAATTCTGCAGGCAGTTGGACAGAGCCGGAGAAAGGAGCAGCACATGCCTGCAGCTCTGGGCTTGGGGGCAGGGGCTACGGTACAGACAGCCACTGGGAGACGTCTTCAGAGAGAGAGAGGGCTAAGATTTATTCCTACTTCAGCAGGAGACTGGCAAGAAAAGGAACAATTTTCCACAGCTTTAGTCTATATTTCGCAGCAAATATGGCTCTCCTCAGGACAGGGTACCAACAATGTGTTTCTTGCTTAGCATTGCCTCACCAATGTGGATGAAATCCTGCAGGCTACAGCAGTCAAATCCTGCATGGCTGCGTAGTGAGTTACAGCATATATCCACTTAAATCATCAGCATAACAATATATTTAGAGTTTAATTGGGGGTGACATGAATATAGATGAGTTGTCACATTGGCTAGGTGTGTTGCATCACAATCAAGTGAATTATTTTTAAAGAAGGAGACTAATTAATAAAAAATAGTCATTCTTGCTACATTTACAGTAACTGAAGTAACAACATGAAACTGATATTTTAATTCTATAAAAAGCCAGTGAAGGGCTTACTAGGTTTAGAAGCACATGAACCAAAGATCTTTAATTGCCTGGGTTGAGCAAGGAAGTGGTAGAATTCTTTATTTACAGGGGTGGGAAATTTAAGATGTGCTTATTTTGGTAAACTAGCTTTCAGATAATTCTGACATCTGGAAGTTTTTTGACTATGTAGACACTCAATATAAAAAACAAAAAAGAAAATTAATTATAAACTATATAGGAAATAATTCATACACTAAACTGACTATCAGATTGAAGCAGGAAATATTTTCTAAAACTTGAAAGCAGCATGACTTTGGGTTAGGGATGGAAAAGTAGTAGCCTATAATATATAAATGAAGGGTGAGAATTATATAGGCAAATCTTCCAATATTTATGGAAGCCACAGCTAGAATTGCATTAGCTTTAAATGTCAAATACAAGCACAGATGAATTGGCAATTATATGCTTAAACTGCAAGCACAGAAAAGACAAGCAAGCAAGAACATTTAATTGGTATATTCTTGGTAATAATGCATCAAGATAAACTGTAGAACACTGAAGCTTAACATTGCTTATTGCTCAAATGCTTATCCAAACCTAGACAACCGTTTAGTAAGTGATATGTTTAAAAAGCCAAAATACAGAGCCAAAATATGATTTAAAAGCTTCCATATGCAAAATAAAAGCTCTTTCCTGTTATGTTTTCCTCCACAGAGTTGTATATTAGCATTTTGGTAGCATACTTATGTGTAGCTTTATTTTTCTTCAATTTGCAACTGTTGTATTTGCAAAGTAAGTAGCACTACCTGGGTTCATTAATGCAGCATTTATTTTCTGCAACCCTTCTTGTAAATACCATGTTTCAAGGCAGCATTATGACTATTTCACATGCTTTTGTGAGGCATTTTTCCTCAGGAGGGAGACCTTTATTGTTAATATATTGCTTATCTAAAAGGATTGGTTCAAAAATATTTCAATTGTATTTTTCTTCCTTTGACAAGCTCACTTCTATTGCAATATTCTTTAATTATAAGATTTTGTGAATTACAATATGATGCCATCTTAATCTTACTTATTTGCTTGTTGTACCCTCTGAATTAGGAATCCTTGAAGACAAATTGAAAGCTCTTTCTGCTCCAGAGTATTGCTACTTGCACAGATTGCACCGATGGAGAGAATTGCTGATGCTATAGCAGCTTTAACAGCCTCGTATTTGGAACAATGGGCAGTTCAAACCTTTAACATTCGTTTTCTTTCTGGGGGAACTTTGGGCAGATACTCCCTATTTCAAATGTAAAGATCTCTATAAGACCTGTAGCGATAGATCTCAAGCTTTGAAATACACCATGGAGGTACTTCAAGGTGTTTTCATTGACTAAAATTACCCAGGGCATTTAAAATCTCAGCTGAGAGAAGCTGTTTCCCCAGTGCTGTTCCTGTGCTCATGTTCAGCTCAGCTGGAGGCTGCAGCCTGGTTGCCAGGAAGTTAATCCTGGATTTTGCTGTGCCAATGTAACAGCTGAGTTTCAGTCAATATTTTTAAGTTTGTCTAGAAATTGTCTCTGTTAAATAATTAGTTTTCTTCTTTCTTAAAGTGTTCATTCTGCCTTTAGGAGATTTTTCTGGTTTAGTCTGCAAGGCCTGTACTGTCCCCAGTATATAAAAATCCTGAACCCAACCAAAGACCTGAAAAGCATGCAACCTTTCCTATTATACTGCACATAGAAGGAACTGTTAATATCAGAGTCAAATATTTATTGACAGGCACAGATACTATTCCTCTAATGCTAGCATATGATAATTTAGGTGTTAGGTTAACCAGCACAAATGGAGTTTCTGTCTGTTACTGTTCAGACAGCCCCTTAAGGGGTCAACTCTTCAGCACTTTGCCTTTATTTCAGACAAACAAAGAAAAATGTACATGGCCATGCTTTAGATAAACTCATATATTATTCAGTAAATAGCCAGAAGACTCAGGGGTACAAGACATTAATCGGTCAAAACTACTCTATTGGAGAAGTAAGGAAAGGAGATATTTTTCTTATAGTAGAATATATTTCTCAAGCATGAACTGGGCAAGAACCTGAGCATTCATATTGCTGTTTCTTGAGAAAGAGACCTAATTTGTTTCAGTAACGTTAAGTAATTCGGGTCTTTGTTGGAGTCTAAATATATCATGGAAGAAATTTAGACAAAATGATGCTTATATTGAAGCATTATTTTATTTCAGTCCTCAAAAAAAATCTGTATTTGGAAATTGTATTTGCAGTAATGAGGTAATTTCAATTGTCTCTTCGTAGAAGTTATTCCAAAACAGTAATCAGGTTATCTTAAGAAAAGGAAATAAAATAAACATTTGTTTCCAATATTTGAAAACAAAATGTAACTTTTAAAAGGAAGAAACTATTCTACAGATTTCTGCCTTTCACTCTTCATGTCTCAAGTATCTGTTCTCTTTAATTCCCTTGTAATTAATTCATCAGCATGTGCACAATAGCTTTTATTTGCCTAAACAAAAATAAGGGAGAAGCGTGATATTTTTCACAAAAAAAAAAAAGGTGAGAATGCCCCTCTTTGGAAGAAACGTTTGCAGTCTAAAACATCTCATGTTTTAATTTTCCAGGAAGTGATTACTGGAGAGTTCAGAAGGAAGAAGGTATTTCTGTGTGCTAATGAATGTGAGACCATTCCAGAGTAGATGCAGGGAAAGATTTGACTCCATATTGTGTCTCTTGGTGATTCAGAAAACCTGTCCAGATGAACTCTACCTGCACTCAAGCAGCAGTCCAGTGAGAATTCCCCTGGGTCAGTATGAGGCCTGTGGAAAATGTTAATACGTCCCATAGCCCATATTTTCCAGTTTTGAGTTAAACTATTCAAGATAGAAGCATGAATAATTTCTCCATGATATATCTCCCCCAAGAAAATTATACTTCAGTTAAAAGGCCCTAAATACATCTTGCTCTCTAAGACTAAAAATTTATTTCTTCAAGAGTCTTTTGGGAGTATGGTAGTATTTCTGAGATCCTTGAAGTGCCTATTTACATTTAGGTTCAAAAAGCCTTTGTAAGATTTAGCAAACAGCCTCCTTTTACAGAGTGTTGAAGGGAAGTTTTACAAACAAGTGGAAAGGGAGAGCAGGAGTGGGAGAAAATCCTTTCATCTCTACAGAGCACTAGGTATTACCATTGCAGTGTAACATGTATGAAATCAATCTTTTCCAAAGAGTATTTTACCTTCCTGTGGCAGTGTACCATTGTTCACTGGATTTAATAATCTAGATATCAGTTCTAAACCTTGTTCACTACCAGGGAATAAGTTATTACTGTCAGGTTATTCATTAGACTAATTTAAATATTAAAACAGTGATCACAATGTCTAACCCAGCTTATTATGAAAAGGGGGCATATGCACATTTTCCCATCTTCATTTGCTGATTTCCCCAAAATAGGCAGCTAATATTTAAAAAATAATTGAGATTAAACAGTAAGAAATAAAAAGCTCCTGCCTTTAATAAATTCTAAATTAAAAGCCATATGCCAGCCTAAATCAAAGGAGAATAGTTTAGATTGGATATTGGGAATTCTTTACTAAGAAGATGTTGAAGCACAGTAACAGGTTACCCAGAGAAGTTGTGGATGTCCCATCCCTGGCAGTCAGTGTTCAGTGCCAGGCTGGACAGGGCTCTGACCAGCCTGGTCTGGTGAGGAGGTGTTCTTGCCTCTGGCAAGGGCCTGGAACTAGATGATTTTTAAGGTCCCTTCCATCCCAAACCAGTCTATGATTCTATGACTTTTGCCATTTAAATTTTTTCTGTAAGTAAGTTGAAAAATTTTAATTACAAAATAAAACATAAGGAATCAAGGAGAAAATAGAGTTTAATTTTGCTAGTCTGGGTTGGATGTGGCTTTTCCTGCAACAGTTTTCATGTGGAAATGTACTTTATTGTGTACACCATCTTTCTTGTTGTATGAAAGAAAGCAATATGGTTGTCTGTTTCCATGGTGTTTATTGTGGTGCACAAACATGACTTAGAGATACTCTCAGACATAAATGCATTGCTAAATTGGTCCTAGTTTAAAAAATAAAAGTATTATAGAAAAGAAGTAAGACATGGTGGGCTTAACTCAGCCAGAAGCCAAAATTTTCTCAATCTTTTGCTCAATGTCCTCTTCTGGGGAATGGGCTTTTGTTTCATTTTGTTTTGTTTTGTTTTATTTTGTTATGTTTTGTTTTGTTGTGTTTTGAAGAAATGTCTCTCCCATCTTGTCTGGAGCCATTTTTTCTAAGTTTTAGTCATACATAGCAAAATCTCCCTGGGTAAGCAGAGGAACATGTGATTACTTGTTAATTTTTTCTATTAAGAGGACATCTTTTCTCCTTCACAAGCTTACCTAAGTAATGTAGCACAATTAGCAAAAGAAAGTTGGATAATGCACTATAGTGAAGCTTGATCATTCCAGTACCATATGAAGAGTTTTTGGCTGCCTTGTACACAGCCAAATTATGAAATACACAGCCAGGTTTTAAGTGAGTGTAGTTCTGAAAGACTTACGTGTCTGCTCTTCTGCCTTGAGCTGAGATACCATGATTAAAGTAGTATCAATGAATTTTCTTCCTCAAAGCAATCTTATTTCTCCCTAATTGGAGAGGAAATCTGAATGTTAATTTTCACTTTAATGTTGTAAATCAATCTTTGAGACCAAATTTAATTTAATTTTTTACTTCTAAATTTCTGTATTGCAACAGACTTTGTGTATTTTAACACAAGTCTATTATGCAATTCTAATAAAATAATCTAGTTAGTATCTCATGTAGATACTTTTAGCAGTTTCCAGCGTTTAGTGTTACATAACTTCTAAAAAATAATTTGGTGAAAATTAATTCTTCTCTTTCTTCTCCTATAACATGTGAAATAAAATGGGACATGTATTTTTCCTAAAATATCCATGGTAAGAAACTGGTAGATGAAAGATTTAATTCTTTAGAAATACAAACACATGAAAAAGGGATGTGCTGTTAAAAATTATTTTTAAAGAAGTACCATTTTTGTGTTAAATATGTTTTCTATAATATGTGGCTTTCTGCACATTTATATATATGAACATATATATGAACATATAAATATGTATTTTCCCACAATCTTATAATTTATTTTCCTGCTTGTCACAAAGACCCTGAAGTGATACAGATGTTACTATATTCCAATTTTATGCTGAGTTAGAAAATTAATTAACTCCTTTGCTAAGGCTTGAGTTCAAGAACTGGATTTTGCCTTATCAGAATCCTAGTCACAAGGACAAGTGACTGTGATTTCCATGCAAATATTTCAATTTTTGAGTCATTGAAGAATTAAGAAGAGTTTTTTTCAGATATGAGGATCTTTCAAAGTTATCAGTGAGAAGCACATTATTGTTTTTGTGAGCAGGGTTTGTGAAACCTGCATACCAAATTCATATTCTCTATCCCAATAATTTGTATAGGCATAGCATAATCCAGCCCACTTGACTTTGTCGTCCTTGCAGCATTTGGAGATCTGAAATGAAAACATCAAATAGTTGGCTAAATCAGACAGGAAAGAGATAAGGATTCCAAAACCACAGGGTGAAATCTTAACCTAAATATGGACAGTCAGCTGTTTGCTGCTTTTGTAATTTGATATGATTAATAACAATGCAAGCAAAGGTTAGTTACTATTTAACACCTGCAAATGCTAAACAGTGGGAAACAATTTTACAGATTTTGTAAGCCCTTTGAATAGCCTTATATTACCTGTAAAAGTGAAACAATAGTGAAATGATACATTATAGGCTATGGAACCAGAGGCTGAAGCTGATACTATGGGTTCTCTTTTCATATGCAGTTGGCCTTATTAACAGCATGTGAATAACAGCATAAGAATTTCTTTGTAAATGATGTTATTAGCATCTTATTTTCTTGAATGACTGCATATATATTAAATAAGAGAAAGGACATATAAATCCAGAGGTGTTTGAAATGGAAAGGTATGTAGTAGTCTAAGCACAAAGGCTATAGAGGCAATTGATTACAAAAATACCAAATATTTTGGTATGGTTTTGTATGGTTTGCATGCACATCTCTAATCTGAAAAACTGTGGAATAAAAAAATTTCCTTGTGACTACTTTGTAATTCAGAGGTTTATTTGAAAATGTACGTATTCAAAATGTTATTGAAAATGTTATGTTATGGTGGAGTTACAAGGCATGAATATAAGCAAGCTATAAAATCATAAAAAGACTACATACATTAAGAGATGGGGTTTTGTTTATTTGCTTTTCTCCAGTTGTTTTTAAAATACTTTGATGCTAGTGCAACAAGCCTTTGTTTATCTTTTTCTCTGCAGTCCTTTTTCATTCAGGATTGCAGTGAATCTGCTGATTCCTCTTGGATGGAATGCAGAGATAGCAAATTCATTGCAACAATTCTCAAGCCATGTAATAGCGACACAGAACATAAAAGCAGTGTGCCTCTCAGAGCTTTGTTTTGGTTGCTAATGGAGAGCATTCAATATTTAATAAGAAATGTATAGTGTTATGCATAAGCCCTTGACACAGCACTTCTGGTACAGAAACAGCATCATGTATGTGTACAAGTCAAATGTTTTTCACAGAGGTTGAGGCTATAATGATGAAAAAAGTGTCAGAGAATAAGCAGCTCTGCTAATAGAGTAGTGATGTTACTTGGCCACATACCTTCTGACTGAAAATGCCAATGTCCGGAAAATAATGAAATGAATTTTTAACTTGCCAACTGCAAAATGTATTCTTCTAGTATCTAGAGTATTTTCTGCCATGAGTTTTATTTCTGGAAATGATGTAAAATCCTGAGGGAAATCTCTACAGCAGATAAAATATACCACAAATACTATGGATCTAATAAATTAGAATAGAATATGCCAGGTTTTAAGTACTTCATATTATTTAATTGCTTATGACAAAAAGTGTTTAATGATCTTGAAAATGCAAATGAAATATCCTGTATGGTATGATAATGATTTATATCTGTAGTTCAGTATTATAGGAATTTCGCCATTTCACTTCAAAAACGATTTTACTTCTGTTTTCTATTTGGCGGCAATGAGAATGAAAGGACTAAATCTTCCTTTCTGTTCTTAGTTTTTTTTTCATATTAAGATTGCAAAAGGATAATATTTAGTACTGATTTTAGTGATCTTTGTCCTGACAACATCTGCCCATTAGAAAATAGGATTAAATGATCTAATGTTGGACAAACCAGAAGTTGTCAATTGGTAATGATTTGCCATCTGTATTTAATGGTGAATTTGATGGCAAGCTACTGGTAGATATCTATACACCCTTTTACAAATCTTCTGGACCACCTATTTCTTTTAGTGTATAACTCTTTTGTATGCACAATGAAAACCTCTGATGTTATGAAGTATGACCAGCTCACGTACCTTCTTTTACATATGTTTATCTTGTAAGCAAAATAATGACAATAATACTGCACAGCAAAAGTGAGTATATATATATATATATTTTCCAGAGCTGTGCTAATGAGAATCATCTGACGTCATTGTGGAAATTTAGAGAATTATTTATGCTGTATTCAGGGGCTGTAATTTTTTTCTTAAGAACATCTTTGCAATTATGTTACCTACAAAGTAACCAAAAATTTAAATAAGCAAAAGGCCACTTCTGTCTGTGGGTCAGTTTTAAACCATGTAATATGTTGTCTATTCACTCTAGTCCTTGCCAACTAATGATGACACTGTAAGCAGGCTTTGCTTTTAGAAGGTCAGTTTTTATGCTTGCATAAACCCCGACATGCTACATTTCTCATGTCTTTTTTAATATGAATGTATGAGCCATTTACTAGTTTCTTTCCCAGAGGTGAATGCCCATTTCCTAAGCTCTGAAAAAGGCTGTTGTGATCAGTGTTCTCGTTACTCATTTTTTCTAAAAAAAATTATAGGTAATATTACCTAATTACCTAACATTGCCTGAAATTACCCAAAGAGGAACTATCTGTTCCATGTATATCCTCCTGTAAAATCTCAAAAAAAATTTACCATAATTTCCTCTCCTTGATACTACTTGTCTGTTTTATTTGCTGCCAAGATAATCAAGCAGACTTGCTTTTTTCCAAGTCAGGTAGTGGATAATTTTAGATAAAAAAACAATGATTCCCATTACATGTCCTACAAAACAATGCTTTGTGATACTGGAAAATTTCCAGAGAATTTTTGGAAATGTATATACTCTGCCATGAATGAAGTTCGGTGTCTTATTTTTGTACCAGGAAGAGATCAGTGATATGGAAGATAACTAAAGCCAACTGTTAAAAAAAAAATCTAATAAATTATTAGTAGACATATTTGAGACCTTTTATGATTATTTCAAATATTCTAGAAGATATGTGAAAATGAATAACTTTTTAACTATCTTTCCATTAATATGCAGATTCCTGGGAACCTTCTGCTTTAACAAAGTTGATGGCTTTGAAATGCAAGTCCTGAAATACAAATTTGCCAGTTCTCTAATATAAACTAAATGTGGAATTAGTAATGAAAAGTTACATCAATGACTTAAAGACCTATTGAATAACCTGGATAATGCAAACTTTTTCCTGAAATAAGCTGGTTTATCAATAGGAATGCACATCAAAAAAGATGTATAGATCATAACTGTGTGTTGTTAACTGAAACTGGATTAAGCTGAGAAAAATCTGATAATTCCTAATTGGTCCTGCTTTGGGTATTAAACTATAGGAAAGACTATGCATGGAGAGACTGTTAAACAGAGATGACTCTTGAATTAAGTGCCATTCTCTTCTTCTCGCAAAACAACTTCCTCCACTTAGCTCATTTATCTTCTACATCAGGTTTGCTCTGTTAAATGAGGAATCAAGCAACTCCCATTGTTTAGAAAATATATTTTCAGTTGGACACCCTGTGAGTGATCTTATCAGGTCACTATAAATTCACCTGATACTCTCTGAATATTTATGGGTTGATGTTTATTCTCTCAGTGAAAGGTGACAGAGTGAAGTCTTTTTAATAAGACCTTTCATCATTGAGTGGACAGAGAGTAAGACTTCCTCATCAATTAAACTATCTGCTTTTTCTGTACACTTTGTTTATCTAATGGCTTGATGAATATTTTTGGTCAATAATTATTTGGATAAAGATAAATGTGTGTGTATGGGAAAAATTGAAGGTTGTCATTCAGTGTAACACTGATTTCCCCTGAGGTGTTGTGGGTTTATAATATGGTTACAGGGTGATCATGTAGGAGAGGGTTTGGCTAAGGACCAGATTTTCCAGGCATCAGACGACTCTGGAGCCAGAGGAGATTAGGACAGCAGCACACTCAAGAAGTTGCCTGTACACTGTATGAATGATCTCCATTGTAAAGATGTGGAGGATAATTCGGCAAAAAAATTATCAGTTTAGGACTATACCTTCCCCCTCAATAAACTAAGTTAAATTGTGTACTTTGTTGTGGTTTATTTTGTTTGTTTGGTTTGTTTGTTTGTTTCTTTAATAAAAAAGAAAGATATGCTAGAAGTTCCATGGTGGTTTTGAATCACCATGTCAACATAATTTTAGCTAGGGAAAAACAGCCATTTTAGACTTATCTGAAGACAAAAATTTGGTAATTTCCTTCTTTTCATGGTGAGTTTTATGGATGAAAGACTGAAGAAACACTACCTTATAAAATTTAAACTAAGAATGCTGAGTTTAGTATGATAACAATCCAAATTCATGTGATAGTTTGCATGAGGAAAGACAATTATCTTGAAGGTGACTTGTCGCCTGTATCTTATGTTTTTCATGTCATGCAGTAACTATTATTTTTTTTTTTTTTTTTTTTTTTTTTTTGGTAGAAAGACCAGAAAAATGGAATTCTTATTATTAGTCCTTGAGTTCCTATATTGATGATAAATTAAAAGAAAATACATCAAAATTCTGGTAGTCAATGTTTTTTAGTATGTTCCGATCAAATAAATGTAATTGAGATTTGTCAAATTACTGCTGTTATAGCAATTCATATTTGAAAGGAAATTAAATCTAAAGGTGTAACTTTCAAAAATGGATTTTTTTAAGGTAATTTAAAGAATTACCAACAAAGGTATTGGCAAAAGCAGGTTTAATATAAAATCAAAACCACAACTCTGTTGGCAAGATTACCTCTACTAATTAAATGGTTAAAGCACGGAGAGGAAAAAAAAGAAATGCAAACCAAAATCAACTCATATATTACCTGTTTAGAGTCTGGATGGAGAGAAGGGAAAGAGTAGAAAAGGGCAAGGATAAAAAGGAATAAGGAAGACCATCTTGTTGAGTTATAAGATTCAGAGCTGACCCCCTTACCCCCTTGCTGAAGTGAGTGCCAGACTTGACTGACAGATTAGGCCTAAAGATTTACCAGCATTTAATTGATTGATTGAGTTAAATATTTTAACAAAAGATTCGTATACAATTTACTATAGCACAACAATAACTCACTCACTGGTGCCTGCATGCTTACAAATTCAAAATACTTAGAATCCAAGAGAGAAACATTTATATGTGCTATATATTTGCTATAGCATATTCATTACTCCCACACTCACAGACCTGAAGGAGTATGTTAAGGTGCATCCGTGAAAAGTTCCCCTGAAATTCAGTGAAATAATCACATCAGAGGCCTTTGCATCTTCTTTATGGACAAAGGGTTGAACCTAGAGGACTGGGGTACAGCTCAGGACCTGTTGTTATTCACCAGTCTTCCAAGTACAGCAAACTCAATTCTTCCCTGTCTGTGGGAGGTGTCCCACTCAGAGCAAGGTTGTTGGTCGCAGCCTGCTGAGGTCCAGGAAAGCTCAAAGGTTCTCACTTTGGACCATTGTGAAACCACAGGGTTTCAACAGAGTGGGCTTTAATCATAATAATTTTTCATCCTCTGCACAATTCAGGCCAGTAACCGTCTCTGAAAGTTTGATAACAAAAATACTATTCCACTTGAGTTGTTATTCAGACAAGAAAAAGAAGTTTCCAAGGCTGTTCACTAAAAACAGGAGCTTGGTAGACAGCACTAGTTCTTGGGAACAGACAGTGTTTCTGCTAAGCTCAAAGAGATCTTAGCCCCGGTGCTATTCATTAAAGCTGAGGCCTAATGAGAGTTTCTTAGGTCATAATATGGCTCAAGAATTGGGGGGATGCACCACCACAGTAATGAAGCGTAGGAAATGGGTATTAATTAAGGCATTAATATTAAACTTTTTTTTTTTTTTTTTTTACAACTTGGTTAAAAATTCTCTCAAAAGCCCATGAAGATTGAACAACAAGCTCACACTCATGGCAAAAGATTTGGTAGCTTTGTCAACTTAATTATTCATATATGTATAGTTAAAATTTAACAAATAGTATTTTCTTCTAAGTGAATCCTTTTAGCAGGTGGATAGTAAGATGTCTTTTATTGTGCTTTTTTGTCCTTACCATGAAAAGAATGAATGCATCAGACAATTGCCAAAAGCAAGAAATTGGAAAGAAGGCCTTTACACTCATCTGACTCATTTAGTTGAAACTTTTCCATCTGCATTCACTTTGTTAGCTCGCAGAAATGTTTAATCAAGAATTAGAAAGACTGATGACAACTTGTGTTTTTGTTTAGGTTGCTTTTTATGGAGATATAATTCCAAATGAGATGCATTGCTCATGTCAGTGATAATGAGCCTATAAAACACTTGCTATCTTTCTAAAGTGCAGGTGCCGAGTGTGACTGTGACATGATGATATCTAGAAATGTCTGTAAAGATATAAAAGTACCAATCCATGCATTTGTGGGAATGGGAGTATAAGCCATGCACAAGGAAACAATAGGGAATTAATTCTACTTATATTTTGATTTTTTTCTGAATAAAACCTGTAGTTCTGGGTCATTTTGTGTAAGCTAGGTTTGGTGTACCTAAAAGAGAATCTGTGTTGTTATGAAAAGATATTTTTGAAACACAGCTATTAGGTAGATCCCGTAATTATCTCCACAGAGGTAATTTCACAAGCAGAATTCATTGCAAAATGCTTTTGATTAATATCTCTGGTGTCAATTGTTAAAGTAGATTTATAAAAATAAATTGTGGTGGGTGAGAATTCCTGTCCTAACAAACAAAGACAAAAATTCTCATTACTTGGGAAACATATAGAAGGATATAGGATTCTAAAGATTTTGGGAAGAAATGTGGCAGAAATTGCAGAATCACTTTGTAAACTACATGCCTATTCCAGTACTTTTAGATAAGACAAATGAGATTGTAGATTGCCTAATATTAACTGTAAATTGTGTTAAAGTCTTTTAAAATTACTGAATATTGTTAATGTCTCCAAAAGTGGCAGTCATCACTGTAGCTAGGCTTAGCTATCTTCACTGACTGGAAAGAACTTCAATGCACACTACTTTTATGCCTACTTGCACTGTTCTTCAGTGATAATTTTTATTAAACATTTTAAATGTTCTCATTTTGTTTGATCTTCATAAGTTTCAAAAAATTATCACAAAAATTGTAACACTCTCCTTACTGTATATAAACTGTATCTTTCCTAAAAGTATTTTTTTTTAATTGTAGAAATCGAGATGAATTTATTTACATTATTGTGTCAGAAAGGATCCCACACTACTTAGAAAACCGGCTAAATTGTGGCCTGATTAAAACAATTTGTTTCCTTCCCCACAGAAATTGTTCATAGTAACTCTTCGCATAGTTTGACTTAAGTATTTTGAGATAAATTGAATGACTAATTTTTGATTTTCAGACGTAAATGAAAGAACTTTTTCTAATTTTTTTTTGGTCATGTTATTGGCCTAGTTTATTATTTGCACCTGAAATGTGGTTACAGTGTGGGAGTGGGTTTTTCCCCTTCCAAAGATGCTGTGTTATTAAAAGGACTTACATGTTGGCTGGGACTTTTTTTCTGCAGTCTTGTATGATCATTTAACTCCCTTATTTCCCAGTAAAAGAACATGACAGCAGCTAGACTACAGTGATTTTTCAGCAACTAAGACCTTCTAAGGGGTATGTGATTAATAATATTCTAGAGGAAGAATGTTTCTTCCTCTGAATCAACCTTTTCCTGCTAACTGGCAGCATTTTATACAATGTATGTTTCTGAAGATCTTGTTTGAACAAGGTAAATAACAAAGGATATTTGACATCACTAGATTTTTGAAAAATAGATTTTATGACAAAGAATTAGTTTCAGAATTCTAGCTAAAATTATTAAGATTATGTGAAGGTTCTGTAGCTAGCCCTCTAATAAAAGAGAAAAATCCTTGGCTCTTGCAAATGGATCTGGAAAGACTGAAGTATGGGAAAATCATCAGTGCCATGAAACTGAGGATGATCAAATGCCAGATTCTGCATCTGGAATGAAGTAATGATGGACACAAATCTAAGCTGGGAAAAGAGTGGCTGCAAAAAAGGTTGGGGCTACTGGTTGACAGGAAACTCAAGAAGACTCAGCAGTGCTAAGCAAGAGGATGGTCAAACCATAAACAAATTTCCTATCCTATCCTATCCTATCCTATCCTATCCTATCCTATCCTATCCTATCCTATCCTATCCTATCCTGTCCTGTCCTGTCCTGTCCTGTCCTGTCCTGTCCTGTCCTGTCCTGTCCTTTCCTGTCCTGTCCTGTCCTGTCCTATTCATTATAGTGGCCCTGAGAAGATCTAAACTGCAGTAAGATTGATCAAGCAAATGGTATTTCATTAATGCATTGAATAAATCAGGTTTTATATATTATTTATTTAGTTATCTCATGCATTTTCTGGAGCTTTAATATTGTCAAAATGCAGCCTTATCTATATGCTTCTTTATTGATAATTTATTCTTTTTTTCCTGCAATTCTTTGAATAATTCAATATGACATATTTTGAAAATGGAGTATCAAGCTAGAGAGACCACTTCTGGTAGGAGCTTAATTAAGTTTGTGTAGTAATTGTAGAGTGCTCCTAAAATTCTGCACTTCACAGGGAATTAGTCTGTGGTTAAACTGAACTAGCTTTTACCCCATCCTCCTAGATGTAGACTTTATTAAAAGATGCTGAAATCTAATTAAATTCATCCTTACATAAATTATCTTTGTTCTTTATTGTAATGACTTTCACAAAGATATGATTTAATTGCATGTGGGAGAATATTGGGCATCCCAACATCTTCTATTCTATCCATTTTTATCCCATGCATTGAGTAAGTGTAACAGGGGGACCACACCATGCTAAAATTAGTCCATGCTGATATTTATTTTTATCCTTTAGAAATTCTAGGTGTCAAATGCCACAGAAGATAGTATCACTAACAAAACGACTCTAAATCATATTTTGTTTACACTATGTTTTTTCCCTAAGAGCAGTTTGCAACATTAATTTGTCAACAAGAATACATCACTTTGTTTTACCCCACTGTTTGCCATCTGTACTGGTTCCCTCTTTAAGAGAAGAAACAGGTATACAGGATGTCAGTATTCCCCACATACATGTTCATCTGTAATAATTCAACAGAAATATTTTACCTGGAATCCTAAGCCTTGTATGGACTTACAGAAAAATCAAAATCAGGTCCAGCATACCCACTGAACAGCAAAGACTCCCATAAAGTGCTGTATGACAGATTACTGTTATTTTTAGTTCAACTGAACTGTACTTTTGAGCCCAGATGTCTTTCACAGGAGAGGAGATTGTCTTCCCTTCATGTTTATTGTTCAGTGATTTGAATTTTCAAGTGTGATGTAAAAAACAAGTTTAAAATCCACCTTTTCCTTGTTTAGAAACAAGCTCAAGTCTGCCTCAATGTTTCGTCAGAGACTTATCTTATGAGAGTGGAGACAGGAGACTAATGAGTGTTGTACAGAGTATGCACTTAGGAATTTCTAAAAAACTGTTCTGCTGGAGTTGCTGCATTTTAAAAATAATTAGATATTTATTCAAGGAGGAATAGGATTGATTTCTCCCAGTTTTGGGTGATTTAAATCGCAAGCCAGAAAAAAACAATCAGCCTTTCATAATAAATATTGAATCAGTCAAAAACTGAATTGTTGTGGAATTTTGGGTGGTTTTTTTTTCCATTTATGGTGACAATTATTTATTCAATTTGGCTAAAATAATTGATAAATTTGATTTTCTCAGATTTGCAAATACTTGTGCAAATACCTCACCCACCTCTATTCAGAGCTTTCAAAACAGCTTAGTAAATGACAGAGGTTATTCCACAAAGAATGAAAAGCTAATAAGTGCAACATTTTCAGGACTAATGACAAAAAAATGGATATGGTCACCATCAACCAATAAAGGTGACCTAAAATTTTTGCTGTCTGGGTTGTGTAGGTCAGTTATCCCTGTAGGCAAGTGCATTTAGAATTTCCTTGGAGGGAGATTTGGAATTGTGGAGTTTAGACAAGGGGAGTTCTCCTGAAGATAAATTCTCCATTATATTGGATCTGTAAGTGAGATTGTCTTTTATTTTAATTGAACTAACAGTCCAAGAGGCATTCTTTCAGTTGGGCTCCAGTAAATTATCAGTAATTAAAATTGTTGCCGCAATACCTTTGAGGCCAAAGGTTGAAGAGCCTAACATCCCAGAACCTGGCAGAATAGAGATAATCTGATCTTTTATTAAACACCTGCTGCTGGGAGTTGTACAGTTTTAGCTACATTAGATGTCAAGATGTTCTGGACAGCAGGACTACTGCAGATTTGATTCAACAATAAATTATAGTCAATTAACCAGTAGTTATTAGTACCTCACAAAATTTTCATTGTGTTGGTAGAAAAACTAAGTAATAGTTGTGCTTTTTGGCTTCCTTTACTTGTTTTGGCAAAGTTGTTTTCTCATCAATTCATAAAAATAAAACAAAAAAAAAACCCAACCCTCTCCCTGTAATACTTAGCTTTTACTTTTAACCAGATGATTTATATCAGTGTTATTAAAAGTGCAAGACTGAGAGGAAAACAAGGGTGAAGTTATTTTATCACCTAGAACAAAAGGAGTGTGATGCACATGCCCCAGTTTCTCATCTGTAAGCTGCATGTAATAGTTTTTAGTTTCAAATTATGTCAAAGACTTGTTTTGTGACAGCACATGTAAAATACTGAAAAATTCTCCAATATGATTATTACTATTTCTATGCCACTGAAATTCCTTAGTTTCGATGTGTACAGTGTCATGTTAATACACTCTACTGTTTAATCTGTACAGTAAAAATCAGAGCCTGAAAATTCATATATATTTTTTCTAGATTCCTTCCAGCTTTTCACCACCAGCAAAGTATTCCTGTCCCATGAAAATCTACATATCCTGTAACAGATGGCAGTAATGTTCATGAGGAGGATGCTTTGCTATGTCCTGCATGTGACCTATATGCTGTCACTCTGATCTATGTAGGGAAAACTCTGATTCCTAGATACTGGAAGCAGATCCAAAAAATTATGGAAATTAATCAGAATCCTGACTTTAAAAAAAAACCCTAAAAATTAAAAATTAAAAAAGCAAAAAGATAAAGTACCCTCTCAAAAGATATTGTAACTCAAAATATCTTGCCACTGTGGGTAAAGCCAAAATGCTGATTTTAGCTCTGCTATCATCTTCCACACTGAGTCTTCTGGGTGTAATGCAACAGTATGCAAGCACTCTTGATACCTGTGTGCAGTGTTGCGGGAAAATAGCCCAGGTTTTAAGTGGTGCCTGAGTAGGGATGAAATTTGGAAGCAGGCCCTGGAAAGTCTTGCTGATAGGTAGACATTAAACATGCAATCATACTTCCACTGAATTCAAAATTAGGATGTTTATAGGATATATACCTGTGTACTTGCTAATGTTTTCTGGACCTGTGGGATTTGGGGACAGGTGCTACATGTACTGCAGCAGCTGGTCAGAAGGCTGTTATCTATTTCTTCTGTTAAGGCAAAGCCACCCTATTACCAGAGCTATGCACAGCCTGCCATGGTAAATCCTATTGTGAATAGTGCAAACAGAGCACCAAAGGAAAAGAGTTTATGTGCTTTCTGGCAGAAAATGAGGTCTGTGATCATCAAAATGTTCAGGCACAAGGGAGATATCACTGGAAATATTTTATCAATTCAGAGAAAGGATAAGCAGATCAAAATAAGCAAAAAATTTAGCCCTGTTTAATTAGATCAGCACAAAGTGCTGTGAAGATGGACTTCTAAAACAGTTTGTGGTTATGGATATTGAAACAAAGGTGAGGAAGGATCTGCTGGCTTTGATTGCCAATGCAGGTATAGAATAATGCATGATTGTTTTCATCCTTCTGTGAGCTTTATTATAAGGTAAAAAACACAGTCAGGATGCCCAGTCCAACCTAATAGGAATAAATTTTAATATCGTGCTGAGAATTAGGGTTTTGATTTCCCTGCATTTCAATTTGCACTTAGAAATTAAAAGGAAGCTTTCAGGAATGCATCTTTTGACACACGATTTCAAATTGTAGGAAGATAAATGTTTATATCATCAGAAAAAAATTACTAAAATGGAAAGAAAAAGATTTTATATTAAACAGATTATCTTCTTCTTTTTAACATTATAGATTATGTAGCAAAATAGGTTTGTTTAATAGATTTAAGTCTAATTAGTAGAGCAGGTGGAGGTAATGCAATAGAGCCAGAGAGGAGAAAAAAATGTTGTTTAGCAGCATGTGGCTCAAGTATCAGGGAGTTAAACTTGTAGATAAAGCTTCAATTTAGATCTACGAAATATTTCAGAATACCATCCTTTTGCATGATTTAATCATCTTGCACTTGGGAATTGAACATCTTTCAAATACATCACAGGAGACAGGCTAAATATCTCTGAATGATCATGATGATAACCTGTCTACATAATGTGTAAAACTAATGCAGAAAATGCCTATTATAACAAAAAGGAAATCAGCCAAATCACAGTATTCTTTCAGCAGCTCTCTTTATAGGATTTATGGATGTATTTTTAAATATGTCTTTAAGAGGTGTTCTCCTATAGATTTGAAACAGCCTTTAAAAGCACAATCTTTCCTGCAAACTCAAAAGTGTGCAATACATGGAAAGCAGTCATCTGGTTTATTTTGAAAGGTAGCCATGAATATTTCCAGTTAATCAGGATTAGATAACATAAGCTCTATGAACACCACAGTTGCTGGGCGAAAGAAGTGAAATCCCTTCAGATTTTTCTTTCCCTTTCTTCTGAGCTCTGAATGTCACTAAATGTGTTTTGTGACCCAGGATGTGGCAGTCACAAGGAAGTCTGTACTGTTGTCTTCCCAATAGCCTTGCTCTGCTTGTGTGGGATTGCTAAACTGCCACATTTCTCTGTCTTCTTGCCCACTGACAAGGAGAAAGGCCTGTTCTAGAGACAAACATTGTACCAGTAAACGGGAATTCAAGAAACAAATTTCACTTCTGAAACCCCAGTGGGATTTTTCTAGCAGTTTCTCATTTTAACTTTCCAAAAACTAGTTGTAAATATGCCATGTCCTATATTAATTAAGGACATATATAATAAATAAAAATTTATATAATAAATTTTGTTTCCTCTTCTTTATAGGGCAGGAAATAGTTTTCATAAATTCTTCCAGTTATTTCTGCATTAGTGGAAGCATGTGTGAGAATTTTTTTTTGCTCTCGACCTATACTCACGTCCCATGCCTGTCTGTCACTCCTCTTCTGTTCTTTTAGCTACTTTTTGTTGTTTACATTTCTAGATGCCTTAAAGTCATAAGCTTACCTGTGATAATCATTGCTTACATTATGTCTAAAAACTTATTTTCTAGACAGAACCTATGATTATTTAGCATTGGTATGTACAGGCCTCAGGGAAATCAGTCTCTTCAGTGTGTTCTGGAGTGCACACTAACAATCTGTTTTTGCCTTCAAACATTTAGCTGAAGCCTGTGATCTAAAAAAAAAAAAATGCAACTAGCATAATTATAGAATGGATTTCAAAGGACTGTTGTTATGGAAAGAGATAGGTAAACACCAAATGCTTTGTAGTGCCCAGGGTGAAAACAACAAAAAAAAAAGAGTATATGCAAGGGAAGGGAAAAGGGAATAAAGAAAAAACCTGACTGTAGAGATCTAAAACTCCTGTGACACAATTTAAGCATTGCTAATGGATGTAGGAAGGGCATGTAGATAGGTAACTCTGCTAGCAGCTATACTAATGAGAATTTCTGTAGGAGCCTAAGGTAAGCTTCGCACCTTTGGAGGACAGTAGCTAAATGTCAGCAATGCATTCATACTGACTGATCTGTATTCAGTTTTTGTCATGGGATACCTTTCTTGAAGAATAAATGTTTGCCACTTAGACACTCTGAACTAGTGAAGCTGGAGGAAACCATGCAGATTTGGTAAGTGGCCCATAGCTCTGCATGTCATAAGTGGTTCCCATTCCTTCTCTGAGACTGGCTGGGACCATGTTATCCAGTACATAAAGTAACACTGACAAGTACAACTTGCTGAATGCCATCAGGAAATCTTCTGTGAAAACCTACAACAAAAAAAGAGTTTTTTTGTTCATGGCAGCCAATGGCATGACTCCAGTATTACTGGGTTTTGATTTGTCCTTTGAAATTGATGATGAGTGATAATAGTTGAATTTGGAAAAGCCACACTAGAGAGAAAATGTTCTTTAGATTTTATTGCAGAGAAGGAACTAATTAATAGCTATTTAAAATATAAAATTAGATATGAGTGTATAGAGAGTGGTTGTAAGACCCATTGTACCTATTCCCTAGGTGGTATTTTATTTAATTTATTAAGAAGATTCTTAGTCCTGATTTACTCAGCATTTAAAAACCTAACAGAAATACGTCTCTTATTCACATCCTTTTTCTTTAGTGAGATGCAAGAGCTGGCCACCTTTCAAGTTGCCTGTGTGGATATATGTCCTTTTTATAAGTGTTTTTCAATGTCAAAGTCAAAGTTTAATAATAAACTGCAGCTCCTCATGCATTTGCAAGTATTTGTTGAAACATTTTCTAAAATAATTAATATGCTTTGAATAGTAAGATTTCTTATGTAACAAAAGGTGACAAGATACATGAGTTTACAAGCATCCACAAAAGAAATTGTGAGTAGTGTACAGGCTTTGAAAGCTTTCTATTGTGATCATATGTGTTCTTAAGCAATGTAAATGAGTGTATCAGTAATTACTGTAAGAAATTTCTATGTAATAAAAATTGAGAAAGTATAATGCAATACTTAGCTTCAATAAAATTGAATGGGTACTCAAAATGGGTTGAATTGCAAATTCAATGTTCACAATTTATTATTGACACAACAAATAAAAATGAAATATTTATATGAGTCTGCACTCACATGTATGTGTACATGTGTACACAATTTTAAAAATATCTGTGGAATGAAAGTATTGAAAACAGAAGTCATATCAATTTAAAAAATGATATTTCAGCTTTGGTTTTCATTTTCCTTAAGGAACAAATGGTAAGAAGCTTCTTTAGAAATAAAAAATTTGACTTCTTTTGAACAGCTTCATTGCGATTAGTATCTTGAATGCTTTGCTGAAAATGCTGCATTATTCTCTTCCCTTATTATTACCTGAAATGGCACTTCACAATGGAAAGCTCTCAGATAAGCAAAAACTGGTTAATCCTATATTAGGCCGGGTTAGTTGGAGGAGAAATATAATGGTGAACCAAGAATATACTCATCAAGTAAGAGATCCTGCAGGTATGAGTAGCATCTTAGTATAATGTGCTAAATTAGTTCTCAGGTGTTTTAATCTGCATTCTCTGCAACTCGGTGCCCTATGGTGTTGCACACAGTTTTCAGAAAGGCTTTTCTAGCATACCTGAGGTTAAACTCCAGCTGACCTGAGGCAGGATATTGGATGAAGATGCCAAATGGGTCTTATATTTAGCTGGCACCCAGCTGCCTTCATTTGAGGAGAAAAAATAAATCTAGCATCTGGACTACATAAATGGACACCTGTCCTTGTAAATGACTATGGGTC
Source organism: Muscicapa striata striata (assembly GCA_030060385.1). Lineage (NCBI taxonomy): Eukaryota > Metazoa > Chordata > Aves > Passeriformes > Muscicapidae > Muscicapa > Muscicapa striata. The sequence continues at coordinate 950,006 of JAREIS010000101.1, forward strand.
TGTGAGTTTTGGAATATGAATGAAATATGAAAAGTCTAGGGCTGGAAAAGGCATTATTAAATTTCTTCCTTGTCAGAGATACAAGAACATGGACATGTCCATTTCAGTGGGAGGGTCCAGTGCACAAGCTGAATATGGGCTCATGTTTGGCACAAAAGAGCAGTCACAGTTATTTTAGATCTGATGTCCTAGTATGTGTTGATTTGTGGTCATGACTAAAACTGCTGTTATCCTGCTTTGGCAAAACCATGCAAAAGCAGTTAATTGCATTGAAAGGCCATAGAATAAACATGGCTGGCAAGAAGATAATTATCTGGAAATTAAACTGTTCAATATGCTTTAGTTTACCAGGGAGAGACTGATGCTGCAGGGATATTAACTTCCTGATGGGCAACAATTTAATACAGTACCGCACTTTTATCACATCTGTTAATATTAAGTATCTCAAATAAGTTGAATGTACAAGAGGATGTAGTTAGGAAGGAATGATATGATGGTTCTTATAAAATGCCAGATTTGAGATTAATACAGGACTTTCAACTAAGTGTTATTTTAGGCCTTATAATGCCTTTACATAAATCACTGCCTATATTATATTGTAAATTAAAGATTAAAAGAGACTGAATCAAGAAAGGCCAGCAGTAGTGTGGGTTTCATGGAAGATGCCAGAATGGCAAATGGCACAGTGGTAGCTTTGTGGGAAGAGAGATTGGACTAAACAGTTATCATATTTTGAAAAAGAAGTAGAAGGCACGTGCACAATAATGGACTCCACTGACAAGTTAAATGGTGGCCCCTATTTACTAGTGATTGCATAAGGACAAGGAAATAATCACAGAAATTGGAAGGCAGTACATTTTAAAGCTGAGGTAAAGAACTAATCATCCAACATATGAGATTTATGGAGCTTTCTGTCCCAAGATAGCACTGAGGCTAAAAGCCCAGAAGAGTGTTTTAAATCTGTTGAATGCCTGGAAGTGGGATATTAAATGAAAGAAAAAGAGCTGCTGGAACAATTTATCTTTTCAGTTGCTGTTCAGCAAGTGATCTTCCTCCTTGCAGTGGCTGAGCTGCATTTATACAGAATTAATAATTCATCTCTGTCACAAGGACAACAAGTAGTTTTCATCAGTTTAAATCTATATGGCTAAGTTATTAATAAGCACTTCAAAGTTGCTTATGTTTGTTTTGTTGCCTCTTTATCTTTTATTGCTTTGTCTTTTTTAGCAATATCACTTATGTCAGGTTGAGTCAACCAAACCTAATTTAATTTATCTGCTGAAGTGATTATGCAACCCTACAGTCATAAGTAGAATCAATTATCTGTCAAAACACAGTGCATCATTAACAATACTAGTGGTGAGTGTTCACCAAGATCTTCTGTGCTTGTCTGCTTGTATGTATGTCACAGGCAGCATCAATATCAACAAGCTCACAGGTCAAGGCACCCGACTGTCCATACTGTTTAATCATCAGTGTGGCCATAGGCATGGGCCACACAGCACTGCCAGCAAGGAGACTGGAGGCCACCAAAGTATTTTGAAGAGTAAAGTGTCTCAAGTAGACACCAGTTGTGCTGTGCAGTGGCCTCAGTGCAAGAGAATAGTCCCTGGTGAATTTTCATTCCTCATATAGGCATTTTCCCAACTCCTCAGGGCCAAACGATCAAGTAATACTCTGCCCACATGTTCATGTGGATATTTTGAATTGCCTTTGGGTAAGAGATAGCTAAGTTTAGTAGGAAAGAAAATGTAGGTCCAGTAATCAGTGGCAGATAATTTTTGAGATCTGTTTAGAGTCTGTGCCACATATAAGGCTTTTGTTTTGGCGAGGTCACACTTTAACTTATTCAATGTCTGTAAAATGAAGCTGCAAATTACTGGAGTTTTAGAGGAGTTTCAAGGACGAATACATATAAATGTCTGAAATAGTGATGACAATGATAAAAAATCTTTTGACTTCTTTTCAGAAACTTCAGGGTATTTTTAGTCACAGAGCAATAGACTGTAGGCTGTTATATGCATGCATTGACAAAACACCCACATCTAAAAGTAAATATAAGTGCATTGTGACTTATTTTTCCATGCTTTCTCCCACAGAATTGTTTCTGTTTAACAATAATTGGTGTGTGGGAGAAAAAAATCTTACAACAGCACTTCTCCATTGAAATTGCTTGCTAGATACTGAAAAGGAGAATGCTATAACATGAACTGTTCAGAGGTCATCCATTGAAGTAGCCAAGCATAAATCCTTTTCTTTTTCATTATTGTACATTTCTGCATAATTTATGTTAGAGTGTTTTTATTTTATTAGACCTCTGGACTAATAAAATTGAAATTTAAATAGTTCTTATTTTATTAGACCACTGGACTTGTCTCCTTTTCTAAAACCACTTGAATATTTAAAAGACTGAGTTGCAAGAGAAAGAATAGAGGTGTAGTTTGTTCCTCCTCTACACTATTTCTTCATCCACTTTCAATATGCCTTTCAGGTGATCTATATGCTTTCTTATTTTCAAACCATTTCAGTAGTGTACATTATTCTGCTTTTTCTAGTTCTTTTTAGAAACTCTCTGTGGGGAGTTGTTCTGCACCTATATCCTTATGTAAGGAAAAAAATATTCTCCCTATCTTCACCTATCACACTCTCCACAAAATATTACCTGGGACGATGATCCTATTATATCACAGTCACAGAGGGCATTGTAAAACTATCTGTCTAGAAGAAATGCTGTTGTCTTGAACATTGAGCAATTACTGGTCAGAGAGTTCTTGAGCTCCCTTTTGGGGAAGGAAAGAAAGAAAGAAAAAGTGGTGCTATTAGAACTAAAGAGTAGAAAGGATCAAAAGCAATTCATGCATGTGAGATTTCTTAACAGTGTGAAAGGTAATACTGTGTATAGCTCTAAGAATAGTAGGTTTAAATATATTAATTTGAATTTTTCTCTATGAACCTCTTTAGTACAGATAAAATTGGAAGAACCTTGGGATCTGAATCTAAAAACTAATTGAAGATTTCTGTATTTCCTAGACTGCTTCTTTTCATTGTGAGCACGTTGTATAGTTGTGCCAGTAGAAAAGGATTTTTAAAAATTGCATAGTATCACATTATACACACAACTGTGTATCCACTACACGCTTGTAAGAATGTTATAGAATGAACAAAGCATTGCATATTCAGAACCCATAAAAGACTGAAGAAACAACTAGGTGCAACTTGGACAAATGGTGAAATTTTGTCAGCTTAAGTCTGTGCAGCGTTTTTGGGATATACTACATTGTTTCTTGAAGGAAAAGTGCTGTGTCAGTGGTTAAATTTTATTTTCTCATTTTGAATAATTTTTAGGGGTGAGAAGAAAATTACTTCTTTCAAAAGTACTAATGTTGCATCATACTAAGAACTATAAGGAACACTAAAACTTGTCTGACAGAGTATAACAGTTACAAATAACTGCTTAAACAAGCAAAAAGCCTAATTGAGACATAAATATTCTTGGGTGTATATGATTTTTCTGGACACATTTGATTACTATTTAAAAATCATAGAATAAAACCACTTGCCCAGAAATTCCCTAATTGTTTGGATGTGCTGCAAGGAGAAGAATTTCCAACACGATACTGTATGTAAAATAACTAAAATACCTAAATAGATAAATAGAAATGTGTTGGTTTATGATCACACAAAAATACAGTAATGAAATACATTGAGGTCTTGAGGAGAGGTTAGGATGATTAAATGCACAATTTCTGTACAATTTTCTGTACTTTAGAATAAGACTCCTATCTGATGATAAAGCAGATGTAAACTGTAACCTTTTGAACTTTGAATACTCAGATTCCATAAAACAGATTTAAGCTTCCAGGGAGAAACTCCCAATGTAGGCCTTGTTTTCAAGCCTGATTTTGTTGAAACATGAAGAAGACATCACCTGATGTCAAACAGACTCTCAGTTTTCAACTCCAATGCCAGCGGGATATTTCTGTACTCCCTTTGAATTACAGTGATAAAGGATAAGAAAGATCTGATCTTTCTGATACTAATGAGCTGTTATGCAATGCTTAGAACCAGATTCACAACAGCATAAAAAGTATGAATCCTAATAAAGTGAGAGGCTTTTCAATGCCTCTGTGATTTCAAGATTGAAAAGGCAGGACAAAGAGTTGTAAGTTAGAAGAACTGTCATGCTTGGCCGTAATTCAGAAATTCAGAGTCTGAGCACTGTGGAGCAACAGCTCACCTGGAAACCGATGCCTATTATTCCTCCTCATAATGAATTTCTGGGTGCAGAAGAGACTGCATCTCCAAATGGACAAATCTATGAAGAAGTGCAGTGTGTTTAGTTGATTCTTATGAAAGAAAAGCCTTATTTGAATGTAACTAGGAAGCAAAAAAAACCAAACCCAATCCTTCTTCCCTGGCTCAGGAAACCTAAGACTGCATGCAGTGTGTATTATTGATTTTTGTATTGAGAACCAGGTATGAAGCCTTAAAAATGCATATTCTGGGCAATATGCAAAATATCAAGCACATTTGTAGGCATGAGAAAAACCAATTTGCATATTCTAATGTTATAAACAACCACAGCTGTTTGGCTTCATTAATGTATTGCCAGTAAAAAGTAGGTCAATATACATTTGCTTTTTGTTCTCTGAGCCAGCTGTCAGACTAATGGATGTGCATGCATTGCAGGGGGCGTTCATTGTAGGCTTAATTTCCAAATAACTTATGAGAAAAAAAGTTCAGATGAGAAAAGTTGGAGATGGTGAAAAACTATAACTTTTAGGATTTGGTGGAACATGTCTCTGATATGGGCAACTACAACTTTTACTCATGTAACTGAGGGAAGCTGATTTTTCAGTCAGGTCTAAGATGAACCTATATTGTCATGAGAATGATGTGCCTAGACAGTGTAATTTATGACAGGACAGAATTTTTTTTTTTTTTTTTTCAAATATCTCTTCATCTTACTTTTTCAAGACAGTTGCCTTATGACTTGAGTTTGCAGTCACATTTTCTTTTTTCGTTGTTAATTTTTGTTTTCAATGATTGTGGCATTTCACAAAGAATCTCTTTGGGAATCTGTCTCTGGGACTTGTCACTAACTGCTGGTTTTGAGCAACTCATGGTAAGCTGCTGAACTTGGCTCAGAAATTTAACGGAAGCTGTTTCCCTGTACATATGCTCATTACATGATCTCTTACATATCTTCCCCACTGAGAATACTGAAAATATGACAGTGGTTTTGTGAGAACATGCTGAGACTCACAGTCTAAAACTGCGGGGGGTGGAGATTAGAAGCAGTTTCCTATAGGTTTCCTGATTCCATATGTGTAAAGTATTTAAAATACATTAATTGAGACATAGGAAAGTATTACACAAATGCTGAACTGGAATGAATAAATAAATACATGAACATTAGAATAACATCTTGGTTTTTCATCATCATTGCCAAACCTTCAAAGTAGAAGCAGGGTCATGTAAGTAGGTGAAAATAAAGGACAGTTACAGTTGTTCGTCTTCAAAATTTGCTGGTTTTCAGCCCAAGAAGGTTTAAGGAGAAATATTTGCATAGCTGAAGACTGAAATTTTCATCATACACGCTCTCTTAAAAATAGCTCAGCTGCTAGTATACAAACTATTTTTAAATTACTTAAATATTCATTAACCTGAATATAATATTTATTCTGCATTGTAATTTGAAAGTGGAATTTTAAACCTCTGTGCATTTAAACTAATACACAACTCTTTTCTCATTTCAAAGCCATAAATGCAACAATAAAAATTTGAAGCATGTAGAAGAAAAAGAAATATACATGCGTGACATGAGAAGCCTAACTGTTTCTCAGTTTCTCCCACACCTCAAGAGAAAATGCTTCTTGAAAGTGCTTGAGAACCTCAGTTTTTCATTAGTGAATTATGCACTAATATATAGGTGCGTTTTTTATTTACGTGCTTTTGTCATTCTAAGATATATCAATGCTCATGTTAATATGTGATAACCCACACCACATGTTGGAAAAACAGGGCTTCGCCTTCTTTCTGACAACATTCACAAAGCATATGTTATCTCTCACTAACACTTGCCCTGTTGTCTCTCACTGCTAAACTGATTCACACAATGCAAGTGATGGCCCTTGGGCTTCAGCCAGTCCTTTTTAGACAATTGTCTCTGGCTGTGAGGAAGAGGTCTATTAATAAATTAATATTATATCAAAGGACTTATTTAGGAGTGAAATAGAATTGTGAGCAAGTTCTTTTAAATTCAGAGATTCCTACAAATTCAGTTTGCAGGATTATGACAAAATAACCCAATGAAACTGTAAAAATATGAAGCTGTAGCTAGGAGGTGACTCATCCTTGAGGACACATCCGTTCTTTGTCTTGTGGTGGGCAAAGGAAGGCACTTTCTGGCTTCCTGACCCTCTCTTCTGCCATGTCTCTATCAGGGAGCTCTTCCCAGTCACAGTTGTGCAGTAGCTCCTTGACGAGAGTGTCGTAGGACAGCGAGTCATCAGAGCCAACAGCTTGGTCAACAACTGGTAAAGAGATGCAAGCTAAGACTGTTGTGGTGTCTCTCCTGTTACATCTATGGTAACACTGCAAGCAATGAGAGGCTCCAAGAGGCCTGAAGCTGGCTCCAGAGTGGGGCTGTGTGGATCCCTGAGGATGCACCTGGACATCATGGGGTTTTCACATGCAGGGGGATGTGGATAGGCAAGATTAATGTTGTGAGAGGAGCAGAATGAGATACAAGAAGACCAAGGCAGGGTCCTGCCCTTGAGTCCAAACTAGCTCCTACAGTGCTCCTGGCTGGGGGCAGAGTGGCTGGGTAAGGCTGCCCAGCAGGAAAAGCCCTGGTGGTGCTGGCCAACTATGGCCAAATATGAGCTGGTGTGTGCCCAGGTGGGCAAGGAGGCCAGTGGCCTCCTGTCCATCTGTGACAGCTCTAGTATGGCCAGCAGGACCAGGGCGGTGACAGCCCCTTTGTGCTGGGCACTGGGGCGGTCACACCTCGAGCGCTGTTTGCAGATGTGTGCCCCTGTTGAGAGGGAATTAGTGAGAGATGCCTCTGCCTGAATTAAGGTGCCAAGGAGACCATTTATCAAAGTTAAAAATGAGGATTTTATTGATCAACAAAGGTGGGGTAGGGAGATATGGATGGGAAAGATGAGGGGGAGAAGGAAAGAGGGAAAACTCAGGAGCTGGAGTCCTCTGGGGGAGCCGTCATCTATAGGGCATGGTCCTGGCACTGGCAGCCGGGCTCACTCCTCTGGCTGCCCCCTGAGGCAGCCGAAGCAGAAAAGCCGGCGCAGAGCCCGCCGGGTCGCCTTGGCGACAGAGCGCCATCGCCGTGGGGCCCGGGGCTGTGGGACAGGGGCCATGGCAGCGGGGCCAGCAGGAACACTGTGTACCAGGGCCGGGGTCGGCACTGGGTAAGCCCATGCCAGCGCCACATCCCCACAGGGCTTTTCCTCCAGAGGGACAGCCTGGGCACAGACCGCCTGCACCTGTGCTGAGCCTGGCTCATCTGCGACATCGACAGGCGAGGGGCAAACCGGCACCATCTTGGCATCTCGGGGCTGTGCCGTGGGGAGAGGCTCGCTGTGCTCCTCGTCACAGGGACTGCTGTCCGGAGGAGAAGGTGCTGTCTCTTCCTCTCCTTCTTGCCTCGGGAGAGACAACACACTCTCTGGCTCGCTGTCCCTCAGGCCTGCCCCTGCGCTGTCCTGGAGCTCTTCTTTGTCCCACCTTTCCAGGAGGTCATTCAGAAGAGCATCGCAGGATGGCCAGTCACCAGAGGCTGAGCACAGCTGTGCCAACACGTCTTCATTGTTTTGTGCCTCTCCTGCTGTGACGTTGGCCAAGCCTGCTGTGCTCTGTGTCCCCTGGGAGCCTGTGGCAAGTTCCGGGGTGACCCTTGGCACATCCCTGAGGACACATCCTTCCTTGTCTTGCTCTGGGTGAAAGAAGGTGCTCTGTGGCTCGCTGTCCCTCTCTCCGGCTGCTTCTCTGTCAAGAAGCTCCTCTTGGTCCCAGTTGTCCAGCTCCTCGAAGACAGCGTCGCAGATCAGCAAGTCCTCAGAGGAGCGGTCCAGCTCAGCCAGCACCCGGTCAAGAGACACAAGCTCAGACAGCACTGGTGACTCCTCTGCAGCATCTTTGGTCACGCTGCAAGCGCTGTGCCACTTTGAGGGGGCTGCTGCTGCCTCCAGGCTGGGGCTTGTTGCATCCTGGAGGATGCACCTGGACTCAGTGGAGCTTTCTTGGTCTTTCGCCAGAGAGGATAAGATGGCTCTAAACCTCTCATCATAGCATTTGTCTTGCAGCTCCTCCAGCTCCTCTCTCATTTTTCGCAGACCATGAATCATGGCCTCCTCCTCAGCATCTGGGCACAGCTGCTTGCAGCGCGCGGCTCGCTGGGCTGGCCAACAAATTCCTTGTGCCTCTCGGCGGGCACCTAGCCATCTGGAGGTTCTCCAGGCGGACTCCACGGGCCTGTTCTCACTCAGATATGGGCCCAGGCCTTTCAGCAGGTCACTGCAGGTGTGGCTGCCATGCCCTCCCAGCACCTTGATGACCTCCACTGTCTCAGAGTGCTCCAGGTGAAGCCGAGCCGGCTGGGCCCCATTGCAGAGCGGCACACCTCGTGGGGCCTGCACGGGTGGCAGGTGATTGCCCTGCCTTTCTGCTGGCCCATGCCGTCTGTACAGCAGAGGCTGCAGCTTACGGGGCTGGCTGTGGGTGTTCGCCTTCTGCTGCTTCGACATCTTGAGCCTTTTTTGCCTGACGCTGTCAGACACGAGTATGCAGGAAAGCTGCTGCCTCCTCAGGAGTTGCTGCCTCCTCAGAGCACTGCTCTCCTGGGAGTGGCCGCTGCAGGGTTCTATAACTGCCACAGTCAATGGTCTCTGGGCATGATGCCACCTTGTGTCACAAAGACCTGGTGGGCATGGCGTCTCCATGTTCCAAAGGACAGGCGGCTTCCATGGAGATGCCCCTGGGCAGGAAGTGATGTTTTAGGACTTTGGCCCTCCACTAAGCTTGTTCTTCTCTCAATGACCTGCATCTCTCTCTTTTCCCACCTTGTGTGTTCCTCCAGTAAACATCTCCAGGCAAGCCTTGTCCTGAGCCAATGTGTTATTCCCACTCAGCCCAAAATGTGTCCCCAGCACTGACCCCATGTAGAAAGATCATCAGAATGGAAAAGAAAGCTGTTTGAATTTAAACTGGCCACTACTGTAAAAGAGAATTAAAAAGTCTTACTTAAAAGAGATAATGAACACTGGACTTTCAACGAAAATCACCCTTGTTTAATTGATGTGGGGAAGAGGAGGGATGGTAAAAAAATGATGAGGAAAAGGCTGAGGTACAGAATGCCTTCTTTGCCTCAGCCTACAACAGTCAGATGGTTTATCTGCAAAAACAAGCAGTCCCCAGAGCTGGCACACTGGGAGGGGAGCAGACCGGAGCCCTGCAATCCCGAGGGAAGCCGTCAGTGACCTGCGGAGCCACTTAGACACTGACAAGTCTGTGGGGCTGGCCCGGAGAGCCCCAGGGGTGCTGAGGGCGCCCATGGAAGAGCTCACTAGACCGCTGTGCCATCCTTTATTGTGGTCATTCCTGGCCAGTCAGGGTGCCCCAGATGCCTGGAGGTGCCAGTGTGACTGCCATGGCCAGGAAGGGCTGCGAGGAGCGTGAGGGGAGCTGCAGGTCTGTCAGGCTGAGTTCGGGGCACAGCAAGGCTCTGGAGCAGATCGTCGGGAGGGGGATCCCACGGCCCACGGAGGACATGCGAGGGATCAGACCCAGCCCATGTGCCGGGGAATGGCGAGTCCAGAGAACTCTCAGGGCCTTGTGCATACAGGTAAAGATGGATACAGTGTTTCACCTAAGGCCTTGGAGAAAGCTTGCAGAATTAGGACAGTGGAAATGGAACAGACATAAAACAAGTACTTGAGTTGATAGGTTAAGGAAATAGATATTTTAAACCAACAGAAATATGCATTACCTAAGCAAAGTAATATGCCAAGTAAGAGAGTAAAAGATTTTAAGGTTCGGCAGTAAAAACTGTTATAATGTTAATTAGAAGCTTAAGATGTATCAATGTAGGTTTGTGAAGTGCTATATGATTGGTCAAAAATGACCGATTGCAGCAAAGCCGCAAAAAGTAAAGCAGTTAATGATTGGTGTCAAAAGATGTTTCCAAGTTTCATAGAAGTACAGGGTTGGTTAAAAAATGAACATAAGGCATTGTAACAAAGAATTAGGCTGCTTCTGATTTTAGGGCATTAAATGGAATGCGTTCCACCTTTCAATGAGAGTAATGCCATGAGGCAATAAACCATCTTTTAAAGAGTCTCTCAGTGTGGGTCTTTAGGAAAGGCAGGTCCTGCCTGATCAAAGCTATGTCCTTTGAGCTGTGGGTGACCCACATTGGGTCTGAGGGAAAAGCAGTGGAGGGCTTGAGGCAAGCCTTTGACTCCATCTCTCACAGCACAGTCGTGGATAAGTCGTCAGCCCAGGGCTTGGGCGGGGGCACTCTTTGCTGGGTGAAGAACTGTCAGGATGGCCATGTCCAGAGAGTGCTGGGGAATGCGCCACATGCAGTTAGTGTGGGGTCACTAGAACATTTTTACATGTCTCTGTGCAGACAGGCAATAGAATGAATAGAAATATCACAGTTTCTCTCTTCTGGTATAGTTGAGAATCTTTGGCACAAAAGGGACAGCTCTCCTGGCTGCCCATCTTTTTTTTTTTTTTTTTTTTTTAGGTTTCAGGCACACAGCTATCTGCTTTCCAGCCAGCCTGTGGGCCTGATTAGGAGGCCTCCAATGCTTCCCTCTCAAGTGTGATCATATTGAGGATGTCCTACTTTTTTTACATGGAAATTTTGGAAGAACAGCAGAGTAAATTAAGATGCTGAGACTGGTCGGCTGTTAGGGATATTTGGGCAGCTGACCCATAATGGCTCTGAGGGAGAGACAAATCACATATCTAGAAGATTCTGTTAAACTCCTTTCACATATGAAATTGAGTGGAATGTATGATTCTTTCATGAAGGATTTTATTCATACATGTGCTGTTTTCATAAATGTTTTTTAAGAATTTGGGGAGTACTACAAGCCCAAGAAGAGAAGGATTATGAAGAAGTAGCAGCTTGTTTTCCCCTTCAGAGATTAAATGGAACATGTATTGCAGCGCCCCCCACTTTTTTTCCCCCCCCAACTATACTTCAGTATTGCAATTATTAAACAGAATTAAAAATAAAGAGTAAAGCTTATAAATGGGCAAAGCTGAATTAGTTTAGCAAAACTCAGCTGAGAATTTCTCTTGTTTCACATTAGATCTTATTCGAACAATCAAATTTTACCTCAAAATTCCTGTTACAAGTTATATTTCCTTACTAATTAAATCTGGAATAACACAACAAATATACTTTTCAAAACTAGCTTAATAGTGATATAAAACTGACACACCATAACTAATTCCTGATACAATTCCTGGATTTGAGCACATAGAATTCATTCCTAGTAGTTGTAGAGATCCCAAATTGCCCAATCACTGGCAATATGTAGTGTTGGTAATGATTCTGAATCCTGTATGGTTTTATCTTTATTCTGCTTTTCCCTGAAGCATGTCATCTGAGTTATGCACCATTAATCCTGATATATGACTCCTGCAACCAGTGATTGAAAACCTTAAAGGTATTCTGCAAGCTTAAAGAAGGATACATGAAAAATAGTGTGAATCTCCTTTTTCTGCAATCTTGAAAGACTTATTTCCAGACTAATATTAGAGTGGCCAAAAAAAAAAAAAAAAAAAAAATTTGGCTAGAATCACAGATGAAACTGATGGTTTAGTTTCAACATCCCATACGAAGTATGCAAAAGGACAAGCATAAATAATTTTATTTAAGTCTCAATTTTACAAATCCTGTAGTATAAGAAAGATTTTATCTATGTACATAATTGTTTTGAAATTGGAACAAGCTACACACATAGCTTTTGTAGGAGCGGTCTTAAGATTTTATGGGAAAGAGACTAGTTTATCCTTCTCTTTAGCCTAAAAAATAGAATAATTTTCCTCAAAGTTTGTTTTGTGCTGCACACCTGGAAATGGTTTGAGTGCTTACATAGCACTGCATTACACAATAGCACGAGGCGTAGAAGTGCTCCTGGTCCATATGGATGTGCCCAACAACGGGGCATAGTTGACCCACATGTTTTTAGAGACCCACCTGGAGCTAAAAGGATATGAAATGGTACGGGACGCAGACTCTGGGTAACTGAATTTTCAAATTAACTCTTGACAGAGATTGTCAGATACACAGGACTAGCAAAACCAAAGACAAATGCTCAGTCCTGTGCTTATTTTGAAACATTTGTTCAAAACTAATTTTCCTGGATTTTTGAAATGAGTAGTATTGTCACAAGGATTTTATAACTTACCCTAGGAGCAGAGATATACCTATGAAGCTACTGTCAATGACATCTTTAAATTTTTTAATATTTGTTGCCTCGTTTGCTCACAGCAATTTTCTGTCAAGTTTTCATCCATGACAGTGACTCATCAGTTTCCTTCTAAACACAACATCAAAAATGTGTACAGTTATTGAATGTTATTGCCATTTTACTTTACTTTTTAGCTCAGTTGTAAGTATCCAAATAAACATTTCCTGTAAAAACAGATTTCCACCTACTGAGTATTAGAGGAGTTTTTCATCTGTTAGGGTCTTCCTTGAATTTCCCAAATATAGTTTCGCTTTCAGATATGGAAACTAAGTTATCTTCATAATAAGAAGAAAATCAAAAAGTAAATGTGAGGTTAGAAGAGAACATGGTCTTTGTCAAAAGACCTTCTTGAATCTTTTCCACAATTATAAAAATATTTTTATCTCTCAATATTGCCTGGTTTTCAACAATATGAGTCACTTAATGCAGCAACAGGGTTTTTATCACATTGCTATTTTATTTGTAAAGGACTCTTGTATATAGTTTCCCCAGGAGGTATTACAGACATTGAAATCATGTGGTTTAAATGTACTCCCTGAAGATAAGATCATTTTCACACTTGATGGACCTGTGTATTTAGGCCAATAAAGCCACCTTTCTGGACAATTAAATTTCTTGTCTAGGCTACCTGGGTAACAACATTTATGGAAGAAAAAAAAAAAATAAAGTCTTAACTACTTTTGCAATCATTAAGCTGATATATTAATTTAGGACATTAGTGACCCCCTTTTGTAATGATGGCCCCCATTATATAAGCCTTCAAGTGATGAGAAAAACAAATGAACCACTCAGATGAGTGTAATGGCCCTTACAGAGAACAAAGTGAGCCCAGAAACCTGGGACTTCATAGCTCTTTGCTCAGAGACATCTAATCGTCCTTTGAGCAGCCAGGTCTGAGACAGAAGAAAGCAAAGGCTTCATTAGAGTTTATTTCATTTCCATTCATTATCTGTCCAAATGGAGATGGGAACTAGTGATGATGGGCTGCTAAATCTTTGCACTGTCATTTTTTCCCTTCTAGCTTGAAAGAAAAGGCTGTCTCACAAAAAGTCCCCACTTTGTCTTCTGAGGTGAAAGATCTATTGACTGTTGCTGAAGTTGCAAGTGAAAAAGACTGGAAGTGGAAGGAATCACAGGGATTGCAAGAGGAAGTATCTTCCTCTTCCAGAGGTTTTGTCTTCCTATTGTTCAGCTGAGAGGGGACTTTTGTAGCAATTAATTTTAACTGATCTCTCTTCCTCAACAGATTAGACATTCAACTAAGCATCATAAACTCCATCAATTTCTTTTCTTCCTGATCTGTTCTTCCATTTTCAGTGTGCAAACCATGTGTGCAGGTACACTGAACTCACCAGTTGGATATTTTAGCATCAGACAGGGACCCTCATGAGGGCCAAAGGGACTGTAAACAATTGTTGTATTTATGGTTTTTTAGTCTGACTTAGCATATAGAAGTCCATTAGGCCTGCTTCCAGGAGGAACTGGAGCTATAAACTAATAGACATTATTCCTATAAGATTGCAATAGGATTTTAGAATCAAAAATATATGGGTTGGTCAGGGCCTCTGGAGGTCATAGCCCAAACTCCCACTCAGTGCCAGAACAGCTTCCAAGCTAGAATGCTTTGCACAAGGTTTCTTCTCTGAAATATGAAAATTTCCATGGATGGACCTTCCACAAACTCTCCAAGCACTTTGTTCCAGTGTTGTATCTCTCATTATTGCTATTATTTTCTTATTTTCAAGCAACAACTTCTTATGGTCACTACGAATGCTTTCATTGTACTGCTCTGTCTTTTCTGCAAGCACTCTTTAGGTAGATGAAGGCTGCAACTGGATCTCTCCCTCAGCCTTCTTTAGGGTAAAAAAAACCAATTATCTTTGTTGCTGTTCAACTACCATATGCTCCTGTCCTTAACCATTTTAGTTATGCTCCACTGGACTCTGCAGTTTCTTGATGAGCTAGGAGACTTGAAATTGGATGAAGAGTTTCCGATGCAGCCTCATAGATGCTAAATAAAGGGAATTAATAACCCTCCATTGAGTTACTCACTCTGCTTTTCTGATGCAGTCCAATATGTAGTTAATTTTTATGACTTGCGAGGGCACACTGCTCACCCTCATTCTAGAACCCCCCAGGCCCTTTTTTGCATAGCTGCTACCCACCCAACCAGTCTACATTCTATACCAGGTCATGGGTTTATTTCTATCACAGGTGCCAAGTGTGCATTTGCACTTGTCAGATTAATGAGATTCCTGCTAGTACATTTTTCCAGTATATTGGCATCTTTCTGAACGACACAGGAAACCCTTTGGCGTATGAACAACTCTGCTAAACTGGGTGTCATCAAAAAACTTTCTTCCGAGTCTCCTGATGTTCGGGTCACTGATGGAGTTGTAAACTACTATGGAGCACTATATTCTCTTGATGGGTAATATTTATAACCACACTTTGATGCAGTGTCTATCACGTCCCTGCTTCTTGCATGCAGATTGGACTAGAAGATCTTTTTAGTTCCCTTACAGCACAAACTGTTCTATGATTCTATATCCACTGCTCTCACCTGAGCAGAGTGTCAGTCATTTTAAAGCACCTGGTGTTTGAATATCTTGATATTGATATAACAGTTGGACTTTTTTACCCACTGGCGTAGCAAGAATAGCTATAATTAGTTCTTTGGTTTGGCTGAGAAGAACATACAAAGTTGTTGATATTGTTCCATGATTCTGTTCAAAAGACATTTAAAAATACCAAGTATATCATAGAACTTACAACTGATTCTTGTACATTTTCTTGGCCACCTGCATAGCTACATAGAGAAAGAGTGTGCTTGAAGAAAGGGGTTTGCTGCAAAACCAGTCACACTGTTTCACCATGAGGAATTCAATAGTGTTTCAGGGGTATTAGAAAAAAGTACATCTCTTTTTATCAGCAAACTCTGATGCTTCTCCTGAAGAGTACTTGAAACTGTAATTACCATCCCCTGAATCTTTTTAATTTATGCTGATATCAGAGATGGAAGTGTCAAGACATATTCTGGAAGGGGCACAGGGAAACAAAGAAGGGATTAGAGAGTCAAGGCCCTACAAGAACATACTGTAGAAAAGTATTCCATTTATTAAAAAAGAGATGCTACAAGGAGGCTTTCAAGTGTTCCTCTTCATCAAAGGGAAGTTAAAAGCCTATGAATGACACAGAGGATTTTTTCCCTAGTTTAAAAATCCTTTCTAGTTCTGCAAGGCTTCTTACAATTAAGACCTATTCTCCTTTCCACCACCACCCTTTTGAAGTTAGTTCGCTTGGTTTTGCTCTCTGAATTTTTTTTTCTTTAATTGGATATTCATGCTACTATGCTATATAAGAAGTGCTTGGGCTTGTAGAAAATATGTCAAATTGTGTAAAAACCATTCTGCCATTTCTAAAATTCCATGAATATGCCATACTCAGACTTCCAGCTACACAGTGAATCACAGTTAAGGACAAAATCTATTTATCTGTGTCATGATTTTAACATTGTGCATATACACACTAATGAGCATGCAGAGTCAGTAGCTCCACAGTTTAGGAGAGCATTCTAGAGAGGTTGCACTGTAATGACCTACAATGTGGATTAGTTGTACTGTTCATAGCTACACTTTGGCTATCTGGCCTACTTTCTATTGTGCTTCTTTTCAAGTCCTTCTATCTCTATGGGGTTCCTGACAGTCTCCCTTCTGTTTGCCAAATGCAGAACATGAAAATCAGGAAAATTGTTATTCCCTTCAGAGATTTATTCTATAAAACAATTTAATGTCATTTTTTTCTTCTTTTTTTTTTTTCCCCCAAAGAATCTTTACTAATTTTTTTTCGATTTCAAAAATTTTGAATACCTATTCAGTTGTTTCTCTGATAAGTGGCTAACAGGATAAAGCTCCCCCAGCAAGCTGTGGTTGCAAAGTACTTAATGAAGCTCTCAAGCCTTCCAGAAATCAGCACTGTAATTGGATTTTGTGTTGGCTGGTATTTTCCTCTCCTTTCCCTTGAAGCAGTGATACAAGGATAGAGCTGAAGCACATGATAACAGCAGCTGTTGGCAAGAAGAAGGAGCAATAAAATCTCGAAATATTCAGGTACTTTTTCAACAGATAAATGGAATTTGAAAAAATGTCCTTTGGACAAAAAAAAAAAAAAAAAAAAAAAAAAAAAAGGTAGGATGTTTTCGGTAGCAAAGATTCAGGAACAGAGATTTTAGGACCAGTTGTGAGCTTTTTGGTTCAAAACACAGTAGATGCACAGAATATAGATGAACATCAAAACCTCTCACAGTCCAAGTCCTTCATATTACTCTTTTTTATCATAACATATTGATATAATCTGCTTACATTTGTAAGATATCTTACACAATGTATGGAGGTGCAGGAAAATACAAAGTTTAAAATTCAGGAGCTAATATTAATGGATCCCTGAGTTACTTGACTTTGGAAGCTGTTTATGGTAAGAAATAGAGCTGCTTTGATTAATTTGGTGTTGTGGACTTAATGATCATCTCATGGTTCTACTATGAATACACAAACTAATTTCCAAATGAAAGATTATCCATGAAGTAATGTTGTAATGTAGGCATGTAATTGTATGTAATGCAAAATTTGCAGAGGCCTAGTCTGCATTGCAATGACCAAAACAATGGACATGTGTGAAGGAACAGGAAAATATGGTCTCTAAATTTTTACATGCTGTATTCCCCTTTACTTCAGGGAATTTTTGAGTAAACATCTGCTCTTGGATATGGGAAGGAATGTAAATTCTGAGTACATTTGTTAGCTAAAGCTTCAAAATTTTTTTTTTTTTTTTTTTTTTTTTTTCTGAATGATTCATTTGCTGAAGCAAATGAATTTAATTGTTAGGATTATTTGTTAAATTTTGCATCTCTCAGCAGAACTGTTGATACCAGGCACCTTTCCTGTATAAGAATTCCTGTCCAAGGATTAGGAAGAAATCCTTTACTGTGAGGTTGGTGAGGCACTGGAAGAGGCTGCCCAGACAAGTGGTGGATATCCCATCCTAAGTAGTGTTCAAGGACAGGTTGGATGGTGCTCTGAACAATCTGGTCCAGTAGAAAGTGTCCTTGTCCTTGGAACTAGATAATCTTGAAGGTCCCTTCCAAACCAAACTATTCTATGACTCTGTGATAGATGTGATAATCTCCAGTCTCCCAACAACATCATCTTGAATTGGTAATTCTATTTGCAAGTTCACTATTGCTATACTGTCTCTGTCTCTGTCCCTGGAAAGGGGACTATGTGTGTGTTTCTCTTAGGG
Source organism: Muscicapa striata striata (assembly GCA_030060385.1). Classification (NCBI taxonomy): domain Eukaryota; kingdom Metazoa; phylum Chordata; class Aves; order Passeriformes; family Muscicapidae; genus Muscicapa; species Muscicapa striata. Next base: position 967,816 of record JAREIS010000101.1, read on the forward strand.
CAGCAGACAGATGTTTCAGAAAACAATGAAAGATTTGTTTTTAGACAGTGCAGACAATGCAAAGATTAAACATTAAAAACTTCTTAAATAATTTTTTTATAGTTTGTCTACTTTCACAGCAGGCGATAGTTTTTGACCTTGAAAAATAATTGCACAAATTCACTTCTATTAAGATCCCTCCCCACCCTCCCAATAATTTAATAAGTATAGGAGCCTGATAAATAAAGCATGTAATGTCAGTGTTATGAAAGTTTAATCATTGGTCATTACAGTAGAACAAAGTAATTTAATAATTGCTCTGTGAAGTACCATTACAGCATGTTAACTAAGTGCTGTTAAATGCTCAACATCTGAGGAAATGAGCAATATCTCTCCAGAGCACAACAGTCACTTTGTCTATGCTGCAAAGGGAATGCCTCCAAAGGACGTATGGGTACCCCAGATTCTAATGCAGAGATGTCAGCTCAGTCAAGGCAAAGCAAGAGGATTGGTTTCCTGGACAGCTGGAATTTATTTGGTTAGCTTTACAAATAACCTGGCTGCAGGTACATGCTATAGGCTGCTGGAGCAGAGCCAGAGTTCTGGGTTTGCATAATGCTCAGTACAAAGGCTATTTCTTTACTGTCTGTGATGTACTGGAAAATGTAATTGTATCCTTGTGCTACACTGTCTTAGATTACAGACAGAGTGATAGGCTGACCATTCCTTTGATCACTCAGCAGCCTAGTAGGCACCTGATCACATCCCCCCAAAAGCATGTGCGGTGCTGCAGATGTAAATCAGGAGGATCTTTATTAATAATTAGGTTGGGTGCCCTTTTCTGAGAAAGTGCAGAGCTAATCAAGAGAAACTGAAGTAAAGATTTTCTATGGAAATAAGAGATTCAAGTAAATCTAATGCAATTTTAATTCCAAAATTTTTCGTGTCTGGTCTGTAAGAAAACCTGATGTATGAATCCTTAACCTGACGTCACTTGCTTTTTACCTATGTTTTGAAACCCTAATTCTGAATATTTCAAGTTTGCATCTGAATCTGATTTTCAGCTATTACATATTACCCTACAGACTCAGGATCTAAGACTTTCGCCATTTAGTTTTAGGTTATATTTAAATGCACTGACCCATTACACACAATGGACAAAGAAACATGGTGATTGAAATATGCATAGGTAGTATCCTGAAAATTTTTATCCATAAAGAAAACTGGAAACAAGACACACTGCAGAGACCAGGGAACACATGTGGTCTATATATAGGTTTATAAGACTGAAGACTACCGTACTTATGGTAGACAAAAATAGAAACTCCCTGCCCTGTGGTTTATCAAAAACGTCCATTCTTTCCCTTTTGATTCCTTTTTATTTTTCCCCAGCAGCTTGTACCTAGATTATTTGTCAGTCTCTTTAGCATTTTCATGCTAATACCTCCTAACTGTACTACGGCCCTCCTTAGAATTTTAGAATAAATAATTGTATTTTTGAAAAAACACAAAATTCCTACAAGTATTTTCACCATGGAGAGATTACCTTAAGCATCCCAGATCTTAAAATTACCTATATTTTTTCTCACTCTCACATCTTGCAATGAAATCAGAACTTAATCTTTGAGGTTTTATAAAAAAAAAAGAAAAAACACAACAAACAAATTTTAAAAAAGCCAAAAGATAACTACCTTTTCTGTAAAAGAAAGAATAAGATGAAAAGGATGAAAGAATATCTCTAGAAAGTCAATCTCCCTCCCGCATTCATTTCTCCCAAAGCAACCTTACTGGTATAAAATGTTGAATGAGGTTATTTCTTCAAGAAAAACACGTTCTGCTTTGAAGAGAGTTGAACTACTCTACTTTCTTTAGCAAAGTCTTTATTAATTAACTGCCCTTTATAAAAATTTGAAAAGCAAGAGTAAAAATGCATAAGTTTCTGAGCAGTTAACACATTCAGACAATGATGTCTAGGGACATAGCAAATAATATTTCAAGGCGTTCTAAAATAGTATGTATTTGGACCACATATTTGACTATCACTATGAAGTTCAGATTCAGAGGACTGCACTTCAACATCCTTATACTGAACATTCCCAGTGAAGATGTTGGAAAAATGTGATGAGGAAGAGGTTATTCATCTTCCTAGCTGTACAGCAATTATACAAGAAGCAACAATTAGCTGATAGGCTACAAGAGAAAAAAATTTAAGAACTGAATGTGCACTACTATTAAGTACTGGTTTCCATTTACTTTTACAATTTATTGGTCCCATCATTAAAATCATAACAAAAATAATGAATACAGTAAACTCCCAGTGATTTGTTTCTGAAATATGACGACTGTGGTGAGAACAAGGACCATATCAACACAGGGATATAACAAGTCAGACATATAATCAGGAGCCTCATATTGACATTAAAACATATTAAATAATCATTTAAGTGTTGTCATGGGCAAGTAAAAGTCACAAGACTTTGGGTGAAGTTGCTGTCTCTATGAACAAAAAGAAAGAAAAACAGGAGATCCTGAGTATATCTATACAACCAGAAATTTTCTCAGTACAAGATGGTTGCATGGATAGTGAATTTAAGTTCTCTCATGAAGTGTTAAAATCAGGATAATTAATTGTTGAATAATAAATTAAACTCTAATAAATTAAACTAGGTAAAAGTCTTCAATGTAACCTTCCCATAGTATGTCATAGAATAAATAAAGGAAAACCTAATAGAAATATCTTGAATTTGTAAAAGAGAGGGGAAAATTATCCATTTCTGACATGTTCTGAAGTGTGTGGCTTTCAGTGGACCTGGAGAAGGCTTAAGTGTCAGGTGGTTTTACAGTGGTCTGAACAGATGAAAGTTAGTAATTATTTTCTGTAGGGCAATAAACTGTTTGCATTAGATTTCTGTGATTCATCAAATTCATAGAAACAAAAAGCTGTCTAATTTTCTGACCATGAAGTTTGGGCAGATTTCAATATTGTTTTAAAGACAACAGTTTTCTTAGTTTCTGAAATGAATGTGAAATGTCTTGGAAATTACCCACTGGAATTCACACTCTACAGAAGTCCAGGTTACGGACTGTTTAATTTTATTCCTTCAGTGTTTTCTGAAAGAAACATTACATCTGTATTCTCATACTGATTGTAGCCTCCATACCAAACTTGGATTTGTTAACTTCTTTTCAATGAAATGTTGCACTTCTCTTTTTCTTAGATTCCTTTTAAGAAACAGAACTCAAAGCAGTGTTTTTGCCCTGCACAGTTTTAAAGTGTTCCTGACAATTTACCTGTTATTACATTCCATAAGCAGGGAATGTGTAAGCAATAGGAGAACAAGTATTTTAGGTGTAAGAAACTCTTTGATTCAATTTTGGTTCTGGATAATTAATGCTACTGTAAATCGACCATATATATTATAATAAATTATAATTGAGCAGCAGAAAAAAAAAGTATTATTAACTTTTGTGGATTTGTTTGTGCCTTTTGAATAAGGGTTAACTACAATTTTTAACTGCATGGATTTTTTTTTTTTTTTTTTTTTTTTTGATACATAGATCAGTCAGCAGCAACAGCACTTTGGTGTTGAGGTGAAAAGAGTTTGTGATAACACTCGGTTTTGGTTTTGGTCACAGCTGGTATTTTAATGGGCCGGTGTTGATGTAGCTTAAATGAGAATGTGTGCTACAGTAGCCTAAATAGTTAAGACAAAAAAATGCAGTAAAATGTCATCCTGAATTATAATTCTCTAAATATCCTAAAAAGACAAGTACATCCTGGACTCCCTATGTTTTGCACCTTTCTGCCACTTCCATATTCTCCCCTTCACACACCTTTTATTATTGCAATTATGAAAGCTGTGTATGAAGAAAACAATGCCAAGACAGAAATACAGCATGGGAAGCACTGTCAGCTACAGAAAGTTAATTGCAGTTGCTTTGTTAAATGTGTTTCTAAATATTGTTGGCAAAATACAAGTGTCACTGAAAAAGTATGGCAGAGTCACATGAAGTTTAATTACTGTTTTTTAATTTGCGTTGTTTGCTTTTGTTTGGCGTGTGTCTCGTCCTTCCCCCGGTTGAAAGACTGAGCTGTGTCTCAGGAAAACTTCTTGATTAGGGTTTATTCTTTGAATTGCCTGGAATTTAATTTGACAAGGACTGATCTGCAGACATTGTTAAATTCCTTGACACGGCTATTTCAAAGCTGTTAGAGGCTCTGCTTCTCTTTCATTGGCATCAACACAACACCTTGAAAAGCTCTGTGTTCAAAACATTTGACAGCTGTTTATACATTTATAAAATTTACTCATGTAAATTTCAAAACAGGATGCAAGGCACACAAACTTATTCCTATTCTTGAGGAAAATTCTGTATAGGTCTCAAATGATAGAGTCCCTTTCTCACAGGGAAGCTCATTAGCAAACTGTAACTCCTGTAGTCTTGCCTTTTGGGCTATGAGTCATTCCAGCTCTGCTGTGCTGCCTCCTTCTCTCCCTTGTGTACAAAATGGGCATGCACCGTTAGTTTTACTGCAAAGTAATTTCTGCTGTCTTGAAAACCTCCTAAATTCAGCTTTAGGAATTTGAAACATAACTCTGAAGCATATTCAGTATCAAGGGTCCTATAGTCTGTCAGCACTTCCTGACTGCAATCTGGAATGTGCAGTTTTATTATGGCAAACATTTCTTCATCATGGATTCTTTATATAATATGTGCACAACCTACAGTTAATGGTGTGGAAATGTTTTATTGCAACTTCCTCTTTTAAGTAGATGTGTTTCTAAATTATTTTGCCTAAAGCATCTGTTATACTTCCCGTATCTCATTCAGTATTAAATCCCCCTTTCATTTAGACTCCAAACACTATGAAGTATGTAAAAAGAATCTCATCTTGCTTAGTGCTTTCTTACCCTATTTTGTGACTTTTGGTAAGGAATACCTTACCAGTTACCCAGTCACAACAGACGATTTAAACTCCAGCAAGGGTAAAATAATGTGCAAATAGAAGAATTAATAGTACAGTAAACTGACGGTGCAGTGTATTGAAATTCAATAACAGACTAGCAAAGAATTTAAAGAAAATTGTATTTAAATTACTTATAAAACAGAAAATCTGCTTTGTCCTTCAGCTGTTATCTTAACATGGTGTCCGGCAGAGAAGCAGATTGTGCAATTATGTCTTCAGTTTTATCCTAGTAAATGAAACTCCCCTTTGAAATTCCTTCATCAGAGTTTACTTTTCTTGGTCTAATATTTTACTTCATGCAGACAAATTTTTCTGTGAAGCTTCAAAATCTTCAGACAGTTTTAATTCTTTCCTATCCAACATGTATATCCAATATACTTACTTCTTCACTGATTGTAATACCAAATTAATGTGTGGTTACTTAGAAATGCAAACACCTCTTTTCTGGGCTGAATATAATTTCTTGAACTTGAAAGGCTTATTGTGAACTCCTCATTTCGGTGGAGGATAAACCTATCCTCTCTTTCTGTTGGTTCACTGAAAATTTCAGAGTGAAACGTTTTATTCTGGACAATCTGGTATTTTGTATTTTGTTTCACATATTAACAGTTTCTACATACAAATGCTACATCAGTGAAATTTATAGCTGGTTCTTAATCTCAGTGGGAATGAACGATTTTGTCATTAAATGAGCTAGGAATTAATGGCCTTCACCCTGCTTTTCCTAAGTGTACTACAGTAGTATGGGTAGGTCAAATACACAAACCAACTCCTAATAAAGTGCATTATACTGCAGGGTCATGTACAAATAGATGACAAAATCTTACCCTGAACTGGAAGGAGATCTTTTATTCTTCATTAAGAATCAAATAATAATTTGAAAGTTCAGAAAAGTATAGGCAGGTGTTGCACTTTTTTTTTTAGTGATCTGATGCATCACTTCTTTTTCCACTTGCTGCTTTATTCTCAGTATTTTGGAAAAATCTTCCATTTTGGGAGAACCAGGAAGATTATCATTTTATCTGAGACACCTGGATTTGGAATGTTAAATTAGTTTGACCACAAATCAGATCTGTTTTTTTTAATAAATACTCTGACTTCTGTTTTCAGAAGTTAACACAAGATGTGCAACTTTTTATTTATTGGGTAAGTCTTTTGGTCTGGTTCTCTATACAAGATAATAAGATTTCTATTTTTGTGAATATTATTTAAAAATGGTACCATTATACATAAGAACAAAAAAGATAAATTATTATTTGCAAAGGAAATAGTGACAAGTAGTGGTTAGTCAGCAACAAATGAGTAAGCAGGTTTTCATTTGAATTTCACTCTATCACCGAGGAGGTTTTTTTTTTAATAAAAGGAAGATAATAGTTCTAGATATGTACAACGTAGAAGAAACTTCTGTACTCCTGAAAATGGATCTTCCTTTCAGTGTTCTACAAAACCTGTGTATTGCTATCTAAGCTGCTATATTTGTAAACTGCAAGCTGGAGCTAATGCCTGAAGAATGACAGCTGCCTTCGCAGCAAGGAGGAAAAAATACTGGTTCAGTTTTTTCAGAGCTGAGAGGTTTAAAGAAATCTAGCAATAAACTGTGATCCTGCTTTGTTTACTCCACTTATTTTGGATTGAGTTCAGTAATTCAGAACAATGACAGATAAGCTATGACACAGTTCAGTATGATACCATTTGCAATGAGTCTGTCTTCAGTCAGAACTTACTTTGATTCCCATGTACCTAAAGCATTTTTGATCATTTGTGTTGCATTAAGCCAGCCAGTAACTGTACATTGAGAACTCAACCTTAAGTTGCACATATTACAATGAGATAGAGTAGCTTTCAGATCATGAGAACTAAATTTTGCCTTCACAAGGATATACTGACTTTGGTAGTTTCTGGGGATGATGATTCTTTGAAGACAGACAATACCATAAGTGTGCTTTAAGAGAAGAATGTGAAAAAATGGTCTGAAAGGGTGTAATTTATATAAAAGGTCCTACCTGTCAATGTTAAATGTTAAGTGTTCTACAGAAAATTTGTTGAGGAGCTTGATACTGGAATCTAAATAAAAAGGAAAAAAAAAAGTAGAAGATCGCATGAGTTAAATACTGGGCTGCATTTTCATGGACAGTATTATGGTATGAATTTATAAATATTCCCTATCTAAATCCTGATTCAAGCAGTCTATTAATTTGAAAATTCAAACCTCTATCCTGAATATCCAGAGTACTACTCAGTCCTACTGCTTTTCTCTCTTTATTTCTAATTACCAGTCATGTATGCTCATGGCTGCAAACTTTGATGGAAATGCACAACAATCAGGCAGAAAAACCTCTGCTTTCATTTTAATCACTTGCTATTGCATCATGGTATCTAATTCTATGTTTTAGTTGATCATTGGTTGATGTTCTTTTTGTTTTCTTATCATGCAGACTTATTACTTCATCAGCATACACTGACTCAGTGGAATTTGTGCTCTCTTGATATCTTCAAAATATTTTGATATTTTCAATTATATATGAAATTACCACATGATTATTCTTTAATTTAAGGGATTAGATTAAGTTTAAACAGTAATGAAGTTTTTACAGTACCAATATTAGCTATATTGTGGAAAAGATTAGAATTATTTTCCAGTTAAATCTCTCTTTTCTGCATCTTATTATATATGTGTTTTTATAAACAGACAGATTTTTTGTCAGTTAATTTTGTTATTTCGGATTATTTTTTGTATTGAGAGCATTACATTTAGACTTAATTTAGTGGGATTGTTTAATATTCAAAATCTACCCTAGAAGAAGTGATACAATGATGATATTGAGTTCTGTCAATCAGCTGAACTTTACTGGCTCCAGTAAAATTATGCTAACCAACACCAGTTGAAGGTACAGCACATTATGCAAATCTCCTTTTAGTAGCAGTGTCCTTTTTCATTATTATCCACTCCCAAAGTTTCACCTTATCTTGCCATATGCCCAATACATCTCCTCCTTCCCATCCTTTTTCCTACCCAAATAGAAGTTATCAGTTTCCCTCATATGCTCTTTTTATTTCCCTTAGCCCAAAAGAAGTTTCTTTGGCTGTGTTTCCAATTAATTACTGTTTTTATGAGGAATGTTTATTACATCACTTCATTTTCCACCTTCAAATGCTTTTGTGAACTTTGATCCCTATTTCGCTCACTAACAAGTGTGCATTGTTACAGCCTATTTTTTTTTATTACCTATTTACTTGTTTCCTGTTTGACAGTGTTTGCTGGTTGTCTCTTGCTGAATTCAGTGTGTGTAGGGTCTTGAAACAGACAACTATGTAACAATTTCTTTGTTTTGGGTTTATTGAGCAAGTTAGCCTATGCGAATTCTCAGATGCTAGGCCATATAGACAACCTAAATTTATCTACACTCTACTGAACTTGCTCAGTATGGTAAATTCAGAATTCACGACCAGAGTACATCAGAAAAAATCTATTTTATGCAGGAATGACATAATACAATGAATGCTGGTGGGGTTTTTTTTCCTGTTTTTCTTGTCTTTTTTTGCCCCCTGTATTTTAACAAGTTTGGGAATTTCTAAAAAATAATTGTTAAGTATTTCCATGTATGTAACACTCTATTTAAAAGGGTTTATTTACAGGTCAGAAAATTCACTACCTTCCAGTAAGAATTCATCTTGTCTGAATTTCCCCTAAAATTGGTAAAAGAGTACAGATAGAAAGGGAAGTAGAAAGGGAAGAATTAATAAAACAGATATCTGTGCAAATATCTTTCTAGGCTTTGGAAATGTGTTAATCTTCATTTCTGTCTAGCACTGCTGGTGTTGTTATGAAGAAGATCAGAGAGCATAATTCCATAAATTTTTTATTTGATACTTTTCCATGTCGTGACAGGTCCAAAAGGCTCTTACACTGGGACTGGCATTTTTCTCCTATGTGCATTGGTATGCAATGTTCATATTTGAGACCAGTTATGCTGTCACCCAGTATTATTTCTCTCCTTCAGCACTGCTTCTTGTGATTTTCTAAATAATTTATTTCTGCTTTATGTTTTTCAAGACACTGTTGATTTCAAAAGATTCACAGCTCAATCCACTCTAGCAACATATTTGCAGGGAGAAATATTTTATTTTTCAAAAATATTATTTCAGCAATGAAATCTTTTGTTTTATCAAGTTCCCTATAAATTGGTAAGCAATTTTGAATTGTAAAAATTTTATTTGGAAAATTAACTCAATCAATGAGGTTTTTTTTTTAACTATTAGAAATTTAAATGTCAGAAAATATGCTTATGTTTCATGGATGCCTTTAAACTCGTCCCTATAATAAAGTCTTCAAACTAACTGCTTTTTACTATATTAACAGAAAATTGAAGCTATGATAAGAAAGTATCACATAGTTTGTATAAAGCAAATCAAAACCAACTTTTTTTTCTTCTCCAGAAGTTTGGGGTTTTTTCTTGTTAATTAGGGCCTCAAATTATAAATGTTTATGGAGATTTCTAAAGCTTCATCAAAGGTCCTTACAGCATAATGCAATTAAGTTTCAGTTGATTAGGCAATTATAAATAAATGAGATTTTTTTCCATGTGAACAATGCACACAGATAACCTGGTTTGTGGAACTAATATGATAAAAGGAATTTTGTGGGAGGGTTCTCACATGTATTATGCAAACTTTGAAAATACTTGGAATGTGGAACTTTAAACATTCTGTTCACCCTCTGGTGTCTATTGATTTTTTGATAGGGAAAACTAGATAAGATGTAAATTATGGCCCATTTTTTTCCTCTTTAAGTCATTTATTCACCATAAGTCATGGCTAGAAGATATTTGCATGTTAAATGCAGGCTTAGTTGTGGAAAAAAAATCTGTGCTTTGTACTCAGAAAACATTTTAATTAAACCAATGAGGTCTATGAATATGAAACAAGTAATAAATGCATTTTGTTTGTTAAAGAGATTGCTGATGGATGACAATATTCTAAATTGAAACAGACTTACAGTTTTCTTAAAGTATTTAAAGCTTTCAATGCTAAATGTAGAAAAATTATTTTCTAACTTAAAAGTAGACTCTGCAGAAAATAATAGTCACATTTTTATTCTGGGTGCTATAATTTCTACTGGACACAAATGTATATGTAAGGCATGCAATCTAAAATAAGTGTCTGAATATGCAGGCCAAATGTTTATCCTCCTTTAATGTGTTTTACAAGGCGTGCATTTATTTCAAGACATTCTAATCATTTGACACCAAATGTTGCATGCTGAGCACAGCATAACTGAGCAGGAAGTCTGAAAAAGAAGAATGTTAATTAATATCTATATTTGATAGACATTAGAGATAGCATGTAACCAGGTTTTGGTAATGAAGCATCAAATGCTTTCCTGACAGACATACAGTTTTTAAAACTACACTGATAAATGTCTTATATCCTATTGATAATACTGCCCCTGTGACTTCAATAATGCTTTCCCCACATCCTGTGAGCAAATGAATACAATGGGATAATTTAGATGAAGCACATATTCAAAGATTTTGCCAGACTGGTCAGGCACTTTTCCTTCTAGAATCCAGTACACACAGTACTCATTTGCCTAAATTAAGGGTTAGATCTTTTGTGTGAATAGGAAAATGCTTTGATAACTGAACTTGATTTCAATAGTATCACTAATATTTCATTATAAATGAAATAATCTTTTGAATCTCTCTGATTTCAATTTATTTTGACAATAACAAGAAATTTATGCTGACCAAAATAAGACTTAGCTTTTAGCTTAGTATTTAAGGAAGTGAACTTACGGAGGTCCAACTCCATGCCTGTCTGCCACTAATTTATTTTGAATACAGTAGCCCAGTTAAACCATTTGAAAAACCATAGATAAGTAAGTCTTATTGATTTCTGTTATAATCCATGGCAATATATATGACTCATATATATATATGACATATATATGACTCAATGCTCATATGTCTGTATGTATATATGTGTATATTTATTCTCATCCAGGAATTTGATGAACCCATTTCTCTTTATCACATCCTTGCCAATACGCTTAAAGTAGAAGACAACATACAGGGACTTGATGTAGCATAATATGCAGTAATGTACAAATACACTAGAAAGAAAGAGAAGCTAATTCTTAGTTTAATAGAAAATATCTTTTTTTTTCCCTGTTTAAAAAGAGAAATGAAACAAACTTCTCTGGATTTTTTTATTCTAAATGACCTTAATGTTTCTTTTAGCTAATATTAATATATTAAACTAGATCTTCAAAACTTTTAAATCTGAAAGCTGTTTATGAAATTAAATTTTTAATTTAAAAATGTTAGTAAGAAATATTTTCCCAGAAGTATTCCAACAGAGATCCATGCTATTAAATTGTCTTTTCTCTTATGCTGAATTGCAACTATAGCCACATTTTCCTGATACATATTACTTTTTGATGAACTTTTATTTTTCAATAGAAAATAGAAAACCTCAGAGCATCTATTCTGTGTATATGAGATACAAGTTGCTCTCATACTAACAGAAAATTGAGAGATCATCTCTTAGGGATGGATACACAGAGGAAAATGAAGAATCCAGGCAGGAACACTGGTATTTTGCTTTGATTATTTCATCAAAAACTTGGAACACAATGTTTATTGTTTATGACAAATCACATTCTTTTTCTTACCTCAGGTTATAAAAAATTAATTACCCAAATATTCTTTCATTGATTTAATATGTTTTCCTATTGGCAAAGGGTTCAGCAGTGTATTTTCCGGCCCATTTCATAGTTCAATTTTGGATAGGTCTAGTGGCAGGATTTCATTCTTCTTTTCAGCTGCCGAATTGATCTTGCAATTTTAAATGTTTCTTAATGGTCATTTAAAATGCAATTTGTTTCTTTACAGCTTTTTAAATACAGTTTGAATACTATTGTTATTCTTTTATTGTATAAGGATAGGCAACATATAACAAAAGGAACTAACAATTTATAGCTAGATATGTTCAGGCTTGAACAGTGGTCTCACCTTTTATATGACTTGCTAACAGCAGTTATGGGCAATATTTGCATTTAAATATTTATCTATATCTATCTCTCTTAAATATATGCATTTAGATGCCATAAACCCCTCAGAGGTGATACAACAACAACAACAAAACCATAAAAAATGGCAATATGTAAAGTTGTCATCTTCATTAACTTCAGCAGTGTGATGTTAATAACAAATAATGCCTTAAGTTATTATTTTATATGTATATATTAATTTATTGCTATTTTAATCCTTCTTATGCAACTTTTAAAATCCCCTCTTTAATTGCTCTCACCTGAACACTGCAAAAGCTGTTAGAAAGCTGTAAAGAAGAAGGTGGGACAAAGTGAGAATAGGCCTATAAGGGTATTTGGAAACGTTCTAACCCCCATTTGAACGCACTCCATTTGTTAAAAAGCCTCTTTTTTCATAGCAAGTAAGATTAGAGTTCACACAACAGTCTTGAGTGAATAAGTCATAAAATAAGTCATGTTGACTTTCTTTCATTAATTTAAAATCAAACAAAATTTTTCAAAATTATTTGAATTTGATACCAGTAGGAAGCCATCTTGTTTTTACTTTCTTCTTCAATCACCATTCTGGTGAGTGCCTCCAACCACATTACCAACCATTGCCACATGTTTATTATATGACTTACCAGTGAGAAAGAGATCTGACAGCTGGAAAAGTAAAAATTCTCACGCTGTTGGTCTCTGTATACACGTAAAGGAAGGCCCCAGTTCTAAGTTTCAAGGTGATCAGTGATTCTCATTAGTGACATAACACTAGGACGAGCTGCCTATGGCCACTGGGAATCCTAGCAGATTTGAAACTTAGCACTTCTGATTTTGCACATGGAGTGCATCCACTGCATGTCCCAGTACCTCACTTATAAGTGCTCTGGCATAAATCAGCAGTCATTGCAGACCTAAAACCTTTCCAAAGGGGTAGAAGAAATGCTGAACCTCTCCCTACTACTTGGAGCAGAACCAAAAAGGAGCTCCAGATGGTAGGTTTTCAAATTGAGAAGAGTCTGATTGCCTCCACATTAAGGGCAGCCCAATTTGAGGACAGAATTTGCATTTGCTACAACATTCTGGGTCTCAGGACTGTGTGTCCACACTGGCAATGAAATTCACACAGGTGAAAATCCTGCATGCCTGCCAGGCAGGCAAAGAGAAGAAATTAATGAAGTAACCTGCATCCTCATTACAAGGGAAGTGCTCTGAATTGTCTTGGCACGTGACTTCAACCTCTGATCCATTAAACATTCAAACTTTTTTTAATACACCAGTGGAGAACTTACGTGTATAATGCATGACAAATCTTCATCAAAAATAAGCCTTTATCACTAGTCACTAAATCACCAATGAATTCTGAATATCTTTACCAAGTTTCACCTCTGTAGATTTCACCTTTATATTTGTTTACATTTGACTGTGTTTCACATGTTTTTTTTCAATGATGAATCATCTTTAATTAAACTGAGACCAAACAACTGATAGGTGATTCATTCAGGATCATGCATTTTCAGAAGGAAAAGAAAGGGAAGTGAAAAGAAAGGGAAAGGTCCTCCATGATTAAACTTGCAAAAGCTTGTTATGTTGGTTTCTTGAGATGATATACTGGCATCATGATGTATGGCAACCCTCCTCCCCCACAGCTCTAATTATAAAAATATAGACTCTTTTAATGGGTTACATGAATTTTAGTTTGAAAAGCCTTTCCAAATTTTCCTCTTTCAGTAACAGTAGGGCATCCAAAAACCCATCAATTTTTATCTATATTAATATTTTTAGCAGGCATGTCCAGGGTTGAAACCTCTGGAAAGCCAGATCCTGAGGTAATGAAAATCAATAGAGGCCTGTAGATATGATAACATTAGTGTGATAAGAATGTAAGCCTTACATTGAGGCAATACTTAGAGCTTTGCACCCTTCTAAATTTTTTCTGAATTGAGAAATACCTTTCTGGATGCATTCAGGTAAATTCATTTGCAGATGTAAAGGAATTTAGCTTTGTTTCAGTAAAGATGACTAATTTATTTGTTTTTTTGGGCTTGTCTTGTTGAAGAATGATAGATAACACTCTTCATATTCATATCTCAACTGATGGGCCTTCCTCTGGTCTATTCTCTGGTTTAAAGAAGAGGAAGGAGAAGGCAAGATTCTTTAGTAGCATCTCCAAGAAAAAAAAATTTTGCCAAGCTTGATAGGCTAGCCTGCAGGGACTATAGCAAAAGTAACAGTGTGTCTTGAAGATCTCACAATGCTATTTGTCCACTGCTAATCTTTCTTAAAGCAATGTCTTCAAATATGTGGTTGTATTTGAAGAGTTTAAAAAAATCTGATTTTTTTCTATCAACAATAACAACAGCATAGTATTCAAAATTATGGTCAGATCAGTTTTAGAAATCATCAAATCTACTGCAATGATAACCCTAATATCAGTACAGAAAGTCTCACAGTGTACTACTACATTTATATCACAGTAGATTTACTTCATAGGTGATAGAAATATTTAGCTGTTGTAAGAAAACTGTACCGATATATAGATGGAACACGTATCTAAAATATACTTCAACAGCATTCAACTAGTGAAGTTATCTTGACAGCTCTTCTTGCATAAACACAAGGAGTTATGGGATTGTCTTTTTCCCAAATTATCATAAATGCAGTAGGAGTTTGAAGCAACTTTCTGTCTTCTATCTCTCTCTGATTTTACTAGGACTGAATATATCTTGAAAAAATGGTGATACAGGTACAGTTTCATTACATTTTTTTCAGAATTTCGCCCCCTCAAACAGCCTCATGTATATGTATTCTATTAGTCTCTTGAGAGATTCCTTGAAACAAGTTTAATAATTCCTTGCATATGTTAGAAGTAAGACTGGATCTTACCCCTCATGTTTTCAGTATTTGCAGGGGGGAAAAAAAGTGTAAAATAAGAAGAATAGTTACAGTGCACTTACACTGCAGCTGCCAAAATACTATGTTGGGAGGATAAATGGCCCCTAACTGAGCTGTGCATTGTAATAACCATGTTGGTACTACAACCTGATATTTGAAAATTACTTCAGTTTTGTCTGTGACCGAATAATTTCTGCAGCTGTATTGCAGATACTCTTTGTCCTAGATTTTTCACCCAACACTTGTTGCTGCTTTATGTGATACTGGGCAGGGCGTAGGCGTTGCTTCATAGTATTTCACCAGAAGTATTTGTTCTTCATTGTCTTGAAAAGCTATAGAGTTAGGGTTTTGCTTTGGATGTTGACTTATAATACAGTTGGGCTAAATTGTTTTTTGTTGACAAGCAGTGTTAGAAGAAAAGACAATTTATCATGGAGGATAGGATAGGATGCTCAGAGAATGTTGAATATCTGCTTTTCTTGGCAGAAGATGATATATATGACAGCAAAATTGAGAGATTTTTCTCTGGAGTGAATGATGGAATCATTGCTTGATAGATACTGGTTAGTCTGATATAGGTTTTTGTTTTGAGAAATGGTGGTTTAGACAGAGTAACTGGACCAACTCTTAAAAGTTGTGACAACCTTCTTCTACCATTGATAAACCAAAAGCATTTCTCTATTAATATTTAATAATATTTGAAATACTCAGCCTCAGATTAAAAGATAAAAAAATCCAGGAATTATGTTAATGAATTTGCTTAAATGAGGCTTATAATTTCCATCTTCTATAATCTTTCCTAATATTATGATGAAGATACTGAAATCTCTTCGAATCACTACAGTTCTGTCTTCATGCAAGTCAGGAAATAACTTGAAGTTACTGTGAAGTGTTTAAGTACTTTAAAAATTCTTGCTTGTGTTATTCTGGAAATCTGGTTTTTTGATGCCTTTTTTTAGAATAGGAAGAAAGGTGAGGAGACAGAAATGCTTAATACTATTTTTCCTTCACAGGATTTAATTTTTAAAAGGATTTAAATTGAAGGGTTTAAATATTTAGATTGGATGAGTAACTACATGAACAAAGCACTCTCATATAAATAGACTGGCTTGTATAAAGGCATCTTCTATTTCCATTTGTAGGCAATAGCAAAATGATCTTTGATCACTACTGCAGCACATTCAACAGTAGGATTGTAATATGTGTACTGATTTAAAGTCTAATAACAGTGATTTCAGTCACTAAATTTTGGGCTTTTTAAATGTTTAAATTTTTAATGAAACAATGTTTCTTATGAAATGCTACATGTGTTCTCTAATGATGTCTACAACAGAAAAATGTCTCCATCACACTGGTAAAATGTGAATAAAAATATATGTGAAAATAGTTTTGTCTTTGAAGACAGGAAAAAATAAGAAAATGTAATACACCATAGGCTTGAGAAGAAGGGTTGAAATTATAAAATTTGGGCACATAAATTGTCATTTTCTAGATTATCCTTTAGTTCCTGAAAATGATTTGATTGGGATGAGTTTCTGTCAGGAATGCTTCTTCATAGATGAGGAAATGAAATAAAAATGCAGAGAGTCCACTCAAAGAATAAGGTCCCGACAACCAAAATCTTTGCTGTATGTAAATGCCTCTGTATTTGTTTATTTTTATGAGAAAGAAGTATGAATTAAAATGTCTACTGTTGGATAAACGACTCAAAAGGGATGGACTGCAACTCTAATTAAATTCCATATGATGAGTGGCAGGGAATCTTTCTAAGATTTGTCATTTCCCTTCAGCAGATCTCAGTTTTCCTCAAGAAAACTGTCTTCCTCATCAGTGTGAGCTAAAACAGTGAATAGGTGTTGTTTTGCCCAGGAGGTACAACATTTTTGGTCTGTCTATTCTTGCATTGTGCCCTCTGGGATAGAGGTGCTCCTGGAAACCTGGGAGCTCTTCCCTAGATGGGCAGCTAGTGCTGGGCTTGCCTGGAGGGGGAGCATGCCACAGCTGTCTGCTGCTTATCTTGTGTAGGAAGCAGGACCCAGGAAAGAAAACTCACCACTGGCCATGGGTACACATCCATCCTTCATTTCTGCTGCATCATCTTCCTAGCACAAGAGTCTTCTCTAAGGACTGGAAGAGGAAGGTCCTCCCTCCCTGCATTTTGAGTCTGGCTGCAAGAAGAATCCCACTGGCTTCATTAATTTTGGTGGAGAAGAGTTTGGGATTTAACCCAGGGCTCAATTTACAGATAAATTAAAGGGAGAGCTTAGATTTCTGTGTAAACTTCTCACAGTTTTTCAAGAGAGTTTGTGGAGCTTAGTATACATTCATGCTTTCAGGCCAAAGAGTTAATTGAAGATGCATAGATGGTTGCACACAGTCCCAACAGGAAGTCCCTAAGTTACCTAGTAATCATCCCAGCCAGTCTCTTCCAGAGGGTGGCTCAGCATGATTTTAACGTAAATGTACCAAGAACCCATCTTTCACTCCTGACTGATTCGTCATGCAATACTGCAGTTGCAGACTGTGCAGGCAGTAGAATAGAAAGATTAAGCCAGGTAAAGCTCAATTCTTTCTTCCAGAGAAAGAACTAATTTCTTCAGGGAGAAAACGAAATATAGTAATTCAGCAGTGTAATAAAAAACCCCCGAACAGTAAAGGCTTTGGTGAAATTTAAAAAAAAATATTTTAATTTATTCATTCATTTCCAGATCCTTGCCACTATTTAACATAAAAATTATTTCATGTTTTTCTTGTAGTCAGATTTTTGCAAAGAAAGTGCTCTAAGACTAGGAGATAGACCCACTGTTCCCCAATTAGAGGAACCTGGCTCCAAAAGCTCTGTTCTTATTGGATGTATTTATTATTAATTTCTGGTTTACATTTATTTTTGGTGAATATAATGTATTATCTCATCTCTGAAAAGCCTGTGTTAAATGAGTCTTCCTTGTGTTATCAGAGGAGAAGAAATCTGAAGAAGACTTCTTCCTGTCTAATGGTAAAATTAAAAATTTATTATTAAAATAATTTGTTTCAAAGAGAACATAATGTTTCAAAAATTGAAAGTTTGAGAGAAGAAGAAAAGGTGTTAAAAACTGGAGGAATAATAATTTCACAATTTCATCTGAGTGATTTCATCACAGTAATTAGTAAACTTTTTGGAAAGGGGATTAAATTATTTTTTCATATTATGACATTCTGGTAGCAATCATAGGTGTATTGCAGAGCTAATCTATTTTTTAAAATTTTGGCTGGAATTATGTAATGTTGATTAAAATACTTTCCTGTTTCCAGTTAATATTATTTACAGGTTTTGCACAGAATTTATCATGAGATATTTGAAAGTGGGATAGTATAACAAAATATTTTCAAAAAATTAAGCTCCCAATAATCTTAGTTTTTGAAATGGAATATTGAAATTATGTAAAAATCCAAGTTTTGCTTTAAAAATTTTCTCATTAGTATTTCAAACAAAATTCAAAGCATAATGAAAATCTGTGACCAAATTATAAAACATTTTAGTGAAACTATGCGAACAATTTTTATTCCTCTGTGAAAAAGGAATGGCTTGAAGACACTTACTGGGGGAAATGAAGTGTAATTTTCACCTACTGGAGACATGCTTTATTTACTGCTATAGAAAAGCACCTTGCATGTAGATTTAATATGTCGTCATTACAATTTTCTTCCATATTGTCTAGTCTTTCAGCCAAGAAGAACTAAGCATAGCTTCTTTTGAAGCCTCTTAATAATTTACTGTAATCTGAATGACAAAAAATAAGACAGAAACGTCTTCCCACTTCCCAATAGAATGGCAAAGGTGTACAAAGAGTAGACATTGAGAGTCATTGGCAATAATCACTCTAATCTTTTGACCCATCTCTGTTTTACAAAAAGACTGACTTTGACTCTCTTTTATTCAAGGGTTTATTTAATTTATCTCTGTCTACTTCTGTCATGGCAGGCCCAATTACAAGATAGTTTAGTTTTCTACATATTACTTTGTGCTCTAGGCGACAGTAGACCAGTGAGGAAGAGCAGCATCAAGAAATAAGGTGTAAAAGAGATGATAGACTGAGGAGAAAACAAAAGAAGACCAAAGAAACTGGTAGTTTCACAAGTAGCCCAAAGTGTGTATTTTTCCAATTCTATAAAGCAAAAATCTGTAATTTTGAATTTCTGGTTTGGATATAGAAGAGTGTAAGAGAGGAATCCAAGGAACTGCCTTGAACATTCCTCTGGGTTTGCTTCACAGGCAGTGTCTCACTCAGGAGAGAACCACCTGCTCTACCTCTCACCACTCCAGTGATTTTTCTTTTTTTTTTTTTTTTTTTTTTTTTTTTGCCACCTCACTAGATCCATGCCACTCATGCAGGGACAACAGAAAGCTCTGAAAAGATTTAACAGTTTTCTGATGGTTCCTACAAAGAACCCCCTGCACAATTCAGCAAAAAGAAAGAATTTTTAGATTGAATAGTATTTTTTGAAAAGGTTTTTTTTTTTTTTCTGTTAGATTTGCCTCTTCTTCCATATTTTGGTGTCTTAACACAATAAGACACAATATGAGACAGCAGACAAAATGAAGGAATTTCAAGGCCAGACTTTTAAGGAAAATGCTTCCAAGGTGAGTCTTGGGTCATTTTTCACCAGCCTGTGTGCCCTGAGATGTGGCTTCAGAAGTTGTTTTGAAGGAAGCTATTTCAGTAGAAAGTTTGGCAAACAAACCCCTCTTTTCCTCAAGTTCCTATCAGGGGCTACTTTATAACCTATAAGATGTGCCAGAATGTCATCCAAGTTAAACCACCAAAATCTCAAGTTGTGACAAATGATCCTTTCTAGTAGTGATGTTCTTCCTTTTTGTAACAGAAAACACATTTGTAAGACAGAAATCATCCAAAGAAAATAATTAAAATATATGAAGAACTGGTTACACTTCATTACATATGATTTTGGAATGTTGCAAAGTCAGTAGTCAGCACATTAAGCATTATGATCTTCAAATGGGTATGCAGTACTGAGTACAAGCTGGGGAGGGTGGGGGGTGGGGGGGTGGTGCAGCCCAAGTGTAAAATAGTGATATCCAGGCAGATCCTGCAAATGCTAAAAGCTGTTTTCCCCCAGAAAGAAGGCTTAGTCAATAATTAAAATAAGGAGTCCACATTTGACTTAAGACAAAAAGAGCTAAAGGTCTCTGTTTTCCTTTTTCACTTGGCTTGGCTTTGACAGTCAAATTTAAGCATAAAAGGAAGCATAAACATGCTGTCTTTGAGAGCTGCTTTTACCACTAAGGCAGTGGACATGCAAATCCAGGACGTAAATTTAGCCTAAAAATGGCACTGCACAAAGATTACTGTTATATCACCCTCTGTAGCCAGAAAGAATGTGGAAAAGAATTGTTTCAGAATTAATTATAAATCAAGTAGAAACTGACACAAATTATTAAAGTCTCATAAAAAAACTTGCATCTTAAACTGGCGCATAATATAAACTAATGCAAGCATAATATTTATTATTTTGAGGACATTAAAAATAGATGACAGGTAAATTTAATGACACATAGAATTTCCAATAAAGAAATGCAAGCATGGATCTTCAGGAGTTTGCAAACTTGCTTTGCCAAATTCACCTCTCTTTCCACTTGTGATTTGAGCTCTTTTGTAGAAAATTCTATTAATTCAGAATCTCCCCTTGCTTGTGGTAGACTGTCAATTTACACCACTTGAACTGATATGAGTAAGTGCAGAAGCTATAAAGGCAGTCGTAGGACTGTGTGTGAGTGCTTCATGTGATGTACACGCCACCTCTGTCACTAGAAGTTAGTTTTGCAGTGACTTCTGCAGGATTTCTGCATGCTGTGCCATCAAGAGAGTCAGACTCTCATACTGTATATGTGTGTTCTCTCTTGCATGGCAGTAAGTTCTTAGGTTTGGGCTGGTGTAAAGGAGGTGAGTAGTAGACCATTAGTTTAAGAATAAAGAACATACTCTTATCAATTCCCTTCTAACTCTAATTCTCTCCTGGTTAGCTCTAATTCTATAGAAGCAGCAGCCTGGGAACTTGAAGTTATTCTTCCAACTTCATGGAATGAGTTGGATTCTTCAGAGCATGAGAATTTTAATTGATTCCATGTCTTTTTTGTTTGCTTGTTTGTTTGTTTGTTTGTTTGTTTGTTTGTTTTGTTTTTCCCCATGCTTTGAAATTAAAATGCATTTAAACTTCCCAAATTATTTGGAAACTACTGTGCATTGTAAACATGCATTTTTCTAAACTTTCCATTAGTAACCATCTTCTGATCGAGAAAAAGGACATCTAATTTTTAAAAATTACCGATTTGGGACTAGATCTCTGTATTAACTATCTACATAATGGTTACTAGGTTCCAGTGATACTGCTATTTGAAATAAGTTCACAACAAGTTGATCTAAAGTATTTAGAGGTTACAAACTGACTTATAGCAGAGTTAGCATAGAGTCAGCCACATGTGTTGCTTCATAGAGCTTCTCTTTATTCTTTACTTTTAGCTGTTTCTAGTGTGTACGTTCGCTTTGGTTGTATTCTTTAGACTTAAAGAGCTACTTCCTGCACTGGATCTCCAGGAATTAGTCCACAGCCCAGTATAAGAATGCATACTAGTAATTGTATTTTCTTTCTGTATTTAATTGAAAGTATTTTTTGTGTGCACTGCTGTTAGGGAATTTTAATTTTATTCTGCACACTTTCATATGTAAAAAAATGCAGATACAGGTGTCTGGAGTAACAGCTGTGAGAGGAAGAAACTCAAACATGAAATAACAGCCATGACTTTTTCTGAAAGTATTGTCTGAAGTCTTTAATATAAGAGAACACTTTAAAACTTGTATCATTAGTTAATATTAGAAATGTTTTTGTTCAGAACAGGACATTGAAAGTAGGTTAAATTGACAGTCGTATTTCTCAAATGTTTCTGTTCAAAGGCTCAGTGTATTCTGTGCTCTCTAATTTAAGGCATAAATTGTCTCCTCATCTCAACTTGTAGTTCTCATCCTTTGTTGGGGTTACATCTCACACCTGGAAACCACAACTTTGTAGCAGTCATCTGCCAGTTCATCTTGGAATACCTAGAGAAAGAATAATAATTTATTGTTTAGTAAATTGCCTGTGTCCTTGAATAGTGTGGTCATTTTCAGTTTGGCTTTATTTTGTTTTGATCTGGTTTGTTATCCCTGAGAAATTAAGATATTTAGAAGTAATTTTGATTATCTCTTCTACCATTAGGAATCTGCTAGACAAGAAAAGAGTTTCAGCTCAACTTCTAGCTTCTCCCTAGTGTCTTTTGAAAGACAGAAGTGTAAAGAAAAGAAAAAAGGAATTTTTCACTTTTCATATCCATTTTTTTATATTACATATTAACCTTTTCTATTCTCTGAAAGATTCCCTGATGTCTTGGATTAACATAAGAATAAGTTTTCAGTGCTCACAAGGAAGATAATGTAGTTCATATGGTCACTTCATTATTCATTGTTTTCTAATATCTCATCAAATGAGGTCTGGGCTTTTTCCCAGTTCTCCTTGTTGTTGTCTATCTAGAACACATTTTCCCCCATAGGACAGTCACTTTACATGGCATTTGTCTGCTATTGTCTTCACTTCAATTTATAGTTGACTGCAAAGATTGGTTTTTATATACTTGTATGAAGGACACCATATAAACATAAATTGTGTTGAATTACATAATAAAAAGCCTATTAGTGTGAATAACCTCTTTCAAGGTTGTCATAATGCATCCTTTTGAAAAGGAGATAGTTCAATACCATGTTAACTGCGATAATTTAAAATGTAATATACCCAAATTGCTTTCTTTTTGCATGTGTAATGGGGTATTTTGAACTTTGAATCAAGGTCATTTTTGCACAATACCAATAACTAACACCACTATTCTGAGACAGCCTAATAAATTATCATTTATGTTGGCTTTAAGCTAACTTGATGGCTAATTTTCTTTAAGAATATTCCTACAGCTGGTAAATTTCATCACTTATGAAAATACAGAAAATCATTCCACTGTCTTTTGGCATGCTGTTTGTTACTCTGCCATTTTGTGTCACTCTATTGCTCTGTATCCCAAAGTGGTGGAGATGAAAACCCATCTGAAATGTCATTGAACCCACTTTTGCTCCTGTGACTCTCCTACCTGGTATATAGAGAATGAGCTACCTAAGGCTGGGTCAGTGACAGAGATGTCATTTTTTCTTCTTTCTGAAGCAGAGAATGCTTTTCCTCTTGACAAGCAAACCACTGTGACTGCCTACATCAGCAGCAAATAGAATTAAGCTAAATAGTTACAAGGTTGAAGTCTGGTTTTCTAAGGGAGTAAAGCACATACAGACATTTGGTGTCTCCAGCTGGAAGTTTTTTAGGCAAATTGTGGAAACCCAAACTTAGTTGCAGTCTTTCTTCACAGAGCAACTTAATTTACTGTGAGTATGTAATAAGTACATCAAAAACAGGCCTGCACCCTATTTTAGTTGTGCTACTCCTACACATAATCAGATTCACAAGGAGCAATGCAATTATAAGTTCTAAAAAAGGTTAGTGTAGTAAGAAAAATAATACAACAATCTTTTTGTAAATCCCAAGTCAAGAATAGGTATCTTCAATGACGTTCCGAACTTTGTTTTTCATCTGAGAAGTTAGAGGCACTTGGTGTAATTTAATCTTATGCTGTTCTATAGGTGAGAAAACAGACTTGAGACTACCCTGGCATAATCAAATAATTCAGCTTCTTGCTTTGCTATGTTTTGTTTAAAATGAAAAGCACACTATCTCCTTCATATAATTTTTAACTCTCCTTTATTTGGTGTATATTCCTCATGCAGGAATCAAGCATCTCTCTTAAACACATGTATTTGTAGTTCTATAACTCTTTAGAGGTATTTGGAACTGAAAAAATGCTCTGGTATCCCCTCATGCACTCAGTCTTTCAGTGTAAAGAGATGAGTCTGCAGAATGGAGATTAATGTTATTTTTGTGTTGTGTACTGTGAGAATTGGCCTCCAGGAAATGATCTTCCTAGGCCCACTTACTTCTGTGCATATAGGTATTTGCACAAATACCTAGAATTTTAGAACAGAAAAATTTTAATGAAATTCAATCAATCCTCAACCTTCTCTTCTTGAAATCTTAATTTCCTTAACTTCCAGTTTTGTAGCATGACAACACAGTGCTCCAAATAATTTATTCCAGCTGTCTAAGAAATAATAATTTTTTTTCCTGAATTTTAAATATCAAAGCTTCTTTTACTGTAGTCTAAATAATTATGAATGCATTTTTTTACAGATTTTCATGTATCTGTAGATGAAATATGCTTGTAGAACCATTTCCTAAATGCATAGTTGTGAATGGAAAAGTAGGTAAAATCCAAAAATTTTGAAAATTGTTTTAAATCCAGGAGAATCAAGCAGAAGAAATGTTGTTCTTCTGAAGATTTAATTCTGAACCTTCTTGTTGGAAAAACAAAACAAAGAAGTTTGGCTAAGTGACAGAAAGGTGAAGAGGCAGGTAGAAGAAGCAGGTAGAAAAGTCAGTGGATGGTCTAGGATGTTCCCTACACCTTCAAAGTGATACATACTGTTATGATTGATATAAATTAAATAGCACCAACACTTCCTATCAAGGAGTGAATTACTGAAAGCAGCTATGATTTGTGGCTGTTTGTGTCCTTTTCCAACTGAAAGTGTATTGTAATCTGTGTCTAAAAGCCCAATCTGAATGAATTCCAACAAAGGCACCACCTGCAGACTTTGGCTAACAACCCAGTATTTAACACGAACACCTCCACAGGAATTCCTGGAAGGTCCTGAAATATCTATCCTGTCAGGAATGTGAACATATCACTGTCTTCAAACTAGCAAGTCACCTTCCTTAAGCATCATAATGATTCATTGACTATGACCATGAGGATTTTCCCATCTGTTTTATGTAGTATTTTGTTTTTCTATTATTGTTGAAGAGTCTAAAACTTCCAAAACAACCGAAGTAGGAAATACGAGCACAAAACATTCAATTTGGATTTCCTTTTCCTTGCTACAGTTAGTTCCTTCTGAATCTGTGGTGCTGTGAAGAAACATCTTGAATCACATTATCAGTTTTGCTACCAATTGTCTATTTTACAAGATGAAAAAAACTGTTGCAGCCCTTTGAGAAACCTGCATCGTGCTTTGTAAGCAGGACCAAGCCTCTGTTGTAATTTCTTTCATTCCTGCTGTTACGTTCTGGGGAGCACTTGGACTGAATGTGCTAAATCAGTTCAGTAACCAAGACTTTTTTGAGGAAATGTGGCACAGAATACTTCCAGCTTCATGATCACCACACTAGCCATCAGGAAAAGAAGAAAGCCAAACTAATAACTCAGGAGAGCAGAACCACCTTTGGGAACTCTTTCCTGGCACCTGTTTATCACACTTTGGGTTTTCCAACAGCAGTTCTATTCAGCGAGAAATTTAAAAGCTGGAAATAGATTGTGCTCATGCTGAGTGATCAGAACTCCTGCTGCCCCTGCATGCTGTCATGAGACAATAATTTTGCATTTTAAAACCACCCAAAACTCAAATATATTTTTAGAAATAGTATGCCAGGTCTTTTCTCTATTTTAATTATAATTTTATTTTATTTTTAGTTTTTCTTCTCTGGACAGAGCAAGTGTTTCACAGATTTCATTTGCATTGGAAGTTTTTATGCAGAAAAGCAATTGTTTTAAGTTTTAGAAGGAAAACATTTTTTTTTTAATTGATTAACATTCATATTCCCAATGAGATCTGTGTTTTTTGTAGTAAATTTATAAATCAGTGTGGACAAACTGATATGTACCTATGCTGTTAAAGATGTTGATGGTTAATTAGAATCAAATTTATGCCCAGATATTGGTGACTCTGCCCATTTCTGCACTTGTTTGCCAGTTACTGCGAAACAGCAACAAAAAAATACGGGGAGCTTGCCCTGCCCCTGCTGTGCAGCACATTGCACTTTCTGAGATGAAGAGACTTCTGGTGACACATTCACAGAATTCTGAGAATGTAGCTGAGAATTTGACCTTGTTTAAGTGTTGAAAACTCACTTTTTACTACAAGGCAATTTTTTTAATCTGGCACTTTAGAGTTGTAACGTACTAACACTTAGAAAATGACGACTGATATCTAGTTATGAACATACAATGTTTTTATATTCATTTAGTGAAACTGGAAATGTACAGGATATTTTTGATTATGAGTTCAGGAAAAATGAAGTTGCCTTGCACTGAATGTCTATACAGAAACTGAAATAAGAGATCTGTTATCACCTTTGTAATGTCCTACATGGGATTACCTCTTAATAAATTCTACTGAATATATTATTAATATAATATCTAATTGAGATTTTAGGTTGCACTTAGTTTTATAGTAATAAAAGACTGGTAAGTTAACAATGACTATAACATCCATTCAAAATTATTTTCAGTGTTAAAACAAGAAAATATCATTTTATCTTAGACTGCTTTGTACATAACACAGGATATAAATGTTTCATCTGAGAATTTCTGCATTAAT
Source organism: Muscicapa striata striata (assembly GCA_030060385.1). Taxonomy (NCBI): domain Eukaryota; kingdom Metazoa; phylum Chordata; class Aves; order Passeriformes; family Muscicapidae; genus Muscicapa; species Muscicapa striata. The sequence continues at coordinate 994,247 of JAREIS010000101.1, forward strand.
TCTGGAAAATAGAGGCTATTCTTTACATAAATTATTCTTCTATTGAAAAAAAATTGTGGAAAGGGATTAGTTGTGTTACCCTTGCTGTTGTTGTTCTGAATTTTTCTCAACTGCCTGCTCATTCCACACCTCTTACTACTGGCTGAATTAATTCTCTGTGATCGTCAATTCTTTTTTCCATGTGGAATGTTATGTAAGGCATTAACCTAAATATCCTACTAATACTGGTGTTACCTTAGTAGATGACTGTTTCAGTCTGTGTGTATTAAAAATGCATTTAATTAATGAAAAATATTTAGACAGTTAAATCCAAAGAGAAGGATTTTGCAGGGATGTTTTATGTGTTTTCTCACTTAAACATGTGAAGTTGAATATATAACATGCTTTTTACACATATCATAATTTTACTGCCTTTTCAAGTGATAGATTTGTCCAGAAGTAGATCAAAAGGGTTTTCAAATGAGCTACTGCTACATTCACTTTGGCCTTGCTGAGATTTTACATAGTTCTGTATTTAGTGAATTTTTCATTTTCTGTCTTTTACTTTGTGTGATCCTTTTATGTGTTTGGCTTTAAATGCAGTAGAAGCACCATATCCTGGAGCACAGTTAACCTGCATGTCCATACATACACTGATTTACAAAGCCCTTACAATTCCTCAGTTACTGCTACACTTTTCTAAAAATGCTCCCTACTCTCTTTGCATAGCTCTGGTATTGAGCATTCTAGGAAGAGCTGTCTTTCCTTGTTCCTTTGCTCTATATGTGGGACAACATGCATCACCTAAATAGAGTATCAACATTTTTAATGTTTTAGAGCTCTTCAGGTGAAACTTGCTGTGGGTGTTTTATAAAAGTCCCTAATTCTCTGTAACAGCTCCACGGTGATAATTGCTTCCCTTTTCCCTCCTTGAATTCAAGGAGTGAAGAAAATTTCACTGAGCTAAATATTTGTGATACGGATTGTTTTCATTGTGATATCTTCTGAAAATTTCAAGTCTGCAATTGGTTTTCTAGAACCAGGGAAGGCAACTCCACTGAGAACCATGTAGCATATGCATGGTGCCAGAAACTTGACAGATGATGACACTTGACATTGATATTTGGTGACATGAAGAAGTATTGGAAAAAACATAAATATGAGACAAGTATATGAGATCATCATTTACCCTAGATTTTTTAAAACAAGCAAGCTTTAAAATGAAATATGGAAATTATTTGAAATGCCATCTATTACTAATAATAGATATCAGAGATGAGTGAGTTCTGCTTGACATAGTACATGCATGCCACATGTGCTTACAGACAGACCTCTTTCTCAAATATGAGATTAAAAATTTACTAAAATTAATTTTCAGTCTGCACCAATCTTTTATCAATGCCCAAGTTAATTCAGATTTTTTTTTTACTTCCTAACACAACAAATAAGTTACAGTATTGGAAATACAAAGTGTAGTAATTGCAGTCCATTGAAAGTGAAGATGTATTTAATTTCTCAGTCAGTTTGGCCCTTTAATCCAATTTTTTTGTGATCCCTTTTAAATGCTAATGGAGATCTTCATTGAAACTTAAGAGAAGCAAAATTAAGCTTTTATTTCGGTAATTTTCTGGACCTTTTATTGTGGTTTTGTCTTTTAATGGCTTTTGCCAGGCTGTCAGGTCACTAAAAACCTAATGTGCTTGTATATTTCTATGTATTATCTGATATCCAAGATGACGACTGAATGAGAGGAAAAAAAACCAACCCAGAATGGGATAAACAACATTTCTGCCACCCACACCTGTTCTGAAAGGCAATTTATAGGCACCTTTCCTGCTTTGTGGTGAAAAAGAAATTGTCAGACAACATCACTTCCTACCAGCATCATTCAACTGAAGCAAGAAGGTGAAGAGTCATCCTGACACTGTTTATTTGGCTTGCTCAAATACTTAGATTCAGACAGAATAGGAAGTTTGGAAATATCTTCTTTCATAAATTGCCTAAGACAGTGTAGCTTTCATTAACCAAGTTGAATCAGGATCAGCTTCATTTGTTTATTTGGGTTAGACCCTTGATGCTTTTTCCCACAACATCTAAAAACAAACTAGGAATAATTCTTGGATTTTGTCTCATATCCAAGAAGATTGTATGCTCTGTTAATCATCCTTCCTTTACATTGAAGTAAACAGGAACATACAGAGGTATTAAAGCTAGATTTTCAAGAACACAGATTTAATTCCAAGCAACCTTTGTTTTTTTATTAGTATGATGAGATTATTAATTCCTAGATTTTTTTCGTGTTGGTTTCATTTTAATTGTTTCTGTGCATTATAGTGGGCCTTGGGAAGCAACAGAGAAGAGATTGAGAGGGGCCAAACTGGATAATATAAGTTTTATGGCAAGAGAAGGTATTATCTTTTTGACTTTATTTAGAGCCAAACAGAGCTTTTTCCTGACTACATCAGGGATTAGAAGTAAATAATAAATACTGAGATGTTTGTACAAGAAGAATTCAGGGAAATTATCTGATTAGACAGTTGAGAGTGTAGTGGAAACTCTATAGGCAGCAGAGGTTATGACACATCAGTAGAGAATTTACATAGGTCAGGATCCCCATTTCAAGACTGTTAGAAACTGTCTATTCACTTATTTATTTACTTGCATTTTTTTTTTTTTCTTGCAAGCCCTTTTAATAACTAATATTTGGTCTAAAAACTAAAAAGCTATTTGGTCCCTGGGGTGCCAGTATATAATACCCAGCAAATTTTCTGAAATACATATCACATTATATGCATTAAACACATCAAATTTTTTCAGGTGATGTTTCCAAGCAACAGAAAATGCTGCTTTCTTAATTTTCTCTTAGTGCTATTCTATGTTTGGATATTTTTATTCTACATTTATTAAGTCAGTGTTCTATATCAGGAAGTCTGAACTCTGGCATGAGAGCTTACTATTAGCAAATCCAAATGAAGTCAGAGGGACTAGTTTAGAAAGACAATATTAATTGTAAGAGTATCAGAACTGTATAATCAACAGCCTGCTTGTATGCATTTCAAGCCTTTGTACTCATTCCTTACATCTCCTAGAAAAGTGCAGAGAAAACCAAGAATCTAAACTTCCTCTTTATTATTTGAAAAACTGTTATGATGATGTCCATTCATTTGTCAGGAAAAACAGAGCAGGATGACAGCTGCATTTTCTTCTAAGATGCTGAGCCTAAGTTCAGAAAGCTACTTCTACATTTTATTTTCAAGTTAGATATGTCCTTGCAAGGAAGAGAATACAGGAAAAGTAGAATTCTCCATCCTGATATCTATGAGAACCATATCAGCCAGAAGTTTTGAGTGAAAGGAAGAAGAGGAGATTATGTCACATGAGACTGAAGGGGACACAGAGTGACCAAAACCCATATTAGCATACCATATCAGCACCATTTTATTGAAAGACCAGATTACTGTATTTGTGTGCACAGATGCAACATTGCACTACAGGTATGGAATAAAAGCATAAGCTCTCATCTGTCACCATTTGCACTTCCTAATCAAGTAGATTTAACTTTTCAAAACAGAGAAACATTAATGAAAACAATAGTTTGTATTACTGTTGAGTAAGGAAAAGAAGATTGGATGATAGAAGTGGAAGATGAGCTTGTAATGCTACTCTGTAAGGGTGCCCCATTTATTTATTTATTTATTTTAGTAAAATCTCTGTCTCCATGAAATGCAGAAATGTAGATTGCTCTGATTCTGCTCCTTCCTAATTGTGTACAGAGTTTGTACAATGACAAGATGATGGTCCGATTAGGTGGGATGATAGCGAAGCTGCTGTCTTCATCATTGGCAAGAGGAATCCTGTTAAGTTATGGGTGTTTAAAGTTGCTCTGATACAGTTACATCTGTCAAAATAAGAGTTGCCTAGTTTTGGTTTTATCACTAAGTTTGACCTAATGAGTTTTGAAAACACTGGGAAGATTTGGCTAGTGAAGATACAGGAAAATTGAGGAGAGAAGCAGGAAAATAGCGTAAAGTACAGAAGTCTTAAGTCTTGCTGCTGTGCATTAATCCAAATTTCTCTTAATTTCTTTTAAACTCAGCATGTCAAATTGCACATATGTTTAGAGAACTTAAGTTCAAATAGTTAAATTATTTTTACATGTACTGAACAGTAGAGATGAAAGAGATCAGAATTAGGTCTGTAAACCTCCCAAGCATACTTCAGGATTTGATTTTATGTGGCACCTATGATTCATGCTGGCACCTATCCAAATTTATACGATTCATCCATTTCTTCATGGAAATATGAAGAAGCCTTTCAGATTGTTTCTCAATATCTCATATTGATCTCTTGGATTATATTGAAAGCAGTTTCAAAACAAGAAGCTTCAATGATAATGTCTGGAACTGAAGGGGAAAAACTTAGAGTTTGGGCATAATTGGGCAGGGGAAGCAGGAGAGGCATTCGGGATTGTTTTGTTGAGATTTTTTATTCCCATGAGTTTATTGAATGGAGGGGTTTCCTTGTGACTGAAGGCTACCAGTTTGAGTTAAATTACTTCTGCTTATATTTGGAGACTGGTAGGAAGTTAGAGTCTATTAGCTTTTTTGGCTTTGTAGTGTTGAAGTGGATTTTTTTTTCTTTCCCTTGATTCATTCTTTTCATTAATTCCATCCTGTAAAAATTAAGAGCAATCAACTCATACTCTCATTAACTCAATAAATAGAAAGATATTTTTCTGAGACATAAGCGTACATATTCCCTGCTTTTTTGTCTTGTTTAACCAGAGTTCACCAGGAGTGCAGGACAGTGACAACACAGTGGTGGGTTACCATTACTCTGTTACTGTGCCATCACCTAACATTGCAGCTGTGTTAAGTGCTGTGAAAAAAAATAACAAAAAATAAATTGCAGCAGCTTCAAGACTTGCTAGAGCTTGACTTTTTGCTCTTTCTGATAGCAGGTGGGAAAATATGACAGCTTCTTCATGGGAGTTTTAATGATTTCACTGCAGTGGAGAAAAATAGTTTTCAACAGTCAGTGGGGGTGTTTATTTAAAATATCCCAAACTGTCACTTATTCAGCCACGTAGCAAGCTTGTTGAGGATGAATTGACAGAGTTGTGAATCGAGATTTCCTGCCCACATGCTTTCCTCTCTTGTCAGCCTTGTCAAATTTCTCTTGCTGAAATCAAGGAACATTCAGTTCTTTTAAAGTAGTGCTCCATTCTCTGTGAGCACAGTTCTTTTTTTCTTCCTGTCTCATAAGTATTTAAAAAGCATTAATCCTGTTTGTTACCTGACTGATAAGCACTGGGCAAAAAAATCTGTCAATGTATTTTCATTACTGAAATTAGATCAGAGCTTTTAGAGTGTTGTTAGAGTTACTGGGTAGAATTTTAAAATATACCCAAATGACTTTGGAACAGATTCATCATTTCCACTCTTTAGTAACACCATTATTAATTCATACATTACACAGAGTGGATGCAATTAAAATTTGCCCTTCTTTTATGGTATATTCCAATAGCGATTATTTATGTTACAGAATGATGCATGAAATATGACTCCAAGACATCATATTATGGTTTGGGCTATTGTCATACTCTGAGGCAAAGGAGTACAAATTCTGTCATCTTTACTTAATCCTGTAAATAAAATGCTTAGCATGAATGGAATTACAAAAGAGATCAGTATGTGGTCCATGCAATAATTTGTTTTTTTTATGTTTGCTGCCATTCTTGTGATGGATTTTTTTCAATTTTTTTCCCCAGTGAGCTATTCATTTCTGACAGTGAAGACTATCTAATCAGATAATCTCAGGAGAAAACTGGAATCTGTTCAACAGCAAAGTTTATTTGGGCCTCTAGGAATTAGGAAATTAAGGGTTTTTCAGTGACTCTCAGACTTTTAAAGTCTGTAGTTGATTACACTACTTTTTAAATTTCTGTAGGGGCTATTAAGAGGTCAGTCATGGTTTATACCCTGCTGACAAATCAGTACAGTACAGCTGCTCATACACCCACCCAGCATGATGAAGAGCAGAATCAGTTTAAGATAAAACCAGTGCATTGAGGTAAGGTCACTTTAATGACTGAATCAAATATGATAATTATTATAATAACAATAACAATAATGATAACAACAATATTGACAACAGCAGTAGTAATAATAGAAAGGAGATGAAAGAAAATAAGGAGAAAGAAAGAAAGAAAGAAAGAAAGAAAGAAAGAAAGAAAGAAAGAAAGAAAGAAAGAAAGAAAGAAAGAAAGAAAGAAAGAAAGAAAGAAAGAAAGAAAGAAAGAAAGAAAGAAAGAAAGAAAGAAAGAAAGAAAGAAAGAAAGAAAGAAAGAAAGAATCTCAAAAGACACAAGTGCTGAACAATACCATTGCTCCACTAACTGATGCCCAGCCTGTTCATGAGCGTGATTAATGACTCCTGGCCAACTGCCCCCAGTTTACACCCTCTTTTCCAGATTCTTTAGTTTTGTGTCCTTTTGAAAAAGTCAATTTCAGAATTTTACCCTGATTCCTTCTTATCAGTGTCTCTTTTCTCTTATATTTTTTCAGACACAAGAATCTAAGAAACGGGAATAATGCCCTTTAAGCAATTAATTGAAATATTTTAACTTCCTTAACTCTCCCACATCCTCTGCATCATGTTCTCTATAATGGGTGTGACTGCAGATTTGTCTATTTCACAGGGGCCTCCATCATTTCCAGTCCTAGGATCATAAGATGTGCTAGGCTGACAGAGGGAGGGGAAGTAGCCTAAGGAACAAATGAGGAAAAAAAAATACTTTTACATCCTCACAGAAACTGTCTGCGGTCGTCTTGGAGTGCACTGCCTCCTTCATCCTCAAACCACGAGAATCTCTAAACTATGAATTTATAGAAGAATAAGTAGGGATTGGTTAAGCATGGAATAGCTATGTGTAAGTATTTGAAGTTTTACTGAAAGAATAAGATGAAAATATGACCAGAATGGAAAAAAGAATGTGAGTGTAGTGGAAGAGCAGTTGGAAAGAAATATTCCCTCTTGGGAATGTTTGTGGAGTCCCTTAAAAATAAAAAATCGATCAGACAGAAAACAGTCTTAGAGCCACTGCCAAATGTTTACATATATTCATGAATCCTTCCAGACTTAAAAGAGATTTTCTCTGTGAAGACTACAGCATTAAATTAGCTAGGTCAGCCTATGCTATCCAGAAGTGAGAGGCTAGAATTTCCCTTACACATCTGCTTTTCTCTGTGCTAATAAGACAACTTGCAGTTTCTAACCTTAATAATTAAGAGTTTATTAGTTTTCATGGGCTTGAAGTCTGCATATGTAAATTTTTTAAATTTTTTTTTTTTTAATCATGAGCTGTGCTGAACTGTTTCATTTAATTTTTCAGAATCCCCCATCTCTCCTGGAAAAATTGGATATTGAAATTGAAATGCGGTAGCTCCCCATTCTAAGTAGTCTGGTAAATGACACAACACCACCCAGACTGACATTCCCAGTCTATTGCATTTGATTTAATACTTTTAAACTTTATTATAAGTTTGACTAAGAAAAAGCTGGAACTACAGATCTGCAGTTCTACAACTCAAATAGTATGGTTTCCTTCCAGTATAGCCTGTTTTCTTCAGCCTGGAAGAAAAACCTGGAAGGAGAGAAACTTGGAGAGTTGCATTGCAGCAGGAGTCAGATACAGACTGCAATATCAATGGGTTAGGCTGGCACTGATCCACTGTAGCAACAGAAGGCGTTCGTAATAAAATCTAGTCTGGGAAATTAAAGCAGATGATACAGGTATGCAAGAAACTATCCCTTAGTGGTTAGGGTGCTGTCTCACTTAAAATATTGCAGAACCAACCCTTTTGCAGTCTGTTGTAGTGGGGATAGTCAGTTGCCAAGCCTTGTCCTTTATCTGTTTAAAAGCAAGGCATATTTTGTATAACATAACCTTTGGAAATAATCTCTTCTTTCTTCTCTAACAGTTCTGTTTTCTGCCATCTTTTGACAAGAGTAACAACTTCCCAAGATAGATCTTGGGATCTATCCGCTAGATAAATCTGAAGGAAATTATAAATATGGGTTTCCAAAATAAGCATGTATTTGAGTCTTAGCATTAAAAACCACAAATATCCAACACTCAGTTAGGATCTCTGTCTGCCTGCCTTCACATTTCTTGTATTCCTTTGCCTACAGGCCTTGAAAAGTAATTGCTGATAAGAAATGTTATTCAGGACACATAGAAATGTTAATGATTATGTCTGTGCTACACCTGAGATCATGTAATAACCCATGTCTTACAAGGGCTAATTATATAATTAGGTTGGGATATGGATGAGGTACAGCAATGATAAAACCCAAGCTGAAAGAAAAAATTTTGATATATATATTATTGATTGATATTATTCTCTGAGACACTGTTCCAGCACTTAAATTTGCAAACAAGTAGAAATGCAGGATATTTTTTCAATGCCTGTTCAGACAATGAATATTTTTTTCCATTTTTTATCCTGCTTACTCTCCTAAATTGTCTATTTTTAGATTTCTTTTACATATTTACAGTAATTGGCCAAAACAGGACCCAAATTTTGTGTCATAAAGCCAAACAAAATATTTATAATTCTGAATTAAAAATCTGGTTTTCTCACGCATCAGTATTCCATCGAACAACACATACCACAGCAAAGAATTTGGTGAAATACTTTCTTAGCTCTCTAGAAGAGCTTTTAAACTGCTGACTGCTAAAACCTATGGAAGTGAAAAAAAATGCATTATATCCACCTTTTTTTTTTTTTTTTTTTTTCTCTAAGTTCACCTTCAATTTCTTTCCAGAGACAGGGTATATTGCCTAAACCTGTTGATTTTTGGTCTGAACTATAATTGCCTTTTTTTTTTTTTTTTTTTTTTTTTACTTCATTCTTTATCTGTACAGGTCTTGCAAATATTGGCATTAGGCATCTGATGTTCTTGCACCTTTTTTATTTTACATAGGAGAAATAACATCTAACATCATTATTCTTAGGAAAAAAATATGCTTGCTAATATCTCCCAGAAAAATAGAATAGGTAATGCTTTATTAAAAAAAAAAAAAAAAAAAATTAATGGGTGATAGAGTCTGGACCTGGTAGAGTATTTTGACAACTTGATGATGGTTTGTTTTTTTTTTTTTTATCTTTGGCATGTAAAGTAGGCCTAGCTCTAGTTCATTCATGGGTGTTAACCCTGGGGAGCTTGCTAAGGCAAAAGAGGTAAAATACAACTACATGTGTACCTGATCACAACTAATATAAGGCATGTAGTAGCAGTAACTCTTTAAGATCTTTAGAATTAGAGTTGCTCCATTCTGAAATTATAATTTTCTGTCTAAAAGCTCTACTGCACTTAAATTTTATGTAGATCCTGTAGAAGAGATTTGAATCTCTTTTCTTGATTCTTCATTTCTTCTAGAGTTGTGCCTGCTGTTGGATCCTTTTAAAGTCTGAATATTGTATTTAAGTGAACTCAGGCTTTTGAGTTCAATAGGAACCTCACACAGGAGTAGTCACTGGATTCCCAAATTTTGGTGACTTCACATAAGGAAACTAGTGTGAAAATGGCAGGAGTCCTCTTCCATTCTGATCCCTTAGTGTGGGCTTCCTCACACTCTGAAATCTCTGCCAGTTAATATCTTCAGTCAGAGACTACCATGAAAAAGGCCTGAATACTTCCTCTTCTGGTTTCTGTTTATCATTATATGAAAAAGAAACATCAACTCTTCAGGGTTTTCTTTTTTCTTGCATTTGAAATGATTATTGTAAAAGCATCAATTTTAGGCACAAAGCCAGACTAATTTTTTATTTAAGGTCTTTAGGGTCTATAATATTACTGCCTATATGTCAAATAATCAAGTAAAAGCTTTTATATAAAGGCTTCATATTTGCCTAGGGAAAACTGTCCTGAAAATAGCGTTAGCATTTCAGAACTGCAGGCATCTGATGTTCTACAGATACCAGTGAAAAATAAAATTAATCCGATAATATGCAGTTCCTTTAAAAGAGAAGATGTAATAAATTTTACTTGCTGAATTAATTGATTTTACATGTAAATGTAATCTTTTTCTAAAGACAGATTTGTTCCCAAGAATACAATTTGAAGTAATGAGGTTGCCTACATCTGATGGTGTTTCTACCTCATGTTTGAAAGCTTCAAAGATGAAAGAGAAATTTGCAATCATTTTGCAGTCGAATTTAAATAATTCATTTGCGTGCTTACTGTTCAAAGCATACTAAAAAAGTGAAATCTGTTCCATGGTGACGATTTTACAGTCAAAAATAGTAAATGTGGCTAAGAAATATAATTTATTGAGCTAATTTTTTGATTATCCCATTCAGAGTTATCACCAATGTCGTGGAGACTGCACTGCTGTAGAATTTTCCAAAATGTACAATTCATTCCTATTGTTTGGCCATTTGCTGTGCAAATGTATCTAAGGCATAAGATCGTTGATGTGAAGAGAAGATGTGGGTGAAGAACTTTAGACCATATGCATCTCAAAGCTTAGGAACAATACAGTCTTCTCTATCCACAGGGATTGCACATTGGATGTCATATTGGAATCCACAATGGAACTTGCATGGTCTTCATGAGTAATAAGATTATCTTCCACTAAGACACCATTTTTAATTTTTAATCAAGAGGAAGTATTTTCCTAGAAAGTAATGGAATGCAGGATTAGTATCTTAAATTCAAACAAAAATACCACTCTATTTAGTGCCATATTTTTCTTTTTTTTTTTTTTTTTTTTTTTTTTTTTTTTAATAAAGAAACATGAGGAGGGGGGGTGTATTAGGCGGTTAAGTGTCTCTCTTGAAAGAGGCACTGAAGGGTTAGCACACTATAGATACAGCTACTCTAGCTAGTGATGCGCTAAAAATGCAACAAACAGGTGCTAAGATTAGACTTTCATGAATTGGATGCATAAAAATACAAGACGTTCAGTGATGTATCATCAAAGATTCAATTTTAAATACTTGAACATGAAATTTCCTCCCATTTTGATGAAAGTAAGTTGAATTATTTTAGTCAGAGCATGGGCGAAAATGTTGATACCATTTAATAACTTCCTAGCCTTGAGGAAAACATAGTGGGAGTGCAATAATGAAAATGTTAAGTCGGATTTATTCAGAAGTGATACTGTGATTGACAAGATGAATGACCAGTTGCTTTGCTAGGTACAGGTTTTCTTATGAAAATCACCTTAAGATGGCAAGTTGGTGTCTGTCATATACAAGGACACTCATATTTTGTATACTCTTTATCATTACATTAGCAGAAAATGCTGATGCTGAGCAGAGCACAGTTTATCAGAAAAAAATGTAGAGCAAGAAGAATTGATTTTCTCCTGAAAGACACATATATACTACCATTGTTTCAGATACTTGGGGTTAAATAAGTGAGAAAATTTTGTACTGGAAGGAACAGACAAGATTTCAAAGGAAGTATTAGGAGGTAAAGATGCATTCATCAAATCTGAAAATACCTTAGACCCCCTAATATCTTTTACTCCCTAATACTAATGGTGGTTGAGATCATCTTTTGATAGCATGATTCTATTTCTTAATGTGTGGATTTGTAAATCTACTGGATTGCAAGCTTCACTGAAAACAAATAGCTTTTGCAAGTCCTTAATTGTTCCCTTGGGAAACTAATGAAAGCATGTATTACCACTGCATGCCACCTGTAATCAGTTTGATATTGTGTTAATTATAGCACATATAGACAACCATGCTTTATTATTTGAGATATTGTAGTAGATACTTGGTAAAAACTGTGGTAATAAAATTGTGTACCAGTGGTTTTCATGCCTTCCAGAGGATGACATTAGAACTGTAAAACTATTTCCAGCTGAAACACTTTAGTTTGCACTACAGTATGACTGTAATTTTCCAGTATGTTTGTTGTTTGCTGTAGCTATCTCTAAGCTCACCCATTGCTCTGAGAGTTGAAAGCTAAAGTTCACAGTACCTGTTAGGGTTTTTATTGAGTATTACTCTCTAGGTGATATTTGTTCTAAATTCATAATGTAAAAATATGGTAGAAACATTTTCTGTTCGTAATAAGTATGACCAGAATAAAGCTTTTGTTTTTTATCAATTTTGTTTTCCTTGTAATATTGGAATAAATTACTGCATTTCAAAATATTTTTGAAAACTTTTTAAACACTTATTTTTTAAGCATTATTAATGACTTCCATTCTTTAATTGGAGATGTGAGCTTCCTGCAATTCCATAGTATGAACACTTTCCCTTTTAGAACATTAAGCAAATCTTCCACACTGTTAAGGTTTAGAAAAAACAGTAGCTCTTCATGTTTGCATAAGGAAACTTTGCAAGGCTGTGGATAGCAGTATCTTATCTCTTTGGCATAATTCTCAATTACTACCAAGATAGGCTTCCTTTCTTAATTACATGTTAGAATATTTAGAAACTGCAAGATATTTTTTAGGGTATGAAATAAAATCACTTTTCTTTTTCCCTCAGAATGCTTTTTTCTTCTTAGTGTATGGTGTCGAAATATGAAAACTCTAAGTTTGTAAAATGACTTCAAAAGAAATTAATGCTTCATTAGGTCCATATTATAAATTCACTTCTAATTGTTTAGATGGAACAGTATTTTGTTACAGTTGTGTTTAAAAAAAATTTAATTTTTCCATTTGGAGTTATTCAATTTTGTGGAAATAACAAAGAACACATTAAGTTAGCTACTCATATATGGATAATTGTGGAACTATCATCATTAATAGGAAGCGATCATTATTCTTTTCTTGGTTATAATAATTTAAATTTACATTTCAAGTAATTAGCCCAGTATTGTGCAAAGACTTGATCATGTACAGATCAGTAAAGTTTAGTCACTTAAATTAGTGACCTAAACAATGAAAGAAATTCCAGCTTTTCTAAGTGACAGATTTCATCCATGGGTGTACTGCTAGAGATGTTCTTAAACTTCTACTTGATTTTAAAAATAGGAGGTGTATGCTTATCTCTGAAATAGAACTAAATAAATATTCAGTTATTTTCTCTAATAAATTCATTTCATTTTATGGTATGTTTAGCCCCAAGTTTTTTGCATAATGCCAAGACACAAAATCAATTAATTTTTCTGAGTATATTTTAGAATCAATTTTCTGATAAAAAGTTTTAGAGCAGCACAGAGTCCCCTTAACAAAATGTCTGCATGCAGATGTGTTTCAGGGTTTAAACCTTTTCAAATGTTGGAGTCAAAGGAAAAATAAAAACCAATTTGATTCAATATAGTCAAGAGAGAAATAAGAATGTGCTGGCTCATTAACTTCTCTGTCCCATAATATAAATTTGAGATGTGAATAAATTCTGCCATTTTTGGCAGAAATCAAGGCCAAAGATTTGGAAATATGTAGAAAACTGGCTTGATAAGGCAAATTGGGAAGACCATCAGAAGGAACTGTTGAAAATTACAGCCAACTTCTGGGCAGTTGATTCTGCATAACAGCACCATACTGCTGGGAAAAGTGAAACAAGCTTTCAGCCTGATTCTAATTGTCCCTGATCAGAGTGTGCCTGATTTACGGGTGTGAGTGAGCACAGAGGAGCAGCGTGCACTGCTCTCTCAGCCAGGCAGCACATGTGCTTTACCTGAGTGATTACCCATGGCAGAAGTGCCCAGTCTGCTGCTGATGGGTGAGCAATGATGGATGCTCTACCTGATCAAATAATACGTTTTACACTCACGACGAGCCCGCAGTATTACTGTCAGTGTGTCTGATTGCCAGGCAAAACGAGTCAATGTACAACACTCCCCTGATCCCTTACTGTACTCTGTGCTTGGTCACTGGTGTCATTAATGTATGCTGATGTCTCAGTCAGCCTAACTAGAAAGCATCTTGTTGTTCATGGTATTCAGTAGGGGCTGTTACCCCTGTCATTTACTAGTCTTAGATTAGGTTGAAAAGGCTGCTCTTCTGATGCATGCATTTGATTTTAATTATATTTTACCATTCCAACTGCTGTAGAGTTTGTGATAGCATGGCTGAAAACTAAGTTGTGCCATTCTGTTTCATGCCAACTATATAATAATTTCTAATTGGTAAGAGTTCAAGTTTTGCTGTTAATAGCAAGAAGCTCACTTGAAAAGTAACATGGAATCAGGGTATTCTAAGTTGGATCTGAGAGATTAGTTCAAATGTTTTTACTGAGTAAGTTAACAATAAGTCATTACAGAAGGAAAAAAGTGGAAAACAAAATCAAACAAATTGTCTGAATTTCTGAAATGGTAACTCTTGAGAAACTCTTTTGATCACACTTACCTGAAAGGATTTGGTAAGATGTGACATGACTACTCTTTACTTAAAGAATATATCTTTACATACATAAATAAAAACTGCAGTAAGCAAGAGGCATCAGTGAACAAAATATTTACTGAAAAGAAGGAGTAATGCTTTCTAAATAATGTATTTAACTTCCTTTTCAAGATAAAGCACATGCACACTTTCATTGAATTGAAGTTTGTGTTATGCAACATGCATGGGAGAATAGAAAACACATGAATAAGTTTCTGAAATTAAACATGCTTGCCCAATATTATGCAATTATGCTCTGCAGTTTGCCAAGCAAGCTAAGTCAAAACTAGTCTCTCAGGTGATCAGAAAAAAAAAAAAAAAAAAAAGGAATTTATTGACTGATATTTTAACTGAATAGAATATTCTGCTTAGCAAAAATATTGCACAAAAGAGAAATTAAATGTAGACACTGAAGAAGTTATTTTTCAGTAGACATGCTATAAAGATCTTTGACCTCATGCTGATCATTAGTGTTTGTTCAAAGCACTACTAATCACCTGGGATCTGAAGGGCTGCATTTGTGTGGCAGTGAACCTGTTCTACTGAGTCCTGGCTATCCATGAGCTAGCCTGTGGTGACTGTGCTTCCTGCTGTTTTCATTTCTCGACTGACATATATATGTTACTGCTGTGGGTACCCCTGCATGATGGATTAGGTATGACCTTTATTTTTTTCCACATCTCTGGATTTAGTTGAAAAGTAAAAGGAGAGCTATCTAGTGTATCTTAAGCATTAAATCTTTAGTTTTTAGCACATTTAGAACTGCAGGATTTTGTTTAAAAATTAAATGCAATACAAAACTACTGTTCAATTTCATGGTACCTGAAGCTATTTATCATCTAATAAAAGTACTCTTGAGACATTATTGTAGAAGAGAATGCTTAAAAGTAGCATCTGGTATAAACATACTTAGATAATGTTGAAGAAAGTTTTTAATCTCCTAAGACATTGTTGCACTAGCTGATGAAAGTAATGAATGTATTAGTGGAGTAAAAAAAAAAAAAAAAATATTATATGCAAAGCATAATAATAGCTAGGGAGTTAAAAGATTAATAAAACTGGGGTGTTCAAAAATTTTTCAGTATAGTATCTTTCTATATGTAAAGATTTACACTGATGCTTGTTTTTTTCTGCTGTTAATACAAAAAAATAATTTCACTTGTTTATTACACTTGTAAAGGTAAAATCTTTGAAAACATATTATTCATAAGATGGCAGGTATCTTTTGGCATTCTACCTTTCTTCCTTTATTTAAACTCATAATTAATTACTAGGAAAGTTAACAAAAAATGTTGAACATGAATTAAAAAAAAAAAACTCTCGACTTTTTGCATAAGAGGATTTTAATTTGGGGTATTAATTTTCTTCCATGGTACAGTGGAGTCCATTATTTCCTTTCTACATAGTTTTGTGTTTCAGAAAATCAAAATTTTAGTCCACTTAAATCAGGCCAGCATGATTATAAATAATAATTTGTGATAGCCACTCACTGATCTTAGTTTGTGGTAATAAAAAAGTTAGGTTTTTTTACACAGCCAGTGTTTTCTTTTGCTCCAAACTGTGGCTTCATCCCATTGTAGAAGATGATTCTATTGCTTTTGTACATTAAAGGTGGTCGGTGCTATCTACTGCTTCTGCTTCACAACATATTTTTTTTCTTAATTTTTCTCTTAATTATCTCATGAATCATTATTAGACCTAGTAAGAAATGGGAAAAATCTTCTGCCTTGTTTACTTAAATTCAGTTAGCCAATGAAAAGAGACATGCTTACTGTGTAGTTATTTGAGATGGGAAATCCATTTCAGCCAAGATTTAGAGAATCTGCTTTGTTAAGCAGCTCTTGATTGATACCTCTTTGGCCACATTGCACTGCCATTGTCACTTCCTGGCTGAGGTATTAGGATTTCCAAGGGTTTATTGTATACTACTTAGCACTGTGCTGAGCTGTGCACTGTGCACCGTGTCCTATGTCTTTCTTTATTCTGGGACATATCAAGCTTTGCAAAGATGTGTTTGAGGCTGGAGAGGAAATTTTGTAGCAGTATTCTGTCAGAGACAGTAGTGTTTTATAGGATGACACAAGGAACACAAAAGTCTGTTTCTGCAGCTGCCAGCTTCAGGTTACCAAATGGAGACAAAGTGGGTACACAGTTAATTTGTAAGGGGAAATATGTGTAGGAACATAAAGAGTAATAACATGAATAGCCCTTGTTCCATGTGTCTCCTTTGTTTTGAGAGTTGATTAGAAGTTTTGATTGACGCCTTCTTAAATACACTGTTGAAGTAGGAAGACATCGTGACTGAATGCTCCATTTCAAAGGAAGCACAGGTACTTAACCTGCCATTACAGCAATGATGCAGGTGTTGTGGAAAATGAGTAAAATCAAAGCTAAAGCCACTGGTAAAGAAAGTTCACATTTCTCGGTCTCATTCTGCAACTGCAGAGTCATAGTTGATTACATGTTTTCCCATCCACTCTCTCACTGTAGCATTTATATCTGGTAGGGTGACTTTGAGGATAGAAGGAAGAGTAGGATGAAGGACAGAAACAATTGATTGTTTTCCTCAAACCTGAGTTCAGTACTGAGAATGTGTATTCAAAATGACGGCAGGGAAAAATACCTAATCATAATCACAGCTGTGAGATACCTGACTGGTACATTTCAGTGTTTAGGGCTGGTGGCTGTGATTGACTTGAAGCTGGTTTTAGCTAATTTGGATTTAAAATTTTGGCTTTAACTGATATTGAGCTAATGCACATTGTTTTTCTTCTTTGTAGCAATGCTTAATGGATGTTTTTGAATCAATTCCCTGATTTTGAAATGGGAATAAATAATGAATAAATAATAAATAAATAGTACTTGGTAGGTTTACTTCCTATTACATAGGATGCCATGTGTTTTCTCAATATAATACTAGTTTTGTTAACTTCGATTCTGAGCTTCCTTCTAACTATGCTTAAAATCTGATTCTTTGCTCAATCTGTTTAATTTTATTGAAAATAATCCTTATATCCATAATTTTATATTTTTTACACAATTTTTAGAGCAGCTTCATTTTGGCAGCTTTTGGTTGTCTAATCTTCTTCATTTTCATAAGCATATTTTTAATATGTTGGCAATCTCTCTGTGACCTTATGCAGACTCTTTAATCTCCCATCTGTACAAAAAACTCAAGCTGATGGGTCCCTTAAACTTTTCCTTTTTTTTTTTTATTTTTAATTTTGAGTTTATAAGAACTTGTATTTAATGACCAACCCTCTACAAATGGCTTCAGTGAATACAGAGAAATGAGACTGTCTGCAATGATAGGCTTAAGATTGATGATACTACTTATGTATTTGGGGACTGTTTTGACAAGCACTTGAAAATCTGGTCGGACTCATATAAACGTTTACGTTTCGTTTCACTGTCTGTCTTCCTCAAAGCTGGAAGTGTTCAATTAGTTAATGTTTAGTATTTGTTCTGTGTTGCTTCAATCCAAAAGCTGGTGTCAGTTATAAAGTTTAATTTAATTTCAGTTGGTTTTAAAAATTTGTATTTCTGCTTGAGAATTTATGCAGGGAAAGTTTGACAAAAGACACTGGCCCACCACTAAATCATTCCTTCCGTTCTGCAAAAATACATACTTCTCTAGCTACTTCTCACTGGGGTATTATTGCTTTCAGTTTTAGAAAGTGATTTTGTCTGCAGATGCAGATTTGTGAACTTTCCAGCTCTCTGTCTCCCCTTGATTTCCCACCTCCCTCTCCCCATTCTTTAAATTTGTTTTCTTTTTTCTTCCTGACTCAGTTAACCTTCTCATGCTAGAAAAAAAATACTGATTAAGACTGAGTGTTTGGTTTGGTTTCAGCATCACTGTTTCATGTCAAGAAGTTTTTAAAAGGTGCAAAATAGTCTTTTTGAGATATGGGAAAGATCTGATGTGTATTACCATGCTGGTCACTCTCACTTTAACCTTCTTTAGAGGTCAGAAGCATATAGTGCCAATCCACATTACATTTTTCAGGCAAAGAACATTTTTTTCCCATTATTTTCTTGTTTCATATTAATACCTTTGAGCCCCAACCTTTACCTTAGAAAATGGGCTGCTGGCTTTGGACATATGTACATTATTTAACACACTAGTTCTGTACTTAGTACTAATGAATTTTTGGCTAGATCACAATGAGTGTGAA
This sequence comes from Muscicapa striata striata, assembly GCA_030060385.1. NCBI lineage: Eukaryota > Metazoa > Chordata > Aves > Passeriformes > Muscicapidae > Muscicapa > Muscicapa striata. The sequence continues at coordinate 1,012,757 of JAREIS010000101.1, forward strand.
AGGCGATAGTGGTTAATACTGACAGATTTAGTCAGGAACATGAGTAATATTACATCGTATGAAACCAATTGAGAGCCTACTCTAAGGTGATGAACTCCCTGGTCTAAATGTAGACTAGAAGGGCTCAGCATATCTGAGGACAGCAATCTGTAAGATTCCCTCATTTTATAAAGAAAAAGGATTCTAAGGAAGTTGGAAAATCTATTTTCTGTGATAGAATGAAGCACACTGAAAAACATGTTTCATGTTATCGTTAAAAAAAAAAAAAAGTTACCATTAAATTAATTTACATACTGTGGTCTAGTGCTTTTGTGGAGTTGCATTTAAATAGCAACAAAAAGAAAATACCAACAAAAGCTGTATTAATTCCTGCTACTTTAAGAAAGGTTTTTTCTGCTGGTAGAATTTCTTAAGAAATAACATTTTAGAAATCAGGTAGTTAAACCTAAATGACTTGAACTAATATTACAATCTGTTTTGATGAATATGTAGTCTTATTTTAATGTAAATTTTCTAAATCCTTTTATCTGCTACTATAATAAAAGCTTGCTATACCTGAGAAGGAAAACTACTAGTTTTCACCTATCATTTTTGTTTGGTGCTCTCAGCTGTGCATTAGTATTCAGAATCAGCATTAATCATAAAGCATTTAAAGATTTTTTCAAACAGTCAAACCCATCATTTTACTAAAAGAAGATAGTGAGGTATAAAGCTAGTATTGTAAAATAAAATGTATAATTGCTGTCATTGTTGCCTATTTCAGAATTTCAAAAGAAGCTGTCTTTGGTAATGGAATGCAATTTCTCTGTGTTCTTGAAAATTGAAAAACTAAATTTTGTTTTCCCCAAAAGATTGTAAAGAAAAATTGTCCAGTCCCTTGGGAGAGAAAATATATTTAGTCAGCAACATGACCCAAAAATTGTAGAAAAGTGTGTGTGTTGGGGGGTTTCATACTTCTGTAAAGCTAGAAAAGTTATGTGTTTAGATTTATAGTCTGTGCTTGGATCTTTTGAACGGAGTCAGTTCCACTGCACACTTGTGAACATAGAGAAACCTGCTTTGTGAGTCAAGGGTGAAGGTTTAATGTCACTGAATTGGCTGAAGGACAAACACCTCTGGAGCATTTTGGGACCATCCATTGTACGTAGTGAATAAACCCAATTGAATGAGGCATGTAGTTTCGTAAGATGTGAAAGTATAAGAAAAAATGCACAGAAATACTTCAGTAGCCATTATGTAGTTGAGGTTGGCAACTGCGAAAATATTTGTTCCCTAGCACACCTCTGACCTAAAAGGAGACTGTGATTCAGAAATAAGTTACCTAGAATTGGCAAACTTACCCTTGAAAAACTGTTCTTTAAAAAGAGAAAAATACGTCATCAGTAATGCCTTTGGAACAGTACATACTAATATGCACAACAGAAACAAAATAAAATATTATTGGCAATAAACAATATTTTTGCCCTTATTTCTTTATATTAATTATGGTGATAAACCAGGCTTTCAGGCTTTTTAAGATAAAGTGGATAAAATGTTTCTACTTGTTTGTCTTCAGTAGTATTCTTAGTGGATAATTTCTGTGCATATTTTCTATAACTTTTTCGGTGACTTAGGTTATTTTGTGCATCTGTATATTATAAGCAAATTATCTAGAGTATCTATACATACAAAAGGATGTGACATTCCTTGAGTGTTACTTTGTATTTCCCATGTATTTGTACTGGATCCAATTCTTTTTAACAGTCTAGTTAATGACCTAGATGATGGGACACAATGCATACACAGCCACACAAGACTGGGGGGCTTGGTTGATAAGCTAGATTTTTTTGCTTGACAGAATGTAGAAAAGATCTGACAGGAACCTGATGACATTCAACAAAGGCAAATTCCAAGTCCTGCACCTGCAGAGATTAACCCCATGCATCAGTAAATGCCATGGAATCAATAGCTGGGAAGCAGGTTTGCACAAAACCCTAATGAGTCCTGGTGGACAACCTTAACAGCAACGTGTCCTTGCAGCAAAAGAGGCAAATGGTATAGATGTAGTAGAAAGGGCACTGCCAGAAGGGCAAAGATGAAGGTCTTTACTCTTCACTCAGCACTGACAATGCTGCATCTGGACTGATGTGTACAGTACTGGCCACTCATGGAGCCAGTTCAACAAAGGGCTGCCCAAGTGATTAAGAACTGGATCATGTTTCAGAAGTGTGAGAGAGCCAAGACTGTTCACCCTGAATCTGCAGTGGGGATCCTGTTAGTGTGTACAAATTCCTGATGGGAGGATACAAAGAAGGCAGAGACAGACTGTTCTAAGTGAAAGGCCAAGAAAGCATAAAATAAAATGCAGGGAATTCTGTTTAAATACAAGGAAAAACTGTTTTCATTTTGTGGGCTCAAACACTGGCACAGGATGCTCAAGGAGGTTTTGGAGTCTCTAACCTTGAGTGGACACGTGAGTGGACACAGCCCTGAGTAACACATTTCAACCCATCCTGCTTTGAACAAGCAGAGTATCTCCAGAGGTCCAGCCTCACCTGTTCTCTGGTGCTGTGATTCAATGAGTATATGTTATCTGATGTCTAAGAGCAAGGTCCAGGTAAAATTGCTGAAAGGTATTTGTTTAATTGACTTTTCCTCTACCGATCAGCAGTCATAGAACCCTAGAATATTTTAGGAGTTACATATGGAGGATATTTGCGAGAAGAAACAAAAACATGAATTTTGTTCCTCATGTTGCAATGAGACAAATGATGGCACAATAACCAGGAACATTCATTTTATGTTTTAAACTAAAAAATGTCTTGTTTAATGCCTTCTAACTCAACTAACCAAAATCCTACTCACTGGAATCTCCAGTTTCTAACGACAGAAAGTTTCTCTTCCAAATGAGGTGGATTTTTAATTAAAATTGCTCTCATTTTTGAGTGGTATACTTTGTCACAATATGACCTCATATTTCATAACTTTGAAAGCTGACTAATTCTAATTTTTTCCACTTTATAGGAAAAAACTAAGAGTCCAAGAAAATGTGTGCTAAGAAGTTGCTGACATGATGGATTTCAATATCTCTAAGTAATTAGTTAAGTTATGCTTGTCTCTTTCATTAAAGGCACCATTAGACAGCCAGATGCAAAAGATGACTGTGGCAAATGGTTTTCCAGGTAATTCTTGATAATGTTAAATGTGGTTGTCATTTCAAATGATTATATGCATCTTTTCTTAAATATCCATCCATCTACTTAAACTGCCTGCTCAATAAATTGTATGTGGAAATCATTAGGATAATTTCATGGAAAGAATTCTCCCAGTTTAACTAGCTGCAGAATGTTTTCTCTGTTTCTTTTTTTGTTTTTCCTTTTTCATTCTCTACTGAGATTGGCGAAAAAATCCATATTACAGGTATTTGTCTCTTTTTTGTTCCTTATTACATTTCTTCCTATTTCAAGCTTCTTTTGGAGGCAAAGTATGCTACCAATGTGCTGAGTAGAAAATTTTAAATCTGTGTGAAGGGCCATATATTGCCTTCAATATCTGCTCATACTTGCCTTTAGTTTCAGTGAGAGAAGTGCACCAAATGTTGATGGGGCCACTGGTTCCTGTCATAGGACAAGGCTGAACTAAAGCACACTTTTCTTTCTGTAAATGTACACACTTTGCCAAGTGTAAGCCCATATTATTTAGACTATTTTTCACATCCTTTTGTTGGTATAAATTTTACTCTGTAGAGAAGCTAGAACATGAGAAGGACTAAATTAAGGATTTTTTCATCTTGACTTTTTGAAAAAAAAGTTGGTTGGTTACTTGTCTTTTTCAGTGTTGCTATTATATGAGAAAGGCAATGTGCTGATAAAGAACACAGAATGAAAAATTATGGCTGCTACTGAGTGCTTCATTCTGGCAGGGGTGGAGTGAGAGGAGCAGATATTCCCAGCCTGAGAGGAAATTCACTGACAGGCACCGTCTAAGTTTAAAGTGCACATTGTTTGTGAGGTGAAAATGACATTCCCATAATGTCCCTAATTTGCCTTATAGCTTCTGGAGTTAAGAAGCTTGTGAATAGCCTTTAGTAAGACTCTCACTGTGCATTGTCCACACAGACTTCACTCTCTATTTCATCTCTCTGAATTTACTTTGTAATATTGGGTTTTCTTCATTCTCTTTCGAGTAAAACTTGGTTGTGTAATAGTAGTGAGGGATTTCAGTACTGTAATTTCAAGGGTGTTAAATACTCTGTCTCAGTCTTGTTGTTTATGCTGTTTGTTTTTTTTAAGCTCAGGAATTGCAGCGTGCTTTTAGTCCCACTCTTTGACATTAAAAGAAAGACGGATCTCTCCTGGATGCAACTGTCATCAGTGTTTAGAAATTTGCCATTTTGTTCTTTCAGAATATACTGTCTTTCTAATTTTTTTTCCCCATTTATTGTTATCTTTCCTTTTGACAGACTTTTTTCTTTTAATTAATGGTGTTTCAGCAGGTAAATAGGAGACTCTTTGAATAGCATATTTTATTAAAATAAAACACCTAATTAATTTCTCCTCCAGTTATGTGCTCCAGTAATCCTTTAATGTGGACTCCTTGAAAATTGTGTTATTACAGATAGGAAGAAATAATACAAACTAGAAATGTCAGGTGCTTTTTGAAAGACACCTTTTTCTCTATTTTTTAAAGCAGTAAATGTACTAATTGTTTACTGTACACTTTTTGTATTTCTTTAACTTCATTATCTCAGAGTTTTTATTAATGAGGGCCTTTAAAAACAGGAACGATTACTTAAATTTAACTGGATTGAGTAAAGTATTTGCCACAAATGTACAATCATTATCAACTCATTAAACTTCTCTTACATGATCTTTTATAAAGCATTGAAATAAAAAATAGGAATATTGCTTTTGTGTATATATCCCAAAAACACAAGAACTATGAACTACATACTGGGAGAACAGGAAGCTAAGTGCAGTGTCTCACAGGGATATTCAAGTGGGGAAGATATTTATTTCCATTTAAAATATCCTAAAATAAGCTAAATAGCCTAAAAATAAAGAAGAAAGAGAAAAAATTACAAAGATGAGTAAGAGTAACTCCTACTGTGACCATTACATTCTCCTTGAGTGTACTAGAACTTTTGGGTGTTTTCAACAGTGCTCAGACACAGCATGGAAGTGTGCAGAGAGCCACAAGCTTTTGATTAAAAGCAAAAGGGACAGACAGAAAATCGAGTTTAGCAGAGAAGAGAGAGGCAATCAGGACAGCAGATACAGGAAAAAAACTGACAAGCAGAGAACATAACTTAGGGAGATGAACTATTTGAGTGAAGAAGAAATAGGGGAAAGTGGGCCTTTTGGGGCTAAAGCTAGTGATAAAGTAGCTGGGAATAAAGACAAGTGGCAGATGTTTGACAGCTGACTGGGAAAGTAGGTAGCTGAGGATGTGCAGATTGCCTGCTGAGGTAGCCTGCATGGTGTATTCAGATAAATTAGGATTAGGAAGTCAAGGGCAGAATTTCAATGAATGTGCAGAAAGGTTGTATCCACTGAAGTTCACTTTCTTTCTGAGCTCCGAATGGTCTACAAGACTTCAGAGACTTATGATTCCTGTCTAGTCAGAGAACATCAACTGAAGGCAGCCCTTGATTTTCTGATCCCTCTGCTATATTTTCAATACATTTTATAGTGCAAATAACTATATCCTCATTGCCAGACTTTTATTTGTCAAAATACAATCATTCCCTGTAACCATGTGTATTTCAGTGGAAGTTTGGACACTTGGAAGGTCTTTAGGTTCATTGTATTTTGTTCTTTCTGACTTGCCTAAACTTCCCTTTGGCAAACTATTAAATTTGCTGTATAGTGTGAGTATTCCCACGTTGTTACCTAAGGCAGAATTTGGTTAGTCAGTTACTTTATTTCCTTCTCTTGTTCCAAAAGATTAAAACCAATTTGTTCACAAAGAGAACTTACAGTCATTCTATGATAGAAGTAAGAAAGAGCTGCTGTCATTGAACTTCTGTCTTTCTTGAAAGTCATTATGTAGTGGACAAAATGGCAGATACTGGATCTAATTGTTGCCCTGAGGATTTTCTTATTGCCTTTGTATTTCTTTGCAACACTAGGGAGTTACTCAAGCCCTACTTCTTACAAATGTTTAATAAATGTAATTCTCATTTTTCAGAATAAGAGCCAGAAATTTCTGCAGAAATGTCTGGCAGAAGTGCTGAGCACTTATAACTGTGAAGCCAATGGGAACGCTGCTTTGAATGGATGAAGTACCATATAGCAATCACCTTCTGAAAAATCATTCACTAGAGTTATCAAGTTAGGTGTGAAAATTAATTTTTTTCCTTAGTCTGTCTATGCCTCAGTCAACTATTTGTAAAATGGAGAGATATCATCTTTCATTTTGCTGACCATTTAAAGATTGATTAAGTTTTGTGAAGCAGTCCTCTGTTCTGAGAAGTGCCATAGAAAGTTCAAGACAAATGAACAGATTTAACAGGTTTGCCATAAGTTTTAACAGTTTTCAGCAAATATTGACCAGCTTATCATTAATAACTTTTCACTTATTGCATGTATAAATGTTACAGGGCTCCTGGGAGGGAGGGAGGGGAAAGGCAGTCAATTAGAAATTGCATAATTTACATACACAAGTGAAGTGAATTCATGGTTGAGTAGAGTACCCTAACAATGATGGAGTTTAACTTCTTATGACTTTGACTGTACAACATTATACCGTATTCTTTTAGCTTTCTTTTGGCTTTGTAAATGTAACTTGTATTCAAAATGCAACTGTAAAAGAAAATTCTGTTTTTGAAGGAGTAAGTTGTTGTTTTATTGAAGAAGATGGGAAAATTTCCATCCCTCATCATTTATTCCTCTAACTTTCCCCTCATCTGTGATGAACGAAATAATACATGACTATATGCATGATTAGTTTGAATGTCAACTTTGAAATGAAAAAAAAAAACATATGTTCATTTATTTCTCCACTGAAACTTCAACTGTGGCTGTACTCATGTAACTCTCAGGCTGGGACAATATTCTGAATGAAATCTTTATGTGTGGTCATAGAGTCTTTTCAGAATTCCTAATGTTACTCATTAGTGCATCTCCAGATGCACTGTGCCTAAGTGACAGGTAGATCTTCAGCAATGCTCCTGCCAAAATCATAGATGATATTGGGGTGTATCTGTATTTGGCATCTAGGCATGTTACCTTCAGTGTGCTTGGAACTGTGGTTAAAAGTTCTCTTACCAGACACATCAGATGGCTGTGATTAACCACCAGTGATGGTGTATAAAATGATGGTGTTTAGCACATTAGACTTAAAAATTGTTTGAATCCAACTTGATTCTTTTTTTCACCCAAAAATATGTTCCCCTTATTTTTATAATGAAAGGAAATCTAATGCAATTGATTTGGTTTCAAAGGTGCTGCAATTAAGTGCTGCAATGAGCAATAGAATATGTATTCCTCTCTAGGTGATTTGCATGGGGTACCTACTGTTACTTGTGTGCCTCACAGGTCATCCTGTTTTTCAGGTACACATCAAGTGCATCTAAAGCATCCTGGGTAACAGGCATTATGTGATTAAAGTCTACCATCTTGCTAGAAAAAAATTATAATTCTCTTAATAATGGACATTGTAAGTTGCCAGACATTTCATCTATGAAATTCAGATTCTCTTCCACTTTGCACATGCTTTAAGGGAAAAAGAATCTCAAGTTAAATAGACTGCACACAACATATTCCTTTATCTCCTTTTTGTGCAATTTCTTTCGAATTCTGTCTCACTTTGTTCATTGATGCTAAATATCATCTTAAATTGACTTGTGGACAAATAAAATTTTGTGCTCCCTTGCAGGAGAAACAGGACTTCTGGGCAGCAAATCAATATGATTATGCAGAAGCCGATTTATTGTTTATTTTTCAGCCCTAATTATACATTCTAAAACTACTGTCCACGTGGTCACGCATTTCTTGATTGGTGATTCTACGGTGTTCACCGGCCTTGCACAAGCCCCCCACAGATGATGACTGGTGGTCGTCCTCAGCTTCGCTGCCCCCCTTTGCCTTGAGTTTTCTAATCCTAATATTCTGCGTTTCAGCTCCTTCTCTCCCAATTTAGCATAGTTCATGTTTCAGCGGCCTTGAAGGGTCTCAAAAAGTTGTCGAAAACCACCTAAAATTGGCTCATGCCATGCACCTGTTATAAACACTGGTCTAAACTAAGAAATATACAGAAAACTGCTAAGCCTGCGAAAGAACAGTAAAATATGAAGAAAAACAACTAGGTAGCAAAACATGGAGAAAAGTAACTAAATACAGTTTTTGGCTGGTGCACACGATACAGAACAAGGCCTGGATTTGTTCAGACATGTCCACTGTGGCCTAAACTTGTCCAGCATTACTACACTCCCTTTCCTTGCCTTTTTTTGTAACTTTGTCAACAGTACAGAGTTCTTCTGTATTTTTTACCCTCAGTCTTAAATTTAAGAAGAACGGTAATTTTTATAAATCAGATTATTAATAATTTTAATATTAATAATTTTGTTAATAATGTTGGGGAAAGTCTCTTGTGTTGTTAAATATTTTTTACTTAAAAGGTCATATAAGTATCATATAGATTATAGGAACTGATGATGAAAGCAAATTAAAAAAATCTTCTGCTTATATGGAACCTAATTGTTATCTGTTCAGATTTCTATCTGCAGAAAATATTTGTTAACTTGCATCTCCAGCTTTATCTACCTGGCAAGCTGTGCTATCACTGTTGGAGGAACAGTGAGCTTCTAACATAATAATTTTCAGTAAGAAAATTGAAATAGGTTATAAAAATGTATTTTCTCTTACTTGATTGCTTAATAGTGCTTTGAATTCCAAGGCTGAATGTGAGATGGTCTAGTTTAGCTGGTGTACCTCTATTCTGGGCATGTAGCAATTTTAGCCTGTGTTTTATTCAACAGCTTGAGCTGATTGGCAACAAATTTATTAGTTTTATGTAAAGGGGAGCAGTAAAATTTCATCATTTTTTTTCCTAAGAGTAAATCACAGACTGATCCATAGATAATATTGCTGCAGCCTTGAAACAGTACTTCATAATCAGATTCTTCATGGAATGCATCTGAAAACTCAAGAAGTTGAAAACTGCAGCTCAGTAGGTAATTACACATGGTGTGCAATCAACTGATCAACATGATATAAATTATACTCTTAAGTTAGTTTTAATCCAGCAAATTCTACTTTAATCAATTATTTTGTTATAATTTTATATCAAGACTAATAAGACCAGGACTTGACATTTTTCATAAGCAAAGTACTGAGTCGCAAATTCATCATTTACTTTTGGAATTGTGTCGTAATGACATTCAGTAATAACTGTGGCTCTGCAGAGGGGTCCCCTTGCAGAGCAGGAGGAGGTGATGACTGCTTAGTCCCACACCTTCCTTCTCAGGTGAATCTGTCCTTTGTAGCATTAACATCATTCCTATGATTGTGCTTTCTGGCAATTCAGATTTGTGCTTTACTTAAAATGCTAGACATAGACCTGTTGGACTGAGTCCAGATGAGGGACACAGAAAGAATTAGAGGGCTGGAATATCTCTCCTGTGAGGAAAGGCTGAGATGTTTGAGGTTTTTCAGCCTGCAGAGTAAAAGAGTCTGGGAAGACCTTATTGCAGCCTTTCAGTACTTCAAGGGGACTCATAAGAAAGATGGGAACAAATTTTTTTAACCAAATCTGTGGCAATAGGACATGGGATAATTTTTTAAACTAAAAAAGGGTAGCTTCAAATATAAAAGTAACAATTTTTTTATGATGAGAGTATCAAGGCGGTGGTACAGGTTGCCCAGAGATGTGGTAGATGCCTCATCACTGGACATGTTCATTCCAGGGAGTTGGAGAAGATGACCTTTGAAAATTCCTTCCAACCCAAACTATTCTATGATACTATCCTATCATTGTATTACCAGTCCCTGGAAAGTCCTTCCACTAGTTGCATTCTCAGAGTCAGCTCAAGATTGTACCTAAGGATCAGGTTGCCAGCATTTTCCTAGGCATCCATAACAATACTGATATTTTTCTTGTATTTGAGATGGCAGTTTTAGCTGTGTGTAGCCATATGCAAAATCTAACATCATTTGCCACCCTCAACTAGGGAAACGTAAAGACCCAAGTACATCTTTGCAGATGGTCAGTCTCCTCTGGTCTCAGCTTGCCCTGGCAGCATATACCCAGTGGAGAACAAGTTACTTGAAAACTATTTCCTTTGAACTGCCAAGGAAAGCAGGAAGAGGAATCTAAGAGTACAGCCCAGAGTTGAGTTTTATATGTACTTCATTGTGTGCTGTAACAAAAGCTGTTGCATTCTTCTTAAGGTTAACAACCAGGTCATCTGTACTGTGCAGAAGTACTGTATGGGCAGAAATGAGCATTTCAGCCATCTTTCTAGTATTTCTTCTTTGTAACAGTGGCTCCAGTTGTCTCCCAGTACATTAGAGGCAAAATAGCAGGCCAACTAATTTAATTCCAGTAAACTGTCAAGTAGCTACTTATGTCAGATAACTGGTGCACATGTGTCTTACTGGTTGACTGCTCATGAGATTGTTCTGGAAGTCTGATGAGTGTGCCAGAGGACACAGCAAACAGCTCTAGGAAAGCATGGACCTAGACAGCATAAGTGTCCTGCCTTAATTTGATCTTGTTTGTCCTCAGAAGTATTACAATTACCTGCAAACAAGAGTCTGTCCCTGTGGTAGCGCTAGTTAATCTCAGTGTGAATTGAACAAAAGCTCTTGAGGAGCACCTGAAAGCCTGGCAATATGGAGGGATGACAAAGTCTGCAAGTCTTGGCCCTGGGTCATGCTCTCCTAGCCCACATGTGGGCAACAGCATGAAACATGAGGTGATTTATCTGTTCCCATTATATTTACACCTAAAAAATCCTTTAGCTGCATTCATAAACTATTCAGAAGTCTTAAGCATTGAATTTTTTTCTTTTCATTTTTCAGGATGCTGACAGTCTCCCTGCTGATAGTTTGATAAATTGTATGCTTTCTGTAACTTTCCATAACAGGTTATTCTACCCCTCTGTAGGCCCACTCTTTTCTCCTTCAATTTTAGTCAGATTTACATCTGTTTCCTTAGTAAGTTACTATAAATATGTCTTCAAGTCCATTTAAAATATATACTTGATATCAGCTTCAGAATATGGAGCAGAATACAAAATGACCAAGCTATTTTGAATAAACAACTCTGAATTTTTAAATTCATCAGATTTTTTTTTATTTCCTCTTTTGAGGATCCCTGTCTCTGAATTTTTTGTGCTGTGCTTTGCCTAGGGATGTGTTTGCACAATAAGGGCTTTGATTTGAATAGATTAATAGCCCTGGGTGTTTGTGTTTTCTCTCCATTTTCATGATTATAGCAGAAAAAAGTACAAGGACAGTTTTAGCTGAGTAATTTATCATATTCTCACATTGGTTTTGCTGGATAGTATAAGACAACACAACTCAAGTAGATAGCAGAAAATATGAAGTGAGAATGATGGGAAGAAAAAGGAACTTCAAGATGATCTATTTTGCAATTGTGCAACAGTCAATAACTACAAATTAGTTACAGCTTGAATGACAGACAAACAAACCTCAGGTATACTCTAAAAAGGAACTGTAAAAAAAAGCTGCATATTTAGCAGCTCTGACAGTTATCACTGTGTAATAGACTCAAAGAAGCATCTCCTCATATTATAACAATATTTTCTCTCCTTTTTCTGTCAACACTGTGATATTCAGGATTACATGGCAGTAAGAACAATAGCTGCGTGAAATATCTAGCGACCTAAGAGAGCGCTTTTTCTTATTGAATTTCAAACACTTTTTACTCCAGTAAATTTCTTTAACACCTTAAATGATTGTTAAAGTTGGCTTTAAAATAAAATCTTTACTCATCAGAGGTTATTCAAAAGAGGGTGAGTTCTCTGCTTTTGCATTGCCCTTCTGGAGAGGTGTGATGACTAAGTGACATACTATAAACTTAGCTAAAAGGAATCAGTTTTGGCCATCTCTTCTCTCTGAATGATTTTGAGTTGAATATGACAAAAATTTGAGGGAACAGTCAGAAATTTGTTTTGATATCTAAGTATAAATGTAAATAAGAAAGGAGAGTGACAAGTTTTCTTAAATACATCTCATCATTTGTCCTTTGTGTCTTTTTTTGTCAAGACGTTTCCTCTGAGCTGCTTATCTCACTGCTGAAAGTGGAGTCCTGAATAATGAATTCAGCTTTTAAGCACAAAGTTAAGTCTGAAACTCATATTGAAGGTTGGTTGTAAAGATTTAATACAGGAAACAATGGATGATAAATCTATCAAATTCTCTGTATTCTATAAGAATCTATGTGGATTTGAAATTAATTTCAGTTTTTTAAAGATTGTGTGTTTGTAGGTTTTTTGGTGTTTTGTTTTGTTTTTTCCCACATCTGGAAAAAACACTTAAACTATCTAATTGCCTTTAATGCTTATGAAATGTGGTTATACATTCCTGTTCAATGTAATTTCTCAACTGCAATTTTAGCACATGCTTAATATTGCTTGTTTCATACTGAACTATAGAATAGTTCAAGGGCACTTAGGCTTCTGTTGAGTCATTTTTTTTTTAATTAAGAGAAAATATTGATCAGGTGTGGTTATTAAACTGTTAACTACAATAAAAATACAGATTGTATTGAAGATTTTTGTCATTTCAGGAGTAACCTAAAAACATTAATCAAGGATATAATTTGATCAGTCATGCTGTACATGGCTCCTGTATAAAAATAAACTGCACTAAGATTTAGAACCCTTCTCCTTCAGAGTTTGTACCAAATAGCTGTTTTAATGAATGGCAAAGTTTTGACCATTTTTGTATATTATAATTGTATTCCCACTAAGAGAGTTATTAGAGGCAAGCACAGATCCACTGATTCTTCACAAATTCTCTATTGCAAATATTTTCAATTTTGCATCACTTCAGTGTGTGGTGTTTTATGGCCTATAGCCTTGTTTTTCCCTGATTTACTCTATTTAACTTTATCTGCCTTTACATTAGCAAGTATCCAGCAGGAGTAGATTTGTAGAGAAAATCAGTAGGCTCCCAGGACACAGCATTTGTAAATATGGGAGATGTGATGGGTGACTGGAGGAAGGCTCATGTTACTCCCATCTTCAGAAGGAAAAGGAAGAAGGACCCAGGAAACCATTAGCCCTATCTAAGGCTATCTCTGAAAAGGGGATGGAATGGGTCATTCTCGAGGTCATCACCAAGCATGGAGGAGAAAAGGAGTTCATCAGGAGTTCTCAGCATGGATTCGCTGAAGGGTGAATCATGTGTCAACAATCTGATAGCCTTCTATGATCATATGGCAGGATGAGTCAATGAGGGGAAAGCAATGGATGTTATCTACCTCAATAGATAAGAGTAAGGCTCAATTTCTTAAGGCTTTGGACACTGTCTCCCATAACATCCATGGAGGTAAGCTCAGGAAAAGTGGGTCAGATAAATGGACAGTGGGGTGGATCAAGAACTGGCTGAGTGGCAGAGCTCAGAGGGTTGTGATCAGCTGGAGGCCTAGTCAGTGACATCCCCCAGGGATCATACTGGGTCCAGTTTTGTAGAACATGTTTGTCAGTGACCTGGATGAAGGGATACAATGCACCCGTAACAAGTTTGCTGATGATATGAAACTGAGCGGAAAGGCTGATACACCTGAAAGCTGTGCTGCTACTCAGCGGGATCTTGCTAGGCTGAAACATTGGGTTGACAGAAATCTAATGAAGTTCGAAAAGGACAAGTGTAGGATCCTGAACCCAGCGAGGAATAACACCCCAACCCAGACTGGGGGCTATCCTACTAGAGAGCAGCTCTGCAGCAAAGGACCTGAGAATCACCAAGACTCGGTGACAAGTTGACCTTGAACTGGCAGTGTGCCCTTGTGGCTAGGAAGGCCAATATTATCCTGGGGTGCATCAGGAAAAGTGTAGCTAGAAGGTTGAGGGAGATGATCCTCCCCCTATGCTCAGCCCTGGTGAGGCCACATCTGGAGTGCTGTGTCCAGTTCTAGGATCCTCAATACAAGAAAAGGCTCTACTGGAGATGATCCAGCAGAGGTAACAAAGATGATCAAGTATTTGGAACATGTCTCTTATGAGGACAGACTGTGTGAGCTGGGCTGGTTTAGTCTAGAGAAGAGAAGACTGAAAGACAATCTCATTAACGCAGATAAATCTCTCTAAGGCAGGTGGCAAGAGGATGGTGCTGGACTCTTTTTCAGTGGTGTCCAATGACAGGAGGAGGAGCAATGGCCATAAAATCAAGACAAGAACATTCAAGGAAGAACGTCTTTCCATTGACAGGGGCAAAGCATGTGAAAATACTGCCCAGGAAGGTTGTGGAATCCTTCCCTCCTGGATGAGTTCCTGTATGACCTTGCCTTGGCAGGGGGGTTGGACTGGATGATCTCCAGAGATCCCTTCCAACCCTAACAATTCTGGGATTCTGGGGTTCTGGGAGCTGTACTTTGGGTTAGCCCTGACCTGATCCCATGGACCTCTTCCAGGTACAGAATGGGTTGCAATAGATGGCAGTCAGGGAGTGGAACTTCCAATGCTAGTTCATTTGATTTGGATCCTGTTCACACTCCCTGAGAGGCTTCACAGTGTTAAGATACATCATGGGAAAGGAAGATGATAAGGAGATTGGCTGCAAAAACACACTCCCAAACAAAACAGAATATAGATCGCTATTTGTTTCTCTTGTTTTACTCCAAAAGCTCAAAGTTATAGAAACAAGTTGACATACATTTGCATCCCCAGTTTGTAGCTTGCAACTAGCAGTTGACAGAAGCTTAGTGCACTTCTGTGGTTTAATTTGAATCTTCAGTTTAATTTGTCAGGGAAAGATTTTACTTTTTGTCTGCAAGATTTTCAGTGTGAATTTATCACAGTGTTTGCAGGAGCAACAAACTGAATCAAATAATTTTTGCACATTTTCTCTAGTGTCTCACAGAGCTCTGAACAAAAAGTGCTTTTACAGTTGTCAGTGTTAAAAATGGAAATTTATAGAGACCTAGCCCTCACAAAATCCTGAATACTGAATTTATTTACTAATTTAAAAATGAGGAAATATTGCCATGTTGTATTTGGAGGGAAACACTGGTGATATGCATGGTGATACAAACTGTTCAGAGACTGCTGGAACTGTTTATTCCACAATCAATCTTTCCTACATCAAATTTTTGAAAACCATGACAACTTAGATCTAGTTTTCAGGTACTAGGCAATGACTCTTTTTGGTTCTTCTTCTGCCATGCCATAAACCATTGATTCTTCTGAAGGTTGGAAAAGGGATGTGCAGCCTTTGTTTCTCCCATAGTTACATCTTCTTGCACCATTTTTCTTTCCCATGGGTTGGTGATATCCAGCAGGATTGTAATTTATGGAGTTTTTAATCTTAAATTGCGTATTACCGTAAAGCTCTAGCACCTCTTAGAGTAAACAACATAGGGCATTTCTGTATTAATTTGTTGTATGATGTTGCTTTGCATTTTAGCAGCATTAAGGGTCAGAGTTTGACTCCGTGTTTTATGGGCTTTATTATTTTTATGTCACTTTTACCACCAGTCTATTGAATTGGAATTAATGAGGATTGAGAATATATCTAATGCATACTTTGTTGTAAACTGCTGAAACTACTGCTCAGTAATTTGTTGCCCACTATAAGATTTTACTGTATCAGCTATGTTGTATCTAGTGATTATAAATTTAATAGTTTTGGTGGACTGCACTGAAGTTCTCTGACAAAAATAGAGTGGTCTGGAGCAAATGCACCATATTTCTCCTGGTTAGTGCAAGCCCACATTTTCTGTGTCCCAGCAGTTCAATTACTCCTTTACTATCATCATGGATTGTTTTGTGGGGTAGTAGTTGGTAGTGGTGGGGGGTGTAACAGTAGGGGTATGTTTTTGAAAATATTTAGGCACAATAGTATGAGCTTTTTTCCTGCTTTTCCTTTTTGATACTTTTAAATAAAAATTTGCTTAGTGTTAACAGCTGTCTCCTAAACTGATAATAGGAGATGGAAATACCTAGTGCTAGCCTTAATTACATGCTCCAGGATCTCATCTTTTGCACCAGCTCTGTCAAATGCAGGCTATATTTTGTCTAAAATAGGAATGTTTAATCAGATCAACACGAATAAAGTCAAGCTGAAGAATTTTCTCTACTGATTTTTTTGAATGCATTAGAAAACTCTTGTGCGACTTACCTGTCATGCAACTATAACTAGACAAATGATCTTTGTATTTCTGCAGGGCTAGATTGTTATGCTGGTTAGGTCTTAGCAAAATGTCTCTCAATAGATTGTGGTTATTTTCAGTTAATAATGGCTTGCCTCAAATGATTTCTCATACTAATTGCCCTTTCTTTGCCCTCTCCTTTCTTCAAAAAAGCATGCTGCCAAGTTTAGTTAGTAGAAATACACGTTTTTATAGACTTATTTTAAAAATGACTCTTTCTTTTGTGTTGCATTTCTTGCATCAACTATAGTAAGATGTGATGGTGAAATGCAGATAAAATAAATTAGTTATTTTCTATGAAAATATCAGGAATATGAACAAATACTATGTTCCTATAAAATACTGTATATTTAGATTGGGAATAATAACATTACAGATCATGACATGGCCTAGTAGACCAGCTAAAAGTGGAAGCCAAGAACTACATAGAAGGGGTGTAGAAAACATAAGGGACTCTCAACTGAATCCCTTGCTGTCACAGAGAAATGCACAAATATAAGATCTATGTGGTTTTGCTATTTACATTAGAAAGCTGGTTTTGCTGGCTTCCTACAGTCCTCCGTAAAGGCTTTTTCAGAGACTTCATTAGGAACTGTCTTCAGGTTTTCAGCCTCATTTTACTCATTCCCACTTTATAAGTTTTTGTCCTTATGTCAGTATATTTCTCCTGGTTTCTTTCCTTTCTTTGTTATTATCTAACCACATACTTCTAAAGAACCATGCTACATTTTCCAGCTCGTTTTGCTGGGCTAACCAAGCCAGTTTTCTTCTCATCACTTATTTTCTAACTTATGCAATTTGTTTTTCTAGTATTTGTTGGAACTTCCTTCCACATATTTTCTGGTATGAGTTAATTTATTTTTTTTATATGGATAATTGACATGTTTCAGATGAAGACTCTCCCACACAAGGGGTTTTGTAAAAAGGCTTTAATAACTCTGTGCTTCTATAAAAACACTTCTCCCAATGCATTTTAAAATTGCATTTGCCTTTTTCAGAGCAGCATCATGCCAGTGATTTATAGGCAGCCTGTGATCAATAAATACAGCCAGGACTTTTTTATCATTTTTAGCTGATGTACTCTCATTCTGTATCATGGATTCATGTTAATGGCCCCTTGCCCTTGTTCTATTATACTTAATTCCATTTCAATTACAAACCTCAAAGCCACCTAATTTTTTGTGGATAATATTCTGTTCCTCCTTTATATTGATGTCTCCCAGATTCATGTGATCATCCATTTTCATCACAACAAGTCTACTTTTTGAGCTAAAGCCATTTAATAGATGCATTATATATAAGACTTGGCCATGAGGACTTCTGCTTTCCTGCATGACATTGCTAAGTTTGCCTTTACATTGTCATTTAGCTAATTTCTTACTTATCTGAACCTTCAGCAATCCTGTATGTTTTATTTGTAAATATTATATATCCAATTTTAATTTAGTATCTAAAGCTAAACAGTGAAAGAGAGGAAAGCAAGTAAGTCCACAGGGGAAACAACAAGAAGTTTTCTAGGTTGCAACGAACTCTCCTAAGGAAAGTCTCCTTATTTCTGTCATTGCTAAGTCTGGTTATGTTTACCTCTATTCTTTTTGGTAGGTTTTCCTTTTAGGGTTTTTTGGGTGGGTTGTTTGGTTTTTTGCTTGTTTGGGCTCTTGCTTGTGGGTTTTTTTTTTTTTTTTTTTTTTTTTTTTTGTTTGTTTGTTTGTTTGAGGGTTTTTTTGTCAGAGGATGCTGATGTTTCAAAGCACATTTTGTGGTAATGTTCAGTTGTATGCTGTGCCCCCAGCAAGCAGCTAGACAGCAGCACAACCACTTGCTTACTCCCCTACACTGTGGAATGGAAAACACAGAAAGATGGCAACAAGAATAATGGATCAAGATAACATCACTTTAACAGGTGGACCAAAAGCTGCACATACAAGCAAAGCAAAAAAAGGAATTTATTCACTATGTCCACTGACGTGTTATGTACAATGTTTTAGTCACAGATCCAGAACAAAGCATGCTATGAAGAAAAGTGAATGTAGCAAGAACATGCAGAGGGAAAAAATTGTATAAAATTATGTATTATGTTTTTTTCTCCTATAATATCTGCCCAACTAATCAGTCCATTAAAAAAAACAACAAACCAAAAAACAATAAACCCAACCAGAACCCAAAAACAAAAAACGAAAAAACAAACAAAAAAGAAAAAAACAAAAAACAAAAACAAACAAACAAACAAAAAAAAAAACTTAGCTATTTAAGCAATGTGGAAAGGGAGATACCAACTTACAGGTTTGTAGCATAGGAGAAGCATAGACCTTAAAAATCAAAACATTTTTGTATACTTTTCCCTTCTTATTTTTAGCCTTGATTGTTGAGACTATGTCTAACAAATGATAATATAATGAAATCCATGTGATACTCATTTCAGTTTCTGAAATACAGTTCAGTGAACACAGTTCAACTTATGGACTGTCTATGTTTGACTACACAGTTTGTGTTCTCTGTCTTAGCTGTTTCGCATTTCACCATTAAGTTTTAGACCTTTATTGTGCTTCACTTGACTTTCAGTGAAAACAGAATTTTTTTTTCTTTCACTGTGTGTATGATTTTTACGAGGGTCATAAATTCATAGTTTCCATCTATATCTCAATATTCCTCTTATATCTAAAATCTCAGTGGTCCCCAACATAAAAATTTTGCCAAGATTCCTACTACTATGTTGGAGTCAGTGAGTCAGGGTCTCTCTGAAGAATTCAGAGAGAAATTAGAGTGCAGGGATTGAATAAGGTTTAGTAGGAGCAGCAGTGTTTTTAGTAAGTGAAAGGCCTCAAATACCATGGTAGCAGAGAGTGTCCTAGTGAAGGCTGTAAACAAAGTGATATCTTCAGTAGAGGCTCCAGAACCACAGTTGTAGACAGGACTTAGACATAATAGAGTTATAGTAAGAACAGGACAGAGTGTATGTGTAGTGTTACATGTAACCTGGTGAGCTAAGAAACTAGAATTCTAATAGGCTAAAGAGTGATGGTCTGAGCTTGTATCTTAGCTTGTTGGAGGAATCCTATATAACAGTATGTATGAGGAGAGTTGTTGCTTTAGCTATTCAGCTTCTAGCCACTTGCCTTAGCCATTCTGGCTTCTAGCCCTTTGCTTATTGCTGACGCTTTTGCCATTGCTTGCCATTGCTTTTGCTATTGCCTGTTGAGACTGATGTGCTTTGTAGTAAGATGTGCTTTGTAATAACCTTTTTAATTATTAGGTGCTTTGCTTACTTAAGATTACCCGACAAGTAAGAGCCTAAGAGCTCAGAGTGGGGCCTGCAGAGCTCTGGGAGTTTGGTGCATATAGAGCACCGGGGGTCAGAAAGAAACCCCGCACCAGATTCCACATCTGGTGCCTCGTGGCTGTAGCCACAACTGGAGCCCCGTGTGAGGAAGCCACACTACTAGAGCTTAAAACCAGTTTCTGGTCAGTCACTGCAGAACCAGTGGAGATTCAAAAGTGATTAAACTGAAGTAGATGCTCTGGGCAACCCAACAAGGGCATCTTGTGACACAATTACAGTCTCAGGTGGTGAGTCTGTTGTGAACCCAAAAATCTCTAAGAAGGGGTCAGCTGCTTTGTGTTGCAAGTTACTAACTATATCACATTGAGACTGAGGGCATGCAGAACTGCTCCCCAAATAAACAAATGGTAAGGTTTTTGGCTAAGTGATAGTGAAGTTTTGTCTCTACTCTTTTGACTTTAAACTGTAGCAGGAAAATGACATGTCTGCTGAGCAACTGGTGGTGATTTGACATAGCCTTCAACTCTGGAAATATTTTTTCCTCCTTTACATATTGCTAGCTTGCACTTATCAGTCTCTGAGTTGCAGCATAAGGAGGAGATCTAAGGAGGTATCTCAGTTGAATTTCGGCAATCACTTCAGTGAATTGTATTATGTGATTTTTCTAGTATTTCGACATCTCTAGAAATGCAATTAATCTATCTGCCTGAAAGTTATTTCAGATGCTCTGAAAATCTTGACATGTATTTAATTCCATAGAAAAGCTACAGGTATTCATTTCTATAAAGATTTTGTTCTTTATTTATTCTTAAAACTGGAAAAAAGCCCCTCACAACATAGGTATCCTGTGTAATATATCATGGATTGTTTAAAAAATATTTATGAATCTCCGGTTTCTCAAAATTACCTAGTATCAAGTCTGTCTAAGAAGTATTTGAAGACTTAGCAAGGTTCACTTTTATGGTGTATTGAAGGCAAGGGGTAAAGGGAGTCAATGCTTGATAATGCACAAGATGCCTCAATTGGATGCTGCAGTTGTAATAGCTAATACACTGCCAAATTTTCAGAGCAGATAAACTTTTGCTCTCTTTGATCGAGATATGTTCAGGCGTTTAATAGTTACAGTGTGATACTACAGTGCTAAAGTCCTATTTGCCATTGAACTGCAGAAAAGGGGTTGTCATAATTTTTCTTCTTTAGTTTTTTTTGTCTAAGGACTTTGCGATTTTAAAGGGCCCCCCTACCTCAGCTGTTAGAAATCCCTGAATTTTAATTTAATTTGTTAGGCTACACACATGTAATTTACTTTTCCCATCCCTTGGTAATTAGATCCCCTTCAGCCTGAAATATTGCATGTTCTGTTAATTCTAAGCATAAGATTTGGAGATCTGTACATTATTATGTAGTTAATATTATTCACCTGGCTGTTAGTTATATGAGAGTATGAGAGGTTATTTAAACAAATTAATTTGTATTTTCTCTTTTCCTCTGCTGGAAAGGACATCTAGAGGTTGATGCCAGCTTGGGAAACTTTGAGCTGCCATTCTTATCATGCCAGTAAGGATTTCAGAAGAGTATGAAACAGGTGCCAGAAGCAAACCAATAACAGTGAAAACTTCTTTTTATTACTTTTGATCCCAACACACTAAATACAATAAAAGCTCTCCTGGGATTAAATATATCAAATTTCTGAACTGAGATATTTCTTCCTCTCAGATATTCTCTAGAGTATTTCATCATGATAGACAAAGCCTTTAGTCTAAAGGCTGAAAATTTCAAAATGGAGGGAAATAACTCTGAATCCAAATGGGATGTCTGTTTTAGAAAACATGGGATTTTTTTTTTTCTCCTCAGCATTTAACCTTTCTACACAAATTATTTTGGATTGATTTCCAACTCTGTTGAGAACTCAAGCCTGTGAGCCTAAATTCTCCCAATCCCAAATCATGCAGTGAGAAAAGAGCAAAAGTAGCCAGTGTTCTGCTGCATCTTTCAGTTTCTCCACATGAGAACTCATCTTTATGACCAGAATTCTTCTGCTGGGGTTACTGTTGACACAGAGCACCAAGCTGGAAAGCAGAGATAACATGTGTCATTGCTGTGGTTTGTCAGATGCTCTGATTCCAACCTCTGCCCCTCCCCTTCCTTTGCTCTGTTGAACAGGTGCTGAAATCTTTGTAGGACTGATTTAGTGAGCAGCAGAAAGAGTTCTTAACTCTCGGCTTCATTCCCTTTTGCAGCTTAAATATGATTCTGAAGCATAAAATAAATCTTAATCTTTCCAAGGAATGATGTGAATCGGAGGCTGGTTGTTGGCTCAATATGAGTTCCTGCTGGTTTTGATAACAGCTCATGATTTGTGAAAATTTAGCATGGATTGATGCTAGCTTGCAACTCACACTCCAGGCTTCCTTGACTAATGGGAAGCAAACAGGGGCTTATATGTGGTTAGAGCTCAGCACCATAATACTTGAAATGCAGTTCATGAAGATCTCAGCTTTCGCATGTGATCCCTCTTTGTTACCCACTGGGTTTCCTGGAAAAGATGTGGATGTTCAGCAGGGTCTTAACTTCTCCACTCAGTCTTCTGTTACCATTTATTTCCACCCCACAGTCCTTACAAATGCTTTGATTACACACTTTCAAGCACAGTAAAGAGACAATTTTACCTATTTGTTTTACAAACGATACTGGCATATAAGTGATACAGAGTACTAAGGTGCAATATAACTTCAGTTTCATTGATTTAAGGTATCCATGTTAGTAGCTTGGTATAATTGTCACACAGAACTAGAATAACCACAGTTATGTTCACTATTTATAGTTTAAAAATGATTTAGAGGAGAA
Organism: Muscicapa striata striata; assembly: GCA_030060385.1. Taxonomy (NCBI): domain Eukaryota; kingdom Metazoa; phylum Chordata; class Aves; order Passeriformes; family Muscicapidae; genus Muscicapa; species Muscicapa striata. Next base: position 1,035,204 of record JAREIS010000101.1, read on the forward strand.
AAGTGTTTTAAGAATGTTATTTAGTGCATCTGATTTAGACTGCAAAAATGATTTTGTAGTTTGTAGTGATTTGGAAAAATATATGCACTTAAAATTTTGTATTTGAGCCTCCAATTGTTTGTTCAATAATTGCATAATACAAATCAAGTTATATTTTGCTGTCAAATATACTGTCATAATCTACAATATTTTCACTGGCCATACTAAAATTACTTCAGTTTCAAATTTTCTATTAATGAGGTCAGGAATTTTGACAGTACTTTCCAGCAACTGCAGATTTGAATAAAGCATACTATTTTCAGAGCAAGGCTGGGGAGAGGCTCTCATCAAGATAGGCAGTTTTTGGAATATTGATAAGGTGCATGATTGACATGCCTATAATTTTGTTTGTTCTAAGCCTCTGTTTGTTTTTGGAACTTGGCTTTTTTAGATGAAATGAAAAGAGCTGTTCACAGTGCTTTTATGAGGCTGGAAGAAACATAGTCCATATTAATATCTTCAATGCTTTCTCTTGTTGTTTGTTTTTTGGGTTTTTTTTCCCCAAGATCTACAGGCTTATTTTGTTTGGTAAAATCACTTCTCATACTAAAGAGTCAGAGCAGACTTCCATTTCTTCAAATACTGCTCAAGCTACCTTAAGTTTTTCTGGCTGAGAAGAAGGCTTACTTTTCCATTCATTTACATTATAGCACAAACCACACAGATAAGAGACAAATATAGGCTGTAAGATCTGCCAGTAGCACTGCTGGATCAGAGTTCATTTAGTGATGTTGGCCCTGTGAATCATAATGTCATCTTAGCCGAGTGGGAGAACTAACCTTGTCTGCAGCAGGATCATATATCAACTTAAAGAGGAAAGAATGTTGCCAAAGAACCACAGCAGCAACCGCTTCACAAAAAAGTAATCCTCTGGCATTAATTTCTTGTCAAGGCTAGTGATGTGTTGCATTTGCCAAGATGAGCTCAGCTGAACTGCAGTATCTTGGAAACGCATGCGATATGTCACTTTTTCTTTATTTCCTTTTTAAAGAATATTGTGTGTTGAAAGTTTCGTTCTGTGAATACTTGCTGTAAATTAAGACAACTATCCTCAAATTGCAGACATTGATCTTGGCTTCTAAAACTCTCAGACTATGCAATTCTAAAGAAGTTTGCTCCTTTAGGTATCTATAAATCTACTTTCTACATGAAGTGACTTTTCCCTTTTCAGTTCCAAGAGTATTCCATTCCTACACAGGCCTGGACGTTATTGAGCCTTTAAAGATGTGCTTAATGTGAATTAGGAATGACTAAAGTGCTTTATGTAAACATAAACCAAACCAGTTGCATGAATATTTGCTTAATACAAATTTTCTATCTGAGCACATAGCATTTATTTGCACTTGCCCTCAACATTCTATATGGGCATCTAATGAGTATTAGTGCAGTGTCACTTTTCAGAGGGAAGGTAAAGATAAGGGAGATAGTTGTTTTGCCTGTGGATATATGATGAGTTGCCATCAGCACCAATGCTCAGGAGCTGTGTCCTTCGTGCCATTCATTCTACTGCCTTCATTCTACCAAGCCAGTAGACTTTCATCTCTCTTGCTGGGGACATTCAGATCTCCTGATGACGGAATGCAGACTGAAAGTAACAATTCAGTGACCTGGTAACTGAATGTCCTTCTCACAGGAGGCAAAGTGTTCCTTTGGGATCCAAAGACATGTGAAAAGTTACACTCAGAGGGAAGTACTACCAAAAAATCAGCTTTTAAGATAACTTTTAAGTCATTCACTGTGGTTTGTTTTTCTGTTGTTGTTTTTTTGGGATTTTTTTGTTTGGTTGGGGGTTTTTTTTGTCCATATAAATAAAGAAATAATATTCAGGGATTTCTTCCTAAGAAAATATTTATTGTCTGCAGAAATATATTTTCACTTGTTCCCATTCAAGTGTCAGGCAAGATTTATGGGCAAAACATTCTCAAAATTTTATTAAGAAAAAATGTCCTCATAGTACTTCTACTCTTCTTTGTATTGGAGAATGGCATGTAGGTGGCTGCTAAAAAGGAAAGCTGTTATAAGTTCCTCAAAAATCTCTCCAGTTAATTGATGAAAATATATCCTCTGGATCTTGCATGCAATACATATATGGAGATGGAGGCAGAGTGCATACTGACAGATTAATGGTCTAAATTCATTAGAGGTTGTTTCCTAATGTATAAATGATAAAATAGCAATTTTAATTTTTTTCATAACTACTTGAAAATCTTTTTCTTTCTGTGACATTCTATATGTATCATTTGACAAAATATCATGAGTAACAGGATACCTGCTGTCACTGTCTGGGGGTCTCTTTAGGCGTGAGACGTCCTCAGAAGGACATGTAGGTGGTTTGTGATTCAGGGTTTTCCTGAAGTCGGTGGCGAGAAACTGCTCGAAATGATCTTCTGCTGTTTCAAGGTTGTTTATTTTATCTTATCTACAAAGTGTCCCAGCCAGGACGACACATGTCCGCTCTACAAAGTGACCATGACAAAAGTGCATGCCTGGGGAGGCAGAACCTATCTTTTATACTCTAATCTACGTCTTCGATATTTACAATCACTTTCCAATACCATGCAGTCTCATTACAATGTCCAGTTCTTTCCCCATCCAATCTGTGGCTCCCAGAATGCAACCCCAACATGGATGACATGAAGGAGAAGAAAGAAGAAGCCTAACACACCCCAAATCCTCCATGTTGACCACATGGCTTTTATCATAAACAATCCAAAAACCTACTTATTCTACACCCTAACACTCTGATTTACACTTTACTTATCTTCAGGGCTTGCATCTCTTCCCTCAGTGTTGGTAGATTTTCCCAAGGAGCTAAATCCAGCCCCTGAGGCACTTGGGCTTCACTCGGGGGTCTCAGAGGCGTCTGCCACGGGGGTTTTTGCATCCCCAGAGGAGCCAGGGATGTACCCTGGACTCCCACAACCTGCTATGATACAAAGTTGTAGAAAAATGCTTGAATTAACTTCTAATTAAGTAGCATGCTGTCTGAATTTATTCTCATTTACATGGGCTGCAATAAAAAGTCAATTTTTAAAAATGATTTTAAGTGCAAGAAGATCCTTCCTAATTAGATGAAGAGTTCACAGATTCATGAAGCGATTCAAGTGTTCAGGGCTGGTTGTGGGTGAGTGTTTGAGCAATCTGGTCTAGGGAAATGTGACCCGGCTCATGGCAAGGGGGTTGAAGCTAGATGACCTTTAAGGTCCCTTCCAACCTAAACTATTCTATGATTCTATGATTCTTTCATTTCCCCTTTTAAAGAAATATACTATTACCTAATTTTGGGTTTCAATGGTGATTAAAACAATAAAAAGATGTTGAGAAATTTGTATGTAGTAGCAGAGACTTTTACGCTTCTTTTCAACTGAATACAATTTTATTGCTAAAATTATTTTGTTTTTAGTGAATTTACACGATTAGAAGCTATTTTTAAAATTCTGTCTTACAGTGTGCTGGTTTTGCACATTTGAAATGTGGTGAGCAGGAAAGAAACCACCCACAGAAACGATTTTCCAAAGAGGAGCTGCTCAGAGCTTCCTCTGTGTCTGACAAAAACCAGTCAGGGATTAGTTTTGAGAACTAACCTGTTAAGCCACTGAGAAAGTTGAACACGCCTCTGTGAACACATGCGTTAAAAACAACTAACAAGCCCAGAAAAATCCTCTCTTGCTTTCCAGTCTTGGCAGAGAGAAGTTCTCTCTCTCTGCCGGTGGCCGGGCAGGGGAGGGGAGGCTGCGGGCCTTGGCCAAGGCAGGGCCAGGCTGTGACATGTCGCCGACGCTGAGCCCAGCCCCGCTCCGGCCCGGGCTGAGCCGGGCGCCGCTGGGCCCCGGGAGCAGCTCTGGCCCGGGCTGCGCTCTCCCCACAGCCCGCACGGCCCGGCGGGGCCAGGCCGGGCCCCGTCCCTCCCCGCCTGCCGGGCAGGGCGAGGGAAGGCCATCAGCCCGCAGCTGGAGCTGAATGCAGCCAAAGCCAGAAAACAGCCATGCAGCCTGAGCAGCCACGCCGTTCGGTCCTGGCGCCTTGAAGATCCTAGCCTCTTCCCCCGGTGTGGCCGTCAAGGAATTCTCCGCCATAAACAGCTCTGGCCGCCACCCGGCAGGGATCACATGGCCATCTGCAGGCCTCGGGTGAGGTATTAACTCTTCCAGTGCACAAATGAGACCTGCAAACATTGATTCTCTCTCTTGAGTGAAAGAAAAGGACAGGGTGGATACACGTAGAGAAACAACATGAAGGCACCAGGGTCAATGAGGAAGGAATCAGGTCGCAGATGGTAGGAGGATGAGGAGATGCCCTAGCTTGGGCTGAAATTCTCTTGTAGGGCTATACTGAAGATATGATTGATACATCAGACTTTTTTCCCTGCAACTCATTGGAAAGCATGGGATGGTTGAAGTGTTCAAATTCTAGATATGAGCAAAGGCATCCAAGCTGAACAAGCAGATGTTGAAGGAGTGTGATCCCATGAGAAATTTGCACAAAGAGAGAGGAGTAATGAAGACCCTATGCCCTAGGGAAGAAGACCTTTGTTCCCAGAGATGAAACTGATATCAGAGATGCATGAAGAGAACCTTTGTTTTGAACAGCTCATGCTTAAAATAGTACCCCATAAGTCTGACATGGCCCATAAATGCAGCTGTGGGAAGGCTATAAAAATGGGAGGAACTTCACGATAGCAGATTTCCAGGTGGCTGCTGTTCATGGAAATTAAAAGCCACAAGAGAACGGTTTTATTTCGGCATAACGAAACGAAAGAGGCTCCTCTCCCTTAGTAAACTAAAAAAAGACTATTCTAAAAGTAATAAACTAACTAATTGTTTCTATACATTGTCAGTAAAAAAGAAAGAAAGTATGTGGAGGAGGAGAAGTATTCTAAAAAATTTATTTTAATTATTATTATTCTTTTTTTTCTATTAACAAAAGTTTACTGTTACAATTTAACCAACACTATACCCCCCGCATACAGTTAGCCCTTTCCTTCATACTCTGCAATAGAAATTCTGATTTTGTTTCTCTTGTGTTTTATCAAATGATGCTGCTAGAAAAGAGAAGACTTACGTAAAAAGTGTGAAGTAGATATTGCACCAAATTTGACTTTTTCTTGATGAGAGGATGAGAAAGTTTCTGTGTTTTTTTCTAATCGAATAAAAACAACTAAAACATTACAAATACCCTATGAGCATCCAAGCTATGACCTTAAATAATTTTTTCCTAGTTCAGGATCTGATGTTACTGGCTATTCTCAATGATGCACTTCAAAACTGTAAAATGATGCTTCATTTAAGCAACCCAGTCTGTTGCAGGTTGATGGTAGGTGTACAAGGCAAGAATATAAGTGCTTTTCATGAAGTGAAGAGGTACATGTGAGTCTTCATTTTTTAACTTTCTTCCCATCCAGTCTAGTAAAAACAAAGATATGCTTCTCTGAGTAACAACATTCCATTAGTTTTCCTTTTATTTGCAAAAATATGATCTATTTTATACTTGAAGGTAAGATTCTGAACTGAATTCATTGACTTTGAATATTTATCAGTTTATGACAGGAAACTGCTTTGGTATTTTGAAGATCGCCCCTATCACTCAAATCTGAGATAAGAGAGCTAACGGTATCTTAGATGTGGTACAGTACAGAGAAAATATGTACTGGAGGGCAGCTGGAAACTCTAGATAGATGCTGTGGAAGAATTTACCTTCCTGAAGAATTGGGACATTGATGTGCTAAGCCCTAGACCCAGAGAGGGAAGAAACAGTGATAATCTGAGGTATTTCATGCTTGTGTGTAGGGTGTTTATTTTTTTCTTTGCTGGACCGTGTTTTCTCTTTTTCTTCTTCTTTTTTTTTTTTTTTTTTTTTTTTTTTTTTCTTTTTTTTTTTTTTCGCTGGGATTGCTGTTAAAATACATGTAACTTTTGAATTTATGAATTTTTAAAAACTAGTTTTTACAATCAGAAAAGCCTGGAAACCCCTGTGGACTTCAGTGGAATTATGGATGAACTGTACTGCTGCTGTCTGTCAGACAGAATCCAGACCTGCTGCAATGTGTATCTGTATAAAGTATATTGTACAGGCACTCAGTATGTTTTTCCTTTCTTTTTAAAATAGAGATGATTTTTTAAATTGTAATCCCTATTCTGCAATTTTAGATAGCTGTCAAGTGTCTTCGTACATTTTTGAATGCATAGATCTGTAGCTCAAGAGTTGTAGATGATAAATCTTTTGTTATTTCAGGTTTGCATTTTCTTGTAGCCATCACTAGGGCAAAGCTACCACATGAGTGGTTTATCCATTGTGACATTTTATTATGTTGAATTACTCAGTGCCAATAAAGAACACAGATTAAAATGAGGAAGAAATTGCCTGTGTAGTTCTGTCTTAAGCTTCAATTGCAGAAGCATAATAGTCTGATCTTATCAATGAGTTCATTCTTGAAATAGACTGAAAAGATTAAGCCTTTTAAGCATAGCCAGCACACAGAAATTATGAGATGAACCTCCAATTTAGAAATCTCTTTCCTTAAGGTCCCATGTAATTAATAATCTATGCAACTTATCTAGAAAAATAAAAATGTCCTCAGAAAATTCTGACTGCAGAAATTCAGGTAGCAAGTAGGAAGAGTTCCTTCCTCTAAAGGTACCTTTGGATTTCTTTTTTTTTGTTTTACCTTAAAGATAAGTTTTAGAGAGGCAAATTGTTTCTTCATAAAGCAATTATTCTACTGAATACGAGGAATTCATTGGCAAAGGGGATTATGGATGCATTTTGATTAAAACCACTACAGTATCTTTAATATTAAATACCTTATTTTCAGTAAACTATTTATAACTTTTATAAGTATATTGTATGGAGAATTATACCTTTTTCCCAAACTTTTAATTACATTTGAAGCTTTCCTGTCTCTTCATTTTTCTTCTTTATTAAAAAAAATGCTACCATCTGAACAGTATGACTATATAGAAAGTAAATGGATTCAAATGCAACTTCAGCATTTTAAAAATCTTTCTATTTATCTAATTATTTTTATTTAATAATTTTATTTTATTATTTTTATTTTTATCTAATTATAATTATTAAAAATTATTGTATTTATAGTAGCACAATGTTGATATTATTAGACTCAACAAATTCACAAAAGAAAGACATTTTTCTTGTACATTTACTTATACATTTTATTGTGCATGTTTATGAAATACCATGTTTTCCTGAGAAAGTGTCTTAAACTCTGATGGAATTCACCTATTTTGTGTTTCTGTTGTAATTGCCCATGTGGAAAAATCTGGTGAACTTTGAATACAAAGTAGTTCATAATACCTTAAAGCAGAAGCAAGATAAAACCCTTCATCTGCAAGGACCTTCCTGTTATCATCTCTGTCTACTTTTCAGTTATTCCTTTTTGCTCTGAATTCTATCTCTCAAACTAAAATTGGTCCATATCCCTTGGTTATTAATTCTGAGCTGGATGTGTAACAGTTAAGAGGGCTCGAAATAGCATGTCTATAGTACAGCCATTGCAAGATGCCCCTAGATTCCTAAAAACTGTTCTTCTTCAGGCAGTTTTTGTCTGCAGGCCAGGTGTTTTACCAGTGCATTTGGACCATTTCTGATTATTGTGCTGTAATTCAGCATTTACCTGGGGTTGTCTGGTCTCTCCACTGGGATGACACCATGAATAGAGTGTTGGTTAGTCTGGCAGCCATTCTAAATAACCCGGTGTGGGAAGAAGTTTAAAAAGAGACAAAAGAATTTGATCTGGGCTTTCCAGTATTTTAACAGCACTTTTTTTTTTTATATTACAAATTTTGCATTTAGGCCTAGAGCAGCACTTTTGTTATAGTAACAGATGTCTCTCCAGACACACGTGCATATTTAAATGGAGTTGGCGTAGTGTAATCTTCTTTCAAAAGAAGATTAATGGAACAGAACTTTTTTTGTCTGCGCAAATTAATTGAATAGTTAAAGGAAGATGGATCACTACTTTGCAATAATTACAGTTGTACTTAGTAGAATTAATACAGTGGATTAGAATTGGTGTGAAATAGCATTATTCTTTTGCACAGTTAAGGCATACTTGTAGCACTAGATTTGTCTGAGTAAACACTGTCACTGCATGCCACTCTTAAGACCATCTATCTCTGGTAATGGTTTTCAAGAGCAAGAACTTTGCAATTCTGAGTTACGTTGAGGTAATACTTAAATAACATCCTCTGAGAACTCACATCAAATCAGTGGATTACTTATTACCTGAGTTGTTTTCTTCATTTTGTTATTCCTCATAATGGAATTAGTAGTGTGAAAGATATATATGAGACAAGTAGTACACACCATCAATTTTTTCCAAGCCTTGTCTGAGCCTGCTGGTGCATGAGTATATGAAGAAAAAAATAATCTATTTCTAGCAAAGAATTGCAAAACTTTTGCTCATTTTACTGTCTAAAAGAACTGTGACAATTTTTTTTTAATTGTAAGAAAAAGTGTTCACACATAAAATTACACAAGTACCCTATGAGTGGAACTCAGTTAAACTTTTTCAACATGGAAATAACCCCAGTAAATTTATTTCTCATGAAGGGATTATCAGAAAATTATATAACAGGGCTGGTTCAATACAATTAATGCTTGATTAAACAATCCTGATGTGAGACATTGTCCATGAAGGCACTGTTGAAGCCTGTAGTACTACTGGCTGTACCACTCACATCTACAAATAGGCTGTTTCCCAGAAGCAGTTTTGTGGTAAGATATACTCTTCAATGGGAAGATCATCTTGTGACAACCCACTGGTTATTTGAAATGTTGGAGTCAGAAGCATACAATGGAAGAGTTCTGTCTGAATGTTTTAAAATAGGGAGACTTTATATTAGGGGAGTTTTTGATACCATGGGTATCAAAACTAATGACAATTAAGTTGAATGACTATGCGTAAGAATTAAGGGGGAGGCCAACAAGGCTGATATCTTACTGGGAGTCTGTTATTGTCCACCCAACAAGGAAGAAGAGGTAGACAACTTATTCTATAAGCAGCTGGAGAATGTTTCAGGATCAACAGCCCTTGTTCTTGTAGGTGACTTCAACCTACTAGACATCTGCTGAGAACTTATTACAGCAGAAAAAAGGCGGTTTATGAAGTTTTTAGAGTATGTCGAGGATAACTTTCTGTCACAGCTGGTGAGTGAGCCCACTAGGGAAGGGACTATGTTAGATCTGTTATTTGCAAATAGAGATGGGTTGGTGGGAGATGTGGTGGTTGGAGGCCGCTTGGGGCACAGTGATCATGAAATTAGAGAATTCTCAATATTTGGTAAAATCAGGAGGAAAGTTAATAAGACTTTTACATTGGACTTCCAGAGGGCAGACTTGGGCTTGTTTAGGAGACTTATTCAGGGAGTTCCTTGGGAAGCAGCCCTTAAAAACAAAGGAGTTCAGGAAAGATGAGTTTGCTTCAAAACAGAGATCTTGAGGGCACAGGAACAGATGAGTCAATAAGATAAACATACAGCCTGGTTGGGCAACGAGGTTTTGAAGGAACTTAGGGATAAGAAGAGAAGGCATCATCTTTGGAAGGAGAGACAGATCTCTCAGGAAGTTTTTAAGGGAGCTGATAAGGCATGTAGGAAAAATATTAGAGGGGGCAAAGTTCTGTTTGAACTTAATTTGGCAACTTTTCTAAAAGATAACAAAAAATGGTAAAAGGAAGGGTAAGACTAGTCTTTGTTCTCTATTGGATGAGGGAGGGAACTTAGTAACTGCAGATGAGGAAAAGGCGGAAGTGCTTAACGACTTTTTTGCCTCAGTCTTTAGTGGGAAGATGGCTTATCCTCAGGACAGCTGTCCTCCTGGATTGGTAGATGGTGTTAGGGAGCAGAATAGTGCCCCCCGTTATGCAAGAGGAGCCAGTCAGAGAATTGCTGAGTTGCTTGGATGTTCATAAATTTATGGAACCAGATGAGATCCATCCCACGGTGATGAGGGAGCTGGCAGATGAGCTTGCAAAGCCAGTTTCCATCATTTACTGACAGTCCTGGCTCACTGGTGAGGTTCCAGGAAGCTGGCCAATGGAAGCTGGCCAATGTGATGCCCATTCACAAAAAGGGTGGGAAGGAGGATCCTAGTAATTATAGGCCAGTCAGCCTGACCTCAGTACCAGGTAAGGTAATGGAACAGTTTATACCGAGTGCCATCACACAGCACTTACAGGATGGCCAGGGTATCAGACCCAGCCAGCGTGGGTTTGAGAGGGGTAGGTCGTGTTTGACAAACCTGGTCTCCTTTTATGACCAAGTGGCCCATTTGGTGGATGCTGTGGATGTTGTGTACCTGGACTTCGGCAAGGCCTTTGACACTCTCTCCCACAGCATTCTCCTGAAAAAGCTGGAAGCCCACAGCTTGGACAGGAGCGCTCTTTGCTGGGTTAAGAACTGGCTGGACGGCCGGGCCCAGAGAGTGGTGGTGAATGGTGCTGCATCCAGCTGGTGACCGGTCACCAGTGGTGTCCCTCAGGGGTCTGTGCTGGGGCCTGTTCTGTTTAATATTTTTATTGATGACATGGATGAGGATATTGAGTCTTTCATTAGTAAATTTGCAGATGACACTAATCTGGGAGCATGTGTTGATCTGTTGGAAGGTAGGAGGGCTCTGCAGAGGGACCTGGATGGCCAGAGTCCAATAGGATGAGGCTTAGTAAGTCCAAGTGCCGAGTCCTGCATTTTGGCCACAATAACTCCCTGCAGCGTTATAGGCTGCGGCCAGTGTGGCTGGACAGTGCCCAGGCAGAAAGAGACCTGGGGGTGCTGATTGACAGCCGACTGAACACGAACCAGCAGTGTGCCCAGGTGGCCAAGAAGGCCAATGGCATCCTGGCCTGGATCAGCAATAGTGTGGCCAGCAGGAGCAGAGAGGTCTTTCTTCCCCTCTACTCAGCACTGGTGAGGCCACACCTTGAGTGCTGTGTCCAGTTCTGGACCCCTCAGTTTAGGAAGGACATTGAGACACTTGAGTGCATCCAGAGAAGGGCAACAAGGCTGGTGAGGGGCTTGGAACACAAACCCTATGAGGGTCTGAGGGAGCTCATGTTTAGCCTGGAGGAGAATCAGAGGTGACCTTATGATGCTCCACAATTTCCTGAAAGGTGGTTGTAGGCACGTGAGGGTTGGTCTCTTTCACAAGGCAGCAACTAACAGAATGAGAGGACACAGTCTTAAGCTGCACCAAGGGAAATACAGGTTGGATATTAGGAAAAAGTTTTTCACTGAAAGAACAATGAAGTACTGGAATGGTCTGCCCAAGGAGGTGGTGGAGTCGCCATCCCTGGGTGTTTATAAAAAGACTGGATGTAGCACTCAGTGCAATGGTCTAGTGAAGATTTTAGGGCATTGGTTGAACTTGATGATCTTGAAGGTCTCTTCCAACCTGGTGATTCTGTAATTCTGTGAAAATAGGATGAAACATAATTTTGGTTGGGTATGACAACTAAGACTTTCATTAAACTGTTGGCAAAACACTTGGATGAAAGGGAGAGATATGATTTATATTCAGCTAAAGAAATCAAGTGAAGGGTGGCAAAAGGAAAGAAAGCATATGAAAATTCTTTAGACTAAAGACAAGAGTCCATGGGTTGAACAAACAAGGTTTGTCTTTATTTGCATATTTCTAGTAGTAGCTGAAAAATAGGCTAATATTTTTCCATGTACTATCTCCTTGCTTCTGCTAATCCTCAGTGTGAAATCTCTGAGCAGCAGATAGCTCTTGTCAAAGAAACCTGTGTGGCCAAAAAAAGAGTGTGAGATCTAGAACAAACCCTGCAATACAAAAGTGGCAGTAGTCTGAGACTATGGCAAGACGTCACAACATAGATTTCGCAGTTATGTGTGTTTCCGTCTAGGGAAAGTCTGTGAGGACCTTTCAAGTACCACATGTGTGTGTTTCCACAGTTTTATTCTCTACCTCATGGCTAACCTTTTTCACTTTTTCCATTCTATTATAAACCCATAGAGAATAATTTGTATGGTAATTTTTGTGAATTGAATATCCTGGGAGATAGATTAACATCATTAAACTATTATCACGTTCAGCATTCCTGTTGCCAAAAATGGAAGGCTAATCTTACTCAATTAATTTCTTATGAAATGCTTTTCTTTTTCTTTTTTATTCCCAGATCCATGTAGATATTTTAATTTTGAGTCTTAGAAAATGTACTAAGGTTGTATCAATTTAGAAGTGCTTGCAAGTGATGATGGTTAGAATATTTAGAGTACTTAAAATAAATATATTTAGCAATAGCATAAATACTTCTTACTCTCCTAAAGGAGATTTAATTAATGAAGTTAAGGGTTCTTCCTTGGTCACTATCTACCAATGAGCACAATCATCTCATCTTTTTTTGCAAAACATTATTAGATTCAGCAGAAATGTTTGGCTGAACTATCAGGTCAAAAGCTAGTTCTGCTTCTGCTCTCCACTGGATGATTTTTGACTTAAGAGGATTAAGTTATTTCTTCCTTAAAACATTCAAATTTCTTTCATGATCATGTAACTGTGGCAGCAGCCACATCTCCACTTCATACTTAATCTCTAGTCTTTCTATTAATCATATTACATTTCCAATTAAGTTCTACTTATGAATTTGTTTCAGTGGGGTTCTTAGGGGAATCAGTAAATGTGTTTTATAATTAAGTGCTCAAATATTAGAATTTAATAGTTTTTAATTAGAGGGTTTTTAAATTAGAAATCTGTCTTCCTATACAATTTGAGGAGGTAGAATCTAATTTACATCTTCACCTGAAGGAAAATTCATAAAATGAACTAAACTAAAGCAGTGAAATACATTTTTAATTAAAGGGAGGAAACTGCTAATGAAGTGCAACTTAGGAACATAAACTAATAGTGTATAACATCATATAGTTTCTTTATGTTAGAGAATGAAATACAGTGGTTTAAAAAATTAGAAACATTACTTAAAGCAGTGATTTTCAATTTGCTGTATGAACTGTCCCATGGCAGATGTATTCCCATTATCTTCAGTCTCATTATAGATATGAATATGTACCTACTCAAGCACTTGAATAAGGACTAATAATATTTGCATTGTTCAGTGGCCTGCATGGTGTAATGCAAATAACTACTTGATACTGAATATGTTTGGGTGTATGTCTATCTGTTTGTAGCTATTTTCTGTGACACAGGAGTCTTACAAATGTTGATGGGTGGTCAGGGTTGTGTTCAGAGTTAGAAATCCTGTTTTCTCCTTCACTGAAAGCTCACTGCAAGCAAAATGCTGATTCTGTGGGAAAATCAGCACAAATTCTACATGGCATATTGGCTAGGAGCAGGTATTGAATTGCAAGCTCCAGCACTCAAAGAATGATTTTTCTCTAATAGCTAGAAAAAGAGTGCTAAGTTAAGACCAGTACTAGCAGGCCTGGTTTAAGATGTAAGTAAAACAAGCAATTGCCTGCAGCTTATTAATGGGACTGGCCTTTAGGAAAACACTCATGATATTTTTGTGCCCGACCTCTGAGAGCTTTAGTCTGCAGAGACAGTAGTGTGAGGATCCCAGAATACATTTGTTACTGTGCACAGAAGCTTTTCTCAGATCTGAAGCCTGAGTAGATGCTGAGCCATCTTGGTCCATTCTAAGCATGCTACTTATTCATGAAAAATTACCTAAATGTGCAGGCTCAGCTGAAAACATGGGTATTTTTTGGCAGCCTGACTGGAGAATTAGGATATCAGGTCTCCAGTGTATCCCTGCAAGTAGGTCTAGACACTGCCCGAAGCATTTTCTGTGTGTTGGTTATGACCCGGAGGGGAAATAAGCTTCTGACACAAGCTCTTTGTGTGTCCCAGTAAGAGGACTACAGATCTTGCACCAGCTTCTGCTTCCTCCCATTGCTGCTGTAGGGAAAGGTGAACAGGAAAAGGTGTCTATGTCAGGGAGAATGGAGTTCCTGAAGACTTGTTCTTCCCTTCTGCCTTGCATCCCCTTTACCAGGGAGGGCAGTAACTTAGTTACTTAAGATTGGGACTGCATGGCAAGGACACCATGTTAAAGAAGGATCTGGGGTGAGCTGTATGTGTAGGCTCACATTTGGTTATTTAAGTAGAAGGGTGTGTTTCATTTTGTCATTCTGGTGTGCAGAGAGGGATGTCATGGGGGACTATATTCCCTCTTGAGTATAGCCTTGAACTATCCAGAAAGGATGATTCAGTCTTGAGATTAGGCAGGGAGCCTGATACAACAGAGGCAGAGAAGGCACCCTGGCAAGCAGGTATGGCTTAAACTCCACATTAATCTTCCAAGCAAGGGTCCATCTGAGCCCTAGGGGCTTTGTTGGCCATGAGCAGACATTTCAAACTGCTAGAGTTTCTCTGCTGTGATTTTTTTACCAAGCTGTGTTATTTTTAACATTATTTAGCACAGTTTGAGATTTGTACAAGAAATACCTCACATAATGGTATGTGTTTTGGTAATCTGACCCCAGACTTTGCCTCAGTTTCCTTATTCTCTGATGGCAGCCCTGCAGCACCTCTAGTTTTCATCAGTCTAGCTGTGGCCACTCGTGAGCAGCGGCTGAAGAGACAGGCAGAAAGTGCACACAAGTATCAACACTAGCTGGTATGTTCATGACATTTGTCTTCTTGCTTGTGCCATGTTGGCATATTGAGGGTAAATCACTCATACCTTTAAACGATTGGATCATTTAAGGAAGCTCTTGGGTTTGCCACCTTTATAATACACAAATTATATAGTCTGTAATTGCAATTATATGAGTATATATTATTTTACCTCATAGTAAGTTGAATTAATGTAAATTGTAAACTGGGTCACAAAACCTGCTGAAAATGATCTTATATTAGTTACTTTGGTGGTGGTGATTCTGACAATTTGTGATTACTCTGTGCTTGCTGTATTTTTTCTTTTTGGCTAACCAAATTGACATTTTCCGCTAAATTATAGATTGAAAAATTCAGTATTGAGTGATGCTGACTGTTTTGGTAAGAAGATCAGATGGAACACCACAGTGGTGTGGATCACTCACTATGATAAAAAATACTTATCTATTATGCCCTTCATTAATATTTCAGGATTCAGACAGTAAAGGGAGCAATTTATCTCAGTATAAGTTAGAATATTGTTTAATAAGATTTTCTGAGGAGACAAGATTAATGTTAATAATGATTTTTCATTGACAGGAAAATAGTGTTAACATTAGTAAATCACTTTTCCTGTTAAAAGAACAGCATTTGTTTTATAGCTATTCAGAACAACAAGGTTAAACTGAAAAAAAAACCTGGACTATAAACAAGGTCAGGCCTATAAAAAAGTAAAACCTGAATCTGTTTTCCTAAACTAAAATCTTATTAGAATGAATTTTCTGCTGATCAAAATGAAGGTGATGAAGGCTATAAAGCTATTCAAGCAGAATAATTCAACTTCAGTATCTCTCCATTCCAGGAAGTGGCTGTTTATTTTTTTATGTAGTCTCAAACAGGGAATTTGAAGCCCATCTAATTAAGCTTCAAGTCTTCTGTGTTTTGTAGCCTCCTTGATTCTGAAAATAATACATGCAACTTCATTTCACTTCTCAAGTTTTAAGGCATAAATGAGTTTGGTACAGAGTTTCCTGAAGATATATTAAGCAAAGTCTATACTCAAGAAAACAATACATTTGCTGTGCTAGGGTAAATGCTTCCCATTCAGAATATATTTGGGTTCATTAAGGTGACACACAGACATGAATGTGAACTATTTGGCTTCTGCGAGATTGCTCATACACAGCTAAGGGCTTTTCTAGGTTACAGCGACATACATGCTGATACTTAATATGGCAATGTTGTACTGATAATATTTTCATGAAGTCACAAATAAGGTTTGTATCAATTCATGTCTAAATTAATCTACTTCATATAGAGTATTCTACAGATATATACAAGAGTAATTATGAGTGCAATACCTTTACGCCTACGTTATGAGTATGTATACAGAAAAAGTATGTTCAATACCGGCATTCCTAAACTTCATGTCAGTCCACATGCACATATCCACACAAACAGCATAACCAGGGCAAAGCTCTGGCATAACAGGAACCTTTGGGATTGATGACTTCCCATTCTAAATTGTTCTGTGTTCATATGCAAATGATACAGTCTTTCTATTGCCCTCAGTCCTGCTGAATTTCCAGACTAGTAGTCTCTATGATTTTTGTGTCTCTGTGGATATTTAATTAACTAGGGAAGGAAAAGAAACTAAAGCTGCAGAAATAGGAAGACAAGTAGCTCATAAACTGGTGCTAATAAATCATCTTGTCTACATTTTTCAGAGAAAGGAAGCTTATTTTTGATATTTTTTTTATTTCTCAGATGTGTGGAGGATTTTTGGCTAAGAAATTCCTCAATTTACATGCAAAAATAGTCCTTTGTTATGAAGAAAAAAATATGGATAAAACAGTGGGAGGAAATATCTGTCTCAACATTTCTTGGTTTTGTTCTTGTTTATTTTGAATAAGCAATGAAAAATATCAGGACAAGTATAACACAGGTGTGAAAGTGAACGTTGGACACAACTGAACACATAATATCTAAGTATTTCTTTCACTGCAAATATCCATCTGTCCGTGAACACTGTTACTGCAGAATCTTGCCTGTAGCCAAAATAGTGGTAGGGTATCTGTAAAGGTTTTGAAATCAAAACCAGTGAAAGACTCCAAGTCAGAAGTATAATTTAATAGGAAAAAAAAAGAGGAAAAATAAAATACATGCAATAGTACAAAAAAAAAAAAATAAAGAAAAGACCAAAAACCACTGACCAAGTCAGAATACAGTGTGACCTGCTAGTTAGTGTGGTGATAGCAGTCTGGATGAAGTGGTCTTCTTGAAGTGGTGATCCTATAGAAATTCTGACAATGATCTGGGTAGCTCTTGTCCTCTGGAAACCAGTTGGTAAGAGCAGCTTTGGTGTTCCAAATCTCAGTTTTTATCTAGGTAGGAAAGACTTAGCTCCTCCCCCTGGGTGAAGCATCTTACCACAGGATGATGTAATTTTATCAGTCATGCAATGGGACTCAATGGACCATTGAGTCATTAACAGAAGATATGTTCCTGGAGAAAGGGGAGGTCGTGGGAAAGATAAAGAACATTGCCCCATGCAGCTTTAACAGATGGCCCATTAGCAGAGGATATCTCCCACAGAGAAAAGAATCACTGCTCCACCTGGTTTCAGCCGATGATGATAGAATACATCCCTTTGGGCACATCTTTACATTGTAACCTAGGACAATATCGCTTGGGCTGATCACATAAGCATGGTCCACATGGTCTAACATACAGAAATGTAATTTTGTTGCTGTGCTCTATGCTGAAGCACATAAGTTAAAATAATTCTGAATATTAAAGGTTCTTGCTATTTTGCTAGCAGATGCTAATTTTGTTTATAGTTTTGTACTTGTATTTAAGGATTCTGCTGTACTACAGAAATATTAGGAGATGAGAATGTCCCAGTCAATCCCTTTGAGTCTATTATTTCTGCACATAGAATCTGTGTGTACTTATGTTTTCAAATGAACAATTTATTTTTAAAGAAATCATTTATTCTCTGTGCAAAGAATCTGAAGAGGGATGTCATGGTATCTGGGAGATGTGCAAAGTTTTCTCTGGTAGGAAGAAGATCAGCTGACTTACTTATACCATGTCTACTGAGCTTTAAGTTAAATTTCAGCTCCTCTAAGATGGAATCAAAGCTCTTGAAAAATTCTGCTCATGGTTGTCAGATTGATGTTTGCTTGAAACAAACACCAGCAGTAAACATGGCCTGAAAGATTTATTCAGGGAATAAAGCATAACATTTACACAGAAAGAGGGCAGCATTAGAGTGAAGAGAGATGATCAGAGCTGACCTTTGGCAAGCAGTACAAATTACTAAGTATGAATGCCCAGTCAAATAAATTAGTTTCCAGAACAGTTAATTCTTTATGAAAGAGAAGGTCAGACAGAGAAAATATGCTATTTTAGTGTATTAAGCAAAAATGCCAGATTTCATTTTACCAAATAACAGTTAAGAAAAGTAATTGGTGGAGAGCTAAAAATTACTTAGAAGTATAAAGCTAAAGTCAAATTACTTCAAAAACTGGTAATGAACTGTTGCTGAAGGAAGAGTAATTGCATTGACTGAACTAGAGATCCTTGATTTTTTTCCTAAAGGTCTCACTTGCACTTTGGGTGAATGTCTTTGAGTAAATGTCTTTGAGTAAATGTCTTCTTCCTCTGTTTTATCTGTGAGAAGTAGGAGTAGCAGCACAGCCTTTAATTGTTCTATTGTTTGCATAAGGTTATTTTCTTGTGTGTTTTTCATTTTTTTTATGGTCAGCATTATTCTATAGATCTGGTAGCCTTTTCATCTTGCAGATCTGTACTGATTATTGCAATTTATGCTCCATACAAAATGGCTTTACTACAAACGTGATCCTTCTCTCATATCAAGTGACTTTGTTGTAAATATGACATTAGTATGAGCCAGTCAGCTTGCCAGATTGCTATTAGTTTGTAATAAACATTTAGAAAAATGAAGCATTAAAGGAAATCAGCTGTTTCATGTAGTTGCTGCATATTTATAGACACTCTGCTTACATGAATTAATTAGTCCCTGACTGGGGGAGGTACACTGTATCTCCACCTCCTGGCATCTTTCCATTCTGTTTCTTCTTGCACTGTTCTCTACTGTAATGACACCCACAAGATAAAATTAATATTTTAAAAACCACAGGGTGTAATACAAGGTGATTGTAATACAGCTTGAATGTTGCCATTCCTCAGTACTTGTACACACAGAAGATAGTTAACTTCTACTCTAGTAATATTATTTGTCAATTAAAGAACTATCATGATGCAAGCTGTGTTGTCCAGTCAAAAAAAAGGATTTTCTGGTTATTGTTTCACCTCATCATTTAGGGCAGAATTGACTGCTGTTTTGTGATTATACAACAAGAAACTAGTCCTAGCAGTAAGACAGAGGTTTCATTAGTAGTTATTTACCGCTGAGGTTTTCATATAATACCAAACTCTTTTATGACACTTGACTAGTTGAGCACTGGCATTGTTAGTTTTCTCTAAAATATTATGTCAGTCTAGATGATTTTTTCCCCCTCCAAAACCTTCAGTTTTATTTTTTTGTTTCCAGTAAAATAACTTTCTGCTTTGTCAAAGGGTTAGATATGGCAGAAAAACTTAGATGTTCTTTAAAAGGTTTTTCTTTTAAATATTCATAATTTGCCCAGCCATCTGTCAGTAGTGCACCTTTATGTATAAAGAACATTGCAGAATAGGTAATATCAACTAATTGGAATGAAGGTGAATACTTCTGAGGTAACAATTACGGTTGGTTCACAACAGTAGGCATAACAGGCTTTTCTTAAGGCATCCAAAATCTGGACTGCTAGGACAAGCAATTGAATTAATACTTTAAAATATAATGATCAGCAAAAACTGGCAGCTACAATTTGAAGGAGGCATTCAGCATAGCTGGAGATTACAGGAAAGCAGAAGCAAATGCATTTTACCTTAGAATGTCACTTGTCATTCTTTTGCAAAACAAAAAAGTATGGTAGAAGGTAGTTAAACTTTAGCTCTGAGTGTGATGCTCTGGAGCATCAACTCTGCACATTTACAGAAGGTTCTTTGGACGAGGACATTCCTCAAGTAAATCAGAGTTGTCACAAGGAAGTTTTTTAATGAGTGTTAGCCATTGATGAGAGTTTGATCCAAGAGATGAGAGCAGATGAGAATTAACTGGGATTTTTCAAGGAAGTTAACACACTAATAAATGGCAAATACTTCTTAGTAGCACTACATAATGCAAGTTAATTATTGTCTCTGATGCACTTGTGGTCAAATATCAATGCAAATTCCTGACCAAACATTTGCAGGTCTTAAATAACATTAGTAGGCATAACTGCTGTTGGTTGTAATTGTTGTATTAGCAGCATTTTTAAGATGTCACTTAGTGTGCACGGTAAAGCCATTTGGGCATCCAGCAACCCTGTAAGAAAGGTAGGAGTGTGCAAATGAATACTCTGACTTAGTATATTGTCTTTTCTGACAATGATATGACCTGATATGACAGGTAATGTCATATCTATATTTGGAACTTCATAGTGTACACTAAAAAAAACAAAGCACAGATAATTAGGGTTCATATGCCAAATTAAAGAATCAGAGCATAATGGCTAATGAGAAATATTTTTCTGGGCAGAAGAACAGATCATGTGAGTAGCATCTATCTAGCAACAATTTAAACATTTTTATCACCATCAGATTAATAATCAGTTTTATCAGACTTTTCAGTAAAATAATATTCACATTAAAATTTTAACATCGCTACTTTATGTTACACTGCACTTCTACAAAGTAAGTTTAATATTGAAGCTGTTTATTAGAATGAGGTGTAGCCTTTTTAGGGCGTCTTTCTGACAGATACGTGACAGATTGTTATGGAACAGAAAGTTTTGTGCAGTGCCCTGACCATTAGGCTATGCAAATTATTTCTGTTCCTGGGTTGCCAATGAACAGTTTAGTTTAAAACTGACCTCGTTTCTCCTTATCCCAGGTATCAGAAGTAGGATTGGAGAGCTACTTGGGTGGTAGATGCCTTTTCTGTGGAGTATAGTTACAGTCCACAGCGGTTCTTGGGCACAGTAATGTAGTGATGTGACATTTTTGCAAATCACAAAGCAGATTCCTAAATCAAACTTGTCCTTGATGATCACTTGGTATGTTAATAGATTAGATTTTAGCTTCCCTTACACCGTCTAATTTGTCTCTTTTGTGTACTCGCCTTTTCACCTACCTGTGGGATTATTATGATACTCTAATAAAAGATTAGGCATTTGCAGTTTATTCCTGGAGGGATTTGACTCTTATTTTCATCTCTTACTGCCAATCAGCAGCCTTATATTGAAAGGTAATTATATTATCCTCTAGGACTCTTTCCTGTCTTCACTGACTGCATATAAATTCAAGGACTCAAGTTTGCTAAAGGACTCTGCTTGATAGGCTGTCATGGCAATGCTTTGTAACAAAAGACTTCAAAGATATTTCCTGGGTGGGGGGGAGGAGGGGGGGGGTTGGAATTGTTTGAGCTTTTTTGGTTTTTTTTTTCTACTTCTAAGAAACTTTTTCTCTGAAACATGGCAACATGGCTAAAACAAAGCGCTTTTCCACTCCTGTATCTTATGATACTAAATGTGCATAATATGAATAGAATCTGATACCTGTATTCAAAACTGAGTTTCTTTTGGCTCATACAGGATAATTGCCTACAGATACCTGTGTAATTCACTTTATCTTCATTAATGATGAGTACCAATATGAGATAACAATATTATATGTTCATTTGGAATGATTTGCTGGTTTTACTGTGAAGCTTGTGAAAAAAACATATCCTGCTATTACCTCTTTCTTACCTTCATTGACTGTGTTTTGTTGAGTGGTAAAATCTTCCCCCATAAAGACAATGGATATGAATCATATACTCAGAAGAAATTTTATTCAGTTAGAACTTATTATTTCTGCAAGTCACATTTCTGACTAAAAATGCAGCTTAAATGCATCATTAGCAATCATTATGGTGGAATGATACAAGTTTAAACATAAAAAGAGTTTTGTTTGTTTTAAATTTCCTCGAGATTTAAAACAAACAAAAAAAAAAAAAAAAAACCCAGTTGGATTGGTATTCACACCTGGATAAAGGCATTTAAGAAGGCTTGACCACTGGTTAAATTAGGTTCGACATTGGGTCATTGGTATGTTGCCTAAGCTAAAAGGGATCTAAATTAATCTGTGTTAAAGCTTGTATGGGTTTAAAAGATCCAATTAAAATTGTTGCAACTTTTGTTCTGAAGTCAGAAGCATACAATCAGAAAACAGATATCCCTTAAAGACCTATAATTAATCTTCGTTTTTCTCCTAAAGAATTCTGAATTGTTACTTTAAATAACATTTTTTTGTCATGAGCTTGTCCATAGTGCATCCTTATGCAGTTACCCACTTATTTCATTTCTTTCTTGTTGCTTCTGGTAGTTTTCTAGATGTTTTTAAATTATATTTTCAGTTTTTGCTAGTCATTACCAGATATATTGATTTTTAATATCTTTATTTCATAAATTTCTGCAGTTCCTTGATTTTTTTTTAAACCAATTTTTCCTCGTTCCATTTTTGCAATTAGAAATTTTCTACTATGGAAAAAGAACAGGAACAAAGTTCCTAACAGATTAATATTTCCAGATATTTATAAGCTTTTTTTATGTTTTACACCTGACACTTAAGAATTCCCAATGCCATTGTTAAAAAAAAAAATAAATAGGGGTTTTTCTAGTTATGAAGACTTTGACAAAAATGTTTAGAATTTTTGTGGGAAATGCATTTTCCATCAGAGAAAAGATGCATTTGTTTAAAAAAAACAACTGGAAACTACTAAATGGAATAGGCAGGGAGTTTTATTTGGCTCTACTATTTTGAAACTCATATTTAGGTAAATTTTGTTTAAAATGTCATTTTGCTTAATTTTTTTTTTTAGCTCTGTGTACTCTCCTTACCTTGTTCTATTCTTAGCAGGCACTGAAAATCAAATGAAAATTTCTGTGTATGTTGTGTATTAGAAGATTACTGTTGATTTTAAAATATATATTCTGGAAGGATACTTATTTTTATGTCCTTATTTTATTTCTTGTGTTTTGTAGGGTCACTTGGAAATAGGACTACACATAAAAAAAGACACAGATTTAGGAAAGTATGGATTACTGCTTAGTTCTGTGCCTGAAATATGTACCTTATGACTGAAGAGCTTTAGAGGGAAGAAAGATAGAAGGTTAAACCTCAAGACATGCACTCAGTATGGCATGAATCAGGGACACAGAGATGCTGCCCTTTTTTTTCTCTTTAAGTTTTCAAAACAAACAGGTGTCTCAGCTATTATTTTCTTTTCTATCGCTAAGCAGGAACTTCTTACCTGTTGCACATGGAAAGCAGCAATGGAATAAACACATTAGCTTATTTTCCTGCTGGTAACTGAGCCAGAGTAAAGGCCAAAAGCTACACTTAGAGAGGTTACTTGGCTTTTATGGAATAGCTTTCCATGGTTTCTGATGTAACGGTGATCACTACCCAACTCACAGGCTAAAAGTTTCTAAATATTTTGAGTCTTGTCTTATTACTCTTAAAATCTCATCTATTTGATGTAAACAGTATGTTATAATAACATTAAAGTGATAAATCAACTGATTTTTTAATGGATGCTGAACTTGGAAACCAAGGTGTAAGATTGGTATAAGGCTTGTGCAGAAATAATTACAATGATTTAAATGCAAGAGACCAGTTCATTTACACTGTATTTGTAGATATTTTTCATTTAAAGTTGTGACTTTTCCATTTGAAAGTGTTAGTTCCCTTGCTCAAAAAATTTTCTGTGTATCTTTTAAGACCATTAATTCCTTTTAATGAAAAGCTTTATTTTATTTTAAAGAAATTGATACTTCAGCAAATTTTACCAATTAATCTGCTTTTATTAGTTGTTTGGCATTTAATACCTGTCAGATTAAGAAAAAAGAGTTATTCAATCATTTATAAAAGTTTGTGTTCACATCTGGTAGGTAGGGAAACAACCTTTTTCACAGGCAAAATTATTGGGATATTATTCATAGGAGAAGAGCATCAAGAGAGAAAAGATGATTGTGGAGTCTTCAAAACTTCCACATGTGCTCTGCTAACAGTTGCATTTTAATAATTTCCAGCAACAGATTATTTGTTTTGAGCTTCACATGTGATGTCATCAATGGAGGCAGTAATGTAGAAGTCAACAACTCTCGTCCTGTTGCCAGGCTTTGAATGGTGCCTTTTAAAAAAACGTCAGAAAGGCATTTTTTGGCCAAATTGCCTGATTTACCCCACACCTTAGGACCATGTCACATGCTGTCAAGCCATAAAAGAGAGGGAAATTGTTCCCAGTCATCTAATAAAGTAAGGTACAAAACTGTTTTTAGGTATTTTAATTATTATTCTGTAAATAAGTTGTTATGACAGCTAAAATTTATTAGAAGCAAGTTCCACTGAACTGCACAACATATTATGCCAAGCAATAATTTGAACTCTACATCTTGAAGCTGAATCACTATTTTTAATCACTGAGATTCATATGATGCATTTGGAGGCATATAAAAAGAAGGGTTTTTTTCCTTCAGGGCTGTTTTCCTTAGATAGCTTTCTTAGGATGCAAAGCATATAGTTTCATCTATTTAAAGCAGCTTAATTGGGAGAATCTAAGGACAAAACCAGAGCTCTAGGTATGGCTTTTCCTTTCAAATGAGATCATTTCTTCCCATCCTCTATCTTGTTATTAAACTGGTATTTGCTCTGTGTTATTTTTGTAAAAATAGTAAGTTAAAATTATGTTGGCACTGATACTTTTCAGCTGTAAAACTTCAAGCTGGATATCTTTGAAAATCATCTGTTTTCTGTGAACTCAAATTATTTGATCTGCAAATGACACCAGGAAGCTCTTGTAAGATGTTTGCTTTTTGGTAATCCAGTCTTTGTTGTGCTTCTTCTACTTATGGGCATGTTACTTAAATTTGCCTCTATTATATGTCTCCCAAATAGTACCTGAGCTTGCATAAAAGGAGAATTTGTAAAACTGCAATTAAAAAAAAAAAAAAATATTTTGAGGTTAAAAAAATAGGTTTTTATTTATTTCAGTATGCATGAAAACAGGAAAAAAATCCCAAACTGTTTATCTTATATTTATCTACTTCTGAATAATAGAATGAACTTTTTCCTGATTACTTCAATAGCAGATGGTAATGCTTCCTCAATACACAGGTTTAAATATAACACCAGTTACATGATTTCTTTTTGCAAGTAAAATATAAAAACCATGTAGGATACATACTCAAGTTAGTTGATCTGGGCTGATCTGCTCAGGAATTAAGTTTAAAAAATAAATAAAAGCCTAGCAACCCTTTCTATTTTGGAAGCAGCTTGTGTCTCACTGGCTCATTTTCTACCTCATCCATATACTCTTTTATCATTTTTGGTGGGGAATAAAGATGTAAAGATACAAAGCTGTTTTCCAAAGGTACCTGTGATATTCAGTTCATGTCTTGTTTTCTTAGGGTCTCAGGCATTTAGGAAGTTTAATGCTGTTGAACACCAGTTTCTAGACAGCAGATTCCTTTAGAAAATGACATGGCCTTCAGCCTTATTCACCATTAAGAATCATGTTAAAAATTACAACACTAATTCCAAACCATTTGGTATGAGGCTCTACAATCCAGATCTCTTACTTAGGTCACTGCATAGTTCAGGCTCTCTAGCTGTATAAACCTGTATCAGCACTACACTGATATGTTTCTACAGCTTCTAGCTCTGGGATTATTTTATTTATGGCCAGTGTTGGTGTCTGGGCAGTGGTGCAGTAAAAAAAAATCATACATAAACATAAGGCACCGCTGGATCGATCAGTCTCATTCACGCTTTTCTCATAATCTCAGAAAGATATTTGTGTAAGAGCTGGGCATTGACAAGCCAGTGTCCAGTTACCTGCACACCTCCACATTCATCAGATGTGTATGCAGAAGCAGATACTGTCTTTTATATTTGAAGATAAAAGGCAATCTCAGCCTCCATGCCAAAACATCAAGGCTTGGAATTTTATACAAGCAGGATCTTGTTCAAAAATCATTTTGTCCTCTTCAAATGGACACTCTAGGCTTTGGAAGGCATTAATTGACACAGAAAAAAGGGACCTGGTTCTTTGTTAGAGGAAAATAGATTGAAAAAGGTACAAGCTGTTTAAATTAAAAAAGCTTTTTGTTATCTGTAACTGAAATTGGCAGTATCAACCTCAGCAGCTGTCAGAAATAAGGAAGCAGAATAAATGTTACAGATTTGTATCATAGGTATGGAACTGGGAGATCTAGCATCTTCATCCAAAATACTATACAAAATTAGTAAACAGTTCAGAAAATCTGTAGCATCATTGATGTTCCTGGATGATATTTAACATGCTTAAGAGAAAAGAACTTATATTTTCTGTGGGAAGAAGAATATGCAATAAAGAATGCTGCCATCTTCCTTAAAATGAAAGTGAACTGCAAGAGGAAATAGATGAATTGTGGGGGAATCTATTTAAAGAAATTTTGAAATTAATGGAATGCAAATAATGTTGAGAGAAAACAAAACCTGTGTGTCATTATAATTCACTATTATTTAAATTCTAGACAAAGTGTTTTTAAACAGTTGTACTGCTAACTAGTCAACCTTGCAGGCATGTTTAATGTTCTGTCAGGTGAGTCTTCTCAGTTCCATATGAATTTGACAGTAATTACAAGTACTCTCTCTCACCTCAAAACCTTCATGGTACAGGTGATTCATCATCTGAAGCTTAATAATAAAAAAACCCCCAAAATGTCTGGAAAAAGTATTCTGCTGTCATTGTTTGTGTATTTTATGTTATAATTTTCTGATGGAATTTTGACTTTCTTGTTTTATAAAATAGGTCCAATATTAGGATTACTGCTTCCCTCTATCTCAATTTTCAGAGTTTGAATAATTGACTAGGTGTGCTACAGTTACCAGTCATTCCTTTTTGAATATTCCTGCAAGTATGAACTTTAATAGAGGTATAATCAGGAATTAGGCTCTAAGTCATTTGTAGTGAGGGAAGACTTTTGGTCCAATTTGTGGTCTATTTTTAATAGTAATGGGATTTTCTAGTAAAGATAAGTATTTTTTGTTTCTACAAGTGAGAAATTGTTAGGCACTTCTTCATGAAATGGCACTAGTAGGTACATTTTGTCATTGTTTTTTAAACATAGCTCTGAAAAGTTACAATAGGTTTGTAAATGAAATACAGAGTTTGAAGATCTGTTCATCTTCCAGATCCTTACTTCTAAACAAAACAAAATAAAAAAATCCTGGTAAATTGTAGTAGAGATTATCCACAAATAAAGCAATAAGGATAATTTTTAAAGTAACTGCAGCTTTGGGACTTATTTTTTTGACTTGTCAAGGTATGACAAATTTTTAAAAGAAACTGGTGAAAAAATGTTTGATACAGGCAAGGTTTTGAACAAATTTCAAAATGGTTTTTTTGTTAACTGCTCATAAACATCCCAGTCAATTTCTTTAATAAAAACAATTTTTAATAAAAGTAGAATTGTATAGACACTTTTTGAGGAAAACGAACTAGGGATACATGAAGAGAGGTACAGGTAATTGATACTTGTTTTGATTTTTCTGATAACTCAGCTGATTTTAAGAGTGAAGAATTAAGCACATGTTGAGGGTGGTTCTTGAAGTGGGAATTAGAAAAAAAAGCTAGAAAATAGTTATTTTATGACAACATCTTTAGTGTGGCTTGCAAATGTCTGTGACCAGGGGATTTCTCTTGTCCTCCCTCCTTCTTATGGAGGAGCAAATGAGAAAAATCCCTTGCAGGAACCTGAACAATTGAATGCCCTAGAGCAAAAATGAGTTTACTTGATTGGGCAAGCAACAATTCCATGTACAGCCTCTCTCACTCCTGTGGAATGTTTGTGGCAGATTGTTTTTATATGTCTTTCTCCTGGGATATGGCTTGATTTACCCTGAGGTTCCCTATTAGTTTTGCAGGTTAAGTAGAAATAAGAAAGAATATAGCAACACAGAGTGTTTGGGAACTAAACCTGTGTCCTGATGCTGTCTTTTCTATCAGAAAAACTTTTACTGACCTTCATGTAAACTTAGCCTACAGAATGTTTAGAGAATTTTTTTCTCACATAACAGTACCTTGTAAGATGACGGGAATTCACTTCTGCAAGTTCAGCTGTTACAGTTGGGTGCCTTTTAGTCTCCTTTCCATCTTCTGTGCTTTACTGCTGACAAGGTTACTGCTTTCCTCACAATACTGCTCTTAGACAAGGTACAGTAACTGCAGCTCTGAAATCACAAGTGATGAGTTTATACAAAGGTAAATATCCAAAGGGACAGGTAGAAGAAAAGACCACAGCGCCAGAGACATTTCTTTGTATCTGAGTTCCCTCTCCAGTACTGCTGATTTTTCTTTTCCAACTTCTTAAGAGAATAAGTAGCACAAGTCAGAAGCTGAACTGCTTTCTGCTTGTTCACTAGTTTATAAAATAGATAATAAACTGTGTGTAAAACTGCTTTCAGGCTGAAATTTTTATTCATATCTAAAAAAACTTTTTAAGAATGTAAAACACTATGGAAATGTGAACTATTAGCATATCTTTCTACTTTAATGAGAGGGCAAGATTCTGAAAGACTTCACATGACACTCTTGAAGGAGTTCAGCGCAGGCCAAAGTGTCTGTGAGAGCAGTGTCCTGAGAGAATCTCTGAAGTAGCAAAAGCCCTACACTCCAACAGACTTCAACATACTTGAAACTAAGTCTTACGAGACAGGCTATTAATATTGCTTCTTTTTCCTCCCTTTTTCATTTTTTTTTGGGGGGGGGGGTTAATAATAAGCTTGACATACAGACTGGGGGAAGCACCACATAGAGTATTGTTTAAATTGCAAAATCATCCATGGTAAAAACAAAACACCTCAAACCATGCAACTTTTCTCACCTCATCCTGCCTACCCCTATACAAATTCTATCTCTAGCTTAGTTTAAAGTTCTTGTTTGCTAGAGGAAGGGAACAGGAAGTCTCAGCTATCTTAATCACCTTAAGATATAATAATATAAAAATAGGTGTGCAAGCAAGAGGTCAGAATAATTGGTCTTGTGTTTGATCTAGTACACAGTGAGAAAATCTTTGTGAGAGGTGGGCAGAGACAATAGGATGAAGAAGCCATGGCACATTTTCACTTCTTCCATTCAAAAGCTCTTAAGAGAACAGTTAGGTCTTAAATATTATGATATAGCTTGTGAAGGTGGAGAGATGTGGCCCTCAGTGTTTTTGTATCTCCTTTCAATAGCATAACATAATAGATATCTTTCCATTTATTACAAGGTTTAAAGTCTGCTATATCTGTTTTCTTGTTTGTATCTCTCATATTTTCATTATATAAAATGAAAAAAAAAACCCAAACTTTGGCTCCCAAGGGAATCAAGGTTTATTTGTTTGTGGTTTTCCCCCTCTTTTCAATTAAAGAATGGAAACCTTTTGTTCTAGGCAGCTTCTGTGCAGTCATAAAAAGTGCTGTGTCAGAAAAAGGACGCTGGAAGGCCATTTAGTACAATTGAAAATTTCATAGCTCTCTGCACACCAACAGTACTGTTTATCAAGGTTCTTTTAAATATTTCAGGCTGTAGAAAAGACCAAAAATGTTACATTATGTAACAAATGTTACCACATTTGGTCAAAATGTGGCTTCTGTTTCTATTTTTTCAGAACAGCAGTTGGACCTGAAAAGATGCACATTGTCATTGATATCACATTTCCCGTTTTTGTAAATAGTAACACACTTCAGGAAGCATCAAAGAGCTGATGTGCTTTGCTTGTGATAGCACTTAATAAGCCTTCTTCATACATGCTACATTTTAATAATACACGAGTCTAATTAAAACTGGCCTGAAATGCTTTAAAATGCCACATGAGAAGCAATTCTTCTGCAGAGAATATATGGAGGAGAAGGTCCCATCCAGCATTTGGCTCAAATGATTTTGTGCTCTTTTACTTAAATTCCTTACTTCTTCCAAATGTAAGAGTGGAACCATATTGATGTAGGGCTACTCATTTCTTGTCACTGACCATATAAACTGAACATTTTTCATTGTTGAGATAAGTTTCTGCTGACAATCTAGGAAGTGGCTAAGATGCTCTTGTAATGGTTCCCTCCCAGACCTGTGATTCTTGAAAATATGAAAAATAAAAAGGCCTTATTCTTGCTGTACTAATTCAGTTTTTAAATAGCGATGTCTTTGGAGTTATTGAATATGAAAGGCAGAGTTTAGCACAAGGACTCTGGCTTGTTTGGTTTATTTCAACACTGCTAGAATTATATTTTAAGGCAGTTAAGTCACAAAATCAAGAGTAAAACCTAATCTCATATTCAGTAAAACTGAGGCTCATACTATTCTGGCATGTTTGGGCAAAATGCTGTTTTTATTTCTTAAGTCTGTGGCAAAATCATGGCCACTTCTGAAGCATAAGATGGAAGACAGTGAAATTGTTTCCTGATACTGAAATAATATGTATATTATATATGTCTTGACAAAGAATTGCTTATCTGGACCAAAATAAGGTTGGTAGTTGCATTTATTCAATTCATTCTATGGCATCTTATCTGATCATTAAAGAGGGTTTTTTAATAGTAAAAATCTTGAATTCTAAAAACAAACTAAACCAGACTCTTTTGAAGCTGAATTTTTTATCATTATCTTAATGTTAACCAGAAAAATAAACTAATAATTTAATTTTCATATTGTTCTGTGGAAGGTAAACTTAATAATATAGTGGAAGACAAGGTGATTTTTTCTAAAGAAAAACATTCATCCTGAAACTGTGATTTGTTCAAGTAATACCACAGTAGTCTGTAATTGGTATGTGATGGTTTTATATAAATGGACAACTATAAAAAGTATATTTTCTCAGTTAGTTAAGATTTTAAAGTACTATGCATTTTTGTAGCAACTCTGGCATTAAGATCTTGATTGTGTGCTACTGGCTGGGACTGTTACCAGTTTATTTCAACCATCTTTCTTTCTTAATCAAAGACAGTGCTGTTATGAGTGTATTTCAGAACCTTTCCATTGGTTTAGATATATTATCTAAATAATTAAATTATCTAAATAATTATCTATATATTTCAGAGTTACTTTTCATATATTTTGTAGTGTGTTATTGTGAACTATATTAGAGCCAAATACTCATGTTGTAGAATGGAGACAAAAATCAAGAATGATCCTGTGAATACTCCGTTCAGGATTGCCTTCAGAATTAAGTGAATAGCAAGACAGTTAAAAGGTACTAATTTTGTCCTATTCATTTCTTACTTAGTAGTTTTAGGAAAAATATAATTTTATTGATAATAGTATTAATCTCACTTCTAATTTTGCATTTATGATATTACTTAGGGTTTGTTTATTCTAGCTGAGTGATCCTTGATGATTTTAGACTTCACTGTTGATAAGTTCTTTGTGTAAAAATATTGAAGATACGTGGTAGAACCAAGCCACTTGCCCTCACACTCATCCCCTCAGAAGACAGATCCATTTGATTTACCTTAATTTTATGGAGAATACAAGCATACATTTAGTACTTAGCAGTACAGACTCCTACAAATATTGTACTGTTTCCTTATTCCAATGGAAACTAACATTTCAAAATAAAGATATATGTTTGTGTAGTAAGTTTAAAATTATTAGATACTTACAGAACTCAAGTTTGAACAACAGTCAATTTATTTTGTCTGTTTTCTTCCTGTCCTATTATTTTTGCCAGATATGATGTTTGCTGAATACTGTAGCAGATTCCAAAGGTTTAAATTCTGTGATCTTTCATTTGAAGCACTTTTTTTTTGTAAATTACTAATTAAGATTATGTGTGTTTCTCTGAATACCTGATAATGTCAACAGAAAATATTGGGCTTATTAACAGATAACTGGATGTGATTCTAAAGCTGAGGTTACACAGAAGCATTCACTAAACTGATGTTTTTCTCCATGTTAGACATCTTAATTTATTTGTATGCTCCTCTCACTTTATATTTTCAGTATAGACTGGACTCACACAAATATAAATATTTGGACTCACCCAAATTTTGTATTTAATAATATATATATAATAAAATATTTTCTTCCACAAAAATACTTCCTAGAAACTGAATGAAAGACAGAAGAAATAAAATTTAAGTCACAAAATAGTATCTAAGTTAGAACTATTTTCCTGGAGCTATGAATGGAATATGATTGTCACTTTTCCAGCAATTAGTTTTTGCTCATGAATGCTTTTTAGCACTTTTGATGTACTGTTTGAATTAGTTTTAGATTTGGATTGCTTGTGTACATGGTTTACCTTTTTCTAAAGGATTTTTTTTAAACATTCTGCTGCAGCTGGGAGCATTGAGCTAAAGAAAAAATGTTTCAGTGCCAAGAATGTGATTAACAAATATTAATTATAATTTAGAACATTTGATGCTCTTATTCTCTACAAACTGTTAGCAAAGAAAAGAGAATCTGGATAAAGAATTATAAGCTTTTGTGAATTTACTAAGCATGATATTCAACTGTGTGTGCACATATTTGCTAGGACTAATTTAGGGAGTTAATCTGGTTCACCCCTCCAAATCAGTGCATCTTGATCCTTTGGTGCTCACGCATACATTTTGTAGATGAAAATGCTGAAATAATTCAGTTACTAGTGTAGTATGCTTGCATACCTTGTAATCAGGAATTCAGTGTTGCATATTTTGAAGTAATGAAGCAGCAGGGGGTTTGCAATGGTACCTGTGTGCAGTGGGAAGACAAATGTTCTTCCAGAACATCTGTGCCTGATGTTTGGGAAGAAAGTTACTTTAGTGTTTAGTCTTTAAAAGGTCATGAAAGCTTT
Organism: Muscicapa striata striata; assembly: GCA_030060385.1. Lineage (NCBI taxonomy): Eukaryota > Metazoa > Chordata > Aves > Passeriformes > Muscicapidae > Muscicapa > Muscicapa striata. Next base: position 1,067,780 of record JAREIS010000101.1, read on the forward strand.
GGACATGCAATATTTGGTGAATGCCAGTTCTGACCTCAGGGATTTAAAAATATGCACTGTGGATTCTTAAAGTCTTTGCCTCTGAAGTGAGCAGTTGAGTTTAACAAACAAAACACCCTTTAACAGAGCAGTAACTTCTCAGCCTGGCTGAAGCAGTTTTGGATGGGTTGGCCAGAGTGGCACAGGCTAGTCCTGAAAACTGTAGGGAGCTAGGCTGTGTGGTTTTTTAAATAGGAATCCTACTACACTTTAAGGCATTTCTATTTAGATGGATAGTAACAACTGTGGTTTTATTAATAGATACCTTGAGTTCTGGTTGTTGATCTGTAACCTGAGTCCATGCATATTGTTGCAAAAAGGGAGTTGATGAAAGAGACATCCTAGCACCCAACTGCCAGCAGCATCTTTAGTTGGACCTCCACCTTCCCACAAAACAGTTGAGAAATTGAAGTTGAAGGCTTTTTCAGTTCTCAGGAAACAGAAGAATTTCTGGAGCAATTGTAAAAGGAGCTGAAAAAGCGAAGGATTTCAAAGTGCATACCAAGAAAATGGGAAAGGAAGCTATATAAGGTAATTTATGTACTGGTTTGGTTTAATGTATTCAACTGAATTTGATACAATCTTCACAAGAACTAGAACATTTTCTGTTAAAAAAAAATCAGAATTCTTTTATTGAAACTGATTATTTTACTTTCAACTCTCTCCTTATTAAAGCTAGGGAATAGTTTCCCTGAAGACATTTGCATCTATTAGCAAAGGAAATATATGTACTACTAGAAAATACTTAACCTAGGACAAATTTGTGACAACAGGATATTGAGCAATTAAATCTGTGTTCTCAGAGAGGATGTAAAGGAAAACCAAGATAAATGTGACTGATACATAGGTGGTTTAATCAAGCTGCTTGGTAAATCTTTTTTTTTTTTTTCTGAAGAATTTATATAAACTTTTGGGATTGGACTCTGAGTGCTTTTAGACCGTGGAACACTTTTTAAATTCAAAAAGCTTTGAAAAATTCAAAAGTTTCTGTGGTGAGTAGGAGGAACAGCATTGTATTTTTCTACAAAAATTTGCTATTTTCAACAATGGATTACCCTAGTGAAGAGAAGGGAAGGAGCAAGCACCAAGTACTCAGTCTGAGGACAGACTACAGGTCAACTAGAAAAAAGGTCATTCTGAGAATTTAACTTATGCTCTTCCTTAAACTAGTGTAATAACTTTCTCACTTTTCTTCAGTGTCCTCCATTTTCAGTATCATCAATCTTGATTCCATAATTTTGAATTGCTAGGTTCATATCTGTAATAATAATTTATGTGCTGGAGTCTACTACTTATGCAGACACTACAGACAAACAGAAGCCAATAAAGAGCTTTCAGTCATTTAGAGTATAAATGTGCATCACACCATTTCCAGAGTCCATGTATGTACTTATATATACAGTTCAGTAGCAGTTAACTAGGCTGGTTTGATGATATAGCTAAAGCTGAGTGTTTGACATCGATTTTTTTTCTCCAGTTCTCCTGACTTGCTGCAGTCTTCATGCTCTTAACTAATGATACATTTCAGACTGATTTTCTAAGTTATTCTTCAAATACAAAGAATAAATAATATTATTTATAAATAAAGAATAAATATTATGCAGCGCAATATTATTTGAGACTGATTTGCCTCCAGTGTTACTAAAATAGGTATTATTTTCCCTTTTCCCTCAGAATTTCCTTATTTTTAATTTAAAAGCATTATTTAATCTCAGTCATTTTTATGTTGATGAAATTGGTGCTTGGAAAAATGCTGACTAATTCCTGAATAATGCTGCTGAATACTGAGTATTTTTTATATAATAACAGATTACTGTCAGAGATACGAATCTTACACTGGACTGACACACATACAGTACATTGTCTTTATGTGAAAACAGTGTTGAAAACAGAATTCAAGTGATAGCATCTACAGACATATCTGCATTTCAGTAAAAGATTATCCACTTTAACTTTATTAGGGTACACTTGTTCTGATATTTAAATGGCTCCCCTACACACCCACAAAAACACCCCCCAAAACCCTCCTCATCTATTTCATGGCTGTCTTCTGGAAGCTGATAATTATTGGCTAATTGAGCAGAGATTAAAGTGACAGGCTTTGGCTAAATTAATGATTGTCAGCATTTCCATCCTCAAAAAATTAAACCTGATCCTGTTTTAATTTTATTATCAATTTGGAAATATGAATGCTTTCAAACTTGATTTTTTCCGTTTATGTGTAAGAATAAAAGAAGGTCATATTTCAAATTAAATTGGGCATGTTTATAAAAAAGTGCATTGTGTACTATTTTTGACTTATTGTTTTTTAACTATCATTACCTTCTCTATTTATGAAAAAGTTAGACATTACTTGTAAAGGAGACCTTTAATCACTTTAGGTTTTAGCATGGAAGTCAATATCCCTTTCTAAACTTATATAAAGAATAGCACTTTGGGTTATTCAGAAATAATAAAAGATGAAGAAAACTAGTCTAGTTTCCTGGTCCTCCTTCCCAACAGAACTCCAGCCAAAACCACAAACAAACCTAGAGAATTCAACCAATATTTGAAATCTATTTTTTTTTCCCGGAATAATGATACTTCAATTTTATACTAAAAATATTATAGGTAGATCTCTCTACATTTAAAAGGAGAATTATTACCACTAGAAAACAAAGCATTTCTGGTTAAGATTAAATACAACTAATGTGCTTTTATTTTTTTTTTCTTATTCTGTAATTCTTCCTTAAAATTTTCAAAAAGTTTGTGTTGTAAGAAAATCATGTTTTAGAAATTCTGAACACTGCATGTATTTAATGTGTTAATGAGCTCTACTTTTGATGTGATTATCTGAAATTTTTTACAAGTTGTTATTCAGAAACTCCTCTTATTTGGCCAGAACAGGCGCATGATATTCTTCAATTACCTTTTCATTAAAGATGTCAAGTGATGCTTACCCTGTGAGATTTATGGATATCTGCATCCAGTCCTTGGCACACCTGGACCGATGTTTTGCTACTCTGTTAATTTGTCCCAGAAATATTAATAGTCATAGAATGTTTCATCTTTCTTGTGCTGTCAGTATCACAGAAAAGGTGCCAGTCAACTGATACTTAGACTTTGTGATTGTATCTTTAGTTTATTTCTGAAAAGGTAGCATACTATTATTTCTTCAGTTTGGAATAGTCATTGTCCCTTGTCATAATGGTACATATCTTTGTCATTTAGACAGTCATGAAGAGATCTATTTCTGGAGTTTAAATAAAAAGGGGAGCTTTGTTTCAGACTTGAAACAGAATTTACATAATAATAAGGATGTGGTGCCTGAAAATGTTACATCTAACCATTATCGAGAAATTGTTTGCCTTTCTCCCCTTTTTCTCCACCATGTATCTGCTGTATTTCTTCACTCTCTTACCTTTATGTGATTATTCTTTCTGTCCTGGCTGTCTGTCTGACTCTTCTTTTAGATTCTGTTTGCATTTTATTCTCCCACAGGATACCACTGGATATATTTTCTTTTACCCAGGGGCTCTGTAGCAAGTAGGACATCTGCCTCTGCAGCATTTACTTCTGTATTATGCTAAATGTCTCTCAGAATGCAGCCATGAATGGGTGTCAAACTGGGATGTCCTGCAAGGCAAAATGAAACCTTGAGAGGCTGCCACTGACTCATGCAGAGACTTAGTAATTGAATGTTCTACATCATTTCACAGAGTTCTGAAGTCTCATTTATTGCGGTTTACATGGCAATTTAAAACATTAGTGGAGGGCAAGGCACCTGCAAACTGGTCAAAAAGGGTTGCTTGAACCATGTCTGTGATAGAAAGTTGTAGAGCTTGTGTGGATGACTGCAACACTGCCCTCCAGCAGGAAAAGCAAAAACCAGCAATGTCAATGAGCATGAGCTGCCCAGAGTTTCTTTGCATTAGGGGTAGCACAAACAGTACAGAACATCTGAAACTATGTGAATTTCTGTTACTGCAGTGACAAAAAGGTGAAAGACAAATGAGAGTTAGGTGGGAAACAGATCTTCTGTATAATGAGTTAGATATCAATGTCTGGAATACGAATCATACAAACAAGATCTCAGATTTGCACTTGTGTCTAATTGTTAGTATAAAAGATGAATGTTAAGTTCCGTATTTTGGACCCAAATGTTTGTATCATGTAAATTACCTCATTCCATTCAGACCAATGAGATACTACTTGTATGAAAGCACAGTTTCATGCAAGTAGTATCTAAGGGAAGCCTCTAGTGTTGCTGTACTTACTTTATGGTGTTTCTACAGGTTGTGATTACACTGTAGCAGGTAATGAGATCAGTGTATGGTGTGTGATTTAGCAGCAAGTGTGTAAGGGATGTGGATTTATTTCTCTTCACATCTTTAAAAACTTTGAAATGAATGCTGATTTCAGCATTGCAGCTCTATTCATGGCCTCGGGTAATTACTTTTTGATCAGTATTTGTAGAACTCCTTTTTCACCTTAAGGAACATTTTTATGGATGTGGAAATGTGCAGGTTTCTCCAGGCAATAAAAAGCCATTAGAATCAGGAGTGAGGGATGCTCCAGGGTAGAGTAACAATTCTGATATTTCTGAGGAAACTTAATTCATAGACAAGATGATAGGAGTTCTTACAGCGATGCTCTAAACAGGGCGATATTTTGCTTGTGAATGAAAATCCCAGACCAGTAGAAGTTTATTAATCATCCCACCATTAAAGATGATATGGTTCCATGTAGTTCTGTGGGCACATAAATTACCACATGGAATCCCAAATCAGTTCAGATTTCTGTAGTATGTATATACAAATAAGCAGATAGGGCATAGATTAGGACTTCTTTAAAATAAAAACAGTATAACTTATCAAGAAATTAGATTTTTCTAGATTGAGCTCAAAATAATCCCTTATTTTGCTTTTCAATTAAAATAAAATTACATTACCTATATTATTCATATTAACCCAGGGATTTTCAGTGGTGGGTGGGAGATTGAAAATGTGCTAGCCAAAAGTAAGATCTGTGGACTGTATAAAACCGAGCATCTTCAGTTGCTCAGTAGGATACAGAATTTTTCCATTTAATATAAGAGAAGATCACATAAATACAAAAAATCAATAAACAACTTGTTAACCTTAGAGACTCAGGAGAGAAAAAAACAGGAGAATAGATAACCCATGAACTCTGCTCAGAAACCAAGCAAATTCAAAGTACATTGAACTAAGATGAGAAAAGAACTGAGAAAAAATATCCTCTGTGAATAACATTTTGTGACTATATTAGTTCACACTGAAATAAAAGGTAATTAAAAACAATATTTTTCCAAAATTTAAATATTTTAACTCCAATTTCCTACTATTTAAATTTTTAAAGTTTTAGACATTAACCATGAGGGCGTGTAGTTCATGCGTTTTTCATTTTGGTTTGTCATTACATACATCAGACTTTTTATTTAATTTGCCATACATCTGTATAATTATTGTAATTTTAATTGTTAACAGAGGGATATTTTCCCCTGGGGAAAAGACAGTCATATTTCTAAATTCTAACAGCTTAGACTAACAAAATTTAAGATAAGATACAAAGCCAACAAACCTGTTTGGGTTCGTTAACATCAAATAGATTAGTTTAAAATTACAACTCTTGAATGTGATTATATAATTTGGTTGGATAAATATTTGAGTTTATTTCCCATGCAGTAGGGAAAAGAACATTTGCAGTCACTTCCATCTAAAGGGATAAAGCCTGAAGGCATTGTACAGAGTTGTATCAAATGTCAGAAAGAGTGATAAACACAAAAAAAAAAAAAAAAAAGGCAAAGCAAAGCCCTAAACATCCTGACATTATGTGAGATTAGAATAGTGTTGACAGTTTCAAATTTAGCTTCAAATATACTAAGCATTTGAGCCACAAGATTTGTTTTCAAAGATTTCTAATTTCCTAACTGGTCTTCACCTGATGTGTAATGCCCCTATTCCTGCACTCTGAAATAGAGAACAACTGTCGAGATCGTCTTTAAAATGCTCCAAAAGCTAATCTGTAATTAAAAGAGCTTTATAAAAGAATAATATTTTATAATAAGTATGAATTTGAATTCCATTTTCTATTAGTGCTACCAGAAGTAGAAAGAACCATAATAAAACAAGAAGAGAAAAATAAGATATCCTGTCAGTGTGAAGGTCAGCAGGATGGGGACTGGTGGAGCGAAGTCCCTCCCACTGTAAGTAAAGACCAGGTTCATGACCACCTAAGGATCCTGAATGTACATAAGTCTATGGGACCTGATGAGATGTATCCCAGAGTCCTCAGGGAACTGGCTGATGTAATCACCAAGTCACTCTCCATGACATATGAATAGTCTTGGCATTCAGGTGAAGTCTCAGGTGACTGGAAAAAGGGAAACATTCTACCCACCTTTAAAAATGTAGAAATGAGGCCCCTGGTAACTACTGACCTGTTAGTCTCAGCTCTGTGCCTAGGAAGATCGTGGAACAGCTCCTCCTAGAAGTTGTGCTCAGGCACATGGAGGACAAGAACATGATTCAAGACACCAGCAGGGCTCCACCAAGGGCAAGACCTGCCTGGCCAACATAACAGCCTTTTCTGATGGCATGACTACATAAGTGGGCAAGGGAAGAGTGATAGATTTTATTTATTTATTTATGCAAAAGCCTTTGACAAGACCAGAACAACATCCAAACTGGAGAGAGATGGATTCAATGGATTGTTTGATGGATAAGAAAGCATTTCGGTGATCACATCCCGAGGGTAGAGGTCCACTCAGAGTCAACAGCTTAGAGTCCCAATGGACATCAGTGACAAGTGGTGTCCCCCAGGGATCTGTACTGGGACCAGTGCTGTTCCATATCTTCATTAATAACATAGATGAATTGATTGAGAACATCCCCAGCATATTTAGCAGTGACACCAAGCTGAGTGGTGCAGTTGCCACACCTGAGGATAGGATGCCATCCACAGGGACCTCAGTAGGCTCAGCAAATGGCCCCATGGGGTTAAACAAGACCAAGTGCCAGGTGCTGCAGCTGGATTAGGGCAACCCCTGGTACCAGCACAGGCTGGGGGATGAACAGATGGAGAGCAGCCTTGGGAGAAAGACCTGGGGGTGCAGGTGGATGAGAGGCTGGACATGACCAGCCATGGGCACTCACAGCCCAGAGAAACAAACATGCCTCCAAAGCAGTGTGAGGAAGGGGATTCTGCTCCTCTGCTCTGCTCTGCTCAAACCCCACCTGCAGGAGTGCATCCACATTTAGATCCCCAGCACAGGAAGGACATGGACCTGCTTGAGCAGGTCCAGAGGAAGCCACAAAGGTAATTATTGGAATAGAGCATCTTTTATGAGGAAAGGCTGAGAGAATTGGGTTTTTCAGCCTAAGAAAAGGGTTCAGTGTGACTTAGGTGTAGCCTTTAAGTAGCTACAGAACTGTAGGAGAGAAAACTACAAAAAAGATAGTTTATAAGGGCGTGTAGGAAAAGGACAAGGGGGAATGGCTTCAAACTGAGAGAGGATAAGTTTTGATTAGATGTTAGGAAGAAATTCTTTACTGTGAGGGTCATGAGACACTGCAACTAGTTGCCAGAAAAATTGTGGATGCCCCATCTCTAGAAGTGCTCAAGGCCAGGTTGTCAGTTTTCTCTGCCCATGCCAAGGGGCTTGGAACGTTAAGGTCCCTTCCAACACTAATCATTCTATGATTCTAAAGGAATTTGTCAGTAAAAAACACTTGAGAATTAACTTATCTGACTTGAAACTATTTTCAAATCCAGCTTTGAGTCATATTTGTTCTAAATGTTTGAATGAAGACTGGGAGATGACATTAAGGAAGGAGGATTATTGATAGTGTAGGATTTTCTTATATCTAACTGATGGGAAGTTTAGTTTTCCATACTTATTTTTACTTCTAATGCTGTATGAATGCTTTTCAATTCAAAAATGGGCTATTTCTTTTAAATAGAAAGAAGCCATTAAACCCCAAAAACAAACAGGTGAACAAAAAGCTGTGTTGAACTGAAAATAGGTGATGATACTTGTTTAGAAGTACATGGAAATAATTTGTAATGAAAACCAAAACTTTCCCAAAAAAGAACTTGTCAACAGTTCAAGATTTTTCAGTCTTGCCTACTAATTCTTGTATCCTATATAGAATTGTGGGGAGAGTGGACTGGCAGTCTGAACTCCGTGAACATGCTTTGTGTGTTATTTAGTTACCAAAATACCAAATTAAGTTTCCCCTTAAGTCACAGTCTGCATGTGCAAAGCAGTCAGCCTTCTCTTTTCTCCTCTGGGCTGGACTCCATGCAAATCTCATAATTCTGTAGTGAATGCTCTAAGTTGTGGAGTATAGGATATAAGACATAGGCTGTTTTGTAGGCTGATCTCTAAGGGAACAGATATGGGAAATGCAAGGGGATACTCTTATATAGAAAAATAAAACAATTTCAAGTGAAAAAGTTTTCACTGAACAAAAGAACTTTGGCTTGAGAAATGTAATTTCAATTGAGTTGTTTTGATTGGAGAAGTGTGAAATATTGTGTTTTTTCGTTTTAAAAATTATATTCTTACGAATTTGCATTTTAGTGTTTCTATTTTATCAGATACTTGCCTTTTTCAGTCCACATTTTTGTAGAAATATACAAGTTCTGAAGTATTATTCCAAATGCTTTCAGTCGGTTTTCAAAGACTATTTATTTTATCAACACAAAAGCTTTACTTGGCAGACCTACATAAAATAGCAGGTGCCATGGTACAAGAAAAGTTGCTCCCAGTATCATCATGATTTTGAAATTGTCAGTTTCATACTGCAAAATTATTACACACATTTTGCTATAAGTCATATTATCTGTAAAAGATACTGATTGATTTACATGAATTTAAATTTGCAGATAAAATATGTACAAGTGTACAACACAGGTATGGACAGTGTGAATTTTGAACATTACTGCTAAGTTCAGCTATCTCATCTAAGTCCTGACTCATCTCTGTAAGGATATTGTTCTGAAAATAGGACTAATAAGATATCACAATGCTTTATCTTAATTATTCAAATCAGAAATAAAGGCTTGTTTCATAAGCAAAAAAGAATCTCTGTACCTTCTCAATGAAAGCAGTCTGTCCTTTGTTTTTGATTGCAGATATATGGAAAAAAAAATGCAAAATAACTATAAAGAGGAAAAACATGGTTAGTTCTAAGCAGGTCTAAAGGAAAAAAAATTCAAATTAAAGGTAATTGAGTTGAATGCCTTGGTAATTCAGCTGTGTGTTGTCCAATCGTAGTAGTGAATTCCACCTGCAAAACTCTCTTTAATCTCAATATTTAACACTCTGAGGTACTAGCAAAGGCTTAGAGCATGAAAACAAACATGTCTTAGGGTGGTGCTGCATATGCATCGCATGTTGAAGCATGAGTGGTTTTTTTGTCAATCATACAGCAAGTAGAAAATGATAAAATTATTTTCCATTTTCTCCAAAGTAAGTTTTTTTTTCAGGCACACAGTTGCAGAACTTCAAGGACTTACCCTCATTGCTTCATCCACAAATAGTATCAGCATCAAACAAAGGATATATAATCAAAGCACGCATTCATAGCAACAAACGTGTTAAAAATTCCATACTACCTACTGAACAGATCAGACCATAAATATTCAGGGTGTGACTTGGGCTGGGGAAGAGTGGTGAATAGGAGAGGGATGTAAAACCTCGTGCCTTTGCTAAGCTATTCCTAAAAGTAAGAAGAAGTGTGAGTAGCATCCTCAAATACAAATGGTGTCACTTTGTGGCATGCTCTGTTTATACACTTTGGATTCTTCAAGGTTGTTACTAAAAAATGCAAAATACTTTTACTAAAACAAATACAAAATCCAAGCAGACTACAAAAATCCTATTAATCTCTTTAAAATCTTAAAGAGTAGGAAGCTCTTTCCCCAGTGTTTTCATGCTCAAACTTATACTTCCCTGTTGCTTCATAAACTGTGTAGTAAAGAGGAAATTTGAGGAAAACTATATGGTTAGTCATTCTCTACTTTGGTCTAAACAAAACCTCTGCTTTCAAAGTTTTTCAGATGGTAAGTATAGAGCATCTGTAGATGCTATTAGAACTACGATACATCTGCTTTAAATTGATATAATGTCAGAGTGCACGACAGGTCTGATCTTTGGTGAATGAGACTTAAAGAGATTTACCTGCGTTGAGGTGTTCTTGCCAAAGAATGTCAAGGAAGATGTAGCTATCTGTGTTTTTACTTAAGCATGCTATTGAGCTCTAGCACAGAGACCTTCAAGGCTTTGCAAAGACCTGTTAGGATTTGTTTCTGACATCATTGAGGAGGCAATTCATCACAGCCAGAAGTCTGGGGTTTTTTTCTAAAATCCCTCATATCTAATTTATACTGCATGAGTGCAAACAGAAATTTAAAGATGAAGATGATTCAAAACATTTTTTATTAATTTCTTCATGTAAATCTAGGGATCTGAGACATTCTGAGATTGAAAGTTTTTCAAACACTCAGTTTTCCCAAAGGTAGTATTGTTTCTCACCCATGCCTACCAGTAGCTTTGATAAACTACATTAACTATAGTGAATCACATTATAAGATTCAGTCTGTCTTGACTCTGTAATAGAAGTGCTACCACCAAGGGTATGTCTAACATACTGGACCTTTGATTGCTACTGATTAACTTTACCTTCATATTATTGGATGTTAAGGAAAACTTGAGTAAAGTCTCTCTTTGTTGAGAAAATAATTAAAAATAGGTGTTTCCTAAATGAAGTATTCCCTAAACATTTGAGAAATATCTTTAGTTAGAGGATATTTTTCTACTTCCTCTTTTGTACTACTGCTTTTATTCTACTAATCCTTTAGGGATATCTCTAGTATCCTGTTCTGAAGCATTAGGTATTTTTCCAGAGATGCTTTCGATTACAAATGCATAGAAATGAAGTTTATTCATTTTAGTCAGCTTTTATCCAGTTCCACTAATCAATATTTGAAAATGAGAAGGTAAAAATTATATTTGGAAATTTTAATATTTTTTATTTGAACTTTAAAAAATAGGAGATTTGACCATTTTCTTATTTATTGTATCAGTTTTCTGTGTAGTGGCCATAGATTAACTAACATGAACTTGAGAGTCTGACGTGTGCAATTATATCAGAATCTTACAGTAATAAAGAAACATACCAGAGACATAGATTTCAAGGTTATAAACTTAATTCTTTCTCCTTCCGCTCTCTATATTCTCTTTCTTGGCACTGGAACTCTGATTAATTATTAGAAAACTAAAGGGGTGTGCTCTCCTTCTCAGGTGATAATTAACTTTGTGTTTAAAAGGTAACACTTCTCCAAATAATCTTGAGCAACTCGATTTAATTAATAGACACAGGGCTATTGGTATGATTGGACTTCCACAGCAGAGTTTTCTGGTTATTTTTCTTATTCTTCCCCTTCAATTTTTAAATATTTATAAGAAACTGTTGGATATTATTGACATATATTTTGAAACTGAGGATCATCATCTCTGTCTTCTATGCAAACTCTTGAAAAGAAAAATGAATTTCTTACACAGTATGATCCTGCTCTCTTGTACAGTTTGGCATGAAATTTCATCACATAGTTTTTCCTGTTCAGATTGTGACCTGAATATAGATCATCAAATACATAGGTTTTTTCCTGAACAAGCATCCCTTTTTTACTTAAACTGTACTAGGCAAAAGGTCAGATAAAAGCTACAACAGGATTAAAGATGAATATATGTAGCATTATATGCAGGTCTTACAGACTGCTGAGAGAGAAACAAGAGGCTTTCATGATATCCTGGCAACTACATCCACTGGATCAAGTGGGTTGTCAGTCAAATATTGGAAGGTTTATAGTTTGATTGTAAGTATATATTATAGATAGATATACAAACAATATCAACAGATTTTAATGAGAGAAACTATAGTATTTAAAATTCATAGTTGTATTCACTATGTCCTTTTTCTCCTGTGTCTCTCCTCTCTTCTAAGAAGAATATAATTACAATGTTAAAAGATAGAAGATAAGAGAAAATGTTTGGGTTTTCTTTTTTATTTTTTTCCACGCTAATTTGCATTTTAGGTTTTCATTTGTTTAGTGCATTGTTTGAACAACTACTTTCAATGACCTTTATTTGACAAATAATTTTATAAGATTAGAATAAAACTAACAAATTAAAAGCACATCCTATGTACTTATGAGTTTTAAGAATATTTGTACAATCTATAATGCCATTTGCTTGACTGCAGTATGACTTTTAATAAATATTAACCAAAAAATTATCTTTAGGGGTGTATTTTGGTGTTTGTATACATAAAATAATAAACTCTTATACCTTGTCTAAATATGTAGCATATAAACATATAATGTACCATATAAAGAGTGCCATTTCTAAGCCTTCTGGGTCACTGCCCCTCATTATTTTAGTTGAGATTCTTTGTGCTTCGTAATTCTCAACACCAATCAGCAGGTTAGAGGAAGAGAGAAGATTTTTCTGATACCTCCTTAAGACAATTTCATTTTCGAATTCAAGCCAGTAGTATTTTCATAGTCACAGAGACTCTTAATAGTCACATTCTCTTTAGAAAAAGTATGACAAAAAATTTAAAATATATGTTGGTGGAAATAAAAAAAATATGTTGGTGGAAATTTCCTGTGGAAATATTTATGTCATGGAGAATCTCAAGAGGCTTTTCCGCTTTGTGATGCTTTGAATAGAGGCATTAGGAAATCTGACCTCTTGAAGAAAATAATGGCTTAAAGAAGCATATCCTGCTCTTCATTAGAAGGAATGGCTTTCAATGACTTAGAGTCTTATTTTCATTTTATAGCTTTATCATTACAGCTCAAAATTGGCAGATTGGCAGAAGATAAACAGAAATTGATTAGTTTTACAATGAGTATTTATTTCAACTTCAGCTGGAAGAAAACTGCTAGTTACTACATCCTTCAATTCAAGATAATGATGTGCATATTGAACAAAAAACTCTCCTGTAGGTAGACTTATGAGAAATACTTATTCAACCAACTATGAATGGATTTAAAACTATGTTTTACTTTGGGTGATTGTTAAGAAAAACGTACATTTCGGAATAAACCAGATGCAGAATTCCCCAGAGGCATTAAGAGGCTGTGTGTCTTCACAGATTTCTGTATCTTTTTTTCCTCCATTTGTTCCAGCAGACAAGTTATACTAGCATTTGCTGTGTATGCTGTTTGGATGGTACTGATAAGAGTTCCCTGCCTTGATCATAGATTTTTGTTTGTACTGAAGCACTTGTTTCAGAAGGCTGTGCTATGTTTCCCTCTCATTTCATGGCCTTGGTAAAAATGTCGCATTTTGCTCAGGGCAAGGAGTGCTGCTACTGAAGGGGGAATGGAAGCTGTTTCACGTTTGCTGATATCAAGCATTTGCTGATCAACAACATTGCAGATAAGTTGACAAGTTTTACCCATGCCTAATTCAGTACTGCAAAGGGCAGGCAATATGTTTTCATTTTTAATTAATTTCTGAAGCAAATGTGTCATTTCATTAGGTTTCATTTAGACAGCTTTGAATGCAGTTTTGTTGTTTTCAAACTGGATAGATTATTTGTGCATATATTGGTTGCAGATTATTGTTCATCAGGTCCCCCTAAGCTAGTATTATGACCACCTGATGATCAGCACAAATGATTTGTGAAATGAAACAGAAATATCCATAATGCCAAATACAGAAAAAAATCAATTCATGATTATTGATCTTAGACCAAATTATTCTCAAAAATGTACTGGACACACAAATATCTGAATCGTTCAATACAACTCAGACCTTACTTAATCATTCTGTTACAAACATATAAAGTAAAAGAGAATCCAGCTCAGTATAAAAAAGATACATTGGATTTACTATACTAAGAATGAAAAAATGCTGACCATATGCATATTTAAAGAAAAGTAAGCCTTTTGCTAATGAACTTGCACTTCTGCAACACTGCTGCAGGTGTAAATCCAAGTTAGTAGATTTTAATCTTTCTCTCCCCCTCCCCTGAGCCATGCTGCTAGCCTTCTGCAAAAATAATCTGTAGAAATCCTTGCTAAAATATCTCCTGCCCAGATGAGATCTTGGCAATGTAAGTCAGTTATATTCATTCCCTGCTTGCAGAAGCTTTGCCTCTTCTGACACTCAAGGTCAAAACTCATATTCCAGAATCCACCTCTCTATTACCTGTTTATGGATTCATGTCAAGTTGTCACCAAGGACTATTTTGGAAAGGTCTTTATTTAGTGTATTTTTCAAAAATGCATGGAAAACATATGTACAAACATTATTAAGCAGGTAGTGGACTCTGAAATGTGGAAATTTGCCTGTATAAAGATGTATCCCACCCAAACAGGCAAAATCATTAGAAATCTCAGTATAATTCAGTTCTTCTTATGGGAAGAAATATGTAAGACAAAATAATGAAGAATGAGAGGAAAAGAACCAAGAATGAAAAAGGTTTTGAGCTATTTTCATTTGTGCATGGAATTAATTAGTTTTAAAAATTAGTATTCACATTGATTATGACTATGTTCGTCTTTCTCTTTTATGACAGAGCAGTAGATAAAACAATGATAAAGCAATTCTCCTGACTTAGAAATCTAAGGAGGGAACTTAGAGGTGGCTGATTATGAAATGTTTTGTCTCTTTCTTTGTGAATGGGGGTTTTTATTTAAAATTAAAATTAATTTCCAAAAATACATACAGAATGAGCAACAAAAGGCAAGACAAGGAGGGAATACCATATCTTATTGTTAAAACATTGACATGTGTTTTATTTCTATTGTCTTTCCTTTTTATAAATACTTAATAAATATGACTCAACTGAGTTCCATGTATGTTTTTATTGTTATCCTACTTTTACTTATTTAGGATTACATTATGTATGTGTAACTTTTTAAGTGAAATAGAAGATGATGGAAAAAGGAAATTAAAGCAGTTCTGAATGAGGAAGGGAAATGGTTGAAAGTGGTATCCCTGAGTCCAAAGAGCAGCTTTTCCAAAGCTGCTGCAAGAATAAAATCAGTTCCCTGTATTTTAGTTCTATGTACTGCTGTTGTCATCAGCTTTACCTGTTTTCTTCCTTACATAGGTGGAAGGATTTTAAATGCATCCATTCAGTGGAAGAATATGCATGCAGAGAGAAGTGTCTCATTCAAAAATCAGAAACTGGCATAATTCCGTGGAATTTTGTTAGCACTATTTTTCCCTGGGAAAGCATGCATAATTAATTGTAGCTGTCTTAGACAGACGTATTTTCGTTGATGACAGGGAATGAGGGACAGGATCTGCCCCACTGTGGTAATAGCAGTCACTCTTTTTCCTCTGACAATGGTGTGACTGAATTAAAGGCTTAAAGTGACAGACCAGAAATGCGCACAGACACAGTTTTGCTTCAGGTTCTTTATCTGAAGAGCTTCCCAGTCTTGAGTAGGCACTGTGACTTATGGCTTTCAGTCCACATGTTAAGAAACTCTGCTGATTAAGTCTGTCTGGTGAAAAGATATTCTAAAGCCTGGAGATGAGATTCTTCATTTCGTCTCAAGTAAACTAATTTTAGTGGATGCTTCTAAACATCTGATTACTTCCTCTTATAAGGAAATGTCTGGAAAGCTTGAGGTGCTTTCATTCAAAAAAGCAATTTTTTCTGATAAATCCAAAATAAGTAATTCTTTTTTCAGAATAGTTCCTGAAATTCCACAGGTTAGTCAACAGATTTATATCACCCAGAGTGCTTTGACATAAAGAAATGTGTAAGTACTTACTGTTGCTGTAGTAGCTGTTCAAACATCTGTGTGCTGGCTGTGTGCCACTAGATGCAAGACCATCACTCTTATTCTGTGAATATTCCTTTTTACCTGTTTAGAAACTGCCAGATATGATTGTACAGACAGGTGTCCACAAGGACTGTGGTTGAAATCAACAGGTTTTCATATACAGCCATGAATGGTCTTGGATATTTTAGTCCCACATCACTTGGCATAAATTTGAGTTGATGACTCAAAACGTGCATGCAGAGTTGTTAGTGCTCTGTGCCAGTCAGTTGTCTGGAACTGGATTTGGGGAGGTTTTGTACTTACTTGGAGAGGGAGGAAAAACAGTAATCTGAACAGTCAGAAGTTTCATCTACTCTTGTTGTATGGATAGATGTCAAAGAGAGAAAAAGCTACTTTAATCATATCCAGTCAGTTTAAATGTAGGGCTTTTTATGCCCTATTTTTCTGGAAAAATACATATAGTACTGCACCACACAATCACGTTAACTACCACAAAGGAAAACCTGCAAAAGATGTTGCCATGGTCTAGATTTTGAACAAATAGCCTAGCAAGACATTTTCATTTTCAAAAGTCAAACCTGCCATTATATTTATGGCTTTGTTTCGATTCTTTTTTTTTTCTTTTTGTACATCTCCATCTAGAGCTTACAAAGAAAACAGACCTGCTGTGATATGAACCCCAAAGGAAAGATACACTGTGTCTGTAATATACTGAAATGTCAGGAAATCATTTATTGAGCCACTGGTGCCTTTAGAGGCTGGTTATAATTTGCTTTGCTGTCGGATAATGTGTGTGTTTGTAGATCAATTATCTCAAGAGCTCTTTGGAGCCATAAGGTCATTTTTTGCATATTTGTTGGATACTTCTGTGCAGATGCCAAGTAGCACATTTTTCTTCCTGAGCTTGATAGATCATCTCTCAAAGTAAGTGAACAAAGAGATTTTCTGATGATAGCAGTACTCTCAATGCTAAAGCTTTATCATACTTTTTACATATTTATACATGTGTATGCACGTTTATATATGTATACATATATATATATATATATATATATATATATATATACATATACTGAACAAATTATAGGAGGAGTTTTACTTTAAAAAGTAGCATGTAGTTTCTTTCAGATTGGTGATTGGTAATTCACTTGTAAGCAGCATTATTTAAATACCAGTATTTTAACTTTGCCTGCATCCAGCTGGACAGAAGCTTTTTGTGACAACAGCATAATTTGTCTCAGTGGTCCAAGGCTGAATAGACATTCTGGAAGAAGTCCCATCTTTTATAATGGAAACAGGACTTGTGACCATCAGCATCACTCGCCTTTCTCTTAGATCAGTAGCATCTGATGTGGTTTTACTATGAGTTAAGAAGATGGAAGGAAGAAGATAAAATTAATTCACAGTGTGTCAGATGAAATTATTTAATTCAAAATCAAATAGTAATAATAATTTAATAGCACCTTTACTGTGAAATTTGAAGACACTTAGCAAACCTAAGCTCTCAGAGACAAGGACAAAAGTGTAAAGGGACAGATTATATGTGACTAACTTAGGTACAGAAAGCTAAAGTGATATGTTAATATTTCCTTTTGACAGTGGAATTTCTGAGGATAGTCTTAAAAATCAGTTCCAGTTTACACCAGCTTTACTCTAATGTGTAAGTTTATAGAAGTAAGCAGTGGCTTGCTTCTGATGTGTAAAATTGCATGATTGATACTCCAAAAGATTGATCCTTGATCCAGTGATGGGCTGAAGTGTCACTTCTGGCATACCACTACCATGATGGCATGCTGATTGTCACCTTGAAAATTAAGAAACTGGAAATTCTGAAGAAAGAGGTGTGCCTGAAGTTGTGTTTCTCCTTTACTTAAATGGCTTTTGTCACCCTGTGTCAGGAACCTACATGCCATTTTAAAATTCTCTCTTTAGGAGAACGCAGATTCAATTTTTATTTCAGCAATGGAAGCAGATGGGTGGACAACTCTTGCTAATATATTGGCTAATAGACTTTCCTAAGAAATGGAAGAACTTCTATTTTAATTTTCTTTTCCTTTTTTTTTTTAATCTTCTGTCTTTCTGAATCTTTGGCTGGTTAAAAACACGACTCACAGCTCTAAGGAAAGGATTTCCAGTGTTTGTCCTAATTGGCTGATGAGCCTGAGACTTGTGTAGTCGTGACTTTAACTGGATAGTGACATGAGGCAACCAACAATGTGAGACTGATGGTGCCAGAGAAAGAGCAAGCAAACAAAATCCTAACTACTTGGATCATTAGGAATCTCCCTTGTGAAGTGAAAGCCAAACATTTTGTCTTGCTGCAACAAATATTTATATACTTTAACCAGGTACTTGAGGACAATGAAAGGAAAAATATGGTAAAATCAATCTATTGTCAAAATACATATGTTTGCCACCTCTGATGTTCTGTTTCAGAGAGAACTGCCCTTGCGAAGTTCTTTTCCATTACCTGCTTGAAATTAAAGCTTGAAATCTTTAAAGAGTGTATATGTAAATTAAAAAGATCAGGAAGAACTGAATTTGGAAAAAGATTACATAATAGTCATTCCATGCAATAAAAAGACCATAGACCATATGTGAAGACCATGTAATATGAAGAACATGTTAATTGAATTTCCTTGGTGCATATTTGCTGGTTGGATTTTTTTTTCTGAGAGATTTTAGATTCTAAAACTTCTAAAATTTTAAGATTAAGATTAAGATTAATTTTTAGATTCTAAGACTTCTAAATATTTTCAAGAATATGGGAGAAGAGGAGCAGAAAACAAAACACATTTTTAGTTCTAGAAACCTAACTTTGGAGTTGCCAGTTTCAGCCCTTTCACAGTTTGTTTCATATATATTTATGGAGGCCACTGAGGGATAAATAATATCTTGCTTTGGATCTTTAAAGCCTGATGCAGCTAACAGCTATTTTTTTTTTGAGTTCCCTTGGCGTGTTGAATTTAATTTATCAAAAGAAAACCAATATGAAATAGTAAAATAATTATTAAAGTAGATTATTAGAACATACCTGCAGAGGAAAAGAAAGCAGATAATGTCTAAGTTTCCGGGATGTTTCTCATTTTAATTATATTAATCCTAATTGCTACTAGACTGGTGATGGGACAATATTTTCTACTTTTTTGTAGCAGGTAAGTTTAGAGAAGAGGAGTATATGGAAATAAGATCATGCAATGCAAATTGGCATCATACAAAGGGACTTAATTTATAGAATTAATCATTCAATGTACCTTGGAAAAGATTTTCAGTGTGTATTTGTAAGTTTCATAATTATGCAAGTAATTCCAATTTTTTTTTCACTTGTTTGTTTCTTCTGCTGTTTGTTTAAAACTTTAATAGCATGTGCATTACTTTTATGTAAGTTTTCCATTAATTTTTTGGAGTTCTGAGAGTTCTCATTCAGAAACAATTGGTTCTGTCACTATCTGAGCAATATTTTTTCTGGAATATTGCATTTGTCTTAACATGGAGCAGAGATGATACTTACAAGTCTTGATCAGAGAATTTAGCTCGATTTCTGGGAACAGAAATTCTAATCCCAAACTTGTCCTTCTTTGGGAGATGAGCTAGATCTTAAATTCCTAATATAGTGCGAGATTTTATTTTATGGCAAATTAAGTTTGTAGTTCAACTACACCATGCTTATCTCCTTTTATGTCAATCAAACTCTGCCTCAGAAAAAATTTGTAGCTAGAAAAAATTAAATTCCATTTGAGAATGCAAACAAGTGCAGGGAAATGGTGGTTTCCTACATGCAGGTAAAGGAAATTTAAATTTGCTCATTAAGTCAAAATTGTAGTTTAAATTGTCTTTGGGATCCAATTTTAAGTGATCAGAAACACTGGGAACCAAGACATGGGAAGAATGGTCACAATGAGCATGACAGCAACAATCGTAAGATTATACTGCTGTATGTATGGGGGTTTTTTGGTTGAAAATTTCCTTTTTTGTTTCAGCTTAAATATTCTAGATTGCTAGTGCACATACATACCTAAAAGCTCAATTTTTAATATAAATTTTAAAGAAAATGAAGCATTTTTAATAAGGAAAACTTAGATTTTGAGTTTTTTAGGACGTTTTAGAAGTATTTGTTCATTTTTCCTTTTCACTGGTGTTTTTAATTTTTTTGAAATTTTATCTTATGCCTGGATGTTTTCTGCTCATAAAAAACATTACTAACTTAATCCCTGCATTTCTTTAAAAACCAGTGAACATTGTCGTTAAGCATTGAAACAGAAATCAGATGTCTTACATTAAAATGCCAAACCAGTATTGTAATGAGTCACATTTGAGTTATGCTTTTTTTTCTTTCTAAGGGTATAATGGGCCATCATCTCTGCCTTTTTGTTCTGTCTTTTTTGTATAGCATCCACCTCAGTAGGCAAATCAATATACATATGTGTTTTATTTTTGTAATAAGGCATGTAGTTAATTAAAGCTATGTGATGCTAATGCTATGTGCATTCTTTTATCAGAATTGCTATCTCTGCCTGCTTTATCATTCCTGCTGGGGACTTTTCTGGTATAACAAAAAAATATATTGCTTGTTGCTTTTTCTCATGCTGATCATGAATTCAATAGGGATCAGCTCCTGCCGGTAAAGGCTGCATATTTATGCTATTGATTTGTGAGGGAAGAAAGCTGAGGGCTGTTTGTATTGTGCCATAAAATTAATAAATAATGATTCATTAGAACAGCATCCTGTAGCTCACGGGTGAGCAGTAATTTGGTATGAAGGTTGTATTTCTATTTTGTACCCTAAATGTGCTTGGGATACCATAACAGGGGAGCACTGCTGTTGCAGTACCTGTGAGCACTGTCCTAGTCTATGCCCCCTGGGATTTGCCCTCTTTCAAGGTGGGGAGGTGGAGCAACAGGAAGCAGGTAGCATGTCTTCTCTGCCTTCTCTCTGGGGATACTTCACTCTCCAGCAATATTATGAGAAGATCTGTGCATGTGTGTGCTGGGAATCCTCAAGTGTCAGGATGGGGCTGAGGTGCCCTAATCTTTGTTGGCTAAGATAAGGAAATCATCTTGTGTCTATCTTATCAATCTCATTTACCTGTGTTTTTTTACCACAGGTAAAATTCACTGGAGACCATTAACCTGGTATTGATATGAAATATGAAGTTAGGAAAAAAAGGACACAACAATTTACAGTCCCCAGCAAAATCAGCGGTCCCTGTTCCAAATTATCTGATTTGGCTATATTTGCTATTGTTATTCAGAAATATTCCATTCTATGGGGACTGTTTGGGCTATGGATGTACCAATCCTTAATACAGCCCTGATTCAATTCTTCCTTAGGAAGAATTTAACTGGCATAGAGTATAAAAATCTGAGCCTCGAGACCACAACTGTGAAGTATTCAGGAGGCATTATAAAATATATTGAAGCTGAAGGAACATTTACAGTACGTTTTAAATTTGGCTGTATTGGAAATAAATATTTTTACTAATTTTTGAACCCTCAGAGGAGTTGTCAACATTAACACCCAATGTGGTCTTGCAGAGTGTTGCATGCTAGTTTCACTCATTTCAGGAATTACTACCTCCTTTAAACTCAGAGACAGTAAATAGACTGGAGCATGTAAGTGGTGGCAGGTATGAAAGCACTGATATGCTGAAGTGGTTTGTATTAGCAAAGATTTGATGTTCATATGACGGGCAGATCTTTAAGATCACAGTGTGTAAAGCTACATTGATAGGGCAGAAGGGAGGCCTGTTTTTAGAGGACAGTGCCAACTGTAGACTGAAAGGCCTTAGAGATTCCAGGGTTTTTAATTTAAAGCGATGAGTTTAGATGCACAGTGTCTAGTGTCAGCCTTTACATGAAATGTGCCTGAGGGCACTGTCCTTGCAGTGAACCAGAACTAAAGTTTAAAAATGAATAAATAGAAGGAAAATATAGCAATATACAGCAGGTGTGCATACATCAAAACTAATAACAGCACTGTCACTTTCAAAGATTGACAGGTTCCTTGTTTAAAGAACCAATTGTCACTTCTGACACCTGACCAGTTTCAGTGACTTTTAATTTATTTTTCAGTAATATTTTCTCTAGTCCCCTTCTAGACTATAAACAATATAACTTGTGCACTTCTGAATTTCAGTGCAATTCATCCTTGATAATCACTCCTTGCTGGTGGCTTTGGAAGATAGACAGGAGAGTGAATAACAGCATTACTAGTACAGTATGTCACTACAGAATAAACAGAGCAGAAGGAGGGAGACAGATTGTGGTGCAACAATGGCCAAATATTTACATTTTCTGCTGCAAAGCATAGCACAGAGGAGTCATCTTCTCAGCATGAGAGCTGGAGTTAGAAACTGAATCTTTTCAGTATAATTGAGAGACTACCACTGATATAAAATAGTGAAGATGACCACCTTCACCTTTTCTGTTTTATTTGTAAAAGATTTGGGGTTTAGTTTGTTCATTCTGTCAGGCCTGGAGGTTATCAAGAATTTGATTCCTATGACAAGCTGACAGTTTGGTTTGTAGATAGGAACTTCACTGAAGATCTGCATGCTTTTCTAAATGAGAAAAAAGAGTGCTTTGAGGTTTTTCAGGGTAGTAGAGTTAGCTATGCTGATGAGGCATTGATGGAAAAGAAAGGTTGGGAAAATTACCAATGAAATTTCGGGTGCTGGTACAGGTAAACTACATTTGATATGAAAAGGACTGCAAACAAAAATATAATATTTGGCTCCTTCCTTCCTCCTAAAGGAAGGAAGGAAGGAATCAAATTAACATTATACAAATGTATTTTATGTCTCCTCTCTTTTGAACTGTTATCTTCTAACTGCACAATGTCCTATATTAAAATTTTACTCTTCCTCTTCCATGGAACTTTTTGCTAATTCATGCCTTTCCCCAGATGTGGCCTTTTTTGTCCACTGGGTTTTCATCTGTGACTTTTGTAAACATTTGTGTGAACTATTTGAAGTCGCTCAGAGGATGATATGTATAGAAACATTCAGTGTGGAAAAAAAAGATTATTCTAGTTTCTACTTTCAATTCATAATGTCCTGTGAGAGTAATCCTGATAAGGTCCAAAACCTTAACTGCAAGCTACACCAGGAATCTGAGACAACCTTCGATACTTGTAAGAGACATCAGCTTTCCTCAGTGTGGGCAGAGGAAGTAAAAGTGCTGTCAGTATGTGATGGGCTCCTGGAGAAATTTCATGAGTCAGAGAGAAATGTAGCCCAGATCCGGTGGAATATGTTGCTTTCTTGGCTTATATTCACAGTCTAGTAGAAAACATCTTGACATCATCCTGTTATTTCTTTGAGAATAAAAACATTTATGCCTTTGCTGTGAGTGTGTTCATCCCTGGAGATCTCTGCCAGAAAAAGAGTTCATCTCCCCACTGGCTCAGCCTGAAATGTTCACCTTTACCCATGTAAGGGCCTTGGAAATTTGGTAACTATGATAAGGGACAGAGTGTACTAATGCAGAAACATTCAGCTGCTCTCAGCAGGCAGTATCTTGTCAATACTGGCAATAAGTAAGGTGCTGAAGATTTACTGTCAGGTGGCTGTCTTGACCACAGCAGGGTAGAAATTTGCAGGAGACAGATGGCTATACATACTTAGCTCACCTGTGTTAACTTTGATGAATATGTGTAGGATCCTTAGTCTGGATTATTACACTGAATTGAGGGAAGGCTATAGTAAATCCAGAAAAAAATGTTTTCCACCATTAACAGAGAAAGTAATAGTTAAATAATTGGACATAGGAGGCATCAGCACTATTATTTTCACTTTTCCTCAGGTTTCTAGCACAGTACCCTACATTTAATTTAAAAAGTTCCAGTTATGTTGTTTGCAGTAGATAAAAATTGACTGAACAGAATGGTTGCCCCATGGTTATTGGGATCTTGTATTTATTTTTATTTATTAAAATTTATGCCATTCAATTTGGGGTTGTGCAGTTATTCATTTATCTTTCTACCAAGGAAAATTACATCAGTTTTCTTATGTAATGCTTTTGAAAAGACTTTTAAAAGTACTGGGATACAATATGTCTTTCACAGCTTGTTTGGTGTGGACACTGCTGAAGGCTCGTGGAAAAATCCAGCCCAGATTTTTCCCAGGCTGTTGGCTTTCTCATCTCCAGCTTGGCCCTTTCCCAGGCTGGGGATTTTTCTCAGAGACAAAACAAGAGAAGGAAGAAACAACAACACAGATAAACACCTGGTGTTGACCACCGAGCCTTGTGAATGTCTCATAATATTTTCCAGAAAGCATGTTTTCAGAGCATATTGTCTTCTTGGACCAATAAGTCTTTTTCACTTTGTTTTGTGCAATCTATCTTACATATATGCCATGGTTTTTCAATAAAATACTTCTTGCTGCTTGGAAGAGGTCAGGTGTGTTGCTGCATTATTCACCATTCCTAATCAGACAGTGACAGTTTGTATTAAAAATTTGTCTATTTTAAAGTACACAAACATAGGCTGTAAGTTAGTAGTCATAGAATCATAGAATACTTTGGGTTAGAGGGCCATGTAGTCCAACACCTCTGCTATAAGCAGGGGTATTTAAAACAGATCAGGTTGCTCAAAGCCCCATCTAACCTGACCTTGAATGTTTCCAGGGAAAGGGCACATACCACCTTCTCTAGGCAACCTGTTTCAGCATCTCACCACTCTCATAGTGAAAAATCTCTTCCTTGTATCTAACATAGATCTACTCTGTCAGCATAGTTCCTCTTTCAGCTTGGAGCCTTTCCCACTTGTCCAATCACTTCATACCCTGGTGAAAATCTGTGTAGATCTTTTGTAGGCTCCTCTGTACGCTCCTTTCTGTACTGGAAGGTTGCTGTTTCCCTAGTGCCTTCTCTTCTCCAAGCTGATCAACACCAACTCTCCCAGCCTATTTTAATAGCAGAGGTGTTCTAGCCCTCTGATCATCTTTGTGGCCTCCTCTGGATTCCAACAAATCCATGTCCTTCTTATATTCCACATTCCAGGAGTGTCGTAAGAGTGGAGTAAGAGGGCAGTGTGTAATCACTAACTTCTTTCACAGACAGAACTTTTACATGTATCTTATTTTTTAAAATCTAGAGTGACTACAGAAACATGGAAGACTTCTTCTGATACACCCCAAAAGTAGATACATTTGCTTATAAACCCACACTTGTACTACCTGTGTTTGGAAATTCTTTCTAGAAGGATTAGCTGACCCACCACCTTCCCAGAGAGTGAAGCATCCTGACTTGCATGTAGCTGCCTGGATGTTTCTTCTTACACTTAAAAGACTCATGCAAACCAGGCCAGTTAAATAGAAGTGTTGAGGCTTTGAATTTTAGCCATTAAGAATAACTTTTAGAATTTGATGGTGTTGATGTAAACTTTTCCATTAATTAAAAAAATGCCTTTATGCTAGTCACTCTTTTGTTATTTAGGGCATTGTGGGGCTAATTTTTACTTTGCTCAAAAAAGTACATAAAGAAGAGCTAATAAATTTCTATCTTCATTTTTGCTAGACACTACACTATTTTTAGTGCCATTTTAGTGCCATTTACAGAACAGCTATTTTACAAGGCATCTTCTGGGCAGTTACCTTAGTGTCCTAAGTTTCAAAGTGCCTCCAAACTGCCCCAAGCACCAGCAAATTTTTCTGAAAGCCCTAAATCAGTCTGGTACACCAAGGGACCCTTTTAATAATTCCTTCTAATTGATGCATGGTTATGGGAGTCCCCGTGTCCTCTAAGATAGCTATGCCCCTTCTGCATTTCTGACCTACATCTGTCACTATTTTAAAAATAAATTCCATGTCAGTGGTTGCTCCTAAGCAAAAGGTGCATGTAAAGAAAATCCTGTATCCCAAATCACCTGATTTGCACACTTTAATCATTATGCATTTTGTTAACCATTTTTCCAAACCTATATTTCTTTCAAAATGGAAGGGTATAAATAGGAAAACATCAATAATTTTGATGTTTCAGGGTCAAAATCAAGTTATATTTCAGAGTATGTGTGTTTCAGTTCCTTCTCTATCTATTTTAAAACAGAACAAATCCCAAGTCCTTGAAAAACTGGATTGCTGAAGGGATTATTAAAGATTTTCAAGATTTATTTTTTTAATTTCAGAATATTTAAATATACTTTCTAAAATGTCATTTTGATATTGTGAGAGAATTAACAAGTGAGAAAAACTTGCTTTTCAGTAAATAGCAAAGATCTGATAGGTGGTTTCTGACAGCATGAAGCAAAGCACAGACCACTTTTCTTAGCCACCATGCACTTCAATCATTAATTCATGCTGTTGTCTGGGCAGCATGCCACATGTCAGGTACATTCTAGATATGGTACATGCAGGAAACTTTCTGGAAGTAGAGTATCATGTCACTCTTCTTCACTAAAATGTGACAAGATCTGGAGTTTGACTTTGAAGGGGTTTTCTTCTGAAAAAGACTGTCATTCTCTTGTCCCCTTTTTCATATGAGCTTTTTGGAAAAAATAGAAGTATTTTATAGGCATTATAAGTTCCTATATGGCTGGAATACAAAGTGTTAATAGTACTAGGTCAGTCTTGAGGTATGTGGAAAACTTTTGCAGTGCCAGCTAGATGTTTGCTTTCTTTTTAATTTAGATCATTAAACAAGTAGAAATGTTGTCTACATTCATCTGTGAGGCAAGAGAAATCCTCTTTCCTTTGTGCTTCCTACAAAGACACAAATACTCCACAGCAACAGTAAATGATTCAAATACAGTGCAACAGAGTTGCATTAAAAATTAGGAGAATTGATTCAAAGTGCAAAAAAAAGGAGTTAATTTAGAGCAGACAAGAGGAGACATCCTTCTTTCTATTTTTACCTGCTGGTTGTAAGATAATACATGCCTGTATTCCAAAAGGAGCAGGGGACAAGCAGGGATATTTTGTTCCTTTCTGAGTGGGAGATAGAGGGAAAAAATGAAAGCCATAACTTAATTTTAAAATTTGTTTGCAAAAGACTTGGAAAACCAGGAAATGCAACTTCAATTTCTTGTGTTCTTTCTGAACATTGCTATGGTTACAATAGCAGCCGGAGCCAAGGAGAGCTTAATCTCTGAGAAAACAGATAATGCTCTCAGTGAACAGTCACTCAGAAGGTGTGGAGAAATAAATCTGAAGCAGCTTTTTGCCTTTCTATTTTATGGCCACACACACACTAATTCTTAGTTTCTGGATTTTCATGTTTCTCCCACTTCATTAAGTACTCATCATGACCTTTTTTCTTTTAATTTTTCCTCCAGACAATTTTAGACTAATGATGTGTGAGGCAGAAGGAGGTGTAGCCCCTGTGAAAGCAGAGGAGCTCTCAGAGCCTCTGTGCTTGGGTGTCTTTTCACCACTGTTCCTGCTATCACACCAATAGCCAGCAGACACACCTGGAGAGACACAACCCCCACTTAAGTAGAGGGTTAAAAGTAGAGGGAAAGCTTAGAACGGGAATGAATGTATTCTTGATCTGATAGTGTTGTGCTGTGTTGCAGCCAGGAGACTGGAGAGTAGGAGGAACTGAGGTATTTGGAGCTTGAGGCCAGGATGGCTTCAGATTTCTGATTATTTTTTGTGGTCTGGGTTGTTTGTGTTGCTGTACATGCTGCTCTGATTCCTAATGAGGAACTCAGGATCCTCACTCTGGAAGAGAATGAAAAGTAAAACCATTATATTTGTTTTTTTGAGGGAATTCTTTTAACTTTGAAGGTGGAACTTTTGTTGCATCCCACTCGAGAGGGAGTTTGGACCCAAGTCATGTAAGTCTAGATATTTCAAACTTGAATCTCATTCTTATACAAGTATTTAAGAACATAAAAACCTTCTGTTACATGTTCTTTCTTCCTCTCCAATGCTAGGAGAGGCTACCTGGGTCAGGGGCTGAGGTGGTCTGCATGTGGGTCAGGAAGCTTGCTCTGCTCTTTCCTCTGCAGGAGAGAGGGAGAGAGTGTGCTGCCCATGCTGTTGGCTCTGCAGCTTGATAGGCAGCTGCCAAATGCAGCTATAAAAGATTTGTTAGAAGGAGAGTAGGAGAAATAAAGGAAATGAGTGGCACAGAGTATAATTTTGGTTACTGAGGAAGGATTTATGGTGGGTGATTGCCAATTCACACTCAACTAAACTCTAGACACTGATGCTTCCATCAGTGAGTAGCTCCACCAAGGGGATGAATTCCAAAAAACTATAAATAAATATGGTCCTACTGCATGTGTTGATTTAACAGTTTGTAAGGTTTCCCAAGAAAGAGTTGAAAATATGTTTTCGCAGTAGGTGTGAAAGGCCATGTTACCTTTGTCTTCAACAACGGATCTATGACTTACAAAAGTGTGTGACAAATCTGTATCCCAGAGCTTCAGTTTTCTGAGGAAAATAGATCCTTTTAGCCCAGCAATTGCAGAAATAACAGCCCAAATGTGAAACTGAGGTGAACTCATTAACTCCTTGACTTGGTTAGTGTCTTCATACAGGATATTTAGGAACATTTTCCCACTCTGTGTGAGCTGTGATAAAATTGTGAATTTGAAAGCTTTGGTAGCATTGGATGTTTGGTGACTCTTGGCTGAAAGAGGGGAAAGGAAAGGGAGCAGGAAGTAGAACAGGGAGTGTTTTGAATTAGGGTGGGAAGGAAAAATGTAGCAATAAGATTAGTCTGCCTTGACTTCACACCTTTGGTATAGCTAGGAGTTGATTAAGAGAATGGTTTTGATGTGTGCTTAATTTGGGAAGAAATACGCCACACTTTTTTTTTTTAATCTTTTGGCCAGGAGTATCTTTTTAAACGCCTTAAATTTGTGGTCCTTAATGAGAGGTGTGCTGCTCATGTCTCAAATGGCAAGAAATCTTTGTGGTAAAACTAGAGACTCAAGACTTGGTGTTTTAATCAACCTTTTGATATTCAAGCACACAACTTTTTCGTTCTGCCTCCTTTGTGTGCGGTTTGAAAAATTGCCCTAAGCTGTGAGTGAAAAGCAAAATAAATGGGGGGAGGGTAGAATGGGGACTAAAGGTTTTCTGTCTTAGACTTGAGAAGCTAACCTAGTAAGGTCTAAGCTGACTAAGGTCTAATCAAGTTCTCTTGGCTGCTTTCCTTTAGAAATGCAGAAGATGATTGTCTTGGTTTGAAAGACAAGTGTCTGCTAAGGAGGGCAGGAACCTCTCTTGAAAAGGAAAATGTAAACCCCTTTTCTCCAAATTATTACAGTTTTGAAATTAAGGAGCTCTCAGGTAAAGATATGGGAATAGGAATAACAGTTCTTTACATGAGAATGGGAATAACAGTTCTTTACAAGGAAAATTAAAATAAAAATACAGTAATCCAAAAACAAAAACCCTGACAGAGTCAGAATACAATCCCATCAGTAAAGGTGTTGGTAGCAGTCCAAATAAGTGGTGGCTGCAGCCCTCCTGGAGTGACGGATGTGGTTCTGTTGAAGCAATGATTCTAGAGAAGGGTGTAGTTTTCCTCTGACAGTCCAGTGGTGATGAAGATAGACCTGGTCTTCCTTTGGGAATCCAGTAGAAAAAGGCTGCTCTGATGTTCTAAATCTCAGATTTTTATCTTGGTAGGAAATGCTTGGCTTCCCCCCTGGGTGGAGCATCTCACAGTGGGATGATGTAATTTTATTAGTCCTGCAGTGAGACTTAATGGCCCCTTAGCAGAAGATATCTCCATGGACAGAGGATGGGTTGTGGAAGAGATAAAGAACACTGCCCCACCTGGTTTCAGCAGACAATGACAGCACACTGACTTCTGGTAACATCTTGCATTCCAAACTAAGACAATGACTAAGAAGGAAATATCAACAATATCACATAAAATACAATCAAGCTATAATTAATTTCAGAAAAAAAACTTTTTCTTTGTATTTCTTCCAATCTCTTCTGACACACAATTCTGTAAGTCAAAAAAGCATGAAGCTGACTTCATGGGGAATTTGCAATGGAAGAAAGTGTTTTTGGTTACTTGGATATATTTTATTCTAACAGTAGTAAAAAAAAAGAAACAAACCTAGTTACAACCAATGTGTAGTAGTTACAAGCTCTTATATCTGTGAGAATAGGGTCTAAAGAAAAAAGGTGTAGCCAAAAATTGAAGCAGTTGGTGGTGATCTGTATCAAATTCAGGATCTGTATCATTGACTTTACTGAGTATGTGCTCACTTAGCTATTGTGCCTGAACTGGCTGAAAATGTATAATGGGAAGATTATTCATGTGGGAAGAATAAACCATGCTGGAAGTAGGAAAAACAAATAATTTTTTTTTACTAGGATCATTGAAATATTTCTCTTAGTATTAGTCTTTAACCCAGGTAATGTTTTTCTATTAATCCATCTTTCTACTACCCATCCTGGTGTGGGTGTGGTTCAGTGTCTCTTAAATTTCCTTGAAAGGCTCTTTGTTTTTATTTTATCTCCCCTTCAATTAGAGAATAAACACCTAAAATTGAAATATATCATAATTTAAGCCTTAAAGCAGATTTTTCTATTGTACTAACAGGGGAATTTAATTAGTGTCCTGGGATGATTATCAGATTAGAGTTCCCAGTCATATAGAGGGACAGAACAGGAGTTGTAACTATATGGTTGTGCCTGAAATGAGTGGATCAGAGGGACTAAAGAGCCCTTTGTGTTATACTGTCATTAGGAAAGCATCTTCCTTTTCAGAAGCTCAATTGGGAGTAAAGCTGATTGGTGATGATTATGAAAGTTATGACTGCTTTGTGCTTGAATTGGAGATGGATTCAGGAGGAGATGAGAGCTAAATCGAATCACTGGATGTGCATAAATGCAATCTTGAAACTCAGAGAGGCTTCCTAGCAATTCAAGGTGAGAAATTTAGTACTAGTTTGCTAATCTGAGTGGTAGGTAAATGAACAGGAATCAGGAGTATTATATAAAAAAGGTCTTGATTTGAGTGCTTGGCTTTGTTGGTGTTTGTTGTTGTTTTGTTTGGGGTGTTTTGGATGTACATGTATTATAACAAGAACTTTTTTTCCCTGTTGCTATATAAAATTTAGATTCCATATAAATTGAAAGCAGAGATACCACTTAAAATAGCATATAAATAGGAATTACTTTTATTTAGAACTTAGACATAGTGGGGCATCTGGAATAAAACTTCAAATTATTGTAATGGAAATCCATCCCCTTTGAGTTGGTAATAGCTTCACAGTTGGAGAAGGACATCAGAAAAGGGAAATAACTCTGTGCAGTACTTTCCTTAAAATGAAAGAGATGGAAAATTCATTTGACTGAGTATGTGAACTTGCAAGACAGTGAATGAAACTTGACAGCTTCAATGCAGATCTATAGAAGGAAAAGCATGAGCTACTGTATTTTGAAATAATAAACTTAGTCTTTTGGCTTTGTCAGTGTTGAAGAGTAGTTTAATTGAGAGAGATTTCACCCAGCATTTTTCTTGCTAAGTTAGTGTTAAGGATTTTTCAAAACTTTTTTTTTTCTTTTTCCTTTTTTTAAGTAAGGGCCATTTTTCATGAGTAAAAGGATAATGTGTTCATCAGTTAAAATATTCATTATGAGCTTTAGACGTAAATTTACTTAACTGAGGAAACATATCTCTATTTAACTCAGAGGGATAATAGAAGTAAAATCAGGAGGGATTTTTCAGGTTTTCTGTTGTTTTTTGTTTTATTTTGTTTTGTTTTTATTGTTGGTTTGGGGCTTTTTTTTTTTTTTTTTTTTTTTTTTTTGTTACTGTTACTTTCTGGTTTGGTTTTGGTTTTTTTGTTTTGTTTTGTTTTCTTTATTTAATAGAATCTGCCAAATTAAATGTGGTGTGAGTTACTTTAGGATTTGTCATGTTTTCTTTTTTCAGGCTATAATCTAAAAGAGGCTCCTGCAGCTTTGTGTGCCTTTTTTTAATGAATGTTTATCTCCCTCCTATGCAGTCAGAATGAGATAAGTGCATGTTAAATTGACTTTTCTAATAAAATATAATCTTTAAAAAGGGCTATATGGAGGTTAAGGAAACAATCAAACAAAAAAAGTCCACCAGCTGTCATTGGTGTACTTAGCATACTCAAGGACTTCATGTCTGTTAACAGGGTGGGGTGTTTTTTGCTTGTTGTCTGTTTTTTAAAGACAACTGCCAATATAGCTATTTTAAGCTCTAAAATTGATTCTGCAATATGAGGATAAACATTTAGGTAAATGAAATGGGGTACCCAGGGAGGTGGTGGAGTCATCAACACTGCAGATGTCCAAGAAATGACTCAGTGTTCTGGTCTACCTGACAAGGTGGAGATCATTCAAAGGTTGCACTCTGTGATCTTGGAGAACTTTTCCAAGATTAATAATTCTTTGATTCTCTAAAATTCCTCTTCGAGCATCTCATTTTCTTAGGCATAGGTCATAAACCTGATCTTCATTAAATTTAGACCAGTAGTAATATAGGTAACAAATGAACCGATGACTTTTTAGGACAAGACTGAAAAGATTAAAATGCTTGATTACATAAATTGTGTTGCCTTTCTTTTAAAGAAGACACTGTTGCTTTTGCTATTTTATAGTTATCTCTAGAAAGTCCTCTAGTTGAGATACTTTGAGAGAGTCATTCTAGTTGACATGGTGTTTGGTGGGTTTGCACATTTATGAAGAAAAACATAGATTTCAAGGAAATGCAGTACTAAACTGGATCCTCGTTCTCTTGTAGGACTGGTAGCAGGGGGAGGTAACTGGCATAGTTTTTTCATTTGATAAATAATCTCAGGAGAGGTACTGATATATACTTCACTCTTATGAACACTGCTCTCTGGAACCTCAACATGGGTTGGCAAAAAGCATTGTTTGTCTTGTGTCAAATATAGCATCTCCAGGACAGAATTTGTACAACTCCTGGACTACCAGGAAATGAAAAGAGCAGTTCAGTAACTCTTCCTTACAAATATTCCAAACTATGATCAGGTATGAAAAGCTTTTAAGGAAATCAAGTTTTAATGTTTTGCCCTAAAATTATTCTGTCAAATAGACTTTGAATGACCAATCAAAAAATCTTTTTCCTACTTGCCCACTCTTCCTGTGGTGTTTTGTTTTGGTTTGTTTTGGTTTGGTTTGGTTTGGTTTTTTTTGTTTTTTTGGGTTTTTTTGATGGGGTTTGTTTGTTTGTTTTTTGTTTGTTTGTTTTTTGGTTGGATTTCTTTGGTTTTTTTTCGGTTTTTTTTCCTAGCACTCCATTGAAATGAAATAGACTAAATCTGGGTCAACTGCTCTGTTTGAGTTGTACCAGTGACTTTTCCTCTTTTTCTGTGTTGGTTCTTCATATAAGTTCTTCTGAGTTTTTTTTTGGTTGCTTGCTTGATTTGGTATGATTTGGAGGTGTTTTTTTTAGCTGCCTATTCTGGGTTTGAAAGGGATTTGTGTAAGTACTCTCTGCTATTGAGGTATATTCTGCAGCTGACTTTTTAAAAATTTTGCCTAACTGTACACTTTTGGGTGTTGCTTTTATTCATTTAGTTTAGTATATCTAAAGAAATTTAACTTTGTAGTTAAGATACAATCAAATTTTACGTGCACATGAATACATAAATATAAACCCATTTTCCCTTCCCTGATGGATGCAGTTCAAGGCACTTTGAAAATAACTTCCATAATAACAAATAAATGGTTAGGAACAATTGTTTATTTTAATTTAATTCCACATGCTAAAGTAAGTTTAGGAAAATTTTTTAAAAATATAAGTCCCTTGGGTATTTCACATCTTTTCACATTATAGTGCTTATTCAGAAAATTATTGCATAGTAACTTCATTTGAGAGTTATATTAATATATCATTAGTATAAATTTATATACTTATAAAAGTGCAATAGATTAATTATAGTTAAAGAAAACAAGAGGCTGTATCCGAATGCATCCTGCTGAGTCTGGAAAAAGACAGTGCATAAAATGTCACTTCCCTATTAAAATTTACTTCTTTTCATTTTTGTTAAAGGCAAAATCAGGGTAATGCCCATTTCCTTTCGCCCATCATATTAGCTTCTACTGCTTTGTATTTGTCGTAGAGCTCATGCATAAATAAAGACATGGGTGAGGGACCTGGATTCTCTCTTCTGCTACATACACTAAGTCCCAGCTCCAGGTCTGAGCTCTTTCCAAGGTTTCTCGAGTTTAGTGGATAAATCTTTGACTGATGATAATGGCTATGGCTCCCCAGATGGTGCCCAGTCACTTGCTGGATTACAGGTTCAGCAAAGTCTCAATTAATACTAGCTTGTTCTTAAATCTCTTGGATATTTCCCTTAACAGAATGAGTGATTCAAGTTCAGAAGCTATGTTGGGAGAAGCAGTGAAGTGTTTAAATGTCTGGTCCAGTTTTTTTTGACAGTTGAGTGTAAAAATGCCAAAAAGGACATTCTTAAAAGGCTTATAATATTTTCTGGTTTTCTCCCTGAGAAAAATTTAAATATTGTCTTCCCCAGAATGAAACACACATTTTCAGTCCTGGAAAAAAATAGTGAAATGGAGAAAGAAAAAAGGGGGAGAGAAAGACAGAGGAGGATGGGTACTTACCTCACTTTTTAGAGAGGGAAAGTACATTTTCAGACTTATTCTGATAGGTTTTTTTGTAGCTTTTCCAGTGTCCAATGAAAAGGAGAAATGACTGATTTCTTTTTCCTCTATTCCTGGAAAGTATTAAATGGGAATAATATTAAATTTCGGTTTATGGTATTATTTTGTAAGTATGGCGTGTCATTCCTGCACATAGACCTTACCCCCTGAAAAAAACTTGCCCAGAATGTTAGTCTCCCTAAGTTCACCTCCTGAAAATTTGGTCTGTTTCTTGTAATAATTATGAATTAACCAAAATTAATGTTTATTTATTAAATGTGAATGTCTTCATTGTGCTTCTGAGTTTCTTTACACCTTAGAACATTTGCTTCCAGTGATTTCCTTATCTGGAAATGTCACTTCTCATTCATTTGGTGATAGATTAATATTTTTTCTTTCTGTTGTGAATCTGTTCTTGTCTGAGAGTAAACCTTTCCAAAGTAAACCACTATGACTTTAATAAGCATTCATGAGAAACCATACTTAGAGCTTTTTCAAATCTTCAAAATCTCATATGTCTATTGCATTGCTGTTTTTCTCCCCACCTTTTAATTAAATCAAAGGAAATGATCACCTTTTGGCAGATTTTATCTTCTCATAAATATTAATGTGTGTCTTCTGATTTACTGTTTCTCCTTTTTGTTTTCTTGTTTGTGCTGGTTGTCTTTAACCTTCAGCTCTAGACACAGTTGCCTTAGTGCTATTAATTAGTAGAAGTCTGCTGCTAACATAAAACATATGCATGAATTTAGAAGTATTCTAAACAATTAAAGTCTAAATGCATAGCTATCACTTTGACTTTATGAAAGGACTGACATATGAAAGCCCACCTTTAAGAAAGGATATCGGGAAATGATTCCTGACGGAAGAGGAATGAATTAAATGGACAATCTTGATAGTCAAGCCAGTTATGTAAATGTGCATTGTACTCACCACTATTTTTAAAATGACAGCAAGGTCATTTTTATTTACTTGGAGTACTTTACTAACAGTTTGTGTGTGTATATATCTGCAATATGCATGAGATCTCGCTTACCTGATTGTAGAAAACAGGTTAGAATATGAGAGCCAGGAATTAATAGAATTTTTCTTATGGAGTCAAGTGGCTGCTCTAAAAAATGATTGCTGTAAGAAAATGCAATTGTGTCCTTTTATTATTCTGCAATTTTTCATTGTAGGTAGAAGCAATAGATAATCTTCTTCCCTCACGTGTTGAGATTAATCAAACCTGACATTGCAGAATTACTTCATTCCTTCCACACTCAATTTTTCAGCATTTTTGTAGTTTTTATACAGTTGTCTATAGTTTCACACTAACTCTATTCATTAGTTCTTGATATAGTCTTGTGACTTTTCAAAGATTTGGGTTTTTTTGTTTGTTCAAAGGAATTGCCAGCTCTGTTGCACTGTTTTTTAACCAATCAGTATCCTAATCTCAACCAAAAGATTGCAAGCCCTCACATTTGATTCCTCCAGATGTGTAAATGCTATTTCCCATCAAGTCCATGATACAAATGTCTGTACTAGGGGAACCAGTTCTTTGCTGAGGTCTGCATCTAATTTCCTTCTGACCTGGTGATACAACTGGAGTGTGCTGTGAGAACTTGGTGCCCCAACGTGGGGGTTTTGTCCTTGTTTTAATATGATCACCTTCATCACTGGCTCTCGTGTCTACGTCTGGCATTTGAATTAAATGCTCACAGTAGTTGCATCTATGAGAAGATGTTGGTGGACCATTACCATTTTAGATTCTAGCCTCTTGAATGGTAGCTACCAGCTCAGACTTCAGAAAGGGTTGGATTCATAGAAGATTCAAGTCCTTCTGCAAACATGACTGCTCTTTTCTACAATATATCTAAACTTAGATGGTTTTTCAAGGTTGTCATAGTGGAGTTAATTAAATTTTAGCATAGTTACAAAACATTTTCAATGTGGTTCATAGTCAGACTATATTTTTACTTTGTCTAGTATTTCCATGACTAATATCATCTTACTGTGTAAGTCATTGCAGGTAGTGCTTTTTAATCCTCCTCGTGTTCTGCTCTGTGGGCCAAAATCAGCATCTCTACATACTGTGCTGTAATTTGTGAGTTTTAATGGCCAAATATGACTTGGCATAATGTTTGTAACTTGGTTGTTATTCTCCTCAGGCTGGTGAAACCAGTGCTAAAAGCCACTGGGCATTGGACAGATGCTGAGGAGGCTTTCAAGTTGTTGCATCTGACTTTGTACAGATCTTGTATCAATCTTTACTTTGTAGGCGCACTATTGCTCCCTTGAAAACACAGTTGTATAGAATTTTGTACTGATATGAGCCTCTTAAAAGCAGCATGACAGATATCTCATTCATAAACATGAAACTTTAATCATTCAACC
Organism: Muscicapa striata striata; assembly: GCA_030060385.1. Lineage (NCBI taxonomy): Eukaryota > Metazoa > Chordata > Aves > Passeriformes > Muscicapidae > Muscicapa > Muscicapa striata. Next base: position 1,104,595 of record JAREIS010000101.1, read on the forward strand.
AGTTGTGTTTATTCTCATGTAAAAGTTTCTTTCCTGTAAGTATTTACAAATGTACAGCATTGGCACAAGTTGTGCAAGAACTTGTAATGCAAGTTAGGAAGGAGGCTTTCCTGTGAGTGCAATATGATCTGTATTGGGTACAGAAACTTCTCCTAAAGAAGGAAAAATATAACTAAATAGAAGCCTTTTTTTGTGGTTTGAAAAACCCCCCAATTTTCAGCAATTGAATTTATTTGTTTTTAATAAACACTAATGGCACTATTTAACTACTTATTAACTAATAAATCTCATATAAGTTGTCATGTTATCACCCATTGATTGCTTTTATGGTCTGTAGATACCACTTCAGTTTATCAAGGCTATGAATAAAAGAACCAGAAAGTCAGCAAATGTGGATCTAATTAATATTAGACACTTTTCAATCCTCCTCAGTTTTAAATAGGAAAAGATTACAGAAAGAAGGAGATTAGAGGGAGAGAGGAGAAAATCTTTCACTCTCCATGTCACAAAAAAAGGAAGAACAACATTTAGCAGCTCTAATTTCACAGGGATAAATGGCAATGAACTTGCTTATCTATGAAACATTCCCACCTAGTGTTAACTTGTAATGCCTCTCAAAATGAATTCAAGTTGACTATTAAGGACCTTAATTCCTGAGAAAAGGAAAGGCACAATGCCAGAAAGATCATCAACTTTCTCTTCATTTCCAGTACCAAATCAGTGCAGAGATATGATAGAGACTCTAATCCAGGAGGGTAAACAAAGCCCTTGCTCGAAATTAATTAAAAGGCTGCAGAATGCAAGGAGTCTTAGACAATTAAAAAAGAAAATTTTAATCGGATTTACTACTGAACAAATTTCAAGTCTAGATTCTTTGTTTTTAAGAGGAAAAATAGGGAAGGCTCATTTGCAATGGGAGACTTATGAGTTAAAATTATGTTAAAACGTAATCATGTCTGGCCTGTATTTAGTACTTTGGATAAAAGCAGCTTTTGTGTGGTCTTGGCTGACCAGTAAGTAATATACTTAGCTGCAGCTTACACTGAATTGTTTGGGAGTGTGGGCAAGGGGATTTGATTTTTGTATGGGATATGTTAAAAGTGTTAAAAGCACAAGCCAAATTTAGTTTATGTTGTTAGAAAAATGACACTGAAATAAAGTGTATCTTGTAGGGTCTGTTTTTCTGTCTTTTTCCAGAATAGATTTAGCTAAATCTGGGGAAATCTCTACTGTCAAATGAAATAGATTAATCTTCACTATGGATTTGTAATCATATCTGAGAAACAAAAAAGCTTTATTTAATGAGATTAAAATTGTTATTCACATTAGGATTAATGATTTATTTGCATCACAGAATATCTCTCCTGCATAAATATTTATTATAGCTTTAAAGAAGTTACTAACTCGGGATTTAAGTGTGATGAACAGTAACTACTACATTTATTTTTTTTTATAACCAAAAGCAATAAGGCTTTTCTGTTCTTACTGTTGTACTGCCACAAGTGTCTCTTAATACCTTTCATTCTAGCCTTTATACCTCCACTTTCAATCTTTAACTTTGCTATTTATATATTTCTGCAAAAATAATATCTCTATATTAGTGTGATTTTTAATATTTTTTCACCCATAGTTACTTAAAATTAAAAAGGAAGTGTTTTTATTGGAAATATTGGGAGGGAGGAAGTTTTAAACTGACATGCTAATAGAAAATGGACTCTGTCACACCATAGCAGTATGGGATTTTCATTATTTTATTTGGTCATGAATCCCAAGTAATAAAGATCATTTCAGGTGCAGTAAAAAATCTCATGCAACCAGAGCTGTGGTTTAGGGTATGTAAAAGCTATAAAGATACCCTCTGCTAGAAAGGAAATGTTGTACAAGGGATGTTTCTGTTAATGTTTCTTCTGTGCTCACTTTGTCTCATAAATTAATATTACTTCTTTATGCTACTAGTATACTATTCTTTTTCTTTGCCACTGCAGATAGTAAATTATGCAGTATATTTCTGTACAAATGCTGATATGCTCTGGTTTTTTATTGGTACATATATATTTATGAAAGTGGGGAAAGAAAGAATGCAGTATGATGAATTCCTGTTTAGTGAAAGAGGTGATGGAGAGATCAGACTGACATTGGTAGCTGCTGAGTTTTCAGACACACCTTTGCCTTTACATGTCTTTGCTGAGTCTCTAAAGACTGATTGGAAGCTTTTGTTTGTGGAGGGAAGGATGACAGTGTTTTAAAATGGGTTCATAATGTTTTTTTCATTCTACATTTGAGACACCTGCTTTGTGTGAGGGATGGAAGTACAGTTTTGGCCAGGTCCCTAGAGAGTTGTTGGAAATATTCTGAATTATGTCATTAAAATCAGGTGATGCCTGGAGTTGTAGAGATGATGGTTGAGTGGTGTCTAGTAAAAAGTCAGATTTCAATCTTCTAATTTAGAGGAAAGATGTTTCTAGGAACAGGAAGTGGTAAGCTTGGGTTGAACCCTTTTCTCAAACTGGAAGAGACCATATGTGCCCATAGGTGGTTGCTTGCTGAGGAGAATGGTCTCTGTAAGTGGCTAAAGATCTGTCTTCCTCTGACTTGCATTTAGGAAGGTCTGCTGTCAAAGGAAACATGTTTTTATGCTCATGGCTGGATTTCTGTTGTAAAGTACAGGGTCAGTATACAATCAAACTGAAGAGGAATCACTTGGTTAAGTTAGAACCAAAACTGTGCTATATATGATTGTCAGTATGATTGTATACTCTTCCTATTCTCTTTATTCTGTCAAGGAATTAGTCAAAGATTTTTCAAGAAGTCTCTTGAAATACCAAGTCATGAGCTAGGCATACAGCAGAATAGTTAATGGAATGTTAACTCGAACAGCCTGGTTGTTAGAGTTGCAATATGTGATCTCAGGGTTCCAAATTCCTTATTCAAAGAAATCCAAAGAAACCAGGATAAAGCAGAGCTCTCCCTGTGGAATGACTTGAACTTCAGTTTCTCCCACCTTAGCTGAGTTTCCTTCTGAATGAATGACAGCAAGTTAGCAACAGTCATATCCTCATTTAGTTGCCAAAAGTGTCATCTTGAACCTGAACCACCCATCAGTTGACATAACCGATGGCTGAATGTGAAATATTTTTGATTTTAAAATATCCAGTTTGAAGACTAACAAGAATGTTTGATTTTAAAAGTGTCAGCAAGAAATTTGAGCTAGATGGAGATATCAATTGACTAATTATTCTTAGAAATGAAACTATGTGTGAATATAAGCTGAAATCCCTAACATCAAAGATTAGATTTGTTGAGTACTGTCATAAGGTTCCTGTATCACTTGCCTGTCACTTAAAGTATGTGCAATAGAGCTTTGGTGGGACTCTCATGGAGTGCTATTTGCCATATGTTATTGTTCTGTGGGTGGGATGAAGTATGCTTTCATTTATTATAAAGGAATGCTTGCCATTAAAATTAACCTGATCCCTTGAGAGCTGAGAAACCCTTTCTCAGTTCAGAGGAGCAGTATTTGCAAACTCCAAACCTGTCTCCTGCAGCTGAACTTCTGTAAAGATTAAGCCAATCTGTGAAGGATGTGGCATTTCAGAGCCATTTTGTGTACTTGAGATGCTCCAGAAGTCAGGCAAAAATCTGCCTGATGCTCAAATTTCACGTCATCCTGGGAGGCTTCATGAGCTTGGCCAGCACAGATGAGTCCTGGTAGGCATCACTGGGAGCCAGATCCTTCCTCGTGCTCAGGCCCAGTTAAAACGTTGCTTCTCATAACCATAAAATTACAGTTTTGCAAGGCAACAGGAATTCGTATACCATAATACTCCTATTACTCCTCCTCTCTAGACTCTAAACAACAGCAGGACAGAACACAAGGTGAAACATGAATGCTTTTAGACAAGGTTACACCAGTAGTGTTGGTGAAGACTGCTGCTGGAGAGGAGCAGTGCTAGCATTCTGACAGCTCTTGCTATTTAGTGGGATTAATTAATCTGATAGTAATGCACATTTTATTCTACTTGAGTATTTTTTCCATAGGTTTCTACTCTAAATTCTCAGTAGCTTCTTTGTTTCTTTGCATTAGCCTTTTATATCAAAGCACTTCCTCTTTTTTTTATCCAGGGAAATATTAAAAATAGCACAGTTCTGGCCAGCAGATGCAACCATACATTATTGAATTCATAATGCAGGCTTAAAATCTAGCCTGGGAGAAGGAATTTATCTCAGTCAGACTATTCTTACTTACAGATGGGATATTAATGGATTATTGTGTCTGCAATTTCTCTTTAATCATAAACATTATTGGTGATGAATTAATTTATTATCATTGTAAATTAGAGTATTCTTTTAATGAGTATTTGCAGGTGTGCCCATTGGAAGACTATCACAATGTTCCTTTTATAATTTTAATGCCTTTTAATATTAATTCTTCTCAGTTATAAAGTCCTGTAAAAGGTTAGAAAAAGACAATGACTACCTTTTTTTTGGTGATAGTTCATTTTTGTGGAGAAAACAAATGCCAATACTCTGCATGGAATGAGAGTTGATGTGTGACTTAGTGGTAGGAGGACTGGTAACATGTTTTGGGGAGAATATACCAGGTTAAAAGAAATGTTTACTTATTATAATTATTTTACTTCATCTTTTAAGCTAAAGTTGTGGTAATAAGGTTAAAAACAAACAAACAAACAAACAAAAAACCAAACAAAAAACCAAACCAAACAAAAAAAACAAAAACAAAAACAAACAACAAAAAAACCCAAAAACAAATAAACCTTATCTCCATTAAAGCAAAGGCTGTAATAACTACAAGCAATTTCCCTTCAGAAAATGAGCTGAAATTTGACAATGTTGGAAACTTGAGTTTGTAAAACTTATGCTGTCCCAAGGGATATGCTAAAGGACGTGTATAACTGCTTTCCTACAAAAATTTTGAAATACTTTTATTTTTAGTGATCAGAATGATATTTTTAACACAGAGGAAAGACGTATTTCTTTAATGATTTTGAAAAGATCTTCAGGTGTGTGCCCTAAGAATGTTCTGGTGTTTTGATGGCAGATCTGGTGTGGGAAATAGGGGGCTGCAAAAAACCCCTTGTAAATTGCAAAGATGAGCAAGTGTTGATAATATGATCATATCTCTAAATATAGAAAATGCTATAAAAAACTAAAGGGAATGTTCTGTCTCATAATTCAGACTATCCAAGGGTATGAAGAGGTGGGATTACTGGGTTTAGGGCTATTGGAAAATAATTTGCAGGGCATGTGCATCAAGCAGTGTCTATCTTTAGCCAATAATTTTACATTAAACAACACAATATAATCAGTGAAGAGTCAGGTATAATTAAGATGATGCCAGATTTACTTTAATGCAAAATGTGGAGCAAGATAGTTGCATTAATGTTGAGAATGTCTCTTGGAGGGCTGTGTGTTTAAACTGCAGCCTGCAGTTTAATAACAAAAAAACAAAAAAAAAAAGCTGGGGAACAGAGGAAGATGGTGCTGATCAAGACCTAAAACATCTCAGAGTGGCTTACCAAAATGGAGCAGTGCAAGTTCTTGCATGGAAAGGAAGATGGGAATACACAGTCACAGGGAAAGCTATTTATTTGGTGCCAGGGTACTGGGAGGAGAGTCATGAAGGACTTTGGAATAAGGTCAGCAGAGTTTTTGTAATTTGTATCTTTCAGTCCTTGATTTATGATTTGCTTATTTAAACATTTAATTTACCCCTAGGAAAGATGAAATTAAATTATGTAACAACCCATACTGAAAATGGGAAAAATGGGACAAGACATGGTTATTTCAAGTCTCTGGGAAGTTAAGATTAGATGGCAAGGATTGGGTTAGTAGTATCAGTATTTAATGTTGAAGCTATTCTGCATATTTCTTCTTCCCATGAAAAACACAAATCAGGTGAATAAAATTACATTAAAGCTTTACTCTTTGTTGTTTTGGTTTTGTTTTCTAATATTTTGAAATAAAGATAACAAGGGAACATGAGGCATTCTCCAATTTTGACTCTTTGGTAAAATAGAGCCTAATTTTTGTTTCAAGAAATCTGATACACAAAGGAAACAGGACAGACTTGCTAGTAAAGTTTATTTGGATTTTGTGACCACTGGTGAGGAAAATCCTTGCAGCAGGAGAACACAAAAAAGCTACAATAAAAAAGAATCAAAACAACAAAAAACAACAAAAACAAAACAAAACAAACAAAAAAAACCCAACAAACAAACAAACAAACAAACAAAAAACCAAAAACTCCAAAAAACAAAACCAAAACCAAAACCAAACCAAAACCAAAACCAAAACCAAAACCAAACCAAAACCAAAAACAAAAACAAAAACAAAAACAAAAACAAAAACAAAAACAAACGCAAACAAATCATTGCCTTGTACTGTGATCCTACAGGTCTCATGACACTGCTATTGTTGGAGATATAAAAGGCTTTAGACACATGTATATTGGAAGATGCTTGTTCTTAGCATGTACTGAGGAAATGGCTCACTCTTTAATCTGTAGTCAAGAACCTGAAGAGTCATTGAACAACTCTAGGTGACATCTGAATCTGTCACAGACTTGATGCTCACATCATCTTCGGGCCTCAGACAGATCCTGCATTGCTATAGTGCAGTTATTGCTTTTATTAAGAAATGACAGAACACTTTGTCAAAGCCAAATTTTTGTAGAGAAAATAACTATCCATTTTCAGCGGGAAGGTTTGGGCCAGGTCCTTGCCTTAAGCTGTGGGAACCCCATGCATCTTGGTTAGTATAATTAGTAAATCAACAGCATAGTATTTGTGGAAGCTCTTGAAAACATTTAGATCCTTTTTCCAAATTAGATGACCTATAAAAGTTGTGAATCCCAAAGAGAGTGAAGGTCTGAGGACTCCTGGTAGTCACAGCATGAAAAATGAAAGATCTTTGTGTTAACAGAGCTTGGCAGGGGAGGCTAGGCAACTCTTGACATCTACTTGAGAAGCAAGGACAAGAAACCCTGCTGTGGTGGAAAAAATGCATTTTTAAAGAAATAAAAATTAATAACATACACCTATTTCCCTAAGATGAATCAAAAGTGAGAAGGGAGAAAACCCCACCATTGATATTGAACTCTGGGCAATTACACCCAGTGTAATGACAACCTATAACCCTGCCCTTGCCAGTCCTTCTTCAAAGAAAACTGGTGCTGTTAGTCACAGGACCCAGGTGGGGACTGGTAGGGGGAGCTTAAGAGGAAGAAGTAAAGATTTGAAAGTATTTTAAGGGTATTATAATTTTATTTTTTTTTTTATACTGGATTATTTAAGCTATTCAGCAGTTAAAATATTAAATAGGGTGACTTTTATGAAATGTTTTTCTTTCACACATGCAAGCACTTTGTAACAGTTCTAGTAAGATCTTTATTTTTTACCAATAATTTCATTCTGAAATGCTCTGTGATATTAGTGCTTGTAACTGAGCTTTCAGTTAGATGGTGACAATTAGTCCCTGTAACTGCATTACTCTTAGTGTTAGGTCACACAGCATGCATGTGACAGGGAACAAACTCTGTCCCTGTCACGCAATTACAGGAATGAAATTATATTCTATGATCTGATATACTTGTCAGATCATATACCTTGATCACTTTAAGTCAATTTGGTCTACATTTTTGGTTTTGTGAATCTCACTTTCTAATGGACCAGCGGTGCACACCTAAGACTACTATGCAGAACTCCCTGTGAACAATATGCATCCCTGAATAACTTTTAAATATCCTTTGGAGTCTAAGAAATCTGTCAGCCACAATGAAGCTGACTGTCTTAATTTCTCAGGAAGGCAATCTGTCAACTGTGAAATGAAGTTTCTTGATGCAGCTTGTGAGCTCAAATACCGTGTGCTTGTACACTGTCACACCCAGCTGATGACTGCCCTTTTAGTGGTGGCAGGTACTTTTTTGTACAGGTTTTTTTGCTCAGGTTTGCTCCTTCTCTCTTTCCCAGGACAGAGTGGCATGGGGCCAGGTCACAACTTCAGGGGGATCTGCTAACTGCATAAGCAAATCTCTTTGGTTTGCTAGTGTTATTATACCTCCTTGCTCCCTTTCTTTTATGGCTTTATATTTTACCACTTTCATTTCTTCCACCCAAAATTTAAAGATGTTGCAGGTACTGAATCAATTGACTGAAAGGACAAAGGGAAAGAAGCAAAGGTGATAAATTTGTTTGGGCTGCTTTACTGCTATATGAAGGGCTTAGTTGCCAGCTAAAAAAAAAAAATAACCCATTATTGCGGAAGACTATGGTATCTTAATGAAAATCATTGCAGATAAGCATGATTCTCTTAGTTTCTTGATACTTAAATGTTAGATGTCAGATCTAGTCCTTGCCAGCTTTATTCCTAAATAAGTGCATTTTGAGCTAAGCTCTATAAGTAAGAATTAACCTAGAAATATGTCACTGGCATTATAACCTTGAAAAAACCTAAATTCTATCATGTGCAAATAAACAAAAGCTGATGAAAAATTTGCAAAAATGAGCCATTATGAAGTGTTACTTGAGTAAGAAAGCACAGAAACTGCCCATAACTGTTAGGTGGAGCTGCCTGTAAAATGCCTGTAAGACTGCAATGAAAGCACTGATGTGTATTATTATTATTATTATTATTATTATTATTATTATTATTATTATTATTATTTCTTTGGCAGGTAGTATACGTAATAAAGGTCACTTGCCTATGTTTCTTCTTATGAAATACCTTATTTCACAGGAAGTACTCAGAAGGCTTGTTTGTTCGTAGTTTTGGGGATTTTTTTGTTGTTTTTAATTAAATCTGGGCATAGGAATGGAGATAGTTTATTAATAATATACCAATATTGCATACTTTTTTTCTGTATATAAACACTCTTGTCTTGCATCAAGGCTTCTCATGGGTGTCTGAGCTAGGACTGGATTGGCAAAGAAGGTGCAGCTGACAAACTGGATGAGAACTCCGTTTGTGAGCTGTTTCATTGCAAACACAGAGCTGTAATATATTGGTGTTCACACACTCAAGTCCCTGCTTTTACCATGTAGCTGTTGATGCCTCAACAATACAGTTCAATTATTTATTTTAAAAAAGAACTTGGGAAGACTACTTCAAAAACTTTTTGAAAAACTGTGTTAATCAAAACTTTCTCTGGGTTAAAAAAAACCTCTCAAGTGTTACTGGAATTATATAGTGTTGTCAGTTATAGAGAATTTTTTTAGATTTGCTAATTCCTTTTATAGTGAGGAAGGAAAATGTTTATATCTCTGAGCTAAATAACTTGAAAAAGAGGCTAATGAGGGAATAATTTTGAAGTTAACCCTGAGAAAAAGTAATGAAATCGATCAGGTTAAATTAAGCCTTATTAAATTAAAGAGATGTATGAATGCAGGTACAGTGGTTGCCCAGTGGCCCATGCCGACAGCTGGTGATACAAAGAGGCTATTTGGATTATATGTGCATCAGTAGCTTTGATTTATGGCACTTGTTTACCTCTCAGAAACCGGATGGGTTTTGGAGAGAAAAAAACAACTTGTGGCTCTCATACCTGGTACCTATCTTTATATTACCCCCTATAGTGAGTTGTTTGCAGAAGAACAGAGGCTCCCAACATCCATTGAGAGAAAAATATCCATAACTATCTGATTAAGAAGGCGATTCAAAAAATAATTAGTTGTTTCTAAAGACCTATAAAATTCAAAGTGATGAGAATTTATTAGTTAGTGCATTGCTGCAATAGAGGGTTACGGAGCAACGAAAGGAAAAACAGCAACAAGGCAACTCCCTTGCTTGGTGCAGGAAAGCAAGAAAGAGCAGTTTATTAAACTAAGCCATTGCTTTTTATAATACAGTTCGTGCAAAACAAAATGCAGACAATTCATTGGGCAGAGAAAGAAACACCTCTTGTCCCAGGCTTCTCACGGTACCAGCAGGTGTTTATCTATTGTTATGATTCTTTCTCTTGTGTTTACAGTAGAGACAGAGGCCCTAGCTTGGGAAAGGTTTCAGCTAGGCCTGGGAAAGTTTCGCAGTCTGAGAAAGGAACTCAGACCCTGTGAGAAAGGCCTGGCTGAACCTGCCTAGACCTGCAGCAGTGTCCACATTAGTGGTATTTGGTTTAAGTCACTCAAAATTTTTCATTTTTTTTTTTTTTTTTTTCAAAGATGCAACCCCAAATACAGATATCATGGTATTGATGTGACAGCAAGTGAGAAGTGCTCAAGAGGAGGGATTTCTCTCTCTCCTCCTCATGAAGCTCTCATGCTGAGTGAGCCTCCCCCGACCATTTCAGGGCTGATTTTTGGGCGCGTTTGTATCAACTCTACATAGTTTTCCTCTTTTTCAGACCTTTGGAAAAGAAGTGTCTCTAGTGCTTCCTTTTGTAAAGACTGGTAAAACTCTACTTGCCTGCCTGCCACACCAGATAAGACAACAATGCTGAACATAAAGGTCGTTTTTAATGGATTGGCGAATTGGGAATTTATGACAAAAATCTTGGAAACACAGATTGCAATATTGTAATAGATGTCATTTTATGGAGAATCTATCTATATGTCTTTAGAGTTAAATTTTTATTTTGAGGTTTAGGGTTTGTTTTTAATAGTGTGAATATTTTAAAACAGCTTCAGCATTTTTGACTAGTGTTCATTTTTTAAAAGTTTTATTTGTGTACTCTTAGTAATACGGAGTTTGGTTTGATTTTTCCCTTTTTTCTATTCCCAGTGGGCACTCTTTTAGTCATGAAGAAACCTTTTTTTAAGGTGGAATAAAGACTTGAACTGAATGCTGGTATTATTTATATTTATTATTAACACTGTTAACAAGTCCAAGTACTAGTTCCAGACAGTGAAAAGGGTTGAAGGCTGGAGGAGGCTGAGGGACTGTGGAGCTTGATTAAGGCCTGGCATTCCCTAATGCAATAAGGCAGGCTCCCCTGGCTTAGAGGCCAGTGGAAGAAAATTAAGATTGCATCAAACATAGCATAAAACTAAAGTAAATGAGTACAAAAATAATAAATGTACATGGAAAGGCTGTGCTGTCTCTTCACAGGCAGCTATATTTATTAATTAGTAGTCTATCATTTGCACTAAATTTCAATCAAGAGCCTCACCTCTCTGACATTTCATTTACTTAGTTATTAAAGTGATGTGATTCATCAGGCTTGTGATGCCCTTTAGTGTGTCAGGCTACCCAGGAAGTGTAGGCTGCAGGGTGGGCTGCCACTCCAGTGTTTAACAGGATGAATTGGGCAGAAATCTTCACTTTCATTTAGTGATTTGCGTGGTGCCAACAATAGCAATATATGTATAGAATATTAAATACTGAGACGCAGTCATGGCAGCAAAAGCAAGTTTAGTACTCACATGGTACCAGGGCAGAGCTGCTTTCTTGCTTAATATGAATGCATCGTGGCATTCACATCTTTCTATGTTACACAGTTACTTAAACTGCTTCAGTGTAAACACTGACAAACATAAACTCAGCAGAGTAGTCTCATCCAAAGTGAGTTTTGAAGATTTGCACAAGTATCTAGGGCAGTGTTTGCCATGCTTTAGTATTGTCGTAGCACCATTCCACGCTTTAACCTGGCACTGTATCCAATTTAAATGTAATATCACACACTCCAATGCAGTTGTGATTCCTTTACAACAGAATGGCGGAAATGGTGGTTTCTTTTCAAACATTGCTTGGAAAAAGAAGGTCAGTAGGATCCAGGACTTGGTCTTGGTGATCCTGATGGGTTTTTTCCACCTCTGCCTGTTTTTTGATTCCTTGATTCTATGAATTGAATACTGAGCTTCCCAATGTAGTGGCAATTCCCTTAAAATAGCACAGATTAAAGAGGGCTTCCTTCTGTTCCCCCAACACTCACTCCTTGTTCTTCTTCCAAGTATGTTTTCTCTAAAATTTGTTGAGATAATTGAAAACAAATTTTCAGTTTATGTAAAATGTATTCTAATAGGGTACAGAGTGAGAAATTGAAATTCAGGATCAAGAGTTTATGGAATTGGAATAGAATTTTGTTCTGCTATTTAGAGAATATTTAGCTGTTTCCTTGCTATTCCATACAGTATTTATTTTTAATACATACAAAAAGCTGAGAGACATATAAAGCACCTGTGCACTAAAAAATGCCTTGCATATCAGTCCATTGCAGGAAACTTTCTCTACCTTTACCTTACTAAGATGAAGGAAATGAGACCAATTAGTTTGGCAGTGATGCTGGAATTGGATCTAATATTCATTTAGAATTGGTTTCTTGGCCCACAGCCATAGGTAGGAAAACTGGAGTAATAGGTGTAGTAGCAATAGTCAACCATCTTGCTGCTGCTCAGCATTGACTTTCAGCTTGCAAAATGCATTTCTTGTTCTCCCTGCCCTTCCTTTTCTTGCATTCCTTACTCTGTAGACCTAATAAAAGGAGATGTAGCAGACCTCCCTTGTTATTCTGAGAAGTTTACAGCAATTCTTCTCAGAAAATAGTTTTGGATATCTAAACTTAGAGGCAAAGGGATGTCTTACCTGAATTTTCTAAAAAAAAACCCTAAGAAATCAGGATGAATATAGAAGTTCATAGGAGAAGCTATCTTACTGTTCCCCCTGCCCCATTATTCTTTGACTTAGTTTTTGTAATACCCATCATTGTATCAAAAACTGTCAGGACTTTGTAGATCCTTGTCATAGTTAGCACATGTGTACATGTATATATGTGTGTCTGCTTTGTCACTGTGGGCACCCTTGAAATTTCATAATCTTGTGATGCTTTGATTATTTTAATTGAACTTTAGTTGTGTAGCGAAAGCTCTAGTTGCTGCTTCCTGAATGAATTAATTTCCTGCTATGCATCTTCAGGCCTTGTTTTTGGCAAAAATCTTTGGAGTAACAACTATTTCAAGACACTTGTACTTTTTCTCTCCTAAATGTATATCTGATTGTAACATCCACTGACAAAAATCTTTAAATTTAGCAACTTTTATAATTTCAGATGCTATGTGCAAAGCCTTAGATGAAAATACTTGAGTCTTTTTACACCCCTGTCTGATTCTTGTTATGGAATCTAGGGGAGATTTTGATACCATAGGGAGAGAAACTAAACTATTAAGTTATTGATCAAATGCCTAATTGTTCTTACTTTGTTGGAAATAAATGTCCCTATAAATATTCCTTCTTTTCATGTTTAATTTATTGTTTGATAGTTAATTACCTGCTAACATTTTTTCCCCACAGGGACCTTACAATCTGAATAAAAGTGACTGAATCTTTCTGCATTGGAATATCTTTTCCTTTTGTTCTTCTCCTGAATTTGCTTTGAAGGCTTCCTGTAGAAGTGTCTATACTGTGGAAGAGTTGTGTTTATTTTATTTCCTATTCAGATGTGTTTCTTTGTCTTACCCTTGATAAGAAAGGAATATTTTTTTTCTTAATTTTCTTTTCCCCATAGTATTAATGATATTTAAATAAGAATCTCCCTCTTGTGTGGCAAACCAAAAGCTTATTCATTGATCTCTTAGTGACATCCTGTTCTCAAAGCTGCAGACAGGAATGCCTTGCTTTCTAGTATTTTTTTTTTTTCCCCCTCCACAAATTATCCTTTTTTAGATACATAAAAAGGCTCATCTTTCAGGTGAATTTTATTTGTGATACAGAGTTTATGAAGAATTTCCTGCTTTGTTGGGGCCTTTTTTTTTTCTTTCGTCATGTTGTTTTTCAGCATTTGCCTTTTTTTGGTACTTTACTTCTGTTTGGCTTCAAGTTGCTGATTCAAGGGAGAGATATAACCAACCCTATTCTTCTTTTTTTCCCCAACAATTTAACATAAAAGCAAAGAGCTGAGCTATATTTTTTCACTGCATCTTGTGAATGCTGAACATAGGAAAAGCAGCTTTACCTAGTCAACAAATTATGTCCAGCTGTGGATACAGGTTTTTAAAGGGGAATTTGGGAGATGAGGTTGTGGGAGAGCAGTCATTGTGTCAGCTTGCTTTTGTGCATTTAGGCATCCTGTTCTAATTGTTTTAATGCACAGTTCAGTTCTCATTAGCTGATTTTGAATATCATAAGTGAGTTCAAGAACAGTTCTATTCAGTATCTGTCTGATGGATTTATTAAACACACCCCCGTATAAAAATACATGGGGATTTCACAAGTGTTATTTTAGGCCTTGAGGATTAAAATATTCTGAAACCTACTTTCATTTTAAAGTGTTAATGAACTAGACAGGAACAGGGTTGCTTCTCTAAGCTTGCTGATGTGAATTCCTTCACAATGGCATGTCTCTGATCTCCTGCATGGTAAAGCAAAAAATCTAGCTTGCTCAGACCTGCACATCTCTGCTGAAACTGCCAGCAGAAGACAAAATGAGTGGTAAGTGTGACAAGGCACCCCTTGAAATGTGACTGAAGCCAGCAAGTTACTCTCTTACCCTGCGAAGATCAAGGTGCTTATGTCAGTGTTGGCCATGTTTTTTCCAGATTGTATCCTGTTCTCCTATGCCTTATAAAAAAGGGAAGTGTTATACATTCCAGCAATTCTTCATCCATTTAATTTATGATTTATGAAATTTTAAGTGGTTTAAGTAAGACTATACTATATGGTGGATCCTTTAGAGCTTCCCAGACTGTCTGCCTTGGTGGAATAGATCACTGCTTACATTTAAACTTTTTTTCTCAGATATTATTCTCCATTTGAAGCAAGTAACTACTGAAAGTAGGTACCATGGACATGAAATAACTCTTCCATCAGTCCCTTAAGATTTAAGGAAGATGTAACTGCCTTTCACTCCTTTTCAGAGCTAAGCAAGCTTCTTTTATTCAGTCACCCTACACAGACCATATTTTCTGCATCTCGTTTGTACTCAGTGTTCTGTCCTGAACTGTCATTCTTATGTTTCATGTCCCCCTTGAGGCATGGTCCCACAGTGAGATACAGCAGTATTGTTCAGACCTTGCCAGTTGAGGGGGCAGAGAAATGTTCAAGCATGCCAATTGGTTTTGGTTTAATGCCTGATAGGATGAAAATTCTAATTCCTACGTAGCTTGTGATACTGTTGCTTTCTGGCCAATTGGCTTTAACCAGTCCTTCCCCAGCTTATATTTGTGCTGCTGATTAATCCTCCATATATGTATGTGTGTGTGTGTGTGTGTGTGTATATGTAAAACTCTTATATCTTTCTTGCTTCTTAGATAATTTCTTCAGTTATATGCAAATAGTCTTTCCTTCCAACATGCTGAACATGGCTTCATAACACCTCTGAATTTAATATCTAACTTTTTCCCTTTATTATCTTTATATATTGGTGAGGTGTTGCATATCCCTATTATAGATAAAAATTGAAATTATGAGTAAATATAATCCCTTACAAAAAACGTCATCTACAATATCAAATCACTTGTTAGGCCTTAGATTTTATTAATTTCAATAAGCTAATCAAATATTTAACAAGAAGCAATCAAACAATTAAAATAGGTTAGGTATAAGCATAATAAAATATCTGGTGATTAAGAACAAAAAAGCCATTAAAATGGCTAGAAAGATATATTAATATAATTTTTACATATCCTGGAAAGGTGTTGTATTTTATATAAATATAATATGAAAATGTACTTCTACTCCTGAGAACTCCAGGGAAGTATAAATGGATGCAGTGAAATTCAATTTCATTGTATGAAACGTGCCAGTCTGGCCATTCTATATTTCCCTAAATGGAAATGGCAGATGACATTTTTTGTAAGGGATTATATTTACTCATAATTTCAATTTTATATTATTAAAATACAGGTGTATAAACATAATAAGATAGATGAAATAGAGAAATAAATATATTGTAAATAAAAATTTATTTTATTGATAATAACATCCAAGGAGAATAGAGAGAATCTTAAATTGAAAGTCTCATTTATTTAAATGGTCTTCAGACCCTAGCTATCTCTGGTCTCGAAGGAGACAGGATAATAATCAGCCCCAGAAATATTAAGTGTTATTTCTAGAATTTTTAGCTGCTTTCACTTCCATCTTGCCAATATCCTTATCTTATCTAATACTTATTATCTTTGGTATACATGCTGTGAACCATATTCTACTTTCCAAATTCACTTAAAATAGAAGAATGGGCATTATTTCTTGCTTTATTACAGAAATTACTGAACTCCATAGTTAGTCTCATCATGCTTTATGCTATATAACATATTTACATGATGCAGATGTTATTTCATAGCAGAGATTTTCTCATCCGATTACTGAAAATAATCATAGATGCAAATTCCAGGTGTCAGCCAAAATCTGCTTAGTGACCTATTTAAGGGGATGACTCCCACTGATTAGCCTGTGCATGTGTCCTTTCAAGTACTGCTCGCAGGAAGTAAATGATTAGTATGCTTATTTCCAGTTTCAATGTAACATCCAACCATATGGTATTCTTGTGCAAGTAATTACTAAGGATCAGACTTCCAGGCTGACTTTTTGAGAAGTAGAATGCTACAGACTATGATGTTGAGGCACTGGTGCAAAATACACAGATTCCTTTTTGAGGATGTTTTAAGTGGAGACAAAACATTTGTCAATAAACACTAGGACGATATGTGTAGAAACTTTTGGCTTCAAGAAGGTGCTTGAAGAGCGAGTATGAAAAAAATATTGCATATTGGAAGATAAATTCTCACTTTGTTTTTTATTCACTCTGGAAATATCCCACTAGTAAGCATGTAGCAATACCACTTGCAAAACTTTTTGTTGGGCACTCTAATTCCCTGTGGCTCTAATACTATAACTGAAAGTGCACTTGTACCACTAAAGCCAGAAAAATCCCACCAGCAAGTTTCACTTGGCCCACTCTGAGATGCTTCCAGGGCTACCTGGACTAGAAAGCTAGGTAGGAGATTGTAGGTTGGCTTACCTTTTTCTGTGTATCCATGGAACAACCAACAGGGATGAAACTAGTCATGGAGCTGTGATTACGTGAGCAATCCCATCCTGGAAGAAGTGAGAGGCTTTGTGTCTTGTCCTGATGGGAAGGTTTAATATATTTCTCTGAATTTTGAGTCCTGCCTCTGAAATAGGCAGCAAGGCTACTTGAACTCATGCCCACAGCCCCTTGATGGAGAACAAGAGATGCCCTCAACCTGCACACCTGAGTAAACAGTGTGTGCTTGTGTCGTGGCTACCACCCCAAAATATGTAGCAGCTTGTTTTTTAGTGAGTAGTGTATTTTTCATAGAAGGGTAACTCAGAAAAATGTTTCAAAATACGCTTTAGATAATAAACTTAGCTCAGTCTATGAAACAATGCTCTCCTCTCAAATATTTGCACACCTCAACTGAGCAGTAAATAAGGAGTCTTTCGGAAAAATGTAATTTTTTTTTTTAAATGGGGATTTAATTTCATCCTATCAAATACTATATGGATGTAAAGGAATATGTTTCTAATCAAAATAGATGTTCATTGACCTTTAAGATCAGGCAAAACAGAGCCAAGAAGATTACTCCTGATGAATTTAAGCACCTATTAATTCACTGCTCCCAGAGACAAGTATAGGTAAAAAATTTCTACCAAGTTTGTGAGTGAGTCCATATTTATTTCCAATAGGGAATTATGTGTCTGTTACTATGGCTTTGGATATAAGTAGTGGGAGGGGGATTTAGAAACAACAACTCCTCTTTCACAACAACCTTGCTTTCCTACATCAATAGCTTATGATAGATGCATGGGAATTAAAAGGAAAAAGCTTTAGAAAAATAGCAGTCAGAAAAGCAGTACCTTTCCATCCAATGACCTTTACAATTTAAAGGATGAAAAGATACATTATGCACAAATATTTTGTTATCCTCAGGAACAAGGTGCTCGTAACTGAACCCTGGATGGTGCAGCCTGCATACAAATAAGCATCCTAATTGAGTTGGTTTGATCTTTCTAAAACTATCGTCCAAGTCAATAATATAGTGTTACTGAAAGAAGCAGTCCTCTCATTAGCAGTGGCATAGCATGACAGAGAGTATCCCACCATGGCATACATTCTGTCATTGATTGTGCACTGCTAATCAGTGAACCATGGCATTTAAACCAAAGATCTCACTTCTGCTGTCAGCTTCTTATTTGCCAGGTTTTTTTTTTAGGCTTATTTCTTCAGTGAAATCAAAATTTTACCAGGAGAAAACACAATCTAGGCTCATCCTATTTTATTAGGTTTTCCTTCTTTTGGGGCTTTTGTCTGGTTATTTTTTGGTGGCAGTTGGGGTTTTTTTATTTGTTGGGTTTTTTTCTGGTTGGAGGGTTGGGGGTTTTTTTGGGTTCTTTTTACTTAGGGGAAGAATGAAAAAAAATGCAAGTAAGGATTGTTATAATAGTGTTGCTTGATATGACATAGTCATAAGATGGTATAAAAATCAGTGTAGAATAAAATAGAATTACTTTCTTTGATATGATCAGGAAGGGTAAAGAAGGAAAATTACACTTTTTTCGTACTGTGCCATTACAAAAAAGTCCTTATTTCTTTCTTCAAAACATTGCATTAGAAATCCTATTCAACTGGGAAACTGCTTTTGTGTGAGAAATGCAGATAACAGTTCTGACTGAAAACTGAAATTGAGATTCTATTCATGAAGTCATATTCCTTATAGTCATTCAGAAAGCAAGATTTGTGGCATGTGTTGCTTGCTAAAGCACATGACACCAAGGTGTCCTCTATTGCACTTGCTGGCTTGATTTCTGTTGTGTAAAACACCCACTTACAGGCATGGATGTGACCACAGATCCAGTACCTAACAGCTGTTCTTTAACGCGTTTAATAGAAATTGCTAAGTGACAGAGCTGCTTGAAGTGATTTCTCTGAAATACAGAGGGAGAGAAATGACTGCTGGTACAATTTTTATTACATCCTTTGATTATTTAGCTACCTTTAGGAAGTTGTACATGTTAATTTTTTCCTTGAGGAATAAGGAAAATTACTTGAGAATAAGGAAAACTTCTTGGTTTGTTGCTTTTTTTCCCCGTGTGTACTATGTGGCGCTAATAAATCCATGTAAATTTCTTTGAAAACTAAATGTTTCTGATAATCTTTACTCCCTCTCCTTAATTATTTATAAGGCAAAGCAAACTTAAAATTCCTCCTGCCTTCCTCTCCTAACCTGTAGTGGTGCTGTGCTCTGCTGAGCAGCTGCAACGTTTTGCTCCTCCCATGGCTCTGCTTTCCTGGGGACAGTGAGGTTGCTTATGTATAAATAACATGCATGATCATTTAGTAGAGACTGGGATTTGGACAGAAAGCAGAGTTATGAATGCAGGTTTGTTATCAACAGGCAACACATTTTAAAAGGTAGTGGTGTGCCAAATCAGAACATAGTTTTAATTTAAATAAATCTTACTAAAGAGTTCTGACATGTTAATTCAAAGTTGAAATGAAGAACTGGTGCTTTAGCAGCTTTTTATAACAAGCAAATTCAGTGTTTCTAGAGAATATCTAACTTTGGCAACTGAAATTAGCCCACGTGCTTTACTTCCTGTACACTTCCAATAAATGTTGCAAAAATGGTGTAATAGGATTAAAGCAAGCTATGGGTGGTTATTGTTGTTATTTTGGTTTTTATTTTCTCTATGCTGAATTTTATATAGTTGTGTGAAACTGGAGAAGGTGTTTTTTGCTCGCCAGAGCTTTAAGTATTCAGCTGGATGACATTTTGGCTCAAATATCCTACTAAGAATAGAAAATTCTGAAGTGAGAATTAGTGTGTTTGGTGTGTTTGCTAATCCACTGACTTTTTTTTTTTTTTTTTTTTAAGTGTTTTTTTTCAGGGGAAAAAAAAAAACAACAAAACCTGCTTAAACTTAGTTCCTAAGAATCTTATTAAATCTGGGCTCTGGGCTCTAGTTAATGTTTCTACAGGATACTGCATAAATTAAACATTGATCCTGGTCATGTTTTATTGCTCTTGATTGCAATGCTTCTATAAATGAAAACTACAAAGGAAGCATACTAAACCTTATTAAGAAGGTACAATTTTTACTGTTTTTTTGCTATAATTATACTTAAGTCAGGCTAATCTTTAATCTCATTTACTTTTCAATCTGCTTTGTTTGTAGTTTGTTCTGATTTGGCCTTGTTTCCTCCCCTCATTTGAAGACTTGTTGGCAGCAAAAAGGTGGAATTAGCTCATTCTTCTGCAGTGATTAAAATACTGCATATTACTGCTGTCAGGGATAAGTCAAAGTGAATGAAATGGAATTGGCTGTTTTGCATGGAAAGTTTCTAATTTTTAATCAAAGTGTTTGAGTTCTGTTTGTTACAAATGGTAGGCTGCACGTCTTGGCTCACACTAAATGTAGTTACTGGCCTGGGACATTAGCAGTTTTTATAAGGTCACTGAGGACTTTTATCCCAAAGGTCTTTTCCATGCTTGCCTTTGCAACCATTTATGCATAAAATATCTTCAGGCTTCATGAAAATATCTCATTTTGCTGATACAAACTCTGCTATTAAAGAGGTTCCTCTGTCCAAATTCAAGCTTTCTTTTTCTTCCCATTTCAGTCATATTAAGGCAAAACTTGAAACATATGGTATTTAGCTTCCTCAGATAAGTCACCATGTAATTTATCCACTTTTGCCATTATGAATTGTGAATTCTATTGAGAAATAGCTTATGTCAGTAACATGAAATTTCATTGCCAGTACAAGGATGGGTATCTTTCTGTAATTTGGAAAGTAAGTGGAGCTTTGCTTGTTCTGCCAAAGCTGGTTATTGATGACTACTGGTGTTAAGAATTGATAGTCTACCAAAGGACAGGCCATTTCTAGCTGTCCTGTGTTTAGGGACAATTATGATTTGAGCAAATGTGCAGATGCAGTATTATAAAGACACTGTCACTGTTTAGCCTTGATGGCTGAAGGGCTCTGATTTGGAGCAGTCTGTTTCATAATACCATAAATCATAAATGCTCTGGAGAGGGTGTCTTGTTGCTTGGTGTGTAGGTATAGTGTTGTACTCTGTCATATAAAATTTCTGGCACCTGACACTTAAAATGTCTATTTATGGATTCTAGGTATGTTAGAGAAATAATTAAAGGGCTGTTTAAATATTTTCTTTTAAAAAAACCCTCTTTGGTTTGGGTTTTTTTTGTTTGGTTGTGTTTTTTCTGCTAAATTACAGATTAAAAGTTATCAACAGCTCTTGCATTTAGCAGCTAATTAGGGATTTGTAAAAACTTAAGGATTTCGATTTTTGCTGCCTATGATTTCCTTTCATTGTCAAAATAAATTAATCCAGATGAATTAGCAGGTAGGTTGTAGCAAAACAGATGATTAGTAAAAGAATTGAAAGATCCAGAAAAAACAAAAGCTTTTTCATTGCCCTTTGCAAACCAAAGACATGTTAAAAAAAACTCCAACAATATACTTCAAGATTATTTAGAAAAAAAAAAAAAAAAAAAAGATAGGACATTTCAGGGGTGTTGTTGATTTTTCTATTCTCTAGCATTCGTTACCTATTGAAAGTGATAGAGCCTTAAATACAAAGCATTTCCCAGCTTGATAAAGACGATAGTTTTTGCAGACAGTGTAAAGGCAAACTAATATGCTGTCTTCAAAGTGTTTTGGTATAGGTCTGCTCAGTCTTCAGGGATTTCTTCTTCCTTTCTGTATTTCCATTTGTAGCCATCATTGTACTTCTGCCTGGGTTTGGGCTCCCACACTTAAGGGGGAGCTCTGCCTCTGATTACAAGAGTTGCACAGTCCAAGTTTCTGTCTTTCTTTTGCTTCTTAAAGTATTATTAATCACACAAATACTGGTAGGTTGGCACTCTTGTGTTGCTGGGCGAAGGGGTACAGAGCAGCAAAGGAACACAGCAACAAGGCACTCTCTTGCTTGGTGCAAGAAAGAGCAGTTTATTGAAGGAAGCCATGGCTTTAAATAAGATAGTTCGTGGAAAACAAAATACAGACAGTTCATTGGTCAGAGAGAAAGACACCTCTTGTCCCTGGCTTTCCCACGGATCCAGCAGGTGTTTTATCTTTGTTATAATTCTTTTCTGTTTTTCCCAAATGCTATCACCCTGGGAAAGGCTCAGGCCAAAGCTGAGAGACTGTCTCAGCCTGGGAAAAGGTTTCCCAGCATGAGAAACAGAAAACGAGAGCATGAGAAAGGCCTTGCAATTTCTGCCTGGGCCCTCAATGGTGTCCACACTCTTGAGCTTGTGATATTCTTTGGATAATTTTTAGCCCTTACTCTTAATAGTCCCAGCAGCCTCTCACTTTCTGAAATCCCCATATTGATTCCATCAAATCAAAACAAACATTTGTTTTCCTTAAATAAATAAGTAAAACTGTTGACTCTTACGGAGTGCAGAAATGTATGGACCTATCAAAGCACATTTATTAAGTAATTTTCTCTTATGACTGTTACTTATATCCACTGAGGTTCTCTGTTTAGTTGATTTATATCATGGGCGAATTTCTTTCACTAAAATGTCTGCTTTCCTTTGCTCTTTAATCAGTTTTGTGCCTTTGCTTTCTGTTCTAGTTTGAGAACATATCTCATTGACTATTTTATTATTATAATTCTTCCCACTCCCTTTTCCTCAACACTTCTACTCCCATTCGATCCATTTCTGGGGATTATTTTACTAATAACCACTTCTGATATGATTTCTAAACTTTTCAGTCCAGCTTTCTAGAGCTGATTTTAGAAAAACATTGTTTTCACTTCGACTTTCATATGCAGCTGTGTTTGCATCGGTCTTCTGACTGGCACTTAATCACTAGTGCAGTGTTTTGTGCGGTATTTTTTTTTCTTTTTCTTCCCAACAGTATCCTAAGAAGAATCACTTTCCCCATGTTATGTTTATGGATTGTGAACACTGCTGGGTTTATTAAGTTGTTATTGGTACAAAGACCATGGAACAACACAAAAAATTCCATACTCATCTTGTTCATGCTTCCTCTAACATTTTTTTTCAATTCTTCTTTCTGCATTATTTTCTTCATACAAGCTGTCAGTTTTTGCCAGTATGTAAAATGCAGTGCCTAGTAAGAGAAAGATCACATGATGTAAAAATATTACAGTATCGTGTGGGCAAAAATAATGCAGAATTTTGTTTATTTTCAGAAAAACTACTGATTTAAAAAATTTAATTTACAATGTTTCTTGGATTTTTTTGGCCATGTAAATTACTTGCTACCAAATACTGAATTGTTGTCTAACTTCTATGAAAGTTGAACTTTACTAGTTTCCATTAAAATGCCTTCATTCCTTGGCTTGAACAAGTGTCACTAGAGGGACTGATTATACATGCATACTGTCAAGGGCAAGAAGGATGAATACTGGTTCTTACTGATGACTGTAATTAATCATGAGTGCATAACATGGATAAAGTAACAGTGAATTATGTCTTTTTGAAATTTTATTTTTAATTTATGAAAGCTAATGAGCTGGGGAGAAAGCCTGGTTCTGGTTTTCAAACAGTACACTAGGTTCTTGTGTTTAATAGTTCTTGATAGAGTTGTCTTTTCTCTTTCTCTGTCTTATCCTTTTTCTTTTTACTCATTTTTGTAACATCTCATCTACTCTTTGGCAGATTTCTAGTTAATAATACTTTATCCATATCAGCCTTTCTCCATGTCTTGCAAGAGACAAAGTTTTTAATCTTCTTCTGATTTTTAGCTCTCAAGTTTTTTTAGAAAACAATTGTGGTGAAGCTCAACTATCTGTCTCGTGAATTCCAAGTCCTTCAGATCCTCTTTGGCCGATGGAACAAACTTGTGGCTTAATTATGTCATAATTATATGGAAAAAATTCTCCAGCTGGGAATCCTGTTGCGGTTGCAACTCATTTGCAAGTATGCCTTATTGGTCTCTTCTGTGTCCTCTCCACAGAGAATGTGAATCACATTCCTAGTTGGTTTGGGTTTTTTTATCGTGTTTTTCAAACACAGGTTATATCAGCAGATATTTTATCATACCAGGCATCCCTGGAATTAATGTACTCACCTCTCTAGGATAGTTAGTTAATATCTTGGAAATTTTAACTTTTTGGGGGTTATCCAACCCCTACACATAAATATTTTTCTGTCGTTAACTTCTCTCTCCTTTTTAGGTGATTTTATTTTGCTCTGCTTGCAAAGATATCATCTGTGACAAAATCACATCTTCATGCTGTTGAAACAGCATAGTGATTTCATGAGACTTAATAAATATGAATTATTATTTATTGCCTCTAAACTTAAAGGGTATAACTCTGTTAATGGCAGTATTCCTAGCTTATTAGTTCAATTATTGTTGGTCTGTTTCCTGCTTATACCTGTTCTGCCTTCCATTTTCCATTACACAGAAGTAATTTTCTTTTATCCACAGGCAATACAACAAATTCTCATAAAGACTGATCAGAACTGAAAAGGAGAAGGATTGTGAATTAATTACTAGGTAATCATGCCTGAAAACTGAAATATTGGCACTAGGCTCAAATCTGCTCTCATTACACGTCTGATATATGGCAGTCTTCCCCTGAAGCCAATTACAATTCTTTGGTTTTGGGGTTGGAAGTCAGCACTCTTCATGTCTGTCTTTCAGCATGGCTGCAGAGAGCACTATCCCAAAAGCACAGCATTCCTATTCAAAAACTTAGGCCAGAAGCTGGCAGCAATCGATCTGGCTTTTCTGCAACAGGGAAATATCTTCAAGTATTTCTCTTATGCAATCGTTGAAGAGGTGGTGTGTTTTGGGAGGCACCTGTTGAGGCTAAGCATTTTCTCTTGATAAAATAGAAGCATAAAAGTTGGGCTGTCTCCTGTATTGTTTTATTTTTAACTTGAAATTTCTATGCTGCACAAAATTTGTCTCTCAGTCAATACACTATCACATTTGGTCACAGAAGGAAATTGATTGGTGGAGACTGATTTACCTCAGTTGAAATTGAAATCCCAAGCTCTAATTTTTTATAAACAGGTAAAACAGTCTTCAGCCAGTACCATCAAAAGACCACAGAAAATAAGAAGTCTCTTTATACATTTACATAACTTTAAGTGATTTTATGACCAGTAGCTGACCATTACCTCTAAACACAAATGCACACAGACACCTACAAGGAGCGGTGAAGTCTTCCCATTGCAATAAAAAAAATATTTCTTGTTTCATATGAGAATAGCAAAAAATCAGATATTTTAATGGTAAAAGTTTTTACCGGGGGTTTTGACATATATTTATTCAACAGCCCCTAGGACCCTTCAGAAAATATTTCTATAACCATTTCAAGTTTTGAACAAATTTGGAACAGTGGTGACCTGAGATGGTGAAACTGGTGTGTTTTTCTGTCATGTCGAAATTCTAGAAGAGGTGTGGCATTCCTTCTAAGGGTGCAATAAGTTTCCAAAGTACCAAACAACTATTGACATTGTTTCTGGGGTAAAAAACGGGAGCATAGGCTTCATGACTTGTCACCTAGAAATTATATTTTGTAGGCAATACCCTGCATATTGTTCCATGGTAAGCATTTTCTTTCCTAAAAGGAAAGGAATTAAAGGAATGCTAAAGGCATTTTCAGGTGAGTAGAACCATTCTTGTAAGTGGTGCCTAGGTGTGATTTTTCTGTGCCTTATTGTTGCCTACACTGAAGTACAGTAATTTCTTCCCTAAATGTTTGAATATATGTATTTTGCCATTATCAACACTAAAGAAAAGAGAGTATTGTTGTTGATGAAAAGACATTAGCTGAGAAATAACAAGAATTCAAGAAATGTGTCTCAGAAATAACTGGCCACAGAGTATCAAGCAAATAGGTTGACAACTATATTTTAATATCATAACAATAAGAAATAGCAGAACAAATAACACATGACAAATTTTTGCACTACTGTCCAAGTTTAGGACAAATTAGGGGAAAAACCTCCCGAAGAACTCAGAAAGAATTCTCCCCCAGGGGGAAAGTGGAAAATACTTGTTTATTGGCAAAACACAAGAGAAAACACTTCCCAGTCAGACCCGGATGGAAAACAAAACGAATTTCACCGAGACAGAGAGACGAACTCGGAGATCTTCGCTGGGAAGGGCAGCAGAGCTTCTTTGGCAAGCTTCCAGCGACACTCTCCGAGGTTCAGATGCGTTTCCTCTGGAAGCCGGTTCCGATCTTGTGGGGGGGGGGAAGAAGGGAGGGGGAAGGAGGAGCAGCCGGAGGCAAGCAAGAAAACAGCCTAGGGCAGCAAAAGCTAAGCCAGGTCAGCAAAAGCCAAGCCAGGGTAGCAAAAGCCAAGCCGGGGTAGCAAAAGCCAAGCAGCAGCAGCAGCAGCAGCAGCAGCAAAGCCGAGCAGCCTGGGGGAGGGGCCGCGACACGGCCGGCAGCTCCTTGGGGCGGGGGGCAGGGAGAGGAGCTAGTCATAACATCAACATCAACCCAGAACATTCCACCCCTTATCCCATATCGTGATCATTGACGCACAATTGGGATATACACTCACTAAACACAATATAAAACTTTCTTTGACTTGCTCAAACCTTCAATACCTGCACGTTTCCTTCTTCTCACTTGCTCAGCCTTCACCACTTACACATTCCCTTCTGTTTCATATTCATACGATTTAGCATACAGGCAATGGTGGTAACACTCAACAATAACATCACCCTACAATCAGATCTCCCTGAGGTACACAACGAATTGTTCCATCTTTCTGCATTATCCACCACGTACATCCTGGTCCTTGAGCAAAGGCAATCCCACGAATGGGTTTGCCTGTACTTGAGGCAGGATTAACCCACACTGACTTCCCTAGCAAACCTCTGACATGGGCCACTGGGACTTTATCTCCATCCACTATATTAAGGCACTCAGATTGGGCGGGACCTGCTCGGTTGGTGGAACCTCAAGTGTTGACTAACCAAGTGGCCTTTGCCAAATGCTGCTCCCAGTTCCTGAGAGATCCCCCACCCAATGCCTTTAAGGTGGTTTTCAACAATCCATTGTACCTCTCCACTTTACCTGCAGCTGGTGCATGGTAAGGGATATGGTACACCCACTCAATACCATGTTCCCTAGCCCAGGTGTTAACAAGGTTGTTCTTAAAATGAGTCCCATTTTCTGACTCAATTCTCTCAGGGGTACCATGTCTCCAAAGGACTTGTTTTTCCAGGCCTAGGATGGTGTTCCTAGCAGTAGCATGGGACACAGGGTAGGTCTCCAATCAGCCTGTGGTGGCTTCCACCATGGTCAGCACATAGCGCTTGCCTTGGCAGGTCTGAGGCAGTGTGATATAGTCAATCTGCCAGGCCTCCCCATACTTGTATTTGGACCATCGCCCACCATACCAGAGGGGCTTCACCCGCTTGGCTTGCTTAATGGCAGCACACTTCTCACAGTCATGGATAACCTGGGAAATACTGTCCATGGTTAGATCCACCCCTCGGTCTCGTGCCCACTTATAAGTGGCATCCCTATCCTGATGGCCTGAGGCATCATGGGCCCATCGAGCCAGGAACAACTCTCCCTTGTGTTCCCAATCTAAATCTATTTCTAACCCCGCTATCTTTGTAGCCTGATCTACTTGCTGATTATTTTGCTGCTCTTCATTAGCTTTGTTTCTGGGGATATGGGCATCTACATGGCGAACCCTCACAGGTAGTTTTTCTAACCGAGTAACAATGTCTTTCCGCTCTTCAGCAGCCCAGATTGGTCTTCCTCTACACTGCCAGTTCGCTTCTTTCTATCTCTTCATCCATCCCCACAGAGCGTTAGCTACCATCCAGGAATCAGTGTATAAATAGAGCTTTGGCCACCTTTCTCTTTCGGCAATATTTAAGGCCAGTTGGACGGCTTTGAGTTCAGCGAATTGACTAGATCCCCCTTCTCCTTCAGTAGCCTCTGCAACCCGTCGTGTGGGGCTCCATACGGCTGCTTTCCATCTCCAATTCGTCCCTACGACGCGACAGGAACCATCGGTGAACAGAGCACAGCGTGTTTCCTCTGCTGGCAGCTGGTTGTAGGGTGGGGCTTCTTCAGCCCGGGTCACTGGTTCTTGTTCCTCGTCTGTCACACTAAAACTTTCACCTTCTGGCCAGTTAGTAATAATTTCTAAAATTCCAGGACAATTCAGTTTTCCAATTTGGGCACGCTGTGTAATGAGAGCAATCCATTTGCTCCATGTAGCACTGGTAGCATGGTGAGTGGAGGGAATCTTTCCTCTAAACATCCACCCCAACACCGGCAGCCGGGGTGCCAGGAAGAGCTGTACTTCTGTACCAACCACCTCTGAAGCGGCTTGGACTCCTTCATAGGCGGCCAAGATTTCCTTCTCCGTTGGAGTGTAGTTAGCTTCAGACCATCTGTAGCTCCGACTCCAGAATCCCAGTGGTCGGCCTCGGGTCTCACCAGGCACCTTCTGCCACAGACTCCAAGACAAATCATGGTTTCCAGCTGCAGAGTATAGCACGTTCTTCACATCTGGTTCTGTTCTGACTGGGCCAAGGGCCACGGCATGAGCGATTTCCTGCTTAATCTGGGCAAAAGCTTGTTGCTGCTCAGGGCCCCAGTGGAAGTTGTTCTTTTTTCGGGTAACCAGGTAAAGAGGACTCACAATCTGACTGTACTCAGGAATATGCATCCTCCAGAAACCTATGGCACCTAAGAAAGCTTGTGTCTCCTTCTTGTTGGTTGGTGGGGATCTTGTTGATGACATCAGTAGGAATCTGGCGCCGTCCATCTTCCCACTTCGCTCCTAAGAACTGAATATTCTGAGCAGGTCCCTTAACTTTATTCTTCCTAATAGCGAAGCTGGCTTTCAGGAGGATTTGAATAATTTTCTCTCCTTTCTCAAACACCTCTGCTGCTGTGTTTCCCCATACAATGATATCATCAATATATTGTAAATGTTCTGGAGCTTCACCTTTTTCTAGTGTCATTTGGATCAGTCCATGACAGATGGTAGGACTGTGCTTCTACCCTTGGGGCAGTCGGTTTCAAGTATATTGCACACCCCTCCATGTAAAGGCAAACTGAGGCCTGCATTTTGCTGCTAGAGGAATGGAGAAAAAGGCATTGGCGATGTCGATAGTGGCATACCACTTTGCTGCCTTGGACTCCAACTCATACTGCAACTCCAGCATGTCCAGCACGGCAGCGCTCAACGGTGGGGTCACTTCATTCAATGCCCGGTAGTCTACAGTTAGTCTCTATTCTCTATGAGACTTGCGCACAGGCCAGATGGGGCTATTGAAGGGTGAATGAGTTTTACTGACCACCCCTTGGGTCTCTAGCTCTCAAATCATCTTATAGATGGGAACCACAGCATCTCGAGTTGTTCTATATTGCCGGCGATGTACTACTGAGGTGGCAATCGGTACCCTTTGCTCCTCTACCCTCAGGAGTCCCACGGCAATTGGATTCTCACACAATCCAGGCAGGGTGTTCAACTGCCGGATTCTTTCTGCCATCACAGCTGCTATCCCAAATGCCCATTTGAATCCCTTTGGGGTCCTTAAAATACCCGCTTCGAAGGAAATCTATTCCTAAGATACACGGGGCCTCTGGGCCAGTTACAATTTGGTATCTTTTCTACTCTTTTCTTGTTAAACTCACTTCAGCTTCAACCAAGGTAAAGTCCTGTGATCCACCTGTAATACCAGCAATAGAGACAGATTCTGCCCCCACGTATCCTGATGGGAATATGGTGCATTGTGCACCGGTGTCAACTAAGGCTTTATACTTCTGTGGTTTCGATGTGCCAGGCCACCGAATCCACACAGTCCAGAATACACGATTCTCCCTGGCCTCACCCTGGCTAGAGGCAGGGCCTCTCTAAGCCTGTTTATCCTTTTTTACGGGGGCATAGGTCTTAGAAGTTCCTTCCAGCAGATCAGATATGTCGTCATCCTCCTCGTACTTGGCGTTGTGGTTCCGAGCGACTGGAGCTGCTCTCTTTCTTGTTGAACTTTCTCTTCGGGTCTTGTCTTCTTTCAAATCCTGCACCCGTTGTGCCAGAGCAGCCGTAGGTTTTCCCTCCCAACGCTTCATATTCTCTCCGCAATCACGTAGGAAGAACCACAATTCAGCACGTGGAGTATACCTCCTCTCACCATCAGAGAAACGCCTGCGTGGGGTGCCGGGATGCCTAATTTGTACAGCTGAGATTTGGAGGAGGTCCTCCTTAATCTCTTCTCTGAGCTTCTTATGATTTTCCTCGATCTTATCCTCCAAATTCTGTAACCGAGTTTCTACGGCTGCAATTCTAGCATGGGTTGGGCCATGTACAGCGTCGGCATATGCCCGGAGCTTCTTCGCCATGTCGAGCACGGTCTCATACATTTCTTCCCGCTTCATTATTGCTAAAGTAGAAGCGTACTCAGATGGCTCGAGCCGCACACGTTTCCTCCACATGACCGGTGTGCATGGTACCAGGTCTGGGTTTCTAGTTGTTATGTCGTCCGAAAAAATAATTTCTGCTACTGCCATCTCTCTTAGACGTTGGACCCCCTGCTCAATGGTTCTCCATCGGGTCTGCTGCATATATAGGTCGTCCACACACAGATATCTTTGTGCCACGCCATCTAGGACCCGGGCCCAGAGGCTCTGAGGGTTAGCTTCCCTCATCACACCTTGGTCGATGACCGGGTCATGGGACAGAGACCCCAAATGCCTCGCTTCGGTGCCATCCAAAACTGTAGCCTCTCCTGCCGCATCCCAGAGGCGAACTAGCCAGCTGATTATAGATTCATCAGGTCGCCGAGTGTAGTCCTTTCTTAACCCACAAAGATCCTTTATGGAAAGGGACTCATTGTTGGCCTCTGCTCTCATACTGGTTGTTTTGGCTCCTGATTTTATATCAGGAGGTGTTGAGGGTCCCTCTCCAGCATCATCATCACCATCATCCACTGGTCTATCAGTCTTCTTAGTGCACTTCCCAACCCTCTTGCTAGCAGCAACAGCCATTGGTTGAGGTGTATTATCCAGTTTAGCTGCTGGCTTTAGTCCTAGGGGGGTGGTAGCAACTTGAGTGGCTGGGATGGTAGGTAATTTATTTCCCTGGTTCCTTTCCTCTGTGTCTCACTCTATACTGTCTAGCAAAGTGCGATAGGCATGTGCCAGGGCTTAGCTTACTATAATAACCCTTCTCTCTTTAGGGCCATCCTGACACTTCTTTTTTAAATACCTTGCCACCTTAATGGGATCCTGAATCTGTTCAGGTGGAAATTCCCAGATTATGGGGTCAGAAAGTTCCTTTAAAATCTGGCCCATTTTTTCCCATTTTCCATTCCATTCGGGGTTCTTCCTGCTTAACTTGACTCCTAAATTAGGAGTCTTCTCAGTCCCTTTAGAAATCTCAGCCCTTATTCTGTATAAACTGAGGACAGTATAGCCAAAACTTATGAAATTAATTGCCAGAAAGATGGGCTCTTTGATGTTCAGGGAGATCTGAATGTTTTCTGCTAAAGATGTAACTAATTCAGAAGAGAGGAAGGGAAATAGAGGTAGGAAATCCTCTTTGCCTGCCTCTCCTCTAATAAACAGCACAAACCATGATGTATACATTCCTGTGGCCGATTCCAGCATTCTTATAATCCTCCTGCATATCATCACTACCAAGCCTAGCCCAATGAGTATTTTTGTTAATGCTCCTTTAATACAAAAACTGCGTATCAAAGACAGCATTGGGGCTATTTCCGGGTAAGCAAATAAACCCAACGACCACAATGGTATCAGCACTTCAAAGAAACCCATAGACCATATATACAGGCATACTCCCACAACCAAAGACATCATAAATTCAACAGACATCATACCGATTCCAGCCATCGAAAACAGAATATTATTATTATAATAAAGTTTTTTCCACTTTTTTCCCATCTGCCCCGTACGGGCCACCAAATTCTTTGTCCAAGTTTAGGACAAATTAGGGGAAAAACCTCCTGAAGAACTCAGAAAGAATTCTCCCCAGGGGGAAAGTGGAAAATACTTGTTTATTGGCAAAACACAAGAGAAAACACTTCCCAGTCAGACCCGGATGGAAAACAAAACGAATTTCACCGAGACAGAGAGACGAACTCGGAGATCTTCGCTGGGAAGGGCAGCAGAGCTTCTTTGGCAAGCTTCCAGTGGCACTCTGTGAGGTTCAGATGCGTTTCCTCTGGAAGCCGATCTTGTGGGGGGGGGGAAGAAGGGAGGGGGAAAGAGGGGCAGCTGGAGGCAAGCAAGAAAACAGCCTAGGGCAGCAAAAGCTAAGCCAGGTCAGCAAAAGCCAAGCCGGGGTAGCAAAAGCCAAGCAGCAGCAGCAGCAGCAGCAGCAGCAAAGCCGAGCAGCCCGGGGGAGGGGCCGCGACACGGCCGGCAGCTCCGTGGGGCGGGGGGCAGGGAGAGGAGCTAGTCATAACATCAACATCAACCCAGAACACACTACCATGATACAAAAGATAATTCAGTGCCAATGAATTGTGAATAATGTAAAATACAATATACCAATGTATTTTAAATTTATCTTTTTATTTGAGAACAAGAGAGTTTTTTTCTTTTAAATACTCTTAAAGAATTAGCAGCTGGGGTAGAAAAACAGAGATATGAATAAATGATTTGACATTTCAGAAGAGAATTCTGTTAATGAAGACAGATTAGAGGTCAGGATAATGTAATAGTTGGGCAATATCTTTTCATTCTGTAAATAAGACAAAATACCTTTATATCAGCTATTCAGATACGACCATATTACATTTTCTTTTTTGAAATAACTGAAGAACACAATTGATACTTTATTTAATGAATATTTTTTCTCTAAATTCTTGCCTATGGAAAGTTCTATCAGTCTTTCCTTGCGCTATTTTCCTGATACTCTTTTAAAGTCTATTCTTCCTAATGCCACATGTGAAAAGTTTTAGTGTGAGGATTAATCCATAGATCTTCATTTATTGTTTCTAAGCTTCAAATATCACATGATGGGCCTTGGAGTTGAAATTATTTGGGGGAATTTTGACATAAATCATACCATAATTTCATAGTCTTTGACCAACCTGTGAAAACAAACTTGAAAATAATTGCAGTCGTTTTCATAAATGTGTGGGTACTGCATTTATAATTTCACAGCATTAGAGGGCCTTTCCTTATATATTTCCTGGATTGATTGTTTTTTTCCTACTTGATTGCAGGCCATCATGCGGTATCCATGAGATGGGCCATAAAATTCACTGCAAGTTTTACTTAAATGTTTATTGCAAACTTCATTTTTCTGTATAACAGAAATGGAGGGGGAAATTGCAAACTTTTACTTATAATAATGAAAATCAGAATTATACTGCCCTATTTGAGGTAGTTCATATTTTTTTTTCTTAATAATATTTTACTGGTACATATATACAGGAAGAAAAACACCTATGTGCATGTGCTTCCAAGTGTATTTTATCAGCCTAAACTAAAAGAAGATGCATGGGTGCTGGAAAAGGCTCATTAATCAAACAGATGTTGTTTCAGTAATTATGAAATCTCCCTATTAAGCAGAAGCAGTAAGTCATTAAAATATCCTCACTGGCCTTTTGGCTAAGATCAAGCATAGAATATCTTCTCATTAGGATAATGGATTTCAATAAAATGATATTCCATCATTCTCCATAAGGGAACAAAATGAAACTTTTTGGTTAACTGCAATCACTTAATCATTCATTAAATCTTCCTCCAATCTTGTTCATTCATTTATAAGAAAAAATTAATTCTTCACAAACTCAGCCTACTATCCTGGCAAACTGCATTGAGCATAAAAGTTAACTTTATAAATTAAATTAAGGGCGGCTTAATAAAATTAATGGAAAGTAAAGTGAACAAAAGTAAAGAAGTATATAGTTTTCTTTTTCTTTTCTTTTTTTTTTTTTTTTTTTTCTGCAGATTTTTTTTTTTTTCCTAATTCAGGAAGTTATTAATAGACACGAACTCTGTTTCTTTTTAATTTCAGGAGAATTTATTGAGGAAAATTAGAGGTTCATTGTATAAATTATTTAAACAGTTTTAATTGTCTTTTTCACTTGAATTCCACTAATATTGATCATTTCCTATTTGTTTTAAGTACCTTTTGAATTCATTTTTCTGTGAACTAAAGATCTTAATTATACATATGTGATTTTGATATATCATTTATGGATTCAGAAGTGGGAGAGAAGAAAAAAAAATTGAAAAGCACCATTTTACTTAGCACATGATCTTAAAAATTTTATTATAGGAGATTTTCTTTATCCTGACTGACTGTTCTTCATTCATACCTGAATGAAAGGATTAAAACATTCTACTTTTTGCTTCAAGCTTTTTGCTGATCTTTACTTTGCTACTTCTTACCCAGAATTACTCTGTGTAATCTAGTCATCTGTAAAAAGGACAAAACGTAGTGTCTTCAGTGCATTGAGTAAGTCATTTGAGGTTTGATGAAATCTTTCAAATCCTGTTAGAGGCCAATGTGTGAAAACTGTCTTATTGCAAAGCTGCATTATCACTGTGTTTATGGTGATTGACAACACAGTACATTTAAAGTTTCCTGCACACTTTTGAAAATGCAGACGTGAAGAGACTTTCATCCAAGCACTGTGATTTATGTTGTTGCTGCCGATGCTTATATGCCAAGAATGGCAATCTAAGAGATGTAGAATAGCATGTGAACTCAGGGTAGTTACCATACTTACTATGAAAAGTTCACATCACAAGTTGCTTGCCATAGAAATGAGTAGCAAATCCTCCAATGCCATTGGTTTTAGGCATTAGTGTTGGATATTGGATTTGCAGCCCAAGCTCAAATTTGAAGAACTGCTGCCTAGAACAGGCAAGTAAAAAATGTTCCTGGCTTCCCTGTGAGGTCTTTCCTCTCCTGACATACAGCTATTTAGGCAGCTCTTCTGTCCTCATTAGAGGGCAAGCAGAGGCCCTCTAAGATCAGGCCTTTGACAGTGTTTTTTGTTCCTGAGAGGACAGCATATTTGGGTTCTTTTGGCATCTCTTCCCTATTTCTTTACAGAGGAGGATGGCTGTCTGGATCGTAGAATGGTTTGCATTGAAAGGGACTTTAATGATCACCTAGTCCCTACCTCCCTTCCACAGGCAGGGACATCTTCCACTATAACCCCATGTTTCCTTTCCCAAGAGGCTGTGTCACAGAGAGATGAAATCCAGACCTTCACAGATTTGTTCTGGGTATGAATAATATACTGAGGACAGGCAGTTAAAACTGGAAGAACAAAGCTTCAAATTTAACTTTGTGGAATTCCTCTTACAAATTAATTTAGTGTTCTTTAGTTCTCCTCAAATTGATCTGTAAAACACTTAATGCCTTTATACTGTATTTAGTCAACACCATTGGTGTGAGTGTCCTTGGTGTCTCTGACAGGCAGTGCAGTCAGCTCTCTGATTAGCAGCATGGTGGTTGATTCTGACCAGCTGCCAGGCATCCCCACCCTTCTGGGGAGAAATAAAAATGAAGACAGTTGTGGGTCAAAACTAACACAGAGAGATCACTTGCCAACTACTTCATGGGCAAAATATATTTTACTTGTGAAAACGAGTTTATTTTATTGCCAATTAAAATAGAGGTGGGTGTTGCAAAGAAATAAAATCTAACAACATAAAATGCCCTTCCCCTTACCTCAGTCCCTCTTTTTTTTTCCAGTCTTAACTTCACTCTTTGTCTCCTGAATCTTTTACCTCTTGACTGAGCAGCAGAGGAGGATAGGGAATGGTGGGGTCATTGTCTTCTCTGCTGCACCTGGTCTCTCTGTTTCCCTGCTCTATTGTGGGCTCCTCTGCATGGAGCTGGGACCCTTTGGAGGAATCTGGCAGCCAGAATCTTCCAGTCCCTCTTCCTGTTCTCCCCTTGGGGCTCACAAAGCCACTTCTCACCCTTTTTTGCCTCATCGCTCACTTCTGGCCAATGTTTTGATGGCCAGAGAGTCAGCAGACCCCTGCCAAGACCTGGGCAACTCCAACTGGTATGACTGGAAAGTCCTGCAGGTGATCCTGCATTGTAGTACTTATGTATGTATGCAGACTTTCCAATGTATTTACAGGAGTCATCCTTCACTTCGAACATAATGGGAGCTCATGATCCAGACAAAGGTAGTAAACTGTGATGTTAGCAACTTAATATTCAGATATCTGGTTAAAATTGGAGAGAACAGGCTATAATTATTAGACACCTTCATTTTTCACATATGCTAATTTAACTGTGCTGTGCTCCTTTGTTGACATGTTAAACGTAGTAAGAATAAGGTTGTACCAAGCGTGATTATCACATTCTCTTGGCCCTAAAAATGCCTCAGCTGTAACTGAGCATGATAATGAAGATACAATAATAGATGCTGCTGCTGCCAATACTGTTTGCATTTGATAATTAGAAAAACCTAACAACTTGTATGTAAAGAATGCTATTTGAACAGCAGGATAAGCTGGATAGCTAAGGCCATTGTAAAATATTTTGGCTTAAATTTCCAGAGAATATTAAAATAAGGTAGGTGTGGTTATTTAAATCAGGAAGAGGAATGCAGTGACACATCACTGCATCTAAAAATCTGTCTTTTAAACCCATATATATAGCATCTTTCTAGCCAGCTTTTAAGATGAATTACATTACAATTCTCTTTAATGAGTATTTCTGAATTCAAGAGTCTCTGATGAGACAAGTATATGGAGAAAAGCTGTGGGCTTTAAAAACAAACAAACAAACAAAAAAAGCCACGAAATTTTGGAAGCACATGAAACTACCTGGAATTGTAATACTTACACAATGAAAGGGAGCTTCGGTATACCAACCCTACTCTTGACTAAGCTCTTTTAAAATTGGTTTTGATGCACAGTAAGTTCAGAACTGCTTTTTCTACTTTAGATTTTCATCTCTTCTGTTTCTATCCAAAGCTTTCTTCATCTTGTCCCAGGAATGCACCAGACAAGCACAAGTAAGGCATAAGCTCTCTTTTGCTGTAGATGGAAAAAATGTGGATGTTCAGTTACCAAAGACAGGTGTTAAAAAAGACAGGTGAATTCTGCCTGGGGTGATGCAAAGACTGGATGTAGAAGTGCAGCACCATCTTTCCACCCTTTATTTTCAAGCTTTGCTAGTATGACAGAACCATAAAGATCTGAATTATCAACACTGATCAATACAGGCAGCCCATTTCCTTTGACTTGCTCTTTAGAATCTGGGTAGAAATTCTTTTTTTTCAGTTAAGTAGCTCTTAGGAAATGTTCACAGTCTGTTCATTTTGTACAGGAAAATACATATGCATTTTTTCTTTTTTAAGGGGGAGGCTCAAAATAAGCAAATTTCATTTAACCACAATTTTCTTTGTATACTTTAGGAACCTGATAGGTTGTACATTTCCTGTGGTATTCTTAGGGCAGGAAAACTTAAGATAGAAGCCTTTTCTCTCAGTAGCAGTGCTTCAAGAGAGGAAATACAGCCAGAAAGTTTAATCTGAGTGTGGATCTCAAAATATTGGGGTCTTCTGTATCTTTTGTGTTTGCGTCTCACTGTTTCATTTGACATCATGACTTGCTCAGGCATTCTGGGAAATATTAGTAGATGTTGTGCCTTTTTAATTGAATGAAACCCTAAATTACCAAAAGAAAACCCACACACCACTATACAATGATTGATTGTTATCTATTCCTCTCTTCTGCCCTTTTCAAGCCAAATGATAAAAATTATTCATGGATGTCAGGCCTATGGCTAGTTTTGGTTCTCTAAAAATGAAGGGAAAAGTACAAAATATGAAGCAGATCACATGATAACTTATTTTGTAAAATTGTGCCTACAGCTGGATCCTACATGTCATTTATTAAAATTACTTCTTTTTGAAAAATCTGAGCTATTTTAAAATTTGGATATGATGTATTTTCCTGGTAAGTGCCATAGTTTATGCTTGAATATCACTTAAAGTTGTTTGAATTCTCCATCTGATTGTGCATTTTTTTTATATCCCTTCCTATGCTCTTGTTAAGGATTAATAATGGCTGACCCTGCCTTTCTTCGCACTGGAATTTTATTTGTTGTTAAAAAGAACATAGAAGGACCTGAAACACTCCAAATCTCTCTCTCCTTCCACTAACAATAAAATCATCAGAGATCCTTACCATCCCCCACAAGATTTTGTTGTCTTCCATGAATACAGAGCTAACATCTAGAGTCTGGGCACACCACCTTTTTCTGGAATTAAAAACTAGTTGTCCTCTCAAAACTGGAGATTGCACTTTTGACTGATATTTCTCACTTTAGCTATCCTACATCAAAAAAGATTTGGCCTATCATTAATACAGATTTTTTTAAATGTTTGCAGTTTTCTTCTGCTGGCATTAAGTCACTTAGTTTAGACATAGACTTTAATCCCAAGTTTTACTTCTAGAAAACCATGAATCCAAACAGACTGACGAGGAGTCTGTGATGCTAGTTGCCCTGACCTGTGTCAGAAACAGGAATCCTATAAATACTTTACACCTGTGAATCAAATATTTTCATCTATCCAACCTGTAAGTCTATCAGAAAGAAAAATGTTCTGTTCAGCTTCAGATATACAAATCTATGAAAATTTTCATATTTTCACATCATAATGGTGGGATATTTTTTTTGTTCTCTAGGGAAATAAATAATCATTCTATTTTCAAGCCCCATGGAATAGCGTAAAACACATCCACAAAATGTGTGTTATGAAGCTACTGTCCTGAACTGATTTGTACCTAGTGCTGTTGCTTGTGTGGTTAAGGATCCTGAACACATTGGAGTCAATTTGCAGATTTTTTTATCAGCATATGA
Source organism: Muscicapa striata striata (assembly GCA_030060385.1). Classification (NCBI taxonomy): domain Eukaryota; kingdom Metazoa; phylum Chordata; class Aves; order Passeriformes; family Muscicapidae; genus Muscicapa; species Muscicapa striata. The sequence continues at coordinate 1,143,325 of JAREIS010000101.1, forward strand.
AAACACTTGTTAACCTGCTCTGATTTACATCTTTCTTTTCTTCAAGGTATTAGTGTAAGAAAATTTGGCCTCTAGTCAAAATTCACAGCCACGTTCTATAATTGGTTTGAGTTCCCCAGTATGTATAACAAGCCTCAGAGAATTCTGTATCTCAAAGGCTGGCTGTAGTGCATCTTGCTCTTTTGAGTCTACAATACAGACAGTCCAGAAATCTAAGCTATGTCCACATTTTTCTATTATCAAATGGTCCTCAATTTCTTTTGTTGTTGTTGTTCTTACTTTCCTAGCCATAGTTCTAGCCAGGATTTTGGGCCTAAAAAACTGCATAAGATCCTTCTCCTTCTCCTTCTCCTTCTCCTTCTCCTTCTCCTTCTCCTTCTCCTTCTCCTTCTCCTTCTCCTTCTCCTTCTCCTTCTCCTTCTCCTTCTCCTTCTCCTTCTCCTTCTCCTTCTCCTTCTCCTTCTCCTCCTCCTCCTCCTCCTCCTCCTCCTCCTTCTCCTTCCTTCTCCTTCAAAATCAAATCAAGACCAACATGATTTAAACATATGCCATATATACCTTACATTAATGCAAGAGTAAAGAAAAAGATCCAAAGTATTTCTTCTTTCACTTGCAAAAATACTTTTCCGGAATACTTTGTTGATGCTTTGTTGAAATCAATGTATTATGACAATTTAATTTCTTTGGTCACTTGATGCTTCTTCAGAAATATGGGAAAGAGTGCTTTTTAGCAAAATGCAATCAGAGTTAATCCTTCCATTCATCAGTGACAGGAATTGAGAATGCATGTATTTTAGTCTTAGTTGGAGGCAAAAATCTTCGAAGAAGAGGCAGGAAACAAAGGTTAGACTATATTTGTCTTTTGCACAGAGGAAAAGAATAATTTGTCAGTATATGGTTACATTCATATATCACACACCTTTTGGCTTTTAATTCTCTCATCACTTCTTACACTAGACAACTGATAAACAGTGAATAGCTTCTGCTATAAATATGACATATTTTTCTCAAAAGGGGACATGAAGGTAAGCATAATGGACAAACATGGAATTAATAATCTTTTTAAATAAAACCTTGATTTTAAGCTTAAATGATTTCGCTTTCTGCTGTGCGAATTGAGAGACAATTGTCAGCTGCATTTTGCATAACCTGCTAATTTCTGTTTTGTTCCTCATCTAACCAAAGGCAGAATGTGCTTTGCATGCTTCATGGTATTAAATATTTTGTCTGCCTGGTAGGAACCGAACTTCCTCCCTAACCATTACAGGGAAAGTGTAGTTTTCTGGTAAGGCCTTCAGACAGGAATATTCAGCTTTTGCTCTGAGTTAACCTCTTCACAAGTCTTTTGTTAAGCATCTTAACCAATATGTGGGTAGGTAGATAGTCCATTAGAAATAATAAAATATTTTGAACTATGTTTTTTGAAATTATTTTATATTAATTCTCTACACTAAAACAACTATTTTTCTGTACCTACACTGGTTTGAGAATTAATGTTTGGCTTTCTGTGGGAGTGATTTTATTTTTGAAGTGTCCAGCAATTTTAAAGTCACTGTTTGCTTTGATCTCGCCTAAATTAGATAAAGCCTAGAATAACATCTCTAAATTCAGAACAATTACATTGATAAAGAACTGCTGAAAGAAAAGAGACCATTATAATATGGAAGACTTTGAGGCAAAAAAAATATTTTGTTTTTGCTAGAGATAAAAGCTTAATTTTAGAGATGGAAACCTGGTAAAGCAATGATGAAAACTAAAGCTATTTGAGAAAAATGTTTAGAAAATTAGTTGTTACCCATCAGTGTCTTATCTCTAGGTTCTGAAAAACAAACAAATCAAAATAAGAACAAAAAACAACCCACCTACAAAAACAAACAACTCCACCCAAAAACCCAAACAAACAAACCCAACCTCCCCCTTCCCCCTCCGCCCTCCAATAAAAAAAAGATAGTAGTTGATATAAAGCTGACTGAGGAGGAACATGGGCTAGGTAATTAATGGAATTACTCTAATTTAAATGAAATTTAACAAAATAAATTGTGAAGATTTTGATCTTTTTCTTGATCTTTTTTTTTTCCATCATTGTGAATCCTTCTGCCTGCTGCTCTAAAACTTCATGTGACCTTCACTCCTGATTACTTCATACTTAATTCAGCTATCAGTCCATGAAAAACCACATGTACCTGTAAAGACACCTAAGCTGGAGCTTTGTTTGCTGTAAAAATCCTTTAAAATGCTCAGATATTTTCAGTTGTGAAAGGGTGAAGAACTATATTTGCATTCCAGAAGGTTAATAACTGAAGAGGCATCTGAGGGTTGGATATAGAAAAATATGGAAATATTCATGAGTTTTATTTTGCATAGATTTGATAGTCTACTATTGCTTATGCACTAAAGACAATTTAATGCAAGCCCAAGCATACAACCAGACTGACTTTCAATCATTCCAGGTGCCATTGACCTGAGTAGTGGAGAATTTTTATATGAGCAAAAAAGAGGCAGGTTTCTCATACAACTCTGAGTTTCATAGGGTGCAAAACAGTTCACAAATGTGTTCATATAAGACATAGTAACTAGGGTGGGAACATTTGATGAATTTCCAATGGACTGTAGCCTTTAAAGTAGAACAAAGGCAATCCAGATATGCTGTTGCTTTAGAAAGATGTAAAGACTTCTGCTGTCTACTCTCTTCCAACAAAAAAAAGCCAAGTCAAACCACAATCTCCAGCCAACACCAGGTGCCTAAGTAGTCTTACTCTAGCCAAACTTAGACACTATAAAAAAGCATACTTTAAAAAAAAAAAGTTAAACTGAATTTTATTAAATTATAAAATAATGAATACATTTAATTTAATTGTATTTCTGAATGAAAAACACTAAATTAAATATGCATTTTGGTAAACGAAGAATTTAAAGGGATACATTTGTGAAAAATTGAATTAAGCAAATTTTTGATACAGTTTTCTATTATTCATTTGTGAGAAGTTGAAATTTTGATAAATTTTAATTTCAGAAGGCTGCTTTGTATACATTTACAATTACAATTATTCCATAATGAATAATTTAATTTAAAAAAAAATCCTAGTATCTCTGGGTAAGTTGTAAATCACAGTAATTAATGATGTTAGCTTTAACACTTTTCTCATTTTTAGTGGCTAAAGAAAGAAGCTTGGAGAGTACTGTGGATTATGTTGTATGCTGCATGATGATAGCAATGCATCCAGAAATGTCTCATAGTAGTCATATAGTACATTGCATCCTGATGCAATTCTTATGATATTTTCATTTCCAATGTTTCCCAAGGATGTTTTAAAAAGTTTATTAAAAACTCCCCAAACCAAGAAAGTTTTCTTTTTTTTTAATAGTCTGGGCCTTGTGATGGAATAGGATAGTAATTTGAAGGAATCAAAACTTGTACCCGTAGCGTGACCTTTAAGATTAATAAGTCATTGGCTACTCTAAAAACTGGTCAAGAGGTATCAGAGATGAAGTTCAGGTAGAAAAATGCTTTGGAAGATCTTGGGCATCCACATTCACTTTTAGAAATGGCCCTGGTGATGTATCCAGTATTGCCCAAAGCCGAATTCCGGATTCAGAACCAGAACAAAGAATCAGATGTCGCTATCTGTCTGCTTCTCTGAGCAAAGTAACCACCATTAAAAAAAAAACAACAAAAAAACAAAACATTACCAGAGACTTTTTCCTTTCCTTACAGAGCTCTAAAGAAAGGCTTGATGTAAACCTCAAAACAAGTAACCTTTATGCTTAAGGTTTGTGTGAAGACAACCAAATTAATGTAATTTATGGCTTCACCTTGGAGTGGGAAAAAGGGCTGCTACATTTTCTTTCCAGCAGCAGCTAACCTTTTGAGCAACAATGTCTTATCTCTATTGATGGTATGCAAGTTGAAGTGGAATATGAAATATCCCAGACGATCAATATGAGCTGCTCTAATCTTTTAGATTAGAGTTGAGCTTGAGCAATACTTGCAGAAAAGCTTTATGTGAATTTGGCTCCATCAAGAGTGTTGTGCGAAATGTCAGTCGTGGACAATCTGACAGCTTCTGCAATATAGAAAATAGGTGGGGCAGAAGAGCGTGAAAAATTAGGCTTCTACTCTTGCAACCATCATCCCTATTTAGTATCAAGATAAAGAGGCCCAAAAAGTTGGGGAGGAGTAAAGTTAGCTTGTTATCCTAAGAAGGAGAAAAAGAAAGTAGCAGTATGTGGTGGGTTTTCTTTAAACTGTATTCCAAGCCAAGAAAAGCACAATAAAACATACAAAAGGCAGAACGTTGTTTGTTTGAGCCACCCCAAATGTATCAAAGGCTGGTACTTTTGGCAAATACACCTGACAGACGAGTATTTGCTTTCCCCATAAGAGAAGGTTGTCTTTGATAAACTCTTCACTTGTTTCTTTCTGACTTAAGTGCTTGAGAGCATGAAGTATACCCTACCTGGCTTTTTTCAGCCATTACCTGCGTTCCTGTCACACATGATCTGAAGTTTGGATAGAGAAATATCATACCAGGCAGCAGGGTTTTGACACAGGGTACAGGTTGAAATTAAACTTGTGGCAGCCTGTGCTCAATAACACCTGCTTCTAAGTTTGATTTTTAAAGCGGTTGCCATTGATCATGAGCTGCTTTGAAGTATCTCCTGCTTTTTGGTTTGCATCACTTTAAAAGTTCATTTGAAATAGTGCATAAAATATTCTAGGAGCTTGTGCTTATTTATTTGTACTCTTTGGGGAGACACAGGCTTGTGAATTAAACTTGGTGTATTCTAGCATTCATTTTGGATTATAAAACCTGCCTGTGCTATATGGAAAGTGAGGCTGTCTCAGCATAATAATACAGTGCAATCCAAACCAGCTGCATTAATATTCCTGTTGGCTGTCATTGGAGATATGCCAGTTCCCATATGTACTTACCCACCTTTCAGAGTGCCCTTGCAATCTCATGACTGCTTTTCAGAAGTGCTTGGTGGCTTATTCTTCCTCCTCAGCACACTACAGTGAAATTACATATTCAAATTGGAGGAGAAAAATGTGTTTAGGATAACTAGCATTTAGCACATTGTACAAATTAAACCCAGATGATATTATTCTCTCCCTTGGCCCTAACATTCATCTTGGAATTCATATTTAAAGCAGGAGTCTTTTGCATAACAAGTAAAGATTGAAATTGCTTATAACCATTTTTTCCCCTACACTTGACAGACATTCTTGTCTAATTAATGAGTTGGATATACTGTTAATAGTTCAGATTTTGTGGTTTGTATTGTAAATTTCTGTTTGACTAGTGTAAAAGAGAACTGATTAGGATTTTTGGTTAGAGAGTCAGGGCTTTGGATACTTCTTGGCTGTGATATTTTTTTCAGTATAATACAGATTGAATCATCTCTTTCATCTTCTGTTAGTGATTTATTACGGTTATTTTTAAACATAACACAATAATGACATTGCAGTAATTTCCCTCTTTGAATCTATGTTGCTCAGCTTGTGAGTTCTTCATTTCTGAAATACACATATGGAGCTATTATTAGTAAAGTTTTTATTTGTGGCATGTTTATGCCTTAGATCTATCCTTGAGCAAAATTGTTGTCCTAGATTATAATTTGATAGGAAATCTTGACTGAAGATTTTAAAGCAGGAGGTGTGAATTTTGGATTTGGGATTTATTTAAAGGTATGTTCCTCAGTGCACACTGAAGCATATGATGTAAAAATATTTCTTATCCAAAAGGATGTTTAGTAAGTCACCATCAAATATTTCTGATAAGTTAGGGTTATCAGTATCCAAATATTTTTCATTTTTAGAACCGCTGTACACATCATAGCTGTCTTCTTACTTTGCTGACAGATTCTTTGAAAGAGCTTCTAGGAGACCCTCTGATGCAGCTCCAAATTATTCATAAAAAATACTTGTGACTATAAATGCATACTGTTTCCATTTCTTAGCATTTTTAGATAGTTTGTATGCATTCTAATCTACTACTCGATACAGCTGTCAAGAAGAAACAGATGAACTGAAGATTTTTTTTTCATCTACTCAGACTACTTTGGTATCATATGTCAGCAACTTTACAGGTGACCTGTTTATTGATCAGGAAGCATTTGAACAGACTTCTGTGAAGTGAAGCATCAAGGTGTTTCATTCTGCTTTGCCCATCAAAAATCATTGAAAGACTGGTATAGTGAGGATAAAGTTTAATAACCTGTGGGGTTGAGAAGAGAGTTTGTGTGTATATGGTCTGCTTTGTGCTGCAATCAACAGCTGTCCCTTGAAATAATGTGGTCCCTATTCCCCAAATAGTTCACAGACTAGTAAGTGGGAATTAAAGGAATTGCAGGCAAAATAGGAAAGAGGCCTTTTTTTAGCTTATCCAGCATGATGAGTAGGATATAAAAATAAGACATAAATAGACTGTAAAACTATTTTACAGGTTATATATAAAAAGGAAAGAATGGGCAGATGTATTTTCTTTGTTTTGTCGAGTGTGAACACCAGAAATATGAGAGGGTGCAGTTGATCGGACAAGAGATCCATCTCATCTGCTATTTGGTTTCCGATAGCCAGGTGCCTGAAAAAATATGTAAGAACAGAGCAAGTGCACAGCACACTTTTTTTTCAATGATCTTTAGGTCTTGAAGAATTTGAAGATTTGGGATTGTATATGTTTTGCATTTGTGTTTAATGACATTAGGTGGCCTTCATTCTATTTATCTAATTATTAGAATCTTAAGATGACTTGTTTTTGATGGACATATACTTGTTATTTCCCTTTGAATAAGGAAGTCAGAGTAGCAAATGTCATCATACCTATGACAAAGTTATCAGCTCTCTTGATCTAAACAGAATAGAGTGGAGTGGAAGAGTCTTTTTTCTTCAAAAAGTTAACATTTAAATGGACCTAAGCTGCCTTGGCTGTTAATATATCACTGAGATAAATGGTATGGAGGAGAGTTTATTCCTTTGCTGCTGCGATGCTGGCAGGAGAGTGTGCTCTGTAATTGATTAACAGGGCACAGTGCATTGACTTATATGGGGAAGGCTATTATATCTCAGTAACAGGAAGGTATATATGATTCTGCTTACTGTAAGTAAAAAATTGGATTCTGCAGGAAGTAACTAAAACTCTGGAATGTTGTAATAAATCTGCAGAGACTCCATTTTCTTCATGCAGAAAAGCCAATTCTTTATTCACACAACTCATTTTATACCGTTTTTACAGACCTCATGTGCAACTTTAATTGGTTAATAGCTTTCTTGCCAATTACTCTATTGGTTAGCAAAGGTATTTTACTTGTCCATCAAATCTCTCTACTCTTGAATTGTTCACGTATTTCTTCACTGATTCTCATGGGACAAATCCATTGTTTACCTAGGTGCAGTTGTTTTTCACTCAGGAATAGTTTGTTGTGCTAATGAACTCTCATTCCCAAGACTGTTTCCACATGGGAACTTGCAAACCATTTAGCTTATAAGAAGTGACAAGCCAGCTATTAATTAAGCAGAGCAAGGCCTGATTTTATAAGGACTTTCTTTTATAATTCTTTTACCTGTCTATGGCACTAGAAGAACAAAAGTTCCCAAGGATTTTTTTTTCTTTTAAATCTGTGGTATAACAGTCTTTCATATTCTAATGGAAGTTTAAATAGTGCAATATATTTAGTGAAGCTTTCATACAGGGCTAGAAATATTAGCTTACGTAAGCAGTTTTTTAACTTTTGTTCTGTTGGACCTAAAGTCATGAGTTAATGATGAGATGCAATAACTTTTTTAAGTCTATTAATCTGAAATATAGTCCCTCCCTATAATTCATACCCATTTCCCATTTTCCTAAGTGAGCAGATTGTTTGTTTTCTTTAAAATAATGATATTTTTTTCCTTATTAGTTGGTTTGTCAAAATAGACATAGGACAGGATTACAGTTCTAAACAACAATGAAGACAAATTGTATCAGCTTGAGGGTTTTTCCTAGCCCCCACCACGGGTGGGGATGATAACTACCAATTAAGAAATCAGAGGGCTCAGATTAAATACTTCAGAAGCACATGTACATCACATGAAGCATATTCATGACTGTCCGTAAAATTGTGACCACAGTGGTAAACAGAGGGATGTCTCCTATGGAATTTTATTTTTAAATATTTTTAATTAAGTCAAGCTTATCTGTCTTATTCTTTTGAATCCAAGAGTATGGGTTAGTGAAACAGACATAAGGCAGACCATTAATGATTTGGGAACTAGTATTCATTCCAAATAGATTTTCCATATTTACTTCTGCACATCTTCAGTAGTTGCACAAATATAACAGCTGTCAGATTTAAAGGAGGGAATTTTCTCAATAGCTACTGGAACCGGTGAAAGATGTGAAGTTCTGATGAGTGTTGGGAGAGGTTTTTTCATCTGTCATGTCTTTTCTGAACTCAGTGTCAAAAATCTATGTTTATTTCTGTGGTAGAAATGAAGAGTTTGATCACATTTTTAAAATAACTTTTAAAAAGTTTATTTATGTTTTAAGATAGATATTTTATTTCACAATATTTTAGACTATAGCAGGCAGTAGCCTCCCATTATATTGACAATAAATCAAATTGCATAAGCTGAACACATTTTTTGTAACTAAGTTTTTATAATCCCAGCATTTTTCCAAGAAGATGCAGGTTTTTCCTCCCAGTCCAGCTTGAAGCTAAGAGTGGCAGAAAATGGTATAAACCTAACAATTTACTTTACAAAATGTATTTTAAAACCCTCAGGAAACAGAACAAAGGTACATGTTCAATCTTAGCTTTCATTACTCATGAGAACATGTTTTTTTTCCTTAAGGGTAAATATCATGTAATATAAGCAAATGAAATTATTTAAAGAGATTTTGTTATGTATTTTTTAAAATTCTGATTGCGTGTTGCTCTGCTTTTAAATGTTTCATTCCAATTTTACTTAGACAACAGGATTAATGGCAAATGTCTTCAAGTCTCTAGCTAGGTAATGCTAAAAAAGAAGTGGCAGCACAAGCAGTTTGCAAGTTGAAAAGTTATTATGATCTACAGAAAATAAACCAATAGATAAAGAAATGCTTCCGAAAAACTTTGTCAAGTAGTTCTACATTTATATGATTTTGGGACTTAGGACAAAAATTGGCAATTATGGCCGTCTGCTGCTCACTTCTGTTCTTGGCTCTAACCTTGTACCTCTCTGACTGAAATAAAAGCAACCTGGCACCCAGGATCTGACAGCACAGGCGTTTCCTCTGTGCTGTATCCCTGCTGCCAGGCAGAGGTGTGAGCAGCCCTGGTGTGCTGCTGAAGAGGTGTGGTGTGAGGAGCACCTGGCTGCAGGATGCTGACCTAATGTGCTGCTCTACTGCAGCCAAAGCAGAGGGAGGGAATCGATCTTTCTGGTTTGTGGTATAAACAATAATGTTTCAAACCATTTATCTTCCCTTGTCAAAATTCCATCATTAAATACTGAGGTAGTGAACTTAAAAGTCATTGGAACTGTCCTTTAATTCAATCTAAAGCAGCTGCCCTTTACTCTTGCTTGTGCTTGTGTGGATTTTTTTACCTTTAATGTTTGTTAACTCGGAGATTTGTAAAGGATTATTTTCTTTGTTAAATATCAAAATGCTGATTCCTGAATGAATGTTCTTTAGTATTTCTGTACTTTGGTTTCTATTCCCGTTAAAATAATTTTATTTTTCACTACATGAGACTGTACATTTTAGAATTGCATTATATATTTCTTGATTCACTCAAAATCCCTTTCCCCCCCCCCTTAAAGTTCTCCAGAACACAGCATTAATTAGGCTTCCATGTGTGATCCAGTCTGACGAAACTACTGTTTTGTAATTGTACCAAAAACTAGGTCTTGTGGCTGAACATTAAGTACGCTGCTTATGCAGGTTTAGACCTATTGTGGACCACCTATGGTGACCAAACACTTTCTAGATACATAAATTGAGGGTATTTCTACTTACAGCAGAGACTGTGCTGCAGTGCATATGTATATAAAAGATGGGATAGGCTTACTGGTGTAGACTAAGGCCTTTTTTTAGTTTTACCTGTGATGTAAATTAGTAATTTAAGCAGCACATTTCTCCCATCTGGTGAAAAACCTACAAAAACTCCACAAAAACCAGTACATTAATTAAGTATTTGAAAAATCCTAAGCCAGTTCTCTTCATTCTAATTTGTATAATACAAAAGAAGATTTGTTTTGCAGTTTTTTCTTCATTAGGAGGGCTAAGATTCAGATTTTGAGTTTTTTCCATTTTAGATGCTAATACCAGGTTAGTCTTCTTTATAACGGGGTAAAATGGAAGTGAAGTACTCGAATTATAGAGATTAGTTAGCATAGTTATTTTTCAGTGAAACTGTTGTATCTGAAAATTCCTAGGCATTCATAAATGTTCCCTAATTAATTTTCCTTTTTTTTAATATCAGATTTATCAGCACTTGTGTAACAGAAATGAAAATGTGTAAATCTGTATCTTATCTACTTCTTAGAAAGCTGTCATGATAATACTTTTTATTAGCACTAGCTTTTTGTGTCACCAAAAGCATCCCACATATATCAGAGAAGGCTTTTTTCTTCAACTGCTGAATCCCTAAGGAGGGTGATGGATAGTGGTTAGATATTACCATTACCTTATTTTGTCAGGGGAGGGTTGTGGATTTTCTTGTGGTTTTTTGACATGAGTTTTTGTTTGCTTTGTTCGTTTGTGTTTGTAGGAGTTGTTTGTTGAAAAGCTGTGATGTAGCTACATTCATTCCACATGTCCAAAAATAAGGATGAGTTGTCACCCAGAGGGAAAAAAAAAGGACACACTGTCACTTAATACATATGAATAATTAAGAGCATAATGTGCATCTGTTTTCTTGTGTTTCAGAAAAGTGTGATGAACCTCTGATCTCAGCATTACCACATTCCTCCTTCAGCAGTTCATCATCCATGACAAGCAGCTATGTGCCAGGGTATGCCAAGTTAAACAAGCGAGGAGGTAAGGGGCATTCTCAACCTTAATGTTTGGATATTTCAAAAAGTGATGAATTATATCTTTAATGTGAAAATGTGTTTTATGTGGAATGCTATTTCTTACGCTTTTTTGAACAGACTTTTTATGAACTGAATTAATTTCTCTTTCCTTGTATGGGGCAGTAATTTCGCTGGAGGGAGAAGGGTGTAACGTGTAGCAGCATGGGCCACATGCCTGATGTCGATGGACTCATACAGTATAGCTGCATAATTGACTTCACATAAAAGGGTATACCTGTCTTTGTTGGGTAAATGAGCATTTGCAAGGTCACGGTTGGAGCAAAAATGAATAGCTTCAATACAATTTGTTGATGTAACTTGTTCCCACCTCAGCAATGACTGCTGTCATTCAGGTTTTTCTATCACCACAGGGACTTTGGCTTTTGCATATATATCTGTAATGTAATGAGTATCTGTAATATTTCTTTGTTCAGATGTAACAAAGCTGCCTCAGATTTAGTGGTTGGAAGAATAGGTGCATAAATTTGATGGCTTACCTGGTTTAATGATATTGAGGATTCATCCCCTGTCCATAAACAGGGTAAGTAGTTCTGGTAGCGCCGCCAGCTCTGCCAGCTGTCTGGAGGTCATCATGTAGGAAGGGATGAGCTGGGTCTAATGTGAAGCCAGGAAGCATAATCTGCAAGTGAGGGAGAATGTGGGGTGAGTCAAGGCATGGATATTCCTATGATGTGGCTCAGGTAGTACCTGGAAGCTGAAATGGGACCCCCAGACTCACTGGCTGGGTGAGTGGGTTCTCCACTGGGTAATGCAATTATGGCCTGTTGGTACCCTCGGTTTAATGGTCTGCAACTTCTCTGTGTATTTGTGCTTTACAGGCGCAGAATTCTTGTTCTTTGATGTCTTTATTTCCTTCTTTTTTTTTTTTTTTTTTCTTCTTTGTTCTCTAAAATCAACTTTAGCCAGGCCCCAGAGTTACTTTCTTTTAATGACTAATAATTGAAGTAATGAGTTTCTAAAAGGCCAGCTTCCTCTGATGTCAACACGTGTCTATACATTCAATTCCTCTGCTATCATCCCTTGATTGTGGTCCTTTACCCTACGTTTTTATACGAAGACAGTTTATTCTCTGCAGAATAGTTACGATAGGTACAGAAATATATCAAAATTGTTATACTGGTAGACCCTAGCCCATGCAATCACACAGCTAAGGTAAATGTAAAACAGATTAGGTTATATTACTGGTTGTTAAAGAATTGCAAATGCGACTAAGTGAGCTAAACAGAAGCCAAAGACTAGCTTAGAGAAAATATAACTGATGAGCTCTAGTGCTACAGGCCAGAAGATCTGATGCAAAGCCTGTGGCCAGACAGGAGCATTGGCAATTTCTCTGGTTTTGGGCCTGCAGATTAGCAGATAACATGTTTTGTTGCTTCTGAATGAGAATAGATGTTTTATCCTGGTTGCAGACTTTTATTTCAGTGCCCCATGTATTTTGTTACATGCCTTTTGCAGTTCTCAGACTTTCTGTTGAAGTGTGTTCGAATGTGTGCTTTGGTACACTGTCAGATCCCTTCAGTTGTATCTTGAAATATTCATTAGATGAAAGGAGTGGTGCTTCAGTCCTAAAACACTGCTCATTGTTAAGGTTGAATTCTGTTGTATTTCTGTTCTATTCCTTGTTCTAAGTTTAAAAAAGATCACTAGAACCACTTCAATAAAATACAACTTAACATCAGCTTGGTTGCTTTTAGATAAGTATTTCTCCTTTTAGTTTACAAGACTATTCTGTTCTAAGTGAAAGGCAGATTTACATTTGGAATTTAATTTTTTTTTTTTAATTATATTCACTCTTCTCCTTCTTATCCTTATAATTTCTACAGTGCAGTTTCTTTTAATGATATTTCTTTACCAATATGAATCAGTGCTGTCATTAATCAAACATTGGCTTTATTTGCTCATTGGGAATTTAGTTGCACCTCTGTTAAATAGCAGTTTCATCTCTTTGTTTAAATAGCAACTTTGCTAGATTGTTGTTATCCATCTCTTAGTACCGATGATGCATAGCACAAATACCTTTCAGAACAGAGGCTCTATGTACGTGAATAAATATTATTTTCCTAATCCTAGGGGCAGTAAAAGTATTGCAGAACTCAGGAGTGTGTTTAACACAGGAACTTGTCTGTCTGAGTTTATGCTTCTGCTTCTGTAAGTGATGGAAAATATCACAGTTTTAATACTGAGCTATTTTACAACTTCATGGAATTACAGATATTGCTAATCAAACCAGTAATAAGTGAATCCAATTTTTTTTCCCTCCAAGGAGTCATTATCAGCTAATAGATTCCCAAATCAAATGTGCTATTTAAACCACACTGTGCCCAAGTCATTAAATGGAAAGACTCCCCCTCATCTAGCCCCAGACCCTTTAAATTAAAGAAATGCACATTTGAAAATTCTACTCTCCAACCCAATTATTTTTCTTTCCTGTTTTCATGGCACTTCATTCTAGACTGGCAAAACACTTTATTTGAATGGATAGTATATTATATTCCATTGACTGAGACACTGATTCACTGGACAGCCACATCATATTATCTAGAAGGTTGAAGTTGTCACTACAGTTGTTGTGGTTCAGTTTCCTGCTATAAATGTTGCAACTGGAAGGATGCACACCAAAAAGAATTTAATATTTTCAGCAGGTTTTAAGAGGCTTCAAAAGGAGAAACATCCATTAATTTACTCTGATGTTTGATAACACTTCATTTACATTATAACTAGTGATTTAGGCAAATAGAATTAAATCTTTGTGGAATGGCATTGATCTGGAAACCACCAGGGGTATACATAGAATGCATTTCTGTGTCTGTTTGTGAAAATATTTTGCATTTTCTACATCTGTCTACTTAGACCCCTGTAAGCCTTCAACAGCTTATGGGTTAGTATGCATACTTATTTCAAAGGAAACAATGATTTAATGGATAGAAATTTTATTAGAAATGTTAAAATTTTAACCTCCCCAAATCAATTTACTTGGTGGTGCTTCTGGATTGCTCCTGGTTCCTGTTCTCAACCTTATTTCTTGTTAAACAAGGAGAAGTATTCTGGGGGGTTATTTGTGGGGGGAGGGTGAAGGGTGAAAAAGGTGAAAATTTTCACCTTTCTCGGGGTGTGAAAATTTTCATTATAGGAAAAATTGTTGATTGTAGAAACAAATATTTAGTGGTTACCTACAGGTCTGTCAATGTCTTCCAAATTCATACCAATACATATTAAAGTCTCCATATTTCCACAATTTCCATGTCGGTGAGTTAGAATTTTTGATTTATAGGATAATTACAACTGCGAGTCTCTACTTCCTTTATCACAAAGAGCCAAAAATTTGGGCATACAATGCAAGTCTGCATTTTATACCAGCTCTCTCATTCATGGACCTCAAAAGCCTGTCTCCTGTGTCCTCTCCTTCTTCTGCCTTCTTGGGCACTTTTAATCATAGCAGCTGATAAAAGCAACCAAAAAACTTTTATTTTATTATCATAGAAAGAAGTAGGGAACAAGAAAATGTAGACAAATGTGTTGTTTTTCTTTGTGAGCAACTATACTATTACTAGATATACTACTACTTATCAGGAAGTTTAACTAGAGTTAATGCTGGACAAAGGAAGTGCTGCTATTCCCATCAGGCCTGCAAAGAAAAGGGGGTAAGGACCCTTTGAAATTCAGCTATGACAAAACTTCTATGGGGAGAGAAGGATGCATTGAATTTGGCAGTGAATATAGGTTGGCAAAGGTGGTGTGGTGGCTCCTCTATTATATTAAAGGCTTATAAACAAAGACTTGTACTTTAAAATTTAAATAACACTGAATTAGCAACTGTTCAGACAAAGCTGGATGTAGTCAGTTTCTATCCTTTTGGTAGTAAGAGAATATTTAATTGCAAACAACTGTCTTAATACTTTACTATACTGTAGTGTTTAGCATATTTTTCATTTTAATTTTAAAATTATTTGTGTGCTGTTTAGTGCTAGCATAACAAAGGTGCAGATTATTTTTGAAATGTCTGTAACTTATGTGAGGGAAAAAAAGCACCACATAAAGAGGAGAAACGTTAATGGCTTTTCTTTTTTTGCATCTGTCACTATCACTTTTATCTATATATATGCAAATATTGTGAAATCTTTCAATGCTATAAAATCCTAAAACTTTTTGCTTTGGATGGACTTCTTAAGAAAATGAATTTTGAGTTTTCTGTCAATTATTAGCTCAGATTCTCCTCCTGTATAAACTATACAATTCTAAGTATATTAAATGATGCAATTTAATATATATATATTGGAGAATATGAGGATGCATTATCTTTGAAAAAAAAATTATGCTTTCTAAAATGACTAATAATGGAGTCAACACAACTGGCACATAAATATATGACATTAAGTCATTGACAGATCAAATTTTAACTGGAATCTAGTCAGTAGAGTATCTAAAAAGATTACAGTTCCTTCAATTTTTGTAATAACTCTTCCACAGAAGTCTGTATTGCTGCCGCCTTAGTAGCTAAAGTGGCGTCAGAGAAAAGGAGAGCTTTCAATAAGTTCATTCATTTTAGAATCTATCCTCAGTAACTTTTTCATATGTGATGTCAAGGTAATAAGGTCTAACATCTTATGACCTGCCACCAACAGGATCAATGGACTGCATCACATCATGAGCAGGATTCTTAGCACGCGTTTGACATAATCCATTATCAATCTTACTTTTCATGGTCCCCAAGCTATTAGACCCTATACTTCTCACTAGTACGAGAATTAATGCTGCCTATCATCCATCTCACATAATTTTAATTTACGGAAAAAAATTCTACATTATTTCAACATAATGTAATGTTATATAATATAATTGGAAGCTGCTTGAAACTGAGTAGAGTCTCAGAACTTCAGAAGAAATCCCAGTAGACTGTGAAAGTATGAAGGTCATAATGAATTTTTGGATATGTGGAAACTATCTTTTGCACAATGGAATAAGAAGAGGAAACTTGGCACACTGGGGGTTCTCTTTTAAGTCCAGTATTAGCAGGGAATCTGATGCTACCAATGAAATTGATAACATAATATAAAAGGAAGTTTCTGTAGAGCAGCTGATGTTCAAAAAACAGTCCTTCTAGCACCACTGTGTAACTTGTATCTAAGATTTCAGGTTACCTTTTAATCAGTGTGGTGACCTTGGCCTGTTATCAGAGTTATTAATGTGACTATAAAAGAAGCATAAAAATTTTAAGTGTTGGCATAGGTGTAATTGTCACAGGGTTTTTCTTCTCAGTGGAGTTTTAAATTCTGCCTTCTGTATGGAAGATGCATGAATTTATCTAAAATGGGATATGATTCTTTTATTCCCCAGACATTTCCAGAAAGTCAATCAGATCTATGTCAATAATTCTACTAAAAAATGTGAAGATGTTTGTTAGATCCATGCCTTTGAAGGATTCTAGGGACACCTAGCCTAGGCCCTTTTTACTTTCACTTTCAAAATCTCCAATACTATAATGAATATCACTACTTCTCCAATTGTCTATTACTATAGTATAATGGAATATAAGAAGGATTTTATGTAGTTTTCCTTTTAGCAAAGTGAATGTGGAAGGGGTAGTTACCATCAGCCTGGATTGTATGAGCAGTCTGGGCTTGTACTTTCACAGGACTTGCCAGGAACTTAGTTTGGGTATGCATCTTAAAGTAAGGAGATGCTCCCTCTGAACTAACATTTATCCAAATGAACAGTATGGAGTTAGCACACACACTGTAGTTCAATCTCCTTAAATACTGCAATCTCATTGTGTTGACAAGAACATCTTTAAGCTGACTAAGAATACCTTATATAACACAACTCGTATTTTGATTAAAACCCTCTTAGGAAAAAAGTTATGGAGTTCACTATCCAGGTTACAGTATATTTTGTCTTTTGTAAGTAGACAAGATCCTGAAAGTAGTGTACAGAGTAGCATAAGAGAACTATTAAAATCATGAGAGAGTAGCATCATCCACTTAGCTTTTGTATGTCTATAAGAGAGCTCTTTCTGAGCTAAATCACTAAAATACGGTTGCCTTTTAGAAAGTAAATAAACTGCAGTTCTCTTTCTGTAAATACGTGCTTTAGATAAACACAAGTTCTACAGTCCACTTCAGTATGTTTGCTGAAACCATTTTATGAACAGTGTAGATTAAACTAGGTTTTCAGAAGTCAGGACAAATTTATTAAATAATTATTTATCCACTTAAATCTATTTAAAAATGATTGGAAAGTTACTCATGGTTGAAAAAGATAAGCCTTTATTGGTTCACTTATTAATAGACCCCAAAAAACATGTCTGTGTGGGACATAGCATTATTTGTCTTGCACACAGTATAAACACTATAATTTCTGGAATGCTTTAGAGAGAATACAAGAAACTGATGTTTTGTATTGGGGGAGCTCTCTGTGTTCTTTGAGAATTTTTTTGGTTTTGTTTTTATTTTTTTTATTCATTACAAGACATGGCTCATTTAGGAGTTCTGTTACCTGTGAGAGTAACTGAAAACCTTTACATTTTATTAGAAACATGTCCTTTTGATATTACTCATAATAAATTTTTTGTGTAGCACTAACTTCAATCTCTAGGTTTGTTTTTGTTTTAAAATCCATAAAGAACATGGGTTCAGCTCATTTTTTGCATCAAAAAAAAAGGTGTACAATTTTCTGTCTTTATCTGCCTCATATCCTACTAAATAATCAGGGTTTTTAATTTTTCACCTTCAAAATAAATAGTTATGCAGCCCTTTTTGATTTGCAATGTCACCCACAGCCCACCTCAGCTCCATAAACACTTATATCCCCCTTTAGAAGGCAACTGTGATTGCCACTTGGTTGACCTCAGAAGTTGTTTTCTGTGCTTTAACGATCTGGCCTAATGAAATATTTTCCATAAATACCTGTTAGTTGTAGAAGGAGTTCTTAAAAAGACAAATGAAAATATTTGCACTAGCTCATTCCTCTGGGAAAAAAAAACATTCAAACATTCATTGCAAAATAATAGTGAATTTTGTGAGGGTGAAGGAAAAAGAAACATGATGAAGATATTTTCTTTCCTCATGAACAGAAAGAAAAGTGCCAATGGATATCCAGGACAGCACTGAAAAAATAAGCTTATAAAGAAAAGACATCACCCTTTTCATTCAAAACACAATCCAAGAAACAAAGTCTGTAGAGAGTGAAGCTCAAGTAATTGCATTAAAAAAGCATCGTTAGCTTATGTTAATTTACTGTAGCTTGATGAATACAGAAAGCATGACCATTTTCTCCAGTTCAGAAGTAATTTGTTAATTAAAGTTTTCAGAATACCTAATTGGCTTATTTCATACATGTATAGATGGAGAGGAGGAAAAAAATAACACTGCTCTCTCCAGCTTTATAAATTTTTTTCTTACAGCAATCATTTGCAGAGGAAGCAGTTCTAAGCCCAGCTAGAGACATAAGGCAAATGAGCAGCTTTCTCAAGCAAAAGGTGATGCCTAGAAAGGCTGACCTGGAATAGAGACTAGACAGAGTAAAATGAATGAATAGGTATTTATTGAAAAGATAGACCTTGGGAATTGCAAGAGTCCGGCCGGGGCTACACCCAAGTCAAATCCAAGATGGATCCCGGTCACGAGTTTCCCACTTTTTAAAGTTTTGGTTCATCCACACATTGGGGTCAATTATCCAACCACAGCCCCAGGCTATGAAGTATCAGCCCCCTGGGTTGCCCCCTTTTCCCTCGCCTTGTTTATGCTTTTGGGGTACTGGGTGTTCTTTGTTCTCTAGCTAGAAAGGGATTGTTTTGTCTAACTACCCTGTGAAGAGAACTTGCTAACACCTAATATGAAGTTTCAGAGTTACATACCGAGCAGCAGAGAGTCTGAAAAATATAAAAGCTAAAACCCAAGGCACCACAGGGATGGGGACACCCTGAGCAGCTAGCTTGTTTCAGACAAAATTCAGCTTAGTTCATTGTTTCTCATGCTAATAGGCAGCTGGGTTTGGCAGGAAGGTAGCTGTGCTGGTGGCAGAAAGGAGGCAGTTCCACAGAGGCAGACGGAATCCATATACCACAGATACACCTTTCCCATATCTTTAAGGTACCAGTGCAGCTCTGGATGTTTATCCCCAGAAGTAACCAAATTCTGAGCTTTCAACTACTTTGAGAGTTTAATTTGACAATTTCTCAAACAGCATTTGGGTATAAGGAAACAGTTAAGAAATCTCTTTTGGTGTTCTTACTGGCTTCATCTCGAAAGCCCAGACCTGATTAGCTCTCCTGCTCTGCTCAGAATACTGCCATGGTTTAAGCCGAGTTGGAAATTAAACCTGGAAAAGATGTTTTGGGGAGACCTTATAGCAACCTTCCAGTGCCTGAAGGGAGCCTACAAGAAATGCAGAGGGGGGTTTTTCATAAGAGCATGCAATGGTAGATCAAGGGGGAAATGTAGCTAAATGAAAGAAAGTATGTTTATATTGCATATTAAGAAAAAATTCTTTACTGTGAAGGTTGTGAGAGAGTGGAACAGGTTGCCCAGAGGAGCTGCAAATTCTTCATTCCTGGAAGTGTGTAAGGCCAGGCTGGATGGAGCACTAAGCAGGAAAAGGT
The DNA here is from genome assembly GCA_030060385.1 of Muscicapa striata striata. Taxonomy (NCBI): domain Eukaryota; kingdom Metazoa; phylum Chordata; class Aves; order Passeriformes; family Muscicapidae; genus Muscicapa; species Muscicapa striata. The sequence continues at coordinate 1,162,983 of JAREIS010000101.1, forward strand.
GTCCCTGCACATGACAGGAAGCTTGGGAACTCTATATGATCTTTAAAGCCCCTTCCAATTCAAACTATTCTATGATTCTATTAAAAAAAAACTGGCACACTACAGTTAAATTGTTGACTTAATATAAATGAAGATTTGTCTGAAAAATGCACGATAATGACACGCGAGAGTTCAGCTAAATGCCCCTTGAAACCAATGCCTCCCAAGGAACTTGTCTACACCGCAGCTGGCACACTGAACAAGCAAGTTGGAAAACTTCATGTTCCTCAGACACTGGGACTGCTTTGTTTGCACAGAACAGTGGGAACATGCAGGATTGGAAAAAACAAAACAAAAAACTCAATACATGAAAACTTGGCCAACCTCTTTTGACAGGTCTGGTACACTTAAAAGCAGCAGAGACTGGGAGTTTTGATATCCTAGGCTTGGCTTTATCCATAGATACTTCAGGCTTATATACAGAACTGTGTAAGTATGGAGTTCTGGTATTAAGGCAAAGATGTGTGGTGAGTATACAGAAGATGCACTGTCAGCTTTTCCCAAGGTCAGTGCCTCCTGCCAGATGCTATGAGTGTTTCACCCTCTCCTGCACACAAAGCACAGGTTTTCCTTACACAGATGGGTGTAGTACAACTGATAGATTGCTGCTTTGAGCATTTGAGCCAGAGTATTGCCTTTCCCAAATAAGTCATAAACAAGTATAAATGCTGGTAGAAATGGGAGCTATTTGGCTACCATTATAACCTCCCACTACAGTTACATGCTGAAAGAGAGAAAAGAAATAATGTGATAAAATGAGGCTATTTGTTGCAGGATGGGAGAGTGCAGCTATTATTCATGTTTCAGCTTTCACAATGAGATTATTCACAAGAAAATCTGAGCTACACAGTTAGAACATTAATACTTGTTTTTCTGTATGTAAGTTAATACGTAAGTCACAAAAAGTATCTCTGGATCTGGAAGGGTATGACTTTACATCTAGTCTCATATCATAGATGTGTGGGTGGTTTCTCTTTGTTTTCTCTCACTTAGATTAAACTAGTTTTTAACTCTTTTTATGTGTAAGACTCAACATTGATAAAAATGGGCCTTATTTGAAGAAGTATATTAACTTTTACTGAGCAAAATAGTTTTCTTTAGAAAGCTTCAGCTTTACACAGGCCTTCTACAGTGCAGTGGAAAGGGAAGGGATGAATGACAGTTCACGGGTGTTGTACAGATCTCCCTCAGAGATTTTTGAGCAAGAGAAAATATTGGCTTTGAGTGAGAGATAATAATTTTTCTTTATTAGGTTATCACTGTAGCTGAGACTTGAGAAAGCTCCACTAGACCTGCTGTTTACGAACAACAAAGGCTGGTGGGAGATGTGGTAGTCAGAGGCCATCTGGGGAATAGTGACCATGAAATGGTAAACTTCATAATACTTGATGAAACAAGAAGGGACATCAACAAAACTTCTACACTGGACTTCGGAAGGGCAGACTTTGGCTTATTCAAGAGATTGATTGGGAGAGTACTTTGGGAAACAGCTGTTAAAAACAAAGGTGTGCAGGAAGGATGGATATACTTCAAGAAAGAAATTTTGAAAGTGCAGGCTATTTATATGGACTGAAAGACAAGTTGACAGGGAAGATGGCTGGCCTGGATGGGTAGGGATCTTTTGCAAAAGCCCAGGGAAACAAAGAGAGTGTATCACCTTTGGAAAAAGGGGCAGGCAACTCAAGAAGTGTTTAGGATGTTGTTAAGTCATGTAAAAAAAAAAAATTTAGAGAGGCAAAAGCTCAATTAGAACTTAACCTGACCACTTCTATGAAGAATAATAAAAAATGTTTACATAAATCCATTGATACCAAAAGGAGGAGCAAAGAAAAGTTCCATTCTTTATTGGAACAGAGGGAATATATCTACCAGAGATGAAGAAAAGGCTGAGGTACTTAACAGCTTTTTTGCCACAGTTTTCAATAATAAGAGATGTCATCCTCATTCTCACTACTTCTGAGCTGGTGGATGGAGATAGGGAACAGAAAAATCCAGGAGGAAGCAACTGGTAAGCTGCTGAGCCACTTACAGGTTTGCAAATCAATGGGACCAGATGGGATCCGTCATCATGAGGGAGCTGCCACAAGAGTGCACTAAGCCACTGTCCATCATTTATCATCAGTCCTGGCTCACTGGGGAGATGGGTGGTTGGACTAGCCAGTGTGACACCATCCATAAGAAGGGATAAAAGGAGGATCTAGGAAGCTACAGGCCTGTCAGCCTGACCTTGATGCTTGGCAAAGTTATGGAAGAGATCGTCTTGAATGCAGGACCTACAGGATGATCGGATCCAAGCAGTATGGATTTAGGATGGGCAGGTTCTGCCTGACCAACCTGATCTCCCTTAATGGCCAGGTGGCCTGCTAGTGGATATGGGGAAGGCTGTGGGTGTTATCTACCTGGACTTCAGCAAGGCCTTTGACATTGTCTCCCACGGCAAACTCCTGGAAAAGCTGCAGCCCACAGCTTGGACAGGAGCACTCTTTGATGGGTTAAGAACTGGCTGGATGGCCAAGCCCAGAGAGTGGTGAATGGTGCTGCATCCAGCTGGCAGCCAGTGGTGTCCCACAGGAATTTGCGTTGGGCCCTGTCCTGTTTAACATCTTTATTGATTATCTAGATGAAGGGATTTAGTCTAACTAGCAAATTTGCAATTGACACCAAGTGGATGCTAATGTCAATCTGCTATAGGGTAGGAGGGCTCTGCAAAGAGACCTGGAATGGTTAGATGGATGGGCAGAGTCCAATAACCTGAAGTTTATAACTCCAAGTGCTGGGTCCTGCATTTTGGCCACAATAACTCCCTGCAGCATTATAGGCTGGGGACAGTGTGGCTGGACAGTGACCTGGCAGAAAGAGACCTGGGGGTGCTGGTCAACAGCTGACTGAACGTGAGCCAGCAGTGTGCCCTGGTGGCCAAGAAGGCCAATGGCATCCTGGCCTGGATCAGGAATAGTGTGGCCAGCAGGAGCAAGGAAGTGATTCTTCTTCTGTACTCAGCACTGGTGAGGCCACAACCTCCAGTTCAGGAAGGATGTTGAGGTGCTCCAACATGTCCAGAGTAGGGCTACAAGGCTGGTGAAGAGTCAGGAACACAAGTTCTGTAAGCTGAGGGAGCTGGGGCTGTTGGGCTAGGGAAGAGGCTCAGGAGAGACCTCATGGCTCTCTACAGCTGCCTGAAAGGACGCTGTAGCCAAGGGGAGATCGGTCTCTTCTCCCAAGTAACCAGTGAGAGGGTAACAGGACACACTTTTAGGCTGGACATGAAGAAGCAGTTGTTCACAAAAAAGGATAAATGGGCATTGGAATGGGGCTTTCCAGCGAGGCGGTGAAGTCACCGTCCCAGTGGTATTTAAGACTGGATGTGGCACTTAGTGCCAAGATCTAACTGACAAGGTGGTGTTTGTTGGGTCATAGGTTGGACTTGATGACATCAAAGGACTTTTTCAACCTACTTGATTTTGTGATTGTCTCATGACTATAACATTGGAAGGTGATAAACCGTTGGTGTAATTAAGAAACAGTTTAGTTATGCTAACACAAATAGTTGACATAGATATAGGTACAGATAAAATAAAGTTGTACTTTCTGTGTTGTTTTCTGCACTAAGATTTGTTGTGCTGGAGTTCAGCTAAGGACCAAGCAATGCTCAGAAAAAAATGTTAATAGCGATTTATCCCTTTCCTCCTGCTATCTGCACTGGTTATGTCTTCTGAAATGATCAATTGTTTTGGCTCTGATATAAATCAGTTTACATAAGAAAATATTGTTCTCTATTGAACATATTTGGGAGTTTGTCAACCAGCTAAGAAAATGAATAACAACAATGAGCTAATTTCTTTTCAGAGTCCTAAACTTTTCTCACTGCTTCTTGGACAGATTTTTATTTCTTTTAGGACAGACTTATATTCTTTATTACAAAATTTGTTTGAATGGTCAATTTTCTAAGTCACTCAATGTTAGATAAATTGTCTCTGCTGTGAATTGTGGTGCTGTATAATGTGATAAGCAATGGGGAAAAAGAATTAAAAGCTAGCTTGCTTGAAATCTGCTTTTTGAAAAGTTGTCTTTTAGATGTCTTTTCAGGATTGACTACCATCAAATTTAGTATTCCTGCTGGGCTTTTAGAAACTCAGCTCCCCGTGAGATAATTTTGCTTTAGTTAAGAAAGTTGCCAGAAATTATTGGATTTTTGTAAGGATCAAAGTGTCCTCTGGTATTTAAAAATAGGTACTTGATCATGTCTATAATTACATAATATTTGTAGATCAGGAATGAGTTATATGTATCCTTGTCTTCCTTGTTTTTGCTGGTATAGACTGGATGATATGACGATGACTCAGTTTTGAGGGAATAATCAGGTGACATTGGGTAATGTTGTAAAAAGATAAGTAAACAAGATTATTACTTAGTGAAACAGGGCAGTAAGCTTTTGCTGAGATGGAAACTGTGGGTGATGCATAGTGCTGTATTGAGATGACTAGCTGAATGTAGAATATACTAGAAACTGGATGTTTCTTTTAATAAGCAACCCAAAATGTTTAATATATACAGTGGGAGATGGCACTTGAACTGCTTTGCTTTCTTCAGTATCAAGAACTTGTCTGTTTCCTATGGTAGAGAATAAAATCCCCAACAAAAGTAAGTGCTGGAATATTTGACTCCTACAGCAACATCTCCTATAACACATTTTGAATACATTGAGGTGATTGCTTCTTATATATATATATATTAGTTTCCAGGTGGATTTTTTTTTTTCCTAGGATGAGGAGATGTTCTCTATTTTATAATTGTGATTAACTAGTTTCTAAATTAGGTTAAAATGGTGCTCAGCTAAGAAGAAAAAATTGAACGCTAAGTTTAAAAAATATCAGGTTTTGAGAGACCAGGGAGCCTGTTAATTGCGAGTCTAATTATTATGAGCAACCTCTAAAAGTTGCTTAAATAAACTTCTGGTTTCTAGGCAAAACCAAATTCTGCATATTATGCATAGAATATATGATATTAAGCACAGTGGTGATGATGCTTTAGCTTTTTCCTTATCTTGAAACAGCAAATGATGTGTAATTCAGCCAAGGCAGAAACCAACACGTTAACGAGCAGAGGCGGTTTGGTGAGCCATGTCCAAAGTTATCTAGAAAGGAGTTTCATACCTGGGAATCAAAGCAGAGACACCAGAAACTGGGTAGTAATTGGCAAAAAGTATTTTTGAACATTTCAGTTCTCAGGTTTCCACTAGACTTAAATTAAGGAATTGTATTGACACCTTCACAGGAAATATTTTTTCTGCAGCTGGAGCAGAGGCTGAAGCACCTTGCTTATAAACAGGTGGTAATGGGCATCCTTTGAGAAAAAGCTGCTAGTTTACCAGCTCACTAGGTGTGATATGGCAATTTCTGTGCTCTTATCTTGTTCCCTTACAGCTAGTCCCTCCATGAGTCTGAAGTCACAGCGAAAGGGTTTGCTGGGGAAATCTACAGGCTTATCCAATTTTATGGATGATTGCAACACTTTCAGCCTCTCAGACTCATCTACAAAGGCAAGGAAGTTTAAAAGAACAGGGGAAGTTGATGGCAAATAAGAAAAAAGACAGGAGTGACCTCAAAAGAAATTGATTTAACCTATTGGCATAGGTCCAGAGTTTACTGAAAAATAAGAGTTGGGATTATGAAGTAAAAAGTACAAACAAATTCCAAAGTTTGCAGAGATAAGGAAATAACACAAAATAATTCTTTGATTTGACAAGACCATTGGGTGTTACCAGAATCATTAAACCATATCATTTCTAGTCACCTGAAAAGAGCTGTTCTCTTTTCTCTCCATCGTCTATTCCCTGAAAAGAGGTTTTCTCATTTTAAGTCTTTGTCAATGGCAAGCTTTCCTTTTTCTTATTAAGAAGGTTGCCATTTTTTAGCAGGTGCATAACAACAGAAATAGATTATCTCCACAGTCTAACATGCCTCATGAAACACAGCTGAAAGCTTAGCTATAAAAGTGCTTGCAATTGTTTCAGAGACTTACCATATATCACATTACAAGCAAGTAAATTGAAGGCTGTAATCACGGCTTTTATCTTGAAAATTTGCCCTAAGAACTTTAAAGAGGTCTAAATATTACAGCTAAGGAACAGGATGCTGCTGATCAGAGTAATAAAAAGCATTGTGAGATTTCAGCTTCCTGTTAAGGTACCAGAATGTATTACAGAAAGTAATTTAATTATGTACTTTATTATCTATAACAATTAGAATTTGACTGGTTTATTTCTAAAATTTTCAATTAAATATAGGCATTAATTTTCATAACACCAGAAGCTCATTGTTAGTAACTTGCAGAAAGCCTTTGCCCAGCAGAGGTGGTACTATGAAGTACTCTGCTTTCTCCTTGTGTGTCAGACAAATGCTATTAATTCCATCTTATGATACAGAAATCTGCAAAGACCATAATAGAGCCCCAAAAGATGCTGATAGCATAATTTTAAATATAATGTTAATACTGGAAATATTATATAGGCTGCTTTCACGGATGATTTTAAACTAACAGTAACAGCCAAAGAAAATATTTTTGAATGCATTGAATGTGGAGTCTATAAAAGACTTAATTCAAAAAATTATGCCTAGATTTAGTTTTGGCGTTGATCAGTAGTAGTAATATTAATAAGTATTGATAGAGTTTTAAATAATGAGTATATGCAACTTTCCAACAAGAGTATATTTAAAATATAATATGATACCATTTTCTTCTCCACAGAAGGGAAAACTAAAGATTTTAAAGATGAAAAAATTGTAAGTGTTTGGCAAATTGAATAGGAATGAGCTAAACTGTAGATGATTATATGAAATTGGATAGATGAGGAAAAATAGATTTGTAAATGTATATTAGAAAACTTAGCCCCTAAATTTTATAATTTTCCAGACAAGTCTAAAACAGAAATCCCTTTGTGTTCTGAATGTTAATGGAGAGAGTGTCAGTCTTTTTTCTTTATAATTTACATGGAAAACATAAGGTAGGAATAGCATGCATTCAGATCTGTTCAAACAAGGCTACATTGACATGCAGTGGCTACAGAGCCAATTCAGAAAACTGCTCTCAACAAATTAGGACACACTTTAATATGTAGCTGTCACAGCACTGTCTGATTCAAATTAAAAGGATATGTTGCACTGTGGATAGTGCTAGTGAAGGAAGATTATGTAAAAAACAGGATCATTTGCGTTTATTCCTAAAGGGACCCTCCAGCTAGAGCGTTTGTAAATGTCTTTCCTGGATTTTATTAAGCTAATGTACCATGTCTGCATTTGATTTCTTTTTATTCCCAGAGGGATTATATTGTTCTTTTTAACTATATTTGCTGGAAAGTATATAATGTGCTTCTACACATTATAGAGTATAGAGTTGAGCATCTGAGCATCAAACTTTCCTTTGCCAGATAGATAGATAAAACTATAAAATGAAGTTCAACAATTTATCTAAGAATTCCTTTGAAAGAAGAGCTCATGCCAAATAAGAGTAAACTCCAAATGATAAAGCTAACCTTTTATAGTAATTATTCCCCTATAAAAAGAAAGATTTTTTTCATCAATTTTGGTCTCTGTTAGTGATTTGGCGCAGTCAATTAAAATCCCTGGAAGTGCCCAGAAATTCAGTTTAATAGCAAAATAAATTTTGGCTATAGGTGGGGATGTGGAAGGTGTATAAAGATACTTGCACTTTGTAGATACAAAAAACAAATTCTCTTTTCTGGATGAGGAGCACAAGGACTTCAGCTTTCTCTCAAAACTTGTTCCTATGGAAAGGGTTCTTTCACAAGTGAGAAGATTTTAGCAGCCTGTTTGCATTTGATGCTATGTGGTAATTTAACTTCACCAAAAAGGACATGTTTAATCTATTGCAATACCGGTACCTTCTGTTTCACAGCCATTTCCATGACCTCGAATTCCATCAACAGTTATTCAAGGCTAATAGAAAATGACATTACATCATAAAGAGAGAGATCATCAAGAAAAATTTTGAAAGTTTGTAACATTAAAAAGCTGAGGCTGTGGTGGAGGCATTGTTAAGTTTGTGGCAGTGTGCAGTGATCACCAGCCTGACTAAAAAATATATAATAAAAATTGCTGTGTTTTTGGAATTCTGGAATGTATGTGGAGATTTTGCAGTTGCTTGATTCCTGAGGCTTGTCATTTCAGAAACTCAGCTTTAGTGTTGAAGAAACTTGTCACTGCAGATCTGGCATGATAGAGTGCAATACAATATGTTCTGACTTGCATGTAATCCTTCAGCAGATGAGTGCAGCTCCAGGCATGTTGACATGACACAAGCTACTCTTTTGGATCATTTTCCATGGTGTGTGGCAATGCTAGCCTTAAACATGAATTTGTCAGGCGAAGTTGTACAAAGCAAGAGAAAACTGGTGGCAAGTAAATTATTTCAGTTACTGTGGATTCAAGGAGTTTTACAATAAGAGCAAGGAATATTTATTTGTGATCCAAACATGCATTATGCCAGAAGAAATGTAACCAAGAACTTCAAATCTGTAAGTAAAGATGAGTAGCAACCTTAGACCCGGAGGAATGTTGTGTCCAGAATACTTCACTTTGTTTTGCTGATTAAGAAACAAATATGATTTTCTTTTTTTTTTCTTCTGGATCTTTGACAAAGACTATTAAATCACAGTTATCTTGGTTTTCAGATTTTTAAGCAAGTTTGTAAACCCAACACTTTATCTTTTATGTTGCTGATCTCATTTTCTGGTTCCACAAGATGCACTTGTGTCTCCTCTAAGGTCATTCTGAAGATACCGACACCACTCAATACAATGAGCTGCAGACACAATATTCACAATTTTAGACCTTGTAGCAGAATATTAGTAAAGGTAGAAAAATGATGTTGCATCTGTTATAGGACAAGCTGGGACAACTCTTATTTTTATGGCTGTAGTCTTTTTGCACTGATGCAAGCAAATGACAGCCAAAGGTAGATGACATTTTCTAGTCCCATTTCATTGACTTCATTGGGAAATTATTGGTAAACGTTTTGTGATAAACTTTGCTCTTAATATATTAGAATTTTTCTTCTTCAAATCCACAGCATTAATCCATAGCTTTCTTTACAAGACAAGAATTTGAAAGCTGATTTTCTAATTTTCTGCTCCTTTTGTGCCCATTTCTGCTTTTTCTTCCAGAATGGATTTAAGAAATTCACAGTATGTTTCTCAGTCTCTGGGGGTTCATGGGGATTTTTGTGTATTTTGGGGGATTTTGTGGGTCAATCCTATTATTTTTCAAAAATGCCTATTCAGAAGAAAAAGTGGAGATTGTTGACCATGACCATCAGGCAGGAAAATATGAAAATTGGAGAAGTCCACTTCCATGGCAGTAAGATTTCCCAATATCAAGAATTTTAAAGAAATATAATATAAACTGATATCATGAATAAATAGAGGTCAAATTCATATGGAAAATTAATGTGTTATCCTGATGTAGATAATAGCTGCTAGTGCTGATTATGCAATACAGAGGACTTTTTTCAAAGGCAATATAAATAAGCAAGTGGGCAAAATCATGATAATTTATTGCTGAGCTGTTTTCTAGACCAGAAATATTACCTAGCTTGGCAAATTTAGCAACAGAATTTCAGGAAATATTCAACCCCCTGTAGATCAGAGGTTCTTATTTAAGGAGAATAGGAAAGCTTTTAGGGAGTAGAGCCCTTCTTTTCTGATCTTAATGATGTGAAATACCTTTAGCCTGTGTAAGACAGTCGGATCATACCATATTTCCTTATCTCACTTATTTTCAAGGCTGAACAAGGCCTGGTCATTCAGTCTCTCCTCTCAGGATGAATGATCCAGCTCCCTGACTTTTTGTTCCTCCACTGAATTTAGGATAGCACATGAAAATATGGCCCCCAGTTGAATGAGAAAATGGTGTCTGGGGTTGGAAAACAAAAGCTGTAAAAACAAGAGACATCAGGGGGAGATAAACAGAGCAGAGATACCTCTCCACTGATGCACCCAAATACATACAGACTGGGAAAGTAGAGCTGTCATTGAGACGTGTGTCAGGGTCCAAGGAGAAGGCAGTGAGGGGTGAAATTTTGGCAGGAATGTATTACAATGCACATAATTAGGATAGGAAAGTGGGTGCCATATTCTTTGAACAAATTAAAAACATCTCCAGATTGGATACTTTCATTCTCATGCAAAACTTTAATCTGTGACACTGCTGACACAACCCAGTTTTCTGGAGCATGTCAGAAATAACTTCATGTTATGTTATACATCTTGATAGATCAAATTAATATATGTTACAGATATAAATGTTTTTACTGGAGTAACATTTGTGAAAAAATTTGCTTTCTAAAATCTATGGCAAATAAAACTTTTGTTCTCTAAATTATACTTTGCTTCTACGAATAAGAAAAAAAAACATTGTAGTAATAAAAAATAAAGGAGAAAAATAGTTGCCATGGCTTTATCAGCATTGGCTAGATCTTGTAAGTGACTCTGATTTTTTGATGCTTAATTAGCATTGTCAAATCAGAAGCTAAATTAAAGGTTAAGATGCTTTTAAACCAACAATTAATAGCACTTTTTTTTTTCTTTCATTATATTAAAAAACCTGTATTTAAATCAATATTCTAACCATAATAGATAGAATTATCATATTTCACTTTATCTTCTTAAGCTATGCGGTTTTGCCTGTTTAAAACATTTTTATAGCACAATAATCATTGGATTCAATTTTTACAGAAGTAGTGATTTAGCTACTTTTGTGCTTTAGAAGCTCTTGCTGCATACTTATTTCCCAGGCTTCTGCCTTAAGGAAAATCCCTCTGTCTTCAGTAGGAATCATATCCTACTGAAAACAGAAATCATATCCTACTGAAAACAGAAACTGAAAGCAGAGGAACACTAACTATTTATGGTAAGTGGCTTTCTGCAATATAAAAGTGAATCAGAAGAGCATGGAAAAGCTGTCATACAGTCACATGGGTGTTCCTGAACAATTTATCTTGAGCTGCAGTACTGTTTCCTTGTCCAGGCTCAGCAGATAGAAATTTCCTTAAAGACTGTTAGTAAGACTTGCTTGATTCAGCATGCAGGAAAAACCATGAGCTTTATTCAAGAAGAGATTGATGTAACTTCTGTAAGGTCAGAGCAGCAAGTTCTATGGGGATGGAGCCCTGGGTTGTGCATTTATGGTGAAGTAGGAGAAATTACTAGCTTTAGCAACACAGTGTTCCTCATGAAGTTTCAGAATACTGTTTGTTTTCTCAGTTATCTGTGTGAGGCAAATTATGTGTTACAGCAGCCTGCACACAAACTAAAACTATTTTTATCCTCAATTAAGTCTTGTCTGGGCATTGCTTCTGCCAAGTTAGATGATTTCTGTCTTGAATACTCTTTTTGTAGCTGTATCTGTTTCTCTGTCTGCCAACTGCTGCTCTGTACTAACAGAAATTACTTAGGTCCAATCTGCAGTCTAGCTGTTTGGAGTGGTGGGATTTTTTTTTCCCATTTTTGTTGGTGGAGTGGGTATATTCAGCTAGTGAATGCAAAAGTTACTTTTTCTTCTCTGCAGTGTTGAGTCTTGACTAACAGTGTTGAGAAAAAATGCATTCAGAGCAAGCACTTCAATCTGTAGCCTGAAGATCTTAAAGAGTGTGGAAGCTGCTGAGAGATTAATTTCTGCCTAGGGAGCCATGTCATCCAAAGAGTGTTAGAGAGCTAACGGAGGCAGGGGGAGAAGTGGGGATGACTCAGGACACCTGAAGTTAAATCCCTATTTGAATCCACCCCCAGACTATGTACGTTGAACCCTCTTACTGTAAAACTAACATTTCCATATTCTCATCCCTTTCTGTGGGTTAAACTTTTTAAAAGAAGGGTTGGAGTGTGCATTTGAGTCTTTTAATTTATTATTGTGTAATTTTTGAAATGCTCTCCTGAATGAACTTTGAGTTCTCATTAATTTATATTAAATAAAAATCCTAGCAGAATTTCTTATCCTGATTAGTGTCTAAAATGTATCAGATTAGCTAATCCCATGAGGGTAAATTAAAATTTGATGCCACTGATAAAGCACTGGTACTTTTATTCGTGCTATAACTTTTTATGCTGGCTTTTTTTTTTTCCCCCCCTCATATAGTCTCACATGATTATAATGATTTTTGTATACAGTGTTGTGTTTTGGCTCCAAGGAATATAAACTCATTAGGGAATTCTCATTGTTTATTAGTAGTTTACCACAGACTTCAGGCAAATTGCTGCCCTAAAAAGTTGAATTCTACTGTAGTATAGTTCTATCTTGAAATGAACATATTATTTTGCAAATTAAAATAAAGAAGAAAATTGTTCCTATGATGTTGTTGCAACTCTGCATATGATATCAATAAATGTTTTGCTATTAGCAAAATAAAAGACATAATATGAGCTTTCATCACGAAAATGGATGCAGTACAGAGTAATTTTTAAAAATAGAGTATATTTTCTTAATGGAGAGAAAGGATAAGGATCTCGGTACTGCTTGCAGTAGATGCATTAATGAAAAATGTAATTATCTTTTAACTTTGCTAAAACAGAAAATGCCACACATGCCTTGAATTAGCTGCATATTAGATTTCAAAAGTCATCTCTCAATATTTCACAATTTTGTGCTCCTGCTTGTCAAAAGAAAGGCAGAAGAATTAAATATGTGTACTAGGACAGATTGAGCAGGAGGGATAGCTTATACTCATGGCAGTGGTGCTGTCAGAGCTCCTGTGATATCTTGAGCAAGGTATGATTTGCAGAAGCACTTGGAAACAGTGTCTAATCAATGAGGCAGATAGGGAAGAGTCCTGTCCTTTTCTTAGGATTGGGTCAATACCACATTGACACAAATAAGAGAATAGTATATCTCCCTCTAACTGTTAATTTTCTAGGCAATTTGTACATGGAAAAGACTCACAAAACTATTTCTGGCTATTCAGAAAACTTCAGTTACAATGGCTGATTTAATTTTTTTTTTTTAAACTTTTAATAATTTTGTTCCTCTTTATGAAAATTCATTCGTTTCACTCATAAATTTTTGTGGAAAATTATTAAAATGCACAGTCATTTTTTCACTCAAGAAGGAAAGAATATTTCAGACTTCTTTATTAACCATTTTGATCTTTGAGAAATCACCACTATTTGGGTTGAGACCAGCTTCTCATAAATTCCTGTGAAATGGGAATTCAAGTTTGAAATTTCGAGCAGATGGAAAGTGTATAGAGGAAAAACAGGTTTAGCCTGGATAGGAAACACTAGGGAAGTCTTCAACCTGAATACATTCCTGAATGGATTTTTTCTTGCCAATCTCCAAAGAACCATATAAAAACCAAGCAAACTAAAAATCCCAAACCACAACCACAGCAGTACGAACACCAAATTGGTAGAAATGTAAAAAGAATAACAGAGGGAAAAGAGTGCAGTCTTCAGACTCTGTAGCAGTCCAGGAGCTGAGCCTGTTTGGGTGCTGCAATCAGTAGCAGCCAGCAAAGATTGACTGTTGGCAATCATTAAGGGAGCTGGACTTCAGAACTACTGCATTTCATGTTATGAGCCAGGTAGTTTTTTTTTCTTCTATTTGCTGGGACTCTTTAAGGGCCTGAAAGAGTTGGAGGGAGTACACCATGAGCAGGGCATTTCAAGGGAGATTTTTTTGTCAGAGACACAGACCAGGAGATTTTCAGTTAAAAAGCATAGATGGAAAAGACATAGTGAGTATAATGAAATAGTCATGTGGCTTCTAGTCGTTCACAGTGAGCATTTCACTAGTACTGTTTGCACATCACTAGAACACTGATATATACTGAAGCACAATGGCAGAAGCTATGTTCCCTGCAGGATCTCACACAGCAGGTCTCTGTAAGACTGGTGGTTCAGCTTTTATCTTTTATGGCTGAAGACTTGTCACAGAACAAGATATGTAAGCTAGAATTACATCATTACATCATTTTCATGTGCAATCATTTGAGGGAAAAATGTTAATCAACATAAGCTAGAACACCATGATATAACTTTCAGTAATTCACCTTTGTCTTCCATCAATTTGTGGGCTCAACTAATGGGAACAGAAGATGACTTAGGTGAATAAAGTGTTTAGGCATCTCATAGCTATTGAAATGGTATGAATCAGGTACTGGAATACCTTAATTCATTTTTCTCTGGCATCTCTGCTGAGTAAACATCACAGCAGTTGCAAGAAAGTGTCATAATGAGCTTATATCTGTATTTTAAAGTGATGTAAATGCTATTCAATCAGAGTCAGTAAAACTTTGCTATTTGTGATCTGATCATCATTAAAATCTTGGATAAGAATCTACTAATCAGGCTCGATGCTCAGCACAGACACTACTGGGGTAGTATCTGTTCTCCATTAGCTGTACACTTGCTAGTTCTTGCTGAGGATATGACCTGAGTTGTCAGGAAAACCCCAGTGCTGCAATGCATAAACATACAATGAGAGATTTGTGTCGTGGTACTTGCAAAGGTGATGTGAGGAAAGAGAGATCTCTCTACCTCATCTTTTGTATGCCACTGTGGTTATTTTACATGCAAGGGATTTGTATACCAGGGTACAACAATCCGTTGGCTTGCCTCAACTTTCTGCCTAAAAACAAGGAAACACCTCATGGAGAAAAAGCTGCTTGATGCCTTGAATACAGATGATGCACACAGAATATTTAAATCTCATCCAAGTTTTGTTTAAGATTCCATTAGGATGCAGTTGTGAATGAGCTTCTTTTTGCATATGTAATTAGAAAGCAGAACAGATGGGAAAGGCATAGTTTAAAGTGATGTGTTCATTAAAATTACCAAAGCTGCAAAGTGTTTGTTTCCCAACAGTGAATTCAGGATATGAGATTCCTTAGGTTTCTGACATTTTTTCCCTTACTTTGAGTCTGACAACTGTGAATGACAAGGAGATCTCTTTTGCATCAATTTTTGTTAGATATCACCACTATTCCTTAGGGCAGATTGACTGTTCATTCCCTCATACATGGTGTGTGCTCAGTTCAGATATACTAGGAAGCAGTGGGTATTAAGAAGCAGACACTACATCAAGGGATTTATTTTAATTGCATTTACTGTAAGAAAGATCTATTGGGATTTAAAAAATAATATAGTGATTTTAATGTTCTTTTAAAAGATATCTATGTGGATTGTATCCTGGTAACTACTATTATCCCTTGGGTTATTTCCACTTTTAACTTCCAGATTTTTAAATGAAAATGAAATAATTTTAAGAAATATAATTAGGGATTTTTTACACATACAGACCCTGTCTATTTTTTACTATAAGGCAAATCTTTGAAAATTGGTCTAACAATGTCCAAAAAATATTTGCTAAAATGAATAATGGCTGATCTTTACTCTCCTCTACCAGTTTAGAAAAAAAGTTGGTTTTACATAGTTTAAAAATGAAAAGGCTTGCATCTTTCAGCTGCTAAGAAGGAAGGCTAATTTGAGGCATGAATATTGGATCTTTCCAATCTTTTACCCCTGCAAAGTGAGTTTTATTAGGGGTATTTTATAGGGAACCTACACCTTCAGAACTTACTGTCTCCTAATTCTTGCTGCACTTCTTGAAACTCGTGGAGAAGTAGGCCAAAGGTTCTCATTTCCCAATTTTTAGTAAATATGGTTTGATTTGGGGTAAATTCTAATAATGCATTCTAGAGAAGATTTCTAGTCATCATTTTTGTTCTCTTCTTCTCTCACACTGCTATGTATTATTTATGCTCAGTATTTTTTACCTTCTAGATATCAACCTTTGTTTCTTTTGAAGCTGAATGTTCATTATTCGCCCATGATTGGTGTTTTGCATGGTCTTGTCAGCAAATGTATCCCTGCTGTTACGTGCTTAAAAGGAGAACTTTTCAAAAATGCAAAAGCAAATCCCTACCCTGAAGATAGGAAATGGATTATAAATCCAAATTCAGCTGGAACAGTAGATGTATACAATAAATAAACAAATGCATGCTGTTTATGATAAGGAAATAAGTGTTTGTCTATACCAGTATCAGGAAAAGATTGTTTCAATTAGAAGAGAAGCCCTGTAAGAGGGCTGAAGCATCTTTGCTGGAGAATTCTATAAAGTACATGGAAAATGTGACCCTCCCTGAAAGCAGCTTGAAGTGTGGAGTCTTTAATCATCCAAGATTTCTGTATAAGCATAACTTTTTCCAGTGTGACTAGGCCCACTGTAATGTTCCAGGATTGGAAGGGAGCTTAAAGATCATCTAGTTTCAAGACCTTCTACCAGACCAGAAAGCCTTCTTCAACCTGACCTTGAACACTGCCAGGAATGGGGCATCCACAACTTCTCTGGGCAACTTGTTGCAGTGTCTCACCAGCCTCACAGTAAAGAATTTCTTCCTAATGTCTAACCTAAATCTACTCTCTCTCAGTTTGAAACCACTACCCCTTATCCTGTCACTACACACCCTCAGAAAAATCTCTCTCCATCTTTCTTGTAGGCTCCCTTCAGGCACTGGAAGACTACAATTAGTTCACTCCAAAGACTTCTCTTTTCAAGGCTGAACAATCCCAACTTCCTCAGTCTGTCTTTATAGGAGATGTGCTCAGAGCATCTTGTAACTTCCTCTGGATGTATTCCGATAGCTCCACATCCTTCCTTTGCTGGGGGCATCACAGCTGGAAACAATTTGTTTTCTTTGAGTAATGTCTTTATATACACTGTATTTTAAAATGGACATAGGAAGACAAGGCATAAATGAAAACCTCCATTGATGTCCTGCTTAACTAGAATAGTGACAAAGAGTGCAGGTAGATTTATGCCATTTAGGAGTTTGGGTCTCTTATATTGTTTTCTAGGTACTGTAGAAAATGGCTGCCCATATTTTCTCTGAACTGCAGTAAATTAATGATCTCAGTATTTCAAAGAATTCTTTTTTGGTCTTGATTTATCTTTTATGTAGCAGAATGACAAGCAATGTCTTAGAAAATAGCAAGGTGTCAAACAATATCGATTTCATGCTATTGCAGTGACCTAGAAAGTGTTACTTCTCATTGAAAGATTAAGTTGTGGTTTTCCCATAAAAATAAGATGATTCAGACTCTAGGAATGTTTTAGGCTATTATTACACAATTATTTTAAAAGGCATATTTTTTTCCTTGCTGAAAGGCTATAGAATTGTTCCATGATCAGATAAAATAATCCTCCGATTTGTAACTACCCCAAAACCTATATTTTACACTAATAATTTGCTTTTTAATGAAGATTCTGAGTAAGAATCTTCTTTTTTTTTTTTTTAACTCATGTAATTGAAACTATTTTATTACTGATTAGGAAAGAGTAGAACACTAGACTTACTGATATTACTGATATTTTTAATTTTGTGATTTGAAGTAGAGAGTGATGAACAAGTGAGAGTAAAAGAAGAACGGATTCTTCCCGTGCAAATTAATGTTTCAAATTTTCATCATGAATGAAAATGAAAGTCCAAATTTTCAGAAGAATTATTTCTAACTGAAACAGAAAACAGATTTTCAAAAATCATCAGTATCCTCCTTCTTATAGGTCTGTAAACTCAGTATCCTATGACAGTTCAGATAAAAGTGTAAAATCTGTGAGCTTTGCTGCATACTGAAAAGTCATCATGGGGCATGATAAGAAAGTAAGGCTAACTCATCATGTTGGCTGTCTTTGTGTGCAGTAAATGGGAGACAACTCACTCCCCAACTTTGAGTAAGAAGCTGAAATGTGTAACTAATTAAAAGGAAGAAATTATATGTGAAAAAATAGGCCCATGTTGACTTAAATTCTTTATATTTCTTGAAATATATTGTGTATGTGTCATTCTGAGATAAACTATGTTTTTCATGCTGCTTTATGTTCCACAAAATGTACGTGTGGAATAAAATGCAATAAAAACAGGAAACACATTGGAATATTCATAGTTTAAAAAATGAAGCCTTTGAACTTCAACTCTTGTAATGAAACTAATACTGTTTGCTAGCATTTTTATGTGGTGTAAAATCATTAATAATTTCCAATTTTACAAGTTCTTAGCACTGTGAATATAGTTTTATGTCTTCTCCATATGACACCGAGACATATAGTGTGTTTGTTTCAGTAGTTTGGTCAGTCTGCAGTAGGAGTAGATCAAATTACTTGTTTCAAAAATAAAGCTTTTTGAAATTTTCATAGCCTCCTTTTACCACAGGAACGGAGCTCTCTTGACAAAATTTCACATACAGTCATTCTTGCTCAAGTTTAAATGAGTTGTCCTGTGTGTGGTGTAGAGTGCTAGGTGGTATAAATCAATTATCTCATTACTCACTTGGTTCATGTCACTGGGTCAAATATTTTGGCTGCTGACTGTATGAATATGTTTTATAATATTAAATTCTGGAAAAGCATAAAAATAAATATAGTGCAATTAAATTCATTGCACTATTATCAAAAAGCTCTGTAAATGCTCCTTACCTTTTCAAGGAATGTAAACTGTATTATATGCACCTGCTTAGCATCTTTACAACAATTTTTTAGTTCTAATCTCCTTCTAATTTGTAAGTCTATTGATTTCATAGTATATTGCACTATTTGTCGTTAAAAGGCAGTACATGAAATAAAGGAAGCATTGTATGAAAAAACATGCATCCAGTGCCTATTTTTCTGCCATAATAAAAATTGCAAATAATAAAGGTAATAAAATTCAGGATATAGCCTATAACTATTAAAAATGAACAATTTACAGCAAGGTGTGAATAATAACTATGAATAGGAATTATTCAATAATTTTGGTATACCACTCGTTTCAATATGATGTAATGTTTCCCATAAAGTACTAACATGCTGTTATTTTGATTCTTCCCTAAAGATAATCTTTATTCTTTCATAATGTACTGTCCATAAAGTTCTGTTTATTTCAAAAATAGTGCCACATTAAGGAAATTAGGTTTGATTTCCAAATTCCTCACTTCTTCAAAAAGGAAAAATATGTTATTTATCAGTAACTTCTCTTTTCCCAATCCAATATCAAACCAAATTCTGAATTCTGGTGAAGAAGCAGAGTTTTATTTAGCAAAATATTTAATGATATGCAGAACTGTGAGCATATATACATTTATGGGGATGTGTGATTTTTATACCTACTTAGATTGAATGGAGATACAAATGTACTTAAATTTCTCCAGTGAATTCAGGGTGTTTTCAAGATTTCAAAGTGGGGAAGTTCGTATGTAATCCAACATTTTCATAACTTATTGAGAGCACGCACTTGAAAAAAAATTTTGAAGGAAAAAAGAGGATCTTTGACCCACTAGTGGTTACATGTATCAGCAACAAAATGAACAAAGTAGTAATCTCCCCAAAATTACACAGTTCGGTGAATCAAAGTGGAAGAGGATAAATTTAATTGATGCTTACAGGCTGCTTCTGATGACTGGCTGATGGCTGCCCTGCCTGCTCAAACTGACCAACATCCCTTTACCATGCTGGTCTGCTCAGCAGCACATTTAGCTGTAACACAGCATGTCTCTCCTTCATCCTTTTGACTATTTATTTATTTACTTGCTTGGAAAAGCCAGAAGGCAAATCTGAAACTGAGATATAGGATAATATTATTGCTGTGCTTTGCAACATTGACTAAAAGTCTTGGCTCCTGCTTGTTAGAAATGGTTATAGGGCAGTCTGTCTTGCAAAACTAGTGTTTCCATCTCATGGCCTAGATGTGACAATTGTGTCACGTCTCTTTAACTTCTCTTAAGCATGATGTGAAAAATGCTTTCCAACTCTTCTTACATAAAAATAAAAAACTGAGGAAAGGAATGCTAATACTCAATTTTTACAATTTTTTCAAGCATTTGTAGGTGAAGACCCTTTGCAACCTGGTTGAATTTTATGATGATTTTTTGTCAATTCAGAAGGCCAAAATCTTGTCTCAGTAATATGAATGTACTAAATAAAGAAATCATATCCTTTTTTTTTTTTTCCAAAGTCTTTGCCTTTAAATGTGCTTAACAATATCTCCTGGTCTAATGTAAATCTCCTGCATTACGGTAAAAACCATAATATCTATTTTAACCTTCATAGTATTATAGTATATTACACTTTTTCAGCAATTGCATTGATGAAGGAAATTGTATATATTGACTGCTTAACTTTGTCTTTCATAAAAAGTTTTAAAAATGCCTACATTTGAACATTTTTTTTTTTTTTCAGTAGCCATCAAAGGGCTTTTTTACAAAGATGGCTTTTGTCCAGTGCAAACTTCTTCTTTTTTGTATATCATAAATCTCAGATACATAAATTTGATTAGGATATTAGGATAGGGAGAGAAAACATAATCTCTGCCATTACAGCAAGTATGTAGATCTAACTCTTCCAATCTCCATGCACAGTAGTTATGAAGAAGCTGCGTTCTGTTGTGAGTGATCAGTCTCTGCAAAACTAGATCTACTTTGAATTTGGGAATGTGTGGGAATATTTTTCCTGCAAGTGGTTTTCAGTAAGTGTGTTTTTTTGGGTTTATTTGTTTTATATAGCATTGAACTATTCCCTACAGCTGAAGTATCCTGTTTATTTTGCTGGGTAATGCAGGGAGAAAGCATCTATTGTAAATCTTGAGAATTTTAAGAAATTAGTTGTCATTGGTGTAGTGCTACACTTTTGATTACAATGAAAGACAGCCACATTAAGCATCAGATCACCCCGTTGATATGACAACAATAAAATGTCCAGTCACCTGCAAACATTAACATCTGTAGCAGCTGAATTAGTTTTAGGGTTGTCTAAGACTGAGGCAATGCTGCCGCCTAATGATGGGAGCATATAAAATGCAGTATAGCGAGTTGCTTGTTTGGCAAGCAGACAAGGCTTGTGAAATCAATTGAAGACTATAAGTGAAATTAAAAGCAATAGAAATTGGCCCATGAACTAGACTACATGATTTGATTGTGTGCCAAGACATTTACTTGGTTCAAAGCTAAAAGCGAAATAAAACTCCTGTAAATCACATCAATTCTGTAAACATTTTTTCTGTGTATTAATGTCTGTTATGATTATAAAGATAATGATACTCCACTTTGTCTCTGTTTTGATAGATGATTTTTTATTTAATATATTTCCTAATGCTTACCCTTATAATAGCTACATCCTTATAGTATCTATCTGAGAAATGTTATTATTCTCTGAAGAATCCCAATACAGTTTTCCCCTTATTATTTTTATTTCAAAATAAGAAATTGCATTGATGTCTTAATACTATATTTATCTATGCATCACTAGCCTTCTTTATTTAGAACAGTTTAATGTAGTCTAGTGGTTGAGAAGAATATTAATAGTATTACTGTCAAGTTAATTCACAGACCCATAAAGAGCAATAACACTTGTGTAACGCATCTGCCAATGTAATGTGGCAGTTTGTACAACCAGTAGATCAAAACTGGATCTAGCTCAGCAGTACCTGCTCCTTTCTCAACTCTTCTGGTAGATCTTTCAGTTTGTGCTCCATAGTGAAATATAAAAAAGCAGAGAACTTGCTCTTATTTCTTCATTTTTTAATCTATATTATCTCTCTTCAACTGGAAATGCTATTGAAAAGGCATAGAAAATCCAAAAATTTGTATTGATTTGTGCCTTATTCTGACAAAGAACTTCATGGAGAATTGCTCAACCCTTGAAAAATCATAATTTGGCAAAAAGTAATAAACTGTAATTAAAGCATTATAAAGGCATTGATTGGTTAGCAGGCATCCGATTAAACCATTATAATTATATAAAAATATGATTAAGGCAATAGATTCAATGTACTTACAGCCTGCGCTAAAATTTGTTCTGCATTTTTTTTTAATAGGAACTCATTTCTTTTATATGTGTTCAAAATTTTTTTGTATTTGATTCTTCTCAACTGGGCTGACTTCCAGCAATCAGCATCTTCACAATGAGTTCACATCAAAGCAACTGCCTGAGATCTAAATCTCCCTTCTGCTTCTACACAACAGGTGCAGGAGGTTGGTCTCCATCAGACAGTGATCATTACCAATGGCTGCAAGTGGATTTTGGGAGCAGGAAGCAGATCAGTGCTATTGCAACTCAAGGCAGGTACAGCAGCTCTGACTGGGTCACTCAATACCGGATGCTCTACAGTGATACAGGGAGAAACTGGAAACCATACCACCAAGATGGAAACATCTGGGTAAGTAATTATTGTAAAATGGAGATGTGCACTGTAATGATGTTTATTGTCGGTGTTTTTTTGGAATTCTCTGACTTGTAGAACTCTTCAGTGTTTATATTGAGCTTTGCTCAAAACACAGCGATTCAAGTTGCATCTGCTGTCAGGAGGGAGGCTATCCCCAGATTAGCAAACCCATTTTGGGATGACAGTGTTTAGCCGAACCTGCAAATATTTTTTGGTGGCAGGTATTGTTCAATTGCTCTCTTATGCTTTGCCTTCTCTTCCCTTTTAACTGGTTTAATGGAGTGAGATCAAATAGTGATTTTGAAAATTCTCCTGTTAAAATTTTAGAAGGTCATTTTTTCATTGTGTGTATATGCACTGGAGAGAAATTTTATCGCGTATGTATTGTTTTCCATATATGTGCTACAGGGATGTGTTTTTTTAGTTGAGATGGAGATAATTTTCTTCACAGTACCTAATACGGGGATGTATTTTGGATTTGTGCTGGAAAGAGTGTTGCTAATTCAGGGATGTTTTCCTTACTGCTGAGTAGTGCTTGCACAGCCTGAAGGCCTTTTCTACCTCTCACCTTTCTCCAGCAAGTAGTGCTTGTGGGTGCACAAGAGACTGTGAGGGGGCACAGCCATGACAACTGGCTCCCACTGACCACTGGGATATCCCTTACTATATGGAGTCATGCTCAGCATATAATACTGGGGGAAGGAGGAAGAGGGCATGTTTGGAGTGATTACATTTGTTGTCCCAAGTCACCATTACATGTGATGGGCTCCTATTTTCCTTGGGATGGCCAAACAGTTGCCTGCCCATGGGAAGTGGTAAATGAATTCCTTTATGACTTTGCTTGAGTGTGGCTTTTGCTTTACCTATGAAGCTGGCTGTATCTCAACCTATGAGTTTTCTCACTTTTCCTGTTCTCTCCCTCATCCCACCATGGGGGAATAAGTGAACAGCTGTGTGGTGCTTAGCTGCTGGCTGGGGTTAAACCATGACAAGGGATATTTATGCTATAATAATTTGAGGGAAAGGCATATAATTTGGCTCTGGTTTTTACATTTTTTTCATGGATAAACTGCTAATTTCATTCTTGCTGAAAACACTAGCCTTCCATTTTGCTGACAAAAAAATGATGGCTATTACTTAGCGTGCTATATTCATAGCATTTCTTTCAAATGCTATTCTTTTCCAAAAGTATACTTTGAAAACAGCAAAATTTTATTATTCTTTCTGAAACCAAATTAAGTGATTAGCTATTATGTCAAAGCAGACAAGATTTAACATAGTGATATTTTAGATTCACATTTTTTGCCAGGTGCTTCTTATATTAAGGTCTGTTATTAAAAATGAATGTCAAATATAGAGCATAATGTGAATGATTTTATCTGTATAAAACTCAGTTAATATGTGGAGTGCGTAGAAACAGTCATTTTTTATTACAGTATTGATTTATTGAAAAAATCTCCTCTATGTGACAGATAGGATTCTGAAAGAGGGAGAATTTAAAGCTGGAGAGGTAGACAACCTTGAAGAGAAAAAAAATAATGTACTTTGGCTTAGATTCTGTAGAACTTGAATATGAGTGTAATTCATCAGGGTAGTGAACAACTTATGCTTAAGCTTGATGAATATAAAAATTTATCTTTTAAGGCCACTTAAACACTGTAAACACTAAATGCGAAAAATATTTTTATATACCTACTCTAAATGTATAAAAGCTTCTCCAACAACTACTGTTGAAATCACCCAAAATGACAGAGAGCTTTGCAGCTGGCTGAGTGAATAATATATAAAGTGGAATAGTTAGGATGAGGAAAAATATGTTCTTAATAACTTTTGGTGATGCTTAGTTTAGTTGATTTAGTCACAGTGGTGATTGCTTGTTTCCAGAGCAGACTAGCTTTTCAAGTAAGAGCTTTTTAGCACGTCTTTATTCTTATACTGTCACTTAATACAAAAATGTTGATAGCTTCTTCATGCAAGAACATTTCCTTTTTCTCTTTATTAGCACTTATGTATGCTTGATGGATTCAGGGGAATACTATTGGTCTGTTATTGACCATTGACATCACTTGCAAAAGAGTGTGATGAGCCATGCAGGTCTGCTGCTCTTATTTGGAATGCTGTCTTTGACTATATTCTAGCTAGTTGCTGCAATACTGCTATTTTTCATGTCCTACAATTTTTACCCAATATTAGAAAAGCAGATTAAAAAATAAATGTTACCTTATCCCTGCTTTCTTTAAAAGTGGAGTGTTACCAAAAAAATAAAAAGGCCATGGTTCTTGACTCTAATTCTAGTTTGCCTAAAATAGTATTTCTTTGGTGGTTAAATGATGTGGCAGCTTTGGTTTTATCTTGGAAACACTGTTTATTAGCTATTAATAAATATTCATCTTAATATGTTCCAAAAACAGGGGAGGTGCCTGACCATGGAGAAATTCTTTGGTCCTATTGTAGTAGTAGTGTTACAAGGAGACAGACTTCCCCGATACGAAAACAGAATTATCTCAGATTTCCCATCAAATCTTCCGTTTAATATCGATTTGTACAAGGAATTAAAAACACTATTAGGACCAGACTAGACCACATAAGCCAAGTATCTATCATAGGCACTTTGAACTCATAAAATCAGATTCTTCCTGACTGAAATGACTGTGGTGATCTTAAAAATCTTGTGGTTCTGGTGTCCTTAGAAATCTTTCTGGAAAGAATTTATTCTTTACCTTTTGATTTGTACCTTTTAAGAGATTTATCCACAGGAGAAATACTCTACACAGCCTTTGTTTAAAATCCCTCTTCCACCATCCCTGTGCCTGAATGTCATTGTTTTCTGACAACGGTAAATTTAAAATTAAATACAAAAGCAAATCAAAAGAGGAAAAGAAAGGTACAAAGTTAACAATATTTAATACTGAAGTAGTTCTGGTATCAATTGACACAGAGGATAAGATGTGAGAAGCAAAGGCAAAGGAAAATAAAGCTAAATAGATGAATTGGAGAGGAGCAAAGGAGAAATAATTTGCAATAGAGATCTAGTCAGGAACAAACCATCATAATCTGCATAAAAGGCTGAAGTGAACTCTTTCTGTATGTGTTAGTCAGGGAGGAAAAGAAGTTCTATAATTACCTCCTGAGTAGGAGAGAAATCAAAAGGCTCTCAGGAAGTCTGTGATGGGGAAAGTGCTTTCAAGGTGAATTTAGAGTAAGCTTCCCAGTTCTGTGAAATAGATTTTGTGACCCCGCCCCTCCTGGGCTTTTGGATATTTTCAATTTTCATGAATTTTAATAAGATGAGTGAATGTGGCCTCTTTCCATAAAATGCCTAGCAACTAGAGAATTTTGATCACCTCTCCTACCTTCACTCTTGTAGTCTGAGATTCTAATTTTGATAGGTCATGAGGTTTCCCTTTATATGTCAATCCACTGGGGTGTTTCATGTACACAAAAAGAAAACCACATTTTGGTATAAATGCTCATTTTGGTTTCTGTATTAACACTATCTATTTGCCTAATGAACACATACCAGACATGATTCTACATATATTACTGTTTCGATTTGCTAACTCAGATATAGATGATATAAATGTCTCATGTTAAGCATAATGCAAGTATGCTCTATAGCTATAAGAATATACTGAAACATTGAGACTCAAATTATATGCATCAGTGGCAGAGGCTCAGCGTGTCCAACACTGAAATCTTTCCTAAAGGAAATTGGAAGATCCTTGCTAGAATTGAAGAGATCTTTTGAAGTATTATGTTCTAAAATTTGATTACTCTAATAGAACTTGATATCAGCTCTCATCCATCTCATCATTTTATTCTTGGGGATATCGAAGTCACAGAATCAGAGAATAAGCTGCATTGGAAGGGACCCACCAAGGTCACAGAGTCCAAATCTTGGCCCTGCACAGCACCATCCCCAGGAGCCATACCATTTGTCCCTGAGTATTGTCCAAACGCCTCTTGACCTCTGTAAGGGCTGGTGCTGTGACCTCTTCCCTGGGCAGCCTGTTCCAATGCCTGACCACCTTTTTCTAATACCCAGCCTAAACCTACCCTGACACAACTTCAGTCTATTCCCTGGGGTCCTGTCACTGTCACCACAGGGCAGAGATCAGCATCTGCCTCCCTCTTTCCCTCACAAGAAATTTGTGGACTGCAATGAGGTTTCCCCTCAGTCTTTTCTGTGCTGAACAGACCACGTGACCTCAGCTGCTCCTCATAGCCCTTCTCCCCAAGGCCTTTCACCATCTTAGTTGCTCTCCTTTGGACACCCTCTAATACCTTCATATCTTTCTTATGTTGTGGCACCCAAAACTGCCCCCAGGTGAGGTGAGGCTGCCCCAGCTCAGAGCAGAGCAGGACAATCCCCCCCTTGCCCAGCTGGTGATGCTGTGCCTGATGTACCCAGGACAGGGCTGGCTCTCCTGCCTGCCAGGGCTCTGCTGGCTCATACCCAACCTGCCATCAACCAGGACCCTCAGGTCCCTTTCTGCAGTGCTGCTTTCCAGCACTTCATTGTTCAGCCTGTCCATACACCCTGGGTTATACCATCCCAGCTACAGAATCTGGCACTTTCCTCTGATAAACTTCATGTGGTTGATGGTTTCCGAGGCCTCTAATTTGACCAAGTCTCTCAGCAGGGCTTCTCTGCCTTCATCGGAGTCAACAGCTCCTCTCAGTTTTTTATCATCTGTGAACTTGCTTAGTGTCCCTTCAAGTCCTGTGTCCAAGTCATTTGTGAAGATGCTGAAGAGCCCAAGGCCAAGGATGGAGCCCTGCAGAACTCCACTTGTCACCAGTCTGATGTCACCCATTTCACTGTAACCTTTGTGCCCAACCCACAATTGCTCACCTATCCCCAGATAGCCCCAGATTCCTCACCTATCACATAATGTGTTTATCCAGATGTGGGCTGGATATTTTGTCCAGAAGAATATCAGAAAGTAAAAAAAAGTTTTACAAAAATCCAAAAATATTATGGTAATTATGAGTTAAAAAAAAAAAAAAAAAGGAAGTAGAGTATAGACTCTCTGCACATGACCTCCAAATTACATTCTGTACCTGATTCTTATCCTCATCCTCAATGAATGCCAGTGGAGCTGCAAAGATGAAAATGAAAGCAGAATTTGCTTTATTGCAGAAAATTTAGACCTCGACAAAGTGGCTGCTGCTACAATTGAAGGAAATTATGTATTTCTGATACTATTGTTGTTTTTCTTCCAGTTTAATTAAAATTTAGCGTGTATTAAGCATAACATCTGATTTAGTATTATTTTTGTCATTGAAAAGATATTGAGGGAATACATAGTTTTCAATATAAATAATGATTATTGGAAAGGAATTTAATTTATCTACTTACCTTCTGGTTTTAAATCCCTTTTCTGTTAAATTTTAGTACTTCTGATTCTCTTTATGTTTTAGATGAAATAGGAAGGAATCTACTGAGTTAACTGTAAAATGAACTTTGCATTTCTTTGGGAACTGAGAAATAAACTACTGTTTGAGCAATATATTCTCTTCATTTACATAGTTCCCTTTTGTATTGAAGGAAGTTGCTACAGTACAGTGGATTTAGGAAAACAAGCTCTCAGCATTTCAGAATGTTCCGCTACAGGATTGAACCAAAAGTCATTGTGAAAGAAGCTCAAGTGAGTTAGATAATTAAATTTTCAAGCTGTGTGAGACTTCAGATGTTTGATACTCTTGGGTGCCTTTGGAAATACCAACTATCAGAAAGGCCTAAAGTAACATTTAATGACTAGATAGACATAAGGAAATCATATACAGCTCTACCTAGCTGAAATTATGTGTGAGCCGTCTGCTCAGAATTTTTGTGCATACTGACATGCATTTTCTGGTGAGATTATTCCAAGAAAAAGTTGCAAACCTTTCCACATTCCCAAGTCCCTTCCACCTGCTCTATAGAGGAATATTTTCAGCTAACCAAGGACTTGGTGCATACATCTTAGAGTACAATGATTTGTGTATAGCAACTACAACCGAAGAGGAATAAATTCTACCATACACCCACTATGCTAAGACATGCAAGAATTATTTGCTTTGTGAAACCTATCACTGTTTTTTTCCCCGTAGGGGCAACTTACTTCCATGACCCTAAACCAAATGTTAATGAAGGATAATACGAAACAGTTCTTGAGTTTGAAATTTAATACTGTTTTCCTTTTTATGTGTTTACTTCATAAGATCTTTACTGGCAGCTTACATCATAGAAAGATTTACTAGGTTAATGGGCTTATAGGCCTGGATATTTTGGCTTTTTTTAAAGTTCTTCTTTTGAATTGCATTATTTTGCTAAATCAATTTAGTTTAAAAGACATTATACTTTTTTATAGTTATAGGAACATTTAGAAAATACGAAATGTGATTAGAATGGTCTGTGACCTGCCATTTGTTGTTTCTGGGCTGCTACTAGAATAGCCCATACTGTGCAGACCTATTTAAACATGACAAAGTGGTTTGATATATTAATCAGAACAAAAGTTTTGGCTAGTGTTTATAAGTCTTTTGGGAATGTTATTTTCTATTTAATGACTCCCTGACATCCTATCTGGAAGGATTTTGTCTGGTATCTTGCTGTCTCCTTAGCAATGCCTCAAGGTTACCACTGTCATATTTGCTAGCTTTTAATTCCCTGGTAATTTATTACTAGAAACACCTGTTTTAACTTTTTCTTTGTTTGTTTCTTGGGATAAGAAGGGGAGAAATTTTCATTTTTCTCTTGGAATTTCCTGTGTGACTTTTGTTAATTTCTTCATGCCTTACCCTGCCTGGATGCTGTGCCTCTGAGTACCTGTCTCCCATAATTTTATTTTATAAAGATCGCTACATTCAGTTGCAACAGCCAATATCACCTTTATGGGTGTACTGAGAGAACAAGGAGTCATAACTCCCACCCAAGTGACTTTGTCCCAGCACTTAGTGGACATTGCTGACCTATACATTGAGGACTTCTGACTGAAAGGGTATGGATACAGAAAAAATTTCTTTTGCTGCAGTGAACCTAAATTCTCTTATGCATCTAATGTAATAGTCTCCACTATTACATCGAATAAATACAATAAAGTTTTGATAGGACACCTTCAGAAATTCAGGCAGCTGCTGAAATGGAATTTTTAGAAACCCTGAAGAAAAGAAAGTTGCAGATAAGCATCAGTGCTATCTGATGAAGCCTGCTTCCTAATCTACTCTTCTCCATGTGGAATCTGTTAAGAGAAACTGTGAAGATTTTAAAATGCATTTAGAGAAACATACTTGGGGTTATCTGAAATATCATGGCAAAATCTATCTATGCCAAATGCTGTCACAGCTGCAGACTGTATTTGTATTAAAATGTCAGAAGATCTGATAGCCTTTTAAATGTTGGAATACTAAGATTAACACATTAACACCAAACTGGGCTAAACAGTAATGCTAGTTTAAATTATTGACTTTTCTGGGAGAAAAACAAACAAACAAACAAACAAGCAACAAACAAACAAAAAAAAATTCCCCAAAAAATAGATACTTATATGCTTTAAAGTAATAATGTGTTTTATATATGAAGCTATATCCTACCTATAAGACCTATTTTTGCTTAATATCTTTGAAATAATATATTTTTTGCAGGAATAAAGGTTTTTTTTTTTTTTTTCTTTAAATGGAAAATAACCTGGCATTTGGAAATTGATTTGATGAGATGAAAAATTATTATTATTTTCAATCTAAGGTGCTACTTCTATTAATGAAAGAAAGATTCTATAGTTGTGTTAGACTATCTCCAGAGGCACAAGCAGAATTATTTTTAATCTATCACAAAGTATGCCAGGTAGAGAGAAGACAAAATTTCTCCTGGTGTGGGGGCACATCCCAGCCCTCCCTTGATTCTTTACAGGCCATTAAAACATTTGGGGTAACATGTGAGAGATATGCAAAGTAGTCTGACAGAACATTTCCATTCTAAAGTATTATTTTCTAATCTGTTGTTTTTAGCCTGAGGACTGCTTGTCTGTTTATGTTAAACCATCCAATTTTAAATACAGACATCTAAAGGCAGGCGCCTAAATCCAGTTTTTATCTCTCAGATGGCTTGGTTTTCAAATACCTAAGAGTGTCATTATCTCACAATGAATACAATGCACAGGTCCCTAAGCCAGCCCAATAGACTACATGATGTACTTAATCAGCTCAGCTATGACAATAGTCATAGTCACAGCACCAAATCTAGGCTAGCATAACACTTAGTTGAGTGCATCAATAGTCTCTTAAAACTCCTAGCATAGTTATCTAGGTCACCCTTAATCCCCTCCAGGAAGCCTGAACATGTGCTTAGATGGTAGAACCAGAGGTGAACTTTCAAAGATTATACATTTTACAGGTTCTCTCTAGAAAGATTTTGAATATCCAGGTTAGGTCTACTGAATGTGACCTAGTACAATGGACTGTAGTGATTTCCTTGTGGCTTGTCAGCCCTCTTGTTTGGCTATAGTGTATGAATATATCAATTAATTTATGAGATTCTTATTATATTTTATTCTTATTCTATATTATATTCTTATTCTTATGAAAGATGTGCAGCATATGCTGCATATTGCTTTAGGGCATTTTTATTGTTGATAGATACTGATTTTTAATTTTATATCATATATTGGATGAAAAGGTCACACTAGGGTAGTGTAGCTAATGTCTCATTTGATAAAAATATGAATTATAAAATAATAAGAATTTTGGAGATCTCCACAGATGTAAAAAAACTTCAAACAAGTCATGATAAATATATTTAATTTGCCTTAAATTAGAAAATGTAGAGTTACAAAGAATGAGTCTTGCTTTTTACTTAGTCCTTGTATTTCGTTATTTTAAAAGACTTCAGTGATGTATTTGCCTTACATAATAGAAGAGCAAGTGCAGGGTGCTGCACCTGCAACCTCTGCTGTTAACACAGGCTGGGGGAAGAACAAATGAAGAGTCACCCTGGGGAGAAGGACCTGGAGTGTTTTGGTGGATAACTTATTGAACATGACCCAGCCATGGGCACTCACAGCCCAGAGAGACAAACGTGTCCTGGGCTGCCTCCAAAGAAGGGTGGCCAGCAGGGCAAGGGAAGGGATTCTGTCCCCTGCTCCTCTCTGGTGAGACCCCACCTGCAGTGCTGCATCCAGCTCTGGGGTCCCAGCACAGGAGGGACATGGAGCTGTTGGAGTGAGCCCAGAGGAGGGCCACTAGGATAGAGCATATCTTTTTTGAGGAAAGGCTAAAATATTTGGGTTTGTCCAGTACAGAAAAGAAAAAGCCTCAGGGTGACCTAATTGCAGCCTTTCAATACCTAAAGAGGGCTTACAAGAAAGATAGAGAGGAACCTCTTACAAGGGTGTATAGTGACAGAACAAGGGGGAATGGCCTTAAATGAAGAGTAGGTTTTGATCAGATATTAGGAAAAAAATTCTTTACTGTGAGAGTGGTGAGGGTCTTGAACAGGTTTTCCAGAGAAGACATGAATGCCACTTCTCAGGACCTGCTTAAGGCCAGGCTGGATGGAGCTCTGAGCAACCCAGTCTAGTGGAAGGTTCACAGCAGGGGAGTTGGAACTAGACAAACTTTAAAGTCTCTTCTAACCCAAAAAATTCTATGATTCTATGAATACATAGCTATACATGTTTAAAATCTGATCTATCAAGAACTTCCTTAGTTTCTTCCTTGTTTTTTCACCATGAATCTTAAGAAGCTGCCCAAAGAGGTTTTGAGGGAGCTGAACCAAACAGCATGCAGAAGTTCCTTACAGCCTTTTGGTTCTGGATGATGTTTGAGATTGCCCAAAATGCTACTTCTGTTGAAATGAAGAGACTAATCTACCCTAATATAGTCTGTGCTTGATGTATGTGGCTTTTATTCATCTTTTTAATACAGCTGGCTTCAGTTTCTGTGGTGAGATGCATCATAGAATATTCCTAAACATTAAGAAACTTCCAGATCTTAGTTCTAAATTCAAGACAAACCCCATTGGTAGCACCAGTAATCTACATTTCCCTTTTAGTAGTGAATATGAAAAGTGATTGAAGTTCTCATCCATGGAACACTCTGGCGCTTAACTTCAAATGTTGAAATTAAAGTAATAAAACTAAATGTTTAAGATGGAGTTTACATGATCAGAGAGTATGTCCAAATGTGTTGGTATAATATTTAGAAAAAAGGAGCCATGGCCTCACTGAAATTCTTTGTGCAGTATCATACCACAGAAAATAAAAACCTTAGTTAAATGTTAGGCAAGAGTAAAGAAAGAAATGTTCTCAGACTCTTTTTGCTTGGCCCTGGCAAAAACGAAACTGTGCATAAAGATTTAGTCTTTCAGTCTGGTGCTTATTTGATGGATTTTTAAAAAGGTTTTTGGTTCCTTCTTAATTAATTAATTTCCTCTTTAATTAATTATTAATTAATTAAACAGAAATACTCCTATCAGGAGAGTCTTAGGCTGAGACAGATATGCAGTGCAAATACTAAAATCCTTATACCAGGAGATGGTCACAGACAGCATTTTATTTTTCTTTATAATATGCCCTGTAAATATTCATGTTCTGCAGAATAGATAGGTTTTTGCTAGTACATGAAAGATGTGGTTGTGGCAATTCAGATGAAACTGAAATATCATTGCAAAATCTATCTATGCCAAATGCTGTCACAGCAGCTGACTGTGTTTGTATTAAAATGTCAAAAGATCTGATGGCCTTTTAAATGTTTTTTAAATGTTTTAAATGGAATACTAAGACTAACACAGTAACACCAAACTGGGCTAAATAGTAATGCTAGTTTAGACTACTGACCTTTCTGGAAAAATAAAAGTCTGCTGCACTACTTCTGTTGCCTGGAAGGGATGGTATGAACAACATAGCTTGTAAAAGTTGTCTCCCATTTGCTCCTTGGCTCATTAGGTGTCATCTTTCTGCTGCACATGAAGTTAATTACCTGGGAGCAAGTGATGGTTGGATCAATGAGCATTCACTTCATGTATATATTTTGGGCTTCTCCATGTGTGGAATTATACTCTTAGCCTCTCGATCTCCCTAGAGAATTGGTAGTTGCTAACTGGGTAGACTGGAGACTGAGATTAGTGGGGGGGGAAAAAAAAAAAAAAGGTGAGATAAGGCATCAGGGAAGCTGAAAATTTAAGACGAAGTGCCTGACTTCGAAATCACACAGTTGATCAAGATCACAAAAAAAAATTTACTTCACAAATATATGTGACCTGAAGCCCCCTTAATGCTAAAAAGTGGACTCATCCTTTTATAAAAATAACTTTCCAATATTTTTTCTGGAATTGAAAAATAAAATTAAAGAAAAAAAGATGAAAAGACGAAAGCACGCTTATTTTTTAGCAGTGTGTAAGCTCTGATCAGTTTGAGAGGAGAAATTCATTTTACAGGGAAATTTGTCAATGCTGAGGCACTGTGTGTCTGTGGCTCTATAGATAACTTCAGCCTGAGGGGTCTTAATCTGATTACTTTCATGAATGGTAAATTGGCATCAAAAATATGAAAAAGTTAGACATGGGCTAAGAACACTCCATTGTGCTATTTGCTAAATTTTCTTCTTTCCATGCATTTTTTACCTTTAAAAATATCCTCAAACTCCTTAAGATAGCGAATAACACATTGCTTTTTGGCACAGATCTTATTCAGAAAGGCATATAAAGAAGCCCTTACCTTTTAGGTGGAACTTAATTGCTGTTGGATTCAATAGAAAGCACGAAGTAAAATGAAAGCAAATATAAACTTAACATTTTCCTGAATAGTGCTACTTTTGCATCATCATAGAGACTGTACTGGCAGAATTTGTAAAAATTGTGTTTATATAACAAGTTGTTAAAAAATAGTTACTATTTTAGTTGTGATAGTATTTCTTACTACCTTTTATAATGTATGTTCTTATGCATATAGATTATGAGTTAATCTGAAAATAAAAAATAAACTACATAAGTTTTCTGCATTGCAATACAGAAAGTGTTAGATATAACAAATGTGTTCAAGTGAAACACTGATGTGGATTAATAGTGCTGTAACTCTAATTTCTTGTAGACAAATAGAGGAAAACTTGCATTAATTCGTTTCTGGTCTCAAATCCGTCTATCACATTGCTTTTACATACATAAATTTAACTAAATTGACATCATAGGAACGTACAAAGCTATAATACGATTTTTATTTGTGCAATTACAGACAAAACTGGTTCATAATGATCTTCAAAACCTAATGTGGAACCATTCCTCCCCACTCTACTTGATTTCAGCACAAAATACCACAACAGATGAATAAGTCTTGACTGCTATAGCAACAAAGTCTTGTCTTAGCTTGTCTTAGTTTGAGTGTGCTTGGTGATATTCCTACCAGTCATAATCAGCTGAAAATAATAATTTTTGTTTTTAAATACTGGCACAGAAGTCACTGGCTATACTGGATGCTGGGTTTTGTTAAATGCTTGTTTAAATTAGTATGTTTCCCAGTTTGCTTAGTTAAAGTTAGAGAAATGTTTGGTGAACATTTGTCTGTGGATTCATCCAAATGAGACCACACACAAGAAGAAATTCTTCCTGTTTAGAGGATTAGATGCAATATCAAAATTTTAGGAAGTGTCAAAGTAATTGTTTTGCAAACTATTTTTTTCAGAGTATTATTCTGACTTTTTCTTGCAAATTCAGAAAACTGTAAAGTTTAATAGGTGTCTTACTCTCAGGTTCAGCTGCTGAAAATACCAGAATGAAGCTTGTACAGTGAATCACCACTATCCTGAAGCTTGTTTATTTTCTTGCTTAGATTATAAACTAAGTAGATTCTAGGAGGAAGTTAAAAAAAAAAGTAGTAAAGTGTATATTTCTAGAAAGAATAACACAAAAACTCTTTTCCAAATCCAGCCAATTTATTATACTGAACAATTTGCAAAGCAAAATCCTTTTAAGCTTTGCAACATTGACATTGACTGGATGAAGAGGGAAAATATTCTGTTCCGCTCATCACTTTCTTGACCCTAGTTATTTAATTATTTTGAAATTTTTAGATAAATGTGATTAGACTCTCATGTGTGACTTTTTTCCCTATATTTTGTTACAATATTTCAGCACTAAGGTAGGAGAAAGTTGGTGCCAGCCCGAGGATAGATTCAGTCTATTTTAAAAAAAAAAAAACTGTTCAGCTTTATTATCCATAGATTTACTAGAAACCAAGCTCAGTTTTGAACACACACTTTTCCCATTCCCATCAAGCCAGACTCTTTAATTCATGACAGATTTTACCAAAGTACCAGACACAGGAAAAAAGGGTGGAGAGGAGGAAGAACAAGGTTGGTCAAACATACTCAAGATGTGTCTCTCTAAAGCAGCATTTTCAAAGCAATAAGTGTTCATATTAATAAATTGAGTAAGTCTTTAAGTGCTTAAAGATATAAGGCAAAACTGCTGACATAGCACTGTTTTTAAAATTCCTTGGAGAAAATGAGTTCTGGTTTGGAGTAACTGTAACACAGATTTTAGGCTTTTGTCACTAAGAGATTATGATAATTACACTCAGTCTTTTTTTGTTTAGATATAAAAGAGATGGGTCAGATGTTTTTCAGCAGAGAAGGGACTAAGTTAATATTTAGTTAACACTGAAATAGTCAAGGCAGAGGTCAAATTCTCTCAGTACATTGGGGAAAAAAAAGAAATATATCAATGTTGTACTGTGTTAGACAGTAAGACCATGAGAATTCTGCAGGTACTACACAGCTAAAACATTACCATGTGCAGTTTTAAACAAAAAAGTAAAATATGTTTGTTAGCTTAAGGCGAGAGAAGGGAGAGGTAACCCTCTCAGCCTTGAGTGTTTAATCAGTAGAAACAAGCCAGGAAAGAAAGAATTCCTTGTATGTGAAAACAGATGTTAATGACAGGTCTCAAGCTGAACTCTCTAAGAGCTTTCTGACAAGTTTGTGCTGTCTGTGTAAGGTTTAAAAAGCCCTACCAATCCCCCCCCTCCAAAAAAAAAAAAAAAAAAAAAAAAACAACTGAGAGTAAACTAGATCAATAACAAGGGTTTGTTTTTGACAGTCTTACTAGACCTATTGATTAATCTTTTATTCATATTTCATTCATGTTTGTACCTAGTGGAGTGCTTTTATTTTTGCTTTTTTTGTTTAACATGAAGTTACTGACAGGCATGTTACTTTGAATGGCTTCCAGATTTATTATTCCATCATTATTTTCAAGTTTAGGTTGATATAAAACTATTAAATACTTTTCCCTTCACTTATCAAGACCCAAAGGAGGTAGCTCCAGTCTAGAGAGATTGTGTCACTTCAGAAGAGAATTCCTTTGAGCACCAAGCACACCAAGAGTTCTATAATACAGTTTCTGCCCAGAAATGACAAACTTATAAAACATTTCAGGACTTCTCTATCATAATTTATCCTGATATAAGTTGCCACTAAGATGCTAGAATCCTGCTCATATTATAGCTAGATTTTCATAATAAAGATGACTTTTTTTTCTTTTCTAGGACACAGAAAACTGATTCATGGCTTGCTAGATCTCACATATATGACATTTTTCCCATCTTTAGAGTCCTGATATGTGTAAAGAACATCTTGGGACTGAAAGGAGAAATTAATACATAACCTGCTTATTCTTAGCACCTCTGGCTCTTTTATTAGAACTGGTGAATTAATATATCTGATGTAAATCCTTTGACAGACTATGCATTGGAGAAATTGTTTTATATAATGGTGCAGACTTCTTTCCCCACACTAGAACTATAGCTGTAAAAGGAGTAAAATCCAAAATTATTGTGATTTAAAAGTATTCAAGTAAGTTCTATTGCCACAGTTTGAAGGTCAAATAGCCTAAGTCTTTGAAATCAGATTTAAAGTCTAATTAATTTCTGAATAAGGAATATAAGTATTTATATTGTAGTTAGAGCACACAACTTCTATTTGCAGTCTAAAGACTGCAATTTCTATACAATGAGTTGTGATACCTATACATGCATATGTAAGTACAGTGAAGGTAAAAAGCTGAAGAGATCCATTAGAGCGAAAGGGACATCAAATCTTTATCATATTAGTAATTCATGAAAACATGCCACGTTAAACAAAGCAACTAGTTAAAGCCATTCAGACTACTGATAAAGATAAAAAAACACCCTGATGTACTGCTGCTTTCAAGTACAACACTGTAGGAAATTTGTGTGTGTCAACACAGGCCCACTCCCTGGAAGCAACAGAAAATAAGTGAGTAGTTTGCTCTCTCTGAAGAGATGCTTCAGAGGAGTTCATGACTTCCTCTTCTGAACAATATTCAAATTTATGCCTGACTTACCAAGGGAAGATACCTTGATCAGGTATCTGCATAACAACACCATTTTTTCATCTGGTTATACTTAACCTCTAGTTAGTTCAGTTTGGTTTGACTTTTTGTTTTGCTATGTTTTCTTCAGGACTGTTCTTACACACACTAGATCCACAGTCTTCTATCAACAAAATCTACCCTTGATCTTTCCCATAGATTGATCCCACTTTTCTGCTGTGAAAACAAATTATATTGGGTGTAATATGTTTGAGTACAATGTAATGGATTCAGCTTGCCGCCAACATTATTTTCTTGTGGCGATTTTCATAGACTTTTCTCAGTTTTTCTGTATCCTCTCTGCATTGAAGATAAGAAAAGACTTCAGTTATATTGGGTTTTTTTGACACTTCAGAAGTTTTTAAACACACCTTTTTGCACAGGGAAAAGAGCATACAAAAAAAAAAAAAAAAGGATTGTGAGCAATTTTGTTTTAAAGTTTTGGTGTTTCTGGCCTGAATACCAGGGAACATTTCTACCTTTTTTTTTTTTTTTTTTTTTCCCTTATCTCCTGCCTTCCAGTATTACAATGTAATTAAATACTTTCAAATAGGAAAACTGAAATTTTCAGTTTTGTGGGGATATTTACTGAGTTTACTTCATAAAGCCACCAGCCCTTAGTTGCTCCAAAATGTGGTTGTAGGGCCTAAGTTATGCAGTATCTGATCAGAATGATCCTTATACCTTGAGGCATTTAAAGAGTAAAGCAGGAAAATACTAATACATAAGTGGTTATATGTACTACTTGAATGGGTCATTCTTTCTTGCTATACATTTTATTTTAAGTTTTTTTTTCAAATAATGGGATTATTATGCTGAACAGAGTGCAGTATGGAGCATGGCAAAGCATGAAAATAATTTGATCTGTTTAAAAACCTGGGTGTGTGACAGACAGAAAAAGTAAATATCCATAACCTTTTTAAGAGGAATACTTGTAGAACTAGTGGCAGAATCAAGGAGATGGAATATGGATTTCAGTTGTTCTAATAATGTTAAAATACTTTATGTTAGTAGATAGTGTGTAATGTTATTGGTACTAAAGGTTTTCCTGGTGCTACTTTGCTAATTAGCATTGTCTCTTTGCTCATTGTTGAAAACTGGAGCCCAAAGAACTACATGTTGTCATAAAAAGCAAAAAAAATCCTTTTATAAGTATTATAGGAGATTTTAGAAGTACATTTATAGAAGATACAGTTTTCTGATGTATGTGTTTGGATAGATGGATGTCCCAAGTATTTGCTCTACCAATCCTGCAAAGCTTTGCTGTATTCAATGGGTAATTGTTGAACAGGGAACAGAACAGGGATACATTGCCATTTGCTGTGAGAGTAGCCTCTTGTGTCTCCCTAGCTAGGAATTGCCTTTTGGGGTCTCCACAGGTAATATTTTAAGTTATATTGGTAATATTTTTAAGGGTTCTTTTGCAAGAAGTGGTGCTTACTTTTCTCTTTTATTTAAAGAAACACGTCTTCATATTAGACTTTTTTGGTAAGCTGTGTAAGAATTTAGTTGTGAGATGTGAACTCCAAGATAAATGCAAATAAGAATATTTGAATGCAAGTATGAATTTCAGCTTTGTTCTGAAGTTTAGCTTTACACGTAGAAGCAGTCTGTAGTGTCCAGAGTGGCACTTAACTTACTTTATCATGACATTACCTTTTTCCAGCCATCTTTTGCATTGCTTACTATGCATCTTTTGACCAATTAAAAAAATTAATCTGGGGGTTAGCACTCAGGAAGCCATTAAGTGACTAATGTGCAACAAATGTATTGCAGAAAAAATAATATTGTCATACTCACTACAGGTTACACAGAAATGCCTAGTATAGAAAGTAAGTTACAAGGGGAGTGCAACTTTCAGGACTTTTTAGTGCAAGACCTGGCAACCTTCACATCCTTTTCACCTAGCTATAAGTATAAATTCTTGTGAAAATGGGAAAGAGGTGTTATTTGTTTTTTCCCATCTGCTCTTCATATCAATCTCTCCTTCTTTCACTCTTCATTGTATGCTATTGCCTTTGACTTCCCCTGTCTCCATCTAGCAATCACAGCCAGTTTTCCCTTGGTCCCCAGTGTGCAGGCTGTGTTAGATCTGGCTCACCTTCTGCATTTATGTAGTCACAAAACTTTTGAGTAACAGCTGCCTGTTTTCCCATATCAGGACACGTCTGATATTTTCCTATTATATTCACTTGTCAGCCAACCTCTCATCAAATGATGGCAGCACCAGTGCATCTGCTGAAAATGGTAGGTATGCTTCCTATCTCATATACATGCTTAAAAGGGTAAGGAAAATTCAATGAACATTCTCAATTTGCTACAGGTTTGAAAAAGTCTTAAGCAAAGCCAAACTGGATGTTTTTTAGCTGAGCATATAAATCTGATTACCTTGTTTTTTCCTCTCTAATGCCAAATCCAGTGTCTATCTTACACATCTTAATGTGACAGGACCCTGAGGCCTGATGTGATTTTGCCTCATGTAATCATTGTAACGACTGCATTGTCATATCTGTGAACCATCATTCTTGGCTTATGTACTGCTGGGGTTTTTTGTAATGCAATAATAATCTGTGTACACTGATCACTTGGAATAGTGAACAGTGCAGACTGTAGTTTGAACTGTTTGTTTAAGAGGAGTCTAACCTCCAGAAGATGTTGTCTCTGTGCTACTGTATCACCTAACACTTTTTTAAATTAAAAGAAAATATAGTCTTACATTAGCTTTGTTTCATTTGCTGAGGATGGGATGACTTATAGAGCATAAACAGTCCCTAGCAGCAGAAATAGCACCAATAACTGAGGCTGTAGCAAAGTGATGTGGGAGTAGAACTGACCAGTTCACAGTATTTTACTGGAGGCAACTCAGCTAAAAATGAAATTATCTTTTATATATTGAAATGCAAGTCTTTAGGAAAACAAAATGATGCAAGTACAATGATAACAAAATCATGATGCTAAGAGTCACAGTTCATATTTTATCACTGGTAATGAAATGTGCATGTCACATTGCCTCTCATTTTACACTTGTCTCTCTGAAGTTATCTGATTGCTGGAGTCATTGTAGGAAATCAATCTGTACACTACTAAATGCCACAATTGGCATAATCCTTATGAAGTATCTCCACAAGGCTGCTAAATTTAAGTCCATTTCTGTTAACCAGATTAGAGGGAGCATAACTACTAAGCACTGGAAAAATACTTCAATACCTGTACCCTGTTTCTTCCCCTTACCCCCAGAAGCAAGCCTTTCATGTCTGGTCTTTAGCAACTGTTTAGGTGCTAATAATGTAAAAGCCCTTTTACTCTGCACTTTCTAACAATAGTTTGTAGAAATAGTGCCTTTTAGTCATCTTAATCTGGGAAAGATGTAGTGTGGGGGAGTTGTTTGGCAAGATTATCTTGATGTCCTTTAGATAGACCCTTTATACAATAAATGAACTAAGACATCACTGCCAGGATATATCAAACAGTCCTGCTCAGAAATCCCATTTTTCCAGCCAAATAATTGGCCTGAAAAATAACTTCCAGAGATTTACACTGTAATCTTCATAAAATGAGTCTTCACTGATGCTATGGGAGGGAGTAGGGAGGCTTACTACATGCACTATGCTCTGTATATGACTATTACTGGTATTAAATCAATATTGGTGTTAAGTCAAACTTCATCAGCAGACTGTGACTAAGAAAATAAACCTGCTGTGACTTCAGATGTAGTATCTCTTGGGATTCTTACGGCATTGCATTAGCAAATGGAAAAAAAAAAAAAAAAGAGGAAAAAGACTTGTAGATCTAAAGGGGACCTTGCAGAAGATAAATAGAATTTTGAATAAAGAAGCATTAGATTTTTATATAAATCTAAGTTATTGTTGTGGTATTTATTTAATGTCCTGATTAATTCTCTGTTTGGATCTCTCAGTTTTAGAGCTTACTGTTCTTTTACTGGAAAATGAATGTAAAATATTGGTTATATTATTCTTGAAAGCATCTCTTTTAAATTTTACAGATTGTATATTACCTGAAACAATCTCAATTTCTCACTTTAAATTTTGTAATAAAATTTTCTTATGTTAGCTTCCTAACTTGAAGCTAGTTGCAGTTGAATGATAAGTCTACAGGAGTTTGTATTGTGTAATTGGACTAGACACAAAGTTTATGAAAAGAAAGATTTATTTTGATCCAGATTTGGATTACATTTCTTAGCTGAGCCTTTTGTTTGTTGCATTAGATGAAATATTTTCTATCTTATTTTACTAAGCACTGTGACCCTTATGTAATAATTTTAGTCTTGATTGTCCTACATAAATTGAAAGTACTACAGAAGAATGGAAGATTCAAGATCTGTTCTGAAAGAAGTTAGCTAAAGCAGCCATTCAGTTAGAGAAACAGAAAGTTGGTTGAGATTAGGTCATTGAAATGCTAACAACCCTTATTCAACTGGGAAAGCTTATTCAAACTACAGCAGACATGTGATAGCCTTTGGGAAGAAATTGGGGAGTATTAAGGAGAAATTTATAATGTTATATTCACAGAAACCACATGACGCTTTCAAAATAACCCTTTGATCTGAGAAAAGACTACGTGATCTGCTAATAGTAATTGGAAAAGACCCATTTTTGGCCTGAAGGGCAAGAAGTTTAATTAACAGTGTAGAATGATGTTGGGTTAAAAGTCTAATATTAATGAGAAACTTTAATATTTCTAAGTATCACAAGAGCATAAACAGAAGCAAGAGTCAAGAAAGATGACTGGAAAATTCTACTTATGATGGCTTGTACAGGAACAGACCTGAACTCAGAATTTTAATGCTGGACAACCATTATCTTTTAGTTACGAATGGGTCTTCAAGTAGCTGTTCTATTGTTCTTGCTTGAGGGATGCACTGGTGCAGTACAAAGTTGCTGGTGGGATTTATCATTTAGAAATCATATATTGGTATTGACCGCTTACAAGGACAAGATATTTTCATATTGAACTAATGATTTTTTTTTTTCCAAGGCTTTTTCTGAGCTAGCTGTATACATGTTGCAAATCGGCAACTAAAGGAGCAGACTATACAAAAAAAAATAGTTTTACTAACT
The DNA here is from genome assembly GCA_030060385.1 of Muscicapa striata striata. Taxonomy (NCBI): domain Eukaryota; kingdom Metazoa; phylum Chordata; class Aves; order Passeriformes; family Muscicapidae; genus Muscicapa; species Muscicapa striata. Next base: position 1,205,661 of record JAREIS010000101.1, read on the forward strand.
TTCACTGAATGAATATGATTTATGGGATATATTTTGAACCTGAAAGCAAGAAAGAGCATCCAGTAAAGGACAGGTTATTGAAGAGAGAGTCTGACATTTAATCTTTTAAAAAGGAAGATTTTTCTCTCAGTAAAGGGAAAGACTTTTGTTCTATGTCTAACACATCCCCATGGGGTTTATTGCTTTGGCATGTTTTATGCCCTGTGTTGTTACTTCTGCAGTCATTCATGTTGGACAAACCTCAGAACCAACATGGAGAATGTTTGTGCCGAAAAAGATATTCTGGAAAGGTCATACCAATGACTAGATTATTCTTTCCAACAAAAGAATACAGCAAGAGTGGGGAAAATACTGCTAATCCATTCATATACTACTGAAGACAGGTTTAACAGTTTGATGTAACTTAGACTAGAAAGGACAGCTCATCAATTGCTGCACAACTTGAGGAGGTTGGACTCCATTAAAAAAGATGCTACAAATTAGTCTCGCTTATTTGAGAGAACTTCAGGTGTCTTCAAATAACTTCCACCAAAACCTGTCACCAGGTGACAATAGTAAGTCCATGTTATGCATGTAAAAACAATTACCAAAAAAATTCAGAGAAGATTAAAACCTTCAGTCAATTTGAGATGTCTTCCTGATAAAGCAGAGTCAAAGTCGTCTTTGAGAGTCACTGACATTTCTACTTATTTGATTTGCAGTGAGAAAACTGAAGTCAGATGACAGTAGTTCCCAGATTTACTACCACCATTTATAGCCATATTTGTTGCTTTACTTGATCTTGACTTCTTGACTCAGCAGGAAATTGTTTATCATATAACCCTGAGCTGTTTACTAGCACTTAAGTCGAGCTTGGAGCCTAACTGGGATGTGTAAATACTGAACAGAAAGTTTTTGGATTTTTTAAAAGCTTCCAAGCATAACACGTAAAGAAAAGTAATACTTATTTTGGAAGGCAAACCTTATCAAAATGATCACTTTACGCACAAACCTGTGTTTTAGAAATGAAGTGTTATTATTTCAGAATCATCTCTCAGACTGTTTGCACAAAATATCAGTATTATATTTGGGGGCTAATGATAGGGAAACATCTATTTATTTGGCAGTCAAAACATTTTCTAATGGTCTATATGATGTTTATCATAAATGAAGTCCCCTTTTAAGATCTCAGGTCAGTTCAGTCCTGATTTATGGAATCAGTGAATCTACAGAACAATTTTTATTCTTCACTTATCTGTCAAAATAAATTTCATAATTGCTATAACTTTAGCAAGCAGCATTAATAGCTAATCCTACATTTAAATTTTTCCACAATGACAGAGTAGATTTGTGCTCACATTTGAGGTTTTTTTACTTAAGGGGGTTAAACTGTTTAATATTAGTCATCCTATCATTTCTTTTTGGAGATATCTAAGTAATTTGAGGTTATGTACCTTAGAGAAATGGGCTTTTAGCATCTGCAAATTGCTTTTTTGTCATATGCAGTCAGTAAAAGACGGTATAGAGAGAAGAGTCACAAATGATGATGGGATTATTCGATGTGAACAGAAATGATGCAGTTAACCAGCAGTCCCTCTGAGCTGGGGAATAACGTCCCTTCCACATGGACTAAGAGTTTCTCTAACATGTGAAAGCTGAAGCCCACTGACTGAAATGCATAGAAGAGCAACATGGATTACTTTCCAAAGTATAAGTTTTTTCTATTCACCAGATTTGAAATTCTAATTAACAGGAAAATTCTCTCCTACTTTACCCAGGACTCCATGTTGTACCAATCTTGTGGTCAAATGCTTGACTAGGAGCATCAGCAGAAATACAAAAGTTACCTGACACTAAGTACAGATATTTTGGTTTCCAAGTGTTTTTCCTCCACAATCAAAATTACTGGGAAACTTAGAGAAGGAGTGGAAGAAACCAAAGCATTTGGGATGTCATGATACATAAGCTAGTCTTTCTACGGAGATGGATGCAAACAAGGAGCAAATTTTAACTTTGAAATATGTTACTTCTCTTAACTCCTATTTATTTAGAAACTTTCCATTTGCTTGTTTTTAAGGCTTTCCTATGACAGCATCTCTGGACTACAAAATTTTTGCAGAAATAGAAAATGTTCCCTTTTTTTTTCCACTTTCAGTGGAAAATGTAGATTAGCTCAAAGTGCAGAACATATAAGTTGTCAATCTAACTTGATGAAAACGAGGAAGCTGATTTGCGTCAAAAGTTGTTCATTGTTATTTGGAATGTGAGTACATTCACCTTAATTCACTAATATGAATAGTATTATAGTGAAAGCAGAAGCAACCATTACAGGGCTACCTGCTATAGAAATGCAGAACAAAAAACTTCCATGCTCTTCTAAACAATTTTCCTTCTAAAACAAATGAGCAGATAAGCAAAATGAAATTCACATCTGAAGCCATGCTTTTTTGTCAGTCTTTTACATTGACAGTTGTTTTCCAGTTTTATGGCTTCACTGAAGGAATTGTGGTGTTAATTAACAGCTCTTTGAAGCAATTTCTTCTAAATGTCTTTACTTCTTAACTGTTTTCACTAGAACATATGATCTGTAACCTTAATGGCAGTTTTTCTGCAATTTCTGTCAGAAGTGCTACTTGGTAATCCAGCTTAATAGCTATGCAGTGCCTGACTGGATTTCAACACAGATGGAAATTATGATTTTGTTTCTATGGGTGTGAAAGTCCCATTCTCCCCAAGAGTAATGAGAGAGACTATGCTGACCTCTACGTCAGTAGCATAAATCAGCTGTCACATGAAAACCTACTTCTGAGCACAGGCATGATCTTTTGGAAATATTTGGAGGTTTAAACTTGAGCTCAGGCAATAGCAAACACACCTTGTGCAGTGCACATATACTGATAACAGCCCAAAGCCTTCTTTAGACAGAATATTATATCACTTCTTTATGCCAATCTTTATTTAAAAAAATTCAGTAAAACAATGTCTTCAAATCCTTCACAGATCTTGTTCTCCAAATCTTTCCTAGATCTTCTATAAACTCTTGGTGCATTTACACTGACTCTGACAATGCCAGATTTAATGTGCCTTCAATTCTCTGTTTATGGCTGGTTCCCTGGAACTTTGTATCTTACGTGTCCATTTTTAGTCTTGATTAGTATTTTATGAGCCAGTTGTTCATTTTGATAATAAAAGCTTTGCATTCTGGTGTTACTGGAAGCAACTACCATGCCCACCGTGTTAAATAGTGGGGGAGCTGGAGAGGAAGGCAGGTGGGGCAGTGGTTTTAAGCCTTCTAGATGTTGTAAAGTGCACAAAAACATTTTTTATCTGTTGCTGTAGCGACAATAAATACTATTCAGTGCTCATCCAAATGAAGGGAACTTAATTAAGAGAATCACAGAGTTAATAATTGGATTTTCAAAGGGTAAAATACAGTAGAGATCTATATTAACTGTACCCAGCTCAAGATATTATTAAGTTGAGCTTAATCCTTTGTCAGTCAGGTTTTAATAATTTACATTATCTTTCCTTTTTTCCTATTACCTATTAAGTTCATTATTCTGCTTAAAGTAATAGTATTGATAAATGTATATACTTAGTAATGCTTAATTTGTTCATTAAAGTTGGGGTTTCATTGAGACTGACTGTAAATATTTTGAGAATTCAGGTGCAGAAAAAATGAATTAAAAAGAAAACATTAAATATCACTGGCATATTTAAATGGAGACTTTGGTGAGGTGAAATGCTCAAAGCAATTAGAAAACTGACTGTTTTTTTCTCAAGTAACTGAAAGATGCTGTCTTTCCTTTGTCACATAGACTTCCGTTGTACTTGATGATTATGGAATTGTTTTACAGCAGCACATAAAAAATACTTGAGAATGTGTCACCTAAGTCAGTACACCTCCCTCATAATAAATTTCCATGAAAATACCTTAGCACAGTTTATATCAGTTTGCCTTGGTAGTTAATTGAGAAACACAAAGTTATATTGGAGAAGGTTTGCTAATGCATGTGTTCCCACTTCTTTTAAATTTATTTCTTGACGAGGCAGTTCAAATTCATGCATTCTGGAAGGGTTTTTTTGTGTCCATTTATATCTTCTGATTCTATATGAGAATGACAGATAATGACGAAGAAGATTAAAATGAGGAGTTAATTATTCATGTCTGAGGATTTCAAGTATAAAATAAAACATCTGGTTGTGGTAGAATTTCATCAGTTCTGGTGAATCTCATTTGTAGTTCTGCCTGGTTTTCTCCCCAGTGAACAATGCACATTCTCAGGAGACTTAGAAGCTTTACCTTTTCTGTTTCTTATCACTGGGACTACCACAAGCACCAGCTGAAAGTCTCCTACCTATGACTGGCTCCTTTCTCTCGATGTGAATTTAGGGAATGGTGATAGCATGGTAGCAGACCAGTTGCTTGAACCAGGCTCCCCTCTCCTTTCCCCGAAACAATCCTTAAGCATGGAGCAAGTTGAAAAAGGACAAGTTTTATTCCAGTCCTGAGCATTCTACATAAACAAGGTAAAATGTCACTAAGCGCCAGTAAATACCAGACTTTTGATGGGGCTGGAGTAAAGCCCCATAAAAGATTTCTAATAAATCTGTTGGTGTGTCTTTGCAAAAGACTTATTTTATATGATAAATGCACCAAATAGACTTGTAAACCATAGTAAGGAAAATAAATGTGCTGTGCAGTACAGTGGTGGTCTCTTGATGTGAGTTTGTTTCAGGCATATGAACAAAGCAATATACAAGTGCCAGGCAGGGGGTGCTTATTTTTATGTCAGTTGGAGATAAATGATGAGATAAAATCTTAATAATAGCAGAATGGCAGGTTATTTCTTATTTGGTAAAAAAAAAAAAAAAAAAAAAAAAAAAAAAAAAAAAAGGCTTTGTTCTTTGCACAGGCATGTATTGGAATCCATCTCTATTCATAATTCAAATGGGTTTTGAAGTTTTCCCATGTGGGCAATGTCTTGTATCAAAGGGGTTTTGCAAGTAATTTGGTATGATTCAACCAAGTTAATGGTCTCTGCTCTTCTGAGGCACAGCAAAACTTTAGCAAATTACTCCAGAGAGCCCAAATATTTTGCTAGTTCTGAGAAAGTAAGTGTATTGATTGCAGCTGTTTAGGAAAGACTCCTGTCAGCTCAAGAATCAGAGAGGGAGGGAACAGCTAAAACTGCAACCTTATCATTTTATCCTTTCCATGTATGGAGCAGATTTCAGGAGTCTAGGGTTGCCTAAAGGCAGATTTGGGCTTACACAAATTTATGTAACATTCTTTATACTAAAACACTTTATTGTCAACAAAGTGATCAGCTAAAGAAGGGATGCTCCTTTCTCCTCCTTTTCTGCCATTTTAAACTTGTACCTTGATTCAACTTCCAGCTGCAAAAGAGCTTTGTCCTAGTTCGGGTTTTGGCTGCCCTTTACTGCCCAGGACAATTTTTTGCAAAGGATTGTAGCCTCTGCACTCTCCATCAACATGGCAAAGTATAGCTGAATGATGTTTCTTCATCTGATTGCACAGAATCCTTGCTACCTGAAAGCCTAAAGCCAAGTCCTAGGCATAACTTTCTATTTTTGATCAATAGTGTTATTATAAAGGGTATTTTCCATGTGGAAAACTGAAATAATTGAAGATTAGTTTTCCCATAAGCCTGTTTTCTTCATTGAGCTCCTCTCTGCTCAGTTTTTCCACTGTTTCTGCATGAAAATAATGGTCTTCACTTCTATTCATAGTTCTGTTTATTAATTGAAATTATTCTAGATTTGTTTGTTGTGTTTTGGTTGTTTTAGGGTTTTTTTACTTGGTTCTTTGGATTTATTTGTTGTTTTTTTAAATTGAGATATGAGGCTCTTGTTTTTGTTTTAGGGGTTTTTGTTTGGTTGTGTTTTTTTTGTTTGGTTGAGGTTTTTTTGGGGGGTTTAGTTTGGTTTGGGGTTTTGTATGTGTTTGTATGTTAGTTATTAGCCGTTGGAAGAACATTCCAAGAAAAAGCATACCAATACTTGTGTTTGTATCAGAATTGAAAGGTACTGCTGTAATGAATAATAGTGAAGTGTTTGGTACAACTTCAGAAACTGAGAGCTTCTTTAGGAAAAATAAGGCAAAATTAGGAGGCAAACACTTCTATTGTAGGCTATGCTGTAAAATTTATATTGCATCACATTAACCAGGAGGTTACTACAAATTTTGTAATTTGTTTTCAAGTGCCAGTGTAAATTCATGAAAACTTGAAAGCACTTCATAGGAAGTTGGGGAAGTACTGCAGGCAAAATTCAAGAAGGCATGGAAAACATTCTTTATTTGATATGTTGGGATTTTGGGGGAAAACACCTCTTTTGGCACCTGGCATCTTTCTGAGTCCTTCTTGCATATACATTTCATACACACACAGAAATAGTTGTATATTTAGTATATTATGATTTGTCTGGTCTACTTCAACAGCTGTTAACTGGCTCAACAAAAAAAAAAAAATCATGTTTCCTTGGTAGAGATTGAAAGAGAATAATATTGGGATTACTCTGTTTTTTCTAATATGAAACTTGACAAATCAATTATCAGGTAGTTATTATAGGAATAATATATTATTGTTTTATATTTTAATTGTGGAAGTATAGTAGCAAGCAATAGGAGTATCCAGGAGAACCTGTTATAAGGACATTCCCCTGCACAACTCTTGAAGTCCACTGCCCTTTCTTGGCTGGTAGTAATTTTTTCTAGTACTGCTCTGCAAATACAGCAGCAGTCCAGCAGGAAAAGGTGGGAGACACTTCAGAAAGCTTGTTTCAGACCACTGGACAGGAAAACAATGCCAATATTGTCACTGAGGCCAGGAGGTCACCTGTTGGGTGTGGTGGACATGCATGTTCAGAGTATTAAATTAATTCTTGCACACAAAATCTTTTTCCCTTTTGACCAATTAATTGGCTACAGATATAGCAAGGACAGCATAAGAAAAACCATTATTCTGTTCCTTTTATGTGGAATAATTTGGATTATCCTGGCAGTGTAATAGACTTAAAATCTGTTTTCTCCCTTTCATAGCTCTTCTACATGAAAGAGGAGTACAAAGTCATTTTGACTATAGGACTGAATTGTACGAGAGCTTGAAAGGACATAATTTTCTTAAAAGTTTGACGGCAGGATTTTAAGGTCCTCTTTTATACCATCTTGCTAATGTTATTTTTCCCCTCACTGAGTTAAGGTAAGTACAGATGAGATGCTTGTGACTACTATTGTGACTTTTTTTTTTCTTCCTCAAGAAAATTGTCAGATTCAGAAAGAGCCAAGATTCATCAAACTTTTAAGAAAACAAAACGTTTGTCTTGAATGTTAGAACACCAAATGACAGCTTCCACAGACATCAGCTGTGAGGCTCACATTTTCCCATAGATCACCTAAGCTTTAAGCAGATTCCTAGGATTTTGATAATTACTGGATTTCTAAGCATATTTCTGCAAGCACAGAGGACTGCCTAAGTACTATTTCTCAAAACCAAAGTATCTGATTATATTTGATTTTCTGTAGGCAGTAAATCAGATAATCTGAGGCTGCAGAAGACTTCTGTTGCTAGTCTGCCTCCTCTAATATATGTACTGCTCCTGAAAGAATATGGCCTGATCTTTCTCTTATTTTATTTTACTTCATCTCATGTTTCTCTGCTTGGTCAAGAACAGCCAAAAGTTGTTCAGTTACATCTTTCAGTGTCCCCTGCTGTATTCAGATGGAATTCTTCTTCAAAGATACCTTTGAAAATCTTCAAAAATACAGATCATCACCATTGTTTTGCACTTATGACTAGTAAAAGCTCAGTAAAGGATAGGTTTCAATTCCTCACAAGCTTGCATAACATGCCAAGGATCAAGTTAGTCTAAGAAAACATGGATCTTTCCAGTTGAGAAATAAAGATTCTCCAACTGTGGGATATTTATCCTTAAAGGCCTGAAAACTGTTTCAGAATATGCACAAGAAACACAAACCTCTCCTGAGCAGGTGAGTGGGTAATCTACAGGAGCCTATCTGCAGACCAACCCAAACCACAGGCTCGTTCCCAGCGCTATTTACTATTCCCATAGTTAAAGTCTGGAAATTTATATTGCTATGTTATTAATAGATACTTTACAGAATTTCACTGTGTGGGCTTCGTGCAGCCACTCTCTGAGAGGCTTCTTGTTGGTAGGGCAAATTTTCCACTCATGATCAGTTTGTGCATAGTGAGGAACTTAAGATAATGCAGACTTAGGAAGCTGTTGTTTAGGAGTGCATGATCTGCTTCTGCACTGAATGAATCTGTATATCTTGGAGAAAATGAAAGCTTAGGCAAGGTGGAAGGTCAGCTGAAAATAAAATCGTGGGAAAACAAAATAAAATGGAACTCTAATTCTCTTACTTTTCAAGAGCTTTTCCCTGTGATTATTTCATCTAGTTACTATTTCTGGAAACAGCTGAGTGCAACATGTTGAGGAAATATTATCACCATACATTCCAGTGACAAAATTCCCGCACGTAGTTTCTGAACTACGTTCTCATATTTTACTGTCAGCATTTTGTAAGGTCATGTCAAATTCCCTGTTCAGGCGAATGTTTGGCCTCTTCCTTGCTGTTTTTCCAGTGAGCCTAACTTACTGCTTTTGTTTAAAAAAGCTGGTCTACTCATGATTAACTAATATGTTGCAGGTTCTGAGATCACAGGACTATTATTAGGAAAAATAATAGAAAATTTTGCCCAGGCATGACTTGGCTGAGTGAATAGGAAATGTTTCTTCTAACTTTCAAAGTCTTAAAATATTTTTTTCAAAATAAAGTTTATTGTCATGATAGTTACAACTTAAATGTTTTATGAGAAAAGTTTTTGAAGCTAAGAATCAGTTTTCCTTATATATGAGAAACAGATTTGAATATTAATAAAACATACTGCAAGCATTTTTATACAGGCAATTCTACCTTATTTTGTTAAAATACATTCATAATGTTCCAGATGGGAATATCTCGTTGTCATTGCCTAACTTAAAATCTCATATGGACTCTACAATGAATTATTAAAAATAATTTAAATGTTTAACTCCAAAAAGCAGCAATTTATAAATGAAAGGAGGAAACCATACTTATAAAATTATTTGGAAACATTTTAAGAATGCATATAAACCTTCCAAAGATCATCAAGTTGATGTTTATAATAGGTCATTTATTTTATGATCTATATATGTTGCATTCCCAAATTTTTGCCTCTTCCCTAACAAAAGTCCCCTTACTCTAAGAAAAAAAGAGCCTAAGAAATCCTGAAGAAAGAAGCATTTTGGCGGAATACCTTCATGACGCTCTTAATTTAGATTCTGAGTTACAATGTGAAGTGAGAAAACAGTACAAGTTTTAAATAGAACTGATTCAGGTAATTCAGTAGATTTCCTATCAGCATCTAGGACAATGATGTTTCAAAACATTTAAATAAATAAAATTACGAACACATTTTCTAAGAAAAACCCCAAACCCAAAACACACAGCAATGCCAAATAAAAAAACCAAACCAAAACATTCATCGTACCTTATTCTGATGAGAAGTTAAATAGACATTGCTCATGAGTGCAGACTGCTAGATGTGGAGCCATATAACTTCATCCTAGTCTTTAGCTGAGGAAGCATAATTTCTTCTTGGGATTTGAATTTCTAAGAAGCTGTGAAGCAATTAACAAGAATCCAATGGAAAAAATATAATCAGCTATTCTTAAATAGGCCAAAAAGGAGGAAGAGGCAGGAGCTAGAGTTTTTCATATGGGGAAGGATGGACCTGATGGTAGACTTAATGCAGAAGACTTCTGTGAATTTTTAATTTACATTTTAGATTTGGAAATTATGGAAGATATTGTAAAATATCTTATAAGTGTGGAGTAGTAGTATGATATATAAAATACCCTTAGATCATATGCAGGCTTAGTTGAAACAGTAGGAAAACTGGAAATGGACAGGACAGTGTAGCACTAGAATAAATCTGAAGATCATGTTATGATTGTAAGGACTAACTAGCTGTGGTAACCTCTGTTGGGTTTGAGGAGTGGGTTGCAATATCTCTGGCTGTTTCCTGTAATCAGAGGAAATTGTGGGCAATGCCATCGAGGCAATTGCCTATAGCAGCCTTGTGGTGGTTCTGCCTTACCCAGAGAACAGCACCAGCCCTGAGACAGCTCAAGAGTTGTACTTTCATTGTGCATCTCTCACCCTGTCCTAGACAGTGTTAATATGTTAAATCTGTGTATCTGTCTTGAAGATGATTAGTAATTTCAGTGTATATCTCAACAGAAATCGCTCATTGGGGAGTAATGGATATACGGTGTGTAAAGCTATCTGGTATTTGAACACGAGAACTTACCTAAGAGAAGTATCTGTTTAAAGAAAAATCTGTATGAAATCTTCAAGCTGAGAAATTAAAATCAGGGTGCTGATTTGTGCTAAAAAACATACAATTGGTAACACTACTGCTTTTTCTAACAGCACTCATGGTAAGCCTTAGGCATTTATCTTGTGGAAGAAGTAATTTTCATATTGGTGAAGGCAAAGAAGGGTTGAGGGATCTAATAAAAGATTCATTATAACATAAACATTTCATCTAATGATTAGAAAATTTTTTTCTTATTTGGAATTTTACTTTTAGAATGCTAAAAAATACTGTTTTCAATATGGATAGGGATTGCTCACACCAGTGATTTTAAATTTGCTGTTGAGACTTGGTCTCAAATTTGCTAGACTTCATGCTAACCTTTATTAATTTTTCTTTTGTTGGATGGGATTCTTATATGTGGAATAAACACAGTCATGTTATACCGTCTTAAAGTACAATTTAAAAATATCTGAGGATTCCTTTCACAAATGTCTGAAATATCCTGGTATTGTACAAAGGATCAGTTTGTTACTTCTTGCAAAAACAATATAAATGGAAATCAAGTACTTTTCAGTATCTCTAAAATTAAAGGTTCAACTAATAAAAGATATATATAGAAAACTTCTCAAATTCACTAAAAATTCATAAGGATATCTCCTAGTTCTAAGCTTTGCTTTAATTAAAAGTATTGATCTTATCCTAAACTTTTGAAAATAAAATAAAGAGATGCCATATTTTTGACTTTGTTTTCCAAATCTTTCAGGCCCTTAAAATAGATCCAAATCAAACCTGTGATTCTGAGGAAAGATGGGATCTAAAAGTGATAAAACTGGTATATTACAAAAATTTCAGAGAACAAAAAATAAAATGAGGATACAGTTTAGATGATATTTTGGATTGATGTTTGGAACCAGGCTTGGAAAAGCTCCAGTGATTCAAAGCACTACATTAGCACTTTCTGTGTACATACATATTGTAGCTCAATCACAAAGCCTTGAAAGGAGTTTTTTACCAGCCCTCTGATGACAAGGTTCTTTTAGCTACCTGCTACCTCTTAGACTCAGTATGCCAGAGGGAGAAGTATTTGGATCATTAGTTTCCAGGTAGGTTTATTGTCACGGTGTGACTGGGGTTTGCCAATTTTAATATATTTAATTTCTTTTGGGGATCGAGTTTAGGAGTAAAGACAAAACAGGCTCAAAGCTTGAACAGGGAACTAGAAATTTATTAACAACACAAAACAATTCAGAATGAGATTTCCAGATTATTTCTTCCTCCCCCTTTCTTCATACCAGCAACATACAGAAAAAAAAACTTCGGTCAGTTATTCACTTAAATAATCACTTCAGTTCAATCAAGGGAGAGAAGCCCCTTCTTTTGTTTAGGCCTAGAGGGTGTCTCACTCTCATAATCTGCACCCACCCGGAAACTACAAATTATGATTTTTCCTCCCATTTTTTACAGTCCTTCTAGAGCTGTGTATGGGTTGCTGAAAACACATGGGGTGTCATTTTAAAGGCAGGCTGCTGAGAACACAAAAAGACTCTTCATCTCACTCTCCACTCAAATATCTCTGTCCAATTCCAGTCCCAAAGAGAGAGCTCTACTTCCCGAGGCCCATTTCTCAGGGCAAAAAAAAGGTCTTCTTCTCAGGCACTTTTAACCTCCCCAAGTATATTCTACAGTTTAAAGGAATTTTAAGTAAAGTCACGATCCTCTAAAGCCTACAAGAAAAGGGTTTTAAGCTACTTCACAGTGGCGACTCCTCCATCTCTCCTTCTATAAGAAGCTGTCTTCCTTTGGCTGACCTCTGCAATTCCTCCTGCTTCATGCTTTCCGCTCTGGGGAGCTCAGGAAAATCCGAAGTCCCATTCAGGCACTAAAAGTTAAACTTGTATCCAAACGGTAAAGATCCAGGCTGAAGCCATGCTGGAAAAGACGCAGCCACATGAGATGATGAGCCGAGCCGAGCCGAGCCAAGCCGGGCCGGGCCGGGCCGGGCTCCCCCACGAGTCCGAAGCCGCTCCGGGGCATTCCCGAGTTCAGGCTCTTCTCGCCCCGAGCCGGGGCCAGGGCCGCCGGGGCCAGAGCCGAGTCCACCCCGGGGCCTTACCGGGCCGGGAGTCATCCAGGAGCTGGGCCCCTCCTCCTCCTGGAGCTCAGCCCGGGCCGGGCCCCATGCTGGGACCCGGAGCCCCTGCCAGCTCCTCTCTCCTGCCGCACCGAAAGCAAAAGACACAAAACTAACTTCTTTCCTGTGATTCGTAAAAGTGAAACAGCGTTCTAATTGGTTTCCTGGGCTGTCAATCACCAACCCGGGTCTCTGATTGGTCCCCGCAGCCTCAGGGGAGGCTCCTAGAGGAGACCCCTGCTCTCTTTGTCTCAGCAGCATGTGCTTTCCATGTGGCCTCCATGGGGGATGGGCTACCACCCCCCCTCCTTTCCATGTGTCCCCGGCACATTTATAATTATTAAAAAAAAAAAAAAAAAAAAAAGAAAAGCGAATATCTAGGTTTTTTAATGCTTGTCTAACATAAAAATTATTATGAAAGGGAAAATGATATTGTCCAGTGTCTTCATGTTATCAATAATTATGAAAGATGCTTGCAATCTTTGCATTCAAAACATTGTGCAAATGCAGATTCTTAGTTTTCCTCCATTTTAAGTTAACAGAAAAGGTCCAGCCATCTTTGAAGTGGCTAGGTTAGGATACTTCAACTACTCCCATAGAGCAGCAGCAAAAGAATAGGTTTGTATTCCCTGTTTATAAACATATTTATATTTTGGTTTATGGCCATAGCCTGGCTCAGTATCAGCCTTGAATTTGAACTCTGAAGATTGTAATTCCTCATCATGTTCTCAGACCATTTGATCTAGACCTTAACATCCTCTTCTCCATAAAAAGGTGAGAAAAGAAATTAGTTTTAACATGAAATTGATTTCCTGAAATTCCATGAGACTGCTTCTCCTCATGATACTTTGCTAACAAGGTAATGAACCCATTTATTTTTTAATCAATACACAGCAAGGGACCCCAGTGACTTACCTCCTAGGCTTTAAAAACATCTGTAATTTTAGCCTTGAGGATGCCTTATAAAATTGGAACATGCAGTCATTTTTATTCTCTTCCGCTGAAGAGCAGATACTTGCAGGTACAAAGGAGTTACCTATTCAGCATATATTGGGAGGCTCAAAGATAGAACAGTTCAGTGTATTTTTGCTGTGTCATATTTGGACAAGAGATTTTACTTTATGTCATTAGCAGGCACTTGGTACTTCTGCTCATTTATTTATTAAAAAAAAAAAGGCAGGGAAAGTGAATATACTTGGACCTAAGGGATTTCAAATATGATTTATCTGTACAGTAAAGGAATGATGTTAGATTAAACAAAACTATGAAAGGTGAGATCTTCCCCACTGCTTATTGTAACTGGAGTTTTTGTTTAGTATCAGCCTTGTCCAAATGCAGTAGAAACTGCAGCCAGTATGAAGAAGTAATCTGCTCTTGAGGCCTAATTCACCACTCTACAAGGAATTTTGTATGCATTTTATAACTAATAACAAAAGACCCTAGTTATTCTGTAGTAATAGATGCTATGTGTGAGTAATGAGAATATATTTTGGCTTATCTTACTGCCCACTATTAATATTTCAGCATTGTGATAGTATCTATAAAAGTTCTAGAGTTTCATATTTGTGATTCTTGGGGTTGTCCTGTGTGGAGTTTGCAGCTGGACTTTGACAATCTTTGTGGGTCCCTTCCAACTCAGAATGTTCTGTGATCTTTTCTTCTTTATAAGTGCTTAGGACTGTAGACAGACAAAGCCATCTGCCACTCAGATATGGTTTCTAGAAGTGAATTTAAATGGATGCTGAAGTCACTCCTTAATCTCCATAGAACAGTTAGCCTGAAAATGTAGCACTGATAAGCTTTTCTGTGTAGGGACGATTTAAAAAGCACTTACTGTCATGAATAGCCCTTTCTTTCTCAGGCCCCCACAGAAACACACACTTAGATCTTTTGACTACCTTTAAGAAATGAATGGCTCTATTGACTTCATGAACTAAAGTGCTTTAGTGGATCAAGTTTATTTCAGGGGACTTCTCAGCTGAGAAAACGTTTGCAGAATTAGATACATAGACTGACATGAATAAATTCAGAACATAAGAGATGTAGGGGGACACAAAAAGTCAGGGATAAGTAAAAATAATTATGTAAGAAAAAATATTTTCTAATTTTGGAAGTAGTATATTGATTCTGTCTCAAAGCAAATGCAAGCACAGAATTAAACAAACACAGCTTCTCTTTATAACATGTTCGGAAAGGTTGCATATTACAGGCATTTGCTGCATCCATTGTATCAGATCTAGCTGGAGTCAAAAAGCTTTGTCTGCATGAATGCATAGTTTCCATTTCCTTTCCTGAAACTCATATTTTAACAGTCCAATTTGCTGAATTTTTCCCCTGATTGCTATTGTTATTCAGGTGTAGGTCTGTGAAATATGCTATAAGATGTGATAGGTCAGCTTGCTCTACTAGCTGCAACAGATTTCAGAAATAACCCTTTGAGTTCACCACCCTTTCTCAGTGATGTGATTAAGGGAGAAAATCCTGTTCCAGCCTCTCCAGTTAAATGCTTTGAAGGGGAAAAGTCCTTTTTAACACTTGCCTAGTGCATGCTGGTAGTCCTCTAGTGTGTGGTATGTATATCTTCTCTGTCCAGGTCTGCATGGGACTGGATTCCCCTCTTCTGGGACCTTTGAAATAAATTAATTGGCTCTGGGGAAGCTGAAGCAAATAAGCTCTTTGCTGGGAATCTGTCACCTGGTAGGAACATCCCCTGGGGAAAACAGACATGACATGTGACAGCAGCTTATGTATACTTGCTAGGCATCAGATTTTTTAAAAAAATGTTTGTGGTCTTTTTCAATAGATCAGTGTGTATATCAAGGAATGAGTAAGAATGAATATCAATAAATTTATCCACCTTATTAAATTAGAGGGAAGGAAAGAGGAAAAACCAATTTCTTGCAGCTGTGTTTCCACTGATGTGGTAAGCCTCATAATCATGATCAAATATTTGAGCACTACCATGCTATTAGGAGTCAAAGCATCAGCAGGAAAACTAAAGTTACTGTGTCCCGCTGTTGTAATGCAATTCCACACTTCTGACCACTTCTAACACGGGACAGGAAAGGAGAAGTAGTTTTAAGATAATATCTATATTAGTACTTCAGGAGTTCTTGGTGTGCCTGGTTTTGCCAGCAGAAGACCCAAGGGATGGGAAGCAAAAAAGCCCCAGTAGGCCCCAGGAGGTCTGTGAAGTTTGGGTGTGAGGGCAAGAAACCTGCAGGGCATGTGTGAATTACTCCCACCCCTGGGAGAGACCCATGACCATCATGGGCATCTTGAGAATGGATGAAGTGTGTTGAGGAAGTCACGTGCCCTGGAGTTTGCAGACAGCCAGAAAATACCACATGTCATTCATAAACCATTGGAAATTGAGTTGTGTTTACCTGTACCAGTTTCAAATGCCTTATGAAGACTCTCAGTGAGGGTAAGACAGAGAACCTGCCTCCCATGTTGACTTATTTTGGTGAAAACATAATTTTCTAGAAATTTATTATGATTCACAATCTGTACATATACTGTTTACATCACAAATTATGCCAAACCACCACCATTGTTACAGTGCAGGAAATTATGTGTTGTTTACAGGCATACTCTCTACTCAGTTATTGATTTAAAGCAACAAATCTATTACCAAATTGCAGTACCTCTCAAAAATAGATTTTCTGCATGTGTAGCAGGAATTATTAAATTACTAAAATTAATTGTCATTTTCATTTTTATTTACATTGCCAATTTCAATTCACACTTGTAGAACAGCATGCTTTACAAAACAAACTTTGCACAATCAGATAATATATTTTCATTATCTTTTATCTTGCCATTCTGTGTCCAAATTAAGTATCTGAATAATACAGTGGATATTAATTTTTTATGATACCTATAAAAATTCTCATTTAATATATAAAAATAAATATGTAAAGCATTTAAATCCATGTACCTCAGAAGACACACAAATATATTGAAAATCCTGTGGTGTTTTTCACTATTCCATGTCTTTCCAATGTGAAGAACCTGATTTTTGCCTTTTGGGCCACACTGGAAAGAAGATTTTCCATTTTCTGCATGTGGGGTGTCATTTAATTTAGAATTTAATGAAAAAGCACAGTTTGTGCTGCTTCCAGCAGAAGGACACTCAAGTCTGTCAGCTGTTTACCTCCAAGAATATGAGACTTCCACTGTGCGCCAGTACTGTGCATGCGGTTTTCTATGCTTTGCACTGATGTTTCCAACTCAGACACTTTCTTATACAGTTACTTAGAAATAGCTCTGAGGCAAAGTTTAGAATATATAAGCTTGGGAGGGGGCAGGAATGGAAGAACTGGGTGTGCTACATATGGGTGTGGTAGAGATTTTCAGATATGTAAAACAATATGTGAATTAGAAGGAAATAAACTCTCTTTGTGTTAACCAGACATAAGAGAACTTGAAATCATTAATGGCAGTAAAGGACACAGGAATTTCTTTTTATCTATTTAGATAATCAGACATTCTAGTATAATCCTTAAGTATCTCTTGATCGTCAAACTTGAAGAATAAAGCAAGTAAAGTTGACAGGAGTGATTGTGATGCTCTTGGTTCCAAGTTGCTGCAGGAATTTGATTGTTTCAAACTCTCTTCCAAAATCCTGTTCTGTAGTGATGCTGAAATACAGAGTGTTTTGGGTTGTAGTTTTAAGGCGTATATGTAGCAGGGTTTAATGCAGACATAAGAGCAGTGCCTACTTCTACAACTATCAAGATTCAGTTAACTCATTCCTACAATGAGCAGTACACTTATTTTTAAAAAAATCGTATTTCCAAACACTTGACCTGAAACAAGCAAAGTGAATTATAAATGCATTTAAAATCTGGAAAACATAAGGAATATTTTCTCAATTTCTGTATCATTGACTAGAAAAAAAAAAAAAATTATTTCTGCACACTGAATAATGGAAAGTAAAAACAAAATTTTTCTATGGTACAATGGAGTTCAAATATTTTCATTAAACATTGGTTGATATAGTTTCATGGTTTCAATGGGGAGAGTGTTGTTTTTAATGGCACAACTAGGTTTTAGGGAAAAAAGGGGTTTTTTGGGAGGGGAAAAAGAAAAGCTGTTGGGCTGCCTGAGAAAACATAATGTGGTTGTATCTTGTGGCAAAATAAACTATAACAGTCCTCATGCTCCTATACTTAGTATATACTCATAATGTTATTTTCCCTGTTTCTCTCCACTTTTTAGCCTTAATCCTAGGATATGATACTGCAGAAACATTATTGGGTTTTATGTTACTAATGAGCATGTACTGTGGATTATCATAACTTATTTCTGCATGATTCTAGTGCTTTCTTGACTAACTGTCAATTAAAAAAAAACAAAGCAAAAAGACTAAAAACCCCCACACCTCAAATCAGTTGCCAGGGTGTTAAAATGTTGTGTCCACCCCAACCTCTCAATTGGAAAGGAAGAAAGCAACACAGATACGACAAGGATGTGAGCAAAATTCTTTCCCTTTTATGTCTCCTGGTTTCTATAGTCTTTCAAGAAGCAGAAATGGGTTCACTGACATTCTCAGCTAGCAGTTTGCCTTAAACCTTCTTCAAACTTTCTACTTGCAAAGGGTTCCAAACTATCCGAGACTTTCCAAACTGTGCTATGGTGATCTGAGATGGGCCTCCTTTGGTTTCTTCTGCTGGGGAGCCCTTCTGTCTTGAGCACAATACTTGAACAGCCTGCTAGACAGACAGGCCAAGAGTGACACTGCAGGCTGAGGGGCAGAGCAGTAGCCTCTGTAGCCTAGCAGTAGCAGGCTTCTCTGGTGTTAGCAGCACCTTCTGCACGCAGCAATTGGATCATGTACCAATCATCTGTTCCTGTGAATTTTCAGTTAAGATGAAAGCTGAAAAGTCCTCTTTTTGAGCCACACAGATCATCATGTACTTCAGAATATATTTTGTCTGATAGTTGACCTGCCATCTTATTGTAGCTGCAGATCTCCTCAGGAGAGAATTGAATTTCACTTTCTCAAATTTTTGGGGACTGTTGATGTACTGAAGGACTGAGCTATGGCAAAAAATACAGCACAGTCCTCTCTCCCATTTCCTTGTCCAATTCCTTCCCACCAGTGCTTTTAACATAATATTGTAAAGAATTTACTTTCCTGGCATACATTTGTTTTCTGGTGTAACATATCAGTGGAGAGACAAGAGCTCCAAATATGCCAATAGACACTTTGCACATGTTTGGATTTTGCTTGTGCAGGCCAATGTAGATAAAGGTTATAGGTTTCATAAAGATAGTGTACATAATGGTCTTTAAATGTATTTCATCAGTGTTTTTTAACGACTTATATTAAATAATTTTTCTAAGCAGGGAGCTGAGCCACAGAGACGGTTTTACCTTCCACCCACAGCCTTTCCTAATGAATTTTACCGTTTCAAAAAGATTTCAAAATGCTCACAGTATTCAGTCTCCTGGCATTTATATAAATTATTGCTAATTCATGTTCATTTCTCTGCTATTATGTCAGCCACTTACAGAATGAGCATATTTTAAAATACAGAAAAAGATTTTAAAGAACTAAATTTTCTATTTTCTTAAGATGCTATTAAGTCACTTCATTTTACCATCATTATTTGAGCTACATACATTTGAAAAGTAGTGGAATGCATTTCCTTCATTTTTAGGGTATAATCAAAATTTTGAATGATACTTTTGGAAAAGTAATCCTTTCTTTTTTATCCTCTTGCTAGCTAAGCTCTTTCCCTTTAAGAATGAATGGGTGTCAAAATCCCTTCAGTTTGACATCTTGAATGTATAGAAAAGAACAAACATATCTTTAGGGAAATTGGTTTTAGCTCTCCAAAAGGAAAGAAAAGGAACAGGAGAACTTTTTCTTAATACTCTTTCTGCCCTATGTACCCTGCACTTTGACAGTTTTGAGCTTAATTTTCATAGTTTAAAAGCATGTGTTTGATCATGTGATAAATAGTTATGTTATCCATCCCTTTCTAAAATCCTTGTGAATACAGATCATTGTAACTGTACTGTAAGAGCTGATAGAGAAGCACAGATTTAATAATTTCTTTCATAATTACAGGGAGTTACTCTGCAGTAGTGTTTTCTTAGCTTGTATTTCTATTTCTACTGCTCTTCTTCTGCTGCAAAATCTGAGAATACAAACATCTACATCTCTAGATTTTATGTTTTCCTCCTTGTAAAGCAGGAATAATAAAATTTCATGCCATTAGGTAACCCTGTACAATGAAAGTATTGAAAACCAAAGTTACACATTGAGGTGTTACATTTGAAACAATACCAAGCTTTTTGAAAAATCTTCTCTTGAATCATGCAGTAGAGAAACGTGTAAAACCACAGCATGCAAAATTATTACTTGATATATATATTTTGGAATTGTTTTTCATTAATTCCCATCCTCATACTTTTTTTGTCACAGTACAGATGGGCAGCTATAAGAATACATTTAGTTAGTAAAAGTATAATAGGGAAGAACATTTGTCTGCATTCTCCTAATGCTCTAATGTTTTACCTTCTCTTTTCTTTTTTACAAAATGAAGATGAGAAAAACAAAACCAAAACCAGCCCCCCAAAAATAAAAAAATGTAAGGGTCAGGTTAGTTCATTCCTAACAAATTCAACCAAGTTTGAATGGCAGACAGGTATTTCTGAGAACATGTATTTTATGCATTTCAAGAATATTTCCATGTCCTATAGCATTGTCCTCTTGATAGGATTTATTATAGAGAAAAATTTGCTCATATCTTGCCATACTCTTAGGTCCCTTCTCTGAAGAATGCTGCCAGGCTGGAGTAGAAGAGAAGGTGGACAACAGAAGTCTGGTTATCTACTTAGCTTAATTCTACATTCAGTGATTTGTCATCTTTTATTTTAATTTCAATAAGCTTAAGGAGGCCACTTCCCTGTCAGGGTAAGCCCTAACAGTAGGTGCCAAGAAACCTCATAAAAATCATCCTACCTATCAATCATCTTCTATGATTTTTGAACAATCTTATCATAGATTTTTTCTGTTTATGCTTCTTTTTTTGGTTTCTGACTGCTGTTAATGGTGATGCAGGAAGTCTGCTTGGAATACTGATAAAAAGGAGACAACTGCAAATTTTCCTCAAGGTGAAAAAAAAAAAAAAAAAAAAAAAAAAAAGGCCTGAAGGTCTTCCAGAGATTATCTGCTGACCTTTACAGTTCCGTGTCTCTGTGAAGCTCTTTTCCTAGGAACATCCAGCAGATGTTCTGAAACATTAGCACACAGATGTTATTAAGGTCTTATTTTTTTTAATCACACAGCTTCATCACTTGCTTGTAAAGAGCACATCCTCATCCAAAAGTATGTTTAGTTTTATGAAATTCTGACTTCTAGCAAGTAGTATTAAGGGTAATGGGGGAAAGCTAAAGAAATAGACATATGCATTGTTAACTTTAATGACTTTTTATGATAATATTCTGAGGAAACGAGACAAAATCTAAAAAAGTAGTGCTAAATGACTTCTTGTTTTATCTATTTTATTTTTGACTCTTGTGAGCTGTCTTTGCATCTTTTATTGGAAAGGGTACTTTTTCTTACTACCTGAATTTGAGGTATACTATCTATATGCTATCTATATGCTTCTATGCTGATAATAGTGGTGCTTTCTGTCTAAAAATCACTATAAATTTGAAAGAAATTGGCTTGGATTTGCCATAATATATCCAAATTTTATTCCAGTGTCTGAAATTATAGGTACTACCTACCCATGTGGTGCAATTTTCAGAGGGCAAAGGTTTCTTCCCCATTTTTCCCTGCTAGAGCAGAGGGACATTAGAGAGTACAGGGTGTTTAGCTGACAGAGAACACTGATAAGAAAGAAATCACAAATACTGTGTCTCTGTGATATAAGAGCACATGGATAGTGGTGTGTCAAGGGATGAGGGATGCAGACACATCTGACTGGGAAGCTGCACAGTCACCTGCAGACGGGGAGCTGATCAACAATCCTAGTTTCAGTGCGTGCACAAGGGCTCTCCCTTATCTTTCTGCCTACAAATTTGGCAGCTGAATTTTATTTTTAAAAATATTAGCCTTCTATGAACACCAAATATTATCAACCAGCCAGTCCCAAGTTTTCATTTGGTAGACATCCAGAAAAATACTACTGCTTAAGGTTTCTAAAAAGAAAGGTGAGTTATGGTATAACATCTTATAATAAACCAAGCAAAAATTATTTGTCAGAGCTTCCAAAATGTAATGTCACGTTATGTCAAATATATTAGTCAGATCATGAGAGGAATCTTAGAGGAGACAATTAATAAATTATCCTGAAACTGGGTGGGTTTTTTCCAAAGTAATTAGTCTTTGATATATACAACAAGAACATCTACTTGGGAGAAGTGTCAGTCTGTACAAAATTACCTTCACAAAGCAGCTCCCACTGACTGTAAAGCAGTTTGTTTGCTTTTTGTCTGCCAGCCTGATGCATGAAATAGAACCTGTGAGTATGGCAACCTGAACATCCTGGACTTGTAGGACAAAATATGAGATGTCCTGTAGTTTCAGGTTTGAAGTCAGTATCTTGTCAAATCTTAGATAGATCCTATTGGGTTGAGGAAATGGAGATATTAATCTATAAATGAACATGTGATATATGAAGATTCCCTTGACTTGGAGTAATACTTGTTTCCTTCACGAGAGAACTCCTTATTCTCTTCTTTCTGTTTGTGGAAAAACCTAAAATCAGTGAGTCTAAGCTTTTGAAGGATAACAAAAAAAAACAGAATTAAAAAAAACACAATAATTCTAAATGGGCTGTGTGTCATTCGTATATTCCCGTCTTTATTCAGAATATACAGATTCTGTGAGTATCTTTGATGTTTCTTCATTCTAAATCACTAAAAATATCATAGATGCAATTTCTTGTATTATTACTCAAATATGGATAATTTAGATGCAATTTTCCTCCAAAATCCAGAGAGCACTCTTCCTCTTTCCCCTCCCTGCAGAGTCTGCATTGTAGAAAGAAAGTAACATTGAAATATTTATCTAAATATGCATGTTGATTGGTGCAATTGGTGTAGCAAATACCTGGATAACTGGTGCAGAACAGTGTGCTTTTAACATTCTTCTGTAAATGTTAAAAGAGCTCCTACAGAGAGCTTGTGATGTGTGAATGTAGAGTAGAATTTTTGGGGCACCTTTAAACACACACGAATCTCAAGCAGTTGTCTTAGGTTTTCACAGTCTTTATCGCAATATCCCTTGTGATCCATGGACTCATTCATCATTAAAGTTCCATATGATAATAGTTCTCTTTTGGCCTGGGATACTGTATTCCAGCTTTTATCCTTCTACCTAGAGCCTGTTGCCAGATTACTTATTTTCTAGCACTACTATTTTCAGGGGGTATAAGGCAAAGGTATATTGCAAAGGTGGCTTAATACTTTTTCTATAGTCAAGAAATGCTGGAAGTCTGTGATGTCAAGATTTTGGTGCATATTGCAGTGAGCTTCAGTAGGCACCGAGGTGATGTAACTCATGCCTGTGGCTAGAAAAGCAGAAAATGTACCTTGTTAGGTGCTTTATTCTTGGACCATTGCACAAGGAGAAACTACAGCCTGATCCTCAAGTGCTATTTAAGTGAAAATTTCCCAGGAATGTTTTGTGCTAAATGGGGACAGAAGTTGATGAAGTGCAACTGGTGCTGACAGGGAACATCTTGAAAAATCAGCAGTGGTGCATTAAACCCTCAAGTGTCAGCAGCTACACAGGAATCCTTTATGGTTGCTGTTGGCTATACCTGACACAACACTGTAGCTCCTCTCAGGAATGGTGTAATATGTTTCCAGCCCCAAGCAAACAGGCAGGAATGTGTGTGTTGTAGCTGCATCAATTACACTGGTTCACAGCACAGAAAATTCATCTTGAGAGTGAGGAACAGTTAAAACAAGACTTCAAGTCAAACTTCTTTTAAAAATTAGGATTTATAGAAGTCTTTCTCTTGTTGTCTTTTCTATATTTAGATGATTCTTTGAAAAGACTTTGCTAAATAATGAGAAGCTGATTCACCCAGGGATAATTTTAGCCACATTCCTGATTCAGACTTACTGGCAAAAACATGCAAAGAGCAGAAAGGTGCTAGAAAACTCCTCCTAGTTTGAATTCATTATCTTCAAAAGAACTGTGCATCACATCTTGAAAGCATCATTTTTTTATTTCTGAAGAGTGTCTCTGTACTTTCAGACAGCTGTTGTTACTGTAAACATCTGGAACTTGATGTCAAGCTGTGGCACATGTAAATCATTACAATATTGTCTATAGGCAAGAAATTGTGATACTGAAAAGTTAATGACAAACTAAATGCTCATCAATTATATTTTCATCTTCTTAGGATTTCTTTCAAAACCTCTTAAATTACACTCTGGTTGAAAATGTTATGGCCCAGGTTGGGAGAACAGAATAACAGCAACATGGTAAAACAAAGTTTGCGAATGTCAATACGGTATTCAGTTCTCTTTATACAATTAGACTTTCAAGAGATTAATGGAAATATTGTCTGCATCAATCTAAAGGTTTTGTGAAGAATCTTAGTTTGGGGACATAAAAGTTGTCTATATACAAAATCTTAGTGCGTTGCTAGAATTTCCAGTCATAGATTCAACCAGTTTTTTCTCTCTTGTGCTTGGCATCAGCTGGTGTCATATGCCTGAATCACTAAAAATTACATAACCAACTGATATTTATAATGTGACATCAGTCAAAGAGAGGCATATCGTTCCTAGTAATTTATCAATTACAAACAAGATTACAAGGTCCTGTTGGAGCCAGGGCACAGTAAAGAAGTCCTTTGCATTTGCTTCATTCGAATTAGGAGAATTTCTTATGGGTGCCTGAGCAAGAACTGCAGGCAAGTTGTGCATAAATGGCTATTTTATCCACACAGTCTATCACTGAAGTGCTGTCACTCTTGCATCACAAAATCTTTATGAAAATTAAAAATACCTGCTAGTCCTAGAGAAATATCCCAATAGGAATTTCACAGGGTCATTCAAATTTAGCTTTAATTGATTGTCTCAATGTCACAATTTCTTTATGGGTATTTCTTTTTCAGGAAGCAAAACTTGTTAATATAAACAGATGAATACCTGTTACTTTTTTTCCCTGAAGCCTTTGATAATAACCACAAACAGGCCATTTTAGAGTCTTAGCTTTTTTGGAAAATGTAACATTTTAAAGTAAAAATGTTTAATTTGGAAAAATGGGTAATATAAAGCTGACTTATGTGTATATGATGTGCTATTTTCACCCTTTCTGGTGCTAGGCCATTTCATCTAGCTTCCTCACAAATCCTCATTGGAACTAAGAGTGTGATAAAAGTAACAGCTTCTATCTTAGAAGTAAAACTGCAAACTTGGGTAGTAGTTACATCTCAGGTTCTTGCAAAGGAGAAAAAAGCTGTAATTTTGGTGCACTTAGAGTGAATTAAGTTAGATTTCCTTTGAAGAAAGGAATTTCCTTAATTTCTGTAACAGGAAGATCAGGAAGATGCTTCTGAATGCAAAAGTTATGAGACCAAATTACTGCTGCCGTTTGGCTTGGTGAGAAACACCGTTTTGGTTTCTGGAGGGACTTGGCAATTGTACACACAAGGCACTGTGTGACAGTCTAGTACAGGTAACTTAGATATTTCTAAGTGAGGTAGCCATGTCACTGCAAATAAGATGATTTAAGCCAGACTGATATGTCTGCTAACTAGAGCTAGAAGTGCTGCCTCACATCATTCCTCTGTGCAGTACAAAGCACAGATCCCAAAAGATCTCTTGCCTTCAGCTTGTCTTCTCTCAATCCCAAACCTACTGAACTAATGCTCTAACTTGGCTATAAAGCTTAAAATGTTTTACTCAATCTGCAAAATGAAACTTTTTTCTGTGACAGGTAAAAACCACTGCTCTATTCATACCCATATAAAATATATTCCATGGCTCTTGCCTGCCTGCAGAAAAACAAACACAGATGACTTTTCATTTCAGCTACCTCAACTAACTAGTGCCCTGAGAGAGATGAAAGTAGATCAGGGATTTCTCCTGGTCACTTGTACACACAAGATAGATATAATACTGAAGTCTTACACCAGTGTTCACATCAATGAAGATGTTTACAAATAGTTTTCTCTTTGTTAGTTTAACTTCTATGGGTTGAGATTTTCAATATAGCTTTATACAGTAAGACAAGGGACAATTACATCAATGCCATTTTTTATCAGTTTGTCATTAATGTGTCTGTTTTCAATATGCACCATGACTACAGCAACTCTTCACAGGCTACCACTAGATTCTCTGCCTTAGACTCATTGTCACCAGGCATTATAGAAGTGATGAGCTCAGTCAAAATGTGCTATGCAAGTGGTTATCTCAATTTTCTGGTTCAGCAAATTACATTGCTCCAGAGGTTTTGTGGTAATGGTTTACTGTAATACAATGTAAAATGTAATGGTGTGGAGAATATTGGTGAGCAGCTAAAGGCCAAACTCATGGAGCTGTTTGAACTAATTCAAAGGTAGTATTTGATATTGTAGTAACATCTTTTTATGCATTCAGTGCTAAATATAAGTGCCTTTAATCAGTCTGAAATATTGACTGAAATAGCATGCAAAATATGAAGTGCTGCATATCTCTGGTAGTCATAAGCAGTTTCTTCTCATTGGCCAAATTGCTAATATTTCAAAGATTTTGAGACTTTACTGTAGCACTCTTCATTACTTTCATGACATTTAGACTGCTAAAGCTTCAATATTTTGGTATGAAGCAGAAGATGTTGGCAAGGGGGAAGACTTTTTCAGACCCTAACTTTCTAAGGATTTCTGGTGCTAGAGAGTCTTGAAAGGTGTAACTGGAAGAACTCTTTTTTACCAAAGTCATAAACTGTATATTAGAATAAGCATATAGATATGAAATTGAAACCATGTAAACAAAAAGCCCAACACAATGACTAGTGATAAAACAAGTTTGAGTATGAAAACATGTAATGGACACTTCACGCACATCTGAAAGCTCTTTACAAAACAACGAGTTTTGAGATTCCTTTCACCTCCAACGAGCAAAAAGCAAGGTTTTTCTCACTTCTCTTTCATTTTGATATCAGAAGCACCACCTTGGCTTCAAATGTTGCTTTTGTTGACACTGCGTCCAGAAAATCTATGAGTAATTCTAAAAGTTTCCATTAAAATTCTCACTCACTCCCTTTATTTCCAAGTCTCTCTCTACACTCTCTTTTGACTACTGTTTTCCCTCTGTTTTGTCTTTCCCCCCCCCCCCCTCCCCTGCCCTCATGGTTCCCTAGGGAGATTAGGTTCATGGTAGTTAAATGATTCATTGAAATAGCTAAGAATCAAAGCTAGCTGGTCTGGGAGTCTAACACAGGAGGCTGAAACACTGGGTTGCTTTCAAATTTCATCTTTCATCTTGCCATGCTCCAGCTATCTGCCAGTTAACACTCTCAGCTTGGATGTTCCCCTGTTGCAATCAGATGGCAAGAGAGTTACTCTGAATGGTAAAATACAGGATCATAGAAAAAACAATGTTTTTACTGGGTGGATGCACAATATGAATTATTAAGGAACAAGTGAACAATAATGCCTCAAGTAAGGTGACTTTTGCTCTTTATTTTTACTAAAATTTAAGTGATTTTTAGTTTAATAATAGAAAAACAATTTGAAGTGTTAACACTGATTTGAGTTTACAGTTTTGACACAAACAATCAAAAGAAATTTTGCATACCACAGTGATGTCTTTTTTGTTTGGCTGGGAAATCTAATCCATTCATTTGTATTCATCAAAAGAAGCTTTTTGCAATGCAGTGTATGATCACAATCCTCAAAGTCCAAATTACGTATAGTACTTTTACAATGTCTTTATAAAAATGAAGAAGAAAAAGACCTACTATTATCTTTCCTTCTTTTACTTCCAAAGATGCCAATTACACTGACAGGAAAGGATTAGATGAT
Organism: Muscicapa striata striata; assembly: GCA_030060385.1. Taxonomy (NCBI): domain Eukaryota; kingdom Metazoa; phylum Chordata; class Aves; order Passeriformes; family Muscicapidae; genus Muscicapa; species Muscicapa striata. Next base: position 1,233,152 of record JAREIS010000101.1, read on the forward strand.
GTACTAAATGGAAAAGAGGATGAAGAATGTTAGATAAGGCATCCTAAGAATTAAATGGAGCTCCCCAAAGTTGAAAAAAAAAATTTTAAAAAAAATCATGTAACTAATAGTTATCTTTCTCTACCCTCCACTTTCCTCAAATACTCCTGAACAAGGATTTCAGATCACTTACTCCCCCATATTCCTTACTTGTGGTAGTCCATCTACTTCTTTTGACAATCCCATTCAAAAAAAGGGAATCAAGCCTCCTCAGTAGTAATTAGACTATTGACTGTTTATGTTACAAGGCTATGCTGGAACTAGGCATAATGACTAGCGGGTTAAGACTAGGTGATCTTTAAGGTCACTTTCAGCCCTTATCATTCTACAGTTTTAAAACTCTATTAAATACTTCCATGCAGAATCATTGCTTACTGAAAATTACTGATTCATGCAACTTTAAAATGGTTTTGGCTGGAAGGGACCTTAAAGATCATCTAGTCTCAACCCCCCTTGCCATGGGCAAGAACACCTCCTACTAAACCAGGTTGTTCAGGACCTTATCCCACCAGATTTATAGATCATATAGCTTGGTTTAGGAGGAATAGATATGTCTTCAAGAATAACATTAGGAGGCTTGGATTCTTCCCTAGATCGAGAGACAGAGATTTTCAGTCTTGGCACAACTAAACAGATTTCTTTGAGAGTTAGAAATGGAAATAGGATTAATACCTGAACATCCTTGGACTACTTCTTTGAAAGAAATTTCACCATTCTCTTCTAAATATTAGAAGAGTTTACTTTGCCTTGCCTTCACATTTCCTTTCTCTTTTTCACTGGACAGAACGGAATGAGCTCAGAAATGTTCTTCTCAGTTGCCAACTTCCTTCTCCAGACACATTACAGTGCCAGGTTTAATCTAGATCTGCATGTTTGAATAAGCTGCTAAAGACAACAAATTTTCTCTCATATCAGTATAAGCAGAAGATAAATATGTTGAAATCAGTGAAGCATAAATGTGGTAAGAGTGCAAAAACAGGTCTGAGAATGGAAAAGCAGTCATCTCTGCCCAGAATATTTTACATAGTTTTTGAAGAAAATCAGTTTGTATTTGGAAGTATTATTGGTACCAATATATTGATATCTTCAACAGAAAGTTTGGGACAGATGGAACTATCTGATGGATGGACTGATGAAATTATTTTATTTTACAATTCATTTTATCAAGAATATTGTGACATACAGAAATTCTGCACTGTCCATGTCTTCAGCTGGGAGAGGAAAGCAGTGGTATATGCAAGATAATTGTTTATATGCACTTTATATAGTTTGCAAGTATGGATGAAGGGCCAATTCTCAGCAACTCCGAAAAAATAATTCCATCTTCTATTCTGTTGGTCAAGTGCTAATGAGACAAACATTATAAATGAACTTTAAGGCTCTTAAGGAGTCTTAACAGTGAGCAGCGAGAAAGGTAAAATTAATAAAAGATAGAGTAAGATAAAAAGAATGAGCTGGGATTGGTAGAAAGAAAGTTGAAAGGAGTAGGCTAAAAAATACATAAAAGCAGAAAATACGTTAATCAAAATTGTAAAAACTCAGCTGGTCATGGAACGCAGAGGATAGGAATACACTTACCAGTTAAAGGAATACACTGGTTTATTCCAGCAAAGTCTCAGACTACTGTATAGGCAGCAAACAGGGTGTTTTATTTTTTGCTTGCTTGATATAAATGTTGTCTTTTTAGCACATGACCTCTTTTGCTAGGTAGCCCCTTGACATTAACATCATTTATGGATGTTTGATTTTATTCAGTACAAGTGAAACTAGATGATTCTGACCCTTTGTAACATTTCCACAGTATATTCACTGTTATATGCTACTTATGCCTAATATTTGGGAAAATCTTTCAGGAATGAGCCTCAGTGAATCAAAATTATGATGCTTTATATAAGGATATATAATACTAAGGCAGAAACAGTCTTTTAACTATATTTTATGGTTATCTTACTAGATCATAAAATATGTATTAGTCTAGAACAAATGATGTTGCAAACAAAAATAAAAAAAGGAGAACTTTGGGACTTGAAGCACATAAGATAATTCTGTAGAAACACACTGTTTCATTGATGGTCCTAATTAGTATGAAAGATTTTTGATATTTAATCAGAGTAATGTCGGAAATTAGGTTTGAAAAACCAATTTTATAAGTATGAAAACAGGCAAAATAATTTGCATTTTGCTATTAGCTTAATCATCATTCCAAGTTTACTTTGGGGAAAAAAATAAGGAAAAACAAAAAACAAAACAAAAAACAAACAACAACAACAACAACAAAAAAGCATTAAACCCCAGTGTATTCTGTTGCATTTGCCAGCTACTTTAAAACACAGGTAACATGAAAGAAAATACACCAGTGGATTCAGTAGCAACTGCAAACCTCTTGCTTTTGCCAGTGACTAAGGACTTGTTTACCATTATCTTATTAGTTTCTGTGGAATCAGGATATAAATTTACTTTTTTCAGTTTTCTTCATGTCAGAAAATATAATAGGAGACCTGTGTATGATGGGGTTACAGATCACTGGCCTTAAGAGATACCTCAAAAAAGTATGGGCTCAGAAGTGATTAGGTTTCACAAGGATCATAAAAGTTACTAAGCAGGTGATAACTGGAATCAGGTTTTCCAGTGTGCTCAAGTAGAATCTCAGATCACATGGACAGAGAGAGAAGAATGTTTCTCCCATCTTCAGCATCATGGCATGAAACATCTTTATTTTTTAGAGTAAAAATAAGCACCAGGAACTCTTTGCAATGTGAGGGGGAATCAGAGGACCTTTCTTTCATCTTACAGCATATGTTCAGCCTCACTCCATTCTAGTTCACTTTCCAACCACTTCTGTGCTCCTACCCAAAGGCTGGCACTGACTATTTCCGTATGCTTTGGAAGAATGCAAATAAATAGTGTTAGTTTAACTGCCTAAGGAACACACCTCTCTTATCCCTGCTTCTTTTTGACTATCTTCCAGAAATCAGGCCTTCTCCAAGCATCATCTCAGGGAATGAACAGATTGTTGAATTTTGATATATGCTTGCAAGCATTTGGCAAGACACAGCCCATCCAAAAGAGGATCACGCTGTGTAAATATCAGCCCTGCACAACTGCAGCTCAGTCTCCCAAAGGGGTAGGCTTGTGTTTTGCAAACTGGTGGACTCAGATGAATAATTTCTAGATTATTTAAAATAGTTTAAGGTGTAGTTCTTGGTAACTTAATGAGTAAAAGAAGCTTCTTTTTTTTTTTTTTTTTTGAGGCAGCACAGGCATTTACAGAGATTGCTACATTCTTACTACTAATTTAATAGAAACAGACATTTGTCCTTTTAAGGTAAATTTTGAGACATTTGATTCATCTTAAGTGAAAAGAATAATTTTCAATTGAAACATGGCTATGCAACACTGAATATCTTATAAGCAGTTTCTAATTAAGGAAAACCTATGTCAGTGGAAGTTTCTCATTTATGTGTTAGACTCACAGTCCTAAGAGAAACTGTGCAGTATTACTGCTAGCTGGCAAACTGGCTGTTTGGACTGCAAGGCCCAAAGAAGTTTAGTGATTTTTTAACGCAATTTAATAATTTAATTTAAAAAAACCTCCCAAAACACACATCTTCTCTTCCTACCCAGAAAAAAACCCAAACAAACAACAAACAAAAAAACAAAACAAAACAAAACAAATGCAAAACCAAAAAAGAACTTTTAAAAAAACCCCACCCCCTTATGCTTACCTTAATTTATAAGAAATTCAGTAGTTTGAGCTTCCAGATGAAATTTGTGTAGCTCCTCCTTTTGTTTTTGCACTAGATACCTTAGATTCTACATCTTGTGTATTTCGACAACCTCTGCACACTCATTTTGTCATCATTTTGCTCAGTACAGTAAGAAAGCCTAAAACTGAATAAGAAAAGCTTTTACAAACACAAGGGCTTCAAGAATCTAACAAGAAAGTAGAATCTGTAAAACATACAGTAAATAAAAGGCATTCTGTGCATTAGTGTATCATAGATTACTTTTTCACTGAGTACTAAGCACAAGCCTTTCAACAACTGCATTAGGCCCACAGTGAGGTCTCAATATGAAGGAAAATCCAGCTGCTGGTCTCCTTGGGAAGAGTACAGAATACAATTATGTGGTCCACCATATTTTGACTGTAGAAGATTTTGGATTAATGCTTTCATTCACTTTCCTGTGCTTGATGCTGGTGTTATTTCTTTTTTATCATTGGAGATATTGAAATGTTTTTGAAAGATGAGGTAAATCTTAAGAAGTACACATTCAGGAAGTACACATGAACAAAAAGAGAGCTTTTTGGGTGTTTCTTCACAGTTTACTGGCATGAAATAAAAATGCCTCAGGTTAATCAACACTAAAAAAATTGCAACCTTTAGTATTGTCATATTTTCTAATATTTGTGTGAACTCATTCCATCCAAAGGTTTCCTTCCACTGCATGACAATGTGCAATGCAAATGGTTACAGTATACACTCACTGCAAAATTTTGGTGTATTTATTTAAAAAACTCTGTCTTGCCATCACTGTTTAGCCCTGGATAGGAGTTTGAAGAAAAACTCCCAATATTCAGAGATTTCTGTTAATACAGAAATTAACATTCTCTCTATTGCAGATAAATTGGAATGTGGTACAGGGTTAAAGCCCATACATATTTACTAGGGATCTAAAAACTGCAATATTTGCCTTTTTTGCCGTAACTTTTTGTGGTCTCTTATTGACGATGAAGAGACAGGGACATCCGAGTTTGGATCAGAAGCCAATTTTATTGAGTATACAAGGCCTTTATATAGGGTTTTACTTGTATGGCACTTATACAGGGTTCTGTTTTTGGTAACAATTTCCCGATGGAAATTTCCCAAATTCCCAATTTTTCATGACATCACATCACCTGGTAACATTATCTCTTCACAAAGTTTCACAACATGTTTCTTGGTCATTCTTCTTGCCCAGGGAGCATTTATCTGTGCCTGTCTCTCCACAGTTTCTGCTTGATTAGGCCTAAGATATCAGCCCCTTTATCAGTTCAATTGCACTCTCTGTTTTATTCCCTGGAGTCTAATTGCACTTTATAGAGTATTTGTCCATAGTATAATCTATTGATTCCAAAAAAGTCTGAATATGACCAGCTTATTTCCAAGCAGGTTATTCTGGTTTATTTTCCATACACAAAAAATCAACCTGTGCCTTGAGGCTTGAAAATTATTTTATTGTTGTTAGAAAAATGAAGAATTACAATGAGAAATATCTTCTCTCCCTCTCTCTTGGATAATGCCCACCTTAGATCACCTACCATTTTTTCCCTCCATCCCATTCAGTGGAGAATTATGAAGTCTTGTTTCATTTACATGTCATACTCAATGGAAACAGAATAATTAAATATCCTCCTTACTGAGCTGGAGAGAAATCAGCAAAATAGAAATATCATAGCAAAAAGTTAGTTTCCTTCCAACTATCAAATGATCAGCAATGAAAGGGCTGAAGTAGCCCATAAAAGCTACTTCTGATAAATTTTGTTATCCTAAGCACCTACCAACTGGGAATAAAATTATCATTTCCAGGAAATTCATATTTTCATCCCAAGTCCTTCAGAATGATGTCACAAACAGGAAGTGCAAATATTTGTGTTAAAAATTAGTTTTTACTGGAGAGAGAAGTCTTATCTTTAGGTTTTAATTAATTCTTATCTCAGTTATAAGATAATTAGAAAGAAATTGTGTTCTTGTATAGTATCCATTGTCTGATTTCTGATGTAACATGTAGCTTTAAGAGGAATTTTGTGAGCCACAAGAATTCCTTTGATTTATATGATGTGCTTGTTTGTGAGCGGGGAGACATCATGGTTGATTTGAGTGTGGTTTTGGAATCCAAGAAAAAAAAATCTAAATAAAATGCACTTTGTCAAATGAATTAATAATGCTTGAAAAAATAGACACGTTTTTGTACCCCACATGCCTTATGGCTTTTCTATGTTTCCTCTTTTTTTCTTTAACAAACTGAAAATTCTTCTTTAAGTGAACAATGTAGTGAATGAATTAAAAAGTTTGTGTTTGATGAGGGATTAATAGATTGCTCTTAATTCTTCTTGCCAAGGAGTTAATTACTACATTGGTACAGTTGGTCATTAAGAGTTGTACTCTCAAAGGCAGTCTGCTACAAAACAGATGTTGGGTTTTTTTCATCTGAGAGAATAATAAGCTCTGTGAGAAAGATGAAAGTAGGAAGAAAATGTCTGGGTTTAAAAGTTCCTAGACTGTATAGCTTTCACCATAAGCTGGTAGATGCATTTCTTTCAATTGGCACTTGAAGAGAAGTAAATTAAAGGACCTTAAGTGTACAGGAGTGAAAATGCTGCAATCTTGCAACTTGAGAGCAGTTTTTCAGCAACCTGGGTGTTTCAAAACTGCAGTTTTTGATTAAAATATCGGCAGAACTACAGCTCTAACTAGCTCCCAGTGGATATTTGGTGTCCTAAAATTGTATTAACTTCCTAAGAGCCTGCAGTTGCACAGAACACTATGGAATACGTGTCCTCCACAGAGTACTGAAAGAGGAATTAGAGGGTAGTCATTAATGCTCAAATTTGAAAATAATGTTATATTTTTAAATGCTGCACAGATGCTCCTAGTCTCCATGCTGTATGTTCTAGCTCAGTTATTGCCAACATGGAGATATATATATATATATATATGTATATATATATATATATGTATGTGTATATATATATATATATATGTATGTGTATATATATATATATATATATACACACACACACAATTTTATTTATTTATTAGAAGTTGCATGACCTCCAGAGGTGAGTTTCACCTAAGTATTGCCATTTCTTCAATCTTTTTCACATATTTAAAGAGTTTTCAAACTATCTCAGTGTCTTTCATATCATATAAAAAAGATAAGGTCCAATTGGTTCAGGCCTGTGTAATGAATCAGGTCTGCAAGCTGATGAGCAGTGGTTGTGCAGAAGGCTGGCACATAAGGACAAAATTGCAGCCACAAAATCATATTCAAATCAGGGTATTACTATTTTCAAGCATAGACTGCAAAAAAGAATAAGTCTTGCCTTACTTGTCTATTGACCATTCTTGGAAAACTCGCTGAGATTTTGAGGTCTTGGGAAACCCACTTGTTCTTCTTCAGCCTCTGGAAGCCCCTGCAGCATCTTTAATTTAAGGAACTGTAAGACTGGGCATTGAACATTGGGGAATATTGGAAAACAGTAGACATGTTTGTCATGTTCTACATTCTCTTCAATATAAAGTGACTTTGTGGCAGCAGTTTTTGCCTTTTGGAATGAAATACAGGGATGACATGATTAATTTTCTGAAGGAACTGTAACATTTCTCTGAATGAAGACAGTAACATTATCCCATGTTCTCCCCAAAGGTGACTGTAATGGCCGTGGGTCAAATATTGCTTCTAATAAATGAAACTTTTTGTTTGGTCTAGCTCAGGATTGCTTATACTTATGTCTCCATCTCCTGAGACTTGAGCAGATTCCCTTTTCTGTGTCTTTTACAGAAAATCTAAATTATAAAGGCTTATCACTTCTTTTGTTTTTCTTTCAGTCTAATCAAGATTTTATGCTTCCTGCTTTTCATGTTACAGCTTCGACTGTTCACTGAAAACCACATGCATTATTCCAGAGTGCAAAATTCAATTTTCTCCTGTCTTGTACTTCTTCAATGATTCCTTTTAATTCTGTTGGGAAGAAAAAAAAAAAAAAAAAAAAGGAAAAGAAAAGTAAAAGAATCTTCTTAAGTATTGCATGAGCACATGCATTCCTTTGTCACTTGAAGTGACAAGTGAATGGAGAAATATACCCATAAGCACTCCACTTTACTTCAGCTTGTTAGTAGAGAGAGTGATTCAGTGCCCTACACTGGTAATGAAACCATATTTTTTGCAGATCTTATTAATAAGCAATAACTATTGCATTTTTAGCCACCCTTATTATTTGCCTTTAAGAAGAATATTTAAATTGCAAAAGAGTATTAAAAAAATCCAGTGGAAAAGTTTCAAATAACAATGCTTTTGTTGAAAGAGGGAGTATTGCAATTTCAGTTAAAAAATTTGAATAACATGAGGAAGAACTTAAAGAACATTTAAAAAAAAAGTCTATTTATATATTTAATTTAACACTTGGACTAAATACAAAAAGTTATATCCTAAATTAATGCAGATGACAGAAAAAATTTACCTTAGAAGTCCTTAAACATTTTCAGAACTAAATATTTATCTTGAAATTCAAAATTAATTTTTAAAAAGATCCTATAAAACTTGCTTTTTGTTCTGATATTTTTACTTGTTGAATTTCTCAAAAAATTCTTTAAAGCAGTTATAGTTACATTTAGATCATCAAGACCAATTCAGTTATCTATCTAATTAAAGGTTATCTAAATTACCCTTTTTATTGTCTTTTAAACAGTTCAGTGGAATTTTCATGCACAATATTTATGCATGGTACTTGTTAAAAATTGGAAGAAAATACTTGACTAATATAAAACTCATAGAAATTCCTCTTAAAGTAGGACTTTGAAACAAATAATTTTTCTGTGTCAGGGCCTTACCTGATATTACTAATCTCCTGCCTTGAAACACTAAATTCATCATTCATCTGTTTTTTTTTTTTAATTAACATTTAAAATATCTTTTTTTTTTCCCGTCATGCCTTAGCAAATGTAATGAAATTGTTATTTCTTTTCATAAAGGACTGTGATTGAACACTTAAGAATTTTGGCTGACTTCTGGAAGCATACATTTCTTAGGATAATTATAGGATGATCAAGCCTTGCCATAACTTGGCAGTTCCATAATAAAATTATGCCCTGAGGTGTATGCCATTGCAGCTTCCTTGCTGAGTGGCTTACATAAGCTCTGTTGTTATTTCTTAGCCAATATGAATCTTAAAGATTAGCAACTCCTGAGACAAGGACTGAAATATGCTTTCTGTGTTAATGAAGTCTCCAAATCGCAGTATGGAGGAATGATTTCTTTGAAATGTTGATAAATCTCATATGGATCATTGCCTGCAAGGAGAGGAATACCACTTAGGTATAAACCCAAAGTATTTAGTCTCTAACAAAAAACAAGCCAAACCAATGATGTCATTGTACACTGCCAGCAGTATATTCAGCTTGGGTTTTGCAACACAGTAAGGGGGAGATCCTTCTCTTACTCCTCTGGCCAAGAAATAGTTTTGTAACCCAGAGATAAAAGTTATATCACTACCCCATATAATTATTTTAGTACAGAATTGTAGAAATATTTCTTGCACAAATGCATATTAGCAAGCAATAGTGCTGTGTCCTCAGTCATTTTATCATTCCATTTTCCTGCATTTAGACTGCCCTTATCAGGCTCACAGCATTATACCTAAGTGTTTGTGTCATAACTTTTGAAGGTTTATTGAAATATTACCAGTGTTTTCATGTAACTTCATTCTTAATATAAATTAACTTGAATATAATATGACAGTAGCATTAATGAAAATATTAATCTGATAATCTGGTCATCTAGATTCACTTTCTTTTAAGTAAGAAGAAAGGCTAAATGAATTAAAGCACAAGGCTAATTAAAGCATTAAGCTAGTCTTATGAGCCTGCCTAATGCCATTTTAGAGCTACAGTCCTTTGAACTTAGTAGATGGTACAATATGTGTAAAATAGTGTAAAACAACATAAGGTAGGTGTATGATCTAGCTGACAAGAAAGATTTCAAAGAATACTTTCATTTATACGTAAAGCAAATCATACTTCCTAGATATATCTTCTGTTTGAATTCTTATTTACCTATGTTTGAGAAAATGCCTTACATCCCAGAATATTTTTTTTTAGATACAAGGGGCAGTTATTCAACCTTCTGTTCTTTCTCATTATTCTTAATGTTTGCCCAACACAGTCTTACTGCTTCCATAGCTCCTTCCTCTTTCAAAGGATATCCAAACACAAGCTTCCCTGTCTGCTACACAGCTTTAGCATCTCCACCTCCACATGCAGAAAAACAGAATGCAGAAGCAGTGTTTTCTGCAGCTAAACTAAATTTATCTGTATGTTCTGTAAGAAATGAAGCCACCTGGTCTCACACACAAGTTATTGGGAATGGCCTCTGAGCCATTCCATCTCCAAAGCATGGCTATTGTTTGAAAGATGATGAGATGCCTCCTTCCAAAGCTACACCATAATAAATTTATTAATAAAAGCAAACGCAGAGATGAAAACTGATTTGATCCTAGATAAGTAAATGAAAGGTAGGATTAGAATTTGTATTCTTAGTTCCCAGTCCTGTAGTATTCTTCTAGAAAATAATGCCTTTTACATTCACGATTAATAGAGAACCTGATTGATTAGCAGATCAGGAACGTGTATCTTAAGATTCTACTCATATTGTGAAAGTACTGTTCTTAGGCACTTTTCCTCACTTTTCAAGTCCTCTTATCTGAAGTTTGTTATGTAATTTGAATACAGCTAACTATTTCAAATACCTCCTCCTACCTGCACACCCATTACTGTGATTCATAAGAATGGTTTGAGTATTTACTGTTGTATAATTCTTCATAAAACTTACGCATAGAAGTACTTTGATTATAGTTCTGTTTGCATTTTCTGGGGCAAAGAGTGTCATGATCAGGTATCATTTCCATTTAATTTACAACTTCACCATCTGGAGTGGAAGATTCAGACTATAGATATTTTAAAAATCTTCAATCTAAATTATTCTCTTGGCCCAAATGAGTGCTAGCACTTCATCAATGCCTGTATGTTTTCTTTCGTCTCAATTGCCTGTTACCTCAACTCTTTTCAGCAGGCTATGAATTAAGAGCACAGTTTAAATCTATTGTGTTATAAAGGGACCCAAAAGCATTGGTTACAGAGCATGTCTCTGAAGCCTCTAATCTCCAAATTATTTCCTGCAGTGGGGGAGTTGCACACTTATCATTCCATGTATCAGTGCAGGCTGGGGAATAATGGATTGAGAGCAGCCCTGCTCAGGACTTGGGGGTCCTGGTGGATGAGAGGCTGGGCATGACCCAGCCATGTGTGTTCACAGCCCAGAAAGCCAAATGTGTCCTGGGCTGCATCCAAAGCAACATGGGCAACAGGGCGAGAAGGAGATTCTACACCTTTGTTCCACTGTCATTCAAACCCATTGAAGTTCTCCGTCCAGCTCAGGGATCCCAAGAACAGGAAAGACACAGACTTGTCAGAGATGGTCTAGGGGAGAGTTATGAAGATGGTCACAGGACTGGAGCACCTCTCCTATGTAAAAAAAAATGAGAGAGTTGGGGCTGCCTGAAGATGAGAAGGCTCTGGGGTGATCTTATGGACTTTCAGTAGCTAAAGGGAACTTACAGGACAGATGGAGAGGGTCTTTTTACAAGGACATGTAGTGACAGGACAAACGGGAGTGGTTTTAAAATAAGAGTACATTTAAATTGAATGTTAGGAAGAAACACCTCTTTACTGTGAGGGTGGTGAGGCACTAGGGCAGGCTGTCCAGAGAAGCTGTGGGTGCCGCAACCATGGCAGTGTTCAACATCAGGTTGCATCATACTCTGAGTCATGTGGTCTAGTGGAAGGTGTCCCTGACTGTGGTGGGGGAGTCGGAACTAGATGGTCTTATAAATCCCTTCCAACCCAAATAATTTTATGATTCTATAAGATGCTCTTTGAACTATGTTTTCTGGGGAAGAGCTTTCTGAGAAGGAAAAGCAGTCAGGACAGAAGTGTTGGGGCTGCTGCAGGGACTGCCTCTGAGCACACCTCCAGCTAGGGAGATTGGGCTGTTCTGAGTGGTATTCAAAAACTGTATTTTTTGGAGAGAAAAGAAAGTAGCCACCAACAGAGATGCTTCCTACACTTGCCTTAAATTATTCACCTAACAATCTGAGTGGTGCATGGCATTTTTGTCAGTGTGAACAGCTGTTCCCCTCAGATTATTTTGCTTTTACTGAATCATCTGTAACAAACACTCTGCTCAGGAGAGCCTGCGGGTAGCTCGGCGCTTTTCATTACAAAAGTAATCCATGTCTCTTGTCACATCCAACTTTGCTAGAATGCAGCAGGAGTTTGCAAAAGTCACCCAGACTTCAAGAGAAAACAACTTCTACTGAACACTCCTTGGCTGGAAATATTAAATATTTATACTCTTGAAACAGGCAATTGGCTCATTCAGTCACTTTATATATACCTCATTGTGTAAGCATTCCTCTGCAGGCTCCTTTCTCTGTTAAATATAGTTATACAGTACATAATTGCCAAGAGTAAAAAGGGTTGGGTATGCTATTTTTGGTAGCATGGATGATGAGCACAGAATTTATGAAGGAAGAATTATTATGGAGTTAAAGCTTATGCATTTCTATGAAAGCTTAATTTCTTCCTTGGGAGTTTTGGAGCAAGTCCAATCTTAGAAAGTTCTCATGGGTTTTCTTGAGCTGTGCAAGTTGGAAAGAGCTTTTAGCTAAGTTGCTGATACTTAAAATAACCAAAGGGCAGTTTTAAATGTTTGTTGCTAAAAGCAATAAATCACTGCTCAGCACAAACTGTGTTAACTCTGCTGTCAGGACAGGTGTCTGCTGGGCTCCCTGAGGCAGTCAGCAAACGCAAACTAAAGTGCAAACTACAGTAATTTTTTGTGCCAGCTCTCCCATTTTTGAGATGACTACTAGGTGGTCTTCATACTACTGCTGTTACAAACTGACCTGACCAAAGCTATGTGATTGAGTTCATCCACCTTGGCCTCTACATGGAAACCTGTGAGATGTCTGCACACAAGAAAATGTGTGTGCCAAGTCTTTGAATTGTTTCTGTGCTTTGACCTTGCTGCATTCATCTATGCATCTTTATAGATACAAAAAAGAATAGAGAAATAAGTCTGCCTTAAGTATTTCTACTTAATATACTGCCAAATTTTAATGGTTTGTAAATAAACCCTGAAATGTTTTTTTTTTTTTTGTCTGAAAACCTCACCTACACTTGGGTCACCCATATTTCTTCTATAAACCTGAAATGTTTTTCCAACCTCCTGCATCTTATACCTCTGCAAGGCATGTGTCATAACCTGCTGTGTAAGGATCTCATTCAGTGTTTTGCACTCAATTTCTTCAAATCTAATACTACTAAATCTGGTAAAAGACAGTAATGAGCCAGCTTCACAGTCTCTGACATATAAAGCCACCAGGTCAATTCTGTGTGAAAATACCTTCCTTTTAGCAATCTTCCTCAACAGTACTTCTTTCTTCTCCTCCTGGCATATTATATTCTGTCTCTAAATTACTCAGATTCTGCCTATCATAGCATTCGAATGTCCAAACATGAAAACTATCCACCATTCACTATTTGATGATCCATCAGGATTTGACATTTTTATTTTTTATTATAAGAGTGATTTTGTGTGATGTTTAAGGGCTTGCCAAATGAATTAGGTAATTTTCTTCTCTGTTCTCTATAATTAGAGTTGCACTTACTAAAGAATCTCAGTTTTACAATCCAATAGGACTAAGAATAATTTCAACAACTTAAAAATGTATTTGGATTTTTTAATAAAAAGATAATTCCCAAAGACTTCAGAAATCTTTAGCATTAATAATAATTCATTGCAAATAGATAATATACCATGTGTCAAGTTACGCAAGACACCTGGAACTGATTAAACCCATTACATGAAGTCCTAAGGTAATTGCAGACATAGTATTTATGTGTTTTTAAAGGCAAATAGTAAAGAAGTTTCTTTTTCAAAGAGTCTTGCTCAAATAGGAGAAAGAAAAAATAGGAATGGTTTATAGCAACTTAGTTTTAACACCCGTTTTGCTGGGTTTTACATGAAGGACAGCTGTTGATCAGTAGATGATAGGTGAAGCCATCCCAGTAAGAGCAAGAAATGCTGAAATTAATGTGGAAGGAAAATTAAATGGGAACTGAGTAACTTCAGAGATATGACTAGTCTGTTCATGAACAATTTACATTTTTTATGCCTTTGAAAAAATGATCAATTTTTTCCTCAGGTCCCCTTTAAATTTAAAGAACTTATGAAACTATAAGATGTCTTAATATGAAAAATAATTATGTGATTGGTTTCATGATCTATATTTTGGTAAAAATAAATAGATGAAATAATGCATTCCATGCCTGTAATTATCTATTTCTTGTACCCTCCAGAAATTATTTTTAAGGATTTTGGTGTGTCATGGAAACAGAATGCTGTGGAGTTCTTATATGTGTGTATTTCAGTAATATTTGAAGGAGGCCCACCATAAGGAAATGGGCTTTCAGTTTCTTAATGCTTTTTCTTTGACATTGAATTTTTTATCATTTCAGTTGCTTATGCAAATAACCCAAATGAAAAAAAATAAAAAAATTGTCTGAATCAAAGGTGCCTTTCTTTGAGGCCTTTCTGTGTTCTGAGCATGTGTGTGTTGTTCATATTGAGTATAAAACCAGGCTCTTGCTTTTATAATTCTCCAGCTCAATCATAGTGGGAGCAAAAGACCTTGTGTGCTTATTTTATCTTCTGCTTGAAATACTGCTTGATGCATATGATCAAATGCAGCATTTCATTTCCAGTCTCACAGATGACAGAATAAATTCCAGAACGCATTTATGCAGATGTCAGAAAGGTCAAGGAAGACAGATAGATACAGGTTTGCTCATGTTTTAATTTTCTGAAAAATCAGAAATAATTATGTAGAAAATAAAGGTTTTTTTTAATCTTATTTTTGCAGCATTTTATTTTTACTAATGACTTATTAAATAAATATTATATTTAAATTTATTCAATGTTTTTCCCCTATTTATTAGCAATTTGTTAAAGAATTCTGCTACTTGTTCTGTGTTAATGGATCTCTAGGAACTATGGAAATCCTTCATAAGTTGACCAAGTAGTTAAAAGTCTTTAGGTTTCCACCTGTCAGCACATTTCAGGATTTTACAAGAATAAGTAATGTTTTATTTTTATTTAACTTACTCAGCTAGGGTATAAAGGCCTAAATAATTTAGCAAATACATACAGAGTAATCAACTTTTCTAGTTTTCTGACCTACTATATTTAAAAAATGTGTTCGATCTAAGTCTCCATATGTCAATATGGTACATACGATTTTACAATATTGAAATGATTCCCAAAGTTCTGATGCTGAACATTGAGTTAAAACTCCATTTACGTTTATTTAATTTGTTTTTTTCACTTGATTGGACTGCCATGGGAAAATAAGAAATTTTTAGCTTTTGTCTTTATTTTTTCTTGTATTCACACTGCTAAAACTATTAGGGACTAGAATGGAAATGTTGGTGTTAATGCCTTAAGATCCTCACTTTCATGATCTTGTTAAAATTACTTTAAGGAATCAATGTGGGGATTTTCTTTCCTGTTTGCAGAAACTTTGGATTACTAAAAATCTCCAAATTTATTTTTTGGTCACAATTACAGCTGGATTATTTTAAAGGAAAAATGGCTGAATATTAATTTTTTTTCATTGAAAAATTGATTATTTCCTCAGGTCCCCTTTAAATTTAAAGAACTTATGAAACTATAAGATGTCTTCTTGGTGGGCAGGGCCTTCATTTTAGTTATTGGACGTCAGAAATAAAACAATTTTTGTTTTGTAATACATATTTTGATACATGGAAAAATGTTGTCATTTTCTAAAAGTAAATATTTTTATCTGATCGATAAAAGTTTATTAATCTTGTAAAGTGGTAATGTGGGAAAGACTAGAGCAAGAACACGAGAGACAATAGCTGGACTGAAATAGTGGAAAAGTGACTGAAAATTAATTAAATTGAAATACCTGAGATCATGTTTCAGAACCTTAACAAACCTGGTAACTTGAAGTTTTGATTTAGAAAAAATAAATAAGAAGCCTTGTCTAAGTAACAGTCATTGATATTTCCCTGCTGTCTGGTATAAATTTTATCTTAAATTGATTGGCTTTTTGGGTTTTTTTAAGTGGCAGGAATAATATTCATATTTTGTCTAGTTCTGAACAAAACCAGCTCTTCACTGGAGCATTTTCTTGGTTTTAAGTTGTAGTGCAATCAGACTCACTTAATTTTGCATGCTGATGTGCTGACCAGAGACAGCATTTTAGATTTTACAAGCCAGGCACAAAAGGTGCCTTGACAAGGTTAATGTTTTTTGAGTGAGAGCACCTGACTGCTCTTTCACTCAGAACTGGAATTTGAAACCAGATAGCTCTGCTGCTACCTGGGGATGATTATTCGAAATTGAACAATTTTTGTGAGCTATAGGGGGAACAATGATAAAATATACAAACTTGGTACATTTGAAATACCTTAAGACTACCTAAATGGAAGTAACTTAATTGACTTTTCGGCCTTTCTTAGAACTCTTTGGGGGGGAAAAATGGAAGAAATCCTCTTGTTCAGTGCTCACTTTTTATTTTGTGGTTTTGTGGTGGTTTGTTTGTTTGGTGTCAAAGTAAGGGCATGGTCTTCTAAATTTCTATGGCTGAAGAAGTGTTTCCTAAGCAGAGGAAGCTATTGCTCTGCAGAATAAAATAGAAGTTTATTTTAAAAGTAAAAATCTACAGTTTGTTTCACAAAAATAAGGAAAAATATGGCCCACATATGCAAGCCCTTTTTTTTCTTATGGGTATGTTCTGTTATCATCGTAATATAGACATCACTTTTGGTTTTCTTCATATGGGGAAGAGAGAAGAGCAAAACAAACAATGGTCCCCTTTAGCTCGCACTGTAATTTCAAATCTTTTCACACCTAAGGAGTATGAATTTATGTAAATTCTTGGTGTTTAAGGAGTTCTGCTGATGTAGGACTCTGGCCAAGTTCAGGTGTCATCTTGGCTCCCTAAGCCTGTTCAGCTGCAGCCTTCAAGCTACAGAAGTCTTTTATAAACGTTTTCTTTGAAAATGCTGCTGGACTGAGGAGGTGCAATATCCAGGTTTCTGAGTGTGTGCATGCACCACACACAAACTGGAGCATTGAAGAAATTTACTTCTGTAAATTCAGAATTTGTGAGTATAAATTCCCAAGAACTTTCTAATTTCTTCTCTGCCATGTCAATCCACTGGAATTTTGGGGGGAGCATATGCTAGTTCAGAAGTGGTGTTGAGGTATCTTTTGTTGGTGTTTTTTTTTTGTTGTTGTTGTTTGTTTGTTTGTTTGTTTTTGTTGTTGTTCATTTTTTTCTGCAATTACTTATAGAGAGAAAAATCTGCATTTGCCCCCCTAGTCTTAGTAGGGAATAATCATATATACTAAGGTGGGATGTCTCTGTTCAGCTGCTCAGTCTAAGATTTCTGACTATATGTTATTTGTGAGGATCAATCAGGAACAGGAGTGACTTCCAGCAAGTTATTGCTCCTTGAGAACACTGACTCCAAATTTTGGAAATTTTGAATTTTCAAAGAGAAATACTGAATAATGTAAGGGAAGAGTTTTCAGGTAAACTTTAAATTGCTGAAATATTAATGCGGTGTCTGAAGTTAGGCTAGTCTGGGAGAAAAACAAAACAATTTCAGAGAAAGTTTTTAAATATTCAAATGTAATGCAAAGGCAAATGCCTTTCTTGTATAACATCAGATACCAGTGAAGAGCTGCCTGGGCTTTGCTTCCACTCAGAATGAGTGGAATGAGCCAGAATGAGCCGTAGTAGAGCTTTGCCAAGGTGAGGGATGAGGCTCTGTGTGTCCATCAGACTCTGCCTTAGCAATCAGCCTAAGCACACTTCACACTAAGAGTGCAGTTTAAAAGTGCCCAAGAGCAATGTGTTACAATACTTTGATGTGTCCTGGTCGTATTCAGGCCTCTAGAGATTACTTTTCATCTGAATGTCGTCCTTTGTTACTGCATTTAAGATCAAACACAGTACATTTCTCAACACAATTACTGTATGAAAGCTTTTAGTTTAAAGGAAAAAGAAACTTGTGAGCTCTTCTTGGCAGGGTCAGTGTCATCTTTGGTCTCTTTAAAGCACTTAACCCAACAGGGCTCAAGGGATGCCCTGCCTCATCTTGGAACCGGAGCCCTCACCCTGATTGCAACTTTTTTTGATTCTGCTGAAGTGGAAAAATGGTACTTACAAATTCTAGATCTGTGTACTCATTCACTGCCTGCCAGCTATGTGTCCACACACTGTCCATCTCTTCCAATGGTGAGTGTTTAGAGAAAAATATTGCATATTAATACATTGCTAACACAGGGAAGATTGGTTTTGTCAAAAACAAATTATAACAATGAGATAATTTCTGTTCATGCTCACCACAAGGCCTGGTCCCCCATCCCCTCCCGAGATACTAGAACAACTTTCATTTCAATCCTCACATTTTCCCCAGAGAAAAGTGATGCCTCTGTGTTAGAACGCTGATTTCCATATGAATCCAGTAACTGCTTTTTTTTCATAACTCTGTATTGGTGGGTATGTGTAACCATACAAGATACAAGAGTCCTTGCTTTTATGTCCCCCTCAAAAAAAGGAAAAAACAAATTAATATTTCTTGTGAAGAAAGTTTTAGAATTATTCCTTTATTCCTTTTCAAATCACTAGGTAGATGAGAAAGAAATAAAGTAATCAGAGAAACTGTTATCCTGTTTTAGAGAAAGAAAGGTAATTTTTCAGTAGTGCTAATACAAAATAAAAGAAATATGCCTTTACTTCTGCTTTATATTTGCCAAAGAGTGTAATAATATGTTTTTGCCAGAGGAAGATGAGCAAGCACATTGTATATGTTCACAGTGAAAGGTGAATTAAACAGTAATTATTAGTCCTCAGAAGAGGATTAAGAGATAGCAAGGTTAGAGACGTGAAAAATTTTTTTTTCCTTTTTCTGTTGCAGCACCTTTTCTAGCTTATTGAAAGATCTGGATCACTATAGTAATTACTCACTTATTGAAACTAAATCTTATCTGAGAGTAAGGAATACCTTATGAATAATTTATTTAAACCTTGACAGCATTTAAGAAATACTTATTCATGTCTATTACTTCCAAATAATACCAACTATAACAAGCATGAAAGATGGAGCTGCACTGTGCTCTAAAATTTGTGGACACTAATATTTCTGAAATAAGCAGGGATAAAAAATTGAAAGCATACTCTTAGCTGGTCTGAAACATCTTTTTGCTATATTAAGAATATTTAAGTAGATCTGTTGTTATAATGTATTAACAAAAGACTGCCATGGCATTCTGCAAAAAAAATTATTTGTTTATTTTTATATTTAAATTATTTTTTAAATAAATTGTATTAATTAATATACATATATGCACATATATACTTGAAACTAACTTTGTATAAGTGTATGTGAGCTAGTTTGGGCTAAATTTATACTCTTTATAGTCTAAGTATAGTGTATTCCTAGTTCCATAGTGTATTCCTAAATTATACAGTGAAGACCATTTGCTGTTTTGCCACTTGAACAGTTGTGCAAAAATAATTCAGTGGGCAAGTCAGGACATCAAAATGACAACAGAAACTGTAAGACAAGATGGACTGGAAAAAAAAAGAAAAGAAAAGAAAAGAAAAGAAAAGAAAAGAAAAGAAAAGAAAAGAAAAGAAAAGAAAAGAAAAGAAAAGAAAAGAAAAGAAAAGAAAAGAAAAGAAAAGAAAAGAAAAGAAAAGAAAAGAAAAGAAAAGAAAAAAAGAAAAAAAAAAAAAAAAAGCAGAAAAGAAAAGAATAGAAACAGAAAAGGACAGAAAATAAGCCCAAGGGAGACAGAAAGAAAGTGTCCCAGGTGTCTTAACCAGTCCTTCTTAGCAATCAACACAAATTGAATTCCACTGTTTTTTGTATAGGGGTGGAAAAGCTAACTGGGCAGTAGCTAGATCTCCAGCATATCTACTGATTTCAAATGTCAGGAAGACCGTGGATTTTTTAGTGCTTTGATAGTCACTTTGATAACTTCTGAGATTGAGTGATGGCTCTTGAAGTGTGCTTATCTCACTGCTGGTCAAAGGTGAAGGGATTTTGAAGGAATACTAAGCTGAAGAAGGGAAAGTAGCTGAGCAGAAGTCAGGAATAGGAAAGCTGAACATAACTTTCCCTAGGTTAGCCTAATCTGAATTAAAAGAATCAGGCACAGAGCTCGACTATTTGGATGACAAACTACCAAGCCTCATGAGGAAATGGCTTATGGATTCTGGAGTCCGAAGAAGTAGAGTCTGAGTTTCTGTGAATAGTTCATACAAAGCAGTGTGAAGGGTAAAACTAAAGCATAACCTAAGCCTTTTTGACACATTAACCATGCTATAGCGAGATATTGGAATTATTTCCCTATTGTCAAACCTGCAAACCTTATATTTGTTTGGTTGTTGTTTTGTGACTTTTTTTTTATTTTGAGTGAAGAGGTGGTGCTGACCTCTCTATTTTCTTCAGTGACTTTCTCAGGTCCTTGTTTGCTGGTCTGTTTTGCAAGGTTACCACACTCTTTGGACCTTTTTTGTAGGGAACCTACTTCATGCCTTTGTCTGACAGGTGTCCCATACTTTAAAAGCTAAGAGAATGTAGCAATTAATATTACCTTGTGCCATTTGTGCTCCTTGTCACATAAAAGAGAAGCAGTCACAGTGTCTGTGCAGTTCACCACCCACACACAAGAATATGTCTAACATGGCAATCTCATGAGTTTGTTCATTAACCTTCCCTATGGATGCAGCAATACTCTTGCCTTTTCCTGCTTCCTATTTGTTTATAAGTAGCATCAGATACTGTCCCATCCTTCTACTTATGTCCAGGTGGGAAGCAACTGCTTGAAGCTGGGAAAATAGGACGTTTTTCCAGATATATTTCTAAATGGAACACTATTACTACTTTTTTCCAATGACTTCAATATATAATCACTTCTATTTAATCCTAATGTTTCAAGGAGTTCAAAGTACATGCAGTCAGAGAAACATAGGAATTTAAATCAAGTGTTCTGCTTTATAATGACTTTTCATCTCAACCGCAAGATCTTTTCTTTAAAAGTGGGTGGGAAAATGTACTGTTAAAAACTGTATTTTCCAACCTTTCTTCATTCTTTAGGATAATAGTGGAAAAAAAATCTACTGGCATGTGAGAGTATCACTTCCACAAGGTGCCCAAACCAACAAGCTTAATACCAATAACCAATAAGGCTTAATCACTTGTATGTAACATGGTCTTCTCTTCATGATGATGAAAACATTCCACTCTAGCTCAGATCCGTGCTTAATTTATACAGAGTGCTTCATGTAGGATAGATGCAATCAGAGACCTGAAGTGGTTTATTGGTGCTTCCCTTTACTCGCTTTAGAGCTGCATCCAGTTGCTATCATCAAGGGTAGCTACACATGTAAATGAAAATATAAGACATAGCAGCCTGGATGTAAAGATCCCAGTTGAAATGAAGTCAGAAAAACTATAAATATATTGCTAGGTTAGTTTGGTTTTAAGTATGGAAAAGCACTCCATCATATTGTGTTTTGATTTGTTGGATTTTCCCCTTGAAGCAGCTGAATACTATTTTAGTTTCCTACAGAATTTTATCCTATGCCTGTGCCCTCTCTTCTCTGTGACCTTCATTCCCACTGAGACATCCACTCCCCTAGTTTGCTCCCTGCCCACCGATCACCATAATGTTCTGTCAGCAGAGGTAAGTATCATTACCTATGTCCTTCTTGAATGACCAACTGGCAAGTATGACAAAATAATTAAAATAAATAATCTCTGAGTTAAGACTACGTTTGAATCTCTCTACTTTAGTAAGTGTCACTTTTAAACTTGCATTCTATGATGGTATTCAAGTGTAATGCAGAAACCTCTCACCGTCTGCCAAGCAGGGTCAGCAGTGGTTAGCTCGTTCTGAAGTTGCTGGGAGGCACTAAAATGAGGGCAGGAAAATTTTTTAAAAAGCGGGATTTACACTTAAGTATATTTATCAGTGTGTGGTGGTATTTATGTGTATAGCAGAAGTCAGGATGCTGAACATTCACACCTGTCTTGTAGCAAATGTCTCTGATCCTTTTCTGAGCAGGGGTATTTTCTTTCTTAGTGTAACTGACCAGAATGACAGATGATGAATGAATTTTGTGTAAAATCCTTTATACATGCTCTGGGAGGTCTTTTAATGGTGCATCAAATGGTCAAAAATTGCAGCCACACGAGGTTCAGATGCTTAAGCAGAGAAGTCACTAGAAAGAAATAACAGAAGTGGAACAGTGAGGAGTAAGGTCTTATCTCCAGCAAGTTACCAAGCTAAATTTAGCTGCCCCCAATTCTCAAATGAGTTTTCTCATGAGCTACTTCTGTGCGCTTACCTTATTACAACCCTCTCTGAAATACTGTTTGTGGAATTTTATGAAGCCCATTACATTTATTAAATTATTCTTTTGTTACTTCCTAACACCAAAATGTCTTATTAGAGGTGATAACAGATCAAGATGAAATGATGACTTCTTTTGGCAAGAGGAAATGTTGTCATTTTATGAATTGTAATATAACTAGGGTTGTTAATTTAGCTTCCTGATTATGTCTCATATGTATAGAACTTACTACTGCACTTAATACTTCCATAGTTTTGCAAGAGTTTTTCTTAATTTGTGCGAAATAATACATGAAAAGGCAAAAGAATGCAAGTAATCAAGATGGGGGTGTTTTTAAAATAGAATTTATTTAAAATGAAACAAGCGTTTCTTTAAATTTTTATTGAATTATGAAATTGTAAAATAAACAAAGGTAGTTTTGGTTGGTTTTTTGTTTGGTTTTTTAAATAGGATATAAAAATTAAAGTATTTGTAGTGAGGATGATTTTTCTTGGTCAGTGGGTCATAGTCAAATGCCTTTTCTCTGGAATTCTCTAGCAAGCCATAGAAAAATCCTTGCCACCATGTTCAGACATAGATAAAGTAAGTCTCAAAAAGCTCATAGCTATAATAAGAACTTGTATGCAAATTAATTAGATTTCATTCTACAATCTCTAGGCAGTGCCTTCCCTGTAAATGGAGGCAGAAAGTAGATGTATGGCTGAAATACAGCACCAGTAGAAAAGACACTCACCTCATTATTTTGTGGAATGAAGGAGTCTAAACAGTAATTTTACACAGTAAACACAATAACAGAAAAAGTTAAAATTGCTGGATTAAAACATGCCCGGAGTCTACAAACCACTGCACTTCCTCCTAAAAAGAAAATCTTAAAAGTCTGTGGTTTGACTGTCTTTAAAGTACTAAAAGACTTACATGCCAATAGAATAAAACCATCTGGCTTACATATATAGATAGATATATATATATACACACACACACACACACATATATACATATATACAGATATATATATATTACATATAAACATAGATGTATATATATATGTCTATATGTAATTTTTTATAAATGTACTTTTTTAATATATATACTCCTAATTTTCTAGAAATAAGCTTTCAACTACATCCAAATGGCTTACAAATATGGGAGTATTTTTGGTGCAAGGAAAAATAAGAACAGCTACAATAGAAAAATATCTGAAGTATGACGGTGCATATTCAGAAACCCAAGATACTTTGAGAAATGTACATCCTTAACTGTGGCATATATGATGCACTATGCATCACTCACTATGCTATGATTCTGTACGCAAGTTTCCCTTCCTTAAATTAATGGAAAAACTCTCCTATTAAGTACAGGAGGTTAATTTCATCACCTGAGATCTACCCTTGACTGAATCAGTGTAACTAACAACTTCTTGCACTAGACATCAGTCTGCAAGCAAGTAAACCCAAAATGATCTTGTGTGACATTGCAGAATTTCTGAAAATCATTAGCGTACACTAAATATAAATTACAAAAGAGTGGGAAGGAAAAGTACACCAAACACAGTCAAGTTATTTCAGAGACTTTTCTGAATGTATTCCTCTGTTTAAAAGTTACAGCAGTTGCAGTAGCAGCTATGAATTAGCAATAAGAATTAACCAAACACTGGAAATACGAAATCAAACCTCTGAACAAAAAAATCTGGTAAACAAGGGAAACGTAGTAGAAACTGAATTGTTAGTATAAAAAATAATGGAAGGCAGTCACTACAGAAAATTGCTAAGCTGATCAAGAGTGAATGTGATGTTATGGGGCTTAAAGCAAATGACTTAAAAAGTGTAAACGTCAAAGAATTTTATTCTGTTTTCCTACTGCAAAAAATGAAACATGAGAAAAAGCTGACAGTGTTGGGGCAAAGCTGAAATCCTTAAAGAATAATTTAGTGTGTTTCCATGTTTGTACTTACAAGTATGGACAAAAGGTAGTTGTTAACGTATTTGATGAAGGAATATGTGGAAATTCTTGAGCTTCATGAGAACAGCACAAAGTCTTAAAAATACTGTTGCTATCGGACTGGTTTTGAAGATCTCTAAATCCCAACACTTCTGTAAATGTCCATTAACTATCAATTATTCAGCAATTATTATGAATTAGGTTATTTCATGCTGTGAGATATCCCTCATGTGTGACAGAATGCCCTGAAGTCAGCAAAGTGCTTTATTAGCTTACTTTGCACAATTTTTGGACATTAACAGAGCATGTCTGGTTTAGTAGAGGCTGCCTGGTCGGTATTTGCAGGCATCTCATCTGGAACATATATTTGTTAGATATTCTAAGCAGGCTCAAACAAACACATAAAAGTTTTAAGCAAGACGTTTTAGGTTTTTTCCATTTTGGACTATTAAAGTGGCATCAGTGGGATATTCTGTAACATGCTGATGTAGAAGCAAATTTTGTATGGTCTCTATTACCACTAACATCCTGTGGGACTGAACACTTGCATCATATAGGTTAAAAGTTTTGCCACCACCAAAATACTTACGAATTTTAGGGCATTTAGGTCTCACATGAACCAGATTGCTCATATGTGCAATGTAGAGATCACCATCCAAAATCCACTGGTTCTGTTCACTAGAGGAGGGCAATAAATTTAAAGTTGATTAACTGATTTATATTCTATGTGAATCAACTTCCCCTACTTCAAGTTCTGCTGCAGCTTTTGTTGTGGTTATGTTTAATTGCTGCCTCTGTACTTGGTTCTTGTTTTAGGAATGAGAAACAATGCTGCTATATGCCAGATGGTATTTAAAGAGTTAATGAGGCATGTTTGGATTATTAAAGTTGAAATACTACAAGCACATATAAAATTATCTCTGTGTACATTTTTAATGAGAGTACTAAACAGTCATCTGGGTGGAGTAGATATGTCTCCTCTTACTACAGTATTCAAAATGATCAGATGGCACAAAGAGCTGAAAAATGAAATTTTTTCCCTTCAACCTGAGGACTCTGTTTGGAATAGAAGGAAATCAAGCACTGTCTTCTAGTTAAACTGTACCCTTTTCATAAATAATTTAACACTGAAGACATAACTTCAATCTATAAAACAAGGCTGAGAAAATAGCTAAAAATAGATGAAACAGACAATAGCTAGAGAAAAGTCAATCAGTTTCAAATAGACTGAACAGTAGTTGCAATATTAGACAGCCTGTGACCTTTCAATATCTTTGCTTGTTATGCCTAAAAAACTTAGAAGGAATTGTCATAATTTTTTATGACATAAAGGACACTATACAGAAATTTATTAGGATTTTATGCTTTTTTAAAAAGTCTTTGAATAAACATGGAAATACTTTTTTCTTTAAGTTCAGAATGATATTTGTGTGCTTTTTTGAGTTATTAAGTCACATGCTGCTAAAGTCACATGCTTATAAAAGCTGGAGAAGAGCAGAAGGTAACATAATGAGAATTAGTTTTGATTATTTGAACTTTCGTCATAGATTCTCAAAGCAAGGATGGTGTAGTGTCATTTTTTTTTTTTATAGTACTCTAGCAAAAATGAAAAAAAACTAAAGTTGAAATTTGAATACCTGAGAAAGTAATTATGAATTCTGATAGATGATACATCACACAGTAGTAAGTTTGGAGCAGTTTAATAGTTCAGGAGTCCCTTTTTCACTAGTAATAGTCACAGTGTATCAATAAAGCTCCAGTTAGATTTCGTGATTGTAAAACAATTACTTGGCATATATCAATTTGATGACTTTCACAAAGTATATTTTTGGTGTATAAAGGAGTGGAACAGATAAAACTATAAATCTATCCTTCTACAGCTGGGTATGACTATATAGTAGATTAATAATGAGATATAAGTAATATATATAAAAATACTAGATCAGTTCATTGATAATAAACTCTGAGAATATATGATAGATCAATTCTTTTTAATCAAGGCTTTTCTTCAAAAATTCATCCCTTGCAGTAACTATGTCAGAAGACTTAGTAGGAAAATGAAAGAGTGAGCTATCCAAATCAAGAGACTATTACTTTTTTTTTTAATTCATCTTCCCAGTGAGTAAAGGCAAATTTCACAGAGCATTTTGCCTTTGCCTGAATTCTTCCTGGTACTGAAATAGAAAAAAACTGATATTATTTGTGGTTGCTGTTTCATTTCCTGTTGTGTATCTATGGAGAAAGTAGAGAACTTAACAGAAACTACAGTATCAAAATATTATGCATGGGGTTCCTCCATCTTGCTAAACATAAAAATATACGTATGAAGTATGTGTGGAACTTTATATTTCAGAGGCACTAGAAAAAAATGCATAGAGTCAGTGACAAAACATGCATGTAGTTTACATTTTCGAACTTGACCAAATATAATTAAACTTTTTGCTTCTGTTCTTGCTATGATTGAGTAAAAATGGAGGATAATAACTTCATTTGTGAAGTTATAGAAGATTCCATGAAATTCAACTGTCAGGGTCTGAAACACTATTTGAAATTTTTAGTTTGTTTTTGTAAAGCTTTCAATTCAGTATTCAAGCAACCATAAAATGTCCGATCTTCAAAAACAAAGTAGCTAGGAATTCCCTGTTATTTTTATACCTTTTTTTCTCTTCTAAATGCCAGGCTTTCTGGATTTTTTATTGATTTTAATATATATATATGTGGGTGTACAACCACTGTTATTGTATGCTATACAGGGGGTCATGGATGTAAGTAGGAAATATGGCCTTCTGTTACAGAAATATTAAATTTTTTTATGTCCAGTGGTTTATTTTAGCCAAGAGACTTGGATGATGATATAGCAAAGAAGTAAGTATTATTCCTTAAACCTAATGTACTGAAACATGTTAAAATTACTTCATATCATACTGCCTGGAGTGCTTTTGAAACTTGTTCAAGTGTTAAATCTCGCCTTGAAAAAAAGCTTAAATAGTTAAGGAGAAGAGGTTTTTATTTTCCTTTGTAAAACTGCTGTTGTCTGCTCATGTAGTGAAATACCTTGTAATGCATGGCATAGTCTGGGACTGGAAATACACCTGGGAAACTAAAAACCCAAGTGCTATCTACTCTTCCAGATTTGCATGGGAAAAAAAATCTCTCTCTGTCAAGAAAAATTCAGCTTCATGTAGAGTAGAAATTACATCAATTAGTATCGTCTCCTTTCAAAGAACCAGATCTTCAAGAGGACGCAAAATTTTAAGTAGGAAAATAATACAAAAAAATAAGAGCATAAAAACGTAAAATTCTGCTACAATATTCTCTATTATCATCTAAGGCATATAAAAATTTAAAATATGTGTGTGCGCGTGTATGCATAAAGACTTCTAAACAATAGAAGTGCATTTCCTATTGCTCTTTCCTTTAATTGAAAATCTTAATTCTTACCCATGTCAGTGCAGCTTTCACTCATATTCATTAAGAGATTTCTTTCTTCTCATTCCTACTTATTCTCATTGATACCACAGCAGTTTTCTCATCCACAGTATTTGTCCTTGTTTGACAGCTCTCCTGCCTACTATTGGTGGCTTTTTCTTCTCCCTTACCTGCAGATGTCATCCGAGTGACTACAACCTCATTGCTAATAATTCTCTGAGACATCTCCTTTTTACTGTTCCTTTGCCTTCAGCCACACCCGTTACCTTCAGCATCAGCCTCTCTTCATTTCCCAATAATTGTATCCTCTTTGCACTTTTCTCAAGGCCCCTTTCATTAAGGGCTGTAGACATTCCTTCTCAGCTTCATGATCTGTTGTTAGGGGTGTGAAGATCCTCTGAGAACAGAGTATGTCTAGTCTGCTCCTGAGCTCTAGTGATTAGTATAAATATAAACAAATAAATTTATGTATATATATGTGTGTGTATATACACACACACACACACATATATATATATTATATAAATTATTTTCCTTTTTGGTTAGAGATCTACTTCACTCATCTGACCTCTCTGACACACAAAGTGTTCACTAATTCAACTGTGATATGACTATTGTGGTCACCTTCTGTATTTGCTGATGCAGAAACCCTACATTTCACTTTGAATCCTCTTTCTGGTTTCCACTATTTGATTTACATTTCTTGGGTTTTTTTGCAAAGTTTTGCCTTTTCTTATTTATCCACCATTCTACTTTATTACATCCTGCTTTCTGCACAGCCTACCTAGGATTTTTTTAGACCACCTAGAGTGGTCCTCTTATTGTTAGGCAACTTGTAAAAAATAATAGTGAAAACATCCGTCCAAATTATTATTTCTGTTAGATTTTCCAGGTCTGCTTACATCAACAGTAGTTCATTCTTGGTCCAAACTGGCTAGTGGATTTTCATTTGTGAACAAAGCTCCATCCATAGTAAAATGTCCATAAGGAAAAAGGATTTGTACTACCAATAATCATCATTTATCATTGATATGTACATGGATATTTTGAATATGAAGAATTATTACAAAGTAGAGTGGAAAATCTGCTCTGTTTTTATGTGCACTCATTGCCTCACAGACCACAGATTAAATATTCCTCACTGAAGAGAACTGTGTTGTATTTTAAATTACTTTAGAGAAAACAATTTTTCCTAGATTTAGACAAGAAGAATTATAAATATTGTTTAAATTTAATCATGTTAATAACAAGAAAAAATGTGTAGTTTTGTCTTCAATGTATCAGATGTTATCATCAAAGAAAAACCAAGTCATATTCAAGCACAAAGTTCACACTGTTTGTCACACTTTGTGAATAGAGATCACTTCTGGAAAGCAGTTTCTAGTGCATCAAACTGCTGAAGTGGGTGTTTGCACATGAATTAAATATCAAGTAACCTGGTATTTGTCAGCTGCTCTTTTTAATTTTTTGTAACTGTGATCGAAGCTACAGCTAGCAGTCAGACAGAAATAAATTTCCTAGTTTTTTGAGGCATTCTGACAAAATCTGATCAAAAAACTTGTTGAAATTCACCAAAGTGAGATTATATGTTATTTTAAAATTTATTTATCAGTTAAGAATATCCCAAACCTGGAACAAACCTCCAGCGATGTGAGCATAGGAAAGGGATCTACAAGAGACCTCTTAGATAGTTTATGTCTGGTTGCTTGACCTTTTTGTACGCAGCTACATTTGAGTAAGAGCTTGGACAAATGAAGGCTCTGCCTGTGAGTTAGATTTTCTAGCCTTGTTAACTGTTTGAAATTTATGTAATGATTTCCCTCTCTGATTCAGGTCAGAAACCTCTTCCCAACTTCTATCTTAATTTTATTAAAGGATATTTGATAACCACTGCAATTTTTTATTACATTTTTATCTTTCTCTTGCCAGCATTTACTTTATTAAATGATTTTAGAAACAATAGTCAAATTATGATTTCTTTTTTGCTTTGTGTCCTGTGTACTAAGTATATCTGTGGTTCTCTGGTAAGACAGACTTTCTGTTTCCCTGCTTCATCTGAGTGTATTTTCTATATACCCCTTCCATGTTTTAGGGCTATAAAAATGGATTGCCTATACAATGAACAGAGAAATTTTCTAATGCCTCATAAAATGGCATCAATACTTATTTCTGATGGAGGAAAAAGAATTTGAAACAAATTAAGTTAACATACATGAAGATCAAGTTCATTCATCTTAGTGCAATAAAGCAGGGACCCAATGATATGTGCCTGTACTGCACTGAAGATAATAAGAACAATCATCTAAGCATGACCATAATTAATCAGATGAAAGATCCTTCCTTCTTTTGGTCTTCCACATTGTTCATAAGGAAATGCCTGGGGAAAAATAAAATTGGAGGGAATATGTGTAATGCTTCCATGTAAAATATTTCTATCTTCTAATTAGTTTCAGCTGAAAGGCTTCCAGAGTCACGTATGGTATTGTGTATTTAGTAATCCTCAGTGGATCCTTTCTTATTGTGTTTGCAGTTTTCACTCTTAGACAAACACACAGGTCTACAGTACCTATGACTGTGATAATAAATATTATAAATTGCTATCTCTTTGCTGAGCTTCTTATTTTTCTAAATGTGTTGAACCTACCTTCATCTGCTGCCAAATATATATTCAGATAGAAAGAAACCAAAAAGCTGAGCCATTCTCTCCACCTTCCTTGTGATTTTGTAGGTCTTCTTCATATCCCAATAAATTTATTTATTTTCAATAAAGATTATTCAGTAGTTCTCGTACAAAAGTTTCAGTTCCTTTTTTGTATCTTTTTTGAGGTGAGGGTCTGGACCTCTTCATTATGTTCAAACTGAACATGAAGCACTGCTTACAGTGGCATAACTCTTCTCTGCACTCCTGTACTACCATTTAATTTACTTTTTAATGGCTACTGAGCATTGAAATGACTGTTCCATTGAACTATTTATTATAATCTTAAGGTCTCTCTTCTGAATAGTAATGGTTAGCTCAGAGCTCATCATTTTATGTGAAATTAGGATATTCTTTTCCCCATGTGGCACTTTACATTTATCTACACTTAATTTCAGTCATTCAGGTTCATAAGACATATTCTGCTGCAGTGCTCCACAGTACTTTCTAATCCTTATCACTCTAAATAATTTAACACCAGCAAACTTTCTTTTCTCTCTGCTCACCCTCTTTCCCATATAGCTTATGAGTGTGCTGAACATCACAGGTATCAGAACAACTCCACTGCAAATTTCCACCCTTAGAATTCAACATTGTCTAATACTTCTCTTTTAACCATTTAAGGGCCTTCCATGCACTATAAGGCTTCATCACCTAAAAAACCTTCAGTGAGGAATATTTTCCACAGCTTTATGGAAAAGTTAATTGATTACATTAACCAAATCACATTTATCCATACGCACATTTGTTCTTTTCATGGATTTCAGTGGATTGGTAATAATGGATTATTTTGTAAAAGCCAAGCTTATCAAGCTTCTCAAGTAGGTGATAATTACTTGCGTGTCTCTAGTAATTTCCTTATTCTAGTTTATAAGATTTTGTCTAACATAGATGACAATCTTACTGATCTGGTTTTGTCCCTTGCTTTCTGAAGGATGCTTTTTTAAAATTGACACCCTCCTATGGTGAGGCACCAAAGCAGTTTCAGGTGAGAATTTATATATACCCTTGTCAATAATGCAGCTGTTTCATCCCTGAGTTGCTTTAGAACCCATGGCTGAATACTGTCTGGCCTTTGTGGTTTGGTACTTTTCATTCTGCCTATTTATTCCAAAACTGCTTCAAACCGAATCATTGACAAAACCCCTCAGAAAGAAGAAATTCGCAAGGGACACCACCCAGTTTCATCCAGAGAATGCAAAAAATAGATTTCACTTATCTGCTTTCCTTTTATATTCTGTTTATTTATCAGTTAATATTTCAAGGTGTCTAGAAGAAGTCTGTGGTTTTTTGACATGTTTGAAGAAATATTTATTAGTCATTTTGTTTTGGTACTTGTAAATAAAGTCCATAGACCTCACTTATTATCCACTTTTCCCCCAAATAATAGAAGAAATCATCATTTGGTTCCTAGGCGAGGTCCTTTGGATTTGCTTTCTCTTCAGCTTTAGTGCATTGTTGATGTTTGATAGTTTTTCCTCGACCTTGGAAGAAACTTCAAACTTAGTGTCACCTGTGCATTCATTATCACATGCCTTTCTCAGAGTTAACAATGAAATAATGCAAACCTCAAGAATGATTCTTGAAAAACTCGACCAAAGAATTCTCTTGTCTCAGTTCACTTTTCATATTCTCTTGGCTCCTTTCCAAAGTTTACACTATTTGCCATCTTCTCTATCTGAATTTCTAATCTCTCATGAGTGAATAACAAACAGTACATTGAAATTTGCATATATTCCATTTCTGTTACTTAAAAAGAAAAAAAAAAGAAAAAAAAAAAAAACCAAAAAACCAAAAAACCAAACCCAAAAATAGTCTTGTTTTCTTGTGGAAGAGATATCAGATGGGCTCCTTTAGCTCTGCCATTGATGGATTTTATTGTTTCTCAACAATATTTATTTGCATCTTTATTTGCTTCAAAATATATTTAGCGTTCAAAGTCTGTAGTTTTTAGGCAGCTATTTTGCCTTTCTTGAACCTGACAAATAGGTAGCTTATTTTCAAATAATTGTCATTCTCCACATCTTTGTTTCTTATTCCCTATTGTCCAAATTTGAAAGATTCATAAATCTTGGCAGAAGAATTTACCATTTATGAGTAATTTTCTCCATTCTGCTTTGGATTAAAATTATCCTGTCTTCTCCAGTTGTGTCAAACTTTGCATCTACAGGTTTTGTTTCTGATGTGATCAGTGTAGTTTCCAAGCTTTCTCTTTTACTAGTTATTTTGCTTTTGCTGCCTACATCTATTTTTGTCTACCTGAAGGAAAAAAAACCCCTGCCTGAGTACACATTTCCTAACACTAGCATCTCTATTCAATTATCACAGCATAATAGTATTTATGATGTCTCATAATTTCTTTCATGTGCCAAGATGATCTGTAAAGTACTTTTTGCCCAATCCACAAGTAATATTCACTCTCTTCTATCTGAAACTTCATTTTCTAATCACTCTGTCTTTTCAGACTGTAAGTTAATAAGAGGTTCTACTTGGGGAGATCTATGTGGAAAAAGAGAATATCATATCACACTTGTCAACCATGACATGTCCTCTCTATCTAAATTTTTCTGTGATCCAGTATGATCAGCCTTGCTGCTTAAGGAGAGGATGTTTTGGCCTTCATTAAGGCATAAGCAAGGGATACAGGATTGTACAGATTTTCACTAACAGAATAAGTTTTCGTTAATGTTAGGATCATATCTATTTAGAGAAGTACTTATTAATTCCTTTTAAAAATTCACACAAAAATTTTGTTGTTGTTTTTTAAAAACTCAAGTCTGTCTAATAACTATAGTTAAAGGATTTTTTTGAAAATATACCATTTCTTCACTGTACAAACTTGATGAAGTTCTGGAAAGTGTTCTGGAAGGCTCTGCCTATACAATGCACTATTCTGCAATCTGGGAGTGTCTTATCATGTTGAGCAGGCAGTACTTAAAGTTTCTGCTCTTCCTGAAACATGAAATCAGCTTGAGATAGAGACTTAATCAGACCCAGAAAATACCCAATGCAACCACTAATTTCCGGATTTCTACTGTTCCCAGGCCTTTGTCACCAGAAGTTGACAGAAATGCGCATTTATTTTCTGGCTCTAAAATTGCAAATTACTTTGTTGTTGTTGTTGTTGTTCTTTCCTCTTTCCTACCCCAATATGTTCTTTTTCCTGTTTTAAGGCTTTTGAGAGCTCAATACTATTATCACAGTATTTAGTGTTTGGCTCTTTCTACAAAACTTTGTTCATTCATGACTTTTATAGTCTTTAAGACGCATCAGTACACTTACAGTCTGAGAGGACGTATTTACTTTAAATTCATAATTTCGATAAAAGTATGAATAGTTTAGAAATGTTGTAGATGCCTGAAGTTATAAACTTTCTCCTGAATAGAAAAGTAATGTCTCACTTGGACCTAGAATGGGTCAGGTCACTTGCTCAAATATTTCAAATATTATGTCAAGATGTATCTGTCACAGGCAAGTGCATCATTTCAGCTCCACGCAACTGTTTTTCAGCATAGCCCTAAGGGTTTAATGCTACTTTCAGGCGTACAGCATTCCATAGTCATGATTAGAAGAAACTTCTTATATATTCTCCTCATTTACTGCTATAGTTCTTTTCCCCTTAGCACAAAAAAAAAAAAAAAAAAAAGTGAGAAGTCAGCATTCTAAATTACAGATGACGTGCAAAGGAAGCAAAGCTGACTTACTGATTGACCTGTTGGAGCAAAAGATAAGATACTCGGTATTCGTGCTGAGAAAAGTTCTAAAATCCTTCCTCTTAGGAGAACCTCTCATGAGCAAGAAAAATCACCTTCCTAAACACAGGCAGTGACTTAGATGTCTAGATATTCAGCTGAGATGCACTTGGGGTTATTTGGAAGTAGAAGTAAAAAACCTGAGCTACAGTTGTAAAATATAAATGAACATTTAGAAACTTTTCTTTATATACTTACACTGATACCTAATTTTGATTTTTTTGTTTTGTTTTGTTTTATAATGATCTTTTATCCTATATGAAGGAGTAATATAAAGTTCCACTGTTTTAAAAGTGTGTT
Organism: Muscicapa striata striata; assembly: GCA_030060385.1. Taxonomy (NCBI): domain Eukaryota; kingdom Metazoa; phylum Chordata; class Aves; order Passeriformes; family Muscicapidae; genus Muscicapa; species Muscicapa striata. The sequence continues at coordinate 1,267,584 of JAREIS010000101.1, forward strand.
GTGTTAGCTATGGATTAAATGAGGAATAATAAAAGCCTGGTATATAGTGGGTTTATATTTTGTAAATAAAGAACTCTAGTCACAATCTTAAAAAAATCAAACTATCTCATTCTGTTTTTTTTTTTTTTTAATATTTACTAATATTTACTAATATTTACTAATATTGGGCATGCATGGTACCACTCCATAGATCCAGATTAACACTTTAGGGTCTTTTTACCAGATTTTAGAATCATAGTTTGATGGCAAAGTGATTTGAGCCAATTATTTCACTCAATTATTATGTCTAAACATAGTGATGAATTTTCCAGCCCAGAAAAATGGTTCTATCTTAAATGCAATCTAACAGGATTTTGTCCCCCAGCATCAGATTTCTGTCAAAACTGAGCCCAAAATACACTGATCCCAAATACATAACTGAACCCAAACATACTGATCTGTATAACTGAAGAAATATATATGAATTTGCATGTGAACCTTCAACTCTATAAGTTCTTATGGCATTGAATATCTAGAATATATATTTGTGCAAGTAACTGTTACCAGAATAGGCAGAATTTTTATCTAAACTTCTCCACTGAACTAAGTTTCTATTGCTAGAAGATAAGTAGAGAACCCTAGGGCAGGATTAATCTCATACACAGACATGTGTTCTGGGCACCTACTGTGAAAATCCATTTCCTAAGTTTAGGTACCCAGCATCAGGTCAGGCATGCTGCCTGGCCACAAGCTGCTGGTTACTATCAGACCTCCTGTGCCACATCTGCTAAGCTGGTAGGGATGGTAGGTAGTCTAGAATGTCTGTCAGTTCAGTTTACCACCTAAATTAGGCTCTCGAATCACAGAATTATAGACATAGACAGAGTGACATAGCTAAAGGGTTGGAATGGACCTTAAAGGTCATCCAGTTCCAGTGCCTGCTGCCAGGCTCTCGCTAGCCCAAGTTACTCAAAGCCTTATCCAACTCTGCCTTGAACACTGCCAGGGTTGAGGCATCCACACCTCCTGGGCTACCACACTCACAATAAAAGTTTTCTTCTTAGCTAACCTAAATTTCCTCTCTTTCAATTTGTACCCATTACTCTGTGTCCTACCACTACACTCCTTGACAAAAAGCCCCTCTCCAGCTTTCCCTCTAGGATTCTTCAGATACTGGAAGGTTGATGAGGTCTCCATACAACCGTCTCTTCTCCAGGCTGAACAGGCCCAATATTCTCAGCCTGTGTTCTTAGGGGAGGTGCTCCAGTCCTCTTATCAACTCCTTTTGGCTTGCTCCAACAGGTCCATCTCCTTTTTATGTTGGGGATACCAGAACTGTGCACAGTACTTCAGGTGAGATGTCCCATGAGCAGAGTAGAGGGGCAGAATCACCTCCTTTGACCATCTAGCCAGGCTCCTTGTGATGCAGCCCAGGATTTGATTGGCTTTCTGAGCTGTGAGCACATACTGCTGGCATATGTGGAGTTTTTCATCACCTGTCACCCCCAGGTCTTTCTTAGCAGGGCTGCTCTCAATCACTTCTCTGTGTCTGGGATTGCTGTGACCCACGTGCAGGACCTTGGGCTTTGCTTTGTTGGAGAGGTTTGCATTAAACCATCTCCCAAGCCTGTCAAGGTCCCTCTGGATGGCATTATCCCTTCCTTCATGGTGTGTCAACTGCACCACCATGGAGCTTGGTCTCATCAGCAAGCTTTCTGAAGGTGCACTTGATCCCACTGTCAATGCCACTGCCAAAAATGTTGTGAAACATAGGTCCCAGTACCAACCCCAGAGGAACACCACTCATTACTGATGTTGGTGTGGAATCTTTGTCACCCAGCCAGTTCTTTATCCACCTAATGGTCCATCCATCAAATTCATATCACTCTAACTTGGAGACAAGGATGTTCTGTAAGGCAGTATCAAACACTTGGCATAAGTCTAGATAGGCAATGTCCATTGCTCTGTTCCTGTCCACCAGTGCTCCAGCCCTATCATAGAAGGTCACCAGACTCGTCAGGCATGTGAAGCCACCTATTACTAATCACATGCTTCTTTTCCTTCTACTTTAGCATATTTTACAGGAGAATATGCTCCATGATCTTGCCTAGCATAGAGGTGAGATTGATTGGTCTGTAGTTCCTCAGGTCTTCTGCTTTTCCTTTTTTAAAAATGGGAGTTACATTTCTCTTTTTCCAGTCAACCAGGAATTTACCTGACTGCCAGGATTTTTCAAAAATGATGGGTAGTAGCTTAGTACCTTCATCTCCTGGCTCCCTCAGGACCCACAGATGAACCTCATTGGGTCCCATTGACTTGTGCACATTCAAGTTCCTTAGACAGTCTCTGATCCTCTCCTACAGATGGGCTCAGTGTTTTCATTCTCCTAGTCCCTGCAATTTCCTTTCTTGACTTGGGTGGCATATCTAGAGCACTTGCCATTGAAGACTGAAGCACAGAAGTTGTTAAGAACCTCAGCCTTCTATTTGTACAGGGTAGTCAGGTTCCCAGTTTCCTTCTAGAGAGGGCCCACATTATCACTAATCTTTCTCTTGTTTGCAACATACTTGTAAAAGCCTTTCCTCTTATCCTTAATAACCCTGGCCATACTCAAATCTTACTGTGCTTTGGATTCCCTAACCTTGTCCCTAGCTTCCCATACAATTTTCCTGCAGTCCTCTCAGACCACCTGTCTGCTTTCTGAAAACTTTTTTTCTCTCTTTGAGTTTGCACCGCAGCTCTTTATCCATAGAGGCCTCCTGGAATTTTGGTCAGTCTTGTTGTTGATATATCTGCTCCTGAGGTTGGAGGAAGGGATCCTTGAAATTCAGCCAGCATTCTTGAATCCCTTTGCCTTTCAGGGCTCTATCCAATGGGACTATATCAAATAGTCCTTGGAGAGACCAAAGTCTGCTCTTTTGAAGAGAAATTGTGAGCTTGCTGTGTGCCCTCCTCACCATCCTCAGGATCATAAACATCATCTCCTGGTCACTGCATCCAAGGCTGCCTTGAAGTGCTGCACTCCCCACCAGCTCCTTCCTCTTGGTGGGCACAAGGTCCAGTGTGTCAACCTCTTATTGGACTTTCAATCACTTGTCTAAGGAAGTTGTTAACCCATTTGAGGAAGCTCTGGGATTGCTTGTGCCCTGCCGTGTCCTCCCTCCAACAGATATCAGGTGGGTGAAATTGTGCATGAGGACCAGAGCTTACCAGTGTGAGGCCACTCCTGTCTGCCTATAGAGGGCTTCATCTGCACCGTCCTCCTGATTGGTCTGCTACAGACCTTCACTATAACATCCCCTGTCCCTGCCCTCCCTTTAATCCTCACCTGTGGGAGTCCAGGGTACCCCTCTGGCTCCTCTGGGGATGCACAAACCCCCCTGGCAGAGCCCTCTGAGACCCCCGAGCAAAGCCCAAGTGCCTCAGGGGCTGGATTTAGCTCCTTGGGAAAATCTACCAACACTGAGGGAAGAGATGCAAGCCCTGAAGATAAGTAGAGTGTGAATTAGATTGTTAAGAGTGTAGAATAAGTAGGTTTTTGGATTGTTTATGATAAGAGCCATGTGGCCAAGATGGAGGATTTGGGGTGTGTTTGGCTGCTTCTTCCTTCTCCTTCATGTCATCCATGTTGGGGTTGCATTCTGGGAGCCACAGATCGGATGGGGAAAGAACTGGACATTGTAATGAGACTGCATGGTATTGGAAAGTGATTGTAAATATCGAAGATGTAGATTAGAGTATAAAAGATAGGTTCTGCCTCCCCAGGAGACATTCTGTCATGGTCGCTTTGTAGAGAGGACCTGTGTCGGCGTGGCTGGGACACTCTATAGATAAGATATAATAAATAGCCTTGAAACTACTGAAGATCCTCTCGAGCAGTTTCTCACCGGCGGCTTCAGGAAAAACCTTGAATCCCAAACCACCTGCATGTCCTTCTGAGGAGGTCTCATGCCTAAAGAGACCCCCAGAAAGTGACACTCACCCATAAACTCTCAGCTGAATCTTCATCCTTCCTGGAGTTCCATACTCTCTAGCCAGTTATTGACATACACACCCTGTTTGCCTCCCTAGCTTCTCTTTTCTAAAAAGCCTAAAACCTTCCATTCCAATGGAATGTCTGATGGGTGATGACTCACTCCCTAGTTTCTGTGCCCTACCTTTGTGACCTGCCTGCACTTACCTGTGCAAACTGCTATGCCACAACTTTCTCATGTCCCACACCCTTCTAATATGCCACACCCTGCCTGCCCACTCTACTGCCCTCATGGTTGCTTGAACTCCCTGGAAACGTTTAAATGGCCCTGACAATGGCTCCTGGCAATGCCTCCTCCTTGCCTGGTGGACTCCTGAGGGCTGCAGGGTCCTGAGGGGGCTTTGGGCAGCTGATCAGGTGTCCCTGAGCTTGGGATCCTCTCTTACAGCACAATCCAACAGACCCCACAAGACTGACCTCAGTAGCCACTGATGTCTCTGCCCTTGCCTCTTCGACTGACTCTTGAACACTTACCCCAGCTCAGAGAAGTGTTTCATTTCAAGATGGCACTTAACATTTTAGCCATTTAACCTAATTCTACATAAGTGTGTGCATGATTTGAAGTATGTGATTAAGGTGTGCTTGATGTTCTGTAATGAATTTATAATTCTGTGTCTTATTTCTTCTATTTTCATCTTCTGTCTTTAAGATAAATCTCTGGTTGTAGATGTAGAGGCAGTGCCGTCTCCCTTGCAAAGATGCAATGACCTGAGCCATACTTACCAAAAGTGCCTCTTCAGCATTGCAAGCTGCAACGTCCCATCTTCAGAGTCTGGGTTTTGCTGCTGGCTTTACTCAGACCAGACATGTGAGGGAAGGATATACCACCCTCTTCTGTGCTGGCAGACCCAGGCACAGTGGATTAATCCTATCACTATAGACAGGATGGATTGATTTTCCAGCTGCAGCCCAGGGAGATTTTAACTCTTCTGTGAGATGCCATCTACTCCTTCTTCCCTACACTTAAAACTGTTTGTCTTTACATTGTGTGTCACAAGACACAAATCATGCCAGGACTGTGGCAAACTACTGGGAGAAAGAGGCTCTTGGGGTACTTAGTCGCCTCCAGCTCCCTCTCTTACTTTTAGCTGGTTAGCAGCTGTTTTCCTATCTGTTATTAAGACAGGGAGAAGAAGTAAGGTTTCCTCAAGTGTTATAATTCCAATAATAACATCAGTACTTGAGATATACAATGTAAAGCTGTTTAAAATCCCAGCACAGTAATCTGCTGCATGAGATAGATAGCTTCCCAAAAAATGAATTCAGCAGCGTCTCTAAACATGTTCTTTAATTTTTCACTCTCTGTGGAGGATGGAGGATGTAAATCACTTTGCATACATCAATGCAAATGCAATTCAACTTAGTACTGACATGCCGTCTAATTGGCTTTAAAATGGAATTTTGTTTTTTGAGTGCTAATTTTCAGGTAATGACTTTCTAATTGATTTCTTTTTATGAAGGACCATTGATTCACTCCCTTCAATGAAATTCTGTTGGCTTCCCAAGAGAATTTATGAAAAGCTGTTGAAAACAAGGATCTATCACTGCTGTTTTCTTCCCACCTTGCTTTGCTCTTCATTCTGTCTAAAGTATACCTTTTTTTTAAATTTTTCTATGACAAAGCCTATCATAACAAGGCTAAATAATTAGATTGTATATATATATATGAGTTTGAAAAGGCCTCTTTAAAAAATCCCAAACACCTTTATTCAAAGATAGATTGAATTTTTTGTAACATTCTTCCTAAAGACTGGATTTTAACCATGGCCTACAATGTATTAATATGACAGTTACTTAATATTTCTATCAGTTTTTCTAAGTCATCAGTTTGGATCACACAGAGATTATCTGAACAAAAACAGGATTGATAATTTTTAAACAGAAGTATGAAATATTGTTTTACCGTATCATTAAGTCACAGATGAGCTTGCATGAAGCATACTGGAGACAGCCTGAAAATTTTCTATTATTGTACAATATAGCAATCCCAGCTACAATCTATTGCAATACAACCTATTGTAATACATAATGTGAGTGATAATTGGAAACTTTTTGGTGTTTCTCTTTTGAATCTTGGTGTTTGTCAGTGACATTACAACAGAATGAATTTCACAAAAAATTAATGGGAATCCATGCTGTTATTTTAGTCTGATTTTTCACATTCATTGTGGGAAGGGAGGAGAGAGACTAGTGGCTTTAAAAGAAAGCCCATAAAGGTTTTGCAAGCCAAATCATGTTATCATATTGCAAGCTGTCCCAGGAAAATTACAGATTTTTCTTAGTTGCCTGATTATTTTAATGTTACAGAAACAAGTCAGTATCGTCGTACTTTGCCAGGTTCTTATAAAGAAGTTATCCATGATAATGAACTATTCTTGGATATAGAGCAAAAGATTAATAAGATCCAGTGACTGGATGAAGAAACCAAGTAGAAATAATGCATTTAGTTAACACTGAATATAAATGTGGAAAAGCTTCTGTAGGGGTGGGGAAAAACTCATTTTTCTATCACATTCAGTTTTGGAATTAAGACAAGATAACTTCATGAATGGTGCATTATAGCCAAGAATGTCAACTCATTAACGGAACTGCGTGGGAGTTGGCTTTGTGTCTACTGAACTTCAGAATAATTATCATAATGCTCCCCTCTGGCCACCAAACCCAATGAATCTCTTTATTTTGGAATAATAAAAATAAAAATAAAAATAAAAATAAAAATAAAAATAAAAATAAAAATAAAAATAAAAATAAAAATAAAAATAAAAATAAAAATAATAATAATAATTTTTTTCCCAAGCCAGGGATGAAAAAAACAGTGAATTGATTGGTTTTGTTTTTAAAGAATTAGTGCATAAATAATAGTTAATTAATTCTCAACAAACGCTTCTGAGTGAATTATCTCTGTCTTACAGACAGAATGAGTTTCAAAGACATTGGGATGTCAGTCTCAGCCCACACAGTAAGCAAGCAGCAAAACACAACTGTCAGCAGTCATTCCTGGCTGCTGTGCTTATGCTATTACACGTATTTACGGAGTTTTATCAAATGTCTGAAAAGGCATTTCCTGCAGGTGCTTCCTGTGATCCTGTAGAGAAACAGAGTAACATTTTGATGGCCTCTTTCATCTGAAGAGCTCCAAATTTGTTCTGAGCACTTGCAGGCCTGTTTAAAAAATACTCTCAGGCAGTAACTAAGTAAGTCTAGAAGTCAGGGAAAGGGAAAGATAGGGAGATACTGGTACCTTTGTCTTTCCACTCCTTCCTTTAAACATCCATGTTTTTGATTTCTCTTGTATTTGGTTTAGAGGAAGGGATATAACAGACTAATAGCAACAAGATAATGGTGTCTTCACTCTGCTAAAGCTGCTGATGCTAGAAACATTTTCCATTACTGGAAAACAGCAGCACCAGAGTGCTGTAGCTTGGGGGAGTGAAAAAAAGAATAAACAAGAAGATTCACTGAGTATCTGCAAGCCTTTTCCTGATCAATTTGCATTGGAACAGAACCACAACCATCTTCTCTGTGCTGCAGCAAGTCCTTGTCACAGGCAATCAGAATTATGTAAGACAAGTATTGCACCCAAGTAATGAAGATCTTTGTACATCAGAATTTGCACCTTCCCCTTCTAAGTAAGTAGTAAAACACGAGGCTGCTAATAACAACAGTGTTGCTCTACTGACATCTAACTCTTAAGTTAGTGGTCGTGGAGGCTGTCAATCCTGCTCAGTGATAGAAAAGACTGCAATGAAGTTATGCTAAACTCAAAATGTCACTTGCCTCCTTGGCCAGGGAAGTATGTATCCTGGCTGCCAAGAATAAACCAAAAATATCTGAGTGTCACGGTGTGACTCGGGTTTGCCAATTTTAATATATTTAATTTCTCTTGGGGATCGAATTTAGGAGTAAAGACAAAACAGGCTTAAAGCTTAAAAGGGTATAAGAAGAAATTTATCAACAACACAAAACAATTCAGAATGAGATTTCCAGATTTTTCCCCCCCTTTCCTCATACAGCAACATACAGAAAAACACTTCAGTCAGTTATCCACTTAAATAATCACTGCAGTTCACTCTAGAGAAAAAAGTCCCTTCTTTTAGTTTAGGCCTAGAGGGTGTCTCACTCTCATAACTTGCATCCACGCGGAAACTGCAAATTGTGATTTTCTTCCTCCCATTCTCACAGTCCTTCCAGAGCTGTATATGGATTGCTGAAACACATGGGTTATCATTTTAAAGGTAGGTTGCTGAGAAAACACAAAAGTCTCTTTATCTCACTCTTCACCAAATATCTCTGTCCAAAATTCCGGTCCCAAAGACAGAGAGCTCCATTTCTCAAGGCAAAAAAAAGTCTTCATCTCAGGCACTTAACCTCCCCAAGTATATTCCACAGTTTAAAGGAATTTAAGTAAAGTCACAATCCTCTAAAGCCCACAAAAAAAAAGGTTTTAAGCTACTTATCAGTGGCGACTTTTCCGATCTCTCCTTCTATGAGAATCTGGTCTTCATTCCGCTGACTTCTGTAATTCTTCTTGCTTCATGCTTTTTGTTCTGGGGAGCTCAGGAAATCTGAAGTCTCATTCAGGCACTAAGAGTTAAACTTGTATCCAAACGGTAAAGAGCCAGGCTGAAGCCACGCTGGGAAAAACGTGGCCACCATGTAGAGATGAGATGGCTGGACTTCCTTGTGCCGCCGTGCGGGGCAGAGGGGCCGAGCCGAGCCCCGTCCGGGGCCGTGCTGGGCTCCCCTCGGGGCCGGGCCAGGCCGGGTTGCCCCGGGACCGGGGCCGCCGAGGCTGGGCCGTGTCCACCCCGGGGGCCTTCCCGGGGCCGGGCCTTCCCCCCTGCCGGGGTTCGGGCTGCGGTAAGGCCGGGCTGAGCCCCACACCAGGGCCCGGAGCCCTGCAGGCTCCTGCTCCCCTCCCCGACCAGAAAGCAAAAAAGACCCCACCAACTCTTCTTCCCTGTGAGTTGTGAAAGCGGAACAGCCTTCTAATTGGTTTCCTGGGCTGTCAATCACCCACCCAGGTCTCTGATTGGTTCCCTGCAGCCTCAGGGGAGGCTCCCAGAAAGGAGACTGTTCTCTTTGTTTTAAACCGTGTGCTTCTCAAGAGGATCTCTTGAAAGCCGGGCTCCCCTCCCCCTCCCTGCTTTCACGTGTCCCCAGCACACTGAGCCAGATAAAATCGCCAATGTTTGTGAGGAAAAAAAATTACTTGCATGCAACTAGTAATCAATTGACTCTAATGTTCAATCCCCCAAGATTTATGGCACAGCTTAAATTTATGAAGTTTCTGCCAAAAGAAAATTAGACCATTGCATCACTTACTACTTGTTTAGTGAATTGTAAGGAAAGAAGTGGACAACTAATCAAAATTTTAAAACACTTCCCTCTTTCAATTATTATTTTCAAACTAGATTTGCCTTTGATGATTATTAAACAAGGGTTTTGATTTATGGAAGTCCTCCTCTTTCAGATGTTAAAGCCATTTGAAGGCATTTCAACTAAAGATGTCTATACAGTCACCTTCAGAGTAGTAATTGATGTGAACATGAACAAAACAACATCATACGGAAATTATAGATTCGTATTATCTCTGCAAAAGGAGAAAAAAAACCCCACTTCCAAAAGCATACAGTTGCAAAAGAGGTAATGGGTTGAAATCAAATTATACAATTTAAAAATAGGACCTTCGGTATTTCTATTTCCATTATTGTGTCTTTTGTTAAGACATTTAACAGTTTACTAAATTCATAGGGGTTTTAAATCAAAGATTGCTTCTTACTCTAAACTTCTCATAGAGATACCAGGCACTTTTTTGAATGAAGGCTGAGAATGGACTTGAACAGAAACACAAGAATTCTGCATTTCTCACAAAATTCTTTCAGTCATACTCAGCAGAAAAAAAAGAAAAGAAAGAAATCCCTGAAGAAAGGCATAGCTTCTGACAATTCAGATACTTCTTTCTATATTCCTTTGTAAAGTATTCTTGTGGTTTTTTGGTATAATTTCAAAAAGCCAAGTGGTTAAAACTGTTCTTATTTCCCTTGAAAGATGAGCATCTGTCGAATGCAAGTTGAAGGACAAGCAGGTATTTTTGAAACCTGTCACATATTATAATTCTACCTTTGGGGATTTCTTGGTAATATTCTTTTGATCAGTTTGAAAGGATTATTCTGAGAAATCCTATTCCAGGTATTCTTCCTGAGACAAGAATTTTGTGTTTGCTTGCATGCCATTTTGCTTAGGATTTTCTGCATCTAAAGCCCTTTTAGCCTTATACTGAATTTTAGAAAAGATCTACACATTTTTCATTGACATTTCTCAAAGTTACATTTTGGTTACTTTTTTTGCTGTTGTCCTATGTCACAGACCAGAAGGTTCTAAACTTGCAAACATGCATCAGGAAGATCTTAACTGAAGATCATGATTTTTAGAGTATGGGCTCTGTCTAGGGTGAACAGGAGAAAAGGAAAGGAAAATGATTAGTGAGTTCTTGTCCATAGGAAACATTGATAGCTGTATCACTGATAGTTATACCCTTTGGAATTCTTAACTTTAGTATATGTGAAGTTTTTTAGATATGGTACTTTTATTTTCTTTCATCTTGACGTATTCAGAGAGTACTGCAGCTACAGCCAGAAACTGAAACATGTTAGTGTTAGATGGCAATAGTGCTATTTTTGCTTTTCTTTTTCTTTAGTGATTTTTTGCTAAATCTTGACTTAATATTATATGCGAATTTCATTTATCTCATAAATATTGCAACTTGGAAGCCTGCAAAAAGAGAACAAAAAAAATTCAAAATTATTTCAAATGCGTACTTTTTATGTTTTTATAATTTTAAATCAATTTTGTAATGTTTTAATTTTATTTAAGGACAGTTGGAACATGTTCAAAGACAGCTTATTTGCTTTTTTTTCTTCCAGCCTTACTTCCCGTTACTGGGAAGCTTATCTGAATTATGGACAATATGTGCTATTTGCAGTCAACTAAAATCCCAGAATTAAATAGATACTGAAAGTATACAAGAAAAACACCTGATTATTTTGTGTTCAAAGTTTATCTTAGTATACAATATTAATTTTATACATGAAGCAATTAATACAGAATAACCAGACTTTATTCCTCACTGATTGATTTGCAATTGTATCTTGTAACTATTTCAGATATGAAAAGTTTTGTTTCACAGTTACTTCTTGTGTGCTAATAGTCTAGTCAGAATTGCAATAATCTGGAAAGCAGTCTCTGGACTCTTCTGTGAATAAAACTATGCAATGAAAACTATTCAAAACTGAGAAAAATTTATCTTAAATATTGACCATCCTGATTTAGATATGACTCAAAATAAAAGGCTATAAAACTAGCAAGTGCAGTAACTTTTATTTATAGTTATAAGCTGAAGTCACAAATCAGTATTTTTTTATTATGAGCAAAGATTTCTGTTTAGATTGATATGTAACTAATTAAGAGATAACAAGCTTTCTTTAGTTGCTATGTCCTTACTGAAGACAGATAATTCTCAACAGTATTTAAAACAGATTTTGTCTTTGTACTTTTTCCTGCAAGGAGCTGCAGTCTTTTAATCCAAAGTGCTAAGTCAGGGGGTGTGGAATGACACTCCTGAGTTTGTGCTTTCCTCTCCTAAGTGCAGCCTCTGGCAGCAGCCTCAACTGTTTGTGTGGCAAAAAACCCAGTAGCATAGTGGGCTGTGCAGAAGAGATGCAAGAAGCTTTGAGAAAGAGTGATGTACAAGGAGTAAACACTGCTCTGAAAATTACTAAAAAGCTATTTTAAAATCATCAGTGTGCAAAAATTTCTAAATACATCAGTAGTAGAGAGGGAAAAAAATCAAGGACTGCTCTGAGTTCCTCTGTGTTTGACCTTCTTCTCAAAGTGAGAGTCTCCTGTTACTATTGAGCTTTGTGGACCAGCAGCCAGTGATCAGAGAGCTGTTGTTGTTGTTATTTCAGTAATGATTCCAATGTGCCTAGGTATTTTAGAAACATTCTTCCTGTCTCTCTATCATTCTACAGAAGATGCAGCAGAAGTAAATTTTTTGTGTAATAATGAATAAAATCTCACAACTCATGTAAAGAAAAGCAGGTTTTATTCTGTCTGTACAACATTTATATTGTACAGAGGAAAATTTATATTTCATTGTGCAGCAACTGAAGAGAGGCAACATTTTAATTTAGCTCCTATATCCCACTTTGCTTCACTGACCACAAAAGGCTCAGCTTTCTAATTTAGACACCCATGTGAATACTTGATTAGTGCTTAATAAGAATTATTTTATTTTTACAATCCCATAAAATAATTTAATTTTTACTCCATATTTTATATGTAGAACAGAGACAGTGAAAGATTAAGTCAAAACTACCTAATCATTTTGTGTCTCCCTGGAAATGTGCTAAGTGCTACCAAAAATTTTTTTGCAACTTAGTTGTCTAGCATCACATGGGAACTATCCCAAGGAGAATCCAGCACTTGTGCTGTAGGGAACACCTTGTCTGTTACCTTCATGGAAGATGACCCATTCCCATCTGGCAGTCCACATGCTTGGACACTGTGTGTTACTTCATTCTCTCTGCAAACAAAGGAGCTATCTTAAAGATACCAATCTTATTTGTTATAAAACCCCAAGCTGCTCCTGGAGTAGGCCCTACAGTGTCTAAGTGTTAAAATCTGTTTATTTTATTTAAGACTAAGAGCAAGATAATGTTTACTCCCCAATGTATTAAGAAACTTTTACTAATAATGCAATCAGTTGATCTTAACAACAAAGATGAAATGTTATTCAGTGATGGGAAGGTTGTATTTTCTCAATTTAAATCAAAGTGTAAATGCTGGATACTAAATCTTGGGAACAAATAGTGAAAGCCTAGGACAGACTTCCATTGGCAAAATTTTCCAAATCAAGCCCATGTGTTTTTTCCTCTTGAATTTAGATATGGTTAAAAGTGGAAAAAAACCAAAACAAACCTTCCCAAAACCTCAAGGTATTTCAGTCTCAGTTGTTTAGTGTATCAGGATGAATAATAACAATTTTCTCTCTGGGAATTATATGACTCTCAGGGGAATTAATAGCAGGTAATTATGTAAATAAATTAATATCATAATGATATTCAGGAATTCATTAAGACCCTGCAGGAAACATAACTTTGACTAGTAGTGTTGACTTTACAACCCTAATGATATTTTAATATTTTGTGAGTATAGCTTAAGTTCAAAGGATTTTTGAATTGTTCCCATTTTACATCAAGTGGAACAAAATCTATATGGTTCAGCATAGGGGTTGAAATTTCTTCTTCAAGATACAGGCCTGAAAATAATTTAGGAGTTTTGTGAATATCTGTCTTAGAATTTTTTCTTGTTATGTTTGGTGTCTTCACCAGAAGGGAAAAATGTCTTTGCCAGTGAGATATTTCACACATCTCTGGAATATTGTATTCAATTTCAGGATGTAGAGAAATGTGACACTGTTGGTGCCTTTGTTGTGATGCTGTGATGTCCCATAAAGTAAAATTTAACAGTGTCCATACGTCTGTGTCCCTTGTTCATGAGTCTAAAGGTTAGGGTAATAGGGTTATTAAATGGAGTTCTGGGCAAAAGAAAAACAAAACCCTCCAGTCTGTACACATATGCATTGCCAGATGTCCTATCTCAAATATTCCAATCATATAAAGTCAACAAAGGGTTACTGTCCAGTCCTGAAAAGAAGTCAGTTTCCCTAGCAAAATTCAGATAATTTGGTAATATTTCTGTGCATAAAGGATGAACAATTGAATGTAGATGTATGAGAAAAGCAATTAATTCTTGGGTTTGGGATATATGAGTGAGATGGATAGGTAGTTCTTTGTTTGTTAAGGCTTTCGCTTTAGGCTTCATTACTCAAATAAATTAAACAAAGAGCATATCCTACAACAGTGCCAGAAGATAAAAGAATGTTTCACTTACATCCAGATACTGAACCATGTTCTGGAAGCAGTAGCTGGGAGGGTGAGGGGATTTTTGGTTTGTGTTTGTTTGCTTGTCTATAGGAGTTTCACTTGCTTCTGTTTTTAAAAGAAAAATTGCAAACATCAATACATTAAAACTCACAATTTGATAATGAAGCTCATTCATTTTCTCAAATTTTCTTAAATTAATTCTCATCTAACTTTTCTTTCAGGTATCTAAACTTATGCTCAGGTATCATATTTTGCTCTTCAATTTTCTATCTTTAAGTTTTAAAAACATTTACTAGGAACATTATACAGAACTGAAATCCCTATGAGTTATCTGTGAATAGAATATGACAGTATTCCTTAAATTTTTTGAAACTTACAGTTTTCTCAAGGTTCTTATTAAAATACAAAAAAATCAAAGCTACTGTAGAGGAGGTTGAGGTATTTTTGAGTAAAACAGTAGTTTTCAGGCTACAAAATGCTGGCATATTTTGTTATAAAGATCAATAATGTTATGTTGCTAAATCATTTAATTTTGTTTGGAAATGTGAAAGGCTAAAAGGCAGCAAATAAGCTTTTGGCTTTGGTCTTTGCATGTAATTATAATTCCATGATATTATTCATTAAATTATAATGAATATGTGGTTAGAATATGTTTTCAGCATACAAAGAGAGAATTTGAACTTGAAAGTAAAATTCCTAGAAATCAGTAGAGAATATAAGGTTGTAAGGTGAATAGAAAGAGTGATCTGATTAAAAAATTCTGGGAAATGTTTTGAGTACAGAGCAAAAAAGTATAGTCAGTTCTAGTGAAAGCCTACAACTAGATGTTCTTTACTTTGAGTATGTGAGTAGTCTTCTGGAAATTTTAAGCACTACACACATAACGTAGATGTTATATACAGAGAAATACACACACATTTATATAAAACAGAGAAATGTGGCTGAGGGAAGTATATGGCAGAAATTGAGATTTGCTGCTTGCACTGATAATAGAATCAAGTTAATATGAACTCACCATCATCAGCATTACAATGTTTAGTTGGTCCCATTTCTCGTTAATCCTGAGCTCTTAGGCATTCTGGTCATTTTATAACCACAAATCTCAAAGATGAGATTCAGCACCTGATGAATCATTTAAGGATTTCATCATTTGTGATAAGGGAAATACCTGCTATAGCTTTTAATTACTTTCAGATACCTTTTTTTTTTTCTATTCAGAAGCATTTATGTGAGAAGTGATTATGCAGGATGCTGTAGAAATGTTTTGCTTTGAACGTGTTTGTTCAAAAAAAGTAGGATATGCAAATTGTTGTGTTATTGATTGTGCTGTTCAATGGAGAGAATGAAAAAATGTTTCTTCAAGTAAAATATTACTGCTTCCTATCACTTATTTTTACTCACCACAGTACACATGAAAGTACAGCAACTTGTCAAAGCTGGGCTAAAATCGAGATAACCTAAATCTGTTACTTTCTGATGCATTAATTTTTTTCTCTATATTTGCTATTTTTCTTTCCTTCTGCAACCTGTTTTCCTACCATATTTCTATCTTTTTCCCCCCCCTTGTTCTTGAAGTCTTCTCTTACATTCTCCTTTGCCCAACCCTCTTGTCCTTGCTGTTTGAATTTGCATGACACAGTTGGGATGGGGTTTCATAGGTATGGAGCAAAGAAATGTTTCATCAGCAAAGAGGAATTGAAGTTCAGGTTTTGTCTTTTTTTCTTAAATGTCCATGTGGTAAAGTAGGAACAAATTTTTGAAAACTCTTGTCGTCTCTGAAATCTTTTGTGGATTTCAGTCAGCTTGTGAAGAACCAGTTTGTGATGTGAATTTTTCCAGGGCCCCTGGATTTGAGCTGCCCTGCAGGGCCAAACATCATTCCACTGCGCTGCTGGTAGAGAGCTTTCCGGCACCCAGCCAGCCCTGCTGTGCTCATTGATGGTACAGATTCCTGAAAACTCAAGTGAAAAACAGTTTCCAGATTTTCTTTTCTGTGCAGAGGGCTGGCAGCCATAACCAAAGCTGTCAACATCTCATTTTTGTTATCCTTCTAGTTTTTAAAAAAATTATTTGGTTTGGAATTTGGGGGTTTTTCTATAAAAGAAAAATTTCATGGTTTAGTCAGCTTCGTGCTTAGCTCACCTTGGAATGCCCCCAAAAACCCAGTTTTGTTTCCTGAAGACATATTCTGCCTGCCTGTGGGTGTTTCCATATTTTTTAATGGTACTTCTCTTTCCTATTTCTGCCATTTATAGAGGTATAGTGCCATGGAACACATGGACTCTGCACTGTTTTCACTATTGCAATGTCAAAATAAAGCTTGTTTCGGTTTGAAAAGACAGGTCTCTGCTAAGGAAGTCAGGAATTTTTTTAAATGGAAAATGTAAACCCCTTTCCTCCAAATTATTATAACTTTGAAATTGAGGGGTTTTCAGACAAAGATATGGGAACAGGCATAACAGTTATTTGATAGGAAAATTAAAATTAAAATGCAGCAATAAAAAAAAAATCACTGATAGAGTCAGAATACAACCTGACACCCTGTTGGTCAGGGTGTTGGTAGCAGTCTGATTAAATGGTGGCTGCAGTCTTCCTGGAGTGACTAATGTGGTTCTGTTTCAGCAATGATCCTTAGAAGGATGTATTTTCCTCTCAAGGTCTAGTGGTGGTGTAGATGAGCCTGGTCTTCCTCAGGGAATCCAGTGGAAAAAGGCTGCTCTGATGTTCCAAATTTCAGTTTTCTATTTAGGTAGGAAATACTTGGTTCCTCCCCCTGGGTGGAGCATCTCACAATGGGATAATGCAATTTTATCAGTCATGCAGTGAGACTTAATGGCCCATTAACAGAAGATATGTCCATGGCGGAAGGATGGATTGTGGAAGAGATAAAGAAAACTGCACTACCTGGTTTTAACAGCTGGCCCATTAACAGAGGGTATCACCCCCAGAGTTATGAGGGATGGGTCATGGAAGAGATAAAGAACACTTTCTACCTGGTTTTAACAGATGGTGATAGAATACATACTGCTGGTTACATCTTGCATTGCAACCTGAAGCAATCTAGAAGCATAGTTGGGTTTTTTTAGAAATTCAGGCACATAAATTGTTTCTTCCTTTGATAAAAAAGCAAAACATAACTATCAAGAGCATAACAGTGAGTATAAAATCAAAATGGTGAAGAAAAAGTGTTAGTAATTAAAGAAAGTTACGAAAAAAATTTAGTCGTTCCTCCTACAGGAAAAGAAATATCATCCTACTATTCCATGCATTGCCCTATTTTTTACATCATCCTAGAAAGAGACTATGCTGAAGAAATTTTTGTACTCATCTCTGAATAGATCATTAATTTGGATGGAGAATTCTTCACCTGAATTGAGGTGAAGAATTAATTTTTCCCTTAACTAAGTTAGATTCTCTGGTATATATGTGATGATATTCTTCAGTGAAGTACAGGGCTTTTTTCTCTGCTTCACAGAGAGCTGAGAGACTGCAGGCACCTTTTTGTTTATCTGGCTGAGGATCTAACCACCATCCTTCCATCATTTCTGCTCTTTTGTTAAAGTACGAAAGCTTGCACTTTTTTTCACTTAATAACATTTCAGGCATTTCTGTGCCTCCTTATTTCAGAGATAAATTCTTTAATGCTGAGAATTTCTTTTTAATCCTTTATTGTAAAAAGCATTTTCCCAAAGGAGATTTTGTAATGTTCTTTCTTTGTCCACAGAATTGAGTACTGTAAAACTGCTGCACACTGTCCTATTACAGGAAACTAAAACCATTTTGTCCAGTTTTACTTACACACTATTGTTAAGCTGTGGGCTATTTCATTACAATATTTCTATGAATTTATAATTTAACTCTACCATTATTAATTATTGATTAGAATGTAGTTGTTCTTTAAGTACAGGTTAAAAAATTGAATCTGCATCTTAATTTTCCATAGCTTTGTTTCCAAATTTTCCTTATCTTCACTTTTCTCTAGGTTCTTTAACTGTGTAAAGAGATTTATTTTGAGTGTCTCTCTGGTGTCCCTATGTACAGTGGGGTGGCTGAAGCATATTGATAAACCCAAAGTGAAATTTAAAAATCACACAATTTTTGCTGAAAATTCTGCTGAATGATTTATTATTTATTGAATTCATTAATTTTAAACTTTACTAATTAACCTGTTAGAAACACGTTATCTCTCCTATAAACCTGCCCTGTTAAATTTTGAAAATTATTTGGAGCTAAACAGAGTTTCCTCTTAAGGAATGAGAAAAATCTTGATGAATATGTTTGAAAGCTCCTTTCAATGTATGTTCAAAAACACTGTTTAGAAGGGATTTAGGGACTTATTTTCTTATCTTTTTTTCATTCTTATTCTGTTGCTGTCCTGTGGAGCACTACCTTTGAGAAAAGCGGTTGTGGCTAATAACATTCCCAGTCTTTTTATTGCAATGTGAGCTGAAATATGAAGCAGCTTACAGAAGTCAGTATCCAATACAAGAAGAGAAATGGTTTATAGAACAGAGAATTTTGGAGCTGGGCTCAGAGACAGCGTTTTACAGATAAGTAAGCCATTTTGGTCATTTTCCCAGTTTGGGTTAAAGAAGAAGCATGATAGCTAGTAACAATATTTAAATGATTTAATGATATCAATAATCTGAAAAACTTGTTTAATTTATATAGGTATTTACACTTTTTTCTGGAAAAAAGTAGTTTTGGAAGGAGGTTTCTTATTGTAAAATTCTATATTTTGTTTATTTTTTTAGCTAGAGATTCACTCCCTGTTAAAAAAAAAAAAAAAAATCTTCTATTAGAGATGTACTTTTAAATCCTATTGGCCAGAAAAGGAGATTTTACAGAAATTATACACAATTTTCAAGGTCCTGTAAATTGATTTTTCAGTCTTGCAATAATGGATTTCAGCCTGTTCTCCATTTATTTAAATGAAGGCTGTGTTTAAAAGATACTGTTCTGGTGAAGACTAAATGGAATGTATTTTATTAATATGGGACTAACTTATTCTCTGTTGACTATGTTTATGCATTCAGCAGAGGTTACTGCTTCATATAGCAACAGAAACCCTTGAAATGCCAGTACCTGCTGGGATCAGTTCCCCTTCTCAAAAAGGATTGATAAAGCACAAGTCAGGGTGCAAATTTGGAGAGCTACAAAAAATACTTTTGTGTTTGAAAATCTTTTTCATCAATAATTTAATTAAATTATGTAGAAAATAGAATGTCTTCCTATATTCAGCTTTCTTTGACCATAACACTTCTAGGAAATTTTAAAAAAACCAAATATGCCCACACAAAAACAACCAGCAAACCTCTACATTTAATAGGGTTCTGTCAAGATTATACGAAGCATCATAAAATTAAAACATTCCCAAATGGAATTTGATTTTCTCTTGAACTATGGAGGATTATCTTGCATGCTCAGTAAAATATACATTTTTAAAGGAGTCAGAATTTTTATTCCCTCCATGAAGTTCTGTGATTCCTTGAACAAGAAAACAGGCTGATGCTCAGAAGGATTTTTTTGTCATCATTCAGTGTATTCTTTCCTTTGTCTTCTCTTCAGCTCATGAGAGAGAACTGTTCATTTCCTTATACCACTCAAATGTATAAGTACTTCAAAGACACTAATTAATGTCTCTTACTATCTTATTTTTGAGTGCTGTCATCATCATTTAGCACATCAATTGCTGCAGTACAAAAAAATTAAGGTGAATGCAACTGTTAACATGCTATAATTTTATGAGCCCACCAAAGAAGGGATCCTGTGCATCTTCCTAACATCTACCACCACCTGGGTCTACTATGCATGGTACAAAATAATTAGTCTTCTAAGATCTACTTTTTGAATAAGTAGTGTCTGAACATGTAATTAGCCATTCCTATAACTGTAACCAAAAAAAAAAAAAAAAAAAAATTATCTCTTTCAATATTTTGATGACTATAGTTTGCAACAGTAACCCTTATTCTTTGGCTTTTTGCTCCACTATTGATACTTATTTTAGGATTTTATATGTATTTCTTCAGATGCTAGCCATATAGACACTAGAACTGATTGTTTTGTCTTTTTTCTTTTCCTTAGGCATTTCCTGGAAATACAAACTCTGACAGTGTTGTCCGACATGATTTACAACATCCAGTTATTGCTCGCTATGCAAGGATAGTTCCTTTGGACTGGAATGGAGAGGGCCAAATTGGGTTAAGAATTGAAGTCTACGGTTGCTCATACTGTAAGTTTTTCCATGATGATCCTTTTTGTTCTCTCCTAAATAAAAACACTCTTTGAATTTTGAATTAAATCCAGATGTCAAAGATTTTTACCTTAGTTCTAGGATTGCTAGTTGCGTTACCCAGGACTTCATGAAATTCTTGGAACTTTAATTTTGACTCGATCGTTTGTTCTTCTCTGAAAGATGCAACATCAGAATTTCCAATAGTGCTTTGAAGTTGCTCCTTTTCATCCTCATGTTTTCTGTTGTAGAAGGCTTTGGCTCTTGTATAAGCTTGATTGGGACATTTGAGGAAGAGATCGTATTCAAACAAATACCATGTTGGTTCTTGACAGATAAAATGGAAACAGGACGTAATTTATTGCCTGGTACAAGATATAAAATTAAAGCAATAAATAAGAATTCTATCAGAATATCCCACATTGTCTAAACATGTTTTTCTGAGGTATTTGAGGATTTGAATGTGACTTCAGAATTTCTTCTGAAATACGGCTGAGCAATGGTACAAGTGCTTCCGTAGTTAAGAGCATACCTGACAATGCTTTAAGAAATTAGTTTATAATGCCCTTCCTTAAATTCAATCTAGCCAGTGCTTAAGTCTGCAAACCTGCAAAATTGAGTTTATTATATCCTATGTCTATGCGTTTTTTAGGTGATATCCTGGATTTGTTGGTATTTTAGCTGGAATATGTTACTTGAGAGTTGTCTTTTAATAACCAGACTTTAGAATAAAGTAATGAAGACTCATCATTGACTTCAATGGGTGACATAAGACCTATTGGAGCCCTTTGCAGTTCTGACTAGCAAAAAAAAGCTGTGATTTCAGTTGGGTTTTTTTTTATTAGATATTCAAAGAACTCCATACTTTCCTTCAACACCAGTAGAACCATGAAGAATAGAGTTTTAATATTATCTTTCTTATTTCCATACAATGAATGTTTTAAAAATATATGTTGAATCAGAGAATTTCCCAACAGCTGCAGGAACTGAGTTGAGAAATCAAATCAAACTTTCTGTGGTATTGTGATGCCGTACTGGGGATACACATGGTTGTTTGAAATATTTGCAAAAATTCAAGAGCAGGACCTGCTGCAATAAGTCAACGCATAATGGTTTTAAACTAATAGGGGTCCAATTTAGCTTAGATACAAGGAAGACGTTTATTAAAATGAGTGTGCTAGAACACACCACAGAGATGGTAGATGCTCCATCCCTGAAAACATGTAAACTCAGGTTAGTTGGGGCTCTGAGGCACCTGATCTAGTTGAAGACATGTCTGATTATTGCAGAGGGATTGAGCTAGATGGCCTTTAAGGTCCCTTCCCACCCAAACTACTCCATGTTTCTATGATATCTGTTGCCTGAGAAACTCTAGGTTACACTAAAGTTAATTCTTACTCAAAGAGAATTGAGCTTCTGAAGCTTCAGGTACAACTCTGATTATTCAGCACAGGGCTCTTAATAAACAAATGTTTACCATCATACTGCTAAAATGTTTTATGTGCTGTATTAAGTATACCAAACACTACATCATGCCTAATTTTCCAACATAATAAATACTTGCTTCCAAGTATACCTCCTTGCTTGTACATCAAATGCAAATTCAGGGTTTAATACAAGAAAACAACATCTAGTTCACTGTCAAATACAACTCTCTTAAACAGAATAAAATGTAGCAGAATCAAACAAGAAACCCCATGATATTTTCTGCAATATTTACACATAAAAATGCTACATATTGATGAAATGAATAGACAAAATGCTGTAGGTATGCAACAAGATACTTTTAGCAGCTTAAAGTAAATGTGAGAAAAAGTAAAACACAGCTTGCTGACAAATTTATTTTAGTTGTTTCTTGCTGAACTTTTGGGAGAGAATAAAAAGCATCTGCCAAGGACACAATGTATGGAACCATAAAAATACTGATAAAATGTGTCTTCACAGAAGAACTAACGTGACCCAATATAATTTCATAATTTTACTGAAAGAGTATTACTGGTCTGCTTGTATTAGAAAGTATTTCAGTAATCATTGGAGATTTTAAAAATGTAAGATTAAAAATAAATGTATTCTGATTTTATGTGTAAAGGGACTTTTTTTTTTTCAACAGCTCTGCTACAGTGCAGTGTGGTTTTTACATGCAGGAATTGGGTTGCTCCCAAAAAGCTATCAGTAGAGAGCAGCAGAGCAGTTGAGAATAAAAACAAAAAAAATCTCTGTGTAAAGAGAGAGGAAGGCAGCCCTTTTGGTATGGATACTGTAACCAGGGAGTACTGTTTACAAACTGCCAGCTTGTCTTCAAATGAATTATTTGGAGCCAGGTGTAAATGCTGCACCTTTCCATGTAGATGTGTCCTATGGCAGAGGCCAAGTTTCTAACCTTTCGAATAGAAGTGCATATATTTCCATATAAATATAAGCACTGCCATTGACCAGTATGATTTGCAGATTAATCCTGCTGTCATTTAAGGAAATAACCATTTAGATAATCACCAATCTAAAAAGCCTGATTAAAAGACAGGCTTATAGTCAAATCTGCCCAAATTTTTGAAACTATTACCTAACTAAAAGGCTATCCAATTCATCACAATTTAAATTCCTATTTTAGTTAATAAATTATCATATTTTTTTTTTTAGATATTTTCAGGGACAAAAATCAGATTTTCTCACATTGCACACCGTCGTTTAATTTCAGAAGGCTTTCCTTCTTAAATTGGGAAGCCATGCACAGTGACTGTAAAATCTCTTTCTTTGCACATTGCTGCAACCTGGTCATTAGCCTCAGACCTTTAACAATAATGTTTCCTGATATTGAACTGCTTATTCAAACATCAGGTCAATAATTGCCATATTGCTGGTTCCTATTTTGTTTGTATATGCATATAAGATACACATTTAACTTTTTTGTACAAAGGGTGAAATCTATGTCCTTCTTTGCTCTCCAAATCAAGTTTAAAAAGAGCTGTTTTTTCCAGAGTGCAATTAGACTTCAAATCTGTACTCTGAAGAAGTTAATAGCGTTACCAAATCTTCTTCTTTTAGTTTTGGTTTATTTAAAGTTAAAATCTATTCTGTCTTTTAAATTTCATCTCTGTATTTTGTGTAAATGAGATCTGTGGGGTTGTCTTCTAGTAACGGAAGAGTTCACAGAAGTCACTGGAAAAGAATTAGAGCCTTACTCTACAATAGAGTTCAGAATTATATTTGTTTTGGTTTTTTTTCTATAATGGAAAACTGACTATATATTACTTAAAAAAAAAAAAAAGTATTAAAATTGGGTAAACAACTTGCTTAATAGCTAAATAAATGGAGAAATTGCATGAGCAAAATAAGCTTGAAAAATCACAATAAATAGACCAATATATAACATAAAAATCACTTTTTGGTCACGAGGACTTTTAGCTTTTATTTTAAAATTATGAATTTTATAAACCATAAAGGGAAAAAGGATCTTTATACTTGAAGTAACCTTATATATCTAAGAGCAAGTCACAAAGAAAACAATATAACCAAAGTTAAAATATCCACTGAAATCAGTTAAATGAAAACTCATGGCTGAATTTTATTTTTGCTCTTTTGGAGATAGAGAGCAATGGCACATGACATGGATCTTCCACCATGTTCACTTTCACGAATTTTTGAGACAGGCAGCAAAGCCATGGCATCTGGAGGCCATGAAAACTACAATGTAATACTTTTACTACTGATTCATGAAGATCATAATAAGCTCCTGCAGGATCATTGCCACATGAATAGTTCCCTTAATCACCCTGTGGCAGATGAATGCCTACCAAAAAAAAGGGGCAATAAACATATTATTGCATAGGCTTTGGCTGTGCTTTTCAAGGTAACTGGAAGAGGCCGCCTGGGTCATGAAATCCTATGAGTGGAAAACACTCCTGATGCCTTTATTCATATAGGAATTTTTATATGGCTGTGCTGATTTTCTGGATGTAAACAGTACATTGGTATCTTTTTTGATGCAATTACACATCTGATGGTGAGAATTTTCAAATTCCAGATTACTCACTTCTGAATTGTAGGATATAATTGAAAAAATCAACACCTGGATACGGCAGAAAGCCATGCAAATATTGAATATACTCAAGACAAATAGGTGTCAGGAACAATTATAAAGCTCCATAAATGGCTGCAAGCCAAGCTATTTACATTCACTGACCAGTTCTATTTGCTAATACTTAGGAAACAGTGGAACTGAACAAATGTCACATGACCCATATTTGCAAATCTTTTGGTTTTTATCATGTTAGCTCTACTATGTGTACTGCTTTGTCAAATATTACAGTTTCAGTTTTCCAATCAGAGACTGTTCTTTTGTTGTTGTTTTTCAGAGAGGGAGGGAAAAGAAGGAAAAATAATAAGCTCAGTCCTGTGGTTATTCATAAAATAATGATGAATTTTTCTATGGTGAGCATTTACTCTACAAATCATAAACTGAAAAAATTTAGGTCATGAAATCATGTTACAAGAACTAAAATAAGATTTGGAGGTGCTTTTAAGGAGTGAGCCAAATGAATATTTAGAAGAACTGATTAGGGAGTATTGAAGTGGTAAAACCTGTGGGCTGAACAGGTCTTTTGGTTGCTGTAGGTAATCCTGTTTGCCTGCAGTGACTTTGAGTTAAAACACTGTTTCCTTTGACAGTTAATTCTGCATTCAACTATACTTAGGT
Organism: Muscicapa striata striata; assembly: GCA_030060385.1. Lineage (NCBI taxonomy): Eukaryota > Metazoa > Chordata > Aves > Passeriformes > Muscicapidae > Muscicapa > Muscicapa striata. Next base: position 1,292,471 of record JAREIS010000101.1, read on the forward strand.
GCTAGGAAATTTGCTTATTTGAAGTCTGCTTAGCTCGGATTCATGCTACAGGCAGTTACTAACTATCCATGCGTCACTTGCTTTCTCCCATGGTTGCCATACACACTTAAAAGAGAAACTTCCATGATAATCTTTGATATCCAAGTAACAAAATGACTGTTTAAGGTAGATGAGAGACCTGCTTTATTTCCCTTTTGTTGAATCTTATCAAGTTTCCCCTGTCCAGATTCAGAGGTATACCCTGGACATTTTGCTTCACTCTCATATAGCATAAAGAGAAAAGATGGTCCGAAGTCCCTTGAAGTGTCATGATTCTTATTGAAATACCTTGTGGTAAATAAAATAAAATAAATAATAATGTGTTAATAAATTTATGCATACATGTTTCTGCTCTTACACTTTTGGTATGTGTGTGAAATATAAATGGTTAAGGTACCTATGTAGTCCAGTAATCTGCATAAAATTTCCTGGCTTTTCCTATGATATTCTATTACTTACAATAAATGTGTCACTAAGGTCAGATTTTTCTGTCCACCTAAGTCATGAAACTTCATAAAAATATTAATTGTCAGAAAGGAAGAATAATTTTGAAGTGTTCATTTGGGGAATCATATAATATTTCTAGAAACTTTACTAACTTGCTGTAAGTGACAGTTCTTTGAATATACTGGAATTTTAATGTGGGAGAAAAACAGAAATAAAATAATCATTTAGCAAAGGCTGCTGTGAGCTACGAAAGCTTTCTTTGTGTCAGTGGTTTGGATAGTAAGAAGTTCTGCTAAGCATCCAAATGTTTTTCCCATTTTCTCTTAAATTTCAGTATTTCTGTCCTGAGATCTTCTATGCCTATTTAGGCCTATATGTTTGATTTTTAGCCTTCATCTTTCACAGCTCATCAGTGGCAAACATAGCTTGATATTCTCCTTCTGACATTAAAGGTGCATGGATGAATACTCATATCTAAACTATGGAGAATGAGGGAAAAGAACTGTGAACTTTTTCCTTTGCAAACATTTAAAGATGTGGTTGAATTTGTGCTCTGTTGGTAAGTTTGCTTCCTTGTTAGTGTATTTTTTCTACCTTTTTGTCAGACAAGAGATTTGGTTTTTTTCTTAAGGTCATGAAAACGGAGACCTTTCATCCTCTAGATAGTCTCAGGTCATGTTAGTCATTTAACAGTAGAGTTTTTTAATCTAAGACCAAAAATACCCTCTGTCCTTATATGTATTCTCAGTAAAGATTGTTCTTCTCTATGGTCTTTCAAGGAAAGAACAGTTGTGATAGTTCCTATATACATGTTCATATATTTTGACATGAAAAAAAAGATGAGAATATGCTTCAGTCCATTTATTACCTTCAGTTGTTAGCATTGACAAATATAGGCCTCTTTTGGTAGTAGATACCACTTAAATTTTAAAATAATTTTTTTTAAAGTTGTGTTTTGATTGGTGTTCTTTTTCTGGGTATTTTTGTTTGTTTGTTTGTTGTTGTTTTTTTGGTTTTTTTTTTAGTGCATTAAGAAATAAACTGCTAATAAACTTTTAAAATCAGAAGATTCAGGCTGAAACAGAAAAAAATATTTTCAAATGCCTTATTTTTTAATTTTAACCTTTTTTTTCTAGATCAAATATTTCAGAAAGATTCCAATAAAAGGAATTTATAGTAAAAAAATGTTTATGTTTAATTCTCCATCTTTTTGTTGATCTGATATAATAAGAGTTTTTTTTCCCTCTCTCAACTTTTAGCATCTGGTAAAAAAAAAAGAAAAAAAACCATTATTTTCCACTTGTAATTGTAATGAGGCTACTGGCAGATATTCTCAAGTACCACAGCTTTGAGAAGTACAACAACCATGTGTATTCTTTACAGGTTCATTTGTTAGCTGGCAATGAAACCAGTGTGCTGGTTTCAGCTGTGGCAGAATTGATTTTCTTCAGAGTAGCTAGTGTGGGGCTGTGTTTTGTATTTGTGCTAAACACAGGGTTGATAATGCAAAGATGTTTTTGTTGTTGCTGAGCAGGGCCTGCACAGAGCCAAGGCTTTCTCTGTTTCTTGTACAGCTACACTGATGAGAAAGTTGGTGTAGCATGGGAGGCTGGGAGGAGACACAGTCGGGGCAGGTGACCCAAACTGACCAAAGGGGCATTCCAGACTGTATGGCATCTTGTTCAGTGTATAAAGTGGGGAGAAGAAAGAGAAAGAGGGGGATCTTTGAGGTGATGGCATTTGTCTTCCCAAGTAACCATCACACAAGAGGGGTCCTGCTCTCCTGGAGATGGCTGAACACCTGCCTGCCCATGGGAAATGGTGACTGAATTTTTTGTTTTGCTCTCCTTATCAAACTATCTTTACCTCAACCCATGAGTTTTCTACCTTTTACTCTGCCATTATTTTCCCCAATCCTGTTGGCATGGGAGTGAGTGAGTGGCTGTGTGTGGCTTGGTTACTGACTGGGGTTAAACCATGACAGTCAGTTAGAGAAAAACAAGTATATTTTGTATGAATGCATGACTCACCAGCTTGTTCAGTCATATTCCTACAGAGTTTTTGATTATGCTTGAATATTCTTTTAATCATTCATCATTTCCTTTAGAAAGATGTAAGCAGCTGGCTTGTTTGAAAATATTATTTTAATTATTTTTGCTGTTCAATGAAGGAAAATATTTCCCTACTGTATAAACAGAATTTATAGCTAAATTGGATAAAATCTTGCAAGGTTTGATGAATGTTTTTTAAAGTCAGATCTGGCTGTTGTGTAAAAAAAGCAGACTAATATTTTCTAATTGCTTTTCCAACAGCTGCCACATGCACCACAGAAGGGATCTTCCATAGAGTGATCTGTAACCAGTTAATAGGAAGATGGGGATTTGAAACATGTCCTTCAATAACCATCTGAAAACATCAAAAACAGAAGCAGAGCTAGAGTGTGCTTTTTCACAAAGTAAGAATGATAGCATTTAGGTAACTTCAGTCAAAAACTTCAGTCTAACCACAGTAGGCTTGCCTTCAATCTTTTTTGTTTTTGCCTGAATGAAGGCTCATGATGGCTATGCCCAGCATAATTTTCCTGCATTCCTGTAAGTGGTGATTGATCCATTTGTCCATAGTGACTTATCCACTAGAGAAATCAGGTAGGGCTTTTTTTTTCTCATGAAACAAAAGAATTCAGCAGGTTCCAAACTATAGGTCTTGGTTCTACACCATTGATTTGGTGCCTGAAGGGCCTCACTGGTTTTTTTCTTGAATGTCTGAAATAAAACATATTAAGGATGAAGTTACTTCCAGACCCAGTTCCATTTATTCTGCGTTTTCTCAGAAGTCTAGGTGAAGATGATGCATTTTTTTTTTAAGGCATGGCAAGTGGAATCTTACTTGTTCTTATTTCCTCTCTGCCAAAGGTTAGTGTTCTCTGATTAGAAAGTGCACATATCAAAAAGCCAACATTATTGACAGGAAACAAAAAATTAACTCTTCATAGTAATGCTTTTATAAGGTTAAAACAAGTCTTGGAGTTTGCAGATAGTATATCCCTATACAGAGTTATGTTTCTAGACAAAGTCCTGTTTCAAAGCTGGACTCTAATCTTCGTCAGCCTGCCTTTGGAGAGTTAGGTCACTCTGATGCAGAATTCTCCCTGAATCCTCTAAAACAGGGAAAAATTCAGGTTTTTTCATCTCATAAAAATGGCATTGTAGGGCCCTTCTCTAGTGGCCAATAAGGGTGCCCTCACCTTTCAATCACTGCTGCTTTTGCCCTTCAGAAGAACAAAAGAGTACAGCTGTAAGGGACCTACAACAGTCCAATTGCTTGACCAATTCAGGGTTGACCAAAACTTAAAGTATAGTAGTATTAAAGATGTTATTCAAATGCCTCTTAAACATTGTAGCTCTGTTAATTGCCCTCGCCAGGCTGTAGGGAATGCTTTTTAAAGCCAAACTGAAGAACACATTGTTCTGCTCCTGTCTGTATATGCACGTTGTGCCAATGCTTGTGAGCATCATCTCTGAAACAGTCAGAAAAGTAAAATGAAATCCTGTTTCCAGTTGTAACCTTTGTGTTATGTCTTTCAGAGACCACTGGCATTTCAGACAAATATTAGCATTGTTATTCGACTCATGGTGACCACAGGGAATGGAATAGAATAGGAGGGGACAGAATAGAATAGAGAAACACAACAGTTATGTTTTGTTATACCCAGAGTTCTGCATGAGAAGCTCTGTCCCAGGTCTGACAGGACCAGCCTAGAGAACAGCTCTCTGCAGTGCAGGTGGCAGGGACATCCAGGAGACAGGGCCAGTGTCATTACAGCTCTGGGACAAGACCAGAGCTTTCAGTTTATCCTATGTGTTTCTCATACTGCCTCTGTTGGTGTACAAGCATTTTTGAAGTGCTCTTAATTTCTCAGTCCTCCCTGGCGCAGCGTACATTTCCCAAAAACACTTCCACCCTGGGACACTGGCTTGCTAACCCTTGCCTTACCTTCAACTTTCCTGATGGTATCCCCACCCAAAGAAGGAACATTCACCTTTCACCTTTCTGTCCAACCTCTCCTTCAGATGCAACTAACTGGAGAGTGAGATAAAGCTACTTGCAGTGCCCTGATGACATCTATCCAGTCCAATAATTTTCTTTCACTAAAAGCCTATAAGAAAACAAACAGTCAAAAAAACTTCTAAACTTCTGGGTGTGTTTTTTGTACCAGTGAATTATACAAAAATAAACAAATATTTGGCATAACAAGGCAACATCCTAGATTCCAAGGCTTCAGTATGAGGGTGTCAAATATCTCCTAAGCTTTCTGAGATTGGATTCTTCTATGCTTTTCTTTTAGTCTAAGTATTTCTAAGGCTGTCACAAGCAGTTATTAACTCACAATGGCAGAGGAAGTGTTCCATGAAATGCGTATGGAAAAATGTTAGCTGTATTCAGATGTAGCTCTTTTTATTAGAAGGCTTGACACACTATTTTAGGCTCCATGATGCTGGAGCATTTATGGTTTTGTTCTGACTACACAGAAAAACAATGGAAATATTTTCTCTTGAATACAGTTTAAGTTGAAGTACTTTTGTGTATGGTTTCATCTGGATATTTAGATTGCTTCCTAAATTGTTCATTGAATAGAAAAGGTTTAGGGAGTTCACTTAAATACCTGTTTGTACTTGATGCAGATTGAGGTGAAGAAAAATCCTTTAAACAACAAGAGTTGGGATTTTTTAGAAATGCCACTGTGCATCAGAGATTATTAAAACCTTTATAGTGCCCTCTCTTTGTTATAGTGCATGTAATAATAGCAAAATGGATGTAGAAATGTGAGGAAAAAAAAATATAGCTGTCTTTTAAAAATTAAGAATTCATGGGTCATGTAGAATTTGACTATCCTCTTGGAATTCATGGTGGAACTGGTTAAATACTGGAGGAAAACTTTAAATATGTTCATAAGTTTATGCACATTGATCTGAAATTCTGTTTTAACATTTTGCAAATTTTCAGTCAAATGGCAATGACAAGCTACAATCTAAAATGGCAACTGTAAGCAAAGAGTGAAAATTCACATCCAAATTTGGATTTAGTCTTTGTATTTTCATGGTGACTTGAATTATGAGATCTACATTCATTAAAAAGAACATAAAGTTATGTTATATGAACCATAATTATATGCACATATACCTATTTCAGGTACTCAGTCTGACCTGTTTCTAAAAAAGCAGCTCCCATTCCTATCCTGTCTAGAAACTTACAAAACCAAGCTCCTCACATGAGTGCTTAGTAATTCTGTAATTTAAAAATATATCTTTAAATAATGAAGAAAGCTCTAGAAATTTTGAAAATCATGCAAGTCAATCCAAAAATGAGAAAAAAAGAGTGATTTTTATACTTTCTAACTCTGCATATTCCTAAGATTTTTATCAGAATTTCCTGGTTTCATATGGATTACTGTTAAAAAATAATGAATATCTTAATAATAAATAATAAATATTAAAAAAAAATTAATAGCTTATGGGATAGGAGTTGTTCCTACAAATCCTCTAGAAACTTTCTTGCTTAGTAAAGTTTCTATTTTTACATTTCCAGATTGACAAAGCAATTGGAGTTTAATTCTTTTAGTAGGGACATGTTCTTTATTACTTTTTGTTTCCTAATAGACCATATGTGTTTAATTGTCCTCTTGGTCTTAGATAAATTGAAGAACTTGAGAAACTGGCTTTCTAAAACCACAGCTATAAAAAAAATCCTTGGAGGGTCAATAATTTCCTTACCTAAAAAAAGCCCAACAAATTGATTAGGAAGAACTGCAATTTTTGTACCAGACCTATATGCAAGGCTGGCAATGCTGTTTTTGTAGTGATTTGTTTTGGTAATTAGCTTTGTTTACAGTGAGTCAGACCCAGGGTATTTTGTTAAGTGGTAATGAATGAGTAAAGAGAAGCAAACTTTCAGTAAACATATATGGGCCAGAGAAGGTAGTTGCTCATTTTCTTCAAGGTGGGAAGATGTTTCTGTAGATGTTGTAGAGGATGTTGGCAGTAGTGTGATATGAGAAAAGCCTGTTGAGCTTATGTCTTACAGTAAATGGTTTTTAAACTGAGGCAGCAGTTCTAATAAACATAGTCAGTACTGCCCTTTTATTGACTGCTGTTCAAGGAGAGTCAAAAGGAACCTAGTAAAGCTCATGTTTGAGCTGTTTATCATTGCAACCTTTCTCTCACTGACCTAATTTTTCTCTCCCTCCCATTTTTAGTTGTTTTCTCCAAAAGTCTCTGCTATGACTTCTGTTCCATTGCTTTAATAGTGTATAGTTCCCTGATTCCAGCCTTTCCTTGTCATACACACTGAAGAATTCTACTAATTTGAAGTAAATTTTGGAGGTAACAAAGGGGAAAGAAGTCTGTTTGAAGTTTTTTCACTGCACACTTTTAGTAAGATCTGGTAGCATCACACCAAAGGCAGTGATGATTAAATGCTTACACCATTTTTATGCATTGTGTGCTGGCAAGGCATCAAAGCAAACACAACTCTGGGTTATGTGGCAATTCTACTGAACATCTTTAATTTTACGTTATTCCACCTTAATTCTGACCCTAGGTTTGACAGCTGTGTCTTAGGATAGCTGCAGACACAGTGAATGAAATCTCCCTTTGTACCTCTGTATTTTCCACAGATGAAGTAGGGGAATTTGAACAATTGATCTTCTGTCATAATACAGACATTAAATACTATTTGTGAATAAACCAGCTTCTTCCTTTTATTAAATCCAGCTGTAGAAAGGAACTTTATCAAGCTAGGCAAGCACATACCTCCAGGTTATTTCACCCAAGAGAGATCTCAAATATATTTTCCATGTACTTTGAGTTTTATTTATGTTAGTAAATGGTTAGGAAAAGTGAGTGTTATTCTTGTATTTGAGTATGCAAGTTTCTTTGTTACTAATAGAATCCTTAGTTTTGAGCTGAAGGAAAAATACTTTGAATAATTCAAATCCCACTGAACCTTGGAAAAGCACCTCTCCAAAATTACGACAGGCTGAAAGATTTTTTCCTTTCCTAAAAAATTGTGATAATTTGTAAAGTTTACAGCTCAGCTGTAGAAGAAAGGCCAACTAGAAATTTAATACCCATTTTTTAAACTTGTTTTACTTTCTTGCATCTTAAAAGTTGAAAATACTTAGCATAACTGAGTTTCATTTGTAAAAGAATGAAAGTAAAATATCTCAACAGCTAATAATATTTTTCTGTAAAATAAGAAATCTTCTTGTCTAGTTTTCACAAATTTTACAAAAAGCTTTTGATGTAATTTATCTTAGGATTTTCTACATTTTTCTATTGATAGTTTTAAGTCAAAGAATCAGCAGGTTCTGCTGAAAAAAATTCTGATGCAAAATTTTCATCTATCCATACTGAATCCAATAATAAAAATATTTTAAAATTTGTGCCATAATTTCTTTCAAAGAAAATTTCCTTGGTCTTACTGGGGTGCCATTTCCCTTGGCTGGGGAACAATAGTAAAACTATAGATGACAGCTTAACAGAAATATAATATTTAAAATCACAAACAAAATTACTTGGGACATTTATAGAAAATTGCAATAGTTCTCTTTTTTATAGTTTTATGCATGTTTTCTCCTGCATTGCAGTAGAGCTTATACAATTCAGCTGTTTAAGAATGTTGTCATAGAATGTGTCTTGATTAATTTTTTTGTGTGTGCTCTTCCAGAGTATTTCAGTTGGTTTCTCTCAGCTTTCTAGCCTTACTTTTTCTTTTTACTATTAAAGTTTCTGAATTTTTTATATCAAATTCTGGATTTATATGTTTTATTTAATCAAACCTTTAATTAGACATTTTACAGTTAAAAAAACAATAAAACTTACATTAATATCCTTTATTCATATTTGACTGTTAACATTACAAATCTTAATTCTTTTTTCCTCATGATGGATAAGAGATGTGGTGGAGAAAGAAGCTAGCATTTTCTGAGGAAAGAACATTTTGATTTTAAGCTTCAGAGGAAAACAAGTTATGACCATTTACATTGAGGATAGTGTACTAAGTTGGAAAGGAAAAAATGTTTATTCAATTTTGAACATTTACAACCGTGCATTATCACCTTTTAAAAAATACTGGCCAGCTTTTGTAATTTTGTAATTTGTAAATTTCAGGATACACTTAGTAACACACAAACCCCCTCAAAGCTCCATGGGTCTTTGCAATCCAAACAAAAAATTTGTCCATGTGTTTCAGAGCAGAAAATGTTGAGTGGGACATTTTAGTCTGCCACTTGAAAACTACAACTTTGTGAAAGTAAGACTCTTTGGATTTTTCAATTTTCTTTTGGATTTTTTCAATAAGACAATCTAGAATGACATATAAGGAGAAATGTGTTTTACCTGCTTAGAAAGCTTAAAATATGTAACAGTAATGCCATAATGAAAACATATTAACAATTAATGCATGTCATATTAAAACTGTATAAACCCATGGAGCTACAAGTTTAAAATAAACAGAAGAAAACCAAGGTGTCTATTTACTGTTTAGTCTCAAAACCAAATTTTAAATTCACAATATCCCAGTACATGCTCTTGCTCTCAAACAAGATGAGATCCAGTGCTTCCAAGAAGTACATTAACACTGGTAGTACAGGGATCCATGGATGAGCTGATGAGAGGGCTGGGTTGTCATGCCAGTGGCCAGCCCCCAGTTCTGTAAAGTTTCTGGGGCTGGAAATAGTCAAGCTTTGTTGCATTCTTTGCTGTTGTGTGAGAGAGACAGGTGGACCTTTCAATTTTTGGCTACTCTTATTTGTCAGTTTCATGTCTTTCACAGCAGTAGGGACATGAGAGCATTTCTACATCCCATTTATTTCATTGAAATTTGCTTGGTATACTTATTAGCATTCTCATCCAAAACTCCATAATGTGAAGGAGGTGTATATTTTTTTTGTCATGATGTCTAGGCCTTCCTTTCCAGCATGAAGACTAGCATACCAAGATCTAATCTTCCTGTCTTGTTACATGATGAGAACAATAATGCTGCTTTCAAAATTTACAGGCCTAATCTTAAATTTCTTAGTCTGGTTTTCCAGATTTAAAAGAAAAACAAGTATTTTCAAAGTTCCTTGTGCCTATAAACCTTACAGTAAGTATTGCACATAGCTTGTTTTAAATGCTTTGAATAGTTAATGTGTGCCATTTCACACAGTTGCATAAAGAGTTTGTCAGCATCTAGGAATCAATTTTGGGAACTTTGCATTGAAAAAGTCTTCCTAAATGTTTTCAATTTTACGGCCTATATAAAAGGAGCAGGGTTACTCTGACTCTCTTGATACTTAAAATAGTTTCTCCAGAATGTTGTGATAATTGGGCAACATTTGCTTTTCAGTGTCAGATGAGTCACAGATTAAAGAATTACTTGGGTTATGGCCTATTTATCCTAACAGGATGCCCAGATTACAAGAGAAGCCCATTTTTAAATGAGATGTTACTGTATTGACCTACATTTGTTACCTACAGGGATATTTACTTGCAAGATAAACCATCAAAGTAGGAACAATAGTAATACTGATGCAGCTTAATGTTCATCAGGATTGTTCTAAAACCAGCTTGACATTAATGGCATAAAAGTTTGAAATCTACTGAATGTCATATGAGATAAATATTATTTAAAGACTATGCTGCTGTTTCATCTAAGATAGCATTGCATTTGGATCTACTGAATCTGCATCTTGCTCACTAATTAGAAAATTATTAAATAAGCTTTACAAAATTTGAGTGTTTTGTAAAATCTGTGGGTTAAAATGAAATGGAATGAAATTGTTCTAGGAAAAGTGCAAGAAAAAAACCCAAAAAAACCAAACAAACCAAACCCCCCCGAAAAACCACTTGCATTATGGAGGCACTGTGATTTTTTTCTGCATCTCTCTGAAGTTATTACATTCTGTGTTTTCTCTAATTTCTTTAAAGCTTTGTATGTAACGTTGTCCTATTTCTCCTATCTTTTTTTTACACAAAATTTCATTTACCCAGGTACTTAGGCTGACACCAGCACAGCTTTTCATGTAACTGTGCAAGCCATTGTGATAGGCTTTGACCATGAACCCAGGAGTGACTCTCACATAGCTATTAAAATGGGATCCATTAATTACGTTGCCTATCTTTGAGTCAGTGAAACAGAAGTGCTAGTGCATTAGTAGTACCTTCCAGGTGTTTGTTCTTCAGAGCCATCAGCTCTTCCTCAAGGAGGCCAAAGGACTCCTGCAAGGTTACTGATCCAACATGAGTAAAGCATAAAATAATGAAAATACTTCACATTTTAGAGGTGAAAATAAAACTTAAATATTGAAACTCTTGGAAATAAAATAGTATATAAGAAAACTGCTGGTAGCCTTATATAAGTTTCTGCTAAGTGATATAAATTTAATTCTTAGCCTTCCTAAAGTTTTCTTTACAGAAACATTATATAAAACAAATCAGAGTTAAGTACTATGCCAATTAAGATTGTGCTGTTAGTACAGCATCACAGTGCTCCTAAAAAGAATTGTTTAAAACTATATCTTTCTTTCAACAATTTGGAGGTTGTTTCTTTGTCCCTGACTGTCTTATACAGTTCATTTGGTACTCATATGAGTTGGTTTTCATTTTGGATGAACCATAATTTATTGACACAGAAAATTAAATTTGGAGCAACTATATCCTCTTGTCTGTTTTCTTGAATCTGTGTATCGAATAATATTCCTTATGTTTTTCTATATTTCTACTCAGGAGTTATTAATTTAATGAACAAAGAGAGTTGTTTCGTATTTCTTAGAAAATCAAAATTCCCATTAATTTATCCTACATAAAGATAAAGACTAGAATTTATAATGAAGTTATTTTTTTCCATGGGAGGCATTGTCTGGCAGAAATTCAGCAGTGTTTTGGATAAGCTGAAGAGTCTTTGGTCTCTCTACATTTATTTACTGCAGTTTGCTGATAATAATAATTAATATTCACTGCCTGACCATGGTATTCAGGACTTCCTCTGGATGACAGAAAGGTTTCAGAGAAATAATACTGTTTCATGTGTTTTATTGCACTTGGTACTTTTCTTACTTTTCTAGTGCAATTTTTCAGTGTAATCAGATTTTTAAAGTATTATACTGGTGATGTAGGTAGGTAAAGAAAAGCAGCATAAAAATGCCTAATAGTATTCAGAACAGCAACATTTAGGCAATTAACCCTGTATTCTCTGAAAAATCCAAAGTAGTTTCTAGCATTGCTAGCAAAATATGCTACTAAATCAGATCACAATTCCCATCCCGTATTTTCTCTTGTCCCCAGGTCATACAGTGTTAGTAATTCATCTCTGCTATGGAATAATGATGCAAAGAAACATTCTGATTCCTCTAGAGGAATTTCCTCAGGTTTTGTGTTTATTTTACAAAAATGACTCTGTTTTTCAGAAATCCTTTTTTATTGAATATGGTTTTAAGGGAATGATCAGTTTGCAATTTGGGTTTGGTTTGTTTGTTTGTTTGTTTGTTTGTTTGTTTTTGCACTTTTCCTAGAACAATTTCATTCCATTTCATTTTAACCCACAGATTTTACAAAACACTCAAATTCTGTAAAACTTATTTCATAATTTTCTAATTAATGAGCAAGATGCAGATTCCAGTAGACCCAAATGCAATGCTATCTTAGATGAAACAGCAGCATAGTCTGTAAATAATATTTATCTAATGTATGACATTGTAGAAAAACATGGTCATTTAAGTATTGTATCCTATACCTTTAGTTTGAACAGATGCATGAACTTCCTCAGCAGGATCTATGAGCTTCTGATGACTTCTGTTATTTATGTGGCAAAGTAAGTCGTATACTTATTTGAAAAGCAAATGTATACTTGCTAACATTTGGTAAAAAGGGCATTGTTACCCATAGATTTATATACAGGAGGAGTATTTTTCACAGAAAGAATGAGTGACTATCATTACCATTAGATAAGTACATGCTTCCATTAGAATTGCTCCATGGCTGTCTCTACTCCCTATAAAATTCTGGCAAATTGTCTTGAAAGAAACAGACCTCCCAGGATCCCTGTGTTTCTGGTGTTTAGTAAGGGAGCTGTAAAGAGCAAAGCAAAGGGCAGCCAAGTTTCCATGCTTCCTATTATCACAAAACCCAGGCAAATGTCTCCTGTTTTAAAAACACTGTGATGCGCACAAGGTGCATACACTGACAAAAAGTGAATGAGCATATATAAATCCTTGACATTTTTCACAAGCAGAAACTAAAGTTTTAGTGCATTGTCATATTACTATGTATTGCTTAATGAAAAGGAGCTGGTTTTAAAATATTCCTTTTTATTTTTATAGATGAAGTGTGAAAGCATAAAGAAATTCTGATAATATTCAGAGATTTTTTTCTTGGAATCAGTACTAATTGAATTCAACTACACTGCGTATTCAAAATCATTGGCTTGCCATTTATTATGATTGCTCAGAAGGAAAGAGAAATATTTAAAAAGTCAAAAAAATAACACATTGCAGTTCAAGAGGCATGAAGTATTTGGTTTGCCTTCATTGTAAGAATAACATTATCCTTCAACTGTGTCCACTGTTTAATCAGAAACCAAAACCACCTATTTATACAACGGATGATCTCTTTTGTAACAGCTCAGTACCAGTCATATCATTATGTTATGTCCTTTTATTATGGCACGTCCTTTGGTAATAGCAATATCCACACTCTTAAGATATTTTTTTATGGAAACACCAGTGTAGTCATTTGGAAGCTTTCTAGAAGTAATATGGATTTTACAAAGAAAAAAAAATTATAAACATCTAATGCAGGAAGGCATGTTAGAACTGAGGTACTAGGAAAATTGCATAGGAAAATTGCACTGTTAGCTTATGTCAGAAAACACTTCTCAGTTTAATCTGTTTGCTGAAACAGAGACACAGAGAACAGCTGGGCTTTGTCCCTCTCACTGTGGAACTTAGGCACTCAGTGAAAGCATCCTTTGGGAAAAGGCTGTGAGAGGTGGCTTCTACAGGAACCTGAAAGGAGATTGTGGCAGGGTGGTGGCTGGTCTCTTCTCCCAAATAAAAAGTGATAGGCTAAGAGGAAATTACCTCAGGGGAGGTTTAGATCAGATATTAGGAGAAATTTCTTCACCGAAAGGGTTACAGAGCACTGGAACTGGCTGCCCAGTGTTTGACTCATCATCCCTGGAGGGATTTAAAAGACCTGTAGATGTAGTGATTTGGGACATGGTTTAGTGGTGAAGAGGCAGTGTTAGGTTAATGGCTGAACCCGATGGTCTTTGAGGTTGTTTCCATCCCAGATGAATTTATGACGATTCTATGATTTAAAAAGCATAATATTTTTAGAATGTACATGTCTCTTTGATGCATATAACAAACACAGCCACTTTCTTTCACTGGTTCCTGAGTGTTCCCTGGTAATGAAGACTTGCCACATACCAGTTGCAGTATATGTGCACTCTCTCAATAGTCTGTAAGAGATAAATTCTTCCTCTGGCAATAGTAGTCCAGTGTACTTAGTGTATTGTATTTTGTTTTCATTTATATCTTCATGGACATTTGTATTGTGAACTGTCAAATGGTGTGTGGTCATAAAAGCCTGGGAAAGAGACAAGCAGGAAAAAAACTATTCTGATGTTCAATTTGTAGATATAGTTGAACACTTCTGATACAAAATATTAGTGTTAGATACTGACTTCAGCAAAGAAAGTCATGCATGTAATAAATCATCAAGCTATAAAAAATATTCATATTCTCAGGCCCCAGGTAGCAGCTGGAGTCAGAACTATCAGCATGTTCTCTAGTAGCTCAAGAGCAAGAAAAAAATATTTTGAACACTAAGGCTAAACATGTAATTTATACATTATGGAATCAACCACAAAGTATTATACTGGGATCAATATATTCAAAGAAGAATTTATAAATTATACAACTTAATCTTGTCTTGTTGCTTAGTGGTGGTCGTAGTTATTTTCATGCAGATAAGAATTTTCGTTGAGTGTAGCCTAAACTACACAAAGGAAGAACTTAAAGTGAGAAACATACAAAGGGAAGGTGATTTTCTTTCCAATGTGTTGCAGGATAAATCTCTTTCCATATTTAAATTACAAACTTATAATCTACAAATTTATTAGGAAACTAATAAATGATGGTCATTAGAAAAACAGAGAGAAGTCCCATAGTACCCAGACTCTTGCTGAAGCATGATAAGAAATGGCACTTAAACCATGACAAATACCTCTTCCCATCTGCTTTCCTGAGTATCAATCTATGTCTAAACAAACATATCTATCTATCTATCTATATCTATATATATATATACACACACACACCCTAAGGCAGACAGTAGAACAAAATGCACACTTTTTCGATTCCTGGTAGTTATCAGAAAAACTGTTTCATTCAGTTCCAAAGTGAAGAGATAATTTTAAAAAAATAGATTTGTGTAGAGGATTTTAAGGAGAGATACTACCCTGTTCATGCATACTTGTGAGCATATATATTAGACATTCTACCCTTTCAGTTCATCTTGTTAAAGTTGAAAATTATTTACCTAGGGTATACATTTGACAGACAGGTAAATATATGAACTCACTTGTTGAGATTATGTGGTGTGAACCACTTTAAATTTTTACTATGAGCCATAATGGAGTATGAGCCCATCATAGGTCCAAGCCTTAGACAGACTGTCAAGAATAGGTCTGGAAAAGAACAAAGAAAAGTAGATTTTGTAAGACATGGTGAAGGTGCTTCACAAGATGGAATGCTCCTTTCTTGGGAAGAAAAATTCTGCCCCGTTATATGGCCAGAAAAGTCTTAAAGTAAGTACAAGTTTTCTTGTGTTTATTCTGACTGCTATGCAATTAATTTCTAATCAAGCCTTATTTGAAGAAAAGTGATTTCCACTCAAATATACATTTTTTGTTTTGGATTTTGACTTCAATCCTCCAAAAAGGATAACTATCAGATTGCTAATATCTGATAGCACATGAAGTTTACTCAGAAAAAAACTAGTTGCAGTATAGAACTGAAGGTTGGTTGGAGACTGTGGTGGGGGTACCCAGTCCACCTTTTTCTGACTTCTCCTGCAAGAAGAGGAAAAATATGTAAGGACTGTGAAAACACTCATGCACTGAGATCATGACAGTTTAATAGAACAGAAAAATCTGCACACACACAAGCAAAGCAAAAAGAGAAATTTAGTCACTATTTCCTGTTAGCAGGAAGATGTCCAGCCTAGGAAACTGGGCTCAGTATGCCTAATGGTTACTTGGGTAGACAAATGCCATAACCACAGATGTATACCCCTTTCATGTCCTTTCTCTGGGCTGTGATTGCTGACCATGATATCTGTAATGGAATATCCCCCTGCTTGGGTCAGCTGTCTTGGTTATGTCCCGTCCCAACCCTTTATCCACCCCCAACCCACTGACATTTGGGAGTAGTGAGTATGTGGAAACAGACTCAAGTGATAACTTTGGAAGATTTCAAAGATTCAGGTACTTCTTTCTGTCTGATTTTTCTTACTCTGTTACTGATATTCACCCTGAACAGATAACCAGTGTAGTATGTAATCAATGTAGTATGTAATCTAGTACTATGGTGGACTTATCTATCATACTACTAGGATGGAAAAACATAAGTGATGTAAGTCAGGATCAATTTACAATGCATTTGTTATTTTGAATTCTAATAATATAGCCTACTCTAGTAATGCATGTCTTGTCAGTCATCTATTTTGAATGGCTTAGAATTCTTTTTTTGCTGCTGTCTGAACATATTTGTAGGTACATGTTGGTTTGTGAATCTAGCAGCATCAGAATACTCTGTGAACTGAAATGCAAGTATTCATTAAGTTATGCATAACATTAAGTTTTGGGTTTTTTTTAGTTATTTGAGGAGTCAACAAATTTAATAGGTAATTCAATAATGTTGTAAAATAAAATATTTCAGCCAAGAGTCATTTTCCTTTCATGTTGCAATTGTTCTGAAATATTATTATAGGGTCTTTATAAATTCATTTTTGAAAAGTAATCAGAGATTATAATCTATACTATTTTGATACCAAGTGTTAAAATGCATAAATGGATGCAAAGTTTAGCTTTGTAAGGCTAGAGAATACTGAGGAGGAGTAAGAAAGGGACTCAAATCATCCTTTCACTGTATATTCCATAGTGGATTTTGAAACAAATAAAGATGTGTTCAACGATTTGAGACAGCTTTGTCTCTGGTTGTGGAAGGCCTCATTGTCTTGTATTTCTGATCCTAAGGTATGTCCTAATGTACATACCAAATTTCCATAGAATAGCTTTGCACAAGTCTGTGTATCCAGGAGAAACAAGAAAGGGTTGGTGCAGCTGGGAAAGGAGAAATACACCTCAGGATCCTGAGATATGGCTGAAGTCTGGGCAATATGCGGGAACACAAGATAATTTTCTGTCATTCTCTGGAGCTTTGTTGGCAACCTGCTTCCCACTATAAAGCATTGATGTGCCAATATCCTGTATATCAGTCTTACTGAGCCTACTCAGATGGCATTTACAATTGGGCCAATACCTCAAGGCATTCATGCAGTGCAAATTGCAATTGTGATTGAAATGGACCAGGAAAAATTCACCTGCTTTGAGAAATTTTGTAGATTTTGGCAAAACTTATAGCCATCAGTGAATGAAAGCAAATGCGCTAAAATTTGGAAGTTTTAGCACAGTTCACAACATTAATAATTTTTTCTGCAGAACAAATGCTTTCTTCCTACGACTGCAACTTCCATGTAGTATATATGGAGAAGTTATTCCTGGGCAATATTTATAGGATACCCATAAATAGGATAACTGTCTTAGGTGAAATGACAGAAAGAGGTGTGCAGAATAACATCAGTAATTTTTCTGTTTCTATAAATGTGCTACACCCAAGGTAGCTTGTCTCTGATAATAATCACATCAGACTGAAAAGGACATAATTTTCCTCTAGAATTTGAGGCAAGGCAATCTGAGGTTTGGAGGCATTTTGTTGTTTATTGGAGGAGTTGATGAGATTATTGTCTTTAATAGCTATATTTATTTTATACTAAGTTAAACTATTTGTTACAATTCTTGGAATTATTTACATCAGAGTGCTTGGGGATACATCTACAAGGCACACAGTTGTCTACAGATTCTTATTTTATCAATCCTATACATGGGAGTATCTCTTCATAATTTTGAAAACCTTTCTAGCTGTCATTCTGGATCTTGAGGATTAGCAATACTATTAAAAACCTGGTCTTCAAATTAGGAATATAAAGATATGTTTCTCCCCAGACCAATGTTTATTAGAACAACCTAGATAAAAATAATTTTTTCCCCAGGCTTCAGATACCTTACATGTCATATATTTTGAAAAGTCATTTTTATCTTTTGTATTGGTGTTATGCTTAAAAATTTTTCCATAATAAGCTACATGCAACCGATGAAGATAGAAATTATGCTCAGTAAAACATAATTTTCAATTATGCAAGAAGCGCTTTTGTTTCTCCAATCAGAACATGAGATGTGAGATGAGTTAGAGCTGATTTTACTAGCCCACATTTTATCAGTGTAAAAATTCAAAATAAAGTGTTTCATACGTAATACAAAAAAAAATTCCTTTTTTTTTTTTTTTTTTTTGTTTCTATAAAATCAGATAGTATATTCGGTATAATAGTCTGGATTTTACAGAGGGATGGGGATTACTTTAATTTTATATAATTTTCTATTATTTCGCCTTAAACTTTTTAATATTTTTTTATCAAAAAATTGTGCTTCAGAACTTAATTTGTCATTTAAAAAACACTCAGCTTCAAAAATAAAAGCTATCTTAGTAGGCAGGAATGAGAAAAAGTAACTTTTAGAAAAAATTATATAGAATTTATTAGAATATTCCAGAAGCATAAGCTACTGAAAATCCAACAAGACAGTGGTGCCAGTTGCTTGCTATCTTATTTTTTTCCCATCAGACTATTAGAAATTTGATCTAATTCATTAGTCAACTCTGTAAAAATGCTTAAAATAATAATCACCCTTGACAAGTGTTTGTACTTTTTATACTACTAGTAATAGAGATTCATTGCAATGATGAAATTGCATTTTAGACCATGTTCTAGAATCTTCAATAGTATTGTTTTGTGCATGAAATGGAATCTGCTAAGATAGAAGAAAAGCAGTTTTGACTGATGGAGAATAAAGAAGTATCATGAAACACTTTAGTTTCCAGTTAGTCAAGATGTACTAATACCCATTTCCCAGCTCATCATGATAATGTATAATCTGACATATGAGATGCTTTAGAAATTTAAAAGACTTATACCAAACTGTATAAACTGGTCTAACAAGAATACTACATTTTGTTGATCCTGTTTAATTTTTGTGCTTGTCATATTTAAAGTGTTTATGACTTTTAATGACTAAAATAAGATACCTCTAAGTTTTCGACATTTTGTAGCTTTGGATGTCAAAAGGAGCCTCTCAATATTAGTAGATATCTGATAGAGAAGAGAAGCAGCTCACTGGCAGGAATAAGAATTATTTACTGGAAATAAACCACATCCTTCTTGACAAAAGCCTGATAAGGTTGTGAACATGGGTGGAAGATGAGACACTAGCAAATGCATGAACATCACACATAAGTAATTCTAACAATATAATTTTGAGGGTCCCACCATCCTTCTCCTCCTGCACTTTTTTGTAATTTCACTGAGTTATCTTTGCAGTAAAAAAATCTAATTAGATTGCAAAGAGCAGTACATTAATTAACAGATAAACTAACAGTATTAAACAGCTATAGTCTAGAAGCTGACTCTGGTCTTCCTAATTAGGCAGCTCTCTCAGCATGAAGTAGGAAAAGCAACTAACACAACAATATAACATAAAGGGCAAAGGGCCCATTATGCTGGTAGACAGTGAAGGAAAAAAAGGACAGAAGAAAAAAACCTGAACACCATTTATACTTTGTGATATACAACTGCTCCATGAGTTGAACTGAGATTGCGACAGTTATATATTCAGCATATTTGATAAATTCTAATGTCATCCTTTTTTTTTTAGGAAAAGCATCTCAAAGAATCAGATAGCAGGGATCAAAATCTTTGTCTTTGGTGTTGCCTTAACTGAGATGAGAGCTATGTAATTATTTATTTAGGCATTTAGGTAAACTGTTTCTTCCTATTCACTTTGTAGAACTGAGCTGGGCTTGATAGAGCAATAGGTTTCTTTTTATTTCAAGGTATTTCAACTTCTCTTTCAGGTTGTGTATTTATTTCATATTGTTCTATTGTTTCACTTGTATTTTACTGCTTAAAGTTCAATGAAAAAGGATTGTGCCTGAAATCTTTTCTGTACATGAAGGACATTCACTAGCTGAGAAATTACCATTAAGTTCAGTGAGATTTTTTGTCAGTAGTAGCTCTGGCAATGAGGAGCTAATATTGCAAATCTTAACTCAAAAGCTGGGTACCAGACTTTCACACATCCTTTGAGCAAAAAAACAGACTACAGAACTGACCTGTACAGCATACTCTGAAGATATGTGGCACATCTAGAAGAAGCAAAAAGAGATCTGTTTTCCCTCCCTGAGGTCAAAAAGAACCTGGTAAATCCTGTCTTTATTTTAAATTTAATTTATCTTGCAGCTCTTACAGTGTGAAACCAACTCTAAATCTGTTGCTGAATCAGTGTACACAAAACCTGTAAAAGACAGAAAAGAGAATTTGGACATTTACCACTGGCTGTGGTAAATGAGACAATATATTTGTTGTCTCTCTGTAAAAGTATAGTTAAATATCTTAATTATAAATATATACTTAAGTAAAAAGTGCTTTATTTCATCTAGTTAGAAGAAATGCAGAGCTGTTCCTTAAAAGAAGAGTGAATAAAACTTACCATAGGAGTTGGAGACTAAGAATTGTTGTTTATTATGAGGCTATTTTGCACTAAACAAACAAAATTTGCCATAATATGGATATTATGATAGGAGATCAGCTGATGTTCTTGAAAGTACTGCTGTTGCTGAGTGATCTAGTCTAAAATTCAAAGTGTTATTGATACTACTGAAGCTGAAATAGCTTTGGTAGTGATGGGATTTTCTTGTAATAATTCTTCAGTGTAGACAAGGTCATCTAAAGCAGTTTAAGAACCTTTAAATGAAGAGAGTGTACAGTCCATTTGATCTCCCCTTGGCTTTAATTACATCTGCCTGCACAGCAGTGCTCTAAAGGATCAATGACCTTCAGAAGAAAACAATTCTCAGGACTCAAAAAGTTACTTTCAGAAGGACCCATCCTTATTAAAATTAATTAGTGGAAAGTATATGGATTGAAGTTTTTTGATTGTTCTTGGCTTTGCTTGTTTTAATTCTTATTATATCTTTCTTTAGAAATAAAATGCTGAAAATATATTTACTTAAATATATTAGAAAATTCAGTGAAGAATTTTTTTGGGGGGAATAGAAAAAGAATAATAATTAAAATTCAATAGGAACTGGGGTTTAAGATCTTGTAAGCTTATAATTTTCAGTATGGCTAGAGATTTTTTTCCCAAAGGCCATCAGATCATGGAGAGATACCCTACTGTTGTAAAATAGAGTTCCAAGACTATTGAAAAGCTCTTAAAGGCCCAGGTATTTCTCTACAGTGCCTTTTTCCTGCATTTTGAAGTAAATGGAAGATTGCTCTGAATCTTCCATTTACTTCAAAAGTAGATGGAAAACATAATCCTTTGAAGAAGATTCACTTCCCAGAACTGTCCCAACAGGAGCTTGGTGTCTGCAAGGCCGAGCAGAAAAAAATTTTTGTTGAGTTCCACATGATGTGATATCTCAGGTTCAGCAGCAACAGCAGTCATTTGCAAACTCTTTAATTAACTTAGACTGGCAGTGTCAGTGGATTTTTATCTCTGCAAAATTCTTCTCTCATTATCATACACATCATGCAAAATCCTTAAAGCATCCTGAAATTAAAAAAAAAAAAAAAAAAAAAAAAAGCCAGCATATATTTTACCTTTTACCTTTCATTCTCCTTGTGTTTATTGTTTGTTGTAAGTAAGCCTGACTTTCCACTGAAACTCAGTTGTGTGGAGGGGGAAATACTACTTTCATACAATAAGAATAGTGTCTGATTTCTCTGGGAGTTTACAACCATTCATCAAAAAAATAAACAATAATATCTATATTTTATTCCAAAATGAAAGCTATCAATATAAGCAGTTTTATATAGTTATTTTTCTTCTTCCAAAAACTCAGGGCTACTTCCTGAGCAGTTTTAGGATATATAGTTTCAGTGTCTTCTCTCTTTGGGATTTGATTTCTTACCTTATACATCTCCTATAAAACACTAAGGACAGTCTTTCTGTTATTTAATGCAGTGGCTCAGGCAAGCACAATAACAGAGAAGGAAACACAATCCTGGCAAAGAACCCTACAGGTTGAAAAAAAAAAATGTAGCATTATTATACAGATTACATCTGCTAGAAGTCACTGAATTGGCGCTTTTCAACAACATTTAGAATTTATAAGAATGTTATTTTTAATCATTCTCTAAATCCTGTTAATGTGCACCAGTCTACTCAGTTTCAAGATACTAGCAATACAGAGATACTTACCTAAAGCAATAATGTTGGACCAGAATAATTCCATATTTACTATGATGCAAACACAGAAATGTATATCTACACCTTGACAGCATTGCATGTACAATTTTCATTGTCCATGTATACAATGTATACCATTTGTTGGCATTGTTTGTGTTTGCTTGTTGGTTTGAAAATGCAAATTGAAAGGAAGATAAAGATTGTATAAAAATGCATTTAACTATTACTCATCAGAGCAAGTAGATTTTTGGTTTTGTTAAAAAAACTAGTGTGAGTCATTTATTACAAGAAGAACAGAATTTTTAATCAGTAAGAAATTGTTTTCTCTGTATTTGTAATTACGTATAAATTATAGCTCATCTTCACTTGCTACACATTAAATATTTTATGCATTTCTTGTACCTACAACACTGCCTTGATGATGTTAAATTTTCAATTAGCAATTCTTATATTTTGATGAAACCCCCCAGAAAGGAACAGGCTGTAATCTACAAGTGAAAATTAAAGGTTAAAAATAATTTCAGTACTTATGTAGAAGTTAAGGGTTTGATTTTTTTAGCAAATACTTAGTGGCTTGTGAACAGAATTTGTAATTTTCAAAAATTTTCTTATTGTAGTCGAATAGTAAATAATAAGTTTATTCAAAACTAAAATTTCATAAGCAGAAAAAAGCAATGGAGACAGTCTAGGAGGGGTATTTTTTTTTTTTAATATGCATGAGTCCTCCACTGATCGATAAGATGGCTCTTTGTAATGAATTGTATTTATTATTAAAATATCTTTTTAGATAACTAATTAGTCAGCAGTGCTCAAATTGATGTAAATTCATAGGAACCCAATTACAATTTTAAATATTTACATAAAATGGCTTATTTTTCTCACACTGATTTCTGACAGAGTAGATTGTTCTTAACACTTTTGAACATCAAAGACACATTTCTGTAAGTGCTGACCCCCTAACCACTATTTCAGAATTTACTTTGCCTTATCAAAAGTGAAAAAGAGAAATGTATGTTTAGATTTTCTTTCCTTAAAAGAGAATTGATACATAGCACAGAAGTTAGTTGTCTTTGTTAAATAGGTGGAAGTCTGATCTTTCACTTGTATTTGTGAAGGAAACACGGTTTCTGATAGAACATCTTTAGAAAGTCAGGAGTCTGGAAAGTGACTTGAGCTGCTGCTCAACAGCTTCAACAGCACTTTCACTAGGGAAAATACTAGGACAAGAGAAAAAACAGCACTGGCTGCACAACAAGCATGCACAAACTAAACATGAATTGTCAGGTTAATAACCTGTTCATGGATTTCTTCTACTAAAGACTTATATTTTAAAATATACTGACAATGGTATCTGTATTTATATTGGTATTGATTTTTTTTTGTTTTAGGATGCTGCCACATGGACAGAAAGAGTTCACAAATGCTTATGTGTCCATTACTTATTACCTTGGTTAGAATTTTTCTGTTTTGATAGTCTTCTCCCATATGTATGAAGTTTTTCTCTCATAGACTTGTAACAGTAATTTGTTAAACCCAAAAGAAAACAATTTTCCTTCACAAACCAAATCTGTGTGTGGATATATATAATCCAAGATACGGCTATCACATTGCATATTAGGTTGTATTCCAGTGTAGTAAGCCAAGACCACATCTGCTATGTGCTTTACTTACTTGATTTGTTCTAAACAATGTTGTCTGGATAAAGGGTGAAAAATAACTTTCAAACACCAGATTCATCACAGCCAAATCTGCAGGGAAAATTTCTCTGAATTCTTTGTTCCAGCATAAAGGAAGAGCACTAAAAAATGGAATGTGGCAGTTTTAGGCAATAAAATTTATTTCTCCACATCTAAGTTTTAATAAAGCATCTTCCCCTTTTATTCACGTGTAGCATTCATTGCTTCATGATTGAACAGCAGCATCTTAGGAAGCTGGAGTAAATTGCCCATACACACTTGTATGCATTTCTTACCTACCTGGAACAATCTTGAGTGTTATTCTCCCTTTCTTAATGAAGCACAATCAATTCTAGCCCAAGTAGGGGCAATGAAATTTCATCCATTGTGTGAATATTTATATTTGCTGTAGTGACAGTCGCTAACATACAGAGCTGGTTGAATTATTTTTAAGAATCAGATACGGGGTTTTGAAAATTACTGTTGAAAAATAATTTCATTAATTACATTGTCTCAAAAAATCTTGCATAATTTGAAGACTGAAAGAAAATGTTTTTTTCCAATAATTTGCAAAATAGTTTGGCCACCTCTGATAACAGATAAATGGTCCCAAAAAGAAAAATGCTCCCATCTGAAAGAAATGTTCTATATATGCTCTTACTCAGACTCCCTTTATTTTTGGAAAAAAAACAGAATTCTACAAGTTTTGGTGAATTTTTTTTTCTTGGAAATGCAGCCTTATGATATTTCAAGCATTACAGACATTTCAAACTGATTAACCAAAAATGCCATTTCCTTTCCTTATTTAATCTGACTCTTCTATTAAGCAACAGATTTAGCTTTTATTTCTCTGTCAGGAGCCTGTAAATTTAGAGACAAACATGAGAAAAATGTTTGAAGAAATGAAACAATAGTTTTAGATTCCAGTATCAATATTTACTTCAGAGCTTGAAAACTTAAATGAAATTAACCCCTTAGTTCAGAAAAAGTAAATCAGTTATCATGGATGAAGAATTGAAATCATAAGAGTAATGTACTTTGTGATTCTGAATATTGAAGCTGCTGCATGTTAGTCTGTGTTAACTAGATGTAAGCAGGTCCATTACAGTCTTCCTGGGAAGAAACTCTCATCTTACTGAATTTTTTAGCTTTTAGTGATGGAGAATAATCCAAAGTTCAGGAAACTGAATTGTTTGAAGGAAACTTCACTGTTTGAGCAGGGATACCTGAAATGCATGGTACAATTCCTAGGAGAGAACAGATAGTCACACAGCTGAGATACCATAAGCAAACTTCTGCGGGAGAGCCTGCTCAGGGAAGTGAGGAATTTGACGGTCTTAAGCTCTGCAACACCAGAAACTCTTGAACTGTAAACCCTGTTAGAAGTTATAGATAAGTCATGTCTGGCTGGAGGAAGAGACACACAATATATCACTGACCTTGAAAGTGCAGCCTGATAAACATGAGGAGAACACTTGCTGTTAAAGCAAATCTTCTGTTTCCTTGTTCAGTTAAGGAAAAAAGGTGAAAATCCAGTTAACTGAAAGTCAACACTTCTGGCAGAATTAAATGTACAAATAAACTGAGCATGTGGGTCACAGTGGGTGAAATCTAGAAATCCCTTTGAACCTTTATGATTTTGTGACTATGTGCTCCTACTTCGATGTACCTGTCACATAGAACATTTTTGTAACAAAAATGTTTTTTCCCTCTCAGGGAAGTAGCTCACTTTATATGTGTGATATAATGCAAGTTAAGTATTTCATATTGCTGTATATTGAGTCTTTCTGCAATTTTCTTTCCCAAAGTGTAAGTAGTGTTGCAAGTGATGTAGTACCATCAATCCCTACATTTTTGCTAATTGTTATTCAAATGCAGCACTCATTCACTTAAAATTGGTAACTTTATGCCCCTTTTACAGTAGCACCTTAATCACTGGAGGCTGTTTACACATTAAATTATTAGACTTCCACTGAACCAAGGCAGAACCTAATGAATGTAGATAATCTGAAAAGAAAGCTTTGACTTGTAACTTGAATATGAGTGGGGCTTTTAAATTGAACACACTAAAATAAATACAAAGGATAAAAAACACAGGATCCAGCCATCAGAATGTTCACCCTCGATTTATGCACGACAGATTTTGGGGCTCAGATTTTATGACTTACAAGTTTGGAATCCAAACACTTTCTTACATCACTATGTGCAAGACCTCATTGAGTAAGGAGTACAGTAGAAGTATGCATGATCTTAGATATGTTGGATGTTAGGCAGATTGTTAGGCACAATCAAGTTCCAGTGGTCTGCTTTTCCCATGTTATGCTAAACACAAGGTATTTATCTCTGATTAATTTGGAAATAAAACAGTGAAATTGAACTGCACAAATGTTCAAAGTTATTCAGCTATCATTTATGCTAAAGGATTTTCCTCTATTTACTCATCATTTTGAATTGAAATAAAGAAGATGAAAGTAGCAATTCACTAGTTTCTGTTTCTATAAAATGAATTTGTATACCAAGACAGAATTAGCAGCAGCAGCAGACTTGGAATTGTAAGAAAGGACTACACATCTATTAGAAATGGGGTTTAGTGACACCCATTTTTTGCCCTTAGGTAATAGTGAGGTTACTCACTATAATAAATGTGAGTGTCCCATGGCCAGCTCTGTCTCAGTCTTGCACTCTGTGCAAGATTGTCTTGTCCATTTTGTAGATCATTTATTCATTGAGTAAATTGAGTGTAAATGTTGTAAGACACGGCACAACTTCTTTCTTTGCTGTAGTTCTTTTTATTAAGTAATGAGTAAGTTCAGCATTATGTCGCTTTAAGACTAGGAATGGCGAATGATATAGCAACATATGGCGTCCTGAGGCAGAAAAGAAGCACTTTATTACAAACCCGTCTTACATTTATAAACAGAATCGTAGAACAAAGGCAGAACAATAACTCATTGGTCAAGAGAAAGCAACGCCCCTTGTCATGTCTCTCACGCACTGTTCTGTGATCAACACCAGGTGTTAATCTATGTTATTCTTTCTTTTCTTGTTTATCTTTGAGAAAGCTTTCAGCTTGGGAAAGTCTGAGCTGGAACTGAGAAAGCTTCCAGCCTGGGAAAATCTGAGCTGGAATTTTCCCTGAGCCTTCAGCATTGTCCACAGCAGTGTAATAAGGATTGAGACCTGTTTTGGCCATTTACTGTTCAAGAGTCAGAGCTGTCTTTTTGTATTGACCTGGAGCTCTTGTGATTTACCTTTTCAATAAACAGTGAAAACATTACTAGAGGCTGGCTGTTTTTCAGTAAATTAAGTTCTTTACTGTACCTGGTTTTAGAATTTAATTATATACATTAATGTTCCCATTGCAATCCAATGTCAAATGATGGTTTCAAAATGAAGAACAGAACTAAATGCATTAATAATTGTAAGGAATGCTTCTGGGTTGTAAATCAGCATGATAAAACACAAAAAAGCAGATTTTCTTTAGAATATTTGAATTATACATATATTTTTTACCAGATTTATTTTAAAGTACCATAGCTAGAGAATAGTAGATCATAGAGAATATTTTGTTGTGTATAGTTCATAGTTGCAAAGTGCCTGAATTTTAATTTTCACTATCATAAATAAATCATATAAAGCTATACATATGAAAACTTTTCAAAGTGTAAAAACACATGTACAGCCATCAAAACAGTATTTTTATTGATGCGGAATTTTTTTTTCTCTTCGAATAGACTTCTTGAAATAGACTGTATCTCTTAGCATGCATTGTAATTGACTTTCTGGAGCCATAAATCAGAATAAATTGTGAAAAGAATAGATTTTGTCTGAGGTGAAGATTATCTTGGTTTACAGTCTTAGTTCTCTCTGGCAGTGGTAGTAGTCCACTATAGGAGACTACTATACGCAGTTCAGTACTACTATACATACTGTTCAGTATGACTTATTTTGCAAACTGTGGTTAGAATGCATAAGCTTAAAAATTAATTGCAATGTACTAGTGTACATTGAACATATAAATATGTTCATTTTCTCATTTATCCACCTTATAGTAAAAACATAGCTTATCTAAAAATGTTCCCATTTAGTTTTTAAATGAAATATTTTTTTGAAATTTGAAGAATCAATGAAAGAAAATTTGCTTGAAAATCATCAGCCAAAAAAAATCATTAACTTTACATCGGTAATTTCTTGAAAAATCATCCTATTTGTACACATATACAAATGTATTTAAGAAAATAATTTTGTAGTTTATTTGGAAGCCTCATCTAAGTTCATAAAATTTTCAAATGCTTTAGTGGTTTTTTCTGTGTATATGGTAACTAACGCAAGTTAGTTGAAACTGCACAGAACTTCTCCGTTCTATACACTCATTACAAAATTATTGTCTTAAGCAACAAATAGCTTGTATAAAAATTTAGTTTAATATTGACAGAAATAACCCAATTTTCCTACCAAAAAAAAAGTGGCAGGACACACACATACACACACAATTGGGGACACAGGACAACTTTTAACCATGGTCATTATATTACATATCTTTATATATATTGTATATTCTTCTGTTTTTCTTTCTTTCTAAATTTTGCTTCTATTTTTTTATTTCACTTGTTGATTTTATTTCTTATTAGACAGAAAATTACAACAAAGCCACATAATTATGGACATTTTCACAAGACTTAGAAAAATTAATAGTAAATACCACCATTAAAATAACTGCAATTTTTATAGTAGGAATATTATATTAGGATAAAAATAGGGGAAAATGTCTGTGCATTTAAATTAAAAAAAAAGAAATAAAGTACCAAGTGTTTTTAAAATATCTTCAGTGGATATTGCACTCAGAACTTGGCAAGCATTCTCACTACCTTAGGGAGCACTTCTTCACAGATTTATTCAGAGAGTTTCTGGCAGGCAAATAAAATCAAGAGTAAAGTTCATGTCATTTACCCAAGAACTGAGTTAAAAATACACCTTGACAATACACTCTTACTACTTTGATGCTCCATTTCCATATATACACTGTATATATTGTAAAGAAAAGCAAGGAAGAAGTTCCACGCCTCCTTGCAAAGGTATTTTTTCTCTTTCAAACACTGACATCACTTGACAGATAACAGCAGCACTCAGGCTCAGTGCAGTGGAAACTAAGAAGGCAAGAGAAACATAAGATTGATTTTCTTTCACTATGTGCTTCTGGAATATGAATAAGTACACGTTATTGTATATGCAACATACATCTGCATTAGTTAGTTGTTTTGTTGGTTTTTTTTTTTTTTTTGTGGCAGGTACATTGCCTTTTGAGAAAGAGAGGAAAGGCAGTGTCAGTTTGGCTGCAGCAGTCTGCAGGCTAGAGCTGCCCATGTCCTTACAGCTGGGCTGTAGTGCCTGAAGGCAGTGCTCAAACACAATACCTTTGGCTCTATGCCTTATTGTAAGAAAACATAAAAGAAGAGCCAATCTTTTGTTGGGCCATGCCTTTCTCTTTTTTTTTGGTTTTTTGGGGGTTTTTTGTTTTTGGTTTTGGTTTTTTTGGGTTTTTTTTGGGGTTTTTTTGGTGTGTGTGTGTATGAAATTAGGCTGTTGGGGGATGGGTTTCCTTCTTTATACTTATAGAATTTTTTCCTATAAGTTCCTAGAAAACTAACTGCTGGTACTTAGGGGTGCTCAAGAAAAACAAGAGAGCGGCTAAGGTGGGGGAGAGGAGTGTAGCATCTGACTGAACTTTTTGTTCTCTGGGAGCTTCTCTCCGAGGGAGGAGGAGGTACCACGAGATTTTTTGGGGGGCGGGAAAGGACCAGACTGGGGGCAGCTGCTTGCTCTCTCAGGGCTTTGGAGGAGGACGGTGGAGCTGCTCCTTAGGGAAAGGCATTTTGCTACCACCACAATAACCCGGCCAGGAGCTGCCTCTCTCCTGCTGCTGGGCCCTGCACACCCTGCCCTGCCGGGACATCTCGCAGTTCCAGCTACTGCTGCAGAGCTTCTGACACATCTCATCCACCACCCTGGGATTTCTGCTCATTCCTGCCGTTCCAGCTCAGTGCTCCTCAGACTCCTGCAGGGGCGGTGGGATCGAGTGCCCCAGGGTTGGTGAAGCAAAGCCTCTCTTTTCCATCCCTTCCCATCTCGGACACAGCTGCCATTCCCGCCTGCTCCCCGAGCCGGCGCCACAGCGCCCCCTGCAGGCGCGGGGGAATCATCGCACCCGCCCTGCCCGGCCGGGAGCCACCAGCGCCCCCTGCCGGCTGTGACCGGAACTGCACCCGAGGGGAAAGTGCCCGCAGCCAGCAAGGGTCACTGAGTTCCTGTTCTGTTTGTTGTTAGTGCTACAGTTTGTTTCTGTTTGTTTGCTTTATTACACATACTAGTAAAGAGCTGTTATTCCTATTCTCATCTCTTTTTGCCTGAGGGCCCCTTAATTTCAAAATTATAATAATTCAGAGGGAAGGGGTTCTATATTCCCCATGCCAAGGGAGGCTCCTGCCTTCCCTAGAGGACACATGTCTTTCAAACCAAGACAGAGGTGTAGCAATGTATCTCTAACATGAGCTCAGCTAACTTAGCTCCACTGAGGCTCGAGCTGCAAAGACCCCAGTGGAAAATTCAACCTGCTGTCATGTTGGCAGCACATGGAACTACTGAAAAAGTAGATTAGGATTTTCTGAAGAAATTTCTGTATATGTAGAGGGTTTTTGAGTAATAAAAAAAAAGGCTTTATTCTTGGTATGATTTTGGACCTTATTCCTTGCTTTGTTAGAAGAAAACATTCTTTTTTTGTTGTTAAAATATGCAAACAATACTCTGTTTATGTGCTTATATTTCTCTTAATGATATTTTTGTACCTGTGACTAAGATATAGTCACAGATATATATTATATATATATGCATATATATATATATTTTATATATATGTGTGTATATATATATATATATATATATATAATATATATAAATGTGTATATATATATAAAATATATATATATGTATAAACATATAACTGTAATAGACCTACAAGTGAAACTACAGATGTGGAATAGTTTGGGTCAGCCAAGGATTCTTCAATGTATTGCTGATATTTTTCGATAGTAGATGCTCAGCGTATGGTTATTACCATCTATTACTATATTACTAGAACATCAGATGTAAGGTTCAAACTATGGGGTAAGAAAAGAATGTTAAAAGTGAGGATCTTTTCCCTAAAGCTCATTTAGTCTAAACAGACAATTTAAGCAGATGAAAAAATGGATGAAAGATAACAGTGAGAAAATTTCACCTTAGGTTGCTCTTTGTCAGTTGTACAGAACTTTTATATCTTTAATCCCACTGAAATATTCTGTACAGGCTTTGAAGAGTCAATCACTCATAGATCCCTAGCAATTTAAAAATGTGTACAAGTCAAATTTGTAATTTAGGAGGAGAAACATATTGCCATGGATTTTGATCACTGTATGGTAAACATTTTTATGGAAAGCACTTTGCTGTTCTGCTTTGTTTTGATTGGTGTTATTTTATTGTGTCAGAAAGCAGGGATTTTTTTAGTAACTCCAGGCAGTACCTTGATCAAAGTAATAAATAGCTGTGAAGAAATCCCAGTATCTCATTAGTCTTTGTGAATGAGCACTTCTTCATTCTTAAAGTGCTGGCATTGAGGATAGTTATATTTCTTTCACAAAAAAATGGAGTAAATAGAGAAATTCTGGAGCTTGAGTCTGTTTGGGGGCTGTTTCTTTATAATTAGTTAAAAAGTTGTTTTGGAGCATCAAATAAAAAATCATCAGATAGACTCGATGCCCTAATAAAATTTTGCGAAATCCTGCATGTAGCCAAAAGTATAGGATAAAAGCATAGGTAAGATGACTTATGATTGGAGATTTAGCTTCCTTTGAGATTTGTGAATAGGGTCACATTTGTCACCCAATATCCTGTCAATCTTTGCAAGGCTTTCTGAAATATTTTTTAGAGGAAAATTGATGATATATTAGCTAATGAAAGGACTTTAATGTGGTTTCAGACATTTACTGGGATAAGGCCTAACATCTTCCTAGCCAAAGGAAAGTGGTATTATATTTTTACTATTTTAGCAGTGTTTTCCAATCTATCCGTGTAATAGGAAATCCAGTAGGGCAGAAACCAAACTGCAAGTAATCAGATTTGTACTTTCTATTTCCATGCAATTAAAAAAAAATCTCAGGTTTTCTTTACCCCTTCTTTCTTTATTTTTTTGTCTTTCTCCCTCTTTTTTTAACTTTATCTTTTCTTATGAAGGTCTTCTCCATTGCAGCAGTAGCCTCTGACAACAGTCACTGACGGCAGGTGAACATACTTCATGTGATGGCTGAGGTCTCTTTCCTGCTAATGCTGATAAATGAGTGGCTAAGGATGACAAAAATTATATATTTACACTGCAGTTATAGGAATTATATGGTTTACTGTCTGAGCAGCATTCTGCACTATGGTAATTATCATGATATTAAATATCTGAGTGTCATAGAAAGAACACAAGCCATTACTACAGTCTACATATGATAACTCTTAAACACACCTGCTGTGTAATCTTCAGGTGATTGAATTATCATTCAGACCCATACTGACAGTGCAGCCATGCGTTAAAAAATCTGCCTAATCAAAGATTACTGCAGTTTCTTTTTTAAATTGAATTATTTTCAAAGCATGGAAATTAAGGGACAGATTCTGGAAAAATGTGGCCTTTTGCTCAGCTTTGTTAAAGTGTGTAATAGAAATTTTCTTCAAAGAATGAAAATACATATGCAACTGTAACAATGATGTAGGAACAGAAGGTATTTATCATGGACATGTTTTATCATGGACATCTTGTGAATTCACAAAACTGCATGGTTCTTATTGGTTCTGGTCGGATCCCTGACTGTTAAACCAACTTTTTCAGATGCTGCAAAGTGGTATCAGATGGCTTTAGGGAAAAACTGATATACCCCATATAGCAGTTTCTGTAAACATCAGAAAATAAATTTTAAAAATTTTATGGAAGACAATCTCAGACATTGCATGTGGAATCACCTTTTTATGTATCTTTGGTATGAAGGTTAATTAAGGTATAATGTCCATCCATTTTCTTTGATTTATAACACTTGTGCCAGGCACTTGTATGCAGATTCAAAACAGCAGGATCTCTATGGCAAATTTGTTTTACATAAAAGTATGATTTTTGTGATTAAAGAGTGATTTTCATGCTGCATTTTTTTTTCTATAAATAGATTTCTTGGTTTTTTTTAAAGTTTGCTTTGCTATTTTTTCCATACACTACATACAAACATCTCAAGAATTAATTTCTCAGATCTCCTGACAACTTGCAAGGCCAACTAAACCAACTGGTTCATATAATCTTTGTTAAACTATTTTTTAACAATTTTCTTTGTTTCTTAAAAAAAGCAATCATTCCAGAAGTAATGGATTTACTTGAGTTGTGATAACCCCGCTTCTGAAATCCCATTTGTTGCATGATAATCCCACTTCAGCATCTCTGCCCGAGTAAAAGTGTCCTCTTTCACACTGATTACTTCTAAATGGTTTTTTTGCCCAACAAATGCAACATACCATTTTGATATTTAATTTTGAGCTGACTCCCATGCCTAGGATTTGTCATTTGGAAGAACCAGATCAGGCTGAGAGTTCTAGTTGTACTTGAAGTTTACTACATATTTATAAATGAAATTTGCAATTTAAGATGCCTTTTATAAAGTGAAGTGATGTTTCTAATGTATACTGCTCAATTCTGACAAAAATTAGATATATAGTTATAATTGTGGGATATCACAGTCATTTCTAAGGCTTGTATTTTATGTATTAATTCAGTTCTTCACAATTTTGTTGTCATAAACAATAAGGCAACCACAGTTTATCACTTCTTCAGAAGTCTTTGCAGGATTAGGAAGACTTGCCCATGTAAATTCAGACTGAAATATATGCAGTTAGGAATAGTGTTTTAATGGAGTTTTGAAACAGTCTTCTGTGTTAATTGCACAACAGAAATGTGTTTGTGTTTTAGAGAGAGGATGGAGGATTTAGGTTAATTCCCATCATAATAACAAAAACAAGTTAGGAATTTTAAAAAGTTGAAAACAATCAATGGAGAGCAGACCCCAGAAGAAGAAAAAATCAGATGCAGTTGAAGAATATATGATAAAATGCCATCCTTCTTTTCATTCAGAGCATGAATGGACATGTTATGTCAATAAGGAATATAAATTAAGAATTTATATTTTGAAGAACATGAAGAATTTTACTTAACAGCTATTCAAATTGTTAGTTGTCAACAGCGAGGATTAAATGTTCATACAAATAATTGCTAAGACACTGGTGATTTGATTATTTGCAGCTTACAAAGGGGACTTCTTAAACAAGTCTGTGTAAATTTTTAGAGCTAAATATCTGTTTGAAAATTTTACAGAATTCAGCTTAAGTGACAAGATTCAATAATCATCATAAATGTATCCGTTGAATGTAATCCACTTCTGCAGCTATTTTTACTGTGGATGTAGCATCCAGAAAATCGCGGAAAATTGGTGCTCATTCTTTAGAGTAGAGTTTATGTCATGAAAATAAAACAACACAAAATTTTTTAGTGTTATTATGCAATATTTATATGAATATTGGATTGATCTTAAATGTTTGTATCCCTCAGCTTCCATGTATTTTGAACAAAACCCCACATGAAAAAAAATTAGTTCAAATGACAGAGATTCTTTTTTTCTTCTCAAATTTAGTTGCACAACTTGCCTGACATTTCCTGAAATAGATGAGGCTTCTATCTGTTTTACATAAAGCCTAAAATTGCCAGGTATTTACTCTGGGTTCATGTTTTATTGTTTACAGTCCTTACAAATACCTATAGTGAATTTTAAAGAAGTATCAAATGATTTATTAATGGCCACTCAGATGTTTGCCCTGAATTTTGAGCTATAATTAGTAAAACGTTCATGGCTGTAACTGTATTTGAGAGAAACTGAAAGTCATTGAGTACAGTTGTAGCATTTTTTTCTTCTGAAATCTGATTTGTTTCTATTTTTGCATTATGTGTATTAAATTTTTATTCTCTCTAGTTCTTACTTTTTATGGTATTAAATTGTGTTCAAAAGAAAATGTATTTACAATGCGTATCACATTTTCACATTTTTTATTCTGTTCAGGTACAATATGGCATGTCTGCCAGGTGCATATGGCATGTCTGTTTTTCCAGTGGCCATAGGAATATATAATCACTCATCAATGATTTTATTTTCTTTTTCCTTTAGGGGCTGATGTTATCAATTTTGATGGCCATGTAGTGTTACCATACAGATTCAGGAACAAGAAAATGAAAACACTGAAAGATGTCATCTCTCTAAAATTTAAGACCTCTGAAAGTGAAGGTGTAATCTTCCATGGAGAAGGACAGCAAGGAGACTATATCACATTGGAACTGAAAAAAGCCAAACTTGTTCTAAATTTGAATTTAGGTATGTTTTGATTGTTTAGTTTTGTGGTACTTTTTAAGTGTCCCTCAAAAATTTTAGGTCAAACATTTCATCCTCTTTCCCATAGTAATTTGATAAACCACATCATTTAACCAGATAATTTGTTGAAAACCTTGTTAATTCCCTTTCTATATATTGGGGGAGAGTGTGTGTTTATTTCCATCCTGTTCCTTTTGCTCTGTGTGAGATACTATGAAAAGAAGATCATACAGAAAAACAAGATCAGCAATATATTGTCATTACTACAGACAAGCAAACAAGCAGACAAACAAACAAAATAGTTTACCAGAATTGTGTTTGGGCTCAGCTGTGGTTATGTGTGAGAGAAGGACACTGTCATCACTTCTGGAGGAATAAAGATTAGTCTAGGAGCTACAGTCCACATGAAGCTGGAGCTCTGCAGCCTTCCTAGAGTCTGAGAAGGAAGACTAGGAAAGGAAAAGACACAGAATGTTTTATCAGGCAATCTTATGATGAAATCCTGTGTATGTTACTGTAGTTCCAGTCCTCCCAGTAAGGACTGCAGGCTCGTAAATGACTGGTTTTATAAAGTACATTTATTATGAAAAACCACATTTATCTGGTTTCAGGTATTTTTCCCATTCATACAAAAGAACCTTGGAAAAAGATTTCATGCAATTTTCCTTAGCTCTCTTATAGACACATGAAGAGTAAATTGTTCCATTTGTTATTTACATTGAATAATACTTATTTTCTCCTATACTTATTAGCATTTTCTTCGTTCTTTTTCTAACAATCAACATGAACAGATAAAGAGGAAAGCACAACTTTCTATAGCAGTTACCTATTTTTAACAATTTTAATTGCAGTAGTAACCCTTTCATTTCCTGTTTCTCTATATTCTTCAGCACAAACTGTCTTTATAAGCTATTATAACTTCTGTATATGAGTTTGGTGAGGTTATTCTTAAGTCATTAGGCTGATAAATGGGACTAGACCCTGTGACACACACTCAATAAACAGACATAATGGCTTTATGATGTTATTATTCCTCTGTCTGAGAGTATTGTCTTTGCATCAGACATAGTAGGAAAGGATGCTCATCATTCAAACCAGGCAGAAACACCAATATCGTGTAGTGGTTTCAATTTGCTAATTTGAGATTTTCTGGCTAATGCACCAATTATTGTGGTGGATTTAGCACTGTGCATTTAAATCGCCAGTGCACCCACTAGAATTATTTGCTCATTTCCTGCCGTGAGATAGGATTAGGAGGAAGGCAAAACAGGCTAAAACTTTGAAGGGTATAAAAAAAACTTTATTACCAGAAACCATAAGAAAAATAATAAGAATCAGAAAAAAACTTTCAGAACACTTCTCCTCCCCACAACTTCTTTTCATTCACACTGACAGCGTACAGAAACAAATCAGTCAATTTACTGTCTCTAAAAATAGTCTTTCACCAATGTATGTAGGAAAAGGGGACTTCAGTTTGTGGAGACTTCTCCACAAGAAACCGTTTTCTCATAGCTTCGATGTTGCAGTGAATGAGCCACCTGGGAGAAAGAAAATCTGATCGCTGTGTAAAAATCCCTTCCTTGACTAACACCCTTCCCACAACTGTTATCGAGGACTATGTCAACTAATGGGGCACATAAGTTTAACGATTATCAGTTCAAGCAAAGGCTATCATCATCCTTTGAAAACAGAAGTCTTTCTTCTTCTTCCCTGGGGGGCAACAGGGATCTTCATCTCTCTCCTCTGTTCAAACTTCTCATGGGATCACAGCTACTTCAAAGTCTGCTTACTTCAACACAAATGCCTTTGCTCATGGCCCCAATGTGAATGCTTCATCCAGCCCAAAATGCATTTCTACAAGTTACAAGGAAACAAGAGTATGTTCTCTACAGCTTAAAAGAAATTTCAGACCACAACTCTCCTCCTTCCCTCAGCTAGAACCTGATTCCTCCTTCTTGTCTGACTTCAATGTCTCTGTGCTATCTTCTGCGTGTGTCTCCATCTCTGTCCTTTTCTTTCACCCAAGAGAGAACAAAGTATCTGCAAGTCTCATCTAGGCAATGAAAGAGTTAATATCTTGCCCAGGCCTGCAGATGCTCGAGTAATTCCTGCCGGGTGGCGGCCAGGAGCTATTTAACACTGAGTGTCCTTCAGCAGTCACACTGGGGCTGGACTAGGATAGTAAGCTAGAAAGTGATGGTGATTGCTTTGGCTGCATTCCATTCCAAGGGGGTGAGGGGAAAAACCCTGACCCAGCCTGGTCCCAGCCCGACTAGTAACCTGCTGAACAGCCAGAACCAGAAAAAAAGAAAGATTTCAGAGGTTTTTCATGTGAACATGTGTTCACAAAAAGGCGCCCAAACCCTCTCATTAGTGTAACCATGTGTCAGTACTAAAAATCAGACACCAGTTGGCGCTTGTCAGGTCCAAAGGAGTCTGCCCAGGTCCTGACAGGGAACTATTTCAGGAAATTAATACAAACCACCACACCTGGTGAGATCCAGTGACTTAGTTTCAAGCACCAGGGACTGAGAGAAGGATGGGGAGACAGAAATGGATTTAGGTTTGACTTTGCACTGCATTTGACTTTGCAAAGAAACTGAGGCTCAATGGCATGCATGTGATTCTATTTTTTTTTTTTAACCAACATGATCCTTGGCCTTCAGCATAAAGGCAGGATGGTTATTTGTAGGGAAGTAATGTCTTAAGCCATGAAAGTTTGATTTGCCAGAATGTGTTTTCAGCATGCACAAACTTTAATGTCTCAGTTGCAGGCATTCTTGAGGGTAAGAAACCCTCAGCCTCAGAAATGCTTTAGGTCCTCATGTATTCAGAACATGGAAGATTGCATTGAGTTATTGAGCAGTGCAGCAATTTTTTACACTTACTGCTGAATTAGTCATTTGCTGCTTCAGTTGGGATTCACGCTATCAACCTTTGCTGGCTTAGCTATGTCAGTCAGATGGCAATGAGATGTGATCTCTGACTAGCACAGCTACACTGGCAAAACCTCCTGGATAACACAGCAGAGAATAGCAAAATTGTACTCTTCCTAGTAGTTTGACTTCCAGAATAGGAAGATTGCTTCAGGATAACAGACCAAAATAAGCTGTATTAGCAGAAGATGGATTTTTGCTCTTGTTAGCTCAGTCTGCACTGAGCCTTTTCCCCTCTGCTTGCTGGTATAATGATACTGGTAAAGGCCACAAAGCATAGGACTCAAGAGTGAAAGGGCTTTTTTGCCAAAGTCTGTTATCAGGCTCCATGTCCTCCACAGCATTAATAAATCAGTACAGTTACAATGCAGCTCAGGATTTGGCCCAGAGGTAAAAGCTTTTCTTTTCTGTAGCATAGGAACAAAAGCAGAAAACCCTTGATAAAAACATCTTTGCAACTGGAAATTGGCATTGCTTCTCAGGTTCCTTTCAAAATAACTGCTATTTTGAATTTATACATATATTTATACAGTTCAGTGATGAGATGCTTGCTGTATTTGGTCTAGCTATTTGTATTTGTGGCAGCATCTCTCCACTGGGCAAATCTCAAATTCATAGCAGACTGACTTCCTCCAGTTTATTGCATCTCCGGTATGATTCAGGTTAAACATTGACAAAGAGGAAAATATTTGCCTCACTATTATGAGGTAAGAAGTGCTATTGTTTCTGTTCTCAGGCAGCAACCAGCTTGGCTCTATTTTTGGCCACACATCTGTGACAACAGGCAGCCTCTTGGATGATCACCATTGGCACTCTGTCATCATAGAGCGCCACGGGAGGAACATCAATCTCACCCTCGACAGACACATGCAGCACTTCAGAACAAATGGAGAATTTGATTACCTGGACCTGGACTATGAGGTAGACAGTGAAACTTCTTTCTTCTCATCCAATTTGATTTTATAAAGATAAGTCCAATAAGAAAGCTAACATAATTTAAGATGTTTTCTTAATTTTTCATACATCTTTTTTGATCACTTATTCCCTTACATTTCCTGAAACTTTCTTTCCAACAGGGTTCTTTCTTAAATGTAAATTATGTTTCTCTTAATTAGCCTACCAAGTCCCATCTGGTATGACAATCATCTCAGCCCTTTATTTTAAAGTAGGAGGTCTGTGTTATTCAGCAAGATAGGCATACACAATTTTAAAAAACTCTGAAAGCAGCTGCTCTAAGCAGGAAGTATATTTTTAAAAGTATGGTGCAATCTGTTCCACTCAGGTGATAATTCTGCTCTTGAGCCAGAAATCCTTAACTGTGATGATAATATTTATTTTTAGCAAAGGAAGCAGGTTAGAATCTTTTTATTAACACAGATCTTGATCTGTCCTGTCTTAGATAGGTAGATACTTCCTTGTATTTTCACAAATATGTCATCAGTAATTTCTTTTTAGAAAGAAGCAATGAAGAGTTAAGGAAGTTGTAGGAAAACTTGTTTAATCAATCAAGTTAATGCACACAAGTTCTGGTAGTAATTAAATGTGGATTTGTTGTTTGATTACACTACTGCTTCAGTTAGTATGAACTTGTTCAGCTCCTCTAATCTGTACATGAAATTCAGCATGTTGGGTATTGCATTCTTTATATAATATTTTCTTACACTCTTTACTGTTTCTAATGAGAATTAATTTGGTTGGCTGCACCAAATATGTAATTTCCACCCTTACAACTTTTTAAGACAATACAAATGCAAAATTTATAAGCAAATATAAATGATACCACGGGAAAAAGTTTGAATTAACTTGTGTATTTATATTTTTATAACTTTTTTACCAAGAATATATGAATGTTTGAAAGACGTACTTATAACTGTTAATGCTTCTGAGTCAAATACTTGATTATTCCAAAAACTGTTCATGAATACATTATTAGCTGACAGCTCTAATGAGAAAATAGCAAGCAAATTTGCCTGTATCTCTATTAATTATTGAGCACTGAAGATCTGAACTGAGCTACTTAAAACTCATATAAATAGATTTTATTAAAGGCTTTCAAGTGAATGAACTACAGAAAAAGGCTGAATGCCATAAGCCAGGGTTGCACAATTTGTGTACATCCATAAATACATATATATATAGCATGCTTACATAGCAAACATATTGCATATAAGAAGTGTATCCCTAGTAAGTGTTGAATTCAGTGCATTCACCTTCCCATCCTCTCTGCATAAAAGGACCTCACTGGCAGTTCTCAAAGATACAATTCATTTTCCATATACATGGATCTCCTTGTGTTAAATTGAGCTTGTTTGAGTGCGTGTGTATGTGTGTACATTTCTGTGGTTCATACAAACTCAAGAGACTTAATCTCTTCTCCTTCTTTTCCTCACTATTATCTCACTGTTTTTGGAACTAGACACCACAGACTAAATTTAAAGGTGCTGTCTTTGTGATTAACAGAGAATAAAGACAAAAGAATCAAAAATATTTTTCATTGACAAAATAATATCTAGGTTAATCTCTTTCAGAAAAGTTAAGTAAACACAAAAGAGGAATAAACATTAGGTCTGATTGCATTTTTGAGATATAAAAGTAGTCCTGTAAGTTGCTCTTAACTCACTGTCATGTTATGTGTTTTTTGCTTTTTCTTCTTCTCTTCAAAATTCTTTAAGTTTAATTTTTACATTAGATTTAATCCAAACACATGATTATAACATGCATAAAATGTTTGACAAGCATTAAAATATTACAGTCCAGTTCTCCATGTGAAGAACTGTATCTTCTCTAAAGTCAACTCTTATCAATTTACAATACCTGAGGATGTCCCCACAAGACTTTTACACACCAAAAGCTGGTGTGTGTTTTATAAATGTTTTAGGTTTCAGCTGTATAGTTTTAGTTCTTTTTATATGCCAAGTGGAAGCCTCCTCTTTGGGATAGAAACTGGTATCTCACATGCATTTAAAACTGGAAACGTCAGCCTAGAGCTCTGTTTTCCAGCTGTTAGTAATAACAAATGGAATTGACAATGAGTAATGTTTAAAAGCTTTGTTCTGTCAAATCTTAGCAGTGGAGTACAAATTGATATTTTTCTGAACATTTGTGGGGCAGGAAAACAAAGTGTCATTACTATTTATACCATCATCTAATCTCATGATCCCCTATTCTTGGCATTTAAACTGCAAAGCATTAATGAAAACATGTAACATTATTCACTTCCAATCATTTCCATAAAGAACATTATGTGGTAGAGACCTGCATCATCTTTATGGAGTGACAGAGAAAGAATTCATCAAAGATGAGCTCTTGTAGTTTGTAAATATTTGGGTTTTTAAGCTTTTTAGCACTATAGATTATGGATAACCCAGAATCAATTACCCAGAGTAATGACATTCAACTGTAAGACAAAAACCAATTCCTATTTGAGATATTTGAGATGACTGAGTCTTTGCAATAGTTGTCTTGATTTTCTCTAAGGAGGTTATTTGACCAGATGAATCAAGGGGTAACTCTTCATTGAGTATAACTACATGACAAAAGCATGTTCTTGGGAGTGAGAGATCCTTCTGTCTACCAGAGGATTGCATCTTTAACTGTGTGATTCTGTAAATTCTTCTGGATGAAGTAGATACAGAAGCATTAAAGTAGAATAACATGCCACATTGTTGCCCACTACTGCTATGCTGTAGTCTGGCACACAGTTGGAGCTGAGTGAATGTTTTCAATCAGACTATCTGGCTAATTTTATGCCTACTTTAATTTAGTAAAATACTTTGATGGATATTTGTCCAAATTTCTTTGCTTGAAATGCTTCTTTTCCTACAGCAATCAGAAGAGCAGTTCACATATGAGTAACTGTGATGTGTGTCTGTTCACTGTTTGGCCAATTGGAATAATACTTGGGTTTGGCTACCATAAATAATTAAAATTAATTACAATTGTTTTTCTGCCTATGCAGTATTTATTTTGATACATCCTTTTTCTCTAAACAATGCTGCCAGCTCTCTATTTTCCCATGGTTGTTCAAAGAAAGCAAAGTACAACAAAATTATTTAAAAGTCTTTCCCGTCCAGTAACTATCTACCATTTTTCTGTTTCATTTGAAGATAACATTTGGAGGCATGCCTTTTTCTGGCAAGCCAAGTTCTAACAGTAGGAAAAATTTCAAGGGCTGCATGGAGACCATCAACTACAATGGCAATAATATCACTGACCTTGCCAAGAGGAAGAAACTGGAACCTTCAAATGTGGTAAGATCATAATTTCATGGTCATCTACCCTTCTGCTTCTCTTTTTAAAGAAAACTGGAAGGTTTTTGAGGGTATGTAGCTGATAGTCTTGTATTATACTGCAATAATGTGAAAAAAAAGCACAAATTTTACCACAAACCCAAAGATCTTATTGTATGTACATTTGTGACTTAAAAAAAAATTATTATCATGTATGAGCATTTTATTTCTGGGGTCTTGTTTCATCTTTTAAAAATTAACCATTAGTGTCTTTCAGATAGTTCTGGTTTTTGGTGGGGTTTTTTGTTTTTTAACAAAATCAAGTGAAGCAGTAAGTGCTTTTTCACTTTCTTCTCAAATTATACTAGTCCAAAACCAGTGCAGACAAGATTTATTATTAAATGAATTGCAGCTTTCTTGTGGCTTTTAAATCCTGGTAACATTCCATCCCTGCTGAGCTAGTTGGATTGCTGGAGTGCAAAAGTCTTTGGATGAGAATGCTTCTACAGTCTTTTCTGATACATCTGAAAAACCTCAAGATACTATACTTGAAAATCATTATTTGCTTATTAGCATTACAGTGCTTATTAGCATTTTACTCTATTTTTGCTGTTGCTTAAGTGTTCGTAGCTGCTTTCATGTTCAGACTTGTGGCTTTATGGGCAGGGTGATTAAGAAAGAATGTATTTTAATTTCTGTATTTTTAAAGTTCTAAGTGTTCTGAAAGTGCTTCCTGGCATATAAAGGCAATGTGGGTAAGAAATAAATGTATTATTGCTGTGAGTTTGAGATGGTTTGAATAAGTTTTTAAGGCTTTCTTCTGTACAAGCTTACACACTTCGCAAATTCCTGCTAACAATATGTATGCTTACACAATTTCATTTTCCTTTATGTAATAAATTATAAAGCTATACATATGCAGTGATGATGTCATGCAAAGGATTACGCTTGGATAGTAAAACTGAAGTTTCTGTCATTGTATGAACATTATGACTAAATGGTCAAGGAAATCCAAAGGATAATCATGAGTATGTGATGTTTGCCTATACAACTGACAAGCCTATAAAAACCTGACATCTATAACATTTTTTACACATAAATTTCATTAGTATTCTCAAAGGCAAAGAGTACAATATATATTCCATTCATTAAGATCCCAGTTTTAAAATTTTTTCAACCCAATCTAATGAACTCCTGAAACTTTACATTTTTAATTTTTGTTTTTTTCATAATTACATGAGATTTCCTTCCTGCAGGGCACTTTCAGCTTTAATGTAGCCATGATTTTGAAAGATTAATTCCTGGTTTAAAAACTAATCTTTGTACAGGAGCAATCTTTCCATTTTGCTCAATCAAGTTCTCTGCAAGTTAGTAGTAATCTTAAAGTCTCTTTCTGAACAGAAGTGTTGCCTAAGAAGTTCCTATAGTGCAAATCCTGTTCTTTAAAGCCCTAGCCTCTCAAAAGTGTGACATAGCTAGCAGACATGCAAAGCCTCTGTAAAATCATATTTCTGATTGTTTCTTTCTTTGTTTCTTTATTTTTAAATTTCTGTTGCCCATAACATGAAAATGAAATTCTCACAAGGAGCTCCAGCAGTATTAGTGCCACATCAAGAGGTGATATGCCAGTTTAATTTGATGGTTTTGTTGATTTCCAATTCTGAGAATTACTAGAAAAATAGAAGTGACCTTTGTTTTCAGTAGAAATACTTAAATTGGTTCAGCTCTTCAAAAGCAAAATCAATTTTACTCTAACTGAATCAACATGGATTTATATGGTTTTTTACAAATCATTTTTTCTCCTAGTTTTTAGCCTGATTTAGCAAGAGAAATAGACTTTCTTGAAACTACTGTTGTGGTTAAGCATGTTTTTGATGATGGCACTCAAGCAATCCAAAAGGGATCAAAGCTCCATTGTAGGAGATTCTGTACAAACACATAACAGGAGACACATACCTTCCCTCAAACACAGTATTATCTTAAAAGCACAACACAAACAATATAATGAGGCTGAGTAGAAGCAATCAATGTGATCATGAGAACTATTACAAAGAAAGGATAAATTCAGAGAAAAGAAGGATTTTAAAGGGGTGTGAAACAAAAGAAAATAATATTCTTAGATGAAGACAATTGAATTTCAGAAGTTAGCAGTGAAAGGAACTTGACAAATTAATTATACAAAATGAGGAGGCCCAGAAAATCAGAGATAATAAGATGATGGTCTTTATTTTTCTTTGAACAAAATTAATTTTTTAAAAAACTCTCATATACATACATGTTGTGAACAAAAAATCACCACCAAGCATCTTGTGCTTCATTGAAGAGTAAGGATGAAAAGACAAATTAGGAGTATTTTAAATTTAAATAAAGTCCAATGCTGACTTTAGTAACATATTTGATTTAGATTCAGAAGGTAAAGGGGGAAAAGTTATTTTGATTCTTTTGTGATATTTAAGATGGCATACATGTATAGTTCATTGCC
This sequence comes from Muscicapa striata striata, assembly GCA_030060385.1. Lineage (NCBI taxonomy): Eukaryota > Metazoa > Chordata > Aves > Passeriformes > Muscicapidae > Muscicapa > Muscicapa striata. The sequence continues at coordinate 1,337,378 of JAREIS010000101.1, forward strand.
CATACTGTATGATCCATCCTGATTTTACAGGTAGTATAGTCTTAATAAACTTATTACCTGTCTTTTGGGAGCTTCCTATTCAGCCAGTAGGTCTTTATATTGGGAAAGGTATTTACAGTAGTATTTTACACAAGGGATTATGTTTAAATGTGGAAAGGCAAAATTGATTTATAAGTAAACATTAATCTAATTTGTCATGTAGATGAAAGATCATGGTGCACAGCTCAAGATACACAAATTGTTTTTACCTTTTCCCTGTCAACGTGGTATGAAAAATTCTCTAAGACGACCAAGAGTTTCAACATAAATGCACAGTATATATTTGACTTCCAGATGTCATTGCCCAGAAAACTATTCAACAAGTCACTCTGAATCTGCTGAAAATGATACTCTCTTTGAAAAATTAAGAGAGTGTTACAGAGACAAGCTGCAGATTAACTTGAACCCTTGACCTAGAACTAGTGAGAAATCTATATAAGATGGGCTATACTTAAAAGAGGAGTCATCTTCTGAACTACAGTCATAGAAGGGATCAATAACCCAGTTGATATTAATCTGAATAGCTCAGTAGGGAAAATGCTAACTAGCAGGGAAATTAGAATTATTTCTTTCTCAAGAATTTTTTAATGCAGCTAGGCTGTTTGTGGGAAATGCATTCACTGATGTGAAAAAGGATTTGAATGAATTCAGTGATGTTAACATTAATAGATCTTATACATGAAAGTATCCAAAACATCAGGATGACAGGAGAGTGTCAATTGGATACAAAAGCCTTATTGTAATGAGGAAATTGTTACTTCCTCTTGGTAACAAGACAGCAAAAGAAACTTAAAAGTCTAACGGAATGCTCTCTGAGCCCTACTTAATTGGTAGGTGTGACTGAACCATTACATGACATCTCTCAAAAAACGATGTAGTCTATGCAGGACTGCTTTAACTACGTAACAGAAGGTCTTTCTATGCATGGAGTGACCATTACACTGAGAATGATAACCAAGGGTTACAGAGATTATTTCAGACAATCTCTCCCGTTTTTCTATTGTAGGTAAAATTTGTTGTTTAAGCACAAGTATTCTGTAGCAAACTTGGAAATGCTTAGATTAAAACAAATGAGTTGACTAATTTGATCTCATGCTTAGTTGGTTAAAAAGGTAAAATTAAATATCTCTAGGCAACTTTTAAACCTCACCACCCCAAAAAAACCCAAACAAAACAAAAAGCAAAGCTAAACCACAAAAAAAAAAAAAAAAAAAAAAAAAACCAAAAACCAAAAAAACCCACAGAATTTACAAGCAGTTTAGCAGGGAAGTCTTTAGTCTTTACTCATAAAGTAGCTGTAATTTCTCTCATCATATAGTTATCTAAAAGCTGTCTTTAGTTGTGTCAGCTATTTTTTTCCCAATTCCTTGGATTTATATTTTTTTAATTCTTGGAACTTGGGCACAGGAAAAGCATGTGGCTTGTAATGCTGAGATTTTATCATAAAACTTCGGAACAAATATAGGAGATCACTTTAAAGAAATCTCCAATTCCAGATTACTGGAAACATCAGTGTTCCTTAATTGATCACAGAGGCTGCCAACTTAATAGTGGAATTATTACTAATTCTACTGGCCTTTAGAGGTAGACTCTGTACAACTTCGGATGTTCTGCAGGAAAAAAAGAGGTTGTTATGCAGAGTAATCAAAGTATTTATCTTAGTGCTAAAGAAAATATTATTTTTATTCATTTGGTTTTTTACATAGAAATCCAATATAGGCAGCTGAATCTACCAGACCAGTTGTACTTCACTCTGATACAGATCAGCTGTTCTCTATGTGATGTGATGTTCTTTTAAAACATGATAGGTTTGGACATTGGCAAATGAGTGCTAAAACTTGCTTATTGATGTAATCCATCAAATGTTCTTAGGGCTTTCCTCCCACACATTTTCAGACACAAAGTTCCTATCTTGCTTCCAAGTTCTCTACTTTCCCTCAAGATGAACTATCAGATGCACTTGCACACTATGAATACAGAAATGTGACATAAAAGGCTAAATCAGGAAGTCAGTAATATGGAATTTAAAAATAGTTATGCAATAAATATGATGACTGATTCCTACTGGGATTCTGAACACTGCTTAGGTGGACCACATCTCTAAACATCTATGTACCTCCAAAAATGTTGATCAAGCATTAATATTTTTTTAATACAAATAAATATCAGAGGAATTGCTATCTTGATTTTAATAATCATTTCTGTACTACATCAGATCAAATTATTTCTTCCCAAATAGAACTAAAATTGCCACATAATTTCCACTTGCAACAGTGCATGAGAAAGCCTAACCATAGGACAGGATTTACTTCACCACATATTATAGGAATTCTTCAGCAGAGGAAGATTTCCTGTTATATTTGCATTCATGCAATAATAAGTTAATTCTGGACATAGATTATTACAAAGTATGATTTCTGAGGAGAAAAAAAAAGATGGTAATATCCTACCAAGATTACCAAATAGTAATATCCTACCAATTTGGACTTTTGTTGTGAGAAATTGCATGAGAACCAGAGAGAAAAATTTGTGTCCCTAATTCTAGTCTTATTTACAGATACATTTTAAAGCCCCGTAGATTAACAAAGTTGACCGGATCTTTTGTTTATTTCCTGAAGAATAATAATTTACAGTGTAGAAACTGCAGTTTCTTTTTCAGACAAAATTATTTACTATCCAGAAATATTGGGTGTTGTTTGTGATCAGCTACTCCAAATCTTTCTGCTTCATGAATTGAAATATTATCATATGTAGTATCATTTAGTTGAAAACATAACAGAGAGGCTGACTGTTCAGGTATTGTACATTATTATTTTGGAACATCATGAATTGTGTTGATTGACACATTGATATCAGGGTATTTGGAAATCTGCACACATTTTTTAATACTGTTCTGTTATAGGTTTCCATGGGGATCACAGACAAGCCCAAGTTTATCTGTGATTAATTTCTTTATCTTTTAACTAGAGATATTAATGCTTTCATCTAAGCTTGTTCTTAGACTACAACTCTTCAGGCCAGGGTGGACTGCCTTTTATTTTTTGCATGTACAGTATGAAAAATAATGGAGCCACTGCTAGAAAGAAGTAGAAAAATCGGCAACTTTTACAATAGTAACAATAATGATAACATTAATAGCACATGAAGTCTTTAGGTTGAATGAAATCTATAATACTTTTCTAGAGGTAGCTATGAATTTAGTGGAATCTTTTTTTTTTTTTTTTTTTTTTTTTTTTAATTTCCTCTGTGTGTCTGTGTATGTCTTTTATTCAGGGAAATTTAAGTTTTTCTTGTGTGGAGCCACATACAGTGCCTGTCTTTTTCAATGCCACCAGTTACCTTGAGGTTCCTGGTCGTCCAAGCCAGGATCTGTTTTCAGTCAGTTTCCTCTTCCGGACCTGGAACCCAAATGGACTTCTTCTCTTCAGCAACTTTGCAGATGACCTGGGGAATGTTGAGATTGACATAAATGAGGGCAAAGTCAGTGTCCATATTAATGTCACCCAAGTGAAGAAGAACCGGATAGACATCTCATCGGGTAAGCATAGTTTGGGTTCTATTAGCTTGGTATCATTTTGTTTGGTGTTGCTTAAAATTGTTATGTACCTAAAGACTGGAAAATTTTTTTACAAACTTTAAAATTTATATTGCAACTATATTAAATCTTTTACTGTTTTTTGAGTAAGAGGTATGAGAATGTTGAAATTGTTGTTAGAATTTAAAAATAAGATATAAATTATCACCCCTTATGTATGAGACAGCATTTCTTCTTTTTTCTTCCTTCCTTGTGTCTTGCAGTTTTCTCTGTGAAAATATTTGGTTTCAAAATAGGAGTGTACTCTCTTTCTAAGTGTAGTCTAATAATTACACTACTCCTAATATTTTCCAATAATTAGGGAATCTCTCCTAAAAAACCCCAAATCCATTCTTTTTTATGGTAAGACTGCCATAATTATTTCCGTTGATTTTTAAGATCTGCATAGCTATCTCGCGAAAACTTAGATTTATTTCAATACTTCATTTATTTTGTTGCAACAGGCATTTCAGTGCCTGTGAAATTAATTGTGAGTGTGAACATAGAAAAAGAAAATATGGCATCTGCCAGGTAAGGCTGCAGAAAGAATGCTGCTGTTGTACTGTAAATATAACAGCAAACTTTTTTTTCCTGCTTCTGCAGGGAATTAATGGATGTCATGATATAAAACTACTAGGTTTTCTAGAAGTCAAAATTGTCTGCCTTTGGCACAAAGATTTCTGATCATTGTGATCTTATTGATAAAAGGTGCACATTTTTTCCACTGGCTATTTTTATCTTCTGACAAATGAGAATTTCATATAGTGAAGTGTGCAGCCTTCTGCATGTGTAGGGTATGAATAATTCTATAGGGTATTAATAGACTCTACTGGGAAGAATGCAGCCTATTTACCACAAAATATTAGACTAACTAAAACCACAGCCTTGATGCAAATCTGTTTTGGGTTTCATATCTGCTGTATGAAATCTGCTGTGTGTATCCCTGTAATAGCATATTTTTCCAGGAGCAAGTTAAAGGCTCTGAGTCTTTATTTGATATGTTTCTCACTATTTACAAACTTGCTTACATTATCAGCTTTAATGTCAGTTTTCAAGTTAATGTGGGAACATCAGTACTTCATTCTGGATCAGTGTAATGCTGGTTATAGAAGCAGTAGCTGTACTGACTGGTAGGACTCACATGAGAGAGCTGTAAGCTTGATGCACAGGGGCAGAATTTTGTTTCTTCACAGCTCTGCAATTAAGGTAGTTATATGGAACAGAGTTCTGGTTTGTCTGGTTTTATTTGTCACAATTTACCTTGAATAACTTAAGGATGTACTGACTCAGAGAGCTCTAAATTTGCAGGTAGAGATTTCAGATAAACAGCAGAATCTAGCCTCCCAATTTTTCAAATACAGTTGAATTCCCCCTTTTCTCACTGGTTGCTGGGCACAGCTAATCTCCTTACCTAACTACTTCTTTATGAAATGCTTGTTGATTACTAGGAGGGATCAGACAGTAGGAGAAAAAGGTTTTCTTGTTGACTTGACAGAACTTTCATACCTAATTCATGTGAGCATTTTGTTTAAGAGAGAAAGGCAGCTGCAATTTTATGTATTTTGATGACACTTTGCAAAAATAGAAGTTAAATAATTATACACAGAAGTGAATGAAGGGATACAATGCTCTAAAATTATCAGATAAAAAGCAGGAATGTAAAATGTTTAACTTTTGTGTAAATACAGTGATTGTGAGAGGTTACATACCATGCTGTGGGAAAACATGTGGATAATAGTAGGGGATTCATTGGAATCATGAAGCAGACATTGCTTTGCATTTAAAATCAGAGAAATGGAGAGCTGCCATCAAGAAGTCTGTTCGTAGCAGTTTTCTTTATCTCCCAGAGATCCTCCCCTCCTGTCTGTTCAGTTTTTGTCAGGGATCATTTTTTCACAGTGTTAGCAGATCCCAGCTAGAGTCTTATTTCATGTCATCCTTTGTTCTTCAAAAAGGCACCTAATTGTACCTTCATTTATTTAACTGCATGCCCTACCTGCTGGAGATTTCACTGTATTCAATTCTTCATTAAATTCTCTCTGTCTTTTGATCAATTATCTTCATCTTTATTGTCAGGATAAGTCATCCCATTACTTTATTCTTGGAAAAAATAAAATAAAAATAATATTGTTATAATTATTAAAATGGTCTTGTGTATCTGAAGCTTCTTCACTCATTGTTTGGATTTCAAAAATATTTTTAGTATGAGACTTTCTTACTTTCTCTTATGCCTTAGTTATCTCTCTCACTCTATTATTACTACTGTTAAAAAAATACAGAAAGTTGTTATTCACATTAGCAGTTTCCAGAAAATTTGCTATAGATCACTTCTGGTTTTGTCAAAATACATTTTATTTTCTTCTTCGATTATGTTAGATACTGTTTTCCTTGCTGCTCCTTTCATGCCTTCAGTCACACAACCTCAACTCTACACATTTGATAATTAAATCTATCTTTATTATGAACATTTCATATTTATTTTACATGGGCATAAAAGAGTCAGGGGTGGTTATATATATTGTAGTATTTAGTAGGTATGATTTTTCTGTTACAATTAAAAAGCAGCTGACTTTTGTGTTGACCTGCAAACCAGAATTTCAGGTTTTAATTGACCTGGCTGTAAGTTGTTTAATAGTGACCAAATGACTAGTCCATGACTTGTCCTGAGCTTCAGAGAGGTAGATGGTAGAGACAATAAAGAGCTGATAAAAAACAGTAATAAATGTTTTACTGTGTTGATAAGGTGTACATTCTGGTGCCCATAACAAAATGCTGAGTGTAACACAGTATTATACATTAATATGCACATGAACTTTCAGTTTGTATTACATATGAAAAGGACAAAGATGATTAGCTCTTGTAGTTAGACTTACTACCTGATTTTCTTCCTAAGCAAATTGTTTTCTTTTCTTCATCATCTTGCCAATTGTACTTTCAAAACAGATTTCTAAACAGTGAAAAATCTCTGCCCTGCCCAGCATTTTGTTAAGCATCCAATAAGCACTGCTTAGCTGTGAACAGACTGGCAAAACTCTTGTACAAAGTCAATAACTTTGATTTTGCTTTTTTTTTTACATTAATCTTGGTAAAATGCTACCATCATTTGATTGATGGGAGTTATATTAATAAACTTGCTGTTAGTAAGAGGAAAATCAGGCCCACTGAGAGCTGAAATAAAGATTTAATTAGAAGAAATAAGCTACTGACTGTGCAGAATTACACTGGTGAAATACTTAAAGCTTGTGCATAAATCAAGAGTTAAACATCCTATTGATTTTTTCTCTGCAAAGTAAACTTCGATTAATACCTTTACAATTGTGAATGCTCCATCTTAGGGATTAATATTAGGAGAGAATCTCAGAAAACACTCAAGAGATTTATCTTTACTGCTCTGTATTGTTTTGGATGAAATTTTGGTTTTGTCATTATGAGATTCAGGCAAACTTTCTAGAAATTGTTGGTTTTACACAAAGGATTGATGGAAGTAATGCTAGGCTGACAAGATGGAAGAAAGATGTGATCTTGCTTTTGGAACTTTTTGAAAGCAGATTTCCTATATGGTTTTGCATATTAAAGGATTCTGATATTCTGCTGCAGTTTAAAAGTAGTTTAGTTTGATTACATACTAAGAACCTACTCAATATTGTAATGTTGTAATTAGAATAAGTTGTTGATGAAGATGTATTTATTTATGAGCTTCAACAAGCTAATGTCTTATTTCTTCAGCACAGAAAAATCAGCAACTGGAAAATGTCATACCCCCAAGTGTCTCTTGGCTATAAAAACTTTTTATTAAACTTTTCCCAAAGCTATATGGAAATGCAGTTCAGTGCAGGGTTAAGCCACAGCCTGTGTCCCAGTTGCCTCCTTTCCTCCCACTTAGTTTTATCTACCTGCTTCAGCAATTTAACCAAATCCTTTCCTAAGGAAACCAAACTTTTCTGAAGCTTTCAACACAGGAAAAAATGGATAACATTTAAAAACACATAGAGTATTGTTTTGCTCAAAGAGACAAATAATAACATTCAAAATAACACTCCTGAGGAATCATCTAATGGCTTAACAATGCGTTTTTAAAGCAAACTTCAAATCCTTGTTTTCAATATCGAATAGAACATCTCTGCCTCTTGAGAAAACACTGGGTTTTCATAATGGCAGATTCTAAATTAATCTCTTGATTTATCCTCTGTTTACTTTCTCACTCATCTTTTCATAGGTAATTTTGACCTTTCATATCTAAGCATTCTCTGCTCTACTTAAATACTAGATGGTGTATGAAGATCCCTTGGATGTTACCCTAGAATACAGATGATAAGTCATTGGAAAAAGGACATAATCTCCTTCAGCCCATAAGAAGCAGAGAAATTTTCAGTCTCCAAAACATCTTGCCTTTAACTTGAATTCATCTGCTTGAAGCTTCTTTTTTCCTCTCCCACCTCCATTAGTTAACATATTGTATTAGCTGCTGCTCAAGACATCAGTTCAGTTCCTCCTGTCAAGCATAAACTTATTAAAACTAGGGATATTAATATCTTTTTGTCATATTTATCTATATTAAATAAATCAGCCTTCTCCCTGTGGAATCCCTTGGAAGCTTTCCACTCTTCTGTCTTTCTGCTAAATCTCAAGTCATCTGAATTGCAGTTCATCTATATTTTAGACCTTGGGTTAAGATAGCACTCTTCAGGTAATAAAATGTCTCTCTCTGACAGATCTAAAGTGGTACTCTTCCAGTGACAATTCCTTGGGGCACTTGATGTGGGAATCAAGAAGTATTTTTGCCTTGGTGGTTAAATGAAGGCTTAAATAGGAATGTGTATACACAGAGCACAAGTGCTCTTCTTGTGGGAAGATAACATTTCCCACCAGATCTTTCTTATATTACTGGTAGTAGGTTATACACTGAATGTTAGTAAGTGGAGACAGATACCCCTGAGGCACTTGTCAGCATGATAGAGTTGAGAGACAGAAGTGCTGTCCATGAAAGACAGAATGATGACTTACCATCAGACAAGTCTGAATATTAAAAATTTAGAATGGTCACAGATAGCCAGATTTGTCCCTCTGTTTCTCTCTGTATATTTTTGGCTATTGACCTTAAGCAGCAAATGCAGCTACATGAATAGGTATTTGTGAGTTTGAATTTAACAGAACTGACACAGAAATACTTGCAGTAGTTATAATTTTTTATCACACATTTTCCCTGTAGTCTGGTTTAGCACCTCACTACAGTAGATTCAAACCAATCAGATCAAGAAATAGAGTTCCTGATTGCAGGATTTCTTTGTCTAAGAAAATTGATGAGTATAGTTCATGAGTTTGTGAATTCTGCTTCATCAGTCACTGACATTCACTGGAGAATTGCCTAAAAAGCAACAAGCTATGCATTCTTAAGCATACATGGTACCTTTTTCAGATATTCCCCTGAGAACAATGGAATTCTTTATTGGTTGCACTGACACTTTCCAAGGACAGAGGAACCCAAGAATCAATAAACTAGAGTGTTGTCCTTGATAAGCTTTCTCAATTTATATGGGATGCTGAAGTTCAGTTTACCTGTTTTGGTCTCATTTCCACTGGGCTGTTGAACAGAGTTAGATGGGACCTTTGCTGATCACTATTTTACCATGAAAGATGAGATAAGGCTTTTTACAACTGCTACTTGAACACTTACTGTGTTGCACTGAATTTCCTTCAGGACAAAAACTGTGAAAAATGATCAGTGGTTAAATGATAATCCTACCTAGTGTAATTTATGTGAGTAGATCTGGAGAGAACAAGGTGGAAACATACCTTTCTAATTCTTTTATAATTCAGTAAGTTTGACAGGAAGTGGACTCAATTTTTGTTGCTTTCCATGTTGCCTTTTCTTACTACACCTGCATCAGTTATTGCTAATCTGGTTCTAGTGAAGTCTGTAAATATTTTGGTTTTGACTTTGATGAATGAAAGGTAAGCCCCTTAGCTCTGAATACTACAGAGGTGCCCAATATTTTGCAGTTACCTTAGAAATAAAGATTTCTACTTCAGTGGATTCTCTATTACCATATTTTTGTTGAATGTGAAAGAGCATGAAGAAACTTGTCTCTAAAGATTGGTTTATCAAGCCAAGGATGTTTGTTTAAAACCAGCATTACTTCTTGGATCAGAAAGATTATGTTGTTGGAAAGGACATTATAAAATATAATTAAGTTTACATTTTAATGTCTTCCAGGATTTACATGTACTGATCAAAGTGAATAGATGAGAGTTTTTATTCCACTATTACTTTCTTTTTAGATTATATATAATAAGGAAAGAGACAATAGGATACAATAGAGTGGAGCTATAGTTATATTTGTTGTGTTTATGCCCAACCCAACAACAATACCACAAAGTATTCATATAATATAAAGGGAAATGAAAGGAATGTTTTCTAATATTAGAAAAACTGCATGTCCAAAATATTATATGTTTTCCCCAAGTATGCTAGCTTGCCATCTCTGCCTTTTTCTCCATACAAGTTGTCCTTGGAGAAAACCCATTTCCAAGATTGCCACACCTGTGCTGACCATGGTTTGTCATAGATGGCAATATGATGACAACCACACAGTAAGGTCAGACAGGTCTTTCAGCAATGGCACAAATACCTCCCAGCACCATTAAACTTCCTAATTGTGGAAGAATATGGATTGCTATAAATGACAGGATGCAGTAGTTCCTGTAAACTTTTCTGTAGGTTGGTACTACTGGAGAAATGTGATTGAACTTTGTGCTGTCTTAGCTCTTTAGTTTACCTTATAGCAGATTTAATTTTTACTACAAACTAGTAAGAAAAAGTATGAAATCTATTTGAAGTGTGTTTTTCAGTTTGCTTCTATTTGAGAGAGAAGTAGTTGATTAAACACATCTCCTGATAACCCAGCATATGATTAACCATTTCTAATAACTTAAATATATACTGCTACTGCCTATTTAGTTTGGCAGTTATGATATTCTGTAAATGAGTGTTATGTAAATGTTGTGGAAGCGCTTAAGTGAAGTAGCAGAAGATAAAAGGAAATGCAATCACTTTTTAATGGAGAGTGTAAGTTGCAGTCACTGCACATATGTTTATGCACCATTGTGCATACAGCCATGTGTCAGTCAGAGAGTTTATTCAGCTAATTTGCCAACTAGAACAAGCAGGAAGTTCACAGATCATTATTTGGTAAAAATGTAAAACCATTTGAATGGATTCAGGAAACTGAGTGTGCTCCTTGTTTCATCTCAAGGTCTTGTTGCTATAACTGTCCCCATTGGATGCAGGCTGAGTCATTTCTAGGATATCATCTTCCTATGGGATCAATAGTTTCTCCAGAATCAGCACAGAGATCCAGGAATAGTTCAGTAGTTAGACTGTTCTGGCATCCATTACAATAGACAGTATGGACAAAACAGTTCTTACTCTGCCAGCTTGGCTTGTCCTCCAGCACATCTCTGCAAAAGTTTGGCCTCTTACAGATCCTTATGCCCCTTTCCTTCCACTGCTCCTTCTACTGCACGCACAACATATTCTGAATGTCATTGATTAAAAAGTGCAAAAATCACAAGTTATGAGGTAACTTTATTATTCACCACTTTATGAAGGGATGCCCATTTTTAGAGTCATAATATTCCCAAGGCGTCTGCGACCCAGAGAAGGACAGGCAGGGTCAGGGGGAAAGCCAAGCTGTTGTGACAAGGCTGCTGTAGCTGTGGCCATGTAATGCTAATGACATGACAGGCAGGAGCTGTCAGTGTTGCACAGTGTGGGCATCTGGATCAACAGGGTGAAGTGCCAGGGTGAGTGTACTGGTCCAGAGACACCTCCACATGCGGTATAGTGGGGTCAGAAATGGATCATTCCTTGGGCCTGGCTACAAAGATGGTAGAAACACATCCTGCCTTGTTTCAGAAGCAAGAAACCACAGCAGAGAGGGTGAAGAATAGGAGGTGGTTTACAGATGGTAAAACAAAGGGAAAGTTCTCAGATTTGGAAAAATGGTCTGCCATCACCTCATTTACTCAAAGTTTGTTATTTTAGAAAATTCTTTGGTGGGCATGAAACCTTACTGGTGTAAAAAAGCAATTATCATGGCTTTAAAAAAGAAAAGAGGGGAGAAGGAAAAATATTGGAGGTTCAGTCTCCAGTTAGAACATAGGATATTCAGTTTCTGTAAACTTAGAAAAATGTTTATGGACAGATTGGGAGATCAAAGGTCTTGAGCATATACTATGTAATAGTGTTTTGAAAAAATGGTACAGAGTCTTCAAGCAGTGTGCACAACACTGTGGTATGAAGCTATCAACTATGTAAATTAAACTAGCCAGTGCTCTTTTCACCTTTTCATCTTATCCAAATGCAAGGGAAAGAAAGGAGAATTTCTTTGCTTTTAAACTCATCATTTGCAGCGTTTGCACTTTGAGTAAAACCAGGTATAATAGTCTTTCTAGAGCAAATGTCCTTGCAAGCAATTTGAGTTTTTTCAATTTTTAATTTTTAGTCTTATTTGTCACTAATCCTCCAGTAGGTGTTTCACAACATCTCTAGCCTATAACTTACAAGAAAATAATTAAAATTCATTGTAATATTAAGCACAATTCTTCTTCAGGGGGAAACATGACCTAATTACAGGCATGGAACTTTAATTTATGTGTTGGGAACTGACACTCAATATCTTCTTTTTCATTGCTATTCAGGAACCTGGAAAATAGATTATTATCTGTGACAGATTTCTGGCAGTCCCTCTTGGTTTGATAGTGTTATTTTAGAGAGAAGAGAAAGTCACTTTTGAATATAATGAAAGGAAAAGTTGTCAAGCATTCATACATATTTTATGCTGCATAAAACTTAAGTGCTAGAGGAAAGATTCTGTTTTCAGTCATGCCATTGTAAATTCGTGTTTCTTCTGATGACCTCCAGGCTTGCTTCAATGACACAGAATGGCATCTAGCCCTAAGGATTAATTTCCGTTTTTTACACAAGCAATGCAGCTCTTGTAAGTCAGCTTGGCCCTTACTGGGGTTTTTTTGTTAGCACAGTCATGCATAACTGTGATGTGTATTTTGGCACTTTGGCATTTTCTACTGACATTGACAGAACTAAAAGCAATTTCTATCAAAGTACTTTCTTGAAATGGCATCAGGCATAGGGTGTATTGTGTATTTTTTTGATGGAAGTGGAAACTCTGCAGCAAAAATTGACTTGGGTAGAAAAACATTTTCTAGTTGTATGTTGCTAGCTCTGCCTTTACTTTGTTCTTGTAAAAGATGGTGAGTCCCTTCAGGCATTTTTGCACATTGTTTTCATTTCCAATTGTTGCTGAAACAGCATTACATGAGCACTGAGGTGAAACAGACCAACCAAAGTGGTTTGGTTTCTGTAAACTGAATGGAAGATGATATTGTCTTTAAAAAGCTTACTCATTAAGTTTATATATTTGATAGGGAGAAAAAAAAATCTCAATTATCTTATTGTGAGCCAACCACTGTAAAATTTATTTCTTTTAGCAGTAACCAGTGTCTGAACAGACACTGTTTCACTGAGGAGAAAAACAGAGTTCTAAACATATCCCTCCCAGAGTATTTCCTTACTAAAGAAAAAACATGTTTAGAGTCATGACTTCCCCTATGTCTTTTTCAAGAAGTATATGAATGTATAATTTGAGGGATTCATTATTTTAAAAATACAAAAATAACTTTGCTTTCTTTTTGCAGATACAAAATAGTGGAACATTATATTGCATGCCCTCAAATATAAGGGTTTCATTGATTAACCTTTCATAGCTTTTTAACATCTCATTTTCTGCATATTAGCACATACATTAAAAAAAGCTGCCAAGTGGAATCAGCTTTCCCAGAGCACTAGCAGGAGATTTCTAGCAGGAGAAAATAACATTCTTAACATTCTGGTGTTGATACTTAGATAATTACCTGTGAAAACAGTAATAGTTCATACCATGTCTCTCGATTCTGGAATTTGCTGCACAGGGCTGATATTCTTGAGTGTACTGAATCTGGGAAAGAATAATGTGGTGCAGAGGAATCTTTGGGAGACTTAGGCTGGCTGCTGTAGGATTGGAAAAAAGTGATGGTTCATCAAATTTGCTGTGTGATAAAATTTGCAGTATGCTAAACAAGAATATCTATTCCCAGTGGAATATTCCCTGTGAAACATATGAATGTATATACATATGTATATATATATATGTATATTTATATGTGTGTGTATATATATATATATATACACACACACATACAGAGAGAGAGAGATGATGTTTTATTGGCAGCCCCCTATAAAAACAAGCAAAAAATCAAACCAAACCAAAAAATCTAAAAAATTATTAAAATATTTCATTTTTATTTGGCAGGATGACCCTGAGTCACATTTTTGGTGAACAAACTTGAAGCACTAAGAATGCACTTACCTCTTCTACCTTTTTCTTTCTAGCTTTGAGCAGTACAACATGAAGTGTTCTTTTCTGATTTTGTTTGCAGGAAAATGCTGTTACAAATGTTTGTTTCATTCTTTCTTTTAATATATTTTTCCTATAGCAGGCTGTTTTCTTTGGGAAACTTTTTTTTTTTTTAGCTTCATAAATGTGGCATTTTAGAGTTCTATTTCTTACTGCAAATAAGGATTAAAATACCATTATGTTAATAGTATTGGCTAATTTTTTCTATTCACAATAAATAATTATGTTACTGGAAGCATTATAGTCCAGCCTGTACCATTCAGCTAGATTAGAATTTTGAGTATTATTTCTCCCCCATATCAGGAATCTCTGATCAGTGTTACAGGTTATTATATTCCACAATGCTATTTGTAATTATAACAAGGTTTTTTGCTTTTAAATATTGACAAATAACCCCATACAGAAGCAGTAAATATCTGAAATACAATCACCCAACAAGAAAAATCCACTTACATCATCCTAAGCAGACAGTGCTCTCACCTATTGTTCCCATGCTCAGCAGCTGCATACAGTATCTTAAGTACTTTTTTGGCAGAAAGACTGAGTGTCCATTAGATTTTTTGAAGGCTTCATCAGGCATTTTCAGTATTAGGCCTCCCTGCCTTTCCTGTAATCATGAATCAGAGCAAATATAACCAGGATTTTTGTAAGTGGTGAGCCATTGAACCGTCATGTGATAGGGGAATGCAGCAGGTCTGTGGAAAAATTTGGCTTTTCAGAAGCAGGATTTTCCCCCAGGATTTTCATGTTTTACTTTGTGCTATTGATATTCCATCGTTATTTCTGAGATTGAGCAAAAATGTGTTGTATCTAGGATGTTAGATGTATCAAATAACTGAGGCAGATAGAGGTTGGGAGAGGACTTAAGTCAGTGTTGGATAAAGATTTTTGGCAAACATGCTTTTTTAGATTAGATAGATAATATTATATTTGTTTTATATCTTATATTGTTACCTCTGCAAGAAATTAGAAAGAAATGTGCTAGTTTACTACTTCCTGATTTTACTGATTCTTTATAGAATCTTTTATTCTGCTCTGGTTTGTTAACACAGATGTACTACTTATTCCTCAGTTACTACAGCTTCCTTAGAAATTCCATTGCATATGGTGCTAAATTCCCATTGACAAATATGCAGAGAAAATAAGCTTTGCTAATGTACAGGCATTTGCTGTGTACAAACAAGTGAAGAAAACAGCTTAGCTATTTTTATGTTTTAAAGTATGTGTTATTTTTATGGTAATAGTCTGAGATCCAATGTGGTGTCCTCAGAACAATGTCAGTATTGACACTGAATATAAAGGTACAAGTGGGAAAAGGAAGTATACAGGTCTAACTAAAGGCTCAATAGTAGTGGATTTTTTCTTTTTTTTCCTCCTTTTTTTCTTTTCAAAAAATAGTCATATTAAACATGTAGCTCTGGAGTTTGCTCCTTAAAGGAAATTCAAATCCTACAGAAACTTTTAAACCATAAGGATATATCCTCATCAATTTCTAAAGAACAATAATTTTTAAAAGCTTGAAAGAATTCAGTAATATTTTGGAAATCTCTTTTAAATTGTAAACAGAATAACATTCAGTACTGATGTTGCTTTTATATTAATAGTACCTTTAATAGTTCTTTCTTGAGTCATTTTTTACATGCACAAGAGGAAATTTTTCTTTCATTTTAATTATCTATGGAAAAGACATTTGTATGTTCAGTTATGTCACCCAAGTGTTGCAAAGTAGAATTATTTCCTAATACTATTAATAGTTTCTGTGAAATTAATTTTCATATTTAGAAAAATGGATATGCATTGTCATAAAAGTGATGAGCAAAATGTAGTAGGTGTAAAATTAAAGAATGTACCCTTGCATTATTCATAATTTAAAAGAAATTGTATTCTTAAATAACATTCTTAATTTTCTGTATATCATTGACATCACTACAATAGAGCTGAGTAAAAAGGCAGCATCATATTCAATAGCTCAAGTTTAGTTTAGATCAAAACTTGCAACTCAAATCTGGTTTTGTCATTTGTTAGGTTTAATCAGAAATTTAAATATCCATAATCATAAGCAAACATGAAATTTATTGACTTAAAGTTCTGATTACATTGACACCCTGAACTAACAATGGGATATGAAACATTGCACTGGATCAGTTTTTTTTAACATTGTATGTGATGGTTCCTACACTTAGCACATAGAAACCTGAAATAACACCTTGTCTCCACTCAAAATCAGTCCAGTATCGTAGGAAAACTGGTATTATGTTATTTTGAGTTGTTGACATCTTTGATAGCTGCCATGTATCTTCAGTTCACACTAGGAACAGTAGAAATTTGTACATTGTAGTTAAGAGACCAGAAAGGCTATGATGCTGACACTTCCAGTCCTGAAGTCAAAATCAGTCAAAATCTCAAGCCAAATTAAATCCAATGAGAATTTGAATCTGACTGCTTCTGAGAAAGGCTCTGCAAGACACCATTTTTTAAAAACCCAGTTATTTGAAAGTTACTCTTCAGATTATCTAAGCACAACAGAAAAAGGTCCAAGAACGTGCAAGGTCCTTTCCTCTGAGTATTCACAGCAGCTCACACCATGTCAGTGATGCCTGTCTGGTGCTTGTCAGCACTGTCACGACTCACTGCCTGCCTCTGGAAGTTCTATTTTCAGTTCATTCCATATTCATTTAATGTAAAAGACAGGTGAGGGGGAGTGACAACAGGGATCAGAAAGCCCTTCTCCAGAACCTTACTTGTTATCATTTGATCCTTTGAGATTTAGCCTGTCAACTTAAAAACTTTATTTCACAGTATCTGAAGTTTTTGCATTGTAAAGAGCTTGTTGGGGGTATAAAATTTGACTAAGATCTGCAGTTCCATTCTCTTTATGATCTGATTATTTTTATTATAGAAGTTTTTTGAAACTGGAAGTACTGCTACCTCAAGAAGGAATATAGCATAAATATATTTTTCTGCATGTAAATTAGTGATATCCAGTAGAAAAATATGTATGTGCTCTGACTGGTTGAGTCTTATGAATGTTTCTGTGGCCAAGCAAACATAGAAGCTGTTATTCATTTCAGATTAAACAGGAGTTCGAAATATTGTGTCTTTTTATTTACAGTATTGCAGATTAAACCTTTTTTTGGTTTTGTTTTTTTTTTTTTTTTTTGTTTTTTGTTTTGTTTTGGTTTTTTTTTGTTGGTTTGGTTTGGTTTGGTTTGGTTTGGTTTGGTTTTTTGTGCCAGGAATTCTTCAAATAGGATATTTTAAAAGGTTGTCACTGGCCAGGGTAGATGACTAGTAGATTAAATCTAGCAGAGTTCTTTCAGCTATACTCTTGAGAGACTGTCTGGCAGGTTACAAGGAAATGCCACATGTCACTCATTCTCATGTAGCAGGACTCTCACCTGTCCCACTACAAAAATATTTTAGGACCTGCAGGAAAAGATGTCATTGGCACTAAACATTCAAGCCTGCAAGGGCCATTGAGGACATTATAACAATAAGAATTTAATGGAATAAATATCTTGTAGATATAAATGCTCTTATGTTAAAACAAAACTCTGCCATTTTCTCTCATTCCCAATCTGTTCAAGCCCTCCAAGAGTTACACCACCATGAGGGCACCCAGGCATATACATGGACACAATCTTACCATGCACATCTCACTTATTCTAAAATCAATATCAAAGCAAATAGGATCCCTTGATACCTTTCTTTGTCATTCAAGCTCCTGAAACACAAGGTGTGGAAGAGCTGTAGCTCTGCAGAAGGTTTATAAGATTTTTTCAGTCTTTGCCTCTTTTTCTTTCTCCTCTTGATGCAAGGAAAAAAAAATGCATCTCAGAGATCTGACAATTTTATTCCTTATGTCTCAATGAATGGATGACTTCAAATTCTATTGTACTAATAAAATTCAGTGGGAGTAAAGCATAATATACACCATCCTACTTAGAAAGAGGACATGGTTCTATGTAAGTGTTTAGCTCATCCTTATGTATTTCAGCACTGGTAAAATGTTTTGTGCTGTCAAAGGACATTAAAAAGATGTGCTGAGTTTGTTGGTTTTGATTTTTTTTTAATTTAGGAATGACCTTAATCAAATTTTAATGTTGTAAAAGCAAACATTAAGAAGACGTTTTCTCATTGAAAATATGCTGAGTTACATTTCTTGTCCCATGCCACCATAGTCAGTATTTTAAATTATTTTTGGAGTAGTAACCATGATGGAAAAAGCCACAAACCATATGCATAATGTAGCCAAATCTGATGGGTTTACTATATATATCTCCTCAAGCAGACAGAATAATTTTAAGATTTTACTAGATTTTGTCCCTTAGAATATAATATTTAGTATAAATAAATAAACTGAACACAGAGTTCAGTTCATTATTTATCATTATGAGAAACATACTGCACTTCGAAAAATAGTCCTAAAAGAATAAGTAATTTACTTTTCAGAAACTGATCATTGTTATATATGATAGTGTTGTAATTAACTAATATATCAAAAAGTATCAAAAAGCACCAGCATAATCAAATGTTTCTTTTTTGACATGCAGATTCTTGCAATGTACAAACAGACAGATTGGAAATACATCAATTGAAAACCTATTCTATGATTGTGAATATTGGAAAAAACTTTCAGAGTTTAGTGGGCTTTAACAAAATATTTACTGTTTAGCATCTTTTTCTGCATTTCTACTTCATCCATCATCTGAAGCCTGACATAGTGTCACTCTTCTGAGTCAGTTTGGCAACAAATCAGGAAAACCCAAGTGATTACTCAAGCAAAGCATATGTAGAAGGTAGGGGAATATGAAAGGAGCCAAAGTCTAATAAGTTGAGTTTAAAAATTCAATCTCTCCTGGTTAGATTGTGAAAGTATCAGATGAGTTTATCCACTATTAACCCTTCAGGCTCAATATTCCAGCTGCCTGTGTGGTAGAGAAATTATCTAGATTCTCAGAGTTTTTATGAAGCTGACAGGAAGGAAAAGTCACAGAATGTTTCTGTGCAAGCCTCATGAATGTAAAGACATTAAGAGCATACATTAAAAAATCTATCCCTGTAACTAAGCATACTATGAAACAATATTAAGAGGCTTAGCACAAAAAGATAAGTTTTTTAAAAATCATGAGCCTAGTCCTTGCACATTGTGAAATGACCTTTTAGGTTGAAACTCGTTCTAAGACTTCTCATGTTCTTTGAGCTTCTGAGAACTCAATAGCATATGATGATTTTGTTTTGGTAGTAGGTGAAATCCTCTTGTGATCACTTTTCTCCAGGAATTGTCTTTTTCAGTAAAGCCTAAGATACATGAAACTGTGATAAAAGCACAAATTAGTGGCATGAATTGCTGTCTGTTGTGAGAGCTGGGAGGAATAGCACTACATTTCTCTGCTGCTAAGTTTCCAGAGAAACCTACCTTTTTCACTGCATGTTCCTTATTCTTCAAAAGGCAAAGTGAGAAGAAGCTTATGCCTCAGAAAACATGAAGAGAAGATCATTCAGGCAACTAGCTGTGAGTAGCAGAGGCCAGACAATGTACCCAGACACTTGAAGCATTCTGCAAGAGCTGTATATTACAGCCTTGAGATATCAGGAGGGAGTTTCCTTTGGAAGGCAAGACTAAAAGGAAACCTATTTCCTTCAGCAGCAGGGAACAGCATGAAAAAATGTTTGTGGAGGGCAGTGGAGAAAGATGGAATAAGGAGAATCAGAGTATCTCTTTGTAGATAACAGTGAAGTTGTATGTTCTTACAAATAGCTGATGTGAAATGTTTTATTTCTGTTTGTTGCTACTTGATAGCAACCCCTTTCCTTACCCAAAGTAAGGGGTACATTACATTATTACTTGTGTGTTTCCATCAGTGTATTATGGGAATACTGGAATGATATAGGAATTCTAGATTAAAGATAGGAAAACGGCCTGAATTTATTCCTTACCAAAGTTGAGGGATAATTTTCATATTCTACACTGAGCTTCATCATGTGTTAGACTGATCAGTAGTACTCTTAGCAGGTTCATGTCGTTTATGGATGGATGTATGACATATCGAAAGTACCTTTGGCTGAAGTGCAGCCATGTCTTCTGTAAGGACACACTGGTCCAAAACTGCCAGGTGTTCTGTGTTTGACTCAAATGTATTATAGAACAGCAAGTGGTCTACTTTTTTTTTTTATGAGCCTAGGAGGAGGGAAACAGATTACGATTGTCAGACATAGTTGTCCAAAGATTGAAAAGAAAAATTAGTTTCATGCAATTAATAAAAAGCCTGTTCTAAAAACATGCATGAAGTTGTAGATAAACTTAGAGTCTTACTGTATCTTTCCCTTCATCACAGTTTTCTGTGTCATACTTCTTGTAGATTCAGATGCTAGAATAGCTGGAACATCCATGGTTCAGTAAGTGCTCTGTGGCATCATATATTCTTGAATTGATTCTGTAGTCTGTCTTTAGTGTGGGTACTCAGACTGGGGACACAATGTTCAGCATTATTATGACCCATACATAGCGCAGTGGTTTTAATACATCACCAACAGTGGATAAATTTACAAAATTTTCAATTTCCAAGTTGTAAAAAAATAAACCTCCTAAGCATTTTATCCTTAATGGTGTAATTTTAATGACTCTTGATTGCTCATTTTCCCCCAAAAAATCCCTCTATATCATTATTTGTATCGAATTCTTTACTTACTCAGATGTACTTTTGAATCCATTTGTGGACCACACCTTATTCTAACATTCAGTTCTCCGTATTTTTTTCCATTCACAGTATTTTGCTTTTCATCTTCTTCATTTTATATATGTAAAGGAGAGTAAAACTAACCAAAGCAGTATTATGGGAACTAAGAGAAAAAAGATCTGAAAATATAAAAACACATACTAATTTTAACAACATGGATGGTTTCACAGGCATAAATAAATTTGGAAAACTATTATGATTTTCTGAAAACACTTCAGTAGTGTAGCCATCAGGGAGGTATAACAACATTTTAAGAGTAAGGATAATTATTGGGATAGTAATCAAGCGATATAAACTGGCTGTGCATCACTTCAGATTATAATTCAGAAAAATAGAACAGAACAACTGGTGGGTGCAGATTGAGGCAGCTAGGAGGGGGTCCCATCAAGCCCTGAATGTAAACATGTGTATTCCTGTAGAACTGAATTCACAACTCTAATATTAAAATAAAATTTTAAAAAAGTGCTGGCTCTTAGTATCCTTTCTCTTCTTGGCAAACTCATGTTGCAGTAAAACAGTTTGGATTTATTTTACAATGCAGAGTTAAAGTCAAATTCTGTCAAGTTTGCCTGCTTCCTTATAGTGCATTAGTGTCTTAGTTTTTATTCACTGATGATTTGTACTTGTGGGAAAAAAAAATCAAAACAACAAAACAACCCCAAACCCAAACAAAGCCTACTATAATTACTAAGGCACATTTCCTCAGCAATACAATTTGTGGCTCAGCAAGCAATATATTGCTATGTCTGCTTACAGACCTTTTCACTAGCCTCAATTTTCTTGCCAGGCTGGACTTCCTATCTTTTCGGCCAGATTTTCCATCCATTGCATAAATTCTTTTATCTCTTCTACCCAGTCCAGTTAGCAAGGTCTTAAAATATGAACATCCATTGATCTTTTGTCACATACTGTGTCTTTTATCCTCTGTGGGCATATGGGTCATTAAAATCTATATTTTCATCTACTCTATGTATTTAAGGTTTTTTACCATTACTACTTTCATTTTCTGCCCAACAAATGTAGTTCTTCTCTGTCTGAAATTTTTAGTATGTTTTTGCTTCTTTACTCCTTTTAATTTTCTTTATATTTCTTACAAGGACATTGAAAAAACTAAAATTGATGTTTGTCAAATTTGTATTAATTTTCTTGAATTTTTAGCAATGAGTTAAGAAGTTGAGCAGGGTTTCTTTTTAATAACTCACTACTATAAATTATTCTCTTTTTCTGTGTAAGAAATAAAACATGGACTTTTTCATCCATGTTTGCTACACTGGGTTACACATTTCTTATCTGGAATATATTGATGGGTGAAGATGGGACTGAAATTCTCTTAGATGCTACAGGTAGCTGAAGAACAGCTATATAGGTTAACCTCTACTGGTTTGCAAATATCTGTTTTATATATATCACATTTCTATAAATAGCAGTGTCCATTAAATGTTATTAACCAATAGTAGATATATCATGTTCCCATAAATAGTCATATATTTTTAGTGTTCTTAACATCACATAATTTTTAATGCCAAGTCATCATAACAAAAGTAAGAGGCAGCTTTTCCTTAGGGAGCAGAAGGTCCATTCCACTGAGCACTGCACAGTGCAGTCAACTGCTAAATAATGGTGTTATAGAGAGATGGATCATGACTCATATTTCTTCTAAATTTTCCAGTACTTACTGCATTTAAAGCAAATTAATTTTTTTAAAATTCATGTTCAAGTATCTTTTGTATCTCACAACATGGTTGCCTTTTAGAAACTCTTCGTAATTACCTTTGAATTTGGTTTTCACTGTTTCTGAAAAATACTCTTGCTCTCGCAGTAGACTGATTCATTAGATTGAATTTCACTTACAGGCACAATAGAGCATATACTATCATATGTTCTGTCTGAAAAGAACTGGTGTGAACAAGCATGGGCTTGCACAAACTCCTAAGAGGTTTAAAAATACCAAATGGAAATTTTCCCATTACCTCAGACTTGTTTCACTTCTTTTTAACTACAAAATACATGTTGGGGATTACTATCTCACTCAACGTATTCCTAAGAGTAAATATCTCAAATATAAGTATACTAGTTCTCAACAGCACATTAAAAACTAATACATTAACATATTTTTACATACATCTTCACAATATAAATTATTTATATAGTTTAAAAAAAAAGTTTAAGCAAAAGGAAATGAAAATACAGTGCTGGGTAAAATTTGGTGTTTCTATTTTTGGGCTAAACACAGATTGTAATTTGCATTTCTTATCATTATTTAGAGTTAGAACAAAATTTGAGTCAGCTTTCCACCCATGAAGGAAATTTTATTTTTAAAAACAGATATTATTATTTTAGCTTAGAAAGTGTTACATTGGCTATATAATATTTTACTCCAATTTTCTGCTGAAGTCCAATTACACATGTAAGGCAAAATTAGAAACCTGCAGCCAAATAGCCAACAATTTCATCACACTTCTGGGAAAATAAAAAAATATTTATAATTTGAATGAATCGTGGCTTTGAAAGAAATGTATCATTTATGTTGAATATGCTAATAATGATACACTAGTAAGCAAAAGTCTATTTATTAAAGTGATAGATAACGGTATTTTCTATAAACTTCCATTCTGAACTCCACAATTCTATATGCTCTGTTAAAAAATAATGAGATCTGAATGAACTTTGAACACAACTTTATTGTAGATTTGAGGAAATTCTGTCTCTGGATGTGTAGAAACTTCACTGCATCAGCTAAATAGTTCTGTTTAATTAGCTATCCATCATGTTGGGCAGAGAGAGTAGGTTTGCCACAAGAGAAATCCAGCTCAGCTGGTGACAGAGATGAGATCAGAGATTGCTTGGATGATCTGCTGTTCTCTCCTTCAGGAGACTCATGAGGAATAGGAACTTCAGGGTCAGTACCAGCGACTTGCTGTGATAATACCAGAAAGAGACTGCTTGACAATGCAGGAATATCTATCCCTTTCCTTGTTTATATGTGCATATTTAAAATTAGAACATCTGGTTCATTTGGGAAACACAAACAAATAATGCAAAAATTCAAGATGAGTCCATTTTTCAAACTCCAAGACTGAAATTGTGTCCAATTCTCTAATTTTATCACTTTTTGAAAATTATTATCTTTGCACATGGATTTTGTTGTCCTTGCATCCTTTAATCACCACAGCTGTTCCACTACTGCAAATACTGAAGGGAAGCAGGCTTCTTAATAATTACTGGTGCTTATACTTACGTGTTTGCCAGGTACAGTCTGTATTCATATTTTTTTCACAGTGCATTCCTATCCTTCAGTTTTGTTCTACTTCCATCAGAGCAGATGTGTTGCAGTGTCACTGCCAGAATAGGAAACAATTGCTCCCTGTGCAAGTCATGTATGCACAGATGTTTCCTTGCATGCTGCATTCCTCCTGTGTTTTGCTGATAACTTTTGCAGTAGGAAAAATGTTGTCATTTGCAGCCTATGCTACAGCAATGAGGATTCTTTTCCAGAGTTTGCATGACTAAAAACAGTTCAGTATGACTGTCTTTGATTTTAGTTATTTCTGTCCTTTTGTTTTCCTTGAATCTAGAAGAGGAAACTTTATTTTTGGTGTATATCTGCTTGTTAGAAATCTAAATCATATCCCACTATTTACCAGTCATTATACCAGTATGTATGTTAGCAGTTCTATTCTAACCCTTTAGTTTTGAAAATAAGTAACAAATTTTGAGAGTCCCTTTGGGCTAAGATTAGCCAACTAATTCTTGATCAACAAGCTAAGGCTTTAAAAACAAAAACTGGAAAAAGATCCTAAACTCCAAAACTCTAAAGTTTATATTTAGAGGAAGAAGAGATGCAAAGGTGAGATTTGATGAATTGAACCCAGAAACTGGGATTTAATTGTTCTTGGGAGCGAAAGATAGAAACTTTCAAAAGAGGCTGCACTGTTATCATATTATTTGAGAGAGATATCAGAGTTTCTACATAATATATTTTCATAGATTGATCTCCCCATTCTGCTTTCTTTATGGTTCCAGAAGGAAAATACCACTAGTGGTTTGAAGAAGAGCATATTTGGTCACTTCAGTATTAAAAGAGATTAAGCCAATAGCATCCAAAGGGCAACAAAGATGGGGAAGGGCCCTGAGAGGAAGACACTGAGGAGCAGCTGAGGTCACTTGGTCTGTTCAGCCTGGAGGAGACTGAGGGGAGATCTCATTGTAGTTACAACTTCCTCACAAGGGGAACAGAAGGGGCAGGCACTGATCTCTTCTCTGTGGTGACCAGTGACAGGACCTGAGGGAATGGCCTGGAGTTGTGTCAGGGAAGGTTTAGGTTGAATATTAGAAAAAAGTTCTTCCCACAGTAGCTGTTTGGGCACTGGAACAGGCTTCCCAGGGAAATGATCACAGCACCAAGCCTGACAGTGGTCAAGAAGTGTTTGGACAATGCTCTCAGGCACATAGTGTGATGTTTGAGGTGTCCTGTGCAGGGCCAGGAGTTGGACTTGCTGATCCTTGTGAGTCCCTTCCAACTCAGGATATTCTGTGATATCTAAACCATGTCCATCTAATGGAAAGGACAGATTCTAATAGGATTATGTTTCATTTTGGTGTAGGGTTGTCTTATTTCCCCCATTGCTGTATTGTTGTGAAATCATTGCAACTGAAGAGATTAATCAGCTTTTGCTAATCTAGCCATATCCTTTAATATCTTTGTTCTGCCTTCTGTGCTGTGCCTTCAAATACTACTGTTTAAGTCTAGAAGAAATTCCCTGACTTTAATTTGAAGAGATATTTCAGTTTGGATGCAACAATTTTATTCGGTATCATGCAGATGTGAAATTTGATCATCTATAAATTATTGGGTTTTGTAAGTTCAGTAATCATTTCATTGTGTCTATCATGAGGAGACCAAAGTCTTCTTGACCTTTTTTTGTGTGTGATAAGGGCTTAACATCCATGAAATTTTTGCTTGTTTTGATTTCCTTTTAATATAATTTAAATATTATATTTTGTGTGTTTGAAAGAAAAAGCAATATTTTCCATTCTTGAGAAATTAAATGTTTCAATTCACCTAAATCAAAGCAGCAGTAACCAAGTCACCTTATTATCTTAGTGACGTGTGAACTTGAAATATTATACTGGTCTTTTAAATGTTGTATGAAGGACTACAGCATCTTATTTTTCAGTGTTTTATTAAAAAAAGAAAATCCATGAAATAAAATGAAAACCAAAGAAAGTTTACTTTCTCAGTTGGCTGCTAAATTAAAAGTAGCTCATGAAATGTAGCTGTGCATTAAAAAGGAATGGTAAAATTTTGCTTACAGATACCACACATTTTTTTCGAATCATGTCACTTAAATATTATATAAAAATGTATAAATATTATAATGTATAAATATTATTTAAAATTGTATAAAAATGGCTGATATTGGTGTCAAAAATATAAAAAAACTCACCCTGATGATTGTCCTGATGCTTGGCTGAAATTTAGAGGTTTACATTCTATTTCCATTCAAAGCAGAGATTTTTGCTGCAGTTCACTGATTCAGTCCTCTGTTCCTCCAGTGCAGTCGTTTTGTTTGTTCGAATGGCCAGAGTCCCATTGCCCTGGCCCAGTGGGAACCAGGCAAGAGAGATGGTTTCTTTTCTTACGTTTTCAAGTAAGAATTTCAATCAGAATTGTAACAAAAGCTTACTTTCCTTTGACTTTTTTATCACTGTCATCTTAAAAGTGTTTTCTGACTGCCTCAATGTGATCCTCCCTGCCTTTTAGTGTATTTTTACCACTTTTCCTAGGCACATGAAAACATATTTGTGCAACTGAATATATGTCTATCTCTGCTAGGCTTAATCACATAGATAGAGGAAAGTAGGCTACAGGCATCATGCATTGTCCAGGCTTGCACACTGCCTGATTTCCCGCTGGCATAATAGTCATTAAATTAGTGTGTACTAATTTGTGAAAGTACATGTGTACTTACTTATGTTATTTAGGGAAAAGTCTTGCAGTTTTTATGATATCAAAGGCAGATATCTCCATTCAGTTCCAGGTCATGTGCTAAAGCTACTGTGTCCTTTCCTAATTAATATAAGATCAGACAAAGTATCTTTTGCATGGATGAAAAAGGGATACAAAGAGGCTCTTTCAGGGTAGTTTATTCCGTGGCGATGATATGGCTGGAAAGAGGCCGAGACTCTCTGGAAATCTGGTCTTCAGGGGACAGGGAATGGGGAGTGGTTTTGGCTGCCAGCCAATGGGGTAGGGACACGGGGGCTTAGGGATCAGAATACAGAAGCCCCTAAGGTGCTTCAAGGTCACTTAGGGAAGGTCAGGGGATAGTAGGAATTCTGGGATGTACCGGAAGATGTCAGGGTATGTGAATCCTTCTTCTACCTCAGTTTATCAAAT
The DNA here is from genome assembly GCA_030060385.1 of Muscicapa striata striata. NCBI lineage: Eukaryota > Metazoa > Chordata > Aves > Passeriformes > Muscicapidae > Muscicapa > Muscicapa striata. Next base: position 1,364,606 of record JAREIS010000101.1, read on the forward strand.
TGCAACAGTCATGTCCATCATTTTAACAATGGAGCTGTTTGTGGAACCATCTTCTATGTGGGCTCTCATTTATGAATGATAATTTGGATTTTTTTTAACCTGCTATTGTTCATCTAATTTAGAGCACAGCCTCATGAGTAGTTTCAATGACCTGACTGAAATTGCATTAATCACAGAGTAGCAATAACAATGAAGAGGGGTGAAGGCTACCCCTGAAAGTCAACAAGGTGTGTTTATGGATAAACAATGTGAAAATAGCTCTCCATGAGACTGAATAATTTTGTGGCTTGTTAGAGAAAGAACGTTCTGCATTTCTATGATCATTGTTGTGGCGTTGTGGCAAGAAGATTCAGTCCATGATTTTGCATTGCAAAAACATTCTGTAGCAGTCTTATTGTATTCAAGTTGGAAATTTAGAAAGAGACCTCTGAAAATACTCTTTTATTCTGAAACTCCCCTATGATCAGGTTCTCAGCTGTGGTTTCTGAAGCAGATGTTTCAGCCCAATGGATGAGTTAGTAGTTTACAGCACAGGAGAAAAAAAATGAGAGGCAAGAAAAAACACTAAAATAATAACCTTAATTAATACAGATTTAAATAACTTGTCATTGAATCATAACTTAGAAGTTCATTATAATGAACTAGAAAATAGTCATACCTCAATAATTACATATAAATATTTACACATATAAATAAAACAAAAACTAAAGTGAATCATAGAGGCTTAGTCCACTGTGCACTGAATATTGCAAAAGGCCAATTTGCTTCCAGTGCTCTGAGTATGTTTTGAAAAAGACAGCTGTACTTGGCTAAGTCACTGGTTCCTATTGTTAGAAATAAAAAAATGCTCTATGATTGTCTTTCAGATAAGGTGACTGGGAAGAGTTCTGTTCACAGGAAGAATAAGATTCAAAAAGGAAACAAAACCTTTTTTAAAAAAAATCTCGTTCGAAGATAAAAGGTCCATTACTCTCTTATGTGCCAATATCACAATATAAATATTTTCTAGACCATAGTCTTTTTTATATGCGTGTTCTTCAGCTTCCTGCTGTGCATTATTCTTTTCAGGATATTCACCAAAGAAGTCCTGCTCTGAAATATAACACACTTTTTGGTCAAAATAATAGTCCCTAGGGTATTACTGAGCAGCTTGTATTTTGCAGAACAACTAATATTCTCTCCTTTGCAATTATTTCAAGTCAGTACAAGAGGGCACTATAAGTATTTTTATTATTTTTGTTTTAAAGGGACATACTATTTTTCAGTTGGGAATTTGCTGTGGCTTGACTGAAGTCTGTCTGGAGGAATCTTTGGGTTTTTTTAACCCTTAATTGTTGAAGTTGTTTGTGTATCTTGAACATATGAGAGCTTACAAATGGCTTTCTCAAGAAGTGATAGAAGAGCTCAGTCTAGGAAAAAACCACTGAGGTTGCACTCTCTGTCTCATAAGACCATCATCACAATGCACTACCACTGTTGTATTTCCTGTTGTGATCACACTTCATGTTTTAATTAGGCATTTGAAACCCTAGTATGACTGCAAAGTCAAATATTAGGAAATCTAAGGCATCTAAGGCTTTTGCAACTTAATTTGGCACCATTTGATATATGCAGTAAGAAGCTCTCTAATTAAATAATGATTCTCCCCATATACCCTGCAAGAATTCATTTACTGCACAAAATGGTCCATACATACTTAAAAAGTGATTACTCAATGTTTTGGTTTTTTTTCCTTGTCACTCAGAAATGTAGCCATAAGCTTAATTGATTATTGTACGTACAGGATTGCCCATTTACATGTGGCCATCCATATGGCGCATATGAGACTGCCTTAGAAGGATCTCTGCATTTCTTTTCACATCTGCAGTCCCCTTCATCTGCTGCTGCACATGCTGAACACATAAGTAAAAGGTGAAAATGTCCAGTAATGTGAGCTGCTTTGTTGTGATGTGGCATTTTGTGTCTTGATTTGCATCTCTTGGCACGGTTGTATATTAAATCATATCAAACCACTCTGAAAATAAGGATTGGAATATGTTTGTTTTCTGTCAGTAGGTATCACAAAATTAAAAATCTCTAGTAGAAGTATGAGGAAAGGTATCCATTTTTCTAAGGCAGCATTTTTTCACTTCCAGAGTTTACCTTTCCTGTTTACTGTTTTCCTTCCACACTCACACTTTTGCTCTTACCATCAACAAGTTCAAATTAATCATGGTTTAATTTCATGCTATTTTTTTCATTCTCTTTCCAAACTGTTTATCCAGTAAGTAAGCATGAGTAAGACGGTTTGCTTTTCTGGAAAAAGCAGACAGCAGAGGAGAGATGGACTCCTTGTCTTGGAGCAACCAAAATGAAAAAAAAAAAAAAAAAAGTCTTCATTCTCATAAATGTTATCATCAATTTGCCTTCTAGGGATAGCTTCATTCTTTCTAGTTATATTATATAGTGGGTTCTGGCTTTACCAGGTATACTAGCACAATTTTTTCTGAAAACTTAGCATTAATATTGATCAAGTCTTGTTGGTTATGCACAAATTCAGTTTTTTCTGAAGAATAGTTTACAGGTAAATGCAGGAAAAATGTTTAAACTTAAAGAAAATATTATATTATTAAATTAATTTCCTACCTAATTTGAATTTTTGTGAGAAGTTTCTGAATCACTATAACCCCTTTCTCCCCTCTTGTACCAGACGAGTTTTGAATTTGTTTTTGTCCTTCCTTCTAAAAATCTTCATTGTTTGCCCTGAAATCTTTTTAAGAAAAGAATAATAAATTGAAGTAAACAATTATCACAAAGCATTTTTTAGAAAATAATTATAAACTTTTATGGTCTAAGCAATTGAAAATGGAATTTTATTATATCAAGGATTTTTATAATAAAACAATTTAATTGATCTCCTATTCAAAATCCTCATAAGTGTTTGTTATATTTGGATCTTACTGAAGGAATAGCTGATAAGGAACTTGTGTCCTCATCCTATACCTAAAAATAAAAGTAAATACTATTTTCAAGGAAAAAACAAATGTGCATTCCAAATGTGCCAGTATAGCCCTTCTGCAGAATACCAAACAGCTGTAGTCCTTAGGGCATGCTAGCTTTCAAAAACGAGAACAGGCAACATTTTAATAGACAATCTTAAGGGAAAGCACAGTCTCTTTTCCACTGCAAGACTACAGTGAAAATACTTTCCATAAATATTTGACCTCTTTAAATACAAACTGGACAGAATTGTTCTTTATGCACAGGTAGTATGCTAGTGTATAAGAAACTGTATAACATAGAGAAAATACAGAAGTTTTTCTGCTTCTGATAAAAAAAAACAAAAAAAGGGGATTGGACTTGCATATCTGCACAAAGGAGAAACTTGGAGAATGTAGACCATACAAATATTCTGTATCTGAGGGTAAAAAGTAAAGTTAGTACCCTCAGTCTCTCAGCAACCATTTTTGCCTTTCTCCAGACACATGATTAGTGAATGGCAAGAGACATGTTTCAGTATCCCAGTGTATCCCTACCTATCACCTTACTAATAAACAACCATTCTTATTTTTTGTATTCTCAGGAATGGAGAAAACAGTGTCAGCTGTAGTTACAGTTGCTTCACTACCCAGCTTCTGACCACCTTAGTTCTCCTCTTCCCTACATTGGCTTAGAAGCAGTTCAACATTTAAGTAGTCTAAGCCTTTTTACATGTCCTAATTACAGTAATGAATATTCTGGTTATAGGGCACACATTTAACGAATGTCATGAGCATCAATTATATATTTAATTCTTCATTATATTTTATTTTCCTGCTAAATAGTGAAAGCGTGTAGGACTATAAAAATGCAAGATGTACAGTAAATGGTACTTTAAATGCTTTTATTCTAATGCTTTCCAAAATGTTATTCATTAATTCTGTGGAAAGCTAGGCGTTTACAGGTCACAGGCCCTCCTTGCTAGCTGTAAATAAAAGAAAATAAATATATATAATGTTTTAATGTTGTTTCTATGATCTGGTTGCTAATGGGATTTTATGTCCATTGTGCATGCAGAGAGTGAAAGAGAGGTAGACTTTTTTTAAACTAATTTTATACCTTAAAGTAGAATCTTTTTTCAGGAAAGAAGACAGTATCCATCTTCTTAATAATGACATTGTTGAGCTGTTGACAAAGAAGGAATAATAGATTTTGCATGAATGACCTCAGGAATTACATTAGTTATACACTCACTTTAGAATTATTTGTGCAAATTAAATCTGTGTCTAGTTAGTTCACATTTTTATATATTTATATGCTGATTTGCATTATGGTTTCATTAACAGTCATCTGCAAGTCTTGACCCTGCCTTTATACTACTCCATGCCAAAACTAATTTTCATTTACACGGTCTCAGTTTTGTCCATAATGTGTTTATGTTTCATAAAGGCATAAATTAATTTTAAAATTAGCAATTGATTCCATTTATGCCTCTCTCTTTTACTTGAAAATTATCTATGTGATAAGTAATATTAGCATCACACTGCCTGTTTCTGCTATTGGTTTTTATGCTATTATGGTCTCACAGGCAATTAATATCCTAGCCAGAAGACTTTGAAGAAAACTATTATACTTCCATTTAACAGGCTATTGCCTGTTCTCTACTTTGAAATTAGTCTGTATTTACACCATTTAAAAAAAAATCAAATATTTATGTATTTATTTTATGGGGAGATTTTGGAGGGTGGGTTTGGAGTTCTCTTCTGCTGCAGTATAGGGGTATATGTATTTGACTTCCTTAGATGACATTTGTCTTACACTCAAAATACAGAGACTGTATTTTGAAATGTACTGTGTGTCTCATTATAAGATGCCAGTCAGTGTAATCAATTGGAAGCTGAATATAAATGAAATATAGTTAAAATAGCTGTCCACTCATGTTCATGAGTAGATGCTTAATTTGTTTTTATTTCTCTCTCCTAAATCCTGTGTTTTGTTCCTCTGCTACACACTTTCTCAATTTCTTCAGTGGTGTTACAAAACACACAGAATTTGTTACAGATGAGCAACAAAACCCGTCCTGATGAGCTCCTCTGTACTCTCTCATCACAGACATTGCAGGTTGTGTGTAAGAATGGCTGGTAGGAATAGCATCTAGACATGGGTGGGGATCAACCTTTTTCTCTCAGTGATTTTTGCAGATTTTGGAGATGGTCTGTGCTTTTAAGGTACATTAAGGAACAGATAGTAAGGAAGAAAAACATGTCACTTCACTGTATGTGTCTGGCTACATTTAGCTTCCTACTAACTCGGGAAGAAGTGGTCACTTCTGCCTTTGTCTTGCTGAAAAACATTATGATAATGAGGTGGTTTGGATTTTTTAGTATGGACAAAGATCTCCCTGTACTTCAAAAGTTTTCTGTACTTCCATTTCCTGGCAAATAGTTTGGCTTCTTAAGGATATCCTTGAAGGATAAGTATCTAATGCTTGTAATTCCTGGAGTTGGGAAACGTACAACAGATTCAAAGGAGGAAATATGTCAATAAGTCTCATGAAGTGAAACGTCCTGAGACAAGAATACTGCCCTATGACATTATATGTAAGAATGCTGTGTAGGGATCTTGTTGATAACCAAACCTGATAATGCAGTCCTTGAAAGCCACAGAACTACTCTCATGCCTGAATTTTTCTTGTGAGTCCATAGATTTTAGGATGTGGTGGCTCAGATGCTGATGCTGTCACAGGCGCCAACAGCAATACCAGTACGTTCAATCTGTTTGTCTGTGAGTCTTTCTGCTAACTGTGGACCCTTCTCAGCAACTTCTTTCTTCCCTTGCTGGACAGGGAAGCAAGTTTTATTTGAGCAATATGGTCAGAACATGGGTGGCTTTTTTGTCCCGATTTAGACTGACAGAATTCTTCAGCAAGTACCCCTAAACAGCACTAATCACATGGTTTGCATTTCCAATTACTCCTTTTCCTGAGTCTCTTTTTGCCACCTGCCATTTTTTGATCTGCTCTTCTGTCAGGTAAACAATATTTTAGTAACTACTTTCTCCCCATTTTTTCCCTTTTTGCTACATCTACACCCATATTTGATATTTCTGATATTGCTATCTAGATTTTTTTTGCTTATGTAGTATTACTGGAAGAGTTATGAGGACTCTGCTGGCCTTGCATGACTTCACTCCCCAAAGACATCCAGTGCATCTCATCTGTGGTCTGTGAAGCCTGACCATTTCTCTCTTTGCTCCACCTATGCACTGATGAAATTCTGCCATCCCTCATGGCACTATCTGTAGCTTTTGTCAGCTTCTCATTTCAGTATCTAACACGTCTGACAATTTCTTATGTCATATTCAGCATTTTTCTATGTCCTATCCAGTTAGCCTAACCTCATTGAGTACCAAATTGGTCTTTTCATCTTCTTACATCCCTAACAGCACAGAGGTGCAATCAAGTTTGAGGGATATTTTGAAAGCTAAAAGGTATTTTAAGTTCCCTGAATAGACAGTAAAATATGAACTGCAAAAGGAGACATACTAATAAATCTATAACTTTTCTTTGACACTGTGTGTGTTTTATATTATTCATTTAAAATTTAACACAAGGATTGTGCCTGGCAGAGAGAGAATTTAAAATGATTTAGCAACTGTCTATTAATATTGAAGAGCAAGCTGCGAACAATGATAAAATACCTTGATCATCGTATATATTCTTGATTCAGCATATTGAACACTTATTTTAATTGAAACTGAATAGATGCAAAAAATGAAGTCCAATATTGTAAGTTTTGATATAGAAATGCAGAATACATTGCATTCAGAGGATGCAAGAGAACTTTCAAGAGCTCAAAGAGGATTTATACAGGCCTATAGTCTTGTGAAAGTTATAGCAGGATTTTGTAATGATAGAAAGGGATTTAAACTTGTTCTCTGTTTCTTAAAACAGTTCCTTTATATTTTTGTGAAATACAAAGTTTTAGCAGTTGCTCTGGGGTAAGAATGGCATCTCCTGAATCATACCTCTTCAGTAACAAATGCAAAAGGTCAAACCAAAGTAGTCAAACACTAAAGCGCTCAGAAGACCAAGTCCCTCCCCACACACTTCTGAAAGCCAAGGAAAGGTAATCCTAGCACAGAGAAAAAAAGACTTAAGGAAAGGGACATACAGGTCATGATGGTCTGAAAGGTGAAGCATTTTGCAATTATATAAGAATAATAATTTCAATATGTCCTTTTGTTTGAGCTTCAGTTTCTTGGGTTAACTGTTCATACAATAGTAAATACAAGAATGTCTTGGAAACCTAAGTAGAAAATAAAATATTTTTATATATCTTTTGTTACCTTGGGAAGTTTAGCTTAGAAGGCCCCTTTTCTCATCATTTTCTTTGTGTTATTTTAACTTTTAAAATATCTTATTTTATATCTTCCTCAATAAAGTAATCAGAATGTTTTGGGGTTTTTTTGGTTCTCAGATAATCTTTCTTTTGTGTCTGGAAATCTACTCAGAGCATACTTCTCAAGGCACATGAATGAGTCAACGTCATTGGTAGTGGTCTGTGGCTCATCCCTCAGAAATTTTGTCATTCATCTGAAATTGCAACACAATCATGATGGATTATTTTGGTTGAGCTATGTGGGTGTGGCCAACGATCTGATATTAAGCTGTATTGAACCATTATCTCAGTACAGAACACTTTCCTAAATTGCTCTCCTGCTCTACTTCTGATGTATGCCTAAATGGCAATGAGTGGTGGATCCTTCTATTTACTCAGGTTTCATAGTGATGTTTTTCCAATCAAAAACCATATGCCAAGTTATAGAATATACATAAAAAGACACCAGTGAGTTGAAAATTTATACATGAAAAGGCAGATAATGCAGATTTAAATTGATCTAATATTGGAAATAAAGCCCACCAGGTTTATACAAATCAAAAACTTGAAAGAAATCTGAATTCTAAGGTGGAATTGGAATCTTTGGTATTTCAGAGATAGTAAAGCCTATTTTCCTGCTGGTTTCATGAAACTAAAACTATTTCTATTCTGTTTCCTTGCTTGGTGTCAGTCTTCTAGCAGGAAGTGGAGATAAGAGAGTCTGTAAAGGAGTAAAGGGATACTCTTTAGAGAATCCAAAGAATATTTATTTTGACTTAGAGAAAAAAAAACAGATCTTTTTAAAACAAAAAAACAGTAACACAAAGGAGGGCATAGGAGAAGAATGCTTAGGAAATGGATTCAATGCTAGAAGTTAACTAAGATGGAGGATGTATATATGTTTATTTGAAATTTATAATGATATGATCTGAGGTAGCCAGAGATTGTAATGCATGAAACATCTGTCTGTGACAGTGGGGACCTGGACTTAATACTGTGGGAGATTGTTTTCACTCCTGTGTAGACTGTTTCAGTTGCATATTGTAAAATGTTTTCAATAGAGAAGACCATCTGTGATTCTGTTTTCCTTTAGTATCTTCTGCTTTTGTGTGTTAACCTAGAAGGCTCTTAAACATTTTCCAAAAAAAAAAAAAAGAAAGAAAGAAAGTTTTACCATCCTTGGATACAGGTGCATAACATTTAACCACTTGTGCTTTGGTAGATTCATAATCTCATTCTGGAATTTAGGTAATGCTTCATGTAGAAATAATGATCACCCACGTACATTTTTTCATTCATAAAATGGGGAAAGTAAATACATGTTTACATTTTTCAAACATAAAAAATAGACTTCTTTTATTCTAAATTCATACAATGGGTTTTATACTCTTGAGAGTGCCATTAGCACTCTCAATGCCTATTAATTCACAAACATGCAGTTTTGTCTTGGAAAATAATTTTCATTCCCTCTCTGACCCTTTCATAAAGCATACAGTAGGCTGAATATTAATCCTCACTACATCTGTATATTAATTGCCAACTATTTTCTCTAAACATATTACTCTGTTAAAAATAACTGGAGATTATTAATATCAAAAGAGAAAAAAAATACAAAAACCTTGCTAGCAATTTCCTGTTCTGTAATTCCCTACTCACAGAATATTTTTCCTTTGTGAAAGAAACTCAAAAACACTCAAGCCTTACAATCTAGGCCATAGAGACATAAAAATAATTCTCATTTCATTTTTCTCTGAAGTCTTAAAAATCCTGAAAGGATCTTGTCCAAAAGGTGAAATTTCTATGTTGCACAGATGCAGTCATATTTGAAACAAATCTTTACCACTTCATGTGCGGATCAAAATTATGTTATCCCTTTGTGAAACAGCAAAAGTGTATCTATCACATCCAAGAGAACTGGAATGGAAATTTTAGCATGAAGAAGCTTGGCATATCTTGACAGTGCTTTGAAAATTTTGAAATATTTGATTGTCCTGACTGATTGTTTATCTACTGAAAATAAATCTCAAAAATGTCTGTCTCAGATTAAGTCTTTCTATGAATCTTCAGATCCTTAAGTATCCTTCAAGAAAGGCTTTTTAATTAATGTGTATGTATATGGGTAGTATGCACAAGTCACCTCTTTTTTCAACAGAACATAAAACTAAAAAAAAAAAAATTAAGAAATGTTTTAAGGTTTAAGGTTTTTAACCTTTAAGGTTTTTGCATTTTTTGGGTTACCTAGCCACTTTTTTATTTATTTTCATGTCTTTGTTATATTTACCTGAGATTGTGATCATCATGGGCAGGAAAAATCCATGAATTTTAAAAGCTTTGGTAAAAGAGACTAGGGAAATACCCCAATGTAGGCAGAGTGGGAAAAATAAATGAGGCTTTTTGTGTTACTTGCTATGTCATATCACTGCTCCAAAGATACATTTGAAAATTTGCACAAATAACCATATTGCTCATACCTGCTATTGTTCTGCCCTTCTACTTTACTATAGCATAAGAAACCTTTTTAAGGAACATAGACAAATACTGATTGTGATCTTAAAACTCTCATAATTTGCTCTGTTGATATGATAGATATTTCAGTTGTATCTGGCAATGTTTGGAAGGTTGCCAACATGGAAAGTTAGCATGCAGTTCAGTCTTTTACCTCTTAAAATAAGCTATCAGTATACAGCTGTCTTTAAGGGCTTATTGTGAGGTAGTGTATTCTCCCAGTCTGTTTTAGAAGCAGAGGTTCTCCAGCCCCCAGTCATTCTCACGGCCCTCTTCTGGACCCACTCAAGCAAGTCCGTATCTTTCTTGTGCAGGCAGACCCAGAGCTGAATGGCATAAGGACAAATAAAAAAAAAAATACAGTTCTTGAGGCGTTATGTTTCAGTCGGGGTTTCTTTCAGTCTTCTAAAGTTTAGAATCTGTAAGGCTGTAAATAAGAAGTGTGCAAGTTCAAGGTATCAGGAGAACTGTAAGGTAAAAAAAAAACCCCTGCTCTTCATGTTGCTAAGATTCAAAACTTCTAGTGGTTTCTTTTAGCTTTTTAATAACTTGTAACCAGGTGTAGTTTTAAAATTGCTTTTTCCTCTGTGATCTGATCTCCCTTAAGGTTGCATCATGGAAATGGGAATTTATCATCTGTTTCCAAAAATTTGCTTTCTAGATACATTTAATTTACATTCCTCTGTTGATTTCAGGTCATCTGGAATAACTACAAATTGAAAGCTTGCTATAATCACCCATTAACCTTTTATTAGTTAAGCGTAGAACTTTGAACTCAGAAAGAAGCTAAAGCCTGTGGAGGTCTAGAAGACATTTGTATGTCTTTTGCAGTTTATCCCATTTACAAGTTCCAACTTCTGAAGCTAAAATTTGTTTTCTGATCTATTGGAAGGGGATTTATTTTGTACTATTCTAAGGTGATCATAACAGTCAGTCATATACCTGAGAGATCCAAAAGAGGAGTGAGCCACAGATGTCTTGAGATCTCTGCTTTTGATAGCAGTAATGGAACGTTAAAAAAGTCCTCCTCCAGCACAGAAGTGCTTAGTGGTTGCACCTGATTATAGTGCAGATTACAGTATTTAGGAGGGAGATGGATTCTGCATGCTTCCTCAAGATATCATGTAGTTTCTGGGAACAGGATTCTCCAAGGAGTAGAGTGATGACGTGAGCCAGAGATAGTCAATGTCTCTGCGTATTCCCCATGGATTATTTCTTCAGAGCAGAACTTTCCTGCATCCCTGATGTGTATGTTCCCTGTAGAACAACAGACACAGAGGGAAATGGTTTGTCTGCTGGTAGCACAGAATACTGCACTATTTTGATTCTTCTTTTACCAGCTTTGGTGGGAGAAGCATGCTCTATAGCATTTCTGTCACTTTGTATTCTTTTTTTTCCTTTACATATAATAAAGATTAATTCTCTGGAGGGTACTTTTCAACCCTGAGGCCATAAGCTGTGTTCTTATATCATAGTCAATTTACATGTAAATGTAGTCAGGATTAAATTAGAGCCTCCAAGTAAAGAACTAATTTGGTTCTTGTTGACTGTTTTAATTCCCTTCCTTACAAATAAAGCTTTTCTTCTGGTTTCAGTGTTTATGAAATACTTAAATGCTTAAAAACCCTTAAGAAAATAGTATTAATATTTTGTCGCAGCCAGTATGCATTTGCCGAGGCACAGTTAGGGAGAATGATGGTTCATTTCTCTATATGAGCCCATAAATTATGCACCACCAGGAATTACAAGGATGCCTGATAGCACAGGTTCTTCCATAACAAAACAGATTTCTGTGGGACAGTGTGGCTGATGATGTCTGATTCTACAATTGTGCAGGGAACATCAGAGCTTACTGCTAAGTCCTATCAACATGGTCAGTCTTCAGGTTTTTTGCTTTAGTTCGGTGAAAGAAATAGAAACTGGGTTTCTTTATTTCTTTGTTTTGTCAGAGAGGGAGTTTCAGAGCCAAGAGTGGAAAGACTAGTCTTTCATATTATAAGCAATTTTTTAATAAATACTAGGCTCACTGCTACGCATAGTGGCATATGCATATGCATAGTGGGTGCATTATCAATAATCATAGGCCACACAATTGTTGCAATCCATCAGTTCACTGTTCCTCTGACTAAAAAGTCACTTTGGAGTTCAACCATGTCCAGGGACATATCAGATTTCATGCCTGATTTTTAATCTTGGGCTAGTACTTACAAAAATCATATAGACTCATGCTTTCCATTAGGAGTTCTAACTTGGCAAGAATTACTGATGTTGAATCTTCTGCTTTTGAAGATCATAATGGAATACAGAAAACTGTTTCCAAAGTTCCCTAAAAATGAGTCTGTATGAATCTGTGACATATGGCATATATGTGTTCAATAAACTTTTACTTTTTAACTGTTAAGCTTGTAAAAAAAATCCTCTCAAATGTAATTTACAAACCTCAGCATCAGAGCACAATTATAGAATTGGATTATGTTGCTTGAACTGGGCTGCAGTTAGGGAACTAAATGATAGCAGTCAGATCTTTGCATTACTATCCCATCAACTTCTGTGGAAGGGAGACACTTTCAGTATTTATTTTTTTTCAGTCATACTAACTCCTTGGATTGCAGAATAAACAGGATTTTGGAACAGAATATAAGTATGCTGCACGACATTATAGATGCTTGGTGTATCCAGCGACTTTGCTCATAATTGAGGTTCTGCTGTTGCTATGCTTTTTTTAATATTTAGAAGGTTCAGCTGAGCTAATGCTTTCAGAAGGGAAGAGGAATCATCTATATTCTTTCCTTTTCTTAACTTTTCAATGTTAGCTATGTTAGACCTGCAAAGTATCTGATAGCCAGATATGGTGTCTCACAGACAAACAAGTAACAAAAAGCAAAAGCTTCTCTTCAAATATGCCAATATCAGTCTGAAGGTGGAATAACAAACACTTTCAAGCAGAGATGGAGGAGTCTGAATGTGGGGGAGGTAAGGAGCAGAACTCATTTCATAATTCCCCTTTCACCTAAACGAGGACTAAATTTATCTGGCCATGCTGCTCTGTAAGTGTTTTGGTGTTTATTTGTTTTATTTTAAAAACAAACATCTAATTTTATAAATATATTTGTAGTTATTTGGTCTTGTTGTGGAAAAACAGACACTTTGGCACTTGGATTCCATGTATGGTGGGTTATTGTTTGGGGGTTCTGGATTGCATTTGTTTTACATGTTCTCAGCTAATTAAAACCCCTCCTATTATTTGCTAGAAACAAGCAAATAAAAAAAAAATGCAAAAAAACCCACACCAACCAAAAAAAAACCCCAAAAACACAAACACTTTTCTGCTGTCATTCTTTCTTAAAATCCCTATAGAATTACATCCTGAAAATTATATACTCATGGCTGGGAATATTTTGCTATGCTTTTTGTTGCATTTGTGAGTGGTATATGCTTCTCAACAAATGTTATTTGGTCCACAGTGGGGCAGAGTTTTGACAACAGCATGAATTTTTCATATCTTTTTTCTAAGGGAAAGAGAAAAAAACCAAAACTTCTACATCTTTCAGATTTGTTATTAACTGTAGCACTTGTACCATCATATGCAAAAATAGAAACAGGTAGAAATATGTACTGACACTTCTGAGCAATTCTATTCCTACTTCGCATATGAAAGTGTGATACCCTAACACTTCTGTCATCTCTAAAATACAGCCCATGTTGAAGTTTTCTAAAAAGTGGTTCCATTCTTAGTGTTTCTCAGGTCATAACTGTTCATTCCACTTATGTATTTATCTTTCTTTCAATGTACTTTACATAGGATCTTGTTTCATTTCATATGCTAAAAACTGTCAACTGCTAAGCAAAACCTCTTAGAAATTTGCCAGGAAAAATAAAATAATCCTATGGACAAGTAAGGTCACATAAAATAGTACTGGGTTTATTTGCTCCCCTATTTAATCTAATTTAATAAAAATACAGAAGGGATTTTTATTCATGCAGATTAGAGAAGTGGGGTTTTTTTTAAACTTATGCTCTGGACATGTGAGGAGTTTTTGAAAATCCACCTCTTTAGTATTTACTTGAAGCTTCCATAACCACTGGTGTTGTGCATTATGACTGTTGGATTCTCTTACTGTATTTTAAACCATGATTTGACCTTGTGAATTGCTCACATGTCATTCTCAACACTCTGTATTAGGGCAGAAAAAGAAGCCTAATCAGGGACAGTGTTCCCTGGGCTCTCATATTAATAAACTGTTTATATCTTTATGAAGTTATCACTTAACAACATAAGGTTTTTAACACGTATAAAATGTTGAAATTATATAGGTGCATTGCACAGCTTCACTATTTTGAGGATTGGACAAGGTGAAGAAAGCTGATTAAATCTTATTTTTCATATCTCTGGGAGTTTTCTTTCTGGAATCTCTACATTTAGCATTTGTTTTAAAGTCTAGCAACAGGAACTTTTCCTTTGAGCCCCACTGTATCATAAGAAAAATTTTGGTAGAGATAATTGAATACAGCATAGTGTCTTTATACAGCACTTCAAATTTCAGTTAAGTTACAGCAAGAAGCAACTTTATATCAAGTAAGCAAACTTTGTCAATAAGATGGAAAACTGCTTTCACCAAAGGTCTGTTCTAGCAAAAGAAAATTCAAACCCTAATTTTAAAATACCCCTTTTTATAAGTATCTTACAAGTGCCTCAGCTAGCAGTTATAACAAAGACTGTTTGCCATTTTACTGTTGAACAATCGTATTTTTAGATGAGAAGCCTTAAGTTTCAAACTCATCTCCGCTAATATAAATATTTTGAAATTAATGGTATTGGTATAAAGCATCAAGAAAACTGGCCTAAATGCCAAATTTAATTTCTATACATTTTCAATATGTTTCCTTCGGTTTAAATAGCAGACAGCATATAGTGGATATGCTTTATTTTTAAATTGCAACTTGCACAGGTGTTATAAAAGATTTGTGAATGTGGTACCATATTGTTTGTCTAATATGAAAGTATCAGACATTGGGAGCTCTATATTGTAATAAGCACTTTTCAACTTATTTAAACTTGTAATTAACTATGATACTTAATAAGCATTTCTAACACCTCTGTCAAACCTTTATAGCCTTTATATGAATTAATGCATTTTCTCCAAAATATTAATAAACTGATATCAGTATAATTACAATTGTTTCCATATATTAACAAATACAGTTCTTGTTCACTTACAAATCAGCCTGCTTAATAATATTTTAATCTTTAAAAAATTTTATTTGCAAAATTTCCTTTGTCTAAAACTAAATTCATTATAAAGGCTCTTTTTGCTTTTGGCATTGGAATTTTTTATTTTATTATTCCAGCATCTACACCTCTCTCCTTTGGACATGAATCTTCCTTTCTTTGCCACCTGCTTCATTTTTTTCAGTGAAATTCCTATTATTGTTACAGAACAGGAGCCTCAGAGAGCTCACAGAGACAGAAAATCAGGACAGAACCATGCACCAGGTCAGAGAAAGGCATCCTGGGGCAATGAATCCCTAATCACTGGTGGCAACAAGCAGATGATATACACTTTGAATATAAAGCTTTTGTTCAAGGCACATCCCCTTTTTACTTTTTTATTCTTTTGATGCCTTCCCAAGAGTTCCAGGTCCCCAAAAGTTAACGTAACAAGATTGGATGTATGAATTCTGAGTCACAGTGTAAAGCAGACTTCAGTATTTACTTTTTCTTCTTTGGACTACCAGCACCTACTGTGTGTTTTCTGTTCCTATGTCAGTAGAAAGATAAAACAAAATTAGTATTGCTCTGAAGGTTGAGCAAGCCCCTCTGAGGGCTTGTTGAGGGCTTGATGGCATGTTGCTATGCATGATGGTCATGGAGCATACTAAAAGAAAGGAATTTAATTACAAACCTTCAACACAAATCACCCTGAGCAATGATGTACAGATCACCTTGTCAGATATGCTTTCTATATGTGGTTGTCTGGCAACTTTATGAAGCATTAAACTATGCCAGCCTTAACTGTGTTTAACATACAGTATCATTATGATCATATAAAGCATTTTGCAAATGAGATTTGGAAAATGTTAGCTGCACTGATCTCAAAGGATCAGAGCAATGAATATGATGGTGTGTCTGTGATGGTTATTTCTACTTAGCTACTTAAATGTATTAGAGTAACTAAAAGACTAAATTCAAAGGTAGAAAAGGAGCTTGAGGTAGTATTAGAGAATAAACCTCCCTGGACAAATTCAATGCCACTTAATGATATATATCAAAAAGAGATTTTGTTTTATTCCGTAGATAATGCTCTGATACAGGAAGTGTGGATTTTTGAATTTTAGTATTTTTGTCTTTCATTTTTCTTTTAACAGGTAAAACTTAATTGTTTAATGAAACCTTAGGTATTAACAGGATGCATTATGTTATGACATCAAATTTGTGTGGACAAGCATTAGCACACATGCAGCCTATTTGTCAGGGAAGAAGAGCCCATGGTGTCTCCAGCTATGCCTTGCATGCTCCCTCTTAGTTCAGGACAGCAACTGAGCACCTTGATATTAAAAAGAGAAAAACAGTTAGGAAGAATAATAGGAACTCACTGCAACTCTCAATAGATATATTAATCTTCCCAGTTTAGTTCTCTATTAGCCCAATTTATTTAATCTAGATTCATGTACATCTATTTACCCAAATGTGATAATGAAAATTAATTAGACTTTTAGCATATTCCTCTACGTGCACGCTTTTCCCTATACAACACTGTCTGCATATAGTCTGCTACCTGTTCTGCTGAGGACTTCAATGCTTCCTTTAGTCAGGATGGATCTCCTGCCACTTGTTTTTCCCTAGCTATATATTATCCCTTATCACTCCTATGGATGGAGGAATATGGCCTTTCTGAAGTAAGACCTCATGAAATATGAGGACTCAGAACTTGCTTAACTCCCTTTAAGAGCTGATTGAGGGCTCATCACAGTTCCAGGCTCTGCAATTTTAAACTTTGAGGGGTAGCAAAAGCCCCGGAAGCTAAGGCTGCAGTGAAGTGGTTCAAGAAACAATAAAGCTTGTAAGGTCTGTAAAGCAAGAAATTTGATGTGTCGGTAAAGTGTTCTCCTCCATTCATATCTCTACTATTTTCTTAGAGTTCACTTTCCTAAGGTCACATTAGTAATTTAATAATATATTCATATAAATTCTTGTGAATTATTGCCACGTAGTTTATTTTACATTGGCTTTGTTTCTTCATAATTAACTAAAAAAAAAAACCTTACTCTTTACACCGCTGGCTGCTAATGTTAGTGTCTTGTCTATTTAGATGGTTTGATTTTCTTTATTACCTAGTGTATTTGCACCGCCTATCTACAAGATATGGGTATTTTTCAAGTTGCTTAAGGGAGAAACAGATATCACCTGTCAATAACCAAAGTCTTGGTGTTCAATACTGAAACAGACAAGGTGCTCTCAGCTGATCTAAACCTGTACCTTTGTGTAGTAGATTAAAAAAAAAAAAATCACAAATAGGTAAATAGACTTTTAGTTAAAAAAATTAAGTTTGAGGCTTTCTATGTGTCCAAGTCAGTAGTGGAAGACAGGGTAGTTCCTACACAATGTATTGAAATGTCAGCTTTAATAGGGACTAATAGTGGATTATCAAGAAGAGGTCCTAAATTGGACATGTTTAGGGATTTGCCTGCCTGGTGTCTTAAAACACACTTCAGTGGCTACTTCAATTGAAGTAAATATGTAATATGTACCTCCGATTAATGCAGGTCTTAGTCTGGGACACAGACACTAAGCTCAGTGAAGCCAACTAATAGATGATAAAATCTTGTATTTCCAGTGCAATTACCTTTTAAAATGAGGAGAATCTTTCACTGAAAGGATAAACCTGTCCATAAGCCCTGTCCATAGCAGGGCTTTAATATCTTGAAAGATGATGTACATGGACAGGTCATTGACTAAGACTAATATTAGACTAAGTTATCTCTTAGTTTTTGTAATAAATCCAAAGTAAGATTATAGCATCCTTAGGAAACAGTACCTTAATTAGAGGTTATCCTTTAAGTCACTCACAATGTCTTATCAGTGCTTCTTTTATCTTAAAGGTAGTTTTGGTAGCAGCTTACTGCTGTGATCAAGCTGTCTATTTGATAATCAGCATCCATATTCCGGTCTTTCTGTTCTTACTTTGAAGATGTTCTTTCTTTCTAATTGATAATTATATTTTTAAACTGAGGATTATGTGATTAAAAGAAAATCAGAGTTTAAAGGCAGTATATGGATACTGAATTGCGTTCTTATGTGAGGTGACTTTTCTTATGGGAGATAATTCTTCTTCTCTAGTCTGCCCTTGTGAGACTCCACCTGGAGTACTGTGTGCACCTCTGGGGCCCTCAACACAAGGAAGACATTAAACTATTGGCGCGAGTCCAGAGGAGAGCCACTAAGTTGATCTGGAGCACCTGTTACAAAGAGAAGCTGAGAAACCTGTGGCTGTATACCCTGGAGAAGAGAAGGGTCCAAGGAGACTCTATTATGGTCTTCCAGTACCCAAAGGGGCCTGCAAGAAAACTAGAGAGGGACTTTTCACAAGGGCATGGTGTGCTAGGACAAGGGAGATGGCCTTAAACTGAAGGAGGTTAGATTTAGATTAGATATTAGGACTAAATTCTTCACAATGAGGGTGGCAAGGAACTGGCACAGATTGCGCAGAGAGATTATGGACTCCCCGTCCCTGGAAGTGCTCAAGGCCCGCCTGGATGGGGCTCTGAGTGACCTGGTCTAGTGGCAGGAGTCCCTGCCTATGAAAGGGGAAGTGAAACCAGATGATCTTTAAGGTCCCTTCCAATCCAAACCAATCTATGATTCCATGTAATTTGTGCTATTCAATAGCCTAAAGTACACACTTTAGGCTATTGAATAGCACAAATCACATTTGTCCTGGTTTCAGCTAGGATAGAGCTAATTTCTTCTCAGAAGCTGTTACAGTGATGTGTTCTCAATTCAGAATGAAAATGTTGCTAACACAGTGATGTTTTGGCTTTGGCTAAGTTGTGTCATGCTCTGCTAGTGAGGACGTGAGCAAAAGAAACTGGGAGAGAGCATATCTGGGACAGGTGACCTGAACTGTCTAAACAGATATTCCACACCAGAGAACATCATCCCCAGCATATAAAAGAAGGGAAGTTTCCTGGCTGGAAAACTTGTCTGGGTTTGCGAAGGGAAGTATGGCATTGGTCAGCAGGTGATAAGCAATTGCATTGCGCATCATTAATTTCCTTTTCATTATCATTATTATTATTGTTGTTATTATTATTACAATTATTACTGTATTTTAACTATTAAATTGTTCTTATCTCAACATACAAGTTTCACTTCGATTCTCCTCCTCATCCCACTGGGGTAGATGGGGAAGAAAGGGGTGGGTTGAGCGAGTGGCTGTACTGATTTCTGTCTGGGCTTAAACCACCACTATATGGTAGACATCTTTTGGCTTATGTAGTATGTCATTTTTAGAGATTTATTTTGATACTTTATGAGGTCAAAAATCCTGCAATCTTTATTATGAATTCAGTCTTAAAGGTTTTCTTCCCCCCTAAACCTTTATTTTTCTCCTTGTCTCCATGGTATAGATGTATTGTCATTAATCTTCTTCTTGGCTACTTGTCAACATTATGAAATAATTTCAGAGTTGTCTGTTTTCCTTCAATGATGTTTTCTATTAAGAATTAGTAATATCCTATCTTTGTTTGTATCTCAAAGAGAAATTGTCTTCAGCTTTGAACAAATCTCTAGCTTTACCCAACTCCATCCTTTACTCTTCGGGTCTAGTACTGATCGTTGTAGGTGTTCTGTGGTCCTTCCTCGAGCATTATTTTTTTATTTTAATAATACAAGAGCTGTACATTTCCATTAAACTAAGGCCATGGACATATGTTACTGTAGTAGTATTATCTAACAGTGAGGATGATCTGGGCTGTTCTAGCTGACTTTTCCTGAAACAGATTAGTATTCTGAATTCAGTTCCAAAATCTATTACGAAATTCAGAGTTTGCTTTTTAGAAGCTTATCTATCATCTAATAAACTGAACATGGTTCAAAAATCTATTTAATTTCACTCATTTCAAATAACTTTTCTCCAGCCTTTTACATTGAATGCCTTCATTTTCACACCTTGTTTCTTCTACAGTCATTATCTCGTCTAAAACTTCCCCTTTTTGTTGAAGAAACAGTTTTTTCCCCCTGAATTGTTTATAGCATGATTTTACTGTAAAGTTGAAAGTGCACATTGTTTATAAATTCATATTGAAATTGCTATGTCTTTTTTTGAAATTCTTTTTCTATCCAAGAAGATTTAAATCCTATTTTTACATCTATAGGACTGTGATAAAAAGCATGCATAAATTTTTTTTTTCTTATTTATAGGAGTCTGGCCTACACCTCCACCATCTATGTCTAACCAAAAAGTAGAAGAATTTTGTTAATAAAATTTGCCTAGACAAAGGTGGTATTTTTGATTATATTATTGAATCATGGACAGTAATGTACTACATATAAACATCTACTTCTACTAGATACACAATTAGCAATAATAAGTATGGTCTTTACATGAGATAATATTTCTCCAGTCTAGATACATTTTTCTTTACCACTTTCATATGTGTTGCATCTGTCTAGCAATGCAGAGTAACTGCCTCAAGAGTTTGACTGAATTTTTAATGAGTAGGTGGTATCATGCAAATGAAGACTAATATGCAAACAAATGAAATGTGTGCAATGTGAAAATGTGCGTTTAATGTAAAATTCCCAAGGAAAAGAAAACTGAAGGAGTGCAAGTCCTAAAGATATTGACAACTGCTGGAAGCTTTCAGTGAGCAAAGAAGCTGCCCAGACTAAATGAAACCTGTGAAACTGCTGTGGTGCAAGGTCCCTCATAAATATTCAAACACATACGTGTACGTATGTCAGTGCACAATATTAAAATACAGGGCTTGTCAATCAAGGGTATTAGGAGACTCTGAAAGGTGTGTAAGTTACTCAGTAGGGGCTTCTTTTCTTAGTGCCTTGGAGTCAGAGAGCTTGGGAAACCTGGTTCTTAAATGGGAAAACTTTTCCTTACTTCAAGGTTAATGATTGAATTTTTAAAATGTAACGTCTCCGCACTCTTTTCATATATCTATAGTCCCTAACATAGGCTGATCTGAAGGTGTACCACCTAGCTGCATTTGAAAATGTGACTTAAAAAAGAGATTAAGATAAATGCTTTCAAAGATAAAAGGTAAATTCATACACATTCTAATATTGGACTCAAGATTGGTTTTTTAAAAAAATTTATTTCATCCTGTAGTTCAAAAACATTATTCTGAATACTAAACATAATCTTTTGCACAAATGATCAAGGCAATCCATAACTCTGTCTTTCAAGACACATTTACAAAGCTTTCATGTTTATGCATGATTCCTGTAAAGGAGTTTGAACAGGAGGAAAAAGGAATTTTCAGACATTGGTGAGCTTCAGATAAATTATTTCATTGATTTACTTGTTCATGTAACAAATTATTAAAATGGACTTTGAACTACATTGATAGTTATCTCTCTGTATTTAATTTAATAGATAAATGTAGTCAATATCAGCAAGAATCTTTCATAAATTTTTTCAAACATCTTTTATTTAAGAGGACAATTCTGCATTCATTAATCATATTAGATGGTATTTTTTATTTCCAAGATTTCAGTTAATGTTTTAAAAAGAAATGTATTTACAGTTGTATGGAGTAAATGGCAATCAAGAAATAGAAATGGATTGTAGGAAGAGTATATCAATGTCAAACTTATGTTTTACTGCCAAGTATTTAAATGGCATGTTTAATTTTTTTTAAAAAAAGGTAATTTTTAAAAAAGAGTATAAACCCTTCCTCTGTTTAACATGCTAGGTGACTAATTTGACCTGCTTCAAAATCTCGTATCACTCTTCAGATGATACAAAAATACTTGCAAATATTCCTGTGGCCTGAGAACTCACACTTCAGCTGAGCTACCAGGCAGCTACAAATCTTTGGTATACACAGAGAATCCTCAAACACTACTTAGTCAATATTTGTTTTGTAAAAACAGGAAAACCTGACATACTTCTGTGTAGTCTTCTGCAGTCTGTCTGTGAGGTTAGCATATACAAATGCAGTTGAACTGGGATAGAAAGTATGTTGGAAAATCATTCTCTCTTCTTCTCCTTAGTAACTGTGAATATGCCCTCCTATTTTAATTACTGAATTGAAAGAGTATAACAAAGAAATAAGCTGTTTCTAGGATAATAGCTGCTTAAGCCATATAGAACCTCATGAGTGATGCACTATTTTGGCTTCAACTTAATAGATGTTTACAGAGAATTCTGAATTAAGATAATTCAACGCATGGAAGGTTTCCCATGTCATGGAACGTATAGTGTAGGGTAAGGCAAATACATCCATAGTTAAAGTCAGGAGTCATGCCCAAGGAATAGGTACTTATGGACTAACACTTCCAACTTAATAATGTTGTCTAGAATAATTGTAAGAAATGATGGATTTTGATCTTTTTTTCTTGCAGTATATGGAGATTGGAAGGTTGAAGTTCACTGATTTTAAGTTTAACACTCAAATACCTCAACCTTCTCCTCATCCTTGACAAAATGTTCTCCTCTGCACCCAGTAAAAATGGATTTTTTCCTTGGCCCTCATTTTGTTGTAATGTACTTATAAAAATACTTTTTATTATGTTTCACAGTAGTGGCCAGATTGAGTTATAGCTGAGCTTTTGCCTTTCTAATTTTCTCTCTACATGACCTAAGGATATTCTTCTACTCTTCCAAAGTTGCCTGTCCCTTGTTCCAGAGATAATAAACTCTCTTTCCCTGAATTATTGCAAAAGATCTCTGTTCAGCCAGGCTGATCTTCATCTCTGCCAGTTTGTCTTTCAGCAAGAAGGGACAGCATGTTCCTTCACCTTTGAGGTGTCCTTCTTAAATTGTGTTCAGCTGTCCTGGTCCCGCTGGTTGCTAAGGGCTGTCTTCCAGGTGACTCTCTGGATCAGTGTCCTGAACAGGCCAAAGTCCATCCTACAGAAGTCCAAAGTAGCGGTTTGATTTACCCTTTCCTTATTTCACAAATTGAAGTTGAAAACTCTACCATGCCATAGTCGCTGCACCCCAGATGGTCTCTGATCACCACACCTCACACCAGCCTTCATTCATAAACAGAAGGTCTAATGGGCACCAGCTCTTGCTAGGCTCTCTTCCAGCTGTGGAAAGAAGTTCTCTTCCATATAGTCCTGAAACCTCCTAGACTGACTCCTCTCTGTTGTGTTGAGTTTCCAACAGATATACAGCAGGTTAAAGTCTCCCAAAGAACAAGGGCTAGGTAAAAGGAATAGGCAATGTGACTATAAAAGTTAGGAAACATAGCATTTGAGAATAAATTAGCTATGTTTTAATAAAAGAATATTTGTATGACGCCTAGAGACACAAGGGACTTTATTAATTCATGTCTGTTGTTTCATAATATTGAATTAACTGGATTTAGTCTAAAGAGATCAGTGACGTTTACAGATATTGTTGCATTTATACGTCATTGCACATTGGACAAGTCATGAATACCTTTTTCTACTGGAATAAATGCAAAATGCAGTCCTGTTATCCTTTTAAAATATTGAAAATACCAAGAATTTTGAAGAGCCATTGCATTCTTATGAAATCTGGGAAAATAACTGGCATCTCTCTGATTGCAGCACTAGGTGCTTGCACTTAAGGATTCTTTTGATTTATGTCTTATTTACCATATCATTAGTGAAAGTGGATTACATATATGAAATTAGTTCTCAAGTAGAGTAGAATTTCTGATTGGGTACTTTCCAGAAAATCCCGTGACAATACAAAATTCGGTCTTGCAAATCAAGATTTCATTATTTAATATAACACCTAAGGCACCTAAATGAAATGAAGAAACTTTAAAAAAAACTTATTAAAATTGTCAGAAATATGTCCTAGAATATGAAGAGGAATAATTAAGGATCTAATTTGGCTTCTCAGGATATGTGTCAATATGCAAATATGACCTGTCTGTAATCACTGATGCAGTTGCTGGTGGGTAGATGCCTGAAACAAAATTGTTAAGCAACAGTGGCTCAATTAATATGCTGATAGCCTGTAAATGGGTGCACAAAAGCTGTTATGACAGGACAGGAGAACTGATCCTCTTGCTGAATTCTTGTGACATAGAACAAATAGAGATTTCTCTCAAGTGTTACCCATCAAAAAGCAAACCATTCCTGATTTTCCTAGCTTTGTTGGTTAGTTTTGGAAGGTCAATCACTCACAAGACCAGCTAGTATTGGCCTAATTCGTGGCTACTGTAGAGTTAAAACAGGTTAATAGAGTCTATGATTGCTTCTTATTTAAAAATTATTTTAACTGTTACTGCAAAATATTACTTTAAGGTTGGGGATTTTCCAGGACAAAAGCTTTATGGGTTTGGGTTTTTTTGAAAGGCTGAGAATTGTAATGAAAAAGATTAACATTAACATACAGGATAGCAGACTTGCAAAGATATTAAATGTCATGTTTTAATAAAACCACACAAATTAGAGATATAGAAGGTTTATTAATTTTCAGCTAGCTGAATTCCTAATGTATGGCAGCATTGTTCCCCTGAATTTTTCTGAGCTTTGTTAGGCTCCATTTTAAATGACCTCTGCAATTAGATTTTTTACAGCTACCTTGAGAGATTTCCAAGGTCATGAGATGGGAAATTTCAGGGCACTGTGTTTATCTATAACAATGTTAATGGAACTAATAATGTGCTCAGTATGTTCTTTAAGGTTAGTTACTTGATTGTTGATATACTCTTAAGAACTGAAATAGGCGGTTATTCTGGATTCACTTGAGGTTTATACAAGAGAAGTGCAAAAGATCAAGAGATTCATGGGATCTTACAATTTTTTAGATTTTTCATAATAATTTTTTTGCTCACCTTTTAAAAAATCTTGTCTTTCTAATATAGCTACTATGGGCATAATATTAGCACAACACTTTTTTTTTCCCCAGGAAAATTTATAATTCTGCCCAGTGCCTACAGAAATAGAAATGGGCTCTGTCAATACTTAAGGCAGTCCTTAGTAACTGAGGAAAATAAGTTTAAATCTCTCATGCATTTGGTACTATTTTAGCAATCTACTTTTCTCCCCTACCCATCAATTGCTCAACTGTATCTAAACCATTTTAAAATTAGAGAAATACCCTGGCTGGATAATTCCTCCTGAGCTATTCTTATTCATTTGACAGCCCATAAACAGCCTGAGTTGGAAAAGTTAGAAGCTGTTAATAAAGAATGCCTGACATCCAACATCTTTATTTAGTACACAGAAGTATGGTTAGTTACTATATATAGGTTGTGGACAGGCTGGGCCTGAGACTCAAAGACACAGTAAAAGCCTGAAAATTGCCAGTATCTGAGACAGAATTGCAAAAGAACCTCAATTACTATTAGATCCCAATTAATAAATAATTTGTGGAGGTTCAGGACACAGGAGTTTCAAGGCACAGTGCTGGGCTTGTGCTGAGTGTATTTCTGGGAGCCTGCAAGACCAACTAGGGTTTTGTTGGATCACTGGTATTACTGGAGAATCTCACATCAGTGCAAATGTCCCTGGTTTCTTTACTGTGTTTGAGGCTCTTTCCACTTGGAAATTCTGTTTACCAGTCACCTGGAGAAAGAAACTTCACTCCAGGTTATCCACACATCAACATGTTCAGTCATCTAAATCAATGTTTAAAACTTTGCATTGTTATGAAATGTGAATCAATCTTGGACTCCTAAACATGATAATGGAGCATGGATTTCATAATAAGTATGAGAAAAGACAGTCACATAAAGCTCTCGCTTTTTTGCTTATTAATTAATAATTTTCATTCAATATATACAGAAATTACATATTTAATTGAAAAATGACAAAAGAATTATTTAAGTTATTGAATTTAATTTATATTGCTTAAGAAAGATCACAAGCTGAAGGTAACTTGCTTATAATAAATGTTATTTGTTTTTAAAAAATAATTTAAATACTCAAAAGAGCTTTTATTTTTTTCATAAGGCTTTTGAACACTAGGGTAGAAAAAAGAAAATAATTAGGAAAGTAAATAATCTTGTAGAAAAGACCTTTTTCTTGTTCCAACACTTCAATGAAACCAAGCAAATTATTTAATCTTGTGCCACAGTGCTTCTTTGTATGATAGGGATAATATTTCATTCTTTTTTCTCACATTTTTGTTTGGTTTTTTATCATATACATTTGTATTACAAACACTTTGGGACACCATTATCCTTTATTATATATACGTAGATTAAGAAATGGAGAAAAAAGAAAAAAGGACTTATCTTGTCTGGGGTAGGTGGGGCCTACATCAATACTGAAAAGCAAAGTCAAATTCATTACCGTGAAGAATAGGTTTTGCATATAAGGCATTGGGTATAAAAGTTAAAAATCTGTATGCAACTCTACAAAAGTAGTTTTGAAGAAGTAGCCCTTGCCCTTCTTTCTTGGATTGCTTCCTGAGATGCTGCCTTTGAAACAAAGAAAAAAATTATTTTTCACAAGGATCACTTTCTTTCACTGAGTTTTGTGTACAGCTGAGATGAAAAATTCTTTTGATTTTTTTGAATCAAAAAAACTTTTGATTTCTTAAGAGCAATTTCATTTATGTTATACCTGATGTTCAGATGTGTTTGTGTACCCAAATTGTCAAAGATGCTGGCTTTCTTCTGGAGTGTTTGAATTTGGTACAAATCATTGTGTTTTACAGAAACTGGTCACAAAATTTCTTGTGTATTTTTTTCCTAATATCTCAGTGAAGGAGCTGTAAATCTCATTTTTTCATCCTAATCTGAGTGGAGAGGGGATTTGATTTTTTTTTTTTAAGTAGGAATGTATTTTTACATAAATACTACAGCCCAACTAAATTTCTCAAATAAGTCAAGTGCTTTACTAGAAGATAAAGTATTTGCATTGACTGATAAGTACGAAGAACAGTAGGAAGGGTGAAAGTGAAGTGAAGGAAATGCAGATAACTATGATTTGTTATGAGAGTTTTGCCTTTCATTTCTGTTAGTTAAATGGTAGCTCTTGTATACACATATACCCCTTCTCTGCATTGTCTTTTGTTTGCTGTCTGTTTAATTGTATTAATTAATTCTTCAGGATTTACCAAGAGTTGCTTCTGAGATGGCAGATTAGCTGGTATTTTAACATCTTGTAGGGCTCATGCATGCTCAGGTATAGCAAAAGCAAGAGGGGACCTTACTGACAATTGTAACCACAACCACAATCCATAATCCACAACCTAAATACACAGAGATCACAAAGTCTCCTTAGGAGCCAAATCATATTTGCCAATTATTATTTGAATTATTTGAATTTAATTATTTGAATAAGAACACTGATGTTCATTTTCAAATTTCCCAACTTATTCTAGATACATTAAAATACCACAACTCTACCTGGAGTTGATTTGTGTTTATGCTTTGTGCGATGAAAAAAAATTTGGTAAAGGAAGGAGACTTTGAAAACGTGAAAAATGCAACAATTTAAATTCTTGACAAATTCCATTTCCTTGATCATAGACGAGGAAAAAAAGCAAACTGCCAGTAATTTATATATGATAATTTCTGTTGTAAGCTGACAGCAGATGTGAACAAAAGAGACAAGAAACAGATGAAGACAGAGGAAAATTGAGTACACAGAAGCCAGTGTATGCAGATCTGGATAATGCCTGTTGAAATAACGTGACTTTGCTTGATTTCTATAAATGCTCCTCAGCTAAATTAATGTAAGTCAAATTTTTTTGGCAGACAATGTTCTTTTTAACTTGGCTTATGAATGAACACAGGATCAGAAAAGATTTTTCTCTTCCACATAGTAAGATCATTTAATCTTTTTTTTTTTTTTGCTTCAGCTGAACAAACATGTTTCTACAAACGTGCTACAAAAACAGGTTAGAGAGAGGAAGAAAGAAATAAATTGCTGAGGAAAACAGCTTTGTAGCTGAGTACTCTTCATTTCCTACTTAGGATATCTGGTATAGAGTACCATGGGCTATAACAAAGACAAATCTGTAAGTGGATGCGTGTCTGCACATCCTTGCAGCATACAATTAAGTTCCTAAAAAAACACTGTATGCTTTATTGAGGACAATTTAAAAACCCTTTTATATAAACAAAAAGAAACAGAGGGAATTGGCAGGTTTTTATTGTTATTCTTGTTAAGTGTTATCATTATTTTGTAGCAAAGTGGCGGGGGAGAGCTGTAGTTATAACTAGTACTTGTTTATTAAAACATTAATCATAAAAAAATTACTTCTTCTGTCTTTGAGTCCTGGTTTAAATTCTGAACTCATGTTCCTAGAGCAGAAAATCCTTATTTTAAAATAGTCAGTGATAAAGGCTTGGTATATTCTCCTACCTCTGAAAATGTAGACGTTCATTTTTAAAGTTAGCATGCAAGTTACACCTACAGAGAAAATTATGTTTATGTTTTGGAGGAAGAGAGGGGACAGGAAAGAATATGTCCCCAACTTTGCAGAGCATGAATGCATATGATTTACATCCAGCAGCTTTCTCCTGGTCTTTCACTCCCTGCATTTCCTCTCATCTCCAGTCTACACTGGTCTTAGCAGCCTGTTTGTACTGCTGCTGCCTATAGCTGCCAGTGTCAGACAAGTGCCCACCCCTGGGTGCCTTTGGAGGGGAGTTTAGGAAAGAAAAAAACCTTTGTAATCTCTTGGCCCACTGTCTGATCAACAAAGACAAAAACAAAGACCAAAAATGTTTATTTTTCATAATAGACATTAAATTTGAGAAAAGGCCCATTGTATGGAATATATGGCTACCCTAGTCTCAGCACTGACATTATTCTAAGCCTTTACTGTCAGAAAATTTCCATGGATCATACATATGTTTCTGTCATGGTTTAATCCCAGAGAGCAGCCAAGCCCTTCATAGCCACTTGCTCTCTTCCCTACCAGTGGGACTGGGGAGAGGGTTGGAAAGGTAAAAGCCAGAAAACTCATGGGCTGAGATAAAGACAGTTAAATAAGAAAAGAAAAAGCCGTACACACAAGCAAAGCAAAACAAGGTATTAATTCAGTGCTTCCATGGGCAGGCAGGTGTTCAGCTATCTCCAGCAAAGCAGGACCCCATCACACACAACCGTGACTTCGGAAGCCAAACACCATTGCTCCAAATGTCCCCCCATTGCTCCCTCTTCCCCCCATTTTATATACTAATGATGTCAGATGGTCTGAAATGTCCCTTTGGTCAGTTTGGGTCACCTGTCCTGGCTATCACCTGGCTGTCACCTGTCTCCTCCCAACCTCCCATTCACCCCAAACTTCGTGTCCAGCATGGCAGTAGGAAAAGCAGAAAAGGTCTCTGCTCAGCAATAACAAAAATATCTCTGTATTATCAAAACTATGTTCAGCACAAATACAAAACAGAGCCCCACACCAGCCACTGTGAAGAAAATTAACTCTACTCCAGTCCAAACCAGCACAGTTTGGAAATAATCGTTTGAACCTGTTAACTGTGATTGATCATTTTATGATGTGATTAGTCATTGCATTTTTTTAATACCTTGCACATTAACCTAAAGTGTCTTGAAGAAGTCTGCCCCACTGTCTACATAATCTCTTTGCACAGTATCTTTGGATTCATTATAGGAAAACCCAAACAAAAAACCATGCACCATTGGCATGAAAGCTAGCTCATGGGTGTAAGGCAGCTGGAAATTTCTGCTGTGTGTATCATACTTCATTTACAAATAAGAACTTGTCTCACTGATTTTATTTCAACATGTTTCTGATGACAACATTGGAACAGGATGTAGATTTTCAAGAAGACACAGTCACCACTGAAAAATAGATTCCAAGTAAACTACACTGTATATGCTTTGCATCTGCCTAGACCCCAGCCAGTGGAAACTTTTTATGGATATCAGTGGGTCTTGTGTTAAAAATATGCTCTGCACTTACTGCCACATTTGCTAATTTTTTAGCATTTTTATAGTCATGTCTAATAGTGTGATATTTAAAATGGAAAATATGTGTTTTACTATTTAAGGTATTGTAGTGGTTTTGGTTCACCAATTTGATATTTCCGGGCCGAAGCATAGATTTGTGTGGTGGATTTAGCGCTGGCCAAATCACTAGTGCACCCACTAGAATTATTTTTTTCATTTTCTGCTGTGAGATAGGGTTAGGAGGAAAAGTAAAGCAGGCTCAAACTTTGAAGGGTATAAAGAAAAACTTTCTCAGTCGTATCTTCTCCATAGCTTACAAGAGAATTTCAGTCGAAGACATCTTGTCATCCCCTCCCATCTGGGACCTGACTCTTCCTTCTTGTCTGGCCTTGATGTCTCCATGTTGGTTCTCTGTATGTCTTCACCTCTGTCCTTTGCTTTCACTCGAGAGAGGATAGAAGGTTTGCAGGTCACATCTGTGCACTGGAAGAGTTCATATATTGCCCGAGGCCCGCAGATGGCCATGGGATCCCTGCTGGGTCACGGCCAGAGGAGAGCTTTCCAAAGGCCATGCTGGAGGGCTGGGCCAAGATAGCAGGGGCCCAGTGAGAAATGGTGGCGGCTGCTCAGGCTGCATGGCTGTTTTCTGGCTTTGGCTGCATTCAGCTCCAGCTGCGGGCTGATGGCCTTCCCTCGCCCTGCCCGGCAGGCGGGGAGGGACGGGGCCCGGCCTGGCCCCTCCGGGCCGTGCGGGCTGTGGGGAGAGCGCAGCCCGGGCCAGAGCTGCTCCCGGGGCCCAGCGGCGCCCGGCTCAGCCCGGGCCGGAGCGGGGCTGGGCTCAGCGTCGGCGACATGTCACAGCCTGGCCCTGCCTTGGCCAAGGCCCGCAGCCTCCCCTCCCCTGCCCGGCCACCGGCAGAGAGAGAGAACTTCTCTCTGCCAAGACTGGAAAGCAAGAGAGGTTTTTCCTGGGCTTGTTAGTTTTTAACACGTGTGTTCACAGACGTGTGTTCAACTTTCTCAGTGGCTTAACCAGTTGTCAGCTCTCGAAACTAATCCCTGATTGGTTTTTGTCTGACGTAGAGGAAGCTCTCAACAGCTCCTCTCAGAAAAGTCACTTCCATGGGTTGGCTTCAATACAAAAGCAGCACAGATATTTTTTTGACCCATTAATAATATCTATAATTTTGTCATTTCCAGACAGTATAGACCAAAGATTTCAAGAGGGCTGACTTTCCTGTTTTTGCTTTCTAATTATAAAACTGACATGATAATTTTGGAAGATGCTAACATGCTTGAAAGCCCTGGGCCTGCAGAGCACGTGTTTTTATTTTAGATGCTTTCTATACCCCTGCCTTTCCCTTTACATGCCTATAGAGCTAGCAGAGCTATCCAGTATTTGCATTATAGTCACAACTGTCATAAATGTTTAGAAACAAACTGTAACACGTTATAATGAATTGGCCTTGTCCACTATGTTTTATAAAAGTAAATTTAGTGTATTTTAAATGTAACTCCAAGTACTCATTCTCTGCTGCAATAGCCCTGCTTAGATGCCAAGTATGTAAGTGCAAAACCATAGGAGAAGTAAAATCCAGAATTCCCACAACATTGCTGTGTGATACCAAATCCATTAAAAACTGGGGCCAAAAATTGGGGTAAAACAGAGGACAAGAAGTTTTGCATTATTGATAAACAAACCATGATTCCTGCTGTTAACATGGATTTTCTGTTTTTCACTCAGAAGCCTACTCTTTAGTTATGAATTTAAAAAGTCATGACACAGGGAAAGGTTTGAAGTTGAATCAAGATCTTCAAATCACCTGACAGGAAATTCTTTCCCATATTCACATTAAGGAACTGCAGATTCTTAGAAGTATAATGTCTCAAGATGATTAATTTGCTATCAGCAGTACTAGCAGTGCATGTGCTCGTTCCATATGACTGCAGTCAGAAAAAGAAGAGCATCAGAATTCAAACTGTTATCCAGATTAAATTCTTTTCACTTTTCATTTGATTCAATTTCCAAATTTTCCATCAAAATGCAAGCTTCATTGCACTTTCTCAATGCTAGACCTGAATAGCTTTATCATAACCAACCTCATTAATTCAGCAGGAGCAAATTCTCCTAAAGCATGACATTTCTATGGAAACCTGGAGAAAGTTACTCCTTCTGGCTTGGAAGTACTTTTCTGAAGCACTGAATGAACTGGTGATTTCTAGGGCACAGTAACAATAAGAACAATTGTAACTTTGCAAAGATATAAACTACATGAAAAGTGACTGAGCATGATCCAAATGGTAAACCTGACATTAGCATGTGAAGCTGAAATGGTTTCCCCATTATCATGTGTCCTGGTTTTAGGACAGGGTTCTGCCAATAAACGGCAGAAGTTTCCCTTTGGAATAGAGAAATCAATTTCACCCCCCTCCGAGTGTTATAATTGTTTCAAATCAAGGACTCAAGGCCGAGATAAGGAGGTAAAAGTAACAGCTCTTTACTACTCTAACTCACAGCACAAGTAGAAAACAACAGTAGTTATTAAAATTACCGACGAAAAACAGAAGAAAAAAGCCAGTTGTAGTCCTTTCTTAGACGCGGACACACTCGGTCTGTGTCCATTCCTGGGGTGTAACTGTAGCAGGGCCGGCACAGCTGCAGGCGCAGGCGGGGGAGCCAGGGAGGTGGAGTGGAACAGCCGCGGCCCGGGCTGGCTCAGGTGGGAGCTCTTCGGCTCCGGTCCTGTGTCCAGATGACCAGTTGTATTCCCAGGGGTAGGAAGTATTTGGTCTTTGGTGGTCAGCAGTGCCTCCGAGGTAGCAGGGCAGATGCTGGGCAGCTGAATGCAGCCGGCCCCCGGGTCTCCTACCTCCTCACACCGCTGAGCAGACTGGAGAAGCTCCCTCCCCCTCTCTCTCCCGGGAAACAGCCGGGCCCCTCCAGAAGCCTCGTGCTCCCCTGAGTAGCTCCCCCTTCCCCCTCCCCGGAAGTCCGCATCCCCCTCCGGGTAGCTCCGGTCCCACCCACCCGCCCGTCCAGGGCCATCACAAACCCTGGGCACAGCCAGCAGGTTTGTTAGCATTACAATGGGAAAAAATTCTCCAAACTCATACATTAAAGGAGCAAAACCCCAACCCCCAACATTATCCACCCCGAATTTTTTCCCATGCCAACATGCTACAGCAAATTAAAAAACCTTTAAATCATATACATACAGGCAGTTACAGGCACAGTATCATGGATAATTCACCCTAGAATAAGGTCTCCTTGGGGTATGCATCCGGTCTCTCCATCCTTTTGCATCACCCACCAAGTGCAACCTGGTCCTTGAGCGAAAACCACCCCACGAACAGGATTGTCTTTGCTGGAGGCAGAGTTCACCCAAACAGTTTTCCCTAACATGCCTCTCAGGTGTACCACTGGGACCTTATCTCCATCTGGTGTTCCCAAGAGCTCAGACTGAGCAGGGCCTGCTCGGTTAGTGGAACCTCGGGTATTCACTAACCATGTGGCCTTTGGTAAATTAATCTCCCAGTTCTTAAAAGTCCCCCCACCAAGTGCTTTTTAGGTGGTTTTAAGCAGGCCATTGCACCGTTCGACTTTCCCAGCCGCTGGTGCATGGTAGGGAATATGGTACACCCACTCAATGCCATGTTCTCTAGCCCAGGTGCTAACAAGGCTATTTTTGAAATGAGTCCCATTGTCTGACTCAATTCTCTCAGGGGTACCATGTCTCCAAAGGACTTGTTTTCCAGGCCCAGGATGGTGTTCCTAGTAGTAGCGTGGGGCACAGGGTAGGTCTCCAACCACCCGGTGGTGGCTTCCACCATGGTCAGCACGTAGCGCTTGCCTTGGCGGGTCTGAGGCAGTGTGATGTAGTCAATCTGCCAGGCCTCTCCGTACTTGTATTTGGACCATCGCCCCCCATACCAGAGGGGCTTCACCCACTTGGCTTGCTTAATGGCAGCACACGTCTCACAGTCATGGATAACCTGGGAAATACTGTCCATGGTTAGATCCACCCCTCGGTCTCGTGCCCACTTATAGGTGGCGTCTCTGCCCTGATGACCTGAGGCATCATGGGCCCATCAAGCCAGGAACAATTCTCCCTTGTGTTCCCAATCTAAGTCTATCTTTGACACCTCTATCTGTGCAGCCTGATCTACCCGCTCGTTGTGCGGTGTTCTTCATTAGCCCGACTCTTTGGGAACATGGGCATCCACATGACGGACTTTCACAGGTAGCTTCTCTATCCAGTGGCAATGTCTTGCCACTCATCAGCAGCCCAGATTGGCTTTCCTCTCGTTGCCAGTCAGCCTTTTTCCACCTTTCCAGCCAGCCCGACAGAGCATTGGCTACCATCCATGAATCAGTGTAGAGGTAGAGCTTTGGCCATTTCTCTCTCTCAGCAATGTCCAAGGCCAGCTGAACAGCTTTGAGTTCACCAAGTTTGCTTGATCCACCTTCTCCTTCGGTAGCTTGTGCAACCTGTCATGTGGGGCTCCATACGGCTGCTTTCCACTTCCGATTCATTCCCACGATCGACAGGAACCGTCGGTGAAAAGAGCGTGTACGTTTCATCTGCTGGCAGCTGGTTGTACGGTGGGGCTTCTTCAGCCGGGTCACTTGCTTCTGCTCCTCCTCCTCGGCAAGACCAAAATCTTCACCTTCTGGCCAGTTTGTAATTATCTCCAAAATCCCAGGGCCATTTGGGTTACCAATGCGGGGCGCTGCGTGATGATGAGGGCAATCCACTTGCTCCATGTGGCGTCGGTGGCATGGTGGGTAGAAGGAACCTTTCCTTTGAACATCCACCCCAGCACTGGCAGTCGGGGTGCCAGGAGAAGTTGTGCTTCTGTGCCAATTACCTCTGAGGCAGCTTGAACTCCTTCATAGGCAGCCAAGATTTCCTTCTCCGTTGGAGTGCAATTGGCTTCAGAACCTCTGTAACCTCTGCTCCAGAATCCCAGGGGTCGGCCTCGAGTTTCACCAGGCACCTTCTGCCAAAGGCTCCAGGACAGACCATGGTTCCCGGCTGCAGAGTAGAGAACATTCTTTACCTCTGGTCCTGTCCTGACTGGGCCAAGGGCTACAGCATGAGCCATCTCCTGTTTGATCTGGGCGAAGGCTTGCTGCTGTTCAGGGCCCCAGTGGAAATTGTTCTTTATGTGGGTGACCAGGTAGAGAGGGCTCACAATCTGGCTGTACTCAGGGATGTGCATTCTCCAAAAGCCTATGGCACCTAGGAAAGCTTGTGTTTCCTTCTTGCTTGTTGGTGCTGACATTGCAGTGATCTTATTGATGACCCCAGTGGGGACCTGGCGCCGTCCGTCTTGCCACTTCACTCCCAGGAACTGGATCTCTTGGGCAGGTCCTTTGACTTTGCTTTTCTTGATGGCAAAGCCAGCTTCCAGCAAAATCTGGATGATTTTCTCTCCCTTCTCAAAGACCTCTGTTGCCGTGTTCCCCCACACAATGATGTCATCAATGTATTGCAAATGTTCTGGGGCCTCACCCTTTTCCAGTGCAGCCTGGATCAGCCCATGGCAGATGGTGGGGCTGTGTTTCCACCCCTGGGGCAGTCGGTTCCAGGTGTACTGCACACCCCTCCAGGTGAAAGCAAACTGAGGCCTGCACTCTGCTGCCAAAGGAATGGAGAAAAATGCATTGGCAATGTCAATGGTAGCATACCACTTCGCTGCCTTGGACTCCAGCTCGTACTGCAGTTCCAGCATGTCCGGCACTGCTGCGCTCAGCGGTGGAGTCACTTCATTCAAGGCACGATAGTCCACAGTCAATCTCCATTCCCCCTCAGACTTGCGCACAGGCCAGATGGGGCTGTTGAAGGGTGAGTGGGTTTTGCTCACCACCCCTTGGCTCTCCAGCTCACGGATCATCTTGTGGATGGGGATCACAGCATCTCGATTTGTCCGGTACTGCCGGTGCACTGTCATGGTGGCAATTGGTACCTGTTGCTCTGTCACTTTCAGGAGTCCCACTGCAGATGGATTTTCTGACAGTCCAGGCAAGGTGTTCAACTGCTTAATACTCTCTGCCGATACAGCAGCTATTCCAAAAGCCCACCTGAATCCCCTTGGATCTTTGTAGTAGCCATTCCTGAGGAAGTCTATGCCTAGAATGCACGGTGCCCCTGGGCCAGTTACAATCGGATGTTTCTGCCACCCCTTTCCTGTCAGGCTAATCTCAGCTTCCAGCAAAGTAAATTCCTGTGATCCCCTGTCACCCCAACAATGGAAACAGGTACCTTCCCACATGTTCTGATGGTATCAGGGTGCATTCTGAACCGGTATCAACTAACATTCTATGTTTCTGTGGCTTTGATGTGCCAGGCCATCGCACCCACACTACCCAGTAGATCCTGTTATCCCATACCTCTCCCTGGCTAGAGGCAAGGCCCCTCTAGCCCTGGTTATATTTCCTTCCTGGGCATACATAGCGGAGGTCCCTTCCAGGGGATCTGACAGATCATCCTCCCTTCTGTAGTACCCTGCACCTTGGTTGTAGGAGGTCGAGGCTACCTTCATTTTAGCGGTTCCCTCGGTTGGCATTTCCCTCCCTGAGCTGGCGCACCCGTGCTGCCAGGACAGAAGTGGGCTTCCCATCCCATTTTTCCATGTCTTCCCCATGGTCTCGCAGGAAGAACCACTGGTCAGTTTGTGAGGGGTATCCTCTGTCCCTAGCTGGGGGCGTTGGGTGTGAGATTTGGGGCCTATGACTCGTACTGGTGCTGCATTGATCTTCCTTATCTCCTCCCTTATAATCTCCCTCACCTCTCCTTTCAACCCTCTCATCCCCTTCATCTCCTCTTGGACCTGTTTGGAGGTCCCTGGCCACAGCAGAGACCTTGGCCTGCACTGGGCCATTAATCATACTGTCAAAATTTCTGAGCTTGCTGGCAACAGAACCTATTGTCTCTCGGTGGTCATCAGCCCTAATCAGTGCAATGTAGGTAGTAAATTCAGATGGCCGCAGGGTTGCCAGATCCCACAACATCTGCCCTGTGCACCTGACCTTGTCAGGGTCATTGTCATGCTGTCCATCCATCCCAAAGAGTACCTCTAATACTGCCACTTCCCTCAGCTGCTGGATCCCTTCATCAATGGTCTTCCAGCGCATTCTATGGTGGTGCTCCTGCATCTCTCTTTGTGGATAAACTTCTCTCTCACACTCATTAGAAGCCGTTCCCAAAGGGAAAGGAGGCCTTGCTCCCTTATGAATGTCTGGTCCACACCTGAGTCCTGGGACAAGGATCCCAAATTCCTGGCCTCAGTGCCATCCAGTTGTACACCTCTCCCCATAAGGTCCCAGACAAGTAACCAGGTTGTAAAGGCTCACGGCCCCGTCGCACAATGTCTTTTCGCAGGTTACGGAGAGTGTCATATGAGAGAGACTCGGTGACAATCTCAACCTCTGGCTCCCTTGCTGACTGTGAGGACCCTCCTGGCTGATCCCCACTATCTAGGTGCTTTGTTTTAATCTTAGATTTCCTAGTTTCCACAGGGGCAACTGCTGCTGGCTGTGGCTGCCCCTGTGATCCAGCTGGAACCTGGACAGATGTAACATCTACGGGTTCCACTGCAGCACCATCAGACTCTCCCTCTTTAGGGCAGGGGGAGGGTTTCTCACTAGCTGGGGAAAGGTGCTCCTTCAACACCTGGCCCTGCTCCTTCAACACCTGGCCCTGCTCCTTCAACACCTGGCCCATGTCCTGTATCTCCTTCACTAGAACCCCCACCCACTCTGGCTGGTTCATTTCTGCAGTGGGCTGTGGGTCAACACCAGGCTCTGGGGCAGCATCTCTAGTCTCTGGGACAGGGGCAGGCTCTGGGGCAGCATCCCTATTCCCTGGGACAGGGGCAGGCTCTGGGGCAGCATCCCTATTCCCTGGGACAGGGGCAGGCTCTGGGGCAGCATCCCTAGTCTCTGGGACAGGGGCAGAGTCTGGGGCAGCATCCCTAGTCTCTGGGACAGGGGCAGGCTCTGGGGCAGCATGTTTCACGGTTGTTATCCAAGCCA
Organism: Muscicapa striata striata; assembly: GCA_030060385.1. NCBI lineage: Eukaryota > Metazoa > Chordata > Aves > Passeriformes > Muscicapidae > Muscicapa > Muscicapa striata. The sequence goes on from JAREIS010000101.1 coordinate 1,402,521, forward strand.
GTATTCCCTTGTTTCTGAATGCTAAGTAAAGCAGGCCCATCAGCAACACCAGCCACGGAATAATAATACTAACAATTAAAGCAAATCTGAAATCCTTGAAAACTGGTGGGGTAGCCTCAAAAAACTGGGTGACAGGTTGGGAGAAAATTTCCCTTTCATTCATTGCCTCACAGTAAGTACCGTTGTTGAAATAATCCCAGAAACATGCAGTTAGAGTACGATAGCTCAGGATCCATGTGGCAAATTTCCAGAAAAAATTAAAAACTCATGAATTCCTGACAAAATCAATCCAAAACACAAATCGGATCATAGCTACAATAAATTTGGTGAGGGGGCCCATATTCAAAAAAGGGCTTGCAAATGGGAGAGAAATATCTGTGACCACGTGGAGCCCAAACCAGATTAAACTAGACAGATTAAACTGCTGCTTAAGAGCTGCTACTCCTCTCTTAACTCACCTTTTAATGCCCTCAGCCCCACGTTGGGCGCCAAAATCTCTCCTGGTTTTAGGACAGGGTTCTGCCAATAAACGGCAGAAGTTTCCCTTTGGAATAGAGAAATCAATTTCACCCCCCTCCGAGTGTTATAATTGTTTCAAATCAAGGACTCAAGGCCGAGATAAGGAGGTAAAAGTAACAGCTCTTTACTACTCTAACTCACAGCACAAGTAGAAAACAACAGTAGTTATTAAAATTACCGACGAAAAACAGAAGAAAAAGCCAGTTGTAGTCCTTTCTTAAGCCCCGGCAACACTCGGTCTGTTCCCGTTCCTGGGGTGTAACTGTAGCAGGGCCGGCACAGCTGCAGGCGCAGGCGGGAGCCAGGAGGTGGAGTGGAACAGCCGCGGCCGGGCTGGCTCAGGTGGGAGCTCTTCGCTCCCGGTCCTGTGTCCAGATGACCAGTTGTATTCCCAGGGTAGGAAGTATTTGGTCTTTGGTGGTCAGCAGTGCCTCTGAGGTAACAGGGCAGATGCTGGGCAGCTGAATGCAGCCGGCCCCGGGTCTCCTACCTCCTCACACCGCCGAGCAGACTGGAGAAGTCCCCTCCCCTCTCTCTCCCCGGAAACAGCCGGGGCCTCCAGAAGCCTCGTGCTCCCCTGAGTAGCTCCCCCTCTCCCCCTCCCCGGAAGTCCGCATCCCCCTCCGGGTAGCTCCGGTCCCACCCACCCGCCCGTCCAGGGCCATCACAAAACCCTGGGCACAGCCAGCAGGTTTGTTAGCGTTACAATGGGAAAAAATTCTCCAAACTCATACATTAAAGGAGCAAAACCCCAACCCCCAACATCATGTCTTAAGAGAATGCAATTAAACACTAAGGACTTTGTGTGTTTCCTGATTTCCTATAGTGCAAAGTAAATTATAAGTCCTTAGCAAATGAGCTACAATAATTACCAGCCTTCTGTAATAAATCAACATTTAATTTCCAGTTTGACAGGTCATAGAAGTTTAAAAAGAAGTTGGCAAATTCAGAACAAGAAGATTTATCAAACTGCCCTTATTTTGTGTGTTGTTTAACCCAATCCTAAACAAAGTAGCATTCAGGTTTTTATAAACAGCTGGCTACATTATCATGCATTGTGTGACTTAAAAAGCAATGTAAAGATACATTATTTCAGTAAAAGTGTTGTTTTAAGTTTTTAACTTCTACCAGTATTCCCATCAGTAGGGGTATTTGATTTCCATTTACATGCTTTGGAATCTGAAATGGGGCTTTATTATGTTTTTTTCATCAAACCAAAACAACATTAGTTACACCATCAAATTTTCAGAGAAGTTTTGTTTAAAAATCCATTTCCAGATGGTCTCTGTGATATGAAGGTAGTCATGCATGAAACAACAGATTTACTATGGTAAATATGTTTATTTACTTATTTATTTACTGTGGATTTTTAGGACAGTTTCAAAGCTGTTGTTGTTTTATCGTGTATTTTATTGTTAAAGTCGCTTTGGATCAGTTGTGAACAAGTAGAATTTAAGGAATAAAATCATCATGTTCACAGTTTTAGTAGGTCAGAAAATAAATGTATCTCAAACTGTCTCTTTCAAAAGGATATTTAGGGAATTTGGGAAAACACAGTAAGTCCTCAATAGAATTAATTTCATATTCAAATTACTTGGCTTTTTATTTACTATTTTTTGTATAAAATCTCTTGTGGTAATTACATTAAAAATAGCTTCATTTTAGATCATAATTTAGGTTTTTGGGTTTTGTTATCCTCGTTTCTCACTAGAACACCAAATGATAGTCCTGTAGTGAGCCATTTTTAAAAGTAGCATCCATTCACAGAGGCGTTTCTTGACATGCTGGACTTTCAAGAATGACAGCAGAGCAGCTAGTTCTAGTAACTTTTTCTGTTATGTATGTATGTTCTATAAAAACTCTCAAGTTAAAAAAAAAAAAAAAAAAAAAAAAAAAAGAATATTTTGTTCTTTTTGTTCTTATTTTTGGGGAGAGAAAGGATTTACCATCAGATCTCAAATAGCTAAGTGAAATTATGGATCCTCTGAATGAGAATAGGCTTTCTAAGATGGCTTGGCCCCAGCAGTCCCTAACCAGTGTCCAGGCCACCAGCATGGGTGCGGGTGTCAGTAGCTGCATGTGTTCCTGTCACAGCCAGAAATGTGTCCTCAGCTGTGTTTATTAGACAGTGTCACAAGGCCTTTAGTGAGTGTGAACTGAATGATTTATCACAATTCAGCTTATGAGTTGCATAGTTCAATCATCTATCTTCATAAAATACTAGTGACAGCCTCTACTGTGCATCAGAATGTTGCTAACCCAAGTAAAGTGTGATGCAAAGATAATATGTTTTCATGATTTATTGCCTGTGGATCCTGTAATTACTAATTATGCATATGATAGACCACCTAATGCATAAAATGCAGCAGAAAACCTGCAATGAAAAATTATAATAGCAGTGCAGTTCAAGTTCCTGTTGAAAAGAAATTTTACAGTAAGGAGAGACATTAAATTTTCTGACCCCCAAAAAACCCATATTTGCATTAGGAATTTTTAATAAAGCTGCAGAAAGTGAAAAAAAAAATCTACTAGTTTTAACCTCTCTATTTTCCATTTGGGTTATTTAAAAACTAATACAATTATTTACAGGTGAGCAGACAAAAAAAAAAAAAAAAGAAGAAGCGGAAAAGACACTGTAATTATTGATAATTCATGTTATCTTCTTCCTAAGTATCACAGAGAGACTAAACTATTAATTTCCTAATCTTTTCAGATATAACAAAATTTCTGATAAAATTTAATTCTTCTTTTGCCTACTAGAACAAAGAAATAAATGTCCAGACACTGGTGAAGTAAAAAGCAATAGTAAATTGTTTATTACAATTTTGTGGTCAGCAAAAAGATTTTAAAACTTTTAAAATATGTGTTAGTATTGTATTTCACTGTAAGAAAACTGTTGAACTGTTAGAATCTATCCTAATTCCCCTTAACAAAATGCCTGAAGTAAAAAGAAGCAGCAAACAAACTTGCAATCTATGTGCAACTTTCATATTTTAGTTAAAATCTTTGTCTTGAATGCCTTCTTTAGAAATTTACAGAAAATAAATTCTATAAAAATTCTATTAAAAACTTACCTATTCTACAAACATGCTGATCCTATTCACAAAAAGATTAATGCAGATGCAAGAGTGGAGCTGCATTTCAAGGCAGAAGTTTGTTCTAACAACTTACTTGATGCTCAGGAGTTATTAATTTAGTGCATGTTGATTCCCTCCCTGTCAGAACAGATGCAGTAATTATGAGTGAGTACAGTATATATAAACTGAGTTGGGAGCAATTTTTATCATGAAATCTAGTAGTAATGGTGACCGGGAAAAGTGAGTGCCTCTCCATTACAAGGATTTTGATTATTGCAGTCTGGTAGGTGTAAAGTATACTGCAGCTCATCTAATCCAACTCCGTGAAAATTTGGGGTTTTCTGTATATTGGCCTAAATTCTCAGCTGGTAAAAATACCTGGAGGTTCAGGACTTCAGCAGAGGCATTTTTATTAGTTCACCATTGCCATTTTCTCATCAGTGACATTAACCCCAGCTGAAATCCCTGTACCAAAAGGAATAAGATATATCTGTGTAGTTCTTTAATACTTAATATTAGTATTATTTTTCCTAAGGCATATTATTTTATAGCTGTAATGATAACATCACTGTTTCAGATCTCTCAGTCCCTCTGATTCTAACTAGCAGATACTTGTATGCGTGTGGGTACGTATCAGTGTGTTTCTTCCATGTCAGCTCTCCCAGCGTCCTATGAATCATATTGACAGAGCTTCTCTCTTCCTGGCTCTCCTCTCTTACAGCCAATGGATTCTTTCTGCATTTCAAAGATAGCTCTTCTAGGACCCAGAACTGTAACAGTGCTCAGCTCTGATCTCACTGCTGTGCTGAAAGATCCACTGCTGTGTGGCTGTTTCAAAGAACTGCCTTTCCTCTCTCACTGGGTGTGAAGTCATTCCTCCTTTTCCAAGACTCTGGGGATATTCCAGTGAAATTCACAGTTCATCTAATGCTGTGTTAAGGAGCAGCAAAATAGGGCACTGTTTATTTGGAGAATAGATGGTCTGATGCCTTTTCAAAGATTAGAGGTTTGGCCATTTAAACAACTCATTCCTCTTTGACAAACCCCTAGTGAAAAATGCAGGTGAGAGAGAATGCTGCTATATCAAACTGGCAGGGAAGCAGAGGAGCTGGAGGCATTTTCAAGTTTCTTTACTTCTTAGAACTTCTTTTATGCTGAAAGGCTGCTTTTATTAGATACTTCCTCGTAAATGAACGCATGAAACACATTCTTAAAATATTCTTAGTGGTTTAGTTGTCATTAGGCTGTTCAGACAGAGTCTGAACTCAGTCTTGGAAGTCTTTTTTCGTCCTTAGAGATTCTATAATTCTATTAAAAAATACCTTTCATTAAGAAAGTGGATCATTTGAAATTATCATTATTTTAAGGCTTGACTGTTGTTCACTAAGGACTTTATTTTTCTCTGTCAGCTTTCTGGTTTTGAAAAACATACACCTACTTAACAGAAATAATGATCTGTGACAGCAAATACATGCAAATTATGGGGAAAATATTTCCTTCTTGGAGCAAGGAGTGTCTTGAACTTCTCTCTTGCAGAGTGTTACAGCAGGGTGGTGTTTTATCACTTTTTCCTTAGGGCTTTTGATAGAAGAGAACATGCTGTTTTCTTTTTGAATCAAGATTCCAATGTCCAAAGTAAATGCTTTCAACATTTTAGATCTGACTCTGTCTTCAGTAGCAAGCAGTGCAGAACAATAGGAATGAACAAGAGAGCAGAACATTTCATGCTGAGACCTGAAAGTCCATGCAAAGTCATTTCCACATAAAACTGGAGTTTGTGAGTTTGGACTTTGTTTTGTATTAGTAAAAATCTCCATGCCTGAGGGCTGTATTTCTTCAGATGAAACTAAGTCCACTATGTGGGGACAACTGCAAGATTTGCTCTATACACACACTTCAGCAACAAACTAAAACTGACGATTCAGCTTATATGTATACTTTTACCTCTACCTCTATAGGACCCTGGTACATGTACAAAATTGTCTTCTGCTGTGCTTTTGTTTTTGGCTGCAGATCTGGTCCAGCCTCAATGTGTCACAGGGTTTCACCAACCCCAAGGAACATCAGTTTTCATGTGTAGCAGTGTTTGGTTCTGGCAGTGGAGTATTTCAGGTTAAAAAAAAAAAAAAAACAAATGGCTTTAAACAATAAATGTTTTAATGTAGTTTGAGTTTAATTAAAATAGATCATGAAGAAACACTAATAAATTGATCATTATTTTCTAGATAATGCCAACATTTAGTAATTTTTTTTCTGGTGGGAGCAGTGGGTTTGCTTTTTCTACAGTTCATGTCTCTGGGACAGAGGCAGATGTATGAGCAAATCCTTGTAAAAAGTGCTATATTTAACTTAGAAGAAAAAGTGCAATGTTTGTCCTATTTGTTGTGTGGGGCCAATTGACAATGAAGATAAAACTATAGACAGAATTTGTATAATAGCATTAAGACACAAAGAGGGCTGCTATGCAAGTTTCCAAAAATCTTGAGCCTAGAGATTTCTATATCTTCTAAGCAGGAGCATAATGGAAGTATTGCAGGTGCTGATTTAAAAGTTTTGCCAAATGAATGACATAAAAGTTGTTTTATTGTATCACAAGTTAAGTGATAAAATTGATAAAGCTCAATCACCTCTTCTCCCATCATATACTCCAAACTCTCAGTCATGCATTGATGATTGCCAAAAATATGCATTGAAAGAACAGTTTCGATATCTAAGATCTATTTAGGCTTCACTTTGCCAGAATACTTTAAGTTGTGCACAGCTTTCATACCCTTGAGTAGTCTCCTACTAAAAATTGTTTTTTAAATATTCCTGGAGATTCAAAGCCCAGGCTGGTAAGCTTGTCTTGGGCATTTAAAAACAAACACTTGATTTCAGCTGTTGATCAGAAAATGTCAATTTCCTTTTAGTTCAATTGAGCTTTTTCTGCTTTTTGTACCTGTTTTTTTCTTACCAACAAAACCCTCTGTGCTAAGTTCTGTTCTGTTTGCAATGAAGTATGCTGCTTATACCAAAGTGTTTAGTTTGGGAACCAGTGAGAAAATCTAGGGAAATACCTCTAGCCTATGCTTCTTTTCATTGAATACTTCAGTATTGTGAAATTAAAAGTTACAGATTCACTTCCCTCCCCTGCCTGGAGTATCTACTTATTTTATTTTTTATATAGCCAACATGAATGTGCAAAGAATAAATACTATGTCTGTCATGTGTTTTGTAGGCATCCAAACTTGATTAGTTCAAAGATAAGACAAGATACTAATGTTGAACTGCTCTATTTTTATCAAATTTAGCCCTTTAAATAATAAATATACGATTAATATAAATAATTGTAGTGACACAAAAGGGTTTCAAATTCAGAAAAGCCTTCCAAAATAAAGTTAAACAAAGTGTGACAAAATAATAGCCACAAAACAAATATCTTAAAGTTTCATAAGATGGAAAGTACTGGTTAGCTCACTTATCAAAATATTAAGATGCTTAGCATATAAAAATTATAATTCATTGCAATATAGTATCTAGCAGATGATGATTAAAATTATAAAATGCGATTAAAGATTTATAAGTGTAATGATGCTTCTAAGATGGTTTGTTTCTTATAATTTACAAGAAAAAAACAAACAAACAGCTATTTTCCAGAAAAAATCTGTAAGTTTCTTCTACAAAGTGTGTATATAGGATAAAGAAGAGTTAAACTGCCAGATTTGATAATGATTATTGAAATTGCTTGAATCCTAATAATAGATCATATTGTGCCTTAGCATACTCATAGTTTTAAGTTAAGCAAGTTGATTTTGTTCTAGGTACTCTTAGAGGTAGGTAAATCTCTTTGAGTCTCGATGATCATTGTCTGGGTATGGGGGAAAATATTGTATGGTAAATATAGTGTCACTGGCTAAAAGACAGATAAAGCTAGATGCTGATCTGCAAATAGTTTTGGGAAGTTCAGAACAGTTATGCTAAATAATAAGTAATATGCTAAGTTAGCATAACGGTCATGCAAATTAATATTTTTATTGGTAATGGTCTCTCGCAGATAATGAGTGACTATTGCCTGTTTCTTAGCAAAGCTTATTACAGGAGCCATTCATGGAGATGATTACCATTGAGAAGGTGTCTTATGAAATTCCCGGGCACAGATTTTATTTTGAGAACCAACATTTTCTGATGTCATATTACCTGGAATAGAGGAAGGGGGCAGTGGAAAAAGTTGTGTTTGATTTTAACAACAACATTCTTTATGCAAGCTGAAACACATCGATATTCTAATTTCCAGGTGTTTATACTTTCATATCCTAGGCAAAAAGCCAATTTAATTTTATTTTTTTACTGAGAATAAAAATGTGTGAAGAACAGAAGAGAGAGGAGAGGAAAATCCTGTGCTTGAAAAGCTAAAATTGTTTCAGCAGTTGCACAAAATTCTTCAAGTGGTTAAACTTAGAATTTGCAAATATTGTTTTTCTGTCATTCAAGTGCAAACATTATTTTATCTGGTTTTATTGCTTTTCAGTAGAAGACAGAACTAAAAGAAATCTTTATGAATTTGACCATTTGGCCAGGTTGTGGTTCATTACATTAAAATCACCAGTAGTCAAGCCTTTTACAAAAATAAGTTTGAATGTCATAAAGACTCTGCTGCATTGTAGATTTATGTATTTACTGTATTTTCTGTTTCCTGCACAACAGTATTAACTGTAGAAACAAGAAAATACGTCCTATACATACAAGGCTAGAGATGCATATAATGCTAAATGTTCATTTTTTCTCTTCTGGTATTAATTTTCAGAGCAAAATCAATATAAATTAAATATCACCAACAGGCAAAATTGGAACATTTTTCCAACTACTCAACTGAAAAATGAACTCTGGGCTTAAACATGAGGACAAAATTTGACATAGGTATTTTGTTTCTGTTGGAGATCAAGATTTTCCATCATCAAAATACCTTCAAGGGTGGAATTTGTTACTGTCTTATCTTACTGCTCATTGGGATAGCCAAAAAAGTGAATAAAACTTAAAAAAACTTCTGAATCAAAAGTCATAAAACAGATTATATACTTAGATAGCTTATTGAAGAAACTGTCTAAAACATTATTTTAGAAGGAGCCGTGGCTTTGCTTTTCCAGTTTAAATTAAAATTAACTCAATACAGAAAAAGCACAGCTCTTATAATTACATCTGGTGATTATATTTTTTTTTCTGATTGAATATTCATGGTATATATTGCTGTATATTTGAACACAATTGAATGTTTCAAACAAAACATTGTAGGCTTGTTTTCTCATAGTCAGAAATATTAGTGCAAAATTCTACTGAGTTGGTGAGGGATTAGCCAGGAATAACAATTACTATCCCGAAACATGGTTCTCTCTGTCTAAAATGAAAGCAATAACAGACAAATCAACCTTTTCCTCTGCCTTCAGGCTGACTATTGAGGACTTCATCTCCTAGAAGAATATGCAAGAAATTATAACACAAAATATTTACTACAACAGTGGGAGCTAATGACCCATATGCAGCTGCATAGCTTGCATTGCTCCAGTGCTTCATGCAGATAAAGATAATATTCTCTCCTTGTTTTCTTCTTTAACATCTAAACTGAATTTTGGGTTGCAGTCCTATATCAAAGGTTCGCTATAAGTCCTATAAGACAAGGTTCGCTTCTGATGTGGTAGATACTATGCTATTAAGAATTTCGGAAGAATTTCACTATGTTCAGAAGAATTTTATCCATGTACATCAGCAGACTGCATGAGCTAGCACTCATTGACAGTAACTGCATGGGTCAGTACCTTCTGAAGGGAGATTTGATCACACAAGGTTATCGGTAGAAGAATTTGAGATTTTTGCTTCTTTAGTTTTCCCCAAGGCAAAACTCGACCAGATGTTATCTTTCTGAATTCTCCCCTATGTATTAAACCCTGCTACTTTTTTGGTATTTGTTAATCCAGTTCTTCTTCTATGTCTGTAGTAAGCAAAACATCTGTTTCTTCTTATTCAATCAAAGTGCCTAACTCAAGAGTCCTACTTTTAAAATAATGTCATTTAAATAGAAAGCTTACTTAGAAAGAATGCATTTCATTAAGATATTTAATTTGCGTATGAAACTATCTTTTCCAGAACTCAGCAGGGAATTTGTGGTGGCAGCAATATGTATTTCTATTTTTTTTTTCTCCCAACATGCATATCAAAAAAGGGTAAGAAAAAAAGTAATCCAAATAAATATATGTATCAGCTTAGATGAGGAAATTAAACTGCAATGAGAAACTATCATTGTGCATTTGGGATGTAGCCATCCTAAACTTTCCAGCTGAAAACTCTTTAATTATCAGGAGACATGATCTACTCTTACTAATGAGTCTTGGTTTACAGAAGGGTCTCAGCAAGCAAAAATAATCCCTCAATATACATGAGTCATGTAATAGAGATCAAGCAGCTATACAAATTTATCCCTCATTATATATATAAAGAGAGAGAGAATATATAATATATCCTAATAATAGTTTAATTCCTGACGTATATAATTGTGTCATTTATAAAGGAGGGTTAACATTACTGCTGTTAATACACATAAATAAAAAATCAGATAAAAACAATGGCAGATGTAAAAGGTGCTTTTAGTTTTTTGACTGGGGAGCACAATTTCATAAAGACAATAGTGAGTATTTGCTGAGTACTGATGAGCAATTCTCATTAGCATTCATTGGTGAACTCCATGGGAGAAATTGTACCAGTAAGTTTTCTAAGCAAACATAAAATTGCACAAGAATTTTTGTGACAACTTGGAACCAGAACAATTGAGAATATTATTGTCATACTGCAAAGCTCCATGAGGATGGTTAATACCTGTAGCAAAGAAGAAAACAACCTTAATTCATGATTATTTTGTATCAATACACTGAAGAGTTCATAAAGCAGAAACAGTGTCATCTTTCAGGGACTGACAGGAATTATGCCAACTTGTAAGGGCAGATATTTTTAATACAGTCAAAACAGCAATGCTTCTCCAATCATGCCTCTAGCAAGCAGCTTACAGACACCAATATGTTCCCTTAGTATATCTTGCTAAATGCTGTGCTCACAGAGAGAATGCGTGAAATCACTTTTGCTCTTAACCTGCAGCTCTCCTCATGCTCTCATTTCCCAGTCTGCTCAGAAGAACCACCTGCTCTGCTGATCCACTTTCCCTCCACCTGCTTTTTGCCTTGAGTCATTGTAATGTTCAGTTTCTCAGCATGCTGCTGGTGAGCTTGCGGGGCTTTCCCCTCACTGCACATGGGGACAGCACAGTACAAACAAAAAATACAAAAGTACAGATTAAAATAACTGAAGTATTTTGCATCTCATGCCATATTTAACTTAAGACACTTTTCTCATTAGTACTTCCAGTTCATTCTTTTATGAAGGAGTATCCTCAAGAGGTGGGATGGTAAACTTAGCCTTATTATATGAAATATAGTGAATTTCTAATTTCGTAGCACTATCATCTGTCTTTAGCTCCATAAGTTGTCACTCTCTCACTCCCATTCCTTAACAAGGCAATGGAAAAAAATAGGACTGAGAAGTTCATGGAGTGAGATAAGGACAGGGAGATCATGAACCAATTACAGTCGCAAGCAAAACAGACTCGGCTTGTGAAAATTATTTTAATCCATTGTCAATTAAAATAGATCTAGGTAGTGAGAAACAGAGACAATCATTAAAATAATGCCTTTCTTCCTCCTTCTTCTTGAAACTCAACTTCCTTAGTCACAACTCCTCTACGTCCTGTTCCTGAGCAGCACCCAAGAGAGGATGGAGGGGTAAGACCAGAACTCTGTTGCTCCTGCTGTCTTGAGCTGTTCCTCTGCTCCAGTGGCCAGAGCCCCTCTAGAGCTCCTGCTCTCACTTGGAACTGACAGAGCCTTTTCGGCCCCTTTTCCCCTACCTGGGGCTGAGGGCCTTGGCTGTGCTCAGCAGTGCACCATCTTGTCTCATATACTGTTGTGTCTTGGTTTCTGCAATATCCCCCTTTCTAGAGAGTAATTTAGATATACCTCATTTTTGTGATGAATAGCTCATGCTGCTGCTTTTATGTCCCATGTCTTAATAGCCAATTCTTAATTTTGTTTTTCAGTTTCTTCTTTTTCAAATGTAATGAAAATAGAGAAAGAGCTTACAAACAGAAAGAAAAATTCCCTCATATTTGGTATTTTAGGTCTTTCATTTGTTCTTACTCTAGATTGAATAAGCTTACATGCTTTAATAGTAACATTTCTTACGGATACATTTTCAAGAGGCTTCTGACACTTTTATTCATATTATGAATTTTCTGAGAATATTATGAGAAAAGCACCCTATCTTATTTTACAACTTGATCTCATATTTTAAACAAAGATGTGAAAACACTAGGAAAAAATATTCATCAAGTGTTTGGGTATATCTCTCTGTTGTGACTATTGTTCCTTGTTCATGGAAGGTAACATTCTTTTGAATATTTTGAAAAACTAAATTGCATTATACTTCTGCTGACATTTTGCTTACCATTTAATTTTAGAAACAGCTTATTACATTGCATTGTGGTTTATTTTGGCAAATGAAGTTTTGCTAAGGTGATTTTATCTAGGTGGAGAAAATGTTGCTTGTAAGAGGTGCCAAAACTTGGAGTTTGCTTTTACTACAGCATTTGCTACTTACATGCTGACCCAGAATAAGCTGTCTGCAAAGAAACGAGTAGAACAAACCAGTACCCTTTGGCAGTTCTTAATGTGCCAGGCAAACTGGCTTTCTGCCAGCTGATGGAGACAATATTAGAAGTATATAAATTCTGTGGGTTTTAAAAGATCTGAATGAATGAACAATTCCACCTGCTTCACTGCTGCCAGTTTTTGGAGGATGGTGCTCCCATAAGATTGTAGGGGTCTTCAAACATTTGCTGGTTTTGAAGTTCCTCTGTGATAATGTCTTCTTCTGTCTTCCTCTTCTGCTACCCAATTAGCTGTGAATTCACCATCTATCCCCTCCTATTTTTCCTTTCTCTTTTCTTGGAAATATCTAACTTGATATATGCCTAACATGAGCATAATGTGCCCTTTGGCACTGTTACTCAGTCTAGTTAAATGGATGAATCAATATCTTTTCCTTCTGAGCTTGATCATAGAAGCAATTAAGAAATATTCTTTATTAGTAAAATGCAGAATATGGCCTTTTGATTGCAAAGGCGAATGGTAACATCTGTAGTTAGATACTATTATGCCTGTGAGCGTGGACACTTCAGTAGTTACAAGACTTGTATTTATGATATAATGTGGATTTCTTTGTAATAACAATACCTTGTTATCCCACTAAAATTATTTCATTTCTGCCTTTATTGAACCTTATATAATGAGACTGGGAAAGTGACATACAATACACTTAGAGATAATACATATTGGAGTAAGTAAAATGTTGCAATGGCTTTTTGTTCTTCATAGGCTCTGGTCTCAATGATGGGCAGTGGCATGAAGTGCGATTCCTGGCTAAGGAAAATTTTGCTGTCCTCACCATTGATGGCGATGAAGCTTCAGCTGTTCGAACTAACAGCCCTCTACAAATCAAGACTGGAGAAAAATATTACTTTGGAGGTAAAAAATATCAAAACAAATATGCGCCTAAATTGCTGTTGTCTTTTAATTTGTATAACAGGTGAAATGGAGTTCAGGATGTAATTCAGTTATGTGGATCTTATTATGGTTTAAAAGCCTAGGTGCTGCTCATCACAGAGTATGATACTAAACTTAATTTCACTTTCAATCTACCTTGGAATGATATCTCAGATCTCTGAACATTTCAGAGAAAGGAGACTCTCAATCCTTTAAACGAAAGGCACCAAGTGGAGAAATAAACCTAACTTTTTAGAATTTGAAATCCTGAAAAGGAAAAGAAAATTAATCACTGTTCAGGACAGGTCTTAACCTTTGCTGATTTTTAAGCACCATCATGATTCTTGAGATAACTGAGAAGGTCTCATAGATTGAAGCCTTAAACTGTTCAATATTTTTGTCTGTTGACAGTCCATATACTAAAAAGGGATTCTTGAAAATTGTGCTTCCGGTATTTATTGTGCTTGGTCTTCTGTGTTAGCATTCAAAAAAATTAAAAAAAAGGTCATCAAAACTCTTGGATTTTTAAAATTGGCATATAAATTTTCATGTCAAAAAGTGTGTTTGTGTGTCAAAAATATTTTTGATCCAAAAAAATTGCAGGTTGCACTTTTGAAGTGTGCCACACATTTAACACTGAACATAAATTTTAAAAGCAGAATTTATCAGTGTTAAAAATGGATTTATTTCAAACTTACAAGGTGCATATCTAATGAATATAAAATATAAATGTGATACTATAAAGAGTTATAACATTACCCAAGGAATGGAAGATTTAGTGTTACATGAAGTACTCTAAGTAGAAAGGGAAAGCAGTGATTTCAAGGCTATTTTCATTTCATTGTTATCAAATTAAAGCTTCCTGTTGCTGTAACATGCAGTTTCCAATATCCTTAGTTCAGCTAATACAGGTTTTCTTAGCCATTGTCTCAAATAAGTGTTCCAGTATAGCCAGTTTCCACATGCTAAAGTGTGAAAATTACTTTGTTGTCAAAACGTAGTATGTTCAATTTGTCAGAACAGTCTGTAACTTTCTAATTAAATGAAGTTATTTTATTAAGCACACATAGGAGACAATGAAAAGAAATGCTGTACATAATACATCAAGTGTTAAATTCTGGTAATTTTTATAGATAAAATCCCAAGACTGCTATTACATTTCTGGAGAGAGATTGATTGACTGATTTCTTTTGAAATATTTTACCTCTGTTTCTTTGTATTTGAGGGATAGATTATCTGGTTTCAACAGGTAGCTTTTATGCCCTTTCTTGGTCAAAAGTCAGGTTGATTTGTTGTAATTTCAGTTGGACTATGAAATCTGCTTGATCGCTGACCTGTACTTTAAAATTCCACCATTTTTCCATAAAAAACAAGAGTGCATGCAGATATTGTTCTAGTGGGATATGGAAATCAATCATGAATTCCCTAAAGTCTCATTCCCACATCTGTTCATGCAAATTCATGGTCCTGTTACACCAACCATGGGGCGTTTGTTTTTTCTTAATATCTTTCATTCTCTGAAAGGTCTTCTAAAAGTATGTCAAAAGAGCAGTGTTTCCTAACCTTCATTTCCCAAGTTTATTTCAAAATCTGCATTTGCAACACTATACTTACTCAAATTAACTGTCAGAAGTTGTGAATCTGAGGAAGCTTGATTTGTAGAACCCATTTATAATATTAAGTTCCCAGCTTAATATTTCTATATAAATGTATGTTATTTATTTATATATAAAAATAATATATTAAAGACTGCAACTTAAAGATAGTTGTTTGGATGCATGTTAGAAACCTAATCTTTATATTTATGACCTGCATCTTATAAGGCAAAGGTATTTTTGTTCTATTACCTCCAAATGTGCATGTTCCTCCTCGCTTGTCTTTAGAAGCACTCCAAGTCATGGCTTTTAATAAATAACATTTGTAAGAGGATGTAGAGAAGGAGAATAGTGGGGAACCTCAAATATTTGGGGGAGGTGGTCATTGAAGGTATTTTCACTAGTTTCCTTGGGAATAACTTCAGATAAGATTTGAATAAAGAGATGCGGAAATCAGAATATTTTTGACTTCTGCTTGTAGAGCTTTTCTAGTTTTTTTGAAAAACTGTAAGTATACCATAAGATTATTCTTTGTTTCTCTGTCAGAGAATATTATGTTCAGTACTGTTAATGGTTTTTTTTTTCCCCTTGCTTTGTGCCTCTCCAGTGCCATAGCCCAGCAATACTGAGATCCTCCCAAGGGACAGACAGTAGTGATGTTTTATTCAAGTCTAAAGAGTTAGGAAAAGCTGTGTAAGACGAACCATTTCTGTAGATTGTGTGAATGTGGGAGGGTGGGTGCTAATTGCCTATTACCCTTCTGTATAACTATTATTTGCTGCCCACTGATTTTATTTTCCTTCTTTTTCTTCTTTTAAACTTGTGGTTTTGGAAAGAAGTGAACTTCCCTACTAAGCTCTAGAGAATGATGTTTCTTTGCTGTTTCCAATTATCTGCATAAAACAAAGAAACAGAACAGAGGAAGTGAATCACAGAGTGAAAATGAGTCCATTAACCTCATTTGCACTGCTGGAGATAAAGGGCTTTTGTGAAGCATCCTGAGCTTTCACCAAACCACCTAATAGCTGCCTGATGTCCATAGGAAATATTTGATTAGAGACAAAATTTTGACTTGTTTCAATGGCATTTCTTTTTAATTATGTCTACTTTTCTTCTCCTTTTCACTGAATTTTTAGTATGAGTGCTAAATTTTCATTGAGATCAAAGGTATGCTGTGAGCATCAGTCAATGCAATCTGTGCTGCTTTTCCATACAAGCAAAGATGAAGGGAATATGCAGTAAGTTTCCTATGGGACACCAGTCTACGGTGTATAGAAAGTCCTGCCTTTCTCCACATGAAGTCTTGTTCCTGGAATAGAATTAGTTTTGAAAAGTTGTGTTGGTCTAAAAATCCATAAAATCAGAGGTGATTGAAGGAGGAGGGAATTTTAGGAGAAAAATTACCTTCCTGTGTTTCACATTTCTTGGACTCCTCTATGAACCTTCCCTTCTTAAAATAGTTGTGTGATGCGTTTAAATTTTTCATCAAGTAACCCATTGTTATATTTGTGTGGATTGTTTTGATTAATAGTCATTATAATCATGGCCAGACTTCCTAGGTAGTGTCAAAGCATCTGTAGTACCACAATTGCAAATAATACCAGATAGAAAGGGGTTACCTTTTTTTTTTTTTTTTCGTGGGGGGGGGGCAAGGAGGGGAGGCGGAGAGGGGATACTTCTATAGCTCAAATTCAAATTTGCTCAGCAAAACCAAAGTTGAGGTTTTAGGTGTCACAGCAAATAAATGAGACCCAGCTAATGGCAATTCATGTTATCTTACCTAAAAAATAAAAAAGTCTCTGTTAACTTAATTCTTGGAAATGTGATAGTTGTCACATGTAAATAAGTAACGTTTGGTTGTATCTGTATGTTTGCCGGTGTTTTCTGAAGATTTTTAATATGTCAGGGTTTCAGTTTTGCCATTGTTTGTGGGGGTTGGGGTTTTCTTTTGCATGTATGACCACAAGACAGGATGTTGAAATTTGTATTTCTTGTGGAAAGAGTGTTAAGTGTATTTTGAAATCTTTCATTATCATAACTCTACTATAAACTCAAATACAAATCCGTGAGGAGAACATGGAAGAAATTCCAAGTAAATCAGGATATAATGTGATTTTTGTGTGTCTTCAACAGTCATCTTCAGATATTCTCCCAAGTCAGATATCCTCCAAGTTATGAAATAATGGTAAGCATATGAAATAGAAATAAAAGAATTGGAATGGGTTTTATATTTTAGCAGCCCTCATATCTTCGATTATTAAATCTGGAATGTTTATAAGTCAATGCACGAGCAAAGATGCAAATATGCAAAATTTATAAACATAAGCAAAGAAAGGAAGTGCTTGGAGCAAGTAAAAGAAAAAATTAAATGGCAGGTAATTATAAACCTCTCTCTGGTATTTAGTACGTGATTGAAATACTTTATTATTTCATCAGCTCACTTGTACTATGAATGAGGAAACATGAGTGAATTCACATTCCCTTTATACAACTGACAGAACTGAAGGGAATTGATCATCATTCCCCATTAACTCTTTAAGATTTATGCTTTTTTCATTATGTTTAAAGTTTTGTTTATTTCCGTGAGATAATTTGAAGGTTAGAAAAATGAGATCAAGTAAAATAATGGTGACTTTCTGTGATTAATTTTCAGTAATGTCAGTGATGTCAGTACCATCCAAACCACCAACACATTTTATACAAGAGTACAAGCAGAAATACTGGAGATAGATTGATGTCCTGAAGAAAAACAGGTGCAGGCAGAAAGCTGGTACAATGTGCAAGCAAATAAAAGATGCAATTCATGGTAATGGCAGTTTAGGAATGTATGTATGGAGGCATGAGTCTTGCTGGAATAACTTCAGCTTTTGAGCCAAGGACTATTAAATATGAGAAATGTCTATCCACTGAAATATAAATGGATGAAGTCTTGAAAAGTGCTCTCCTTGTTACAACATAAATCTCTTGTTAAGCTGAAGATGTTAGCCACAGAATATATATCTGGAATTTTCTAAAAGAATAAAGCATAGGAACATAATATCTTTTACTTTATTTTCTTTGAAGGACTAAAGCAAATGTTTGTGTGCAGCAGAAAAGAGAACCAAAGTTTTCAGTACATTTTCTTTACTCTTATTGACATTTAAAACCAAGAAAGAACAAACAATGAAGAAGAATATGTACCATAGAAAGTAAACCTGCATGGGCGGGGTAAGAGTAAATTAACTTTATGGAACTCTATTGTTGTGAGTATATTATTTATTTCCTTTTTCACTAAGTGTAGGAGTCATACTGTTGCCTGAGTCTTAGTCTGAAGCAAATTATTCCAGTCCCTGAATATTCCAGAAAATTAATATAAAAATAGAGTAAATTCCCTACCTAGTGTAGATCTTTACTCCAGACAGAAAGGAAAAGAGCTTTTAAAAATTATCCACGCTTCTTTTAAAGGAAATACTTTTGGAGAAGGAAATTTACGTTGAAGACCCAGAAGAAAGTACTGGAAAGACACTCAAAAGTGTAAATGATACCTGTATTCTATATGGCCCTCATTCATTAGCTTTATTAGGTCAAGCAGCAAGGTTTTTGGTACCAGTAAGTAAAAAAAATACCGATAGGAGAGGAAGGCCAGGCATTTCAAGAAGCTGTGGAAGTTGGTAGGAATGTTAACCAGTACTAATCACTAATCAGTACTGATTAGAGCTCTATAGTTTTAGAACACTAAAAACAATGTAGTCTATTAATGGCATTAGGAATCTCAAATATGCGTGTGTGTGTGTGTGTGTGTGTGTGTGTTTGTTTAATTGTGATGTGAAAAATAAACACATGTGCTTTTCTGTTGTGTGAATATAATCATATTTCTAAGTAGTGGAAAATGCTAATTAATACTGGCATAACACTTCTACCAACTTCACCTATTTCTCAAGGGTATCCTGGCTGCGGTTCTAGATGTATGCATATGCTTATTGTCTGCAGCCACAATTCAACACATCTATGAGGGAAAGAAAAATAGAAATGAGGAAAGGTAAATTCCTAGTGCCATCGAAAAGCCACACTGTTTTCAGGCTTCCCTTTCTTTGGGGAGTGACTTACTGATTGGTGCTTCTCAGAGGATTTCAAAATCTCTTTAAAATCACAGAATCATGGAGCTTGGATTGGAAGGGAAGATCAATGTAGTTCCAACCCCTCTGTCCTGGACAGTGATATGTTCCACTAGACCAGATTGCTCAGAGCCTTATCCAACCTGGCCTTGAACACTTCCAGGGACAGGGCATCCACAACTTCATTGGGCAACCTGTTCTAGTGTCTCACCACCATCACAGTAAGGAAGTGTTTCCTAATATCTGATTTAAATCTCCTCTCTTTCAGTTTGAAGCCATTTCTCCTTGTCCTTGTAAAAGAGCCCTCTCCATATTCCTTGTGTGCTCCCTTCAGGTGCTGGAAAGCCACAATTAGGTTACCAGTAAGCCTTCTATTTCCAGGCTGAAAAATCTAGTTCTCTCAGCCTTTCCTCCTGTGAGAGGTGGTCAGTCCCTCTGCTCATCTTGGTGGCCTCCTCCTTTTTTATCTCCCACACCTCTAAATATAAGACAAATTTTCAGTTACATTTCAATGTTTTAAATACGGAAATGAGCACCTGTTGTTTTTTGTAAACAACCTTAGGCAAAAAGTTGCCTAAATGCCATTGATTCTGATGATAGTCAGACAACTGACTCACTTTTCAGAGAAATCTACTTATCTAAATAATTCTGAATATTAATAACTTTTGAAATCTGATTTGAGTCATAAATGCATAACCAGAGAAAGAAAACTAGGTATCACCAAATGTATGTTTGTGAAAGTGGGAGACAGAACAAAAATATGTTATTTAGAAAAAGGCCTGTCTGAGTCATATGGTCTGAGTGGAGAATGGTTCTCAGTGCTGATTGTAAATTCTTGCACATGTATGATATCTGATTGGAGCTCAAACTATAATTACTGTCTGCTGCTTCTGCTATATAAGCAAGCTGCATGTAGCCATTTGTATCTAGGGCTGCCAATTAAATCTTTGCATGCCTGCAGTCCCATGTTGTTATCACCTTCTACTGGAGACAACAAATCTCATCATATAAAAGTGGCAGTCTACAACTCTAACAAGAACACTTATTAGTGATGCTTTTGTAATTCACAAAGCAGATTTTAAAGGCTTGTATCTTCCTAAGAAAGAAATTTATTGAATCTCACAGTCAGTGGTGTAGAGCTGATTTATCTGCCTAAATTGGCAAAAGGGAACTGTGAAGCTGAATGGGTTTAAAGACTTGCTTTTCGCTTACCAGCTAAGCACTGAACTTACCTGTATACTACTTTGTAGCAGGAAGTAACCATTTGGAGATGCACAAATCTCCAGTGTGGATTGCTGACGGCAACTGTCTTCTCAATTTGTGTTAAATTGCCTTGTGTCAAAGTATGTCTCCTTTGAGTTTAATTTGGGGTCAAGAAGTTTTGAAAATACAATACTGAATATTTAGTATTGAAGATATCTTTAGGAGGGAATTGGTGGTTAACCAGCAAATTGCTATATAATTTTGGGTTATTAAGTCCTGTCACTGAATGACTGAATGGCCACAATCCTTTGACTTTTTTAAACTTTTTTTCCACTTGAGGTGGAGTGGGATGGGGAGTTGAGTATTTTTCCTTAAGACGGAGCGATTTCTCTGAGATAGAATTTGCATAAATATTAACCATGCAGCTGTTGAAAACATCCTGTGTTTATGAATGAAGAAAAGAAATAATATGAGACTTTTGAGAGATGATGGTCCCTGTCAAGGTTATGTTACAAACTGGAGAAAAGAGAAACTAGATCTGTTGCCATGGCAATAAAGAATACCCTTAGTCTCTTTGAGTTCATTGCCCATCACACAAAATGTATGCATAACTCAACTGATCCTGAGAAGTGATTTTACAGGCTTTCTGCCCCTGGAGTGAGACCTGCATGCATATCATTTGATGTTGTCCAACAAATCCAAGTGAGATTAGATGCTGTGGCTAGTAATATACAATGACTGAAAATCCTTTGGAAAGCAAACTTCGATTTATGAATAAAACCAAGCCAAGTAGTGGTGCTATGTGTAGCAGTGTGCATGATCCTTTTGTATTTATGTAGGAAGTGTTTTGCTTTAATCTATAACAGTAAAAATACTCTCTAGAAGGCACTATGGATATGTCCTTTTTTGAGTAGATGATGCCACAAAAAGTGGCAAGCTTTAGTCTTGCTTGAAAATGCTTCATCTGCACCTCACATCTAAGTTGTAGTATTCTTATTGACCAGACTTCCCAAAACACTTTCTGTACTTACTTGGCATTTTTTAGACAGTTTTTTTTAAACCAATTTTTATATTTGATTCTTTAAGTTTGGAGCTTTCTGTGGAGCTTCAGAACAAACTATATATATATATTTTTTTTTTTTGTAATTATATTTTTTTATGGTTTCACTTGCATCATAATAAAATGGAGCAGAATTTTGGAACAAGATATTCAGATCCCATATTCCCATGATTTTCCTTCACAGGAACAGGTTGCGCAGTCTGACACACTTGTATTTTTTTATACTCATTGTCTTTGCAATTTGTGTTCCTCCCATTGACTTGATAAGAGCTTTTTCATGTTGTTGTTTTTTTTTGGTTTTTTTTTGATTGCACATTCACCATTGCCTCATTAAGAACTTGGCTGAATTACAGGGGAAAACACAACTGGAAAGGAAAAGTCTTATTATTTGAATGTCTTATTAAAAATCATGGAGTGAGTAAACAGTGCTCATGCTGGTAGTGACTCAGTTATTCTGAAGATGCTTGATGAAAAATCTTGAAATAGCACAAAGATGGACTACTTCATATCTTGATGCATTTTGAGGAAAGGTCAATGAGGAATTATACAACTGGAATAATAATTGAAGCTTAAATCTTGCTGAGAGTAGTGGGGCTCTTTTTTGTCAGTTATATATTCCTATTTCATTTTAAAAGGGATTTTATTATATTTATGATCTCAAAAAAGTCAAATAGGACAGGTCTTTAAAAATGCAGTGACTGATCTTTTCAAGAATCCTACAAATATTAGCGAAAAGACTATAGTCATATCTCATGTTAGGGGCCAGAAATATAAAAATATCATATCTACCTATCATTTGGTAAAGTGGAGTTCTTGTTTAGTCAAAAATTTTGAAATGCGCCATCAACCACTGGATGGTTTTACAGAATGACACAACCGCATGTGCATACATGTACACTCATTAAAATAATTTCATTTAGTGCTTCAGTATTTGGAAGTTCAAACAAACATGCAAAATTCATTGTTGGTACAATCCACCTGCAGGAAAAACATCCTGAATGTAAAACAAGCATGTTTGAAGAATTTTGTATTTGTCTCTATTCCATGCTAGGCAAGTACTTACTAGATTATGCCATGTGAAAGGTCTTTTTAGCTTTTCACTGATGACTTTCAGTGTTATATTCAGACACTGGAGCTGACACTCAAAAAATTGATTTGGTTTGCATACATGCCCTATTTAATTAATATTGTGGCATCTGAATGACCCAGTAATTTAAAATTAATAAAGACAGATTTTCAAAAGTCACATTTGATTAAGAAAGCAGAAAAGTACTACAACCAAGAAACTCCATGGAAATTTTGCAGTAAAACTTTCCTTAATTGGGTCAAAGAAGTTTGCCATTATTCTAATATATTTTGAAAGTATTCATTATAATACTGCTATTGCAAATGTATTAGCAGTTACTGTAGATTACATTTTATTCTTTACTTGAATGTATTTGAGAAAGACTCTGACTAATGAATGCATTCTCAGCACGTTATTACCGCGAGGCAGCTATCCAAGTCTTTGTTTTTCTCCTTTTAGATTTGTTTTCACAGTCAAGAACAAATGTGTGTGCACTCTGATGGAATTTCAGAACTAACTCAGATTTTATTGAGCTGAAAAAAAGTTAGTCCTTTGAAGAGGGTGATACCAACATTCAGAAAGCTCTCTTAAGGAAATTTGTTTCATCCAACGTCTTTTTTATTCTTTGGAGTGTGACATACAGAACATTCTTCCTTACCCGTAATTTTTCATGAAACTGCTCTGAAACTAGTTAATTTAAAAAATTCACTCCACTTTCCACCTTGCTATTTCAGGAGATGCAAGGGCAGGAAGAATCTGATTATTAGCAGTTTCAGAAACAGCCTTAGAATTTAGTGCTCTACAGATCACAATGATTGGGACTCACATTTCTAATCCTGTTGATCTGCAGTTTCATTAGCTTTGAACATCTCAGAAGCTTGCAAACTCTATGTAAGATGTTCTTGCTTAGTGAAATAAATAGAAGCATTTTGTTTTCATCATAAGCTTAAGACCGTTTCAAAAATTCTTCGCTTATAATGAAAATAAAAGAGGAATTCTAGAAAGTGCATGGACAATTCAAAAATAAAATTAATTAGGAATTATATTGTTATGTGTGTTTTACACATAACTATTGTTACATGAGTTTACACTAAAAATATATATTA
Organism: Muscicapa striata striata; assembly: GCA_030060385.1. Taxonomy (NCBI): domain Eukaryota; kingdom Metazoa; phylum Chordata; class Aves; order Passeriformes; family Muscicapidae; genus Muscicapa; species Muscicapa striata. The sequence continues at coordinate 1,425,858 of JAREIS010000101.1, forward strand.
GAAAAAAAAATATATGCACAATTTAAAAAAGAGGTGCATAAGTCTATCCATTCCCTTTTCCTGCATCCCATTCTCAGACCCACCTGAGGGGAATGCTTTAGTCTGCATGAACTTTATGATGGCCTTTTAGTTTTCTGCTTCAGTCAAAATTTTTTTCTTCATTTAATGCATTCTACTACTCTTCAATATGTTGTGTTACAGTGAAGCAACATTTATCATTTTTAAATTCTTATATTCCATTGTTAACATTCAAACTAAGTATGCTTCTTTCACATAGTGGAATCACTTATTATTTATTATTTCTGGAGAAAAATTTTTGTTATTATCTTAGTTGATAATAAGTGTTTATTTGACTTTTCTGATAACTTACTTTTTGGCCTAAATTAAAAATTGAAAGACAAATATCGATTTCCCTCTTTTACGGTCTTAAAAATCTACCCCAGTGGAAATAAAGCTAGAGATTTGGAGAGGATTCGATATATTACAGCATGGTTGTAATGTGACCCTTAACAAGCTATTAAATATCTGCTGTTCAGTTCAGCTACTTACAAAATTACATTAAAAGTACTAATTTGAGGGTGACTAATTAAAAATTGACTGTGGACAATACAATTGGCTCTATTCCCAGTACTAGTGTATTACTTATGCTTGAATATTCAAGTCCTAGTTATTTATACTACAAATAATAATTAAAAGTTCATTTTAAAGCCCAGTGACTTCATATTTACTGAAAATGGTTTATATTATTTTATCAATTTTAAAATTGCAGATTTTGTAAAAGTAATACTGCATAAAAAAGGACAAGTTTTATGAAAAAACATACTGTTTGAAATGTTAGCTTTGTTTGTTAGATTTAGAAAGACATTTATTGTTATTTTTCCCATACATATGCATATATATTTACATATACATATACATATACATATACATATACATATACATATACATATACATATACATATACATATACATATACATGTATGTGTGTGGTATAAAAACATCATCGTTTGGTTTCCAGATGAGTTAGTTACAAAGATGACCCAGCTAAAGGACAATACAATGTGACTTACAGATGAAACTGAAACAGAATGAACTTGTCATGGCTAATATAAGGTCAGTTTGTGAAGTGAAAATAAGTTACTTATTTATTTACTGATAAAATATCAGAATTAATAAATATGATGAGTAAGTTTGAGAATCTTATAATCTCCTTTATGAATAATTTGCTGATTTTTTTCTCCAAGGAAAACAGTTGTTGCGTACATGTCTTCTGATAAATTACTTAGAGTTCCACTTAAATAAATTACAATCAGAGAGACTTATTACTAGACTTCTTTAAAGGGTATTTGTGAGTCAGTTTAGATTTATGACACAATGCAAATCAAATTTGCAGTTATTGTTATTGGTGCCAGTGTTATTAAAAATTAATCATCTTATGCACAAAGGATAAAGATGACAAATCCAGAAATATGCTTTGAAGATGGACTGAAATTAATTTTCTTGAAGGAGTAATGTGACTGAATCTTCTCACTTATCAGTATGTTTTTGACAAGCAGCACAGAAATTATAGAAGGAAATTTTTATTAATAAAATATCTAATAATATAAAAAGGGTACTGTGTTTAAGAGTGAAATAATTTTAGGTAAACTTAAAATAGAATTACTTTTTGTTTTACTAATAGACTAGGACAAACTTGATTTTAAACCAAGAGAAGCATAATTTTTTTCACTAAGAATAAAATAATAGAAAATAGGTATTTTATTATTTCCTCAGAGTTTCTTCTTTCTCCTAAGTAGCAGTTGTATACAGAGAGAGTAATAGGAATATACTTCAGTATTTCATTTGCATTATTTCACAACCTATAAAGGCAGATAAACTTCAAGAAAAACTAAGCTTGTATTTTTTCTTAGGATTTTTGTGTCATGGAGTTTTATATTTGCATTTCTCAAAATCTTGTTTGCAGATTGATTGATTGGTGGTAGTAACAGTCATGAAAGACTTCAGATGTGCTGTATTGTGTATTGCAGTAATGAAACAGATTTAACCTTAGCAGTTGCCAAGGGATCCACCTTTATTTTACAGTGAGGCTGCATGATGTACTGATGCTGCCAAATTTCATAGAATCATTGCCAAAACATGAGATATATGATGAAGTAATATTTGGGGGAAGAAAATAAGCATGTCATACTTAAAATATCACTTTGAATTATATGAAAATTTGCAGTCTTAAAATTCTCACTCTTGCAACATAATAAAAGTGTCATTAAATTGCTTAAAGCTTACTGAAAAATTCTTAGCTCTGTGATCAGAACACTATCTGGATTGTAAAACAATAAATTCTGTGGAAATAAATGATAGCTTTTTTATGTATTGTCTTAACAGGTCAGTATGAACAAATTCTGTGTTTACAGGAACAGTATGATTGAGGGGATACAACACTGCTTTCTACTGTCCTCTAACTTCGTGCTAATGCCAGGATAATACATTTTTTAAGGAGAGATTAGAGGGCCAGTTTGTTTTTATTATTTTATTTCATACTATGTATTTGCATTTCTTTTAAATAAACTTACCTTATGTGAGATTTGAAATATGAAGGATAAAAATTATTTCAATTTTTAATCAGTCTATGTTTCAATGTGTCTTGAAAGCTGAAGGAAAAGTGACTCAAAATATTTTGTGATATGTGAAGGAAGTTGAGCTCTGCACAATCTAGTAAAGTATATTTGTGTACATCTAAAATACAGATGACAAAGAAGAGTATGGACACATTACTTTTGGGGGTAGATAAGATAATCAAGGCTGTAAGTGGTAAGTTGTTCATAATTTCCATAGAAATTACAGGTGGTTTCCAGGGTGCCTGGTTTTTGGTGCCATACCCTTACTCATTTGGCAACTGCTCCTAGTATGGTTTGAATAATTATGAGTTAAATGAGTCCTTTCTCAGACTCATTTTTCAAGCAGTTCAGACATCTTTTTCTTACCTATATCTAAGTCTGGATAGTATGTGGTTATATACTTACATCTTTTAAATTTTGCCCTTCATTATCTGGATTAATCTGTTCCTAGAAACATTAAATTTTTAATTAATGAAAATGCATTTTTGAAAATGTCTTTACCTCTTATTCTGCCTCTACATATTATTTTGCTTTTTTCACTTGGAGCTGGTTATGAGGCCCTGAATTCCTGCCTCAGTTCCTTAGTCAGAATCCTTTCTACTGTTCTTCTTACTTGCCTTCCCTCCCTATGATTTTCGAGTCCATCCTCCTCCCCTGTTTCCCAGCACACTGCTCAGTATCGCTCAATCAACATGAAGAGATGAATTACTTCCTTGGCAAGAGGAGAGCATGAAGCCTGAGCACAGTGCACTCTAATTTGTCTTGTGTTGGAATGTAAAGCAGGTTCTATCACCCAGGCTGCCAGGCAAGGGTGAGGGATGGTAGCTCTGATAGGTTTATCATGTTTTCTCATCTCTAAGAAAGCTAAATGAAAACAGGAGGATTTCAGAGACTGGTTGGGTATGTATTGATAGCATATTACTTCTGGCACTAAAACTTAGGTCCACACTGTAGTTTCAGTATCCCTTTGTTTTAAAAGGGACAGAAACTTTGTACTTACAATCATGAAGAGACCAATTTTCAGGCATGTGTCATATGTCAATATAAATTAAATTTAAAAAGTAAAATATATTGCTGAGCTATTCCTTTCTGTTTGGATGAAGGCAGAATAACTTCACTTTCAGGTAAGCATACCGATGCACACACTGCTTCACTGGAATTTTAAATTACATTTTGGTGTATAGGTCAGAAGAACTAATGCTAATGATGACCAAAAATAAAAAGTTCACATATTTGTCATGAGAGTCAGAGAAGACTGCATGAGAATTAGACGAGAAAGTGTAATTAGTCAGTCCAAACAGTGTTGTCACCAAACTTCCTAAATTAACTTCTCTTATTTAACTTGTTTGGAGTTTTTTTCCCCCATGTTTCCTTTAACATGTATTTTCCATGTAACTTTAGTCCATGTCATCCTCTCTATGCCTTTATGTAAAAACACTTTTTAATCCAGGTTGATTTTTACTCCTTCTCAAAATGTGTTAGAGCTCCACTTAGGAAAGATCCCTGATTTAACTGCAGTTGACCACTTTGGCACTAGCAGGGTTTTACCAACTTCACTATAGTGAAAAATCTTGTGGGAAGCGTATTGGAAAACGCAGGTGTTGCTTAGAATCTAAAATGAATGGTTTTTCTTGTGTCTATTTTTATTGTACTTCCAAACAAATGGATCAAGACTGATGATGGCTAATTGCACTATTTAATGGCTGAATTACACCTACACTAGGGGCTATTTCCCTAATAAATTCTACACAGTTCTGAAGACCTCAGAAATAATTTCTGTACTGTGCAAACACGTACCAGAGAAGACTTTTAACATTAAGGCAAATACAGCCTCAGCAAATAAAAAAAAAAGAAGACACCTAGAAATTTTGCACATAGGAAGAATGTTTTCTGTGCAGAAAGCAGTCTTTTGTTGAGGGGTAATCTTCATAAATCTGGATTTCCTGTTTTCAACGCTTTTTTTTCCTTAGTTTAGTCTGTCCCAGGAATACACAGTGATCTGGAGGAAAGAAATGCATATGCCAACAAAAGGTCAAATGTAAGGATGACACTCCCTAGAGGTGAGGCTAAAAATACGTTAGGTTGATATTTTTGGATTGACAAGAATGTCATAGAAGGAGGAACTAAATGGGCTGTGCTGTGCTTCTATCTTAATTTGGAATGTTACTGTTGTTAAACTTTATTTTTCTCTGCATGTCTTAGGAGTACACAATCCCTAGAATACATCTTCTATACATAATTAAAATTGTCAGTAAATTATAATTTTTTTATAAAATTGCTAAAAAGCTACTCTAAATTCATCATCCTCATGTGATGTGTAAGTGTAGGTCAATTGAAATCCCTCGATCTGCCTGCTTGGAATTATTGATTGGGCACACAATAAGTAACCATGCTTACATGGCCTTCATATTTGTGCCTCCAGTAGATGAGCAATAGCTACATAATAGAAAATATACGTAGAATAAAGAGAGCAGTGATCTGTGGTCAAAATAAAGAATTTTCTTGGCAAAGTGAATTTGCTCTCATTTAATCTTACAGAAAAGGTTATGTGTAATTAACTGATTTCATTTTTAGAAAGCAGCTAATTAGGTGATTCATTGAGATGCAAATGCATCATCCATTGATTTCTTACTCAATCAGCATGGAGTAAAACTAGTCTGTAGTCCTAGTAAACTGAATCAGGGAAAGTTTTCTGGCCCTGAAGAAAATGGGTGATGAAATAAAAGTTGTGATATTAGTGAAGATGAGACAGTTCATTCTCACATTATTAAATAGTGCAGGGAAGATGAATGAGTGCTCAACTTTTTAACAAAATAAAGGAGAAAAACTACAGTGCATCATTCAATAAATAAAGTAAGAAAGGGTCCTGCAGCTGTTTAAGTGCTCATCCTATGATATGCTTTTTGAGCTTGTATTTTACTCTTTTCTCTGTTCTCAATTTTCTTTGTGATCTTAATTCTTTTTCCAGTGTGCTCTGTTGAGAACATTAGCTCATTTTTTAACTTCCCCAGTTAATTTTCTTGAAAAAAAATAGTATTGCCATACAAACCAGGAAAAGACATCAAGTCTTCACAAAAGTGCTGCCACCATTTTCTTTTTTTTGGAATTTGGGAGTACAGTGCTCTGAAATACTAAATTAATCGTTGCTTTTTACTGAGTGGGCTCTGCAGTTTCTTGGTTTAAGGTTGATGGAAGATTTTCACAACTGCAGGCCAAAAATGTATGCTTTTCTTCTCTATCCTACACCTCTCAGAAGTTAGTGCTGCAAAATGAGATGTAGAGAATTAGGCTCCTCACTTCAGTCTGAATATGGTGGGGTGGCCTAAGAAACTTAAAATATATTTGACTAATAAAAGGAATTATTCCTTTTAAAGGAGTGCTACCAGTTTAACTTGGATTTGATTAATTTAAATAACCCTTTGCATAATGTTTAATTTATTTTATATTCATATTTCTTGACAAAACATCCTGGTGTTCTAAAACTAGACTGTTTCAATATGGTAAAATTGTTCTTTGAAGAAAAGAAAGAAATATATTATTTAAAGCCCCAGGAAAGGATCAGATTCCCTGAGCTGTGACCATATGTGAAAGAGGTGCTCCCTATGGGTAGTTAACAATAACATAAACCAAGCCTCAGGCTCTTATCATTCTGTTCCAGAGTATTTACTTCATTTGAAATCATTGAGAATATATTGTCAGTAAAGGTGCTTGTCATATCTCTCCTGGCTTAAAGGTTAGTCATGCAAAAGGGTGTTTTTAGTCCCAGTTATGAGAAGATTTTTTTTTGTGAAGGGGTTAATGTATTTCTATCCTTCGGTTAGACCTCAGCTGGGGCCTTGGTCTAATGTTTCTTTAGCTCATGAATATTAGCCTTTCTTTTGAATAGACCAAAGGCATATGGAAAATCATCTCAGCTACATGTCTCTTGTGGGAAAAAGTCTAAATGTCAAGCAGTAGCACTGAAAGCCTTTAAAATGGATCATGTTCTGCAAAGAAACATGTTTATGAGCAGAGCAATGGTTCTTTCCCAGAAGTGCCTGGGCCTCTGTTGCTAAAATGAATGCAGATTTCTCAGCCTATGCTAGATCTGTTCGGCTACCAGGAACCTGTGAATTCTTTCTTGGATCTCAGATCTATTTCCACAAAAGACCATGTCTTTTGGCACCACAATTTGCACTTGTGTCAGCTGCACAATTTGACATAGAATTTAGTATTCTTGAATCACTGTTTGCCAGGTAGCAAAGCCAGGTATACATGGAGACACCTCAGACAATTGATGCTTCATCTCATGTAACAGAAAGTCTTGAAAATTAAACATATAGGAATGCAGCAAAATATTTTCCTGCTGTGAAGAGAATGTTGGTTTTGGTTGTCACTGTCCTGCTTTTCATAAACTTCCACAAATTATGGGGAGGATCATATAGATCACCCCATAAGATTCTTTCAGCAAGTAATAGGAAAAAAGAGTTGTTCCTTTCATCTTTGTGTGTGCCCACTTTCTCTTTCGCCCATCACTTGCCCTCACTCATTGTAGTTTCAGGGTCTTTCTTTTCACCATCCTCTTCTCTGGAATTGATGAGGTGGCAGAAGTGTAACTCCAATCTCTGACCTGTAAGGAAAGAAAAGAATGCCCTTCTGAGCCCAACTCTTGAGCTTCATCATTGTAAACTGCATGGCAGGAGGTCAGATGGGCAGACTTCCCAACAAGTTCAGGTTTGACTTCTCTGAAGTCCCAGTTTCACTATAGTTTTACTTAATACATTACTAGGTATCCACATGTTAAAGCACTAGTAGATGGTTGAATTAGACAGGACATGGATAGCGGCAGCAGCAGAAGCTTTCTAAACCCCCACGAACCTGGGATAGTTCTGATGAATTATGCAGAACAAAACAATCTGTTAAGATATCTGCTCTGCATTACCATTACTCTACTTTCTCTGTTTCTAATTGCTTTTTTTTTTTTTTTTTTTTTCAATTGTATTAAGTAGTTGAACATGGAGGAAAATTTGTCAAAAACTTTGGGAGTGATGTAGGAAGTATAAAGAAAGAAGAAAGCTCTGAGGTTGTGTTTCTCTGATCTTGTAATTAAAATAGCCCTTTGGTTTTGTCTCCTCCTAGTTTTTCCAGATCAGATGGATCTTTGGCTATGGCTGTCCTGTCAAACTGGTCTGTGTTTAAATGCATTTAAGATTTGATTTTAGGAACATATATTGCCTTCCCATGTACATCTGCCCTACAGATCCTGTTCACATGTTTTAAAAAGCTTTTCCTCTTTGAGACTTGTTACTTTCATTCATTTTAGGTCTCCGTTTGCAGATTTCAGTATTTAGTGGAAGGAAACTTGTAGACAATATGTTTGTATATATTGAAAATGGGTTTGTATCATCTCTGAAATGAATAGAAATTCTGCAGATTTATCTTGACATTCTTTCATTTAAGGATTGAATTAAAAGTTCTTAACAATGTCTGTAGTCTGCCACAGACTACTAAAGACCAAGTCCCAAATGAAGGTTTATTTTTGCTGAAGACAATTACTTTGTATCAGGAATAAACTCAAGTAGCATCTGAAAGGTAACATGAGAAATGGTCAATCTGTGTTAGTTTTATTCAAGAATTGGATTAATAAATTAGCTATAGTTACTTGTGCATACATGAAGTTTACCTTCATTACTCTGATTTGTATGAAGGAAATACATTTACATATTCTTATTTCCTGAGTGCACTTTCTACTTTCTTGTAATCTGCATGGTTACAAGTGGGTTTTCAGTAGTCATGACAACTTTCCACCTTTGCTTATGAATGCATTTTGGCATTTTTATTACAGTACTTAACAGGACATTGACTGTTTTGCTCAGTTTTTGGAGTACTGTTGGTAAAAAAAAAAAGATTCTAACTGGACTCAGGTGTCACACAGACAGGATGATGTTACCCTGATTTAAAAAAAAAAAATATACCACCTCAGCTAAAAAATACAGTGGCTAAAGTTAAGTATTTTGCACTGGTATCAATTTGCATATTTTTCTTTCATTCAATTGTTGAACAAAGTCATACTTAAAAATCTAGTGATTTCAGGAGCAAGTACTTTGTTACACCAGAGCAGACAGAAAAATTGGCTTAACAGCTCTGATTTGCTTGCTTCACTGCTTGACTGTCTGTTATTATGCTTTCAGAGGGTTAAACTCCAAAGCACCTTTGTCATATTCAGCTATGTGAAGTATTTGCACTAAACCTGAAACCAGGTTTATCTAACTGGTTTTCATTAAAACCTTTCATTAAAAGAACAACACTAGGTCTGTTTGATTTAAAGGATTTGGGATTTCCATAACACAGATCGTTTTCACTGAAGAGGGATGGTTACTATATAGTTTTTCCATGATTTTCCTGGGTAGAATGAAATGCAACTCAACAATACCTGTGAATTTCACTGAGACAGGAGTTTTCTTTAGAGAAGTCTTGTATGTGGACATAGGCAAACAGAAGTTTAAATAATGTACTTCTGCAGTGCTGGGTAAATTAGCCCACTGAATTTTATATATGAACGTTTTGGCCCTTACAATCCTGGATAGGCCTAAAATGTAATGCAACTAAGAGAGGATGCTAACTTACGAGATGATGTTCTTGATGTCAGAAATGGAACAATAGTATGTTTAGGAATTGAAAACAAGAAGGAACCAAGTGGAAATTGCACCTACACTTTCCAAAACTTTGAAGAGGAAAATCTTTTTGTTTATGCATTTACTAGCATTTCATGACACCAGATGTAGTTCTGCATAAAGTTTGGTGAATTGCACTGCCTTAGTTTCATTTTAGTCTATCACCTTTATTGCCATGTGTATCATCTTCTCTAACATCACAAGGTGCTAAATGATATCGCTCGTACCTGGGAGTGACAATATACATCTAGGGATCAAAATGCTCAAAACATTTAGCAAAGCATATGCTTCCTGTGGAAATTTTCTATGCAAAAATACCCAATTTAGCTCAGAACAGAGCAGCAAAAGAAAAATCCACAGCTGGCAGTCTTCATCTCTGCTAATCCCAAGTGGCAGGCTAAGCAAACAGGAAAAAATGCCCTTCTGTTCACTGTTCTCCCACTCTCCCCTGCCTCTCCATTCAGTGAAAGAATTGTAATAAATACATGACAAGATGCAGGAATAGAATGCCATTTCTTACTTATTCAAGACACCTAATTATGTCCAAGAACACCAAAATAGTCTCAACTCTGTAAGCACTGGAAGGATTATACATTAGGTGGCCTAGCTGAAGGCTTTACAGACTGAATGAACACATGTTTTTTGTTTGCTGGCTATACAGTAAAATCTTCATTATGCCACTTTGTGTTGGGGTTTCTGACTTTCCCAGTTATGTTGCTTGTACTTCATTTATTTTTTCAGTTTTCTAGAGACAAGGTGATTTTTAATAGTATGTTATCCTGGTTTGAAGGTCAGGTGTCTGCCAATAAAGGCAGAAGCTCCTCTTTGAAATAAAGAATGTAAGCCTCCTCCCTCCTGAGAATTATAATTTTTGAATCAGGAACTCTCAGGCAGAGATAAGGGGGTAGGAATAACAGCTGTTTACTAATATATCTAACCGTACAAACAGAAACAACAGCAGCTATGAAAATTAACAACCAAACAGAACAAATAACTCCGTTCCACTCCTTTCTTTAGCTGCAGACACACTCTGTCTGTGCTCAGTCCCGGTGGTGTAAGGCAGGTCCATGCTGCTGCAGAGGTGGCAGACGGGGTGGGGGGAAGTGGCAGCATCAGCTGTGTCCCACATAGGAGAAAAGGTGAAGGAAGGGCTCTCCTCTCACCATTTGGGTTTTTAGTGGTCAGCTGTGGTCTCAGAGGAAGTAGTATTTTTATTCCTCTGTGAATTTGCTGTTAACAAACGCTACTTTTTTGTTATTTCTAATAGGAATAGTATTTATTATTTCCCAGGATACTGCCCACCTCTGCTGTGCTCTGATGTACACAGCAGCTTGTATAATATGCGTCACAACTGGGTGCCTCAAATGCTGTCAGCATTGCTCACAAGGCAGTAAGTACTAATGCATCTGCCTTGTGCAGGTAGCAGAAGAGACAGAGTAAGAATGCGTGCTCATTGCTATGGTGGGAGAAAATTGCTAGTGTAGTCTCAACAGAACTCTGTACTGAGAGGTTTTATGTTTGCTAAAAATAATAAATTGTCAAATTAAGTGAATAAGAAGATCATGAATTTTGCTTTCAGTACTGTTTCTGTCCAGGTAGTGAAGTCATTCAAATCCTAAAAATGAAGAGTTTCAGAAGGATTAAAAGATTGATGAAATAATGAAGAGTTGCAGTTCAGCTTGAGAGAAGGTTCTCAGGAAACCTTATAGCAAACTTCTAGTACCTAAAGGGACCCTACAAGAAAGCTGGAGAGGAATGTGTTTTTCAAGGCCATGTAGAGATAGGATGAGTGGAAATAGATTTAAGTTGAAGAAGGGTAAATTTAGATTAGATACTAGGAAAAATACTGTGAGGAGTATGTTGAGACACTGGAAATGGTTGCCCAGGGACATTGTGTTTGAGCAACCTGGTCTAGTGGAATGTGTCCCTGCCCATGTCAGGGGGTTGGAGCTACATTTTGTCTAAGGTATCTTCCAATCCAAATCATTTTGTGATGAAACACAGATAAAATTTATCAGAGGAAAGTTGAATGATGCACAAAAGAACCAATCAGAAAATAGATTTACAAATGAATTAATGGGCTCTAAGCTGACTTGCCACTTAGGATTTAGTTCTTGATGTTACAGTAGAAAAAGTCAAATCAGAATTCTGTAGTGGTTAAAAAAGTATTTGACATGATTATTCAGAAAAAGCACACACAACAAATTAGAGAAAATCATTACATAGGTCTGTGGAATACCTATACCTTCAAAACAGAAGATGATGCGATCAGAATAATCACTTTCTGTGACAAGGAGAAACAAAAATGGACTAAAGCTAAAATGTGACTGATGCGATAGATATCTTTAAAATCAGAAGTGTCAGGGTGAAAATTAATTGGTTGCATCTTCTTTTAGTAGGAAAAGTAGGAGGCATCACATGATCTTAGTAGGTTTTTGCCTCAAAACTCAGAAAAGGAGGTGATCATTCATATGTTCTATAGTCAAGCTATGGCACTCCATGCCATGAAATGCTGGGAATGATAAAATGTGACCAAAAAAACAATTGTATTTTTTTCCTTTTATTCCCCCTGGGAGCTATTAAAAAATAGACAGCACTTCTGACTCACTTCTGACTAGTTGCTCTAGTCAGCAACTTTCTGAAGGTCAAGAGAGGTTTATGGAGAGCTGTCATTTGGCAGCTAAACACTGCCAAAGAAAGGTGTTTGGGATGGGAAGACCAGTATGGAGTTTCTTGCCTATATAAAAATTTCAGTGGAGAAAAGCCAAATACTTATTTTCTGTGAGCTTACAGGAAATGAAGTGAAAGTGGTGTGCTCACCATCAGGAATGATCTAGTATGTCCTTCTCAGAGGCAATCTATTAGTCTAAACAACTGTATGCACCGTGTCTTCATTTTTCACTCTAAAATATTAGCAGAGCAAAAATTTGTATTTTTAGAGCGTTTTAAAATTATTTGAGTTTGATAAGATTTCAAATGTGCTGTCACGGTGTGACTGGGGTTTACCAATTTTAATATATTTAATTTCTTTTGGGGATTGAAGTTAGGAGTAAAGACAAAGCAGGCTTAAAGCTTATAAAGGGTACAAGAAAATTTATTAACAACACAAAAACAATTCAGAACAAGATTTCCAGATTATTCCCACCTCCCCCTTTCCTCATACTAGCAACATACAGAAAAACACTTCGGTCAGTTATTCACTTAAATAATCATTTCAGTTCACTCAAGAGAGAAAAGCCCCTTTTTTTTGTTTAGGCCTAGAGGGTGTCTCACTTTCATAACTTGCATCTGCCCGGAAACTATAAATTATGATTTTTTGTCCCATTTTCACAGTCCTTCCAGAGCTGTATATGGGTTGCTGAAAAACACATGGGGTGTCATTTTAAAGGCAGGCTGCTGAGAACACAAAAAGTCGCTTTATCTCACTCTTCACTAAATATCTCTGCCTTATATTCTAGTCCCAAAGACAGAGAGCTCTATTTCTCAAGGCAAAAAAGGTCTTCTTCTCAGGCACTTAACCTCCCCAAGTATATTCTACAGTTTAAAGGAATTTTAAGTAAAGTCACGATCCTCTAAAGCCTACAAAAAAAAGGTTTTAAGCTTTTTAAGTGGCGACTTTTCCAGATCCCTCTTTCTATAAGAACTTGTCTTCATTTTTGCTGACTTCTGTAATTCTTCTTGCTTTATGCCTTTCGTTCTGGGGAGCTCAGGAAATCCGAAGTCTCATTCAGGCACTAAAAGTTAAACTTGTATCCAAACAGTAAAGATCCAGGCTGAAGCCATGCTGGGAAAGACGCAGCCACACGAGATGATGAAATGGCTGGACTTCTTTCTGCCGCTGTGCGAGGCCGGGGGTCTGAGCCGAGCCCCGCCGGGGCCGCGCTGGGCTCCCCCTGGGGCCGGGCCAGGCCGGGTCCCCCGGGGGCCATTCCGGGACTGGGGCCCGCCAGGGCCAGAGCCGGGGCTGGGCCAGGTCCACCCAGGGCCTTGCCGGGGCCGTGGCCAGGGCCGTGCTGGCCCCCACCCCCGGGGCCATCCCGGAGCCTGGGGCCATCTTCCTCCCGGAGCTCAGCCCAGGCTGGGCCCCATGCCGAGACCCAGAGCCCTGCCGGCTCCTCTCCCCTGCCACACCGGAAAGCAAAAAGACCCTCAAACTGACTTCTTTCCTGTGATTCGTAAAAGCGAAACAGTGTTCTAATTAGTTTCCTGGGCTGTCAATCACCAACCCAGGTCTCTGATTGGTCCCCGCAGCCTCAGGGGAGGCTCCCAGAGAAGCCACTGCTCCCTTTGTCTCAGGACCATGTGCTTTCCATGTGGCCTCCATGGAGGATGGGCCACAACCCCCCCCTTTTCTATGTGTCCCCAGCACATGTGCTTCCAGTTCTCTTCTGTAAGAATTCAGTGGACAAATATTTCCTTCTTCTGAAGACGGAATCTGTCATGGTTCATTCCTGGTTCATTGGAAATGCTGGATTAAAGTGTTTCATATGACTGAGAAAAAGGTCGGACAAAATAAAAATAAAAATAAACACATCCCCATAGCTTATGCTTTTTAGGAATAGCTAATATTGCCACTATTGTCAAAGATTTAAGGATGCTAAGTATTTAATAACCTGAATTGCATGTGATAGACTCTACTTAAAACACATGAATGAAAGGTCCTGATCACACCATCTGGCACATGGCATTTACCCAAGTGAGAAAGTTCCAAATAAATAGGCAATGAGGCCAACTCCAAGTGCTAAAAATATATTTTTGTCTAAATAAGCAGCATATCAAACACTGTGAGTTTTGTGTAGTTATGGAAATAGAGAAGGTGGAGCGAGAATGCACCATTCTGAGAGAGCAGCTGTTATGAAAGTCGTGCTATATAAAGACAGGGACTGTAGTCCTGGTATTCCTCCAGGGCTGTTTTTCCAGGCACAACCAAATAAAGATAGTGATATGTAAGTGTTATCCAGGTATGACTGTTTTCTACTTCATCAACATGCAGCCCTGTAGAACCTCAGTTCTGTCTCCCTGGCTGGCCTTGGAGGTTCAGTGCGGTGTGGTACTGTGCCTGTGTGCTGCCTTGGACTCTGTCAGTTTTTTGAACTTTTCTATTCATCTGTGAAGAATATGGCCTCCAGGAATGAAATAATTAGATTGGACTGAATATGGGTGCTCCAGAATTTCTGTAGTGTTTTTATTAGTATCTTGTTGCCTATCTACCTCCATACTACTTCTAAGCGAGTGGTCGTCATGAGGATTTGAGGATTACAGGCAAGAGTTTGAGAGTTAAGTATAAATTTGACATTTATGTAGTCACTTTTTTTTTAACCTACACAGCATCCTGTACTGTGATTTCCAGGGCATATATATATACGTGGTCTGAAAAAACTCAAGCTGTTTTCTTTTTATCCTTCCATCTCACATTCAGCTCCACATCTCTTACTTTAGGAAAAAGAAAAAACTTCATAAATCATTTTAAAAAGCAAGAAATTTGTTTTCTCACTACCTGCCAAAGCATTAACCGTCAGCTAGCTACATGGAGTCTGGATTGATGCACATATTTTGCCCAGCTTTTGTGCTATGGAGGTTGCCTCTTCCATTTTAGCAAAGCAGCAGATGAGCTACCCATCAAGTAGTCAGGTTGGGGAAGTAGCCTGGAATGGTCTAAGCATTTGTTTGATTATGCAAGGGAAAAAAGCAGATGTAGGGGCTTACTGCTAAAAGCACCTGACTTTTGTGTTGTATTTGGCTACCACTATTAGAGGAGCTGACTTATTTATAGCAGTAATTGCAGTGTAGATTAGCTTTGTGCCTCTGGATATGTTTTGGTGACTCCAGAGGAAGAGCATCTCTTTGAATGTCCTCACTCCAGTTTTGATGGTTTCTCACACAAACAAGCACAAACAAACACTTTAAAATGTCATTGGAGGATTTCTGGGGAAGGAGGTCTGTCAGACCTATTTACCTGACGTACCTGCCTTGGACTCAGACAAGCTTAGCACTAGAAGGAGAGGTACAATCATTCTTTTGGAGCCCTCTAACACACAGCAAATGTCAATTTAATTCTTCACAATGTCCATGTTTTTAAAGTCCTGCATCTGTCACATTACCGGAGACAGCTATTAGCTTTGGATACCAGATGCAAAATATTCAAGAGAGGGTAAAATATCCTCTGTTACTACTACTGTGCTCTGACTGATGTCTCCCTCTGCTCCTAGAATCATAATAAAAGTAAGCGACATACATATTCTCATGTCAGCTTCCCAGTTTTGTTGCATAGGAAAGCCAGGGGAGGCAGGCTGGACAGAAACACTTTGATTGTATGCATTTCTCTGCTCTTAAAAGTGTTTCTCAACACATATTTTAAAGGCAAAATAAAATTGTTGGATTCCCAGCTTTAAAATAAGTCTGAGTGAGTAGAAAACATGTACGTATGTACTTCTTATTAGAAGAAAGCTTGATAATGAAGAATGAGCAAATTTTTATATGGTGTAGGTAATAATTGCTATTCTCATATTGCAAAAATATGCCTTACATTTTATTTTGGAGAAATCACACTTTTCTCCTTTATGTCTTACAGATAAGAATGGGGTACAAAAATATAATTTAGACATGTGAGGCAGTTTCCTCACAGAAACTGACTTGCTTCTGGGTGCATAAGTATTTGCAGTTACCTCCAAAATAATTGGGTCACAGCTAATGTAGTTCCTTAGATTACCCTGTGCAGACCATTATCCTCAGGAATATAAAATAATGACCTGAACAAATTATCTCCATTAAAGCCTTTTGGAGATGTGATATGCATTTCCAAAGTCTGAAAAATATATTTCTCTCCCCATATAGCATTCTTGATGGAGGAAATTAATATTTTCCTTTATGTTTTTCCAGATAGAAAGAAAGAAAGAAAGAAAGAAAGAAAGAAAGAAAGAAAGAAAGAAAGAAAGAAAGAAATACTGTAGCACACACTTCAAGCAATTCATTTATAACAGATAAAAGTATGGCTGAATTCTGTGTAATAGTGTTTAGACGTTACCACACAGGTGTAGTTACTTAGTTACTTAGGAGTAGATAGCTTTTTTTTTTTTTTTAATATTTGATATGACAACAAACCACTTAGTAAATAGCTTAGTAAATAGCTTAGAAATAAAACCCTTCCATCAAGGGTGACAAAAGCAAGTAAATATATAACTAAGCACATGTGTTCCTAGATATCCCAGTCACTTGTTTCCATGTGAATTGCTAGTTACTCTATGTTGCTCTGGCTAGTCTTCTGACTGTTAAGACCTGTATATGTGCTAACCTATCCCGTCATACTGGCCACTCATGAATGAAGGTGCATAACATTAAGAATCAGTGCAAATTTTTTTTTTCAATTGCCTGTTTAAATCACTTTCCACTGCAAAGTTTAGTCAGCTATGTGTTGTTACCCCAGCTGTGACACCATGTGTCTCTGGATATGAGGACTCATTAGTTAAATCTCTCTGTGTAGGACCTGGGTTCCTTGGTAATGATTTTATTTTTTTTTCATCTCTGATTCAGAAAGCTGTTTGAAAATAAATGCCTAAAAGGAGCTTAGAAATTTCTGTTGCAAAATTTCTGACATTTCTGGATAGATGCTGTGTCAGAGGCATTTTAAAAATCTATGTGACCTGTAAGATAGCTAGAGATGAGAGGATACTTCTTTTCTGCTTTTCTTGGCAAAGACATCCACTTTGTTTCCTTTAACTTGCCTCTTTTTTTCCTTAAAATTTCCTCTTTGCTTACCAGAAGAGGTCTTAATCCTGTCCTTTTGTGTGAATTCTGCAATTCTAGGCAAAGGACAAGACTTAAATATCTTTCCGACAGGTAAAAAGCACTTTATATAACATACATCAGGATCACTTGTATTTATTTTGGATTTAGAGAAGGTTGCCATTGCTGCATTTCTCATTCAGCAGTAAGGTTGGTTGGAACTCAATATTTTGTTTCAAATGCACCGTAGCCTCATCTTTCACTTGTTTATTAGCCTTTTAGCACATTCCTATAAGTGACTGTTATGTCATTTAGAGATCAAGGACAAACTAGATTATTTTTATTGAAATGTAAGTCAGCATCCCTAAACCAGTAAGTGTTATGGAATACAATTTTTAAAACTGGCATCTCTCCAAAGGCCTTAGTTGGAAAAGATGTCATTACAGCAATTATACTTTTTTCATTCATTGAGTAACCAAATTATGAATATGGTAAAATTCAGGAACTACTTATGTAATAACAGTAAATCTCAGTGAAGAAGTATATACTGACCCTTGAGGCATAAGGAAACTTTATACCCAAGTTTGTAGAAAGCCATGTGTCACAAATTCGGTTTATCTTAAAAACTGTAACTGAAAGGCTCACTCAGTGTGATTTCTAGAGGGGCTTTTCACTTAAAGTTACTGAATTTTTCTATTTCTGTTTTTGTTTAAATTCAATGGTCAGTGTATCTTATTTATTTTTGTTTGTTTCCCTTTATGCTAACAGCAAGATAACAGGAAACAGAAATAAATTAAACTGTCTTCAAAGAAGTTTTTTAACATTCTAATAATATGCAGAAATGCAAAAATCCTGTTATGTGTAAAACTAAAAATAAAATAATAATATTTCTTTTTTATTGATAACATCCATAAAATGATCATATAACTGATTGAATAATAGTCTCCAATCCCTAAGAAGTTAGTTGAGATTCAGTTAATGTGTAAAAATAGTAATACAAAATAAAGTACTCTAAAACCAAGACCTCAATTAGGATAATAAAGTTATGTGCAAATATTACAGTAGAGCAGTATTTAAGCATTTTTCTAATACAGTATAAAGCAAAATCTGTATCTGGAGGTAATCTGAAATCTTCTTTTCCTAGGTGATTTCCTTAAAGTAGTTCTGAAGCCTACAGTAAGTCTTCCTAGTCTTCACTTAAAGGTAAACTTGTGATCTGCCAACAATTTCATGTATGGAAGACTCACTCAAAGTAAGGAAAGTTCTGTGGTGAGACTGGATCTAGAATTCTGCCCAACCTCTTAATTCATCTCTAATTAATTAGAAATTAAAATTTCTAGGTCAAGTTGTATCAGGTGGAGGTTTTTTCAGTCATGCTGTTCTTAACATGAATTCATGTTATTTAGCATTAACATGCAAGGAAATTTAAGAAAAGTGCTTGATGATTTTATTTGTAGGCATCCCTTTTAAGCAGGGCTTAAGGGCAATCATCTCTCTATAGCAGTCTACTAAATCAGCTTCCTTTTGCAAAATTTTCATGATCTTTCAGGTATTTTTAGATCAGATAAACACTATTAGGAGAGATAAACAGCCTAAATATCTCATGATTCATCTGTGCAACCTGAAAGGCCATTGATTATGGCTTTTTAAAGTAGTCATTATCATTAAAATTATTAGTGATAAGATTCTAAAAGTTTGAGTAAATGCTTGGCAATCTCAAACCTTATCTCAATTCATTAAACTAGTTTAAATCAGGTGAAAATCTAACCCAGAAAAGGGCTTTGTGCATGAATTCTCAGAGTTCCAGAAATGGTCTTCTGTTTGCTTCTAGCCAATACAAGAGGCATTATATGGTTTTGAAGGAAAACCAATAAATTTATTTCTGTTAGCACAATATTGATCTTGATCTTACTTTCAAGGGTTTAGACTTCTAGCAGATCTTGCACTGGGCATGGACTGAGTTAATAATGAAATGCTAACCACAAAAAAAGCTTCGTGGTTTTGATTTTTGCTGCTGCTGCTGATGATGATTTTTCCTCGACACTAGAGCGCTAGCGGGAGCCCCCACAAACAAAGCAGACTCTTTCTCTTTTTTTTTGTTGTTAGCCCTTTTTGTTGTTTTTCTGTTAATGGTAAATTGTAGTGCCAAGACCAAGTAGCATAGTAAAAAATTATAACAGTTTTAAACTGTTTCTGATGGTTGGTATCATTCAGGCGGTCAAAGCACTTACAATAAGAAAATATCTCCTGATAAAATAATGAAAATGAATTTTAAAATAGTGGGATTTTGAAGATTTAGTCCCTTTGTCCTGCTGGTTATTATTATCTAATTCTATATTTTCTTTAGTTTGATCAAATGAAAACAATTTCTGAAGAAGTCAATCAGAGTCTTTGGTCCAATATTACAAATTCCTCCCTATTTGCAACATCTGGAAACAAGGGCAAACACGTAGAATGCATTGTGCACCCAACTAATTGGAAAGTAATGATTTCAGTTAGGTACCTCAGCCTGTAAACATAACTATTCCAAAAAGGCAGAAGGAATTTCTGCGTGAGAATATGATCTAAATCTGTCTGATTCTTTCAGATTGAGATCCAAGGTATGGTGACTTCATGTTTAGCATGCATGGGAAAACAAAGGAGGCAGAAAAACCATATTGAGGTAGTATCCTGATCTCTCTCTAGGGGAAGAAGAATCAGCCTAAGGAATTAGTTTATTTTTACGGTATGATAGGTCTAAAGTCAGTGGAGGACTGGGTTTCAAAGACAGAAAATACTATTGCTGCATTTTTCATTGCTTATCTTTTGTGGCTTTTTTCTGCAGTGATGCTGCAGAATGAATACTGTAATGACAGTGAAATGCAAATAGTGAATGTTTGACTAAGACGTTCTTCTAAGAGCATTCCAAAATCAAACTGCACTGTATTCCCAGAAAGGCATTGTCAATATTAAATTGTTTCTTAGGTCCTTGGAGTCAGTAAAACCTTTGCTGAATAAAAGTCTTCAAGTTTTTGCTTCTGCGCAAATTGTTGGTGGTGATATAATTTAAAGACTTCACAGAAAACTGCATATTCAGAGTAACATCTCTAGATTTTGCATTTAGTTTACTTGAATATGACATAATTCTATTATGTGAATGGCTTGGTTTGGTCATTGCAACAGCAATTACCTCCTCTTTCTCTAAAACAAGGAACATTCCCCTGCAGATTTTCAATTTGCAAAGTAATAGAACTTGTGAAGAAAACATTATAGATTCAATTAAATAGTATTCAGAAAAGTCTCCCTGTTGTATTCAAGAATAATGACAGGGAAGCATATGTTTATAGAAGATAAGGTTGTGGCTCAGACTGTTGCACAACCAGTCCGTGGAAGCAATGGGTCCAATTTGGTCTTGTTAAGCCCAATGCCGCTGGATATTTTTTAGTCTCCTTTCCCTTCCACTGCTTCCTCATGCTATCAAGGTCACAATTGCCAGTAATAATGTTTCCCACAATTTGTCCTCCTTTGCAACTTTGTCAAAATGCATTTAAAAGATTGCCTACATTTCAAAGTCACAGAAGCACAGTGGGTCTTGTATTTAGCAGGAGGCACAGTGCTACTAAGCTATTTCAAATAGTCTGAAAATGTTTTTCATTCTCAGACTGACCTGGCAGATACCTGCATTAGTAAAGTGCCTTCGAAATCAAAGATTTTTGAAGAAGTACATTTAAGGTAATATTGAACTTCAATGCTTCTTACAGTTATGAATTAGTCACTGGGGATGATGGACTCAGTTTATCTTTTACCTGTTCTCACTTGATAGAAGCTTTTATAAGCTATTAGAATAGAATAAAATGCAAGCAAGTCAGCATTTGAAATGTCCAACCCAGAAAGAGGCCTCTACATACAAGTACCTTCTAATATATGGTTCAACATCAACACAAATATTTTATTTACAAACTATGCCAAGACTGAAAATAAAAGCCATACTACTTTTGATGTCACTGAAGTAGTGTAAACATCAAAGCCTTTTTGCTTTGCTCACTGGAAGCAACCTTGAACATATACTGTATAAAATGCAATATTCATACCTTGTATAAAATATGCAGATTTAGCAGGTTAATTAGAAAGTGAAATATGAATTTTTCCCAAAAATGTTATGATGATTGAACTCTGTGTTCATTCTCTGAAATAATGAATTTGCAGCAAAATCTAAATGGTTCTTAAGTTACCTGTTATTAGGTAAACAGGCTCAAAGCTATTTTCAGGAACTTCTTACACTAAAGGCTCTTCATTTAATGCATTAAGGGCAACTATAGAAAAGGGATTTAAGGGAAAATAGCAGTAATATAGTTATGATTTTAATGACAGTAATTTCCATTTGCAGTAACCTTGTTATTTGAGACTAAGTCCAGTTGTCACAGTTTCCAGATTGATGTCCTTGACTGTGACAGTTTTGCTAACTTGAAATCACAAACCTTCAGTGGCATTTCGGGTCTCTCTCCGACTTTCAGTCCAAAATGGAAGTTATGATGTTCACACTGATGGACACGCATCACATAGCACAGGACATACATTATTGCATTCTATTATTCTATCTGCATTTTGCTGGAGGCTAAAGCTTGGTTTACCTCTGCTACTATAGTGATTGTATCACAAGCACCTACATCACTGAGAGAACTTACAGAAATCTGGTCCCTTGATGTTTTTAAAGACCCAAGTCTCTAGTTTCCAGTGCAGAAAAAGAACTGAACCCTAAAATGAGCCCTTGATTTTTGTCTTCACCCTGTAAGTTAATATTAGACAACCAACACATGCAAGTTTGAATGAGATTAAAAAGAAATTATAGCTGGTTTGTGGTGTTTTTAAAGAAACTTAAATGCTTGTATAACATAAAATGGAAGTCCTTATATGGCTGAAAGTCATTTTATCTGTATTTAAGTTTTATTTACCTTTGACTTTCTTTTTTCCCTTCTCATTCTTAACATGGATCTTAAGTGAAAAATATTGCTAAAATATAACATTGCAATTTTAGCCATAATCTGTTTTGTCTACTATAAGGCTGTCTGATTAAAAAAATTCTAATATTTTAAATGTTAAACCAACATTATTTTACAAAACTTCTTTTGGACTGTACATTGAAAGCTGGATAAATATTTTCTTCTGGGGTATTTTTATAGTAAATGAATGAGAGAATATGCTCTTTTATCATCAAAGGGAATAAATTTATATGGGTGAGATAAGAAACTTTCATGTATTCTGATGCATCTCTGGCCTGGAGATACCTGGTACTCAGGAGACTTAGGCAGCAGCTGGGCTAGCAGAACTCAGATTTCATACTACAATCTGTCAGATAACACGGAAAAAGATGGAAGTGTGGATATGCATCAACCAGAAGGGTTGTGTTGAATCAAGGAGAAACTGAGAGATCCAGCAAACTCAGTTGCTGCAGTGAAGGGACATTTTGAGTACGTAAGTGAAGAAATGTTGAGAGAACCAGATAGCCTTCACCAGAGAGTTCTAAAGGCAGTCAATATAATAAATAAGTTTATATTAACTGATTACTTATTTCTCCTGTCAATCCAGATTCTAGAACTATAGAAGCTGGGAAAAGTGTCAGCACTAATTAAAGGATAATAGGAAGAGTCTGAGCATAAGTCTGATTTCTGAAGCAAGTTAATAAAAATCTGATTGAGTATAGAAGTAATTTATGCAAGAAAATAAAGCATCTATGTGGTTCATGTAGAGGGCTCACAGCTGTTCATAGCAGTCAGTAAACATATGGATAAACTGCAGGCCAGCTAATATATCGAAATTTCAAACAAAGTTTTAGACTAAGTTCCTTATCACAGGTTCTTCAAGAAACTGAGCTGGAATAAAAAATGGGAGCCAGTATCATTATACAAATGGATTATGTCCCCCCACATTTTGAATGTTGTGTCCATTTTGATATGATCAACTAATCTCAGAAAGATATACTAAAAGTAGAAAAGGATTATGAAAAGGGTGATAAAGCAGATCAAGACTTCTGTATGAGAAGAGATTAAGTACAGAAAAGGCTTCTCATCTTTCTCTTGGATATGGAAGGATGTGATCTGGTTTCACAGTCATAAATGGCATGGAAAATGTGCGTAGGAAATGACTATGCAGTGTTTCTCACAAGCCAAACATTATTAGCGTGTTTAAATTGAATGGGAGTATATTCAAATGCAAAACTCTGCTGCAAATGAGACCAGTGTAACTGGCTTCAGAGAACAGCTATGAACAGAAGAGAAGTCCATCAATGCTATTAAATACAAATAAGGTGGGCAAACTGGTTCGGGATGGTCACTTTATTGAACACCACAGGAATTCAGGGGAATGTATCAATGAATTCATCACCCTGTCTTTGCTGTGTTCATACAGTTTTTTCCTGAGAATCAACTCCAGTCTTAGAGACCATGTGCTTATTTTTTATATTGTACAGGAATATGAAAGTTGAAAAAAAAAATAAAGGTTATATTAGACAAAAGGGGAAGTAACAAACAGAAGGGAAAGGTATCAGTGAATCATGGGAATAGATGCTTGATAAAGCAACAAAGAAAGATACAGGTGGGTAGAAAGCAAGATTGCGGCAGAAAATGGCGTGGAAACTGGGAGAGGGGAATTTGTAAAAAGGGGGAAAGATTAAATATACATGAGGAAAAGTGGGAGCTTCAAAGAACAGTGAATTAATACATGATAATGGAAATGGGAAAAAACCCTGTATATCTGAATAGTGAAGATTCATAGTGGTGGGGAAAAGATTTCATTACTTTTCTTTTTAATAACATGCAGTGTCTTTGCAGGTGACCTGGATATGGAAGCATATTATGCATGCCTTAATAAGAGACTATGAGACCTTGGTGATTGCTTTCTCGTGTGCTCAGGGGCCTAATCTCCAGTCAGGGCTATTCATTTGTATGCAGGGGACTCCACTTGTAGCATGATGTCAGTTGAACAGCTGTGTTTCTGGATAGCTAGAGACACTTCTAAAGTTCAGATTCTGCCAAATTTAATAAGACAGTGTCAAATATATTCAGATCAAAGCTGCTTACTTTTAATCTTTTCGTTTCTACATTTAATGTGAATCTCAGAATAGAGTAGCTCATCTGAAAACAAAAATGCCATCTAGCTCTTTTCATGGAGTAAATCCTTACCAAATTATCTGTAATAAAACCCTGCATTTTAAATTTGAGAAGGTCCTTTATTCTAAAATTCTTAATAACTTTAATTCTTACATCATTTGCTATTCACATTACCAAAATGCATTAGGGAATAGTCCTTATCGCTATGTAAAGTTCCTCACAATTTAGTGTCAATTGCTATCAGAAGTCAACATAAGCTTTCTGATTTAGGGGAGAAAGAAGCATGTCCTCACTTGGTAAACTGATATTCCTCTACTAAAGTTAATGGACTAGGCCAATTAACAGTAACCAAAGTGCAACATCAGTATACTTTTCCTTTTTACAGATCAGTCATTTGCCTTGATAGCGTACTCTTCATACAAATATGTAAACATGATTAATTACTACGAATTTTTTAAAAAGAGCTTGAAAGAAAACTTTCAGCAAAATGTCCAAAGCAGACGAGATATGAAAATTTTTTCCAAGATCCAGAGTTCCATAAATTAGGGCAATAATATGCAAGTAATTAGACACCAAATATGCTAGAGATGCATTTCCGACCCAGTGTGCAAATGCCTTAAATGCAACTATGCACACACCTTGCCAGTAAAATTTGCCAGTGCTTATGCAGAAAATGCCAGAGCAGAAAGTTGACAGTTTATGGAAAAGGTAAGTTGAGGGAAAACCTTCTGAAAGGCTATAAGTTTTGCTTTAGTCTTAACAATGCCCATGTTTGCTAGCATATATCCCAGATATTAGAATTTTCAAGACTTGCCTGCCTAAGGAAACAGGCACAGATTCAATATTCATTTAGTGGTTTCTGCAGAGCCCAATCAGCAGACATCCCACAATGATGGAGGATCTGCTAACATCATCCTGTAAAATATATTGAAATAAAACAACTGAGATAAAGAAGTGCATATTATTTTTCCTGAGAGTAATATTATAATTTTTATTGGAGTAATTTTTAATTAACTATTCATGTTGTGACTTTTTTCCCTCCCCTGGGCCTAATCATTAGACAATATTTTAAATGCAATTTTTACACATACAGTGTTAAAATTCCATACTAGTGTCAAGTCAGAAGTCTGCATGCTTTACAACACTTTCAATATAATTTTACGATACTAGCATTGTAGACTCCTGGGAGAAGGAACTCAATATACAGAGAAATGTGGCCAATATACTGGTTGTGCATGTTGACATTCTTTACACACTCAAGTTAATGGGCAAAAGTAAACAACTTCCTTCAGGAAAAGACAGCAGAGTCAGTGCCAGTGTCACATTCTCAATGTTAATAGGGAGAAAAATCTGCAATTATTTGGAAATAAAAGTAATCAAACTTAATTTATTTAAATTCATTTAGAATTTGACTTTTTGCATATTTTAGCATGTTGTGCTCTATCAAAGAACTGCTAGTAGAATGCCAGAGAAGAAAAGGTAAATAACTGGTTGTTTTTTGCAATCTAGCATCATCAGCAAAAGTGTTAGGCATGTTGTCCTACATTTTATAAGTTGCCAAGACAGGGCTGCAAAGCTACGATGTTAAAAATCACCTTGAAAACCTCAACTGTATTCTGCTAATTTTGCTAAAAGTATTAAAGTGCACAGAACCCTACATTTTAGCCTTTTTGATCTACATACTGTGATTTTGAAGGTAAGGAAAAATTTTAAAGCTGTATTTATTATTAAATATTCCCTGCACTGTCAAATACTATGTTTGAGACATGGCTTAAAACATAAGGTTGAAAAGTGTCTTCTGTTTCCCTCAATCCATTAAGTAGATCTTTAAACCAATGGATTTTGGACCATTTTTTCTACATACACCCTCCTATCACCCTAAGCCTGACTTTTGATCACAGGGAAACTCAAAGAAAAGCCTCTGAATATTTGTAACCACAGGAATATAATTGAAAAGTTCATGTGGTGGCACCAATAATACAATCCCGCAGTAGCCACTGTTATGTTTGAAATTTCCCATGCATCCAGGTAAAAGGATCCACAGAGGAATACCTTGAGCCTCTCCAGTTATATATGCCATTCCAGTTAGCCAAGCATGCTAAATGAGCAGGTCAAGGGGAGACACTCAAGAATTTAAAACCTCTGGGAGCAATGGCCTTCCTTGTGTCAGATTCAGTCTTGCTGTTGCAGTTCAGTGCTTCACAAAAGGGTGAAAATACATCTAAAGACTATTGATACATCAAGAATTAGAAAAAAAATAAAACCAAAAAAAAAAAAAAAAGGCCTAAGTCTAAATATGCCCTTGCAGGTTACCAACAGAAGCCCTGAACCACAGTATTAGTGTAATAGAAGCATGGTGCAAACATGATGAGCATGCAGCAATCCTCCTTATTCAATTCTACTTAGAAATATCAAACATTTACACACCAAATCTCATTTTGCAACCTTGATTTATTACTTGAAAATCACACTAAGCTGCCATATGATTTCTTCCATTCATTTATCAAGTAACATTTTAAAACACTATAAATCCCTTTTTCCTATTATCTGACTTGCTCAGTCCAAAGTTTCTCCCCTTGAATGATTAGGAAATATCATCTCTTTCTAATTTACCAAAAATAGAGGACAGAAGGGAGAAGGGACACACTAAATATGTGGAAATGTATATTAGGTATACATCTGTGGCACTGAATTTAAATGCAGACCTTGTGAAAAAGAGGAATATGAATAATATTTTGGGTGACACTATTGACATAGAGATCTATATTCAATAATTTGATTGAATACTTTCAAGGTAAACATTGCCTATAGCTTTTCTGCCTTGCAAATATTTGTGAAGGGAGTAGAGTTGGAGAAAAGTAGGGAATATCTCTGCTTATTTTTCACAAAAAGCTGATGTTTCTATTCTATAAATACAATTCTGATTTCACTATTGTATGAGAAGGCAATACTGTAGTAAATTTGATAGTTAGTTTTGAGGTTTTGCTGTAGTTACCTAAGTTCGTCGGAAGACATGGTTAAAATTACATTATTAAATTGGATTAGAGTATTTAGGTAAGTTTGTGGTTTTTAAAAAAGTATATTGTTTTCCAGGGCTTTTCTTCTATTGAGTAGTAGCTATATGATTCTTTTAATGCACTTTTTGCTGTCTATGGAAAATATGCCTCACTCTCCAGCCAAGTGTTTTCATTTCATCTGTATCCAAATATTTGCTTATCTTTCATTCATGAGTTAAGTGACAGAACTGAATTATGTAACTTCTTACCTCATGAGAACATGAGTTTCTAAGAATGTAGTGATGTAGTGAAAAAGTAAGTTCTGCTTATAAGCTATCAGTGGTAGCTTTGATAGCTTTGGTGGGCTTACAAATGAACAGGTTGCACCTCTCCCTCTATAATCTCATATTTATTGTTCGCATAATTAAATTTCATTTTTATTTGGGATCATTTCTATCCAGTATTTTGCCTGTAATGCCTTACTTGATAGACTTCAATGTCTATCAAAATTATGTAAGTAGCTGGTTTTTATCTTTACCAATTAGATCAATTCAGTGCAATCTAGTTGACATGACTTATAAAAATGCATCCTGACAATGCTTTCTTCTCTTTCCTGAAGACTGACACTGCCATAATTTGTACATATTTTCAGCATTTTCCAGTTATGAACACCTGTCTTTACTCTAAAATGGATATCTGAAAGATCTCTGACAGTAGCTGAACTTTTTCAGTGCAGTTTCCCTTTACTATATAAGTATATATGCATGTGTGTATGTCTGGTAAGCAAGCTTCCAGATTTTACAAAGCTGTGAGTGCCTGTGAATCACAGAAGCCTTCACTGTCATCATGGTTTAAGTGGAAGCACTTAAATTAATTCTAAGGTAAACCTAACTTTCCAAAAGACATTAACTTCTCTTTAAAGATAAGGTAAGTTGACTCTTTTAGAAGAGTTCAGATGTCTGTTCTCTGAGTAACAAAGAGCAAAATCATTTAAACATTATAATCTGATCATTCTAAACTGGAGTCCAGGTCAAGAAATTTCTGACTTTCTTATTCCTATAAGTGCTATCAATTACTGCCTTTCTCTGCCCTTATTTTCTTAAAGAGAGGCCTCAGGTAACATTTGTTCACTGTGCTAGAGTGTCCTTGGATTTCAGTGTTAAACACTAAGGATTGATTAATCAGATTCCTTTCTGGAGATGCATTTTGCTCAGATGTACTGCACAATCAAGCTTAGAGAATTACCATCTTCTAATAATTGATTGTTGATTGATCAACAGTTGATTGATTCTAGCAATATCCTTCTTTCCCTCTTTCACTTGGTCCCTTCTTTTTACTCCTGTCATGCATGTAGGTGAAGTCAAATGGAGTCCATATATTCCCACAGATGTCTTCCAGATTAGATCTAGACATAATTTGGTTCTTTTCTTTTGTGAATATTAGAGAGAACATCAAAATCTACCAAAATACTCCTGCTTACAGAATGTGCTCTGCAGATTCTTAGGCAAAAACCACAGCTTTGTGAGTGTTGACTTCTGAAGATTGCCAGCAGGGATATTAAATATACTGGTGGACATAAAGAAATAGGACCTGACTGAGACTGGTACTGTACAGAAGCATATTGATTTCTGGTCGTGAGAAAATGGAGAGTGAAATGCAAATAAAGTGTTTCTGTATGTAGCAGCACTATATGGTTGTCATTTCACACCTGATCTCTGGCTGCAATAAGAAAAAATTCTTTTTATTTCTCAGGAATCCAGGAAATGTTTCATTTCCAGTTTTTCACTTGCATTTCAAATTCTCCTTACAAAATTTTTAAGTGAAAAGGCAAACTAGAGGCAAGAAAATTTAGAATTCAGGGTATGTAAACTCACAGAGCCTAGAAATTATATGCACAGTCATTTGCCACCTGTCTGGGTAATTTGTCTAAGTATTGTTTAAGTCATTATGTTCAAGACTAGTTTTCAATCAAACATGCTACAAGGACTTCACTACTTAACACCTTCTCAATGCAGACAAAAATTGCTGATAGTAAAGTTAGGTAGGATGTAGCAACTGATCTGCTCTGTTGCCTTGCTATTTAAAGGCATATTATCAAGATAATGCTACCAACAAGATAAGATAAATAATTTGAGAGAATAAGTCTTTTTTATTGAACTTCTGTTTACATGGAATGACATGCTTTCTTGAATAAGGAATTGTGGAGTTAAACTACAAATGTAATACCACTATTTCTTTTTTTTTTTTTTTTTTTTTTTTTTTTTTTTTTTTTTTTTAGGTGATGTCTATAATTTTAGGCACATAAATGTATACAAACGTATACATACTTGACACATGAAACCAAACTTATCCAAACTATCTAATTCCAGCATCCCCATAATAACCTTTTGGTCTTTGTCTTTCCCTTATCTCCCCTGCAAAAACTCCTTATTGTTCAAATGACAAAAAAATCTCCCTGGTCTAACACAGCATAACCCTCCTGTAACTCCTGTGCTTTACCTTTCTGCAGAGTTCATCTAGAGTCAAATCCCTCATCTTTTTCAGAGCTTCCCCAAAATGCCTATATTTCATAGACAAGAAAAAAACATCATCCACAGTTCTTGCATCCCCTGCTTCAATTTCCACAAAGATCTACCAAAGCAATACTGTGAAGTCACTCTAACAGCCAGGAAAGTATATAATATGAAGGAGATGGACAATAGGGCAATTTACATTATAATCAATTTTCCTGTTCTTTCCCAGTAAGCAATAAAGTGTGTTTGTACATAATTAGCTGGAGTTTAATGCCATACATACAGTTCTGGGCTTTTTGCATAGTTTATCAAATCTGTTTCAATAGTTTGTATTGTTAAAAGAAGTCATCAATAGCCATAGGGAAAAAGAGAACACCCAAAAGAATTCAAATATAAAAAGGAAACAACACACCAGGCAGAAGCAGGTCTAAGCTACCCAAGAGGAATTGCCTGTAGTTCAGAGCTGAAACTGAGAAAGCCCAGCTGGAGTTGAAGCTCCAGGGTTTAGAGAAGAAGGAACCAGTCTTTTCCTGGAGGAACATGATAAAAAAATAGAATGCAACAGACACTGATTAAATACAAGGACACATTTCTCAGCTATGCGTACAGTTTGTCCACAGAAGTCCTGAAATATCCATCCTCACAGTGAACTGGACTGGACACAACCCTAAGCAACCTACCCTAATTTGGCCTTCTCTGAGTAGCAATTTGGATCACCTAAAATGAAATTTGTTTGTTATTTTATAATTTTATTTTTCATAAATGGCTTTAATTTTGGTCTTCATTTTCATGTTTTCTAAAGTCTCGCTGAAGAAGCCAGTGTCCATAACAATGGAAGGTAACTGTCTGATACTAAAGACTTTAGTTGAATTCCCAGTGAAAATAAATATTTTCAATTTCATAAAGCATAGCTTCTATGATTTTTTTGAATATTTAAAATTATAAATATTGCATTAAAAACCCAAAAAACCTCCCAACAAAGTTTTTAAAAGTTAAGATTTATTTTTATACTTTGGCAGCTATAATATTCTTTGCATAGCTTTCCTTGACACATTGAATTGCTTCCATCATTTTGGTAGGAGTCATTCAGCATTACAGTAGGAGGAAATCCATTGTGGCTGCAATATATCAATAACATTACTTTTCCTGAGTATTTTAAAGTGTATATTTTCAAGCAAAGAAAAAATACTTTCTTTCAAGAAAATAACATAATTCCTTTGCATGTCAGTCAATCAATATCATGCATCCTAAAGCACTTTCAAGAGAAGATTTAATAAGACTAGAGCAATTTATCACAGTTAAGTCCTGTAACTTGCTATTCAAAAAACTCTCATTGACTTTATGTTGAGTCACTACTCTATGAGGCTTTGCTGCTATGCCTGCTGTGCTTTTGAACATTCAGCCATGGTATTTAAGAAATCTCCTTTGCATTGTTGGACTTGATTTTTCTCCCGGAAAGAAAAAAGAAGGATTATTTTCTGATTTAAGCTTGAAGTTTCATCCTATTTCTTTGAAAACAAATTACATGATGGGTTTTTTTTTATCATTATTAAAAAAGACAGGTGATTGAAATTAAATTAATTTTTGTATTGTACTTTCCACAAATCCTCTACTGTATACATTCCTTGTTTTGAGTGAACAGACTTGTAATAGAGTAAAGGTTGGATGAGCTGAGAAAGAAGAAGTGAACCATAACTCAACAGCTAGAAATTTTTCATTAATTTCCTATTTTTACAAGATTAAAAATCAGTTTTTAAAATTAAAACTGGTTTTTTATTTTATTTTGAGAGAGGAGTATAATTTCTTTTTAGAAATAGTTTAAAAAATGTGGTGGAATAGTAGTCCTTTCAAACATCCAAGTCTAATGGATAAGGGAGAAATATATTCTTGTTTCTTTCTGCTTAGTGAAATGTTCCCATTCCCAAGAACTTTAAAGAATTATGGAAATACCAGGAAATGGAAATAGTTACAAATTATGTGCTACAGATAAATTAGTGTAGATTCAGAAAGGAAACAATGTGTGCATATACATTGAAGGGTTTCTCTGATACGTTTCTTTAAATTTGAAAAGACAATTTATTGGCAATCTATTTCTACATTTGTGTTTCTAAATAGGAATAAGAAAGCTAAATCATGAACACCTGAAAAAGAAACAAAAAATAAAAGTCAAAAACTAAAATGAAAAAGAAAACACAAAAAGCCCCACAAAAAAGTCACAATCCCCCCATCCCCCCCCCAAAAAAAACCAAACCAAACCAAAACAAAAAAAAACCTCAGAAATAAAGTTATATTCTATCACTGAGATAATAGTTTCATTATTAATAAAACTTTATTCAGCCAGTCTGCCCAAATATATATGTCTTTTGAACTGTTTATCTCATAATACAAGCAAATGGCATAGCTAGTGTATTAAAAAGGGCAGGGACTACTAATCACTACTAATTGCTGTGTTTACATTTTAAGTGTTAGAACGATCATGCAATTTTCTCTCTTTACTTTGCCTTTCTTTCCTCTTGTCTTCATCTAATACATATTAAAAAATGCAACTGGTAAGTACCATTTCTACACTTTTGATTCATATGTCTTTACAGTTATTACAAGTCTTTGAAGTTATTATGAACTGAAAATGTTGCTATACGTTTCTTTGTGATGCTAAGATTTTAAATTTAATTTCTATGTTTATTGTACAAGATTCTAAAAAGCATAAGGACAGCCTTGTCGGTAAGCCTATCAAGGAAAATCTATGCTTTGCCTCAAAAAAACTGAAAATTATTATGATGACTTAAAATGTTCAATTCTTAAAATTTTCTTTCAGTTTTCCCCTTAAAAATCAACAGTGTTGTTCTTCAAAGCCACTTGGCATATTTAATGGACATCCTTAGTTTTGACCTGTAGAGACCATCTACAGGGCAATATACCAAATAGGTTAATATGAAAGTACATAAATAGAAAATAAATTTATTTAAATGCTTAATGTAGTTTTGGAAGTCTGAAAAATTAAATTTAAGTCTTTAAATTAAATTTAAAGTGTTGTGAGATACTGTTAACAGAAGTGTCAGAACAGATATTTAAGATGCACTGAATATCTGAATTCACTTCAAATCTGATCACTTTTCCAGTGATAAACATGTATGAGAATTTATCAACAACCAAGCTCCAAGCAAGTCTTTGGAATCAAAAGATGATTTATTCTCTTAGTAAATCTCTGGAGAGGTTAGTACAGTCTGTAGTTGTAGTTGACACAGGATAGTAGGAGCTCAGTGAGAAAATTGAGAATTCTGGAGAACTTTCAGTGGATGGCCTGAAACTAGAAATAGTGGTTAAGGTACCCAAATCAAATCTCAATTCCAAACTGATGCAGTTTACCTCAAAGTGACATACTATGGTTGTAGAAACTGTAGCTCAAAAGGATTTGGCTTGGGTGGTTAGCTACTCATCAATAATGCTTTATTTTGATACCTTGGCTAACTGTACTGAAATAATAATTGTTGATTAAAATATAAATCTCTTAGGTGAAAGTAAATCATGTTAACCTGTTACCTGAATTGGTTCAATGTCTTCTATACCTCTACTTTCATTTGAGGCAAATTCACATTAGTGATATTGCAGCTACAACTTTGCAGTACATAAAAATAACAAATAAGTTAATGTAGCAGCAACAAATAAGATTACACAATTAATGCCAACGCTGCAATATCCACACTCTACAGCTCTTAAAGGCAGTAAATAGGGATAGAGTATTTTATGCTGCTTCCATTTTCTTAACTGTAATTATCTCCAGCAATATCTATTTTTTTCCCTTCCTCAGGAATTTTTGGTATAAGTGAAGTAGCAGTAACTTTGAAAATGTAGTGTACATTTATTTTCTTTGTTATAAAGTAGAAAGCCTATGATAGATGCATTATATGAGTAATGTAATGTACAAATTTTCTGCAATTTAATCATTATGTGGCTTTCTGTATTTTCTATCATATCCTATAAAATAAGACAGAAATTGCAGTAAAGTGTTATATTGACTTAAATTAGCTAAGACTGGTAGTAATGATCATTCTTACTTCTTCTCTGCAAGTCAGTAAATGATAATTGAAACTTGCTGCCATTACTCTTATTTGCAAGTTACTTGAAGAATTATCTAAAAAGGAATATCAAGACATCTTCTGAGTTTACTCAAAAACAGACCTCTTGCTGCTTTCATATTTTAGGTTTTCAGCCATGCATGCACATTTTCATTAATGGAAACTGACATATAAAGGTAATAAAACCTTCATTTTAAAACAACAGAATACATTTTTGTTGGTTTTAATTTGTCAGATGATATAAAAAAAAGTTTTATTAATTTATTTAACTGTTACTCTGCCAGGAAACTTTGTACTAAGAGCATAAAGCTGTGCTTAAATGCCTCATAGAGAATATTTTTTTTCAAATAATATGGGCTGTTTTTTATTTGTCCCCCATTTAATGATGTGATTTATATTAACTTTATTACAATCTCGGTGTACTCATTTATTTCCTTCGCTGCCGTTTTCTAGGTAAAGGATTAAATGTATGTCAAATTTTCTCTTTTAAGTAACTTGTTTGTCTTTTTATTCTGCTTTTCCTGAGAACTCTTTATTTATGTCTTTAGGGGCTGACTACTCTCAAATTCCATTGAAGTAGGCAGGAATTAAAGTGGTTTATGGAGAAAAAAAAAAAAAAAACACAACACAAGGGGAGTAGAATTGTGCATCCATACAAGCTGGACAATTATCTGTACATTGAGTAGATAAAACCTGATTTATTTCTGTTGTGATTTGAACAAGTATCAATTTTTTTTCTCAGTAGACAAGAATGTTTTGTTTTAACTCTCAAATATCTGGGCAAAAGTTTGCTTTCATCCAACCTACAAAAAACCAGAAAAACTTCAGAAAGGACCATAAAGAGGGAGAAGTCATTAAATTTCACACAGTCGAGGAGCTGGGAGAGATAGGCCCATCCTCTCCACATCTAAGACAAAATCATTAAAACTAGTCTCATGCAATAATTTTATTTGTTCTCATCTTCTCCACATCTAAGAGGAAATCACTAAAACTAGTCTCATGCAATAATTTTACTTGTTCTCATCCACCAGTGAATGGTGATTCATCTTAAATATTTTGGTTTAGGCTTGGGTTCATAAGGCCCGTGGCTCTGAGAGAAGCAAAGTCTGCAGCAGCAATTTTTGAATTGACTACTCTCATACCTGGTTTGCAATGGGTCGTTTTTCATTAAATATTTTTATTTGAGAACACTAATAGGTAGTTTGTTTCCTGAATATAGGAGTCTTTCTGGATTATCAGAAAATATTTCTTTTCCATTTCAGTATTATTTGAACTAGCATACAAAGTTTACCCACTTAAACAAAAAGCAATTTAGGATGTCTTGGAGTATTTATTAAGACTGAAAAAATTTATTGTGTATGAAAACCATGTTTTTGTTATGCTAAATTATTTAAATTTGCTCCCTGTAACAATATAGCACATGGATTTCATTTTTTTTTTTTTTTTAACATGTAGTCCAGTTTCTATGTGATCTAGGAACAGACCTGTGCTTGGGTACAATCTTCCAAATAATCTCTTTATTTGGGAATTATGTGATCTACATATTTTTACAGGAAACTACTTTGAAAATAGGAGAGGTATCAAATTTGTAGTTACCTGAGGTTAAAAATAAATGAGTTCCATTGGCATGGAAAAATAAAGGGAAAGGAAAGAGATCAAAATTAAAATTGGGAGGTACCTTAGTGCCCATTGCAGTTCATTTCAAACTGAAATGGTACCATTACATTGCAACCTGGGTTACAAACCTGCTATTTCTCAAGTGTGATTGGAAGCCACAGACGTATTTGTATACTTTGAGTTTTGTGGCCAGATATTTTGATAAGTGTCTCAAAACTGTTCTTAAGAAGTCCACTGTTGTTCACACTAAGGTCCACAGCAGTCTGAGAGAAGTACAACATCAACAAAGCTGGTAAAAGAGACAATTATACTGTAGTCTTACCCTTCCCTTGTTACTGTCAGCAATTTTCCTGTTTGCTACCAAAGACAGTATCCTGGCTTTTTTTTATGCTTTTGTCAGTGCTTTCAAAATCGTATTCCTCTTTTTTCTGGGTTATTATCCTACGCATTTATTATCTTGAAAATAGTATTTGTGCAAGTTGTGTTGTGGCTTGAAGATACTCTGTTCACAGCTGGTTGCTCAGTTGTTATCATTTGGGTATCTTTTGGACTTTTTGTTTCTTTCTTCAATGACTACTTATAAACAATACCAGTATACTTACGTGTCCAGTTAACCTATTATGCTCTGCATGATCTCTATGTATGGCTTGGTCACACAACCCTTGAATTTCTAAGGGAAGTCTGTAGTGCTGTATTGGTACTCTTCATACCTCGAGTAGAGAAGTCTTAGAAACTTCTTTTTTGTCTATCAAGAACTTGCAGGTACCAAAGGAAATATAGCTGGGAGTTAAGGAATGATAGTATAGAGAGAGACTGAAAAATCTCAATGCTTCTCCAGAACTGGCTCCAATTAATAAGCAGAAAAGTGATGATAAAATATTCTTAGAGAAGAAAGTATGGCTGAAGAGCAGGTTTCCAAGGGAGACAAAAAAATCAGGAATCACACCACTTGTATAAAGTGCTGCCGAGCCTTGTGAGATCGAGTTAAACTTTTTCATCATACTACAAATGACATACACAGAATAGGTTCTGGGAAGTCCACCAGAGACTTCATTAATGCTAGCTTGTTTTTACCAAGGGGCTCATGTGTGCCTCAGGAGTGCTAGAAGCACATAATCTTCTTGTTCTAAACTAGCTTTAGTAAACTGTTTTTCTCTGTGTATAGAGACATATTTGGGTTTCTTAGGTTAGTAATTTAGATTTTTTTTGGGATAGAATGCGCTGCCTTGCTATCAACCTCTATATTTCCATAAACAAAATTAGGGCAAAATAAAGATTATTTTTTTAGAAAATTACTTATTCAAGAAGTTGGTGTAACACAGAGAGAGAAATTCTAGTCCCTATTCTTGTTTGCCTTTCTACATTCCACAAAGCTGAAAGTTGTTAAAGTCATGTTCATTTTCCTTTTTATTTTCATCATTATATGATTCTGTAATTATCAGTTCTTACAGTTCCGATATGTGGGATCCAAATGTCATTGAAAATTCCATCCTAACTCCTCATATTCCCTAATACAGAAAGACAACTACAGTTTAAAAAAATCTTTACAGAAATGCAGAAATTAAAAAAAAAAAAAAAATTGTTTATTTTATGCTCTTGGAGTAGGAGTCTTCTAGTTTTCCACAGTTACTGCCTGTTCCACTTGACCCTTAAGGCTCGATTCTGATCTGACTGGAACAAGGATAAAATACTACATGAATCCAGATTGGTAGGTGGATCAAACTTTTCTTTCAGTGTATTTTCCTATATATTAACAAGTGAACTATCAGCTATATCTTCATCTGTGTACATTGTTAGACACTGAATTTGAGTTTTATTCTGTGGGTTCAGAATAACATCTTTTAACTCTGATATATATATATATAGAAAATTTATATATAAATTTAAATTTATAGGAAATTTATATATAAATTTAAATTTTTATATATATATAAAATTTGATTACTTGACCCTTCAATGAGACTGTGCTGCTATTTATCCTGACAAATAAAGAGATTTGTTTCCTTTCTCTCATTCTACATAGCAGGAGACCTGGGCATATACTTGAAAACCCTACCAATAAAAATCACTGTCAGACTTGAAATCAGTCAGTTTTTTTATTGATTATCCTCCAGCTAACCATGCAACTAGTTAAAGACTATGGATTACTGGTTAGATATTGAAGATACTAGTTACTATTTCTTTTTAATTAAGTGTACTTATGGTATTAAAGAAGTAAAATATCAAGTACCATCTGTATACAATCATTGGCTCATCATTAACTTACAAATAATATGAAAGGAAAAAAGCCATAATGCCATAAAGAAAATCTGTCTTCTTGTTACAATAGAATTTGCATTCCCTTTCAAAGAAAATCTGAGTGCTTTATATAAGGGTACAAACTAATCTCTGACTGTACATCCAGAATCTAGTATGATATTTCATTCTTTGGGCTGATCTCAGAAATGAGTTCTGTATGAGGTATTCTGATTATACATACATTCTTCTGTTACTATAACATGAACCTGAATAGATTCTTCCTTCAACTTCCTTTTATAGAGTGCCTTTGGTAGAACCTTGGTCAGTTGATTAGAAAAGAGACATAATAGATCTTGATACTGGAAAAGGAATATGTTTTTAATTTCATAGGTGTTTTATTGCATTTATTATAGTTTATTCAATTCATTTATTTTACTATATTAAAGTGACTTTTAACAAAAAAAAAATAGCCTTAATTTAAACTCTAGCTTTTCTGATTTTTCTTGAAAGCTTGAACTAAAACCAGGAGCTGGATCTAGAATTTGGTTGTTTTGTGTTTAGTACATCAGAATAAAGTCCTGGAAACAATTTTTTCTGAACACTGGAAAATCTAGATTTAATCTATGTCTGACCTTTGCAGTATAATACCTCTCTTTTTGGTTTTTAAATACGAAAAATAAAATTGTAATGTACAGATTCTTTACATCAGAAATTACAGGATAATGTAGTCTACCTGATTTAGAGTTGTGTTTGTATGTGTAAGCATGAACTTTTTTTTGGGCTGTGCAAACTGAATTTCATGTTCATTTTGAAAATGTACACAGTTTCTTGTCAACAAGATCAATGAAGTGCTGTCCAAATTGTTCATCCATTACTTAGCCTTCCTGGTGTCAGCATTACTGTCAGCTTTAGTTAAAGAACTTAATTTATTTAAAATTTCATTCACTGTGCGAAGGATGAGGAAGTGAATCATGTCTCAATAATGGGAATCTGGAAGGGGAAGGCATTATCTTGTGTATTGAACTAAAACCACAAGGTACTAGGTCATTTTGAGTTTTGCATTTGAGGCAGAAAAATTCTCACCAGAATAGTCTTAAATGTCCAGGTCTCACCAAAATTAATGGACATTAGACCTTATACCTGGTAGCTCTAAAACAATGTTGCTAAGGCTTATGAACTTGCTTTTCTTCTTTTTTAAGAGAACCATATGGTTGAAAAAACCCATTCTTCCATTCCCTGTGGAGTGGGAATTGTTTTTTGAAATTACCTCTTAGCATAACTCTCTGTTAAAGTATAGCATGAGTGAAATGCTTTGACACCCAGCAAACCCCACAGACATATTATGAAATGTGCTGTACTAGTGCATAAAACTCCTGCCTCTTTCAGTTTCTTATATGGCTAGAAACAGCAAAGGGAATAGAAGCAAGACAGGAGAACAAAGACATTTGCACAAGAAAATTAGTCTTCATCCATCAATAGATGCAAAAAAATTCAGAATCCTAAGCTGATTAACACTCAGTGTACACCACTCTCTTGGATAATAGAGAAAAGCTTGGTTTATGTAGTTAGATTAGGAGCAGCTGCCACTTCCAGGCACTCCATCCTGCAATTCCCTCCTGCTCTAGCCAGTAAACTGGAGGACATGGGGGTCTCCACTGAGGCTGAGGGAACCAGCTGCCACTTTTCTCTGTGCAAGTTTGACCAGCAGCAAACTGCAGAATGTGTCAGAGAGCAACAATAGCTGTGCACTAACATAGTGCATACTTCAGATGCTATGAAGCTAAAAATCACGTATTGAAATACCTCTGTGATTAGTTCTGGAATGGTCTCAAATTCTTGAATCTAATAATACATTTTTAACTTAGATATTTGATTGATACTCTTTTTGATGTGAACAGTGAATTGTGGCTCTCAGTTTTTATCTTATTTTTCAGTTAGTGTTTGTAGGATGGTGGATACTCTTTCATTATATTCAGATACATATGTATAATTTCCTTAGCTTCACAGGGTTTGCATGAATATTACTGTTTACCCCAGTGCTGATAACCTTGAATTTAATATCTAAACCAAAGGAATTGTGGAAGCGCTCTGAGCCCGCAGGTGATATGCAGGTTTCCTGCCCTGCTCTGGTACTGCACTAAAGATCTAAATGAAAATATGCTTTGTGTTGTTTTGGGGACTCTTGTTTGGGAGGACTTCTAGGGCTCAGTAACAGTTCAAAAACAGACAATTATACTGAAAGAGTAAGCTATTTAAGTGTAACTAGGGAAGGTGCCTGGTAGGAACATGTGAATATTGCTCTTGCATCCACCAAACAACCTGCACTTTTGATTCTACTGTTGGCTGTAAAGCCTCACATAAAATACAATTTTAAAAAAGTAGGAGGCAGGTTTCTGAAAACCCTGTCCTCTTTTCATCAGATAAGTCACTAGCCAGTGTCATGCTGCAAAGACAATATAGGTCATGTCCCTACAACTTGATTTTTCTGCCTGTCCA
The DNA here is from genome assembly GCA_030060385.1 of Muscicapa striata striata. NCBI lineage: Eukaryota > Metazoa > Chordata > Aves > Passeriformes > Muscicapidae > Muscicapa > Muscicapa striata. The sequence goes on from JAREIS010000101.1 coordinate 1,465,869, forward strand.
AAATAACAATTCCTACAGTCCATGCTTAGCAGTTTTTTTGAGTTGGTTGGTTGGTTGGAGTTTTTTTGGGGGCTGGCATTTAATCTGATGATGTCATTATACACTAATTAGGCATTTGGGAGATTCCAAGAAACTTTTCCTTCTCCATGTAATGTATGTGAGTGTGATGTGGTTATAGATGTGTTTCATAGCAGTTTATGGTTCCCTGTAAGAGTGTAATAATTTTAGACCAGAGGTGATACAAACTCAAGTCAAGCCCAGCTTCTTGAGATACCTGTCAGAACTAACTTTTAGCATTGTCTCAGCTTAATTACTATATTATCCCTGATTAATTCTGTGCCACAACCAGTGAACTCTGAAGTGAGTGCTTACTCAAGTGAGTTAGGGAAATTCAGAAGCTACCAAAAGTAAATTTAGGTGATGGGTGGGATCACTTTAGAAAGTTTTTAAAAGTATTAATGATGATATGAAATCTCTGGCAAAGCCTTTTCGCTAAAAGTGATCTTAATTGGATTTTGTCAAAGACTTATGTGTAACTGGTTGTGGGTTTTTTTAGTAATTGGGGCTGTATTAGGCATCATCTGACCTCAAGCACCTGTTGCTTGTTTCTCAACTTGTCTTCTTTTTCAGCCAATTAAACTATTTATGCGAAAAACTGTATTCAGGAGCAAGATTTAAAATTAGGGTCATCACTTTTTTCTGCCAAAAAAGTATTTTCTGTTCAAATAATATCATTTTGATAATCTTTTATTCTCCTGTCTCCACAAATGCTATTGAAGAGGCCATTAGGCATTGGAGATTGTCAAGGTGGACAGAAAAGTGGGGGAAGAAATAGGAGCTGTAAAATCTGTCTTAGCCAGCATAGCAAATGTTTACAATATTTTACTTTTGTCAGACAAGTACTGCATGGCTGGCCATCTACCTAGCTGAAGTCTGCAACACCATTATGAATTTTTCAGGATTTTTACCTTCTTTATCTTCTTTTTAGTAAACTGTCATTCCCCCCTCTCTTCCTTCCTGCTCCCATCTTAAATGGATTCTGTCTTTTTCAGGGAGTACATTGTTAAAGATTTATAAGTAGTGAATGTCTTATCAAGGACGTTTTTCTCAAGTAAATTGACATGTTTGCTTCTGAAGGGCATTCAGTCAAACAATTGCATACAAACATGCTCTGTCTCCCTGCCTTTTCACCTGAGCAAGACACTGTCATTCTCATATCTTGAAAACCACATTCAAACACACAAGAAAATGAAAGCATTCAGAGTATAACTGAAAAAAATACAAAAAGTCCTCAGATTCCTCAGAAGTGATCAAGGACATTAGATTTTAAGACTATTTTCAAGTTTACATAAAGATTCCAGCACAAGTATTCTTCACCCATGAACAAAAAATGTAAATGACAAAGACTGGAAATCTAGTTCTAGAGAAGGCTGAACTGGAAGTTCACTTCATGGCTGCAGTTTTAGCCAGAAAAATCAGAGAAATTAGAATGTGAGTTCTAAAATATAGCAAGGAGATAAATCCTGTTCCTACTCCAAGAATATTTGTATGAGAAAGAAGGAATGAGAGGCATGCTTTTCTCATGGAGGAAATGGTAGCAAAAAACTTCCATCCTTTAGACTAAAATTAATGAATCATCAGCTGTACTGTAAAAATTCTTTCAGGTTGTTGACAATTACCTAATAACTTAAATCAATGTAAATTAGTAACTTTATAATATATCCTTACCACATTGCTTTTATTCTACCCTCATCTAGGAAACCTGTATTTCTTTTCCTTTGAAAAAATCCTGCCTAAGTCATAGTAGATGAGGTTAATAATTTTCTTTATTTTGCTTCTCTGCAGGGTTTCCTGTACAGATTAATGACTCGGATCACTCACTATTTGAGCATTCTTTTCAAGGATGCATGAAGAGTATTCATGTGGATGATCAGCTGGTGGATTTGCATGCGGTGGAGCAAGGCGAGCTGGGAAGCTTTGCTAATGTTACCATTGATATGTGTGCCATTATTGACAGGTAAGTTGTGGAGAGATCACCCATACTTTGATACAGTGACACGTCCTTCATATTCTGAAAACATACACTGATCCAGAAAAGATTGTCCTGATACTACCAGTGATCATGTCAATGTGGCCCTCCCTACCTTTTTGGTAGTAGGAACCATACTTACGTGATGGAGATGATGACTTTAAATTGTAGACTGTGTAGGGTGCAGTGGAAAGCAGCTCTCAAATCTCTCTGCTCACCAGAAGAGAAGGAGGTGAAAAGTTCTTGTAAGTCAGGCTTAGCCCTTATGTCAATAATATGGCTACCTTGAATAGAGGAAACTCCTCACACATTTTGTCTATTTCTTAGATGACTGTTATGGAGACCCTTTTGCAACTAGAAGTTGTGGCTCCTGGCTTCAGCCCCTTCAGGTTTCCCTGTGTTCCTCAGAGAACTAAAGCAGGTCTGCATGCTAGCACATCAGTGAATGTAATAAATGCTCAAACTTAATCAAAGTAATGCTTACCAAGTTTGGGTTATTTCCAGCCTGAGAAGAGTAATTCAGAATTAGGACAGCCTTTTGCTTTGGCACTATCTTTTCAACCATTTATCTGTATTCATTTTTGTTGCTTGATTAATGGTTTCTTTGTTGGTGAAAAAAGAAAATATCAGGAAAGACAGAAAGAACAAATAGCCCAAGTAGTCCTGAATTCAGGCAGCTTGGCTTATCATGAAAATTACCTTACATTAAAGTCATTGCAAGCCTGCTGGAAAGCTGAAAATTTTTCAAATAGTGCTCTGAAAGAAGCAAGCAGTACTAGATCAGAGAACCCTGGTAATAACCAACTACTGGAGCTCATGTTGTCCTCTAAAAGCAGGGCCAACTTCAAAGCTACATCAGGTTACTCAGGACCAGTTGAGCTTTGTATATCTCCAAGGATAAATTTTCTACTCTCTCAGTAATTTTGGATATCATCAGGAAATATCTGCATAGCTGTGGTAAAGAAATGCATGTTCTTTTAATTTCCTACTTTAAGAGACTCTCAGAGACAGATGCTGCTGTGAAAAAAACAAAATATTTTGCTTTGGGCTTGCAAAATGCCTTCTCTTCCTGAAATGTAGACATCCATTTTCACTAAATGAGTTGTGGTGCGTTGACCATGGCCAGTAGCCAAACACCAGCCCCACCTTTAGGGTTCCCCTTCTCTGTCCTGAGAGATGGGGAGAAAAACAAGAAAGACAAAAAGATGGGTGGATTAAGAAGGTAATTTAATAAGAAAAGAAAATGCTTATTATATTTGGTTTTGGAAATGTAAACTGACTTGAAAGAAAGGACATGAAGATACTGCTGATTAAGTCTCTGCTTTTCCTCCAATGGATACATTTAAGCTTATGCAACAATTTGCATTGATCTCAATGATTGAACCCATTTATGCCAGTTTCTATTAGAAAAAAAATCCATTATTATTGCAAAGTTAAATTGAATTAAACTTTTGAAATATATGATGATGTAATGACAAGTAACTTACAGTGTAAGTTAATTGTATCAAAGCCTTATGGTACATTTATGAAATACAAGACTTAAGGCGTCCTATGTGTTCAGCAGCATATTTTGGAAGTTAACTTCTCATAGAAGTTACTATTTAGAAGCTATGTCTTTCTATAATGCATCATATACATCCAAATATTTCATAAAATGCCATATGCCACATAAAAATGATATATATTGTCCTTTTATTATATGAAAATATTATTCTGCTTTCTATATTTTTGTGTATTATATATTTGGTTTATTATCTATATATAAACATCTGTATTCATAGCAGAGTTTGGCACAAATAACAGTATTTTATCTATGCTTACGTATGTATGTATTTATATTTTCTTTATATAAGAGAATATATTATCAGTCTGTTTCTCTCTTCTAGCACCTTGGCCATTGATATCATCCTCATAAAAGTTAAAACTGTATGTCTTATATTTATGCTTTTTAAGCACAGGAGGATTGTGTTGCAAGCAGAGTAGCAGTTGTATAGTCACAGGAAATTAGACTAGTATCCAAAGAAGTTTCTTAGAGATGGCTTTGCTTTTTTCAATGATTGAGATGTAATCAAGTTTGTTGTTTTCTCATGACCAAGTTTATTTCTTGTTAGCTTGCACTTTAGAACAAACTCCTTGACTGAGAAGTAACAATTGTCATGGCTGTCTTATTAACATCTTTAAATAAGAGTTTACAAGCACTTTTGCTACAATATGCCATTATATATAACATTTTTATGTGGCTGTCTTTTAAGAATCCAAGAACCATGTGTGCTATATATCAACTCAACTTCCTTTGAAAGGGAAAGGTACTTGTGGCTTGTCATAGTGGGATCTTCCTGCTTTTTTCAACTAATTTGGATCTGAATCATAAAGGCTTCAGTCATCATCATCATCATCAACATGGAAATTGCTCTCATAGCCACACTTCAGTAAAGATCCCCACTGGGCAAAAAGATAAGCTGTCACATTGAGTTATTCTTACTGCAGGCTTCAGTCATTTGGTTCAGGGAACGAAAGGTGAAGTTGTAAATGGTGGCATTTTTCATCATTAGCCAGAGTGGTTAGTAAGGCGGGGAGAGTTTTCTCAGTAAAAATGTAACAAAAGTTACTGAGGGCTTGTTGAGTTTTTAGGTTGCACCTGCCTAAAGGTAACTGCTTCCAAAGTCCCAGGTTCTGCTGAGCTAAACTCTGCCTGGCATAGAAAAGGTTTCTGCATTTTATTTCCAGCATTTTTGAAAATGTGAGAAGAATAATGATGTTTTGTACTTGGGAGATACAAGTGTTGACCCAGTGTCTTTTTTTTTGTCTTTCCCTCCTCACATGAGCTTTTTTTTTTTTATTCCAAAGATTGCAAGCTGAGATCTAATTACAGAGGAACTCCAAAGCTAAGGAACATTCTCTTTTTACCAGTAATTAAATAGTATAAATGCATAAAATTTCATGCAGGTATGAATAATTATACGCAGTCAAAATGCTACAGAGAAAAAAAATAATCATCCCCACTTCTGTCTCTTAATTACCTATAATTGCATTAGCAGTGGAAGTTGCATTGTTGTCACAGTGATCCCCATGCTGCATTGCTTGTGACAGCATAGGTCTCTTTCACCTCCTTTCTTTAACATAAACAACCTGACTTCTTGTTACAGTCCAGATGGTACTGTTGTACTTTCAGATTTAAGCACAGAACATTGAACAGGAATTATTACCCACAGCTAATTTATCCTGGCAGTTCGAAGAATTCCAAAGCTTTCCTGACTTTATTATGGCTAGAATTATGGATTTTAATCACAAAATCACAATGAGAGAATACTAAAATATTTCAAATACAGTGTCAAATCTGCCATTGGAGATTATAGAGCACATAAGCCAATTTTAATGAAAATTTCTGTTTTCCACGTGAAAAAATTTGGGGAGAAATGAAAAATTTTCATATGTCTGTTTCTGCTCTTCTATGAATGTGTAAACAACGTGATTCTCTCTGTAACACAGTGACATTAATTAGATGCCAGTTTTTGAGAATAATTTCACATTAAAGATTAAATTAAGTAATCAGATACGTGCAGCAGAACATTTCTGGATGATTATTGCTTACCTGCTGTGGGGATACAATCTTTATGACAGAGTGCCAGCCTTCAGCTTTAATCCCATACAGCCACATTCTATCAACTAATTTTTGATTGCCAATCAAAGTTTGAAATAATTCTTCTAAATAACGGAACACAGCAAGCATATTGCTATAAGTATGGCCACAATGTAACTGGCAGCAAGACAAAGCTTCTTTGGAGTTAAAAATAGTCATGCCAAATGGTATAAAAGTTCTTCATTTCTGGATCTTTACACAGTCTTTAGGATTCTGCTCTTCCTTGCCTCTCTTCCCCTCCCTCTGCCAGTTTAGTGGTTAGACAGACAGACAGACAGACATCGTCCAGCAGTGCTCTGCATGAAGAACACATAATATAACAGTGACCTGACTGGAAGCAAAACCTGCTTTGCAGTTGAGTTTTTTCCAACTCAAATTCACAAAAAGGAAGTTATGTAGGACTGGCAAGAGCTGAAACTATACCTTGACTTCAGCCTGCAGATATTCCTGGCTAAGTGGCTGGAAGGCACTTCCCACACATGCCTTTTCCCTCTCCTCTTCTCCCTACATCTCTTTGTAATCATACAGACTTTTAATGTGGAAATGGAGGTGAAATCTGTCTCTTCATGAGAGACATTCTAGTGTGTTACGTGATAATTCATCTCAATCCAGAAAGGTGACTTTCTGGCACTTTCTGGCAGAGATTATACCTCAGATGACAACACTTTTAATACTCTGGCACTTCTCCAGTATTCATGTACCAGAGTACACAGTGACAACTGCTATATTATTAACAAAGATCAGTAGACAGCTAACCACAAAATAGGAGTAATTGAATTAGCTTTCTTTCTGAAGTATATCTTAGATTTTTGCAATATTTTTTTGCTATGAAAAATCTCCATTCTCAAAAAAGGGGATGGGAAAGAACATTGTAAAAATCAGGGAAAAGAAAGCATGAGAAATATTAAAAATTGAATAAACTGGAGTTTTCCATGTGTTAACAAACCTTGTGCCTTGCATGCAGCTGGAAATATTTGAATAACTTGCAAAATTTAACAGAGTCTATGCAGTACTATGCTATCACCAAGAAATTGGCTGGACCTTCCAGCTGTCATTAGGTAGAATAGAATCCCCCAAGGCAATAACAAAAAAACAGAATGAGATGGTGATTAAATCATGGAAGCACTAAAAAAAAAAAAAAAAAAAAAAAAAAGGGAAAAAGAACTGTTAAATAGCTTTATAGTGTAATCAGTAACACTTTGGAGTTACTGCAGATGGTTTGAATGCTATTTTATTGCCTTTGACATGTTTGTTTTTGACTTTATCCTATATTACACAGGTTACAATAGTCAATAACATTCTTATGAGACTCTTTCAAGTAACTGTGTGGGTTGTACATCATCTTGTAGCTGGATGACTGAACACTTTGAAATCTCAGAAAATCCTCAGTTGTTCTTTGTCTTGTATTTAGTCCTATATAAGATCCACAAAGAGAGGAAAAAAATCTTTCATTTTAATTCTAAGGAAAACCAATATATTTGTTTGTTATTATTATTTTAAAATGTAGGCTACTGAAATAATTTTCTTGAAAAAGTGGATTACTTGTTCATGAAAAATACTTGTTTGTGCTTCAAGAGCTAAATCAGTAAATATTTAGGTATATTTTGGAGGAGAAGGAGTATGTAAGGCAGAGTTCTGCATGACTTCACAGATAATAAAGGTGGCCTCTGAGCTGCAGGATTGTTTTTCTCCACGACCTGAAAAAAATGTGACACCATGGAATTTGTTCTTGGGAGCCAAGTGGAAGAGAATGTGTCATTGTCACCCAGCAGCTGTGCCCAGTGCATGGTCACCAAGGGCAGGGACAACACTCTGGGTCTCCTGGCACAGGGTCTGCCTTGGGGTCAGCATCCCAAAGGTCCTCCTGTGAAGGATGCTGGGTGGAGGATGAGGCTGTTGCAAGTGGAATTGTGAATGGACCACCCCATCACCCTTGTGGCACAGTGCCACCATCCTGCAACACCACAGTCACAGTGCCCTGGAACAGGATAAAAGGGAGCATCCTCCCAACTCCCACTGCCATAGTTGGCCTGGAACCAGCCCAAATACGTCAGAGAGAGCTGCTTGAGCTGATACAATCACTTGAAGTTGAGGGAGGAGAATTGGAGGCTGGACAGGTCTTCTGGAGGTGCTCCACTGCAAAAACAGCTCCCAGCAGGGTCCCCTTCAAAGCTCATCTGAGGGATTAAAATCTTTTTCCAGCTGCATAGTCATGGTAACACAAAGGGAATGCCTTAAGGAGAACTCTAGAACTCCCTGTCCTCATACTCTGCATGGAGCCAGGGGCAGCAGTCATAAGAAAAGAGGTGCAGAGGTGTTGCAAGGGATCCCAGTGCTTGGAGCACACACTGCTGCCCTGCCAGGTGCAGGAAGGATTCTTGCTTCCAACATGGATCAGGCCAAGGGCATTTGCTCATTCTTGGAAGATCCCAACATGGCTCCAGGTGGGGCTGAATCTACTGGGAGATATGCCCAGTGTGTGGGATGAGGAGGCAGGTCTTGTATTGTTCAGGGAATAGCTGATTATCACCTTTGAGTCAGGAAAGAATTTTCCTCTGGGGAAGACTGGCACTGACTCTTGGCAGATTTTTGTCTTCCTCTGCAGCATTGAGCATGTGATGGTAAAGTATCCTCTTGGCACTGTTGGCCAGGTTGCTGCCTGCTGCTCATGCCCCATGAAGATAGGCAGCCTCTTGTTCCCTGCAGCACCTTTTGCCTTCCTCTGCAGCACTGAGCACAGCCCTTGGCCTCCTTTGGGCCATTTTGACCAGGCGCCTTCTTCTCTTGGGCCTCCCATCTGGTGGGAGGAAGCTTTCTAGACTTCCAGGCTGGGCCTAGGGGTGGCTCCCATGGGTTGTTTCTTGTCCTTGGTGACACTGAGCACAGCCCTTATCAGGGCTCCTCTGGATCCCTGTGGCTCTGTTCCTGCCCACTGCATTGCACCTCCAAGGCACCACTTGTGCCCTCTCCTTTCTGACTCTCTATCTTCCAATCCCTTTGCCATCTTCGTTGTCCCTCTTGGGATGCATTCAAGTACTTAAGCATGCTTTTTTAAAAGATGAGACCACAGTTACAGGGGTTCTTGCCGTCAAGGCACACACCTGTTAATGTTTATTAATCTGGTAAGATAAGCAGGAAAAGGATTTGAAGAAAATTTTATAATAGTGGCAAACTTTTAAAACATTAATTAAATAATGTTACAAGTTGTTTTGGCAAAACTTTGCTTTTTTTGCTGTCTGCTACAACATGACTAATATAGGAACAGCTTAATCAAATGGAGTAATCTATAATTTATAAAAGTGGTGAGCAAAATCTTTGTGGAAATTAATTTCTTGCTTTTTCTTACATGCATTAGTTTGCTCAGGGGACTTGGTTGAATGTGCAGCTTGTATTACATTCATACATAATTATTATTTTATTCTCATTCTTCTGTGGGGAAGATGAGAGCACTGAGCAAACATACACAAAGCTCTCTCGGACATGAAATTTATACTCTCACTAGAGTAGATGCTAAATATTTACCTGATCCCATAATAAAACTGTTGAAACTAGCTTCCTGGTTACTCAGTTGAGTTCTGAAGTCAAACTGCTTTGATGACTTTCTCAAGTTATTCATCACTTATTGCTCCTCATCAGTTCATAACTGAAAAAGGTAATATATTATGCAGATTGCTTTTTTTCAGGTAGTTAGGATATCTTATCCTGGATGAGCAGTGCTGCTATTCTTAATGAAACTCTCTATACATTCATTCTCAGAAAAAGGAAACCAGATTGTTGTCTCAATTTTAAAGTTTATGAAAAATTTAACCAATGCAAAGAAGTTTCAGGAACTGTCTGTATTACTACTAATCTTTAAATAAGACCAAAATTGCATCATCCCCTCATTTGCATTTATTAACTATGAATCTCTTAGATAAGAACATCAATACTTCTACTTTTTTTTTCCCAGTAAAAGAAAATGGATATTCATAATCCAAACAAATAGACTGTCTCTCTACTACTGACTGTAACATATTTTATTATGTTCTATAATTATTAGGCATACTAATATTTCGTAGATATAACATAATATAATAAGTAATAATGGCATATGCTCTAAATATTTTCCAGATACTAGAAATACAATTATTGTAGGCATTTTCTTTCTGTACAGTACAATTATGATTGTGACCCATTTTATGACTGTGGCTCTGAATTTGTAGTCAGATATCAAGTTATGAGTAAATTTAACCCATTCATTAGACATATGTGCATCTGGAGGATAGCCAGTGCTGTTGGATTACTAGAATTTTTGCTGGATATGTTACGAAGAAGTTAAACCATAGAATAACCATTTCATAATCCGGCAATATTTTTCAGTAGTAATAATTTGGAACAAATGTCTGTCTTACTGAAGTGTTGGGTCCATCTCTTGTTCATACAGGCAAGCAATAATGTCTCCAGAATAAGTAGTTTATCTTGCATAAAACACTGCTACAAATAACTATAGCTATTTGTGGATGGAGCCTGACTTTTAGCAGAAATTCCCTTACTGTTCAGTTTCTGCTTGATTTGCTTTTTTTTTTTTCTTCAGAAATCCTTATAAATTTAAAATGAGCATATTGTACTCATGCACAATATTCTGGTGAGAGCCTAAAGAAATAGAGTTATAAGATTAATAGATTAGAAGCTGTCTTGTAGTAGTTATAGGCTGCTCTTTAAAACATGAAAAAAAAGGGATTACTATGCCATCATTGGAAATCATTAGTAAAAGTAATAATGTCTGGATATGTGCATTAGACTTAATATTGTCTCTGTATCTCTCCAGTTTCCTTTTCTCAAAAAGAAGTGCTTATTTCAGTATTTCTGCTGGTAGTGAGTGCTTGCTAGTGATTAGACTCTTTCAAAAAATGACATCCATCGAGGAAGGTGTTACTTCCTGTTCAATATCATATTTTTCCCAGTTACTGATTTCACAGATCTTTTGCAGAACAATACAGTGCCACCTAAAAGTAAATAAATGTGACCAAATCCATTTCTGCTACTAGCACATTGGACAGAACAGGTTCACCTTACTTGTTTTATGCTTTTCTCTAGCCAGCAGTATTCTATTCCTGAGTATTCCAGTATTTCTGTTGTGTTTCTCATTACCTCTTCCTTTAAAGAAAATGCAGCAAGAGAAAGGTTAAAGCCTAGATTATTTACAGTGTTTCCATGTGCTAATGCTCCCTTAAGCTTTGTGGCTCTCTCTGCCTGTGGCACTGGCATGGAGTCACAAGGGAGGGACTTGAATTCTGATAAATAAGCAGACATAAGCATGGAAGAATGGGACTAACCACAGACAAAATACTGAGCAAGGTATTGAGATGCATGTAGGCAGAATTTTATGGCCTAGAAATATCTCAAATGAGGTCATACATGTATGTCAAACGAGGGGAGAACACACAATCCTTGTATTGTACTTCAGCACATGATATGATTAGTTGGAGGATGCAGAGGTTTGACAGCAGAGTGAAGAGAGATTCGGTTTTTCCCTTGCTTGTTATGTAAACTTTAAGTGGTGAAGCAGACAGATGTTCTTGGGGTTTTTTTCTGTAGAAGTTTCTCTGTAGGCACATAAGCAGCTTTGGGGCCACATGATGGTTTACCAGGATGACACATAAATATTGAGACTGACAGAGATTTGAACTCTGCCTCTCTAGTTCCACATGAAACCTATTCCTGGATAAACTGATCTTCCTTCCTGCATTATGTTGAACAGATTTAAAGCTAATGCACAAAAAATTTATGAAGCATTGTAGTATTTGTGAGTCTGCAGATTTCTGCTGTGCATCAAATTAAAAGCAGGTGAAAATTCTTGATGAGAAGTTGAGTTAAAACCTAACCAGATTTCTTCTAAGAAATTGGAAAGAACAAAAGTCTTTGGAGGAATATGTGTCAAATGCTACTTACTTAATCTTTGATATCTTCCTGGAAAGATAGTTTAAATGAACTAACTAATACAAGGTTACAGTAAACAGATCTTCATTCATCCCCTGTAAATGTTACCAGTAGATTAGATTATATTAGCTATTTTTAAAAAGGAGAGTGCAGAAAGGAAATGAATATTGAGTAGAGATCTAGATTAAGAGAGATATGAAGAGAACTAGGTTTCACTGGAAGGAAAATACTTACTCTATGCAGTAAATATGTTCTATTTTTCCTGGTATAATATAAAAAAAAAGATTATAAATAACATCAGGTGGAATCTTACCTGACTGATCCCAAAAGTAAAGTTATTTTTACAAGACCTCTTAATTTAAATGAATACTTATGGAGCAATACTTCATTTATAACTGTGGAATAAATATGTTTTATATTTACCATTTCTAAAACATTTTAGCAGTGAAGTATATCACCAAAAAAAAAGTCATAGCTATAACATTTTTTTCCACAATTTTATATTATATCTATATTTGTATATTTGCAACAAAATTTTTACTAGCATTTAGGTTTTCAATTTCCAGTATAAAAAACCCTCAATTTTGAGGAATAAGATTACATTTTGTGGGACTTTCTTATAAAACAGTAATGAAAATAAAAATAGGAAAATATGCCTATTCCTACTCAAGCCATTATTTAACTTTATTCTATGATGATTAGGTTATGGTTTTTGCTGTTACATCAGAGCTCTAAATTTGTTAAGATAACATTTTGAAGCACTAGTAAAATTGGCCATTATGTTATTATGAGAGACTAAGAAATTCAGACATTTTATGGCAAGTAAAGCTGTATTAAATAATGTATGTAATGAGACATATAAACAAGAGACTTAATTATTAGAAGATTCTCAGTGAAGCCAAAGCCAGTTTGATTGTTTAGCACCTCCCCTGTGTGCTTATGTGGTCAAGTGAGTGTCCCTCATCTGTGGTGGGTCCCAGTTTGGTGATCAGTATTGATATCAGTGGCAGAAGAAGCAAAGTAAAAAGCAAGGCTTCTCATGTTCTCCTTTCCACCTCAGTTGACTGCAGTAGGAGAAAAAGGTTTTGATTCTGTCTCAGAGAACATATCCAGACATAAATGTGTGCCTGGTGAGCTCTTGTCACGGTCCGCCCAGTTAGAGCGGGGGTCATGAAGGTTCTTTTTAGGGATCTCAGAGTGCAAAAGATACACAGGGGACAAAAACCAGTTTACCTTTGCAGAAATGCACTTTTATTGAGTGCCAAACCAAGAATGCGATAGGGGAGAGAGAGAGAGAGAGAAAGGGAGAGAAAGGGGGAGAGAAGGGGGGGAATAGCTACCAACGGTCCGACAAATCTTCGTGGAGCCAGCCAATAGAATGTCTGGCTGTTTGGGGAGATCTCAGAGGATCTTCGGTCCAAGGATGTGTCTTTATAGTCCTTTCCAAAGCGAGTGGCTTCTAGCCAAAAAGGTGGGAAGATTTATGGACTTCTTGTATGTGGAGACCAGTGCTCTGTGAAGGCAGGCAGGAACAGTACGTGATCGCCGGCAAAACTGCTCCAGAGCAGAGCACGGCAAGCTCATGGCCACCAAACAGTCCTTGTCATGGGACAAACACGGGGTACGCCATGCCTGAACAGCCCATTGTTCTCACACCTGTGGGGAGCCTTGTTGAGTAAACAGAATGCTACAGCAAATACCTTCGAGAGCAGTGTACCATAGCAAGCTCCAAACAGTCCTTCAAAGAGTCCTTGGCAAGCATCCACCTCGGCTAGGCCAGAACTCAGGTCCGGAGTGAGTGGTGGGGTCCCAGGGTCTCAGTATCTGATGATGCTGAGGCAGATCAGAGAAACTTCGGTCTCTTACAGCTCTCTTAATTGATTTTCCTTTGTTAGAAGAGTGTAGAAGCAGAAGAATCTTTCAGACCAGCTTCTGCCCACAGCCTGTAAACTGGACTTAACATTGCTAAGTGTAGGTACACTGTACTAACTGCACACCATTTCATCCAAAATCGACAAATTAAAAAAAAAAAAATAATAAAAATAAAAATTATAAAAAATAAAAATAAAAATAAAAGTGTAAATTAGCCAAAGCAGAAGCCAAAGAAACCTATGCAGCTGGTTTATTATTAGGTTTAAGGCAAGTTAGGGAGGCAAACTATCATAGCCTACTTTCTGATTTCTAGAAAAAACATACAATGCATTTTACATTGGCATATATTTTGGTGGGTTTTTTTCAGTGGAATGCTCAATAAATTTATATAATTTCTTATTAGAAGCAATGCTGGTGAATAAGAAACTCAGAGTTCCAATGCCAATTAGTACAATACTTTTCTGCTGGGGGAATTGGAGAAGAGATTTTAATCTCATAGCATAAATAAGTACTTAGATGGGAAAAACATTTTATGTTTGTACGTAGGATTCAAAAGTCTTTATAACTGCCTGCACGGACCCTTGGATCAAGAATTTAAACTGAACTGACATGATATAACAAAAGCAGACAATTTCTCTAGTGGGTTATAGACATCAGACCTATGGAGATATTTTGGAAAAAAATCTGATTCTAAATTTCTTGAAAAGGTAACTGTTGCTTGTAATTTGTTGCATTTATTTGTTGCAAGATATCTATTGGCATTCTGCCAATAGTGTCTATATTTTTCTGTCATTGTGGTAAGTTTCATTGTTAATACAGACTTGAAACAGAGTGTGGTAAGTTTCATTGTTAACACAGACTTGAAACAGAGTCTGTAGCAGCAGCAGTTAATTTGACTTCAAGTTTCTATTTTGGCAAAAAAATAGTTACTCTATCAGCCAGAATTTTTTAATCTAAGAAGAAGCTTTCATTGGTTCTTCTTACAATTTTTCATGTCACAATATCGTGATTGTTGTGATTAATTTGTATGACCTGTATGGATTTCATATAATCTGTGCTAGCTTTTGTAGATCATTATTCAGAGACTGATTTTAAAAACTTTGCAGAAGCATTTATTTGGTTTATTTATATCTGTTCATCCTTATTTTCTCACAGATTTACATGGTCATTTCTAAGGCAATATTGTGAAATGCGATTCAGAAATATTGACTCAAGTGTGATTGATATACTAACTACTGCTTACTATACTGTAATTGCAGGGGGGATGCTTTCAGAGTTTTTGAGAAGAACTGGTGCATACTATGTAATATAACACAGTTTGATATTCAAAGTTTAAATCATTGAATGACCCCTGCCTTAAATGCATTATATTGAAAGTTATCTTCTAAAATGAAGATTTATTCCATATTGAAATAACATGAAAAATTTTCTTTACTTTGTTCATTTCAGACAGTTAATGAACAAGCAAACAAGGGAAATTGGTCCTAAATAAAAATAGAACAATTCACATGTGATATGAGTCAAATAAAAATACTATCTTACTCTCAGTGCTCATTTCACTCACAGTTTAAAAGGGCTTCTAATTTTTTCACTTAAGATGTTTGCTTCCTGTGTTAGGATCTTCTTTCTAGACATTTTTAAGCTGATGGTGCTAGTCAATTTGTACACAAGCACAAAGACAGTCTTTGATACACCTTATCTATTAACTTCCTATTCTGCAAAAGAAAGCTGAAAATTTGCTGTCAGTTTTAGTGAAGGTAGTTGTTATTTTCACTTGCCTTTTTAGTTTTCTAGTAAAAAGAAGAATACCAACCTACAGAGAATTATGGGGTAAAGAAGAAATCCAACTTCCTATCTTTTCTTTTTACTTCAACATGAAAGTCAATATGTGTTCTTTTCTCTTTTATATCAAGGGGTTGATCTGCCTTTGCAATAGCACAATTTCTGCAGTTTTTAAAGTACTGTACACCTTTGTTCTGTCTGACTGTTCCTCTGTGGTTGCTCAATGAACTCCAGTCAGACACTAACTTGGTGCTGTTACACAAACTGACCTTCTCAAAATCATTAACTCAACAAACAAAATTGCTCCTTTCTCAGAGTCAATACTATTAATTGTAGAATTTACTGATGTTTCTTTCTCCTTTATCCTCTCTAAAGGTCTAGTTACCTTTTAAAGTTATATTTTGTACTAATACTATAATAAGTTATTTCCTGCATGCTATGGTGCCCATTGTATTAAATTTACTCATCTGAAACATTGTTCAAGGGGACAGTAGCTATAATACCTGTTCTTTCATTAATACCTGATTCTTTGATTCAGGACCTCCACAAACAGTAATGAATCTTTCAGCATACTGAAAAACCACTTTCTTCTGGTGGTTTCTTATTTTCACTTAAGCTCAATCATAGCATCAAAGGTTAACTACTCCAGTGTTTAGTCAAATAACCCCCTATACATTTATTTTGCATGTTTAGTATTGACAGCACTTACTTGGGCTTGTCATGTCAATTTTTCAAACTTTTATGTTGGTAGTTGTCAGCATGTTTCAACTTTCTACTATTTCACTGGCCATATGACCTTTAGTCAGAAAATGGAAGAAAATAAATGATGACTTTAACTCTGTGGCTGTAACTCACTCTCCTTTATCTACTTATATAGTAGCAACCTTGTGTATCTTATTTATAGAGTCTTACTTTAGCTGTTCTGAAAACCTTCATTTTATTGTTGTTGCCTCCTAGAAATGCCTTTGTATCTGTCTTGCTGACTCTATCTTTCTTTCAAATTTTGTAGAATATATACTTCTTCATCTCTCATAACTTAATGTGTTTCTCTCTCTGCTATTGTTTGTTATTTGCCTGTGGAACTATTATTTATCTCTGTGGTACATTTCATAATGCGGTTTGTATGAAAAGTACTCCGCAAAGTATAGTTGCATTGTATCATTTCATAAAAGTTCCCAGCATTTTCAATAGTTTTCTTTGAACAATGAAATTATGTTTTGAAAGAAGTAACATTCCTGATTTAAGTGTATAATGCTAGTATTTGATGTTAGAAATACATTTGAGCACACAGTATTTTGTCCTTGAAAAATATTCTTTCTCCCTTTTTAATGCTACCAGTCACGTTCATGTATTATTTAAACCTAACAGATGTATACCTATGGGGTCATTTATTTTATCCTACTAAAGTACAAGCAGTCAAGGAAAATACAGTTGCTAATCACTGTAATATGAAGTACTTTTTTAAAAGTCTGTGCCTCTGTTGAAATAGGTAGTTTATTATCCTAGAAAATGAGAGAAAGGAAGAGAGAAAGGAAGAGAGAAAGGAAGAAAAGAAAGAAAGGAAGAAAAGAAAGAAAGAAAGAAAGAAAAGAAAGAAAAGAAGAAAGAAAGGAAGAAAGAAAGGAAGAAAGAAAGAAAGAAAGAAAGAAAGAAAGAAAGAAAGAAAGAAAAAAAAGAAAGAAAGAAAGAAAGAAAGAAAGAAAGAAAGAAAGAAAGAAAGAAAGAAAGAAAGAAAGAAAGAAAGAAAGAAAGAAAGAAAGAAAGAAAGAAAGAAAGAAAGAAAGAAAGAAAAGAAAGAAAGAAAGAAAGAGAAAAAGAATGAAAGGAAGGAAAAGTTTTTAGTGAGGAATGTGTAAAACTTTAACAAGTGAAGTGTTTGCAGGCTTAAAAAGCAGAATTGGAACCTGTAAGCATTGCTTTACAAAAGGTTTGAGGGGGTTGAATAGTGCTTTATCTTGTTTTGGCAGAACTGCTACTTTTATTACGAAGTTTATTGGTTTTGCTGTAAAAAAGTGACAGTAGGTTGTAGCTACAGAAATCTTAGGTCAGGATGAAGAGTAAATTGACTTAAAAATGGGAAACTAGACTTTTAAACTGGAAAGACATATAAGCCACATAGCTGTTTAAATGGTTTAAGCACAAGTTAAATCCTTGGGACAGTGGGCAAAAAGTTGTACACAGGGAAAAAAAAAAAAAAAAACAAAAAAAACCCAGGGCTGTCTGGATCAACAAATCCTACATGATCAATAGCTATGTTCTTTTAAGTGAGGAAAAAACACCCAGACACCAAAGCCAAATATCACTCCTGGACCTCTACACAACTCCTAGGCTTTTATAAGGGAACAAGTTGCTTTAGATTTGGTGCATGTCTAAAATAGTCTACTCTGTAAGTCCATGTTGATGCTACTACAGTTTTAATTGGGTAGAGCATATGGACAAATAGTGTGTGCTATATGAAAGAAGAGAGTACTTGGTGCTGCAGTTCTGATATTTGATTATAAGAAATCTGTCTTCTTTTTTATTTATGAAAGGAACCTTTAGATCAACTTCTTCCTCATTTGAGAGTAATTGATTGGTGGCAGGGGCTGCAAAGTGTTTACTCTGTGTTGTTGAATGTGCTTCTAAATGCTGATTGGTTGTATGATCAGTGGTTATAGAATATTCATTAGCTGTTTTCAGCTCCAGTGAAAATTAATTCTAAATATTTCAATTTTATGATAATTGTAGACAAATAGTAGGCTTGGGTCAGAAAAGTTTTGGAGGGAAGCCCCTTTACCCAGGGAGAAAATGTAAAGGCTAAATATGAAATATGAAAGGTTAAAAATGAAATTAATTTCTTTAAATGATACAATGTTTTTGCCTTCAAAATGTCTGGCAAGAATTAAAATAACAGAATAATGATGTATCAGAACTTCTAAATAATACATACTTGTCATGATTCTTGTCATGGCATTCTGGAAATACTGAATCAAAACAACTGTTAATAGAAATACAGGAAAATCTGCATCTAGGCTATGCATCTATGTTTTTTTAAGGTCCCAGATACTCTACTGCATTATAAAATGTGAACTCAAATATAAATGTCAACTTGAGCTGGTTAATGTTAAATTTTGCAGTTTACTTATACCTTGGTGTTCAGAAGAGAAAAAAAACATTTTGGCACATCCTCATGACATAGTCCAGTCATCCTCTGTTTCATTATTTTCTTCGTGTTCTGATTACTCAGGCCTTTTGCTCTAATTCCTCTGAACTATAGTGGTGTAACTGATAAAGTAGCATAAAATGCTCCCTGCTAAAACATACTGATGATACCACTCAATGGAAAAAAATATGACGAAAATCTGTCATAGGGATATAAACAGGTATCTTCATGAGACCTTTGAATAAAACAAGAAAACTTGTAATAAGGTGACAAATAACCTACCTATCATGAGTAGGTTTTAGTACATAGCATTTTGGCATTTAGGGCAATTATTTTTTCTTGCAAGTTTTGAGAACTGTGAATGGCTAATTATCAGGGCAAGCACTGTGCTATCCAGCAGTGCATTAGAATATCCATGCTATAGTCCCTTCTGTCTGTGTTTCTAAGGTTTTCAACCTATACTTTAGAAATCCTGAGCAGGGATATTCAGGGATAATTGAAGCCATTGTTTTTGCAAAATTTTCCAAGATACCTCTCATTTGAATTATAGGCAAATTAAATCACTCAGTAGGAATCAAAGAAAAGATTGCCATGGATTGCAGTCAGAACAACCCAATAAAAACCAAAAAGCTGAAGCATCTTGAATTACAGAAAATAAATACATCTACTACATTAATACTTCATAAGTGATATCTTCTCCTATTTAGCTTTTCTTGTTTTTCTTTTTTTTTTTTTTAAGGACAATTTTCATTTAATTATTTCAAGATATAGAAAGCTTCTAAATCTTCAGATAATTGCTCACTAGTGGGTAATTTTCTTCTGCATTAAAAATATGTATCTTATTTCTATTCTGTAATTTTCTAGCTAAAACTTGGAACTTTCAGTTCTTAGTACCAGTTTTCTACCTAAAACAAAAAATGAAGTCCTTCTCAAAAATGTCTTCATTGTGCACACAAGAAGGTTCTGTGAATAAACAGGTGAATTTAGGAAACTCATATAGTTTTTTCTTTCTTTTGGAATTCATCAATGTTATTTTTTTCTAAAAGTAAACTTATAGCCCAGACACATGATTTTTGCCATTACTAGTGACAGAAATCATGAGAAAAGATTTGTGTTGGCCTGAGAATACAGGGTCCCAGGGCATATCTGGGTTTGTCTTGGTCTGACCTATTTGTACCTTGGATAACAGTTGCCAGTGGCCATGTGTGGAGTGATGCCTGCACTGGATGGATTTCCTTTTGGTGAATTCCACAGATGAAGCCCCCATGTAACAAACAGTAGCTCTTTGTGTGACCTGCAGCTATGGATGGCTGTTGTGCAACTTTCAAACTTCAGGTTGGGAATAAAGAAAAAGGACTGTGATTGGAAATGTATAAAACTAGCCACAAGGGACAATAAATTTAACTTTATTATTCATAGACTTTTTTCTCTATTAATGAGACAATTTGAATTGTTATACTCTTAGCATTAGCTGGACAGATGTGGAATTTTTACCTCCATTTGCCATATATGTTCTTTTTTGCTCATGGCAAGATTTTGAGTGTAGTGGACAGGAGCAGGATTATAAGTAAAGGTTTCACTAATCCAGTATGATTATGCACGTTTTTCTTTTTGTAGTCTTCTGTTATGTACATGGGGCTCACATTTCTTTTCTTACATCTTACATCTTCAAATCTAGACTTTTCCACTGCTGGATTCCACAGTACTATCCTTTCATCTAAAGATTTTATTCCAAGAAAAGTATTGCATTCAAGTGTGTTAGAATGTAAACTAACGATTTTCTCAGCTAATATTTTTGTGCTCCCAAATACAATTTACCTCGCCCTAAAAAGTTTGGAAGATCACTACAATAGTTGCTACCTCACTTCACTGAAGCTGTTACTCATTAGAATATATTTTGTTATTGTTTTAGCGTGAGTGATTCTGCTTCTGTGTAAGTAGTGAAGAATAATAATAATTCAATAATTCACATTTTTCTGTATTATGGTTTAGTTTTACCCTTCTGATCTGGTGTCAGATGTTCAATACCATTAAGATTTCGTTTACCACAGTATATCTTCCTAGGTTTGTATAGAATAGATTGTTTGTTTAGAATTGATGTCTTTAATTCCATATTAGTGCAGGTAATAAGTAACACAGCCTGTGCTCTCTCTCAACAATTATGCAAGAATTCTGAGACTTTCCAGCACCATTTTTCTGTGTTTCTTGAGGGTGCCATGTGATGCAAGATGCAGACTCTCCTTTACATCTTACCCTAAATAATCTTGTAAATACTTGCTTGAAACTTAGATGTGTTCATAATTTTCTTCCCAGTTTATAATCAGGACTTTTTAAGCTACAGTGTGTATTTAGCCACAGTGGTATTATATTACCAGTTGGTAAAGTCTTTGCTAGAAGTTCATGAAATTATGCTATAATCACTCATACTTAAGAAAAATCATCAGTTTCAGCCCAGGGACCCATTTGTCTTTCAACCTGCTGTCTTATGTAGGAATGCCTTAAGCAGCATGTTTCTGCGAGCAAGTTCTTATGTGGAATTCATAGGAACATTTAGGCTCTTTTACCAATGGCAGCTTTAGAACTCCAGCATATGTCTTACAGGTTGAAATACCGCAAAATGACAGATTTTTTTCTTCATATATATTACAGATTTTACAGCTTTGTATTGCACTACTTTTTCCAAAGCCTAAGCCAAAGTCTTTCACTAAGCAAGCTGCCTGTGGGTATTTTGAAACTGCCTGTGGGTAGGTAATGACAATTTTAATATCCACAAAATTCTGCTGAAAGAAGAAAGCAAAGAAAACGTACAATGGGATTTGTCCATATGAGTTAAATCAATGGATGATCATTGCACTTTACATAACCTCAGAGCAGTGAAAAGTATTAAACTACATGTGCAATTTTTGAATGAAGTGGTAATATGCTTCCTTATTCACAGTCCTAGTTTTGCCATGCCTCTAAAAGGCAAATTTGCCTCCAAAAAGGTAAATATTGTGAAAACAGTAATATCTTCCAATTTAATCTGTACTGGTATTCAAGTGCATGCAAGAATTTTAATGTTATCAGTGACAGGATGTATTACATCATTCACATGTAAAAGAGTATGATGGAAGCCTAGCAAGCAGCAAATTGAACTAACAGAAAAAAATACATGCAATAAACAAAGAACAGGGGGATAACTAAGAATTAATGGGTTTCGTCTCAACAAAAAGGTAAAGTCAAGAAAGCTGAGATATGCTTAGTGAATTTCTGTCCTTGTTAACTTTGCTGAACTCAGCAATGTTAGCCATTTTCTCTCTTAGTAATTAGATGTATTTTTTGTTTGTCTGTTTTTTGTTTTTTGAGAACTACATCCTGGTACTTGAAGGCAAAACTGGAGCTAAAGTAGCATATCTTATGCATAAGCAATTGTGATAAGATTCTTAAAATGTTCTTACTAAATGTATCCATTTGAAGCAAAGTACATCTTTTAGAGGTTAGTGGATACAAAGCTATAGTTGTTAGCATGTTTGCTTATAAGGTGTTTTTTTCCCCTCCACTTGGGAGCTTTTGTCAGCTTGCAGTGATGCTCAATAGCATAGCTTCCAACATGGAAACATTTAGCAAAATCTGATGATTGTCTTACTTTGCTTTCAATACACAAGTAATGGGAAGAGTGTACATAATCACCACTGATAATATGATACACTGGTATCAGTGTAGTGGAATCACCGTTCTCCATTCTGTATATGACAAAATCTCCTTACCAGAAATATTCTCACGGTATTCCCAGCCAATCTTGTGATCTGTAAAGACTCTCTGGGATCTAGTCCTCTTCTGGAATGCTTTTCCTCTCAACCACCTCTTTCTTTGCCCTCTGATCTTTCTACACATACCTTAACACTGACTAAGCCGCTTCCCAGCAAAATGCTGGAGTGGAGAACAGGGCACACAGGGAGACCCAGTCTGATTCAGCAGGAAAGTGGTGAAGTCTTCTGAAGGAGGCCTTTCAGCTGTCTAGATCCCTGGGCACTCCAAGACCATGTCAGCACTTCTTTATATCCTAATTAAAGCATTCGGCTATGATTCCCCATCTTCTTGCCCAGGCTCCATTCACTGCTGGATTAATCTCCAGTCTGTCCTGCAAGCAGAGCTGTTGAAACTGGGAAAGTTTTGCTTGAGAGCTGAAGGTGTTTATGGATTTTTTTTTTTTTTTTTGTATAGGCAGCACTCTCCATCACCACTTTGTAGCTGTGTCTGCAATGAGGAGTCCCATAGGGGAAGATAGTAATCTCCATGTCTGTGTTGGAGCTATCAATTGGAAAACAAAGGTTTAGAAATGTGGAAAACACTCCTGAAATCAAGCAGACCTTTTTTCCCAAAAGGTTTAGCAGTGTTTTTATTGGTCATGTATTTGCATGAATGTCACAAAAGATTTAAACAAAATTGCCATCATTTATAGAAATTGTCTTTCCAGTGTTTCTGGAAAATTCACGTATGAATTACTACTTTCCCAGAGTAAGGAATAAAGCCACAATAACAATATAATAATGCTCAGTTCAGACTGTTAACTTAAGAAAACATTTCCTAAAGGCAAATGATTTTTTCCTATTACTAGACTGGGGCATACACAGATTCTGTTTTGTTGATTACTGTAAAAAGGTGTTCTTTCTGTTGAGTATTTCTATATTCAACCAAGTTACTGTTGTTGATTTTGAGAGTCCCAAAGATCTCATCATAGTTTTCATATGGTCTTGGTTTAATTACTCCGATCTTCCATTAATTCATATGAATTGTAGCATGTCATGGTCTTTGCACAATAGCAAATTGTGTTATTGGATCCTAAATTTTATGAAACATGATTGAAAACTCACATCCAGTCACTAGAAAAGCGATGATTTTTCAGTTTAACCTACAAAACGAATGTAGCTTATAGACAACATGGTGTAGATATAGATAATATATTTTTAGTTTAACGTATTTGTCATTTTCTCACTACTTGTTGCAGGTGGTACTAGCAGGGAGATACTCCTTCTATGTGTTCCATCACTTTTGTTGCCCAAGGAATTTGGTGAATACTGTGATGTAAATGACATCAGATGTCAGAGTTGCTAGGGACTTAACATTGATTTGATAGCATACTGTGAGGGTAGGAAACACGCAAGCAGGATGGCTGTAATTCATGAAAGATGAGTCAGTATGTATTTTTAAAGTAGATTTCAGTCTCTGTTATGTTTTTACCACCTTTTTTTTTTCATCTGATTTCTGCTTACTTGAGAATCTGGGAAGAAAAATCTATTGATACCCATACCCAAAAAGCTGGTTGGCAGAACTGAGTTACTGAATTATAATACTATGAAAAGGTTTAAAATCTTCCCCAAGAGAAAGACACTTAGTAAAACTAGCATCAGTAACAGTAAAACCTTGAATTAATGCTCAAAAATCAAAATGAGTGTTACTACTTTGTTATACAAATACAAGATAAACTACCCACTTGAAGTTCAAAACAAGATTGAATAACAATAATTAATTTCTGATAGTACTTAACAGTTGGCAAATGTCAAGAGGAAAATTAAAAACCAATCTTGACTTCATCTGACAGAACAGTATATGGCTTAAGTAGAAAATGTACAAAAGTTGTGTGGTGATAACTGCATTATTTTGTACTTTACTCTTCGTGGTGCATTGCTTGAGTGGTTTATCATCCTTGCCCATCACTTGCAGTTTCTATCAATTTCATTTGTATTCATGGAAAAAGCATGGGCAGGGGGTGGTAGACACCTTTTTCCTTTCCTTTTTTGATTTCTTTTGTTTTGTTTTGTTTTAATCACCTGTTCACAGAGCAATTCTTCTTGTTCCTATCTGACATAGTAAAGAAAATACAGCCAAAGGCAAGGGCATCAACCACCCTTTTGAAGATCTCAGTAAACAATTATTTATACGACTTCAGGGAGTCTGCTTCATATTTTAAAGGGCAGAATAACCAAGCTGAGAAACACGCTTATGAAAATACATCATCCATTAACCTTATCTGCTTTCCTGACATGGGGCTGAAAAGGTTTACTGAAACCTGAGGAAGTGCTTTAGTAGAGCAGAGCTCTGTGATCCTAAGTTTTTTGGCCTATATAATTTCACTTCGGATGTGATTCCTCTTTGAAAAAAAAAGAGTAATAAAATATTAAGATAACTATCAGAAATTATGTTATTTAGAATAGTCTTCAAGGGTCAAGGTAGCATTTTAAAAAATTCTTGCAACTTTGTCTGCCTAAGTTTTTTTGTGTACACAGTAAGCTGTCTTACTAATGGAATAACATCTACAGTGCTGAAGGTATCTTGCCATCATAAAAAGTGTTTGTTGTCAGAAGCACTTTGATAAGAGGTGTTTTCCAATCTAATTGATTTTGATTCTGTCTCCTGAAGATAGTTGTCAAAAGTACTCTTTATACAAAAATTTATTGTGAACAAAGCACCACTTTCTCTAATTTTTGATTGAACTACAGATTGATTTTTATGAGACATCTTTGCACACTCTTTTCACAATTACTACCACCAATCCTACTTAGAGGCCAGGTTCTAGTGCCTTAGAAGTTAAACAGTGTGTGCACTGGTGATTACAAATGAATACAGCATTAGCTAAAAGCAACCTGTCAACGAATGGGTGGTTAAAAACATTCTGAAACCATTTGTTAGTCAAATCAAGCAGAAATAGTAACTCTTTCAGTAATATAGCCAGCTCATCTAATTAAATGTCTCTCAGCCCAACATCCGTCTTTATAATAATCTTGGTGCTTTTAGGCAATAACTGCATCATGCTTTATGTTTGAATTAATGCTGATAACCTGTGGATGACATTTGTAATGTTGATGATAAAATATCCAATCTCATCATCTTCATATTTACTGAAACAAAAGTATGTAATCCTCTAGCCATTCCTCCTCTATGATTTAAAAATTGCATGTGTCAAATCTGTACTGTACAATCTCTCTTGTTATATCCAGCCTAATCTGTATTATAGATGAGAAATATAGGATGCATATACTCTATTTCACTCAAATTATTAAAGTGGTAAAATCTACCTGATCTTGTGATGAACATAACTTCCCGTATTTTATTTCTAAATCTAATTCACATGGTAGCTATTCTTTTTGTTATCTGCCCTCAGGCTAGTGTATATTGTGCATATAAAAGGTCTTTGATCACATTTAAAAGTTTTAAAATATTTAAACTTTTAAATGCAGAAGTCATTTTTATACCTGCTTGTCGTTGGATACTGCTGGAAACCAGGGAAAAAGCAGCCTTGAAGCCTTGGGTTTTTCAGCCTGCTCAGGGACAAGAAATTATAACAGTGTTATAATCTGTTGTTGATCACAGAGCCGTACATGTCCTACGTGATGTTTTGCAGAAAGCATGTTTTCAAAGAGGTGTTGCCTTCTTGGACCAATGAGTCTTTTCTATTTTGTTTTGCACTAACTACCCTATATATAGTAGTGTTCCTTTAAATAAGGCTCTCTCTTTTGCTTTTCCATTACACGAGGAACTATGTTGCATTATTCTTTCCGCTGCTCTCCTATAGCCAAAGTGTAACACCTGCTAATCCTGAGCAGATTGGTACTCATTAGTCATTTTCAGTGACTGAAATTTCTGACACTTCTTTATATGAGAGTAGAAAAAAAAATTCTTATAAACGGTAGACCTATTTAATCGTTTTTCAGACAGGTGGTTTTGTAGTAACAGTGTATTTTCCTTTCTCAAGTCATTCATTATAACATTTTTTCCCAAAAATTATCTGAAATTCCCTCTCCATTTTCCATTCTAATTTCTTTCCAGTGTGGTCCAGTGAGATGTGCTTTCACACTAAATCTGATAATTTTTAGATAACCAGATCTGCCAGCTAGTTTCCATGGACTTTTACAATACTTTCTGTAGAACAATATAGATAAGAAGGCAATTCAGAAACTGCTGCTCTAAATTGCCCTTGTCTTACTCTCTTCCTTGAAGATGGGGCAATTAAAGATTGTGTAAGAGGCAACAAATGCTACGGGCTGAAGGATGTTACATTGTATTGACACTGTTTTCCTTAAGGCCTTTAGTTCTTGATCACATATGAAGAGGTGTAACTATTCTCAACCTCTTTGACATAGGAGCTATCTCCAACGTAATGAACTCTAGTGGGTTGTTTTAGTTCTCTTCACCTTTATAGTTCCTGTGACTAAACTGTCTCCTTCATCACTGCAGCAACACTTTCACAGAGTTGTGTGCAGTCCCCGCTCACTCTTGTTTCACATTCTTGTGGTAAGAAAATGTACAGGGTCTTGTTAGGTGTTCTTTTTTCATGAGAAAAGTCAAATCAGTGTGGAGAGGTGAAGCTAACATACAAATAATACACAGTTTACTCTATTTCCAAAGGGAAATCCTCACTGTACTTTTTAAAAAATGTGGCAAACACCAAATTGCTGTGTAGAACATATAAAGAATAAAGCAATTTTCAAATGTTAAAACTAAGATAGCTGTTCTGTTAAGAACACGAGATTCTGAAAGCATTTTGGCACCATAAAAACTCAAGGAAATTTTAATAAATGTAAGTATTTAATGAACCATACATCTCTCACACTCTAGTTCTATGGCTTTTTTGAAGAGGGCAATTTCTAATAGTAGTAGACAGTAAATAATGAAATCTGGGTCTAAGAATACTTTTCTGTTTTGAATCTGAATATGAATGTAACTGCACAGTAAAAGACTTGCTGAGGCAGGATCATCTCAATAACAGATCTGCTTCTACTAGTTTAAGATATAATTAAAAAAAAATAAATCACTCAGACAGGGTAAAAAATTACCAGCAACCTGTGTTTGCTGTTCTTGCATTGAACATGCAATTAATTATATGTTTGACCAATGAAAAATATCATATATTGTGACCTAAATTTTGTTACACTGAATTCTGGCAATTTTCCTAAAGGAGTGTATTTCAAAGGTTACACCAATCAATAGTATACAAAGTTGTAATAAAAGGCTACAAGTGATAAAAGCAAACGCATCAGCCACTATCATAGTGTGCTCTTTCTAAATGAAGCAAAAACTTCAACTGAAACCAGTGTTATAATGAGAGTGGAGCAGAAATGTGTGCACTCAATACAAGGAAGTCTAATTCTTAGGTAAACTCCATTACTTTACCTAAGTTGAACCCTTAAAAATAAGTGATTTTTTCCTATGCTTGAAATGCATCAGAGAGCTTACATAGCACAATCAATGTATTGGTGGAGCAACTGAAGCCCTGTACAAACAAGTATCAGGGTCAAGTGCAGCCTCTCACCTCTCACTGCCCTTAGTGGTTTGGGTGCCTGGGCTAAGGGTCAGTTTTCGGTGCAGCTGCCTGTCCTTGTACCAGAGAGGCATGTGAAGAGCATTGTAAGAAAGAGTTAGGAGAAGCAATGACTTCTCCTTTGTTTTCAGACTTCTCATCTTTGAGCTACACTGCAGCTTGGCCAGTGTCTGGCAATGTGCCTCACTAATTCAAGCCCTGACCCACTGATTTAATCTTCTGGCTTGATCTGCTACCTGTCTTATTGCCAGATTGGCTGATGGTGCAGAGTAGCAGATGGGCATGGCTCATCTTGCTTGGTATTGTGGAACTTATCAGTGAGTTTCATGCCCTGCCTGCCTTGATTCACTCTAGCTTCCCTGGAACTCTTCCCTTACAGAGCAGCCCATTCTTGCTGTTCCGTGGCAATAGCTTTCTGAAAAGGGAACCATTAAAACCAGGTGAGAACTGCATCAATCCTCAAGTTTCATGGCATCCATCAGATGGGAAAACATTTGAGAATGGCATAAGTGCAAGATAATATTTTCTTGGTCTACTTTCCAAACATCAGTATTTTAAGAAATTCTTGACTGAGACGGTGCAGTCATCTTTATTTTGCCTGTAGTTTTTCTACTCTGTTTTGAACTGTCCTCTGCTTTACATTCCCCTGTCTTGCTCTAAACCCCGAAGTGATCTTTATAGTGGAAAAGCATGAGGAAGTACTTCCTTTTGTTTTGGCCCTGCTACCTCGTGGTAGCAATTAATTAATTTTACCTCTGTGCTGCAAGAACAATACCTACTCATTGCTGGTGCCAGTTTATCACACTATTAAAAGCTTGTATTTTACTAGCCCTTAGCTGTCCTCTTCCAAGACCTTTTTACCCTCTGATTCTTTGAGATGAGATAGAAAGAAATACATGCTGTATTCAAACGTGAGGCAACATGCAGATGTGTAGTGGCAATTGTTACTTTCAAAATCTTTGATTCTTACTTCATTCTATAATAAGTCTTAGCATTCTTCTTGCCTGTTTTTATCAGCTTTTAAATGCTGAGCTGTTACCTACAGGAAGTTTTCCATGACAACTTTCCAAGGGAATAACTAATTTGTTGCCCTTTTTTGTGTAGTAATAGAGCTATATTTTTTTTTCAGAAGCTTTTTAGTACTTGAATAACTTCTACAAATCACAAAACAAGTTCTTCCATTCTATACAAATTCTATTTATAATTTTCCAGCAAATCCACTTGACAGCACATTGAAATTAGTTCTATTGCAGAGAAATAGCAAATTGCTCGCGGGGTTTAATATTAAAGGAGGAGTGGGCCATTCAGGCATAAATCAGAGAAATCTATTAGAGCTAGGACTCATGTAGTTTCAAACTTCAGGAGAACAATGGTTTACTCATTGCACTGAGAGTGTGAACTTCTCTGATAAGAAGGTTTCCTATGTTCCCAACAGAATTCCACAGTTTTTCCTTAAACATTTCCACTGTTTTTTTCATATGAAGACAATTTTTTGTTTCTTTCTTCCTAAGTTTCATCTCTTAGCTTTGTATCTGTGCTGAAATCTGGGGACTGTATTTATAAGAGAAGATATAAAGGTAATTGTTTTGAATTATCCCTTATTCATTTGATCATTAAACAGGAGGATGACAGGAAGCATCATTGAGAAAACCTCTTAGGCTGAAAAAGAAATCGTCCTGTCCTCTAAACTGGAAGATATTTACTTACATTAGTACTGGCCTTAAAATTTTGCTGTCAATTTTCAGGTAAGAGGCCAAGGTCCAGCTGATACATGGCAGGAAACAACTTCCAAGCAACACTCTAAAGATTTGAATGAAAGAGCGTACAATTTATCTAGAGGTAGTGCCATCCTGTTGTCCTGGTATTGGTTCCTACAGTACCATCCAAATCCATTGGGATCTAGTCATTATCCCTCCAACAAAGGAAAAGATAAATCCTTCATGATGAGAGAAATGGGGCATCCATGAAAGCTGTGCTGTATTATCTTCTGGCTAACTGGCTTCTTAAAGCTGGGGCCAGGCAAGAAATTAATGTGGGTATACTGAGAGGTTGCATGCCTAGTTTCACCCTGCAGAAAATCTCTTGGAGGTAGAGGTGGCTTTTCACCACACCTGAGTTTATCTCAGAATCAGTTGTTTGCCTCCTCTTCCAACAGCACTGCTAAAATGGTACCAAGCCCTGTAGGTTTGGTTTTTCTTTTGCTTTCTTAGTCTGTCTGATCTAATCAGCCTCCAAGAGAGAAGTTATTTGAGGTTTTTCCTCTGTATGGGGTCCTTTATATGCTACAGTTTTAGCATGTCCCTGAAAAAGCCCCACTACATAATGGTTTGCTTTACACTAAAAATAATCTAAAAAATAAAAAAAAAAATTAAGGAGGCAGTTTAATTTTCCCCACTAAGTAGAGCACTTAGCATGATCTCACTTGTTTAAGGTAATTGTAGGCATGGTGCCTATTCAGCTTCTTCCTTCTTTAGAAAGGCTATAAATTAATTCAAAGATAAAAATGTACTGCAGTTACATATAATGGATACTTAACACAGAATCCTTAGTATATTTTTACATTTTTCAAGTTCTGTAACTCTCAACCCTCCATTCCAATGTCTTATCCTATATCTAACAAAAGTTGGTTGTGGTAGCTGAAAATGTTCATAATGTAATGTGGTCTTGGGATACTCATCTGTCTCTCTTTACTATATTCTGTGTGATGTGCTCTAATGTAAGTCTCAATCTTTCTTCAAAGCAGAGGGTAGTCAAGTGAGCTCTTTCTTTCTTCACTGAAGAGGGGAAAGAAGAGACCTGATTTTTTGTGTCTGCACAAAAAATGGCTCTGCCTTACAGTAAGGGATAACTTGGTGAACTAGATTTACATATTGCTATTAAAAAGATAACCATATCTGTAGTGTACAAAGGAGTAAATGTAAAAAAAGGCAGGGGACGGTAAAGGAGGAGGGAGGTGCAGGTGGCAAAAAAAAAAGGTTATTCTGGATCTACTAAATTCTTAAAGGTGAATTTAACCTTTTAGGCTTATACAACGAGGTTGCCCATTCCAGCTGCAGATTTTTCTATTTAAAACTCTATTGCTGGAATAAAAATCAGGTTATATGTGAATGTTATATACTAGGAACTGGACAGAAGAGAAAGCTCACCTTTTCAGTGAGCTTTCAGTGAGTAGTCGGGAGGTGGTTGCACAGCCAGCATCTGGAAAAATTGGACACCTATATATGGGTTACAGACCTTATTGCAGACTCCACCTGTGATCAGAGTCTGCAAGATGAGCTGGGTGCTTGATGTCGCAGCTGTTCATCACTGCTCTGTTCCTCCAACCCTTCCTTTGCCATGCCAGGGCACCATGCCTATCAGCTTCCTCCAGCATGCTGCCATGCCAAAATGAATGTCACCTGATCACCTCAAAGTGCTGTATTGCAGTGAGATGTATGTCTCACACAAGGGAAGAATTACCCACAGGTTTGTTGCTTAAACGTTGCTACGGAGGATGCCCTGTTTAAAGTACAGCATTGGTACACCTTAGACAACAGTGGGAAATTGAGATATTTTAAATGCTTGGTTTGAACATTTGCACTCAGGACACCTTGTTGGAGAGCCCCACAGCGTAAGGCTACTGCAGCAGCAGCACCAGAATGGCCAGTGGGCATCCTATGGCTCCTAATCCTGTTCATAGTTGTAAGATGGAAATGAAACCCATGCCTATGCATTACATTACAGTCCTAAATTTCATTAGAACAGCATATTTGGGAGTTGATGTGAGATGCTTTGACATCATCTACATTTCACGATTTTGTTGCAAGTGTTCTGCTGTAGGAAGTTTCCAGAAGATGGCAGAAATTAAAATGTATTAGGATATGAGAGTAACAAATCATGACAGCCCAAGCAGAGGTCAAAATGAGGCACTGACATTTTAAAGCATATGTTCACATATTTTGAATATTTCTTGTGAGTAATAAAACTGAGATACTTATCCCTGCTGTCTGCTAATGATCTTGCTGTATTTTTTCATGAGGATAGCATAATGAAGCTATGTGCCTTAACTCCAGTAACTCTTACCTATCATTCTTATTTCCCCATGTGTATTTCAGTAGTCTGAAGCATCTTTTCTACTTTCAGTTCTTTATCTGTAATTTTCATTGCAGGTAAAATTAATCATGCATCCTGGGCTTTACTAAGCAGTCAAAACTTGACAGCACATGCTACATCGTTTTCATTCAATTAAATCCCACTGAGAGCCTTGGTGCAAAATATGTGACCTCATGTTTCACTGTTGGGTAACTGAAGGATTCTCAAATAGTAACTTTTTATGACCCTATTATACTTCTAATCTAGCAGGAATTTTGGCTCACATGAGGCCTATACATTGCAAAAGGGTCACAAATTTTGTTGGAGTGGAAGACTCTCACCTGAGTATCTTCCAGGATTTAAAAGTAAAAAAAAAGCTTCTTTTCCAACCTATGAGGAATATAACTACAGGTCTTAGTAAGTTTTAGAAAACATATGTAGATTTATTAATGGAAATAAACAGCAAGGGTAATAACGTACCTAAACAGCAAAAGGAAGTCTAAGGAAGATGTAGGCCTATTACTGAATGGGGCAGGAAAATGAGAGACAAGTAACATGGAACAGGCTGAAGTACTGAACACCTTTTTGTCTTAGTCTTGGCCAGTAAAACTGGGCTTCTTGGAACAGGGACCTGGAACAAGCAAGGCTTACTCTTTGTGGTGGAAGAGAAGTTTTAAGAAGCACTTCCAACAAGATGGACATACATAAGTCTATGGAGCCTGATGGGTTTGTACCCACAAATGCTGAGAGAATGAGCTGATACCTTTGCAAGGCCAGCATCAATCATCTTTGAAAAGTTGTGGCAACTGGGAGAAGTTCCAGAAGACTGGAAGAGAGCAAATTCCCCTCCTATCTTCAGGAAAAACAAGGAAAAAAAAATCCATGGGAATACAGGCTGGTGAGCCTCATCCCAGCACCTGGAAAGGAACCATTTCTAAGAACAGGAAGAACACAAGGTTGATTCAGGGTAGTCAGCACAGATTTATGAAGAGAAAGTCATACATAATCAACCTAAAGCCTCCTACAATAAGTTGATTGGATTGGTGGGCAAGGGGGTGGGGCCACTGTATGTTCTTTACCTTGCCTTCAATAAAGCTTTTGGCACTGTCTCCCATGTCATCGTCACAGAGCAGCTGAAAAAATGCAGTTGTTAAGTGAATAGTGAGGCTGTTTAAAAAACAGTTGAAGGGCTGGGCCCAGTTGTTGTGATCAGTGGCACAAAGTCCAATTGAAGGCAAGTGGCTAGTGAGACTTGACTGAGACCCCAGGTATCAATAATGAAGCCAATACTGTATAATATTTTCCTTAGTGGAACAAAGTGCACCACGAACAACTTTGAAGATGATTCATGGCTGGGAAGAGCAAATACATGACATACCAGAGTGTTCTACTGACATCAGAAGAAACATGAGAAGGCTGGAGAAAGGGGCTGGCAGGATTGTCCTGCAGTTCAGTAAAGATGAATGAAAAATCCTGAACCTGGGATAAACTATCCCATGCACCTGTACAAGCTGGAGACTGACCAGCTGGAAAGCAGCTTGACAGAAAAGGCCCTGGTGGCTGTGGTGCACACCAAGCTCACCATCAATTGGCAATGTATGCTCATGGCAAAGTCAGTGGTATCCTGGGGTGCATTAGGAAAAGCATTGCCAGAAGGATGGGGGATGTGATCCTGCCCCTCTATTTAACCTTATGAAGCCACAACTGGAGTGCTGTGCCCAGTTTCAGTTCCCAGTACAAGAGACAGAGAAATTAACTTCTTGGAGAGAGTCCAGAAAAAGCACCACTAATGTGATTAAGGGTCTGGAACATCTCTCCAGTGAGGAGATTGTAAAAGAGCTGGGACTTCAGCCTGGAGAAAAGAAAGCTTGCAGCAGGTGGGATAAGAAAGTTCTTTCAGAACAGAATTCTCTTTGTCTGTCTTTTTCTATTCACTAATATTCTTTCTCCTTCTCTTGTGTGACAAACTTCCTTTTCCTACATCACAGATTTTTTAATTTAAACCAGATAATACCTAATATTTCTGACGATTTTATGATTCTTTCTTCAGAATTCTAGGAAACAGTTTTTTTCTGGGCTTCTAGTTTTGAGTGATGTTTGTAGCAAACTGGAAACAGTGTATTCCTCTGTCTGTGAGGACTGTCATTATCTTGTAAACCACACTCAGTTTTGCACAGAAATTGGTAGCATTTTGTCCTCTTCAACTATAATCCAGGAACAGCTTATTTGTATAGCACTCCTATTTATAATATATATTGCTTAGAAATAATTTATCTTTGTGGCCAAGCAAATTGCAGTATAATTTCACTGCTCTTGCATAGACCTTTCCCATGTTTATCACAGTGATTTCTGAGTTACAATCTCTCCAATATAAATAATGCATTAGTTCATAATTTAAATGTGACCTATCTTTGCAAGACTGGTGACTCACTATAAAGATCTTTTTTAGTAGCTTCAAAACTTCAAGCAGATTTTGGTAACTGATTTATCTCCTCTGATCTGTAACATGTTGTGAAGGTTTCGCTTTTATATGTTTGACAGTGCTGTGGGGACCAAAACTGCTAAGACTCCCTTAGTATGAAAGGAAGTGGCTCACCAGAGAATCAGGCTCCAAACTGGGCTCTGCTAGAATATCATGCTCTAAAATCAGGAGCCTAGCATTGTAATTACAAGATAGGTTTTCTTCAGAGGAAAAGATGATTGACATAGTTCATTTCCACTTCTGTAGTCCTGGTAATGTTGATTCTAACAGTTTGTAAAGTATCAAGATTTAAACTCCATTGTCAAAATAAACATCTAAAAACATAGAATTAAAGCCATTGCAGGGGCAAAGGAAAAAAGCTGCACATTTCTTAAACTGTATTTGTTATCAAATGACACCAGTAAGGTCATATTAATTCTCTGCTGTCACTAAATAGGTATTTTTCACAGAGACCATGCTGCACAAATAGACAAATGAAAGGAAGCTACATCCATTGAATTGATATCACTTAAGAGCTCTAAATGAGACAGTGAATCTATGTATCCAGTAACATTCTCTGGTTTGAAGGAAAGATTTTGCATCCATCTTTCCCACTAACTGACAAGTGCAAAATGAAAGAGGAAGAAGATCAGTGAAAGATGAGATAAATTTAGGGTAAACCATTACTTTTTTGGAAGATATCTGGACCCTTGTTTTTTAGCACAATGTAAATTCTGTAAATCCAGAGCATATACTCTTAAAGGGCTTTCAAATTACCTGCATAATGGCCCCACAAGCCCTCATGGAGGACCAAAAGGCATTCTGTGGGCTACATTGCATTTATTCTATACCAAACATTCACACTTCAAGTTTCAGCTATACATCTATATATGAAAAGGCAAAGAATTATGTTTTCACATAATGGCATTATTTCCAATTGCATCCACTTTTTGTTTATCAGACATACATGAACTTGGTATTTGTGCAGTAACGGGTGGAATTTTGTCAAGACCTAAATAATACAAAACTCCTTCTTACTGCATAGTTAGATATATTCTTCAGCATTTGTCTAGAAAAATATCTCTTTGAATGAATCAAGCAGCACAGTCACAATATAACTCTCTGTTGAGAGGCATATGCAGTAGTATTCCTCAGTAAAATGAATATACATCTAGCAATCTTGAATTTTCTCCGTTTTTGGATCATTCCCATACCATTTTTTAAATTCTCAATAAAACATTAATTATTATGCTTTACACACCATCAAGAGCAGTAGAATTCTGTTTTCCAAATTTTTTAGTGGCAATTTTAGTTTGACCCTGTTGCCATTAAACACTACTATAGAATATTCTATAAGTAAGAGAGAACAATTATTTGCTTTTCATATAACTTGAAGAAATACATTATATATTTAAAGTATTAAGATGGAAATCACTATTCACAAATAAGCAGCTATGAGTTTCAAGGGTCTTTCCATTTTTAGGGGAAAAGTCACAAAGTCTTTAAGTTATTCTAATAAGTTATTTGGGAGTATCACTAATAGTATCTTGAGAATGTGATTATATTTTTTGGCAAGTTTGATGTGGCATCTGATAGACTGGAAGAAAGTCACACAGGCTACTACTTTCACATCTGGTTCACTTTCCATTGCTCCTTATTTTTAACTCCTAGAGAAATACATATATTGAGTTATTAAATCTTAGTTTACTATATTTCTGAGACGAAGTTTTGAATTTCTTATCCATTGATGCTGGGCTCCATTAAACCATGACAAATTCTTCTTAACTGGGTTTACATAACTTGGTCAAATCCCAGATTTCTAAGGTGAAGAGCCATCCACCAAAAGTCTGGGTTTAAGGAAGTCTAAGAATTAAGTACAGACTGTTCAGAAGATCTTATTTAATTTGATGCTGATTTAAATATAATTAATTACATAATTTTACATTGTAAAATGTAAATAATGGCTGCACTGTGCCGCTGTATGAAATTACTTTTTATAGCATTAATTCTACATCTGAACACTGGAGAGAAAAAAAAGTATCTTTCCATTAAACACTGAAACATAAAGTTGTTATAAGGAAGAGAAGAAGATTTTTTTTTTCGAAGTTGGAACATTTCCTTTTGCTTTGGACTGTTTTCTGAGTTACCGTTTATAAATTTTGTCTATTTGTCTTTTTAGCTTTGCTTTGCAGAGCAGGAGGCAGGTCCTTCTTTATCAAAAAACAGGATCCACAGACACCTATCAGGATGCCTATCTCTTCTGGCAATGCTTTACAGGGTGACTATGGATTCCACACAAGGCTTCCAAAGCTTTATTGACTTATTCCTGTTGGATTAATTCATGTGAACTATAGTTTAATTTCTCCAGATCAGATTTTTAAATGCTGAATCATGGGTTTTTGCTTCGTTTCATGATCCAGAAACACTTTTTCTAACTACAGCAGAGCATTAGTACACAGGCTACAGCCTAAGCATTAGCATTGTAAGGATTACTTGCTCCTTTAGTGCAAGGACATAAGTAAATTATACATCCTGACATGAGTATAATCTACATATGACATCCTGTAGATGCAAACATTCGATGACATTATAAAATTTGGGGTTCCATAAAGGTTTTTATGATATTATTCAGGATTCCTTTTCTGACCAGAAATATTCATTGCAGTGAGAGATAGAAAGACAAGATGATATGAGAGTAAAGCAGACTTAAAATAACATGCCAAGTTGCCTGGTATTGTAGGTAAAGTGGGGGAAAAAGAGACATATCCTTGTGTGTGGTTCCAGACCAGAACTTACTGCAACTAAGACTTTTTGTTACAGCTCACCATGTATTTTATTTTGTAAGTACAAGTCAGCATAATCATGACTGAACATCTGGGATACCCCTTCTCTGCATCAATCACTCTTGCGTTATCTATTAAATGTAGATCTTCCAGAAAAGAGGGAAGAGCTTCAAGGCTCTTGATGTCAGCAATTCAATAGGAAGACTTGAGCAGAGAAAGATGTTGCTTCAGCTTTTTTTCCCAATCTCTCATCTAACAGGGAGATGAAGCAGTCAGAATTTCTGACATGATTTTAACAAGCTAAAGTTAAGGGACCAGCTTATACTAAACAAAACAAAGCTTTAGAAGAAAAAAATGTATATCATATAGCTGGCATTTTGAAATAGTTAAACAATGAAAAGATATATCATTTTTGCAGCAGTGCCCATGACTGCATTCCTCTTTTGTGCATATGGCACCATATCCCTTTGAATATAAGGTAAATGGAAGGCATTAGCAGATTTCCATTAGTCAATCAAAACACCTTGGGTTTAAAGAGAGTAAGTATCAAAAAGAGATAAAATAAAATCTTTTTCAGTGCCAGTATGCAAGTGCAAGTATCTTGACATGATGAGTTGATTACATTGTTTCATGCTTCCCAAAACAGTAATTTTATTGGCACTTGAGGTTACAGTAGTTCATCTCTTCCTGTCCTTGGAGTCTGTTTTCTTTTTTTATTGTTTTAAGCAGCTCTCTAATTTCTGTTTTTCAAGTAGTTGGAAATACTTCCCCCAACAGTTCTCACAACTGTGATTAACAATTTTTTCTTCTCCCTTACTTTTATCTTCTACATACAGTGTCTCTCAGTATCTGCTTTTCATTTTTCAGTTTAAATTCCTTTCTTAGCATTGATGCAGCCAACAGTGCACAACCAGTTTAGATTGCTCCCATATCAGATCTGCTGAATTTCAGGCTAACTTCTTATTCCCAGTTCAACTGTCAGTGCAGCTATCAAAGTTTGCAGAGGTTCTTTCAATAGTTTTCGTGCATAATGCCCTACTCAATAGCTCCCAATCCATTTTTCCCTCAGGAAAATATTTGGAAGAATACTTTTAATTTGAAACAGAGGGTTGGAAAGTATTATTGTCCTGACCCATCCATATAGTATATTTTAAATCACATTTCAAAATGAAAAATTATTTTAAACTAAAAAAGGAAGTCTTCATTTTGAACATGTTATTATATTGAATTATATGAACTTGAATGTGTTTTCAGCATTTTTCAAGTTGAGATGTTAATCAAATCTGGCCCTTTCCTCTGAAGAATCTCTTTCAAGAATTGTCAAAGATTTAATGACAAAATGTCTGGAAAGGGAAAGCAAAAGCAAAATATTGTGTAGGGATTCTTTTCTTATTTTCCTCTTCTATTTAAAGAAAAACCTCTAAAACTATCTACCAGCCTGTCCTTACTCACCTGGAATACTAAGTGCATGAGCTACTTCAGAACCAATGCTTGGCAGTATGCTACTATTTATTTTTGTTCTGGC
The DNA here is from genome assembly GCA_030060385.1 of Muscicapa striata striata. Taxonomy (NCBI): domain Eukaryota; kingdom Metazoa; phylum Chordata; class Aves; order Passeriformes; family Muscicapidae; genus Muscicapa; species Muscicapa striata. Next base: position 1,504,391 of record JAREIS010000101.1, read on the forward strand.
TTATGCTTTGTTTGCTGAATTTCTGGTGTAAAATTTGTAACAGAAATATAAACTCTTGAGAAATCAAAGCTTATAATAAACTGAAATACTGACAGACCCTGAACTATAGTTCCCAAATTGCAGGCTTGAAATGCAGAAAAACAGAATCAAGGCCCTCTAAAGTACTCCAAATTATAGTCTATCAATTGTTCTATAGGGCAATCACAAGCCTATTTTGGTAGAATAATAGAATCCCATCAATGTGCTATTTGTAACTAAAATTAGGCATACCTAGGTCATGTCATTACATTTTTTACAGTCAAGTCCATGTTATTAGAACTGTTGCATCCTCAGTTATATTTTCCTTAAAACAAGTTTGCTCTAAACATGATTTTTTTCTTGAAAGGACTTCCACATTCAGAAGCCTGAAATTGTCATCATTTTTGGAAAAAGCATGTGTATATGTTTATGCACATTGAATATAGGTGTGAGAATAGAAACGCACCTGTGTGCATGCACTCTCACCTACTTATTGCTTCAACAGGAAGCCTCCTGGCTCCAAAGTAGCTCATTGCACAACTTCAGGGTAATAAATGAATTGTTTATTACTTACAGTACATATCTGTTTTCAGCAAATTGGAAATGAATTGAATAATAGGTTGTGAGTAGAGCACTGTATTAGTACATTTATCACAGAGCTGTGACTGCACTGCAGCAGAGCTGCAAATTCATTGGCACATCTGTGCTTTTCATGTCTTTAGACTAGAACACTTATTATATTACAATTTATAAAATGTTTTAGGGCTTCTATAAAGGAATAAAATACTGATGTGCATGAAGGACAGAGATAAAAGACAGAGGAATAAGTCAGCTTAACCTATATGCTCCATGTTTTATACATGATTTTTTAGCTGAGCATATTGCTGTTTCTTGTAGATGGCAAAATTGTCAGAGGAAAAAAAAAAGCAGATTGTGTAGATTTTAGCATATGCTCTGTGTTAATTGGGAGAAGAATAGAGCAGTGCAAAAAGATAACTAATTTCTGTGTTACTGTTTATTGCTATTGTTGTTCATGATGACTGCAATGATAGGGAGGAGGAAATTCCATCATGATAATATCTTATGCAAATATAAATTAACCCCTTTTTTCTGATCCAAAAATCTTGCAAAGTAAAGAGATGAGAAATGGGAACAGATAAGGTGGAAAGTGTTACGAGTAAATGTGCACATTACATTGCCTTTAACCAATTATGAAATATAATTAAGCTTTTTGACTCTATGGGTCAGCTCAGGGAGAGTGTTCCATGTGAAGTAAATAATGTGTGAATTCTGTCTACATCTGATTCATTCATGATTGATCCAAGTCAAATTTAAATTAATGACTCAGAGGGCCTAGTCTATATGTCCTTGCCAATATTGAGCAAACTAGGAGTTGGCAAGGATGTACTGCAGGAAAAACACGCTGACCTCAGCTCTTATAGTAGAGTGGGATAACTAAAGTTGGTTTATTTTACTCTACCAAGAAGTAAAAAAGATCTGAGTTTCTCTCAGAGGCATGAGAAATTAGTATCTTTGACTTATTTTTTTATACTAGAGATTTAATAATGAAGCTGGCATTTATACCAGTTGTCATTAATAAATGCCTCAGAAAAAATTCACATTTGCTTCCATCTCACATATGCTTTATTGTATAGATTGTGTGTCTTGTTTTACTGCCAAGACTGTTTATGTTTTGAAGGGGAAAGCCTGGCTTACTGTTTAGACAGAAAATGTTTTCTGCAACACTTACAGAACATACTCCTCTGATTACATGGTTACTGGAACAATACACTGGAATTAAATGTTTATAATCTGAATGGTTATGCAAGATCCATGGTTTCTGTCAAGACATTCAGACTTAACTCTGTCATCAAATTGGTATTTTTAAGATAAATGGTTCCTGAAGGAAGCTTCCAGGATGTCTCTATCACAGTGAAGAAGGTAGCCAAAATCCTAATAGTAATGATAGCAAAGAGTAAAACAATAGTAATTGTAACAATTTTTATAAGGTGGTTTACATGAATAAAATCAAAATCAAAAGTTAGTCATACCATGCAAGTAAAAAGGCCACTTGCTGTAGTGATTATTTTTAGGACTGCCACTACTGTTCAGTATTTTTAAACAAAGTCATTAAGGCAATGTGCACTTTGCAAGATCAACATCACTTAAGTAGTACCAAATCATGCTTTACCTCAAGTTTCCTTTAAACCACAATTCCATAACAACTGGGACATTGACTTTCTATATGTCCAATCCAAAACCTACCAGTTACAAATACAACTCCATCTCATCATGACATAGCCAGATTAGGATGCTCAGCCAAGACTGTACTCAGTCTTACATAGTACCTGATGGCTACTGTACATAGTAGCTGGTGGCATCTAATAGCTTCATGACCATCAAGGTAATTCATATGCTCTACATTTGCCAAGCAAGAAATCTTTAATGAGTTGTGCTTTTTGCATATGATGCAGCAAAACTTTTGTCACCTATTTGAAGATCAACGTGAGATCATTGTTGTCCCTGATTGAGGCAGACCATCAAAACAAGTAATGCAACATATTAACATCCTCTATGTTTTGCACCAAAGAGTGGAGAAGTATCTTAGCCAAAGGTTATGACAATCCACATCCAGGTTTGACTGACACAGCAAGAGGCTTTTAATAAAAAATCATCTATCATTATTATACTCATCTTTATTACTGAGTAATTCTTTACATTATGAGAAGAAACATAAAGATTTCTAATTATCAGGTTTTTTATTCCCCAAAATATAAATTTAGGAGTAATCTCATTTAAAACATAGCTCTATAAATTATGTATTTGTAATTCAAAGCATGATCAGTTGTGTTTATTAACAGGAAATATTGTAATCACTGTTGTGTATTATATAGGCTGTTCACTGATCCACGTGCTCTGACAATTACAATCTACTAAAAAATAAGAGCGACTTTCTTCAAATGTCTAACTTGGATTATAAAGTTGACATCATAAAATCTCAGGAGCTGTATTTAATTAAAGCTGAAAAAAGGAAGAAATAATAAAGAATTAACTAGATACCAAATAATCTATTCTATGGTTTGTTCTCAGGCACAGCCTACTTTACTTATCTGAAGCAGCAAAAGAGAGGTGATTAGATGAATACAAAACTAATCCAGTCAGATTTTGAACAGGGCAATACTTGGAAAGTTTTAAAAATTTCTTCAGAAACTTAGTAATTAAAACCCATGAGATTCTTCTGGATAGTCTCAGCACTTAACACATATTCTCAAATCCCCAGGAGGTCTGAGCTGTGCCAACATGGCACAGTTAGGTTAGTGAATAACTGCCATTCCTGCATGTTTGTTCAAATAATAAACTCAAACACACCAGTCCACAAATAATTGTTATACAGAGTAACTTTCATCTATTCTAGAGAGGCTTAACCTGGTTAATGACTAGGCAAAGGTCTTCACAAGGTAGTAGAAAAAGTTAAAAACAAACCCCTAGGAGACAAATAATATTTTGTAACTTGCCTTTTATAAAAGTCTATTCTTGTTTTGTTTCAACTCATTTAACTGGCTTAAAATAGATGCAAATGTTCTTATTTACACCAGCTGAACACCTAAACCCAAGTTTTCTGGCTAAAACATTGTGCAACAGAAGTTTTTTTTATCTTGCCTGATTAGTTAATTTTATCAATTTCTGGGTTTATTATCTACCTCTGTAAGTTTATCATAGCACACTCTAGTTTGCAGCTTTTGGACTAGATGTAGCCTATGGGTCATTTACACCCACTTTATCCTGATGTTCCCACTCCCTGCCCTGCCCCCCTCCAGAGGAGTAAGCGCTGCCGAATACACCATTTCCTCCTGCTTCAATTCCAAACAGACCTAGTCTCCTGTCGGCATGAAACAATTGGTAGGAACTGACAGAAGGGATTACAGGGCTGTGAAATTCCCTCTTGTTAACTGCTGCTGGAGATTCATCCTCCCCTGATTTGCTTCAGCAGAAGTGGCAGCAGTTAGAGCTGGACAAAAGTAGCTTTTCAGCCATCAGACACCGTAGAGCCTAGGTTATGTATAACATACAGGTACGGGAAACTGTCTGCAACAGATGCAGAAAAATGGCTTATCCAGCTCCTGCAGTTGCTGAAGTGGAACCGTCATGATTTAATTCTAAGGAACTAATTTATGATGTGATCTGAAAATTAAGAACAGTAGAAAAGAAAGGAAAAAATAGTCTCTACATTGTTGTGCACAAAATTCAAGTATCATTTCATATTTTACAATTGTTTTTTTCTTTGTAAATCGCAATCTTTAAAAGTGCTGAGCATTTTTTTTTTTTTTTTTGATCTGGTGACAGAAAAACTTTGATAATGTTCACTAAAGAAACATGAAGGCCCTGTATTGCTGCAAGAGACAAAGAAAGGATAGGTACTCCTTTCAGGTTTATTTAGTTCTGCCATTGTTGATTATATGCATGTGTGCACAATTAGCTTAGAAGTCAGCAGGAAATTAAACTAGTTTGGGAATTATTGTGAATCTAAGTTAATTTTACAGTCCCTTCCATCTGCCCTTTGAATTGCCTTGCATAGGACTTCCAAATCCTGTTGCTGAAAATCTCAAGGTCACTTTAAGCACTTATTACCTTGTAAGAGGTAAGAAATAATCTCACAGGTAGATCAGCTGGCTTTACTTTCATTTGGGATGTTCTGAAAAACATGAACTCTCCATGGAATGGTTAATTTGAACCTAACGTTGGTACAGTAGGACTCTGCATTAGCACTGTGACTTTAATTGGATTGTCTTATTTTCAGTATACTTTTACCATGATAAGTGCAATGCCTCCTATTGCATTAAAGAGCAACATCACTGCAAACAATACATATGTTTAGAATGTTTTTGTGATTTTGTTATCAGTTTAGAGAATGGCTTTTAAATAAACAAACAGGCCTTTAGTGATTCAAGTTACCAGCTGAAAACATTTGTTGCTCCTACAAATTATTTTCTTTGTATGTTACTTTATAGATGTAATATTTCATGGTCTTCTTGAGCAGTCAGCTAATCCTGAAGAGTAAAAAAACTTTTAAATTTTTATAATGCTTTAATAGTCTTTTTGTGTGTGTGAATAAAGGAAGATGGTGACAGAACAACACACTCTAAAGGACAGCAGCATGCATTTTGAAGGATCTTTGCAAGAAAAATGATGATAAAAAAATGCAGATTTGAAGGATTTGTTTGGAGGTCTAAAAAAGGACAACTAGTGGGCAAATACTGGAAAACCACTCAAAATAAACTGATTGTGTTTAGTTCTGAGGCAGAGAAATGGACACAAAAGCAGAACAAAAACAATTTGGGAGAGAAATAAGAGGTGAGGTGTGAGCACAAGGAAGATTAGATAGGGATTTGATAATGACAAGGAAAAGATTGAATTTCATGTTAAGCATAATTCAGCCAGGTTATTTTCCTTCGTAAAAAGCTTTTAGCATTTTGTACTGCTCAACAAAAAGTCTCAAATTGTTATTATCACTGTTACATTTGAGTTCTTTTTACTACATTTGCAGGCAGTACCTATCAAATAATTTGTTGTGTGCGTGTGTTCTTTTTGACCTCTCAGGTGGAAGAGTAGTTGCACAGGTGAATGTTTTGTTTTGGTGATTTCTTGGCTTGATTGCTGCAAATGTGTATATGAAGAGCATTGATTTAGGTTGTATCCAAACACAAGCTGTATTTTGCACTTATGCTAGCAATAGGAAGTGTGAAAGGGAAGCCAGAAAAAGGAAAAGATATGGAAATTAAGGAAAGCTTTGTGTTTTACGGAATAATTGTTAGATTTTTGATGGTTTTTCAGTACTGAGGGACTTTATTTAACAGTCTGCATGTGGCCATATGGGCATTTGCCTTTCTGCACAAAACAACTTTTTATCTTTTTGCTCAAATGATCTCTAAACCTAAAAATTGGAGTCAAATGCTATACACTTTGGGCACAATATGTCTAGGCAAGTGAGTTAGTGCTTTAAATAACCATGCCCTGAGGGACACGGTCCTCTAAAAAGATTGAGGCTGTGACCTGTTGACTTACAGAGGATAAATGGCACATTTACAATATTAAAAAAAACCATAATCACATAATGAGAAAAAAGAGACTTGTGGATGATATGAAAGAAATGTTTATTGTTTCTTATGGAATATGAAAATATCCAGTTTAGAAAGGTGTCTGGAGAGATCTCTAAGCTCATTCTCCTGCCTTCAGGCAGACCCAAACATACTTAAGTCGTTCCTGATGTACATTGAGCTACTTCTGAAAATACTTTGTACCACTAATGAACCTTGCATATTTGCCCTTCCTCTGTGAACATTCCTGTTTGTAACCTTACTGTTTCCGAGAACTTTTTGTGCAATTGAAAATCAGCCATTGTTCATTTCTGCTGAATAGGCTGTGAGGATTTCTCCATGGGTCTGATATCACTCTCCTGCTTATACTAAGGTTTTGAGATACCTTTTCTTTGTCTTCTCTTTTTTTTCTTTCTTGCTGTCAATAGTATGTCTGGCTCATTTAGGACCACTGTACCACATGTGGAACAAATCAAACATGAAACCACAAAAAACCTCCAAATAAACAAAAACAAAACAAAAAATTAAAACAAACAAACCCAACAAACACCAAACAAACCCAACTAAACAACAACAACAAAAAAGCCAAATAAAATTTTTAAAAGTTCATGTTTTTGTATTATGAGATGACAGATTTAACCTGATGTAATTAAACAAATAGAGAAATCCAGATCATCAGACACCTATTAATCTGTCTTTGGCAGTTTTATTATGTTTTTGAGGAAAATCAGGAGTTATCTTGAACTAAATGCAAGGTAGAGTAGAATGCAGCAGGTGTTTATCAACAGTGGATTGCTCAGGATTAACCTGATTTCCTTCTCTGATAAAGAACAGTACTTTTTGTCTCGGACAAGAGAAAAGTGATAGTTCTATTTGACGTCAATAAAATATTTTATATATTGTAATGATGGAAATTATTGGCTAAACCAGGAAAGATGGGGTTTGAGAGAGGAATGACAGAGTAAGTTGTGAACTGTCAAATGGAATTGCCTCTGAATTTATACTGATGGGCTAATGGCTGGCTGGGAGATGAGAGTTGCTCAGAGATCAGTGCCAGAGAAAATCCTATTTAATGCTTCAACCTTGGCTCAAAATTAGGAATATCTTGATGAAACATGCTGATGACCCAGCTTCAGCCGAGAAAAAAACCCTGAATTATTTAAATAACACAATGGAAATTAAAGTACAGAAAATGCTGTTGAAAACAGTAGCAAGATTTTCTGTATGCATTGGAAGTCATTGATTGGAAGTGATGAAAAGAAGGTATTTAACACATTGAGCAATCTCAGGATGACTTTGAGCCACTATTCTTTGGTAGTCAGCAAAATGCTATATATCAATAAAAATAATTTCAGTAAAAAAATCCAAAAATTTTGATCAACTCTGAAATCACAAAATACTGATAAGACCTCCTCTAGAACACTCAGCAAAATGTAAGTGCAAACAGGAGCAGAGTTACAAGGAAGAACTGTGGAAAACATCTATTCCAACAGGAAACTTCATCTCACAAAACTAAAAACTGAAAGAAATTATGATTGCTCTCTGCAAAGTATTGAGATGTAAATCCAAAAGGAAAACAAAGACTGTTTGATAAACAAATCAAAGTTTACAAATAAAATACTGAACCAAACAGCATCTGTAAACTCCTTATGGATAAATTTGGGGGTGGAAATTAAAAGATAGTGTATCATACTTGAAGGGATGAAGTTCTAGACTTTCCTTTCAGAAGGAGCCATAAAGCAAGAAAGTTCTCAAAATGGAGTCTGCAACATTTTGCAAGTTTTTGAATTTAGGTATCCACAGTGGAAGGAGACGCAACTTGGTGATAAGGAACTTGCTTGCAGTTCTGTTTTGTGATAGTTTCTAACTTCTGAGCCTTGTTTAGAAGGGAAGTGCTGTTTTCAAGGTGTGGTTTGGTTTGGTTTGGTTTGGTTTGGTTTGGTTTGGTTTGGTTTGGTTTGGTTTGGTTTGGTTTGCTTTTTATGTAATCCTTTTTGTGTAGGAAGCCTTATTCCTAAAGGAGAAGAAAGAACTGAATTGCTTGGAAATGTAATCTTTTCATACAAATAATCTGCAAATCATGCATGTATTGAATTTTTTTGAGATTTTGAGTGTATATATTTTGAGTGTCTACTAAATGATGTGCATAAGGTAGATAAACAGAATGATTGTATCTGCTCAAAACACAAATTTCTTAGCAAGATGTTTGTATATTGAAAATAGTAGATTATTGTTATTCAGTAGAAATAAATGTGTTTGAAAAATAATGGAATTTACAGTGATAAAATTTATTCTTTATGATATTGTTTACTGCATTCTAACAGGGTTTTTGGTTTGTTGGTTTTTGGGGTTTTTTTGTAATTTCTACATTATGGATATCTAGAATTTCCTGTAAACTCTATTATAGTCAGTAAAGTTTGTCCAAAATGTGTATAGTTGACCATGAGATTATGTTACAGAAGTTTGCTAATGGATTTAATACAAAATAAATCTTATAATTCTATCTGATAAAATAAACTAACAGAAAAGAGGGTGAAGGGGAAACATAAGGAAATGATTCTATAGTCTGATTTAAACTTCAATGTGCACTAACATTAAAATTGTTTACTCCAGTTTTTCTAAATGCATCATCTTTAGAACAGCAAAAATGAGATGAGTAAAAAAAGAAATTTTGCAAATGCAGATCCAACCACTTCCTTCTACCGGAAGCCATTACGCTAATCCAGCCATCATACTGGAATCATAAAATTAACATCAAGGAGTTTGCTGAATATCTCTAGTTTTATGACTTAATACGCTCAATTAAATGATACAGATAAATATCTAGTTTTCATCTTTCTGAAGATTAAGTCATTTACCTCAGTTATATAGTCAGTAATGAAGTCTCTTTACTAGTTATGTTGCAATAAAAGTAAGTTATACTGCACTAAAATGTGAAACTAGTTGCAAGCATTATGTATGAGAGTTCGTATAAGTAGCTGGTAAAATTCACATAGAAAAATGTTTGGTTGTCGTTGGAAAATTACTTTTCAAGTAATGTATGTTCAAATGTAAGTGAAGAAGAGAATACAAAAGCATATCCAGATTTAGGAAATTTTGTGATTATTTTCAGCCTTGAATAAAAGTTACTTCTATGAGATTATTTTTGAAATGTCATTGCTATTTGCTTTCCCTACTCTTGTACCCAGGAGTTATGGATTCATGTAAATTGTTAATTGTTTGTATGTTTAGAAATGTGCTGTTATATGCTCTCATTTTTTTTCTGTGGTGTTGACAACAAAACTGAATAGAAGTAATCAGAAAAAGAATCTATATATTCATTTAGCTTGCCACACTTATAAAACTAAATTAATTCATTTAAACTATGTTGAAGACATAATTCATTCAACCGTGATAATTGCCCCAGGTAGTTTCACTGTATTTTACTGTGAAAAGATTTTTAAATGCTTTGTTTCTTGCTTTAGAAGAGCATTTCTTAAAGAACTACTTTTAGCTACACCAGTATTTTCTGATCTTTTTGGGAAAAAAAATGGGTAGCCTTGAGCTCTAAAGGCTGATATAGGATGTAAGACATCTATATTCTGTATATTTCGAGGTACATGTACTGGCACACACAAAACAAAAAATAATTTCTAAATGAGAGTACACAATATTCAATTCCCCAATGCATATTGTGACACAAATTATTCTTGGTTGTTAACATGCATGCCAATGCTGTTAACTGGAAATTGAGGAAATGAGAGACTGTAAGCATAGAGGAAGGACCCAAATCCTTCCAGTTTCAGTAAGTTTCTACATAGGAAATCAAAGCTTTCTTTGGGTGTTGTTTGTGAGAGTATTGTTAACTGTCACAGGAATATGATAAACTTCTGATTTATCTTGGAGATAAGAATACTTATTTTTTAATTACTGAAAAGATTCTCTTTGTCTAATAGGGGGTATCGGAGTTTTAATTTTTAATTTTTTAAAAATTAAATAATAAAAAATACAGGTTTGTCCAAAAAATGAAAGGAAGACTTCTATGTTTTTTGATCAAAAAGGCACAGCCTGTACTGAGTCTAATTTAATAAGGAAAAAAAATTTCTTTGAAATGGCATTTGAAAGCCCTTTAAAGGAAAAGAAGTTTAATAGTTTCAGAGGTGAAAGTAAATGAAAATTCCCATTTTTTTTACTATATTTGATAGGAAAGAATCTGGCCAAACTCAAATCTTTTAATTCACATTTAGATAATATTTCAAACAATAAATATATGTTCTGCTATCACTTTGGGTTTTTGCTGTTCCACTTTTTTTTTTGCATTCCTTCCAGTCTCCAGCAACAGTGTAGCTAGACAAGGAAAGCAGGCATGTGGGAGAAAGGTGAACAACTCTTGCCACAAACCTCTGTAAAGAGAAAAACTTACACGACTTTTATAACAAAGCCTATAGTTAGTTTTAGTAATGCAGCTTTACTAATTTCCTTCCATCCTAGCCAGCAAGCAACCTGTCTCCCTTTTATCCCATTGCTAGCAACAGAAAGATGAAGAGCAAACCAGGGGTGTTTTGTTTTTAAAGTTCAGTCAGTTTTGGGACTGGACTCCTTGAGGCATGACACCACCTGCACAGCAGGAGGAGGTGTGACTTGTGATGCTCTTTTGGTTTGAAAACTGAGTACCAGTCATATGTTACTTAGAACCTTGATTTGTGATGATGAATTTATTCCACCTTTAATATGCTTTTTTACTGTTTATGAAAGGGCTTCAGCAAAGCCTTGAGGAGTCTTTTATGCAGTTGTGTGTTCAGATATAAATTCTGTTAATACGCCTAAAGTAGCAAGGATTAATTACTAGACAAGGACATGATACACTGCTTGTACAGCTCAAAATTTTGCTTTGTGTAAATCTTGATGCTCATTTTGGTTTCTCTTTCTGTCTTTGCATCTCATCCTGACAGGTGTGTGCCCAACCACTGTGAACATGATGGAAAATGCACCCAGACGTGGGACAGCTTCAAGTGCACTTGCGATGGAACTAATTACAGTGGTGCCACTTGCCATAACTGTAAGCTAACTTTTTGTAGTTTCAAAATTCAAGTGGAATAGGGAAGTTTCTCATGTCTTTTGGTTGAGATAAACAAAGTCATTCTTCCTTTCTGGTTTTTAAAGATTCTCAAGCCTGCTTTGAAAGAAAGTGTTGGCTTAATCACCTTCTATATTACCTGCATCGTGATGTATTTATACAGCACTGTACTGCACCATAGTATGCATCAAAGCAGTCCAACAGCAGCTGGGTGTACTGAGCAAACACATCCTCAGCAATTGCACACAAGATACGGTTTCAAATGGAAATAGTGACTCTGCCCTAAATGGTTGGGGAGAGCTGCTGACTGCTGCTTGAGATGGTGGTTCAGGTTGTTAATCCCAAAGTGTGTTTACAGACATTATCAACCAACTTAAAATCTAATTATTTGCTCTGTGGGTATGAGTTTTTGAAATAAGAATATTTCCTATGAATACTACATGCCCTACACTATTAAAGCACAGAAAGAAGAAAGGTACTGTTGCCTTTTTATAGGTCCTGAACAATGAATACTGAGTAAGTGGCATGCATCTTCTGTTCCTCCCCTTATTTGCTAAAAAAGTGGGATTTTCATCTGCACAAAAACCTAGGACACAGAGAAAATATATCCAGTCCTTACTTTTGTTCACTTCTTTCTTTTGCCAAAAATCTCCTAATATTGAGAAGAGAGTAAAAATGCTTTTGAACAGGTGATCAGTTGAAATTTAAGCCAGGATTTATAAAGATACTAGTTTATATTACTTTACTATTTACCTTAAATACATCTATGCATAATTTTACAAAGATAATTGCAGACTTTTTTCGGTTTTAACCAAAAACCCCAAACCAATGAGAAGATTTTTGACCATTTACAGTTGTCTGGATTAAAACCAAAACCTAATTTATGGTAAAAGATTATATAAATGTAAGGGGTTTTATGTAATACCTATTAATACATTGAATGGCAAAGTTCTCTGTGATCTGGCTATTGAAAACTGTAAGAGTTAAATCTGTAAACTGTAAGAGTTAAATAGCAAATTAATTTTTATTAAAGAGAAATATTTAAGGTACCAATGCCCGTGGGAGAGATTGCATGGCAGCCCTTTTTCCAACAAGAGGGAATGTGCACAGTGATGACATGATTGTGTCTAATTTTAGGAAGAAAACACAGAATTCATATCTGTCTGTGCTCCTTTGTGGTGTGCAGACCAGCTTTTAAGACATAGCTGAACATAGTTAGCTTTCTTCTTGAGTTCCAAAGAGAAGTAGCAAGGACAAAGGGATGCCATCACTTTTCTGAAATCACGTTTATTACAAAAGGAAGAAATAATAATCCAAGGATATGTGACATTTTTCTTAATGAGATTTTCACCTGCCTTTTACGGATGAAACAGTGCAATAAGGCAAGTAAAAGTCATTGCTGAACTGCAGTACCAAAAGAGGGATTTGGAGTACAATGTGCTGTCTTTATGGAATGGATAAGGTGTATGGGATTACATATACTCTCCAGGTCATTTGGAGACACATTGTTCAAGAGCTTTTACTTTTCTAGTTCAGGCAAAGTTTCTAACTTAGATGTGTAAGCTTTAGTTTTGTTACTTTTTTTCATTTAAAGGACATAATTTTTGGTTTTACCTTGTGCTGCAATACTTTAGAAGTCTTCTTTCTTATAAAATAAGGTTGAGCGGAAAGTTATTCACTTGATAGATATCCTGTCAGAATGTGTGAAATCCTATGCCTTTCTAAAGTATCAAAGTTAATGGCACAAATATGAGAAAAAAAAAAATCCAGCATCAAGATATAGACTGAGATAACGTTAACTCTTCCTTTATTGAGCAGGTAGTAGCTGTCAGCTTTTACAGTAGTGTGTTCCAGATACAGCTGCAAATAATGAGGGTATTTGTTGAAGCTTGCCAGAGGTTGTAATCATGCTGTCCTGAGGTCTGGGACCTGAGCTTTGCTGCGCTGATGCTGACCCTACTTGTGCAGTGAGTGTGTGTATATTCAGACACACTTAGTGAGCTGCCTTTTGCTTTTGAAGTCTAAAGTCTGTTGCAGTAGCAGGATAAAATATGTGCTGGGGAAGGAGGGAAGTTGGAACCGTAGCTGTTGCATGGTATAAAAATCACTGGAAGCAATTTTAAACAGCATTGCAGATTGCATGAAAAATATAGCAGATGTTGTGATTCTGTGGAACTGGAAAGTGTTTAAGTGCAGATAGCACTTGTTCAGTACCATTTTGCTTAAAGATTATATTACTTTAAAAATTGTATTATATGCCACAGTAAAATATGTTTTTCTTTACTCCATTATGATTTTGTGGGGGGTATAACAGCATTTCTCAAAGAGGTTGGAGTCAAGACTATGTTAGTGGGGATTGTGACTCAGTAGTTGATGTTTTTAATGAGTTTGAGTTATGCTAAACTAAAAAGAACAAGATAATTCTGTGCTACTGAAGAGGTTTTTTCAGTGAATCGATTTTGCTTTGGTCAGGTAATTCAACACTTTCCTGAGCTTTTGACCTGAAACAAGGCAAAGCTTTGCGGCATTGACTGGGTTTCAGATTACAGTTTTAAGTTCCTTTGAAGTTGAAACTCAAAGACAAACTCAAGGGATGAACTCCTTGAAGTGAAGCAGAGAAAAAGGTTTGCCTGAAAACCTTATGAATCAAAATTACTTTGTTTCACACAGGTCTGGCCATAATATATCATATGATAGAGAAAACAACAGTTAGTCTTGAGATACGGAGAAATATGTGCCCTGGGGCTGAGACACAGTAGGGACTATAAACCAGAAATAAACAGTTAGAGAAAGAAAAGTTACAAATAAATAAAACTGAAATAAAAACTTTAATTCTTACTATTTCTCCAACGGTATAAATCAATTACACTTGTTTTTTATTTTAAGATTATGAAATAATTTCCCTTTTGTAATATGACACTCTTACAAGAAGGTTCTTCACGTTCAGAGATATACCAGAATCTCCAAGCTCTGGGTCCACTGTCTTGTTATTTCTCAGCTGCTTAAACTGCCAGTCAGAGGAAATGATAATTTGTGTCATAGCTGAGTCCCGGGAGCCCAATGGCAAATTAACCAAAAGTACTGAAACATTGTACTTCTCATTGCTTGTTAAATACCCTAGGAATCTACCAGATTTCTTTCAGCTAAGGGATATTCATGCCCAATAAAATGCTGTGGCCTGGCAAATATCAGACTGGAGCACTGATTTTACCATTAGGCAAGACTGAAAGATAAATGAATGTATTTACTCAAAAATAAAGATTTAAAGTCACACAACAGTTGCAAAATTATTTTAAAAATTATTTGAGTCATAATTAGCACCAAGTATCATCCTTACTAGCTTCATTGTATTATCTGTATTTTAAGCCCTGACTAATTAACTTTTGCAGCCTACACAAGGCTGGCCTTCTCATGCAGAGTTCTTAAATTGATACTTTTCTAGAGTTTATTAGTAAATTGTTCCTGAAACCTTTGAGAACAGGAACTCATTTTCCTGATTATTTTTCGCCTCCATCACTTTGCACCAGTTTATTCATCTAGTTTTACGTTGTAATAGTCTTCCTGCTGTTTACAGCTTTTTAAAACTGGGTGGTATAATTTTTAAAGTGGTATGTTTGTTGCTGTACACGCTAGGAGTCGCGTAGAATAACGACAAAGACTTCTCCAGCTGTGTGGCCAAAGAAGTGATTTATTGAAAGAGCGAACCACATTTATAGTGTGGTTCACAAGCCACAAACAGGACAGCAGTCCATTGGACAATGGAAGAAAACAATACACACATAGCATGAGAACTGTTTCTCAGTGAACATCAGGTGCTAATCTTTGTTATTAATTCCTTTCTGTTTTTCCCAAAAGTTATCATCCTGGGAAAGGCTCAGGCCAGAGCTGAGAAACTGTCTCAGCCTGGGAAAAGGTTTCCCAGCATGAGAAAGAGAAAAAGAGCTCCAAGCCTGAAAAAGCCTTGCAATTTCTGCCTGGATGGTGTCCACAGTATGTTGGCTTAACTAATGTTCATTCAAGCTTCGTTTTCTGAGATTTTTTATAATATAGATCAAAGCACACTTTCTGTAGAATCTGCATTTAAGATAAACCCAAGAAAGGACTTACAGAGTTTACCATGATGCTGATGTATCTACCTTCCACTTCCTGTATAAACTTCATTAGATTTAGGAAAAAGCCAGAAGCAACTTATTTGCCTTCTCCTAATGACTTTAAGTAACAAAAATATTCAATTTGCATTTAAAAGATTAATCATAATGGTCATAGAATCATAGAATGCTTTGACTTGGTGTTGTGGTTTATGGTAGGTTTGGTTTTTGGTTGGGGAGGGAGTCACCACTTGCAGAAGTGGTTCCCGGTGGGGCCTGGGCGGAAGCCATCAGCTGCCCAGTTTGGAAGATTGACACCTGGTTAAACCACTCAAAAGAGCTAGTCACGCCTGTGAAAAACACAACTCACTGTTTTGGGAGAATTAAAAGGTTTAATAAAAAGACAATAAGAGACATACATAAAGCAAAGGGTTAAAACGGCCGGGTGCTTGCCATGCTGCCAGGAGCACACCGCTGCTTCGGGAACGCCCCTTTAAATACGTTTCACAATCCATCCATTTGTTACTTATTCATAGACCTTCATGCATAGTCAACTGTTTCTGGGAACTGTTTAGCATGGCCACTCCTTGGGTCCGCCTTTTTAGAGCATGCGTGTTTCTTTGCTTGTGGTTTTATTCTTCTCCTTATCCCTTTTAATTTGGGTGGTGGTCCAGGCCTTTTGCAGCCGGTTGAGTGTTGATAATTGTCATGTCAGCTCCGGGGCCCCCATCACATGTTCACAGGCTGTTATCCTGACTAAAGATGTGGTTTAAGCATACTGTCTCTAAAAATCTTATGTCTAACTTTTACTATTAACAAAGACTATATCCATATAGAAATGTTATTTTAACATTATACATATAGCATTTATCCCAATACTTGCAAAGAGCCAACAACATGTCATGGATTTATAACATGCCTCTGTTATAAGCGCACATTTAAAGACGAACAAAGCCTGGGAAGGCTCTCTTGGCTTCTGGCCTTGAACAGGTAACTGTTCAAGGGGGCTGGCCCTCCTCGTGGCCTGGCAGGGCTGGGGCAGGGCTCGGCTGTGGTGCTGGCCCCTTCCCCGGAAGCCGGCTGGGTCCCGTTCGGGCAGGGCGGACGGGCTCCCTTCACCGGGCGAGCCTGCCGGTCCTTTTTCTCAGCGGTGCTGCTGGGCCGTGTCAGCCAGAGGCTGTAATTGCGCCCGGAGCAGCCATGCAGCGAGGACCAGAGCCGGGAGTGGCCACCACATGGCTAATACTGCACAGCCAAAAACTGGCACGGCCGGAGACAACTTCACATGGCACCAGCTATCTCAGCATGACTTGCAATGAGCTTGGTTTGCTTAGCTGCTTTTAGCCTGCCGTGAATGCGGACAGAAGGACAAAAGCAGAGTAGCAGCACTTTTATTTCTTTCTCCGGTGCCCTGCATGAAGGAAAAGCACAGGGTGGTGTGGGAAGCCAGTGTCACTCACCAGCAGGGACCAGCAAGACACAGCAATTCCTCGATTGCAGAGCCTGGACGAGATCAACCTTTTAATGCTGCAGATATAAAAACTGCTTCAATTGATAAAGCTTGAGAACAAATAAACCTACAATCACCAATTCTCTCCTGAATAGGGAAGAAGAAAAGGTGAAGACACATAGAGAAAACAACATGGGACTCTGAGGTCAGTAAAGAAGAAGTCAAATTCTAGATTACAGGCGATTGAGGAAGTACCTTCAATCAGGCTGTAATTTTTTTTTTTTTTTTTTTTTTTTGGTGAGGCTATGGTGAAGATATATTTGATATATTCAGACTTTGGTTTTCTCCTGGCAACTCATGGAAGTGCATTGGGGGGAGCCGACGCACCAGTACCGAAGCAAGTAGATGTTGCTATGATCTAATGAGAAATTTGAACAGAGAGAGGAGAAACTTTGCCCCAAGAATAAAAGAAGAAAACCTCTGTTCCCAGAGATGGATGAAAAGAGCTTTTGTTTTTATGCTGGGACAGCTCATCCTTAAAATAGTACCCCAGTAAGTTGACGTGACCCATGAACACAGCTGTGGAAAGGCTGCAAAAGATGGGAGGGACTTCACGGTTGCAGATTTCCAGGTGGCTGCTATTCCTGCAATTTAAAAGCCATGAGAGAACTGTTTCATGCAAAGAAATCTCCATGGCATGGCAAGAGAGACTCCTCTCTCTAAGTAGACTGAAGAAAGATTATTTTAGAGGTGGTAAACTGACTGAAATTTCCAGGTTTTGTATCTCTACGTTATCAGTGAGAAAGAAAAGAGAGTGTGGGGGAGGACAGGTGTTCTAAAAGTTTATTTTTGATTTTTCTTTTAATTTTGTTAATAAAGTTTTTCTTTATACCCTTTAAAGTTTTGAGCCTGTTTTTCCCTTTGTCCTGATGCATATCTCACAGCAGGAAACAAGTAAATAATTTTTAGTGGGTGCACTGGCATTTGGTCAGCACTAAACCCACTACAGTTGGAAGAGACCATAAAGATCTTCTAGTTCCAACTCCTGTGCCATGGACAAGGCCACCTTTCACTTGACCAAGTTGCTCAGAGCCCCTTCCAGCCTGGTCTTGAGCACCTGCAGGGATGGGACATCCACAGCTTCTCTGGGCAAGCTGTTCCAGTATCTCACAACCCTCACAGGAGAGAATTTCTTCCTAATATCCAATCTAAGCCTGCCCTCTTTGTTTAAAACCATTCCCCCTTTTCTTAATACTACATGCCTTTGCAAAAAGTCCCTCTCCAGCTCCCTTGTAGGCTCCTTTGGGGACTGAAAGTTGCTGTAAGATCTTTCCAGAGCATTCTCTTATGAAAGACAAGTTTCTCTTGTTCGTTATTTTTCTTTTATTTCACCTTCAAACATTGTCCTTGCTTTTACAGCTGTACAGATTCCTTCAAGAATATCAGACAGGAAGGTTTTTAGGAAAACCTTCAGTTAGCTCATAGGAGGGAGTAGCATCCAGATCATATCTGTTGACTGTTAGTTCTGTAAGACAGTAGGAGAAATACAACCTTACATTCTCCTCTCCCTAGTAGAGGCAGAGAATGCAAGTCTGCTGAGAAAGAACATAAAGGATTTTTACATTTTTAGACTGGTGGTTTGCTGTAAGTTTTTTCAAAAAGAACATTGGAAACAATGTGGTGATCCTTAGTTTCCTTGTAAGGGAACTTGACCTCTGAATTCTATCTTCTCACAGCTTGTTAGGAATAAATGTTACCCTATATTTTGGGACAAAAATCAAAGTTCATGATGAATAAAACTTCTTTTTAAATGATAAGTACATTAAATGTCACTGGAGTCTAATGGGCATTGATGATTTTCCAAGGAATACTGACTAACTCCAAAAAACAAAATATTGATAGAATACTGAGTTTCATATTTTCTAGAAACACACTTAGAGTATGAAACATTGTAGAAGCTGTGATAATTCTTATTGCTGGCTATTGCCAAAATTAATAGTCATCAACATAAATTTAATTCTGCATAGGCTCTGATCTTCAGCAAGGCTTCCATCAGTTAGTTGGTAATATCTGATTTTCCTGTATTTCTGTAAACAGGAAAGCAACCAGAACACTGGACTTTATATATTTAGAGTCTAGATAGGAAAGCTGGTCATGGCAGTGGTGTTCTTCTATCAGCAGTTTTGGAAATAGTTAAAAAATAAATACATAATTTGGCAAAACAATGCACTGAAATTTACTTCTGGGAAAAGAAAAAAATTAACTCCATCATTTTTCTAGTCATCTCAAACAAGAAGAGCATGGGTATCTATTTCACTGGAGGCTGGAGGAATTATGAGAATAACATTGTTATCTTTGTGATAGCAAACTGATTTATTAGAAAAAGCAGATTCCTTGCAGGTTTCACAAGCATATTAAAACATTATTTTATCAGGAAAAATACAATAAATACCTCTGTGGTCAGAAACTGTGATGCATAAGATATTCTTGTGAAAGAATGTTCTGATTCAAAGACAGGAGAAATGTTGCTTTTTAATACACTGGAAGTGGAAGATGCAACCTAGTCAGAAATGCCCTATATTTTGAGTATTTGGTATAAAACTGTGTCTTCTTCAATTGTTCTGTGGGCATTGATGTGCAGGGCTGTTACAAACTATCACCTTGTCATTTCTGAATCTTTGCCAATGAAGCTTGATGTTTTAGTAATTTAGTTTAGCAACATTTTGTGTCAACAAATCTTGGACCCCAGAATTGGACCTTTTGCAAAAAGCAGAATAGTTGATATTCTACATGCTACAGACGTGGAAGTATCTGATTTTAGCAGAGATTTAGCAGAAGTCCTGCACCCATATGACAGAACAGATCACACAAGACTGAACAATTTCTCAGCAGCAAATGAAGAATTTCCATTAGTAAACTTGTAGAAAGACAACACCAGACAGCATGGAACAGAACAAAAACATACAAAACATACAAACATATGAAACAACAACAGAACATTCTGGGTTGAGCTTCTGCAGTGGAAAGCTGACATTTAAGGCATGCAGTGGGACTCCACAGTGCTGATTAGACTTGTTCATGGCAGATAGATTGCTTGAGTTATGTGAAAGGAAGAAGAAAAAATAATATTGGGAAGCCAAACTGCTTCCTTTTAAAAACATGAAAGAGGAGCTTTCAGTAGGGCAAAATCTGAGTTGCTCCCATTTCCCCTGTCCTTCCTCATGTGTTTGGCATAATTTGCCTCATTTGGGCTGAGGGAGGACAGCAGCTGTGGAATGCAGTAATGGGAATGAGGATCTTTGTAGGGAGGTGAACTGTGAAGTTACTCTGAGGAAAGTGAGGTTAGAGAAATTATAAGAATTATTTTGACAGAGCTGGTTTATTTGGGGAGGATGGGGCTAGAGGAAATATTTGTGAAACCAGCACTGGGTACAGTGATGGGAAAAGGGTTACCAGCTCTTCTAGCACTGATATTAACAACTGTTTTGTACTAGGTGCTGTAAGAAAAGGGAATATAGTTCCTCACCCTATCGCCTCATCCTCTTGTGAGCTGATGTTTGCGTCTCCCTGGTGAAGCCTATGGTTTTTTGAATTGCTCCTTTGAGTCCCTGAATGAAGACTTGCTTGAGACCAGAGTCTAAGTAGTTTCCAGGAGGTGAATAATTCCACATTCAACCTCAGCAGTACAGATGTGTGAGCAATGATGGTCTTGGAGAAATGGGGGATGAAAAATAAGCTAAAATTTCTGGAATCTCTAGAAAGAGGCTTTTGTTTTCTTCTGCTCACAGTATCCTGAGAAAGCACTTTCAACTACTGGCTGTTCTCAGCCAGTTTTGTTGCTGTCAGTTTATTTTTCTCCTCCTCTTGCACACTCTGTATTTGAAGTAATCAGATGTTCAAATTTGATTACTTATTTTGCTTTATTCAAAATAAAAACCTTTTACAGTGTGACTTGGGTTTGCCAATTTTAATATATTCGATTTCTTTTAGAGATAGGATTTAGGAGCAAAAACAAGGCAGGCTTAAAATTCAAAAGGGTATAAGAAGAAATTTATTCATAATACCAAAAAAAAAAAAAATCAGAGTAAGATTTCCAGGTTATTCCCTCCTCCCCTTTCCTTCATCTTCCACATTTCTTAACAGCAACATACAGAGAACACTTCAGTCAGTAAATAATCATTTCAGTTCACTCTAGAGAGAAAAGTTCCTTTTTTTGGTTAAGGCTTAGGGAGTGTCTTCACTTTCACAATCTGCGTCCGCCTAGGGGATGTCTTCACTTTCACAATCTGCGTCCGCCTGGAGAACAACTGCAAACTATGAATTTCCTCCCATTCCCACAGTCCTTCCCGAGCTGTGTTATGGGTCATGATGCACACTTGGGGTACTACATTTAAAGGCAAGCTGCTGAAATACAAAGTTCTTTTCATTTTCTATTAAATGTCTCTGTCCATACCTCCAGTCCCAAAACAGAGAGTCCCATCCCCTCGAGGCAAAAAGACCCTTTTCTCAAGCACTTTAACCTCCCCAAGTATTTTTCACGGTTTAAAGGAATTTCAGTGCAGTCACAGTCTCCTCATAGCCCACAGAAAATGGTTTTCAGCTACTTGTCTGTGGCATCTTTTCAATCTCTTCCCATCTGGAACTTAATCTTCATTTCACTGACTTCAGTAGACTTTTTGCTTTATTCTTCTCATTCAGGGGAGCTCAGGAAATCGAGAATCTTATCCAGGCATTAAAAGAGTTAAAATTACATCCAGAACATGAAGAAGCTGGGCCAGGCCATGCTGGAAAAATCTCTGGACGTCATGCCATGTGGTCAGCTGGGGACATCTCCTCTCAGAAGAGAGCCTTGGTGGCTCTCCCACCCGCTCCCGCCGCCTGGCCAGGACGCATGGAGAGGGGAGCTGGGCCCGGCTGAGCCAAGCTGAGCCTAGCCTGGAGCCAGGCCGGGCCAAGGCCCCACTGAGCCAGGGCTGAGCTGGGGACGGGGCCCCGGCCGGAGCCGACCTTACCTCCGTGGACACCAGAAGTCAAAAGAGACCGGATAAGCTTTACCAATGTGATTTATGAGAGCGAAATAACTTTTTGATTGTTTACTTGGGCTATCAACTGCTAAATCAGCCCCCTGATTGGTCCCTGCAGCTCACAGAGGAAACTCTACAGGGAAAACAGCTCTCCTCTCTTTCTGGGCTGGGTGCTGCTCCTCTTAGGCGACTCCCCCCCATGTGAAACCAGCACAAAACCTTATTTTTCAGATGTTTGTTTCCTTTGAGAATAGAAATCCTCAAAGCCTGTTTATAAAGACTTTTGTTTACAGTGATTTATTAAAAGGATCATGTAATCAATGTGCTACCTTTCTAAGGAGGCTAATCTTTTTTCAATAATGCTTTTCAAAGAAATTGTCATCATAATTTATGATTTTCCTTGTGGATTCATATTTTATTACGTGTTTTCAAAGGATTTAACTTAATGCAAGTCTTTTCAAATGTAGAAGACTCTATTAAATTACCTTTTTTTTATTAAAATACAGTTTTAGAACAAGACTGAAGTTGTTGGTTTAGTCTTCCTTAGTAATTTTTCATGTGTAATATACAAGCCAAAAATCTTTGCATTTTTCATCTATTTCTGCAAAACTGAAAAAGACAAGTTTTTTACTCTTTTTTTTTTTTTTTTTTTTTTCCATTTGTTTGGTTTTTGGTTTTTGGGTTTTTTGGTTTGGGGATATTACAGTTTTTTGGTTTTGAACTCCAGCATTTGTTTGAAAATCAGATTGTTCTTAGTTTCAGTGTTATAAACTATAGTTCTATTACTACTGATTTATTATCGGCAGAGCTCAGAGTTACTCTGCACCAGATATTTATGAAATGCGGAATGTGTAATAAATTGGTAGCAACCTGTATTTTTATTGTAAGTAAATGGATGTGGTCTGTGTTCAGGCCAGAAAGGGCTTCAGTTCCAATATGTGCAATAACACCAGTAGTATTTGGTGAAGGTAAAGTGGAGAAAATTAACATTTTTATAAATGAAAAATAAAGTCTCGATATTTAGCAAAATTTAGATTGCTTTGTTTAGACAGAGCAAGCAGCGCGCTAGGGAAAACGTGAGGGTGTTGCTGCCTGAGAGGGTTATGGAGCGAAGAAGGATACAGCAACATGGCAACTCTTACTTGATGCAAGAAAGAGCGCAGTTTATTGAAGAGAGCCGTGGCTTTTTATAATACAGTTCGTGCAAAACATAATACAGGCAGTTCATTGGAGAGAGAGAGACAGCTCTTGTCTCTGGTTCTCCCATAGATCCAGCAGGTGTGTTATCTTTGTTATGATTCTCTCTCATGTGTTTACAGTAGAGACAGAGGCCCTAGCATGGGAAAAGTTTCAGCTAGGCCTGAGAAAGTTTCACAGCCTGAGAAAAGGTCTAAGCCTGCAGCAGTGTCCACATGTCCCCTTTTAGTTTTAAATGAAAAGGGAAAAAGAGAAGTGTTTGTAATCCCTTACAGGATCCCTTTGCAAAGGAGAACAAACACCACTCAGGAGATATGTGGACACCTGGAGTGCCTAGGGAAATCTTCAAGCTTGGTGCTTTTTCTCTGCAAAACTTAATTTTAATACAATAACAAAACCCATCACCATTCACCAGACTTATCAAACAGTGAAAATTCAACCACTAAGTGATTACTCTTATACAACAATGAAAACGATATTAACAGTTCCAACATGAACAGATGAATGTCCATTTTCTGCTTCTAGAGGGATGATCTGTTCAGTGTTTTCATCTGGTCGGTGTTTGGTGAGCTGGTCAGCATGTGAAAGCTGAGCTGTGATCACACTGTGCCCCTGGTGCAGGTCAGGGTGGACACCTTGCAGGTCAGCAGGAAGGACCTAGGCATGTCTCATCTGAGGCCTGAAATGAGGCAAAGATGATTCACAATAACAGGATTGTTTAGATTTTTTCTTTCTCTTTTTCCAATCTCGCTGTTCTATCACAGAGACAGCATCAGGCACAGGAAAACTCTGAGTCTCTCTCATTTGAGTATCAGAGACATCTGTCCCAGCACTCCCTCCTCCCTTGCCCATCACAGGAATGAAACCAGCCCCTGCTGGTTTCACAGCCTGAGAAAAGGTCTAGGCCTGCAGTAGTGTCCACATGAGGGGTCACCACCCACTCCACGCTTCCATAGAACTTGGTTTGCAGTTCCCTTTTTAAAGTATGGTTTTCCTTGTTAGAATCAATAATTGTTATTGTTTTGTTGTAGTAATTCTGCAAGGTAAACAGTGGTGGTCAAAGAAACTTCCAAACTCCCGTGGGACAGGTCTTCGGACAACTGGTCACGTAACCATCTGGTCTTGGTAGATAAAAACAGGAGAAGTAGGAAGCCTGATCTTTAGCAGATAGCTTGTGATTGATTATACAAAGGCAGGAAATCTGATTCTGCAAAAAAACCTTTCAGACTGTGGAAAACCCCTTTTTTTTCTTTTACAAACTGGTATACAATATTCAATATACAAAATTCATAACAGGGGGATTTAAACAGAATGGATTTAATCATATATTTCCCTTTATCTAGGTCCATGTTATGTTCTTATTTTAAGTATTCTCGTTTATACAAATTCCAAAACTTCTATGATTAACACGAATCATTTATCAATTATCACAACATTAGGATGCAAACCAGAATATGAATAATCAACCAGCAGTAATTATGCTGAAATTTAAAAATCAGCCAGAAATAACTCCTGGATGGGGTTTGAGAAGAGACTGTAAGGGCTGAAACTGGACTTCAGGTTTTAGCTGTTGAGGGTTACGTTTTCTTTTGGTTTGTTCCTTCTTACCTTTAGAATTTTTCCCATGAGTTGCTGGGAAACGCTGACTGCTGGTACTTCCGGTACTCGAGAAAACACAGGGTTGGCTGGGCTTGGGTAAAAGGAGGGCGGGGGGCAATGCTCGTTCTCTCGCTCTGCAGCTTTAGAGGGGGACGCTCGCTGTTGTTGCTTGGGAAAAGGAATTTGCCATAACCCAGCCCGGAGCTGCTCCTTCTTCTTTTTCCCTGGGGTGAGCCTCTGCTCGTGAGAGCAACCACTGACTGACCTGGGACTTTATTAAAACTTTTCTCACTAAAAGAGGGTCCTACCACCATATTCTCGGGTGCCTGGGGATCCTGAGCCGCTTCTCCCTGCCCTGCTCGGAGCCGCCGTCGCTGCCCCAGCCCCGCCGCTTCCTCGGCCCGCTCCGGGTCTCTCTGCGCTGGGGCCCCACAGCCCCTGCCCTGGGGGACATCCCCGCAGTTCCAACCACTGCCGCAAAGTTCTCTGATACATCTCCTCCACCAGCCCGGAATCTTATACTCATTCCTGCCATTCCAGCTCAGTGCTCTTCAGAATCCTTTGGGGGCACCCGGATCGACCGCCCCAGGGCTTTGTGAAGCAAAGCCTCTCCTCCCTCCTTGCCTGTCTCTGCCGAGAAGGCTGTCACGGGGTCCCTGGTTCTGTTTGTTATTAATTCCATTGTTGTTGTTGTTTTGTTTGCCTTGTTATGCATACTAGTAAAGAACTGTTATTCCTCTCCTCATATCTTTGCTCGAGAGCCACATAATTTCAAAATTATAATAATTCGGGGGGAGGGGGTTTACATTCCCCAGTCCAAGGGAGGGTCCTGCCTTCCCTAGCAGGTCTTTCAAACCAAGACAGCCGTTTTGTGTAGCTGAGATGTTTATATATAGCTATACATTACAATCAAGTGTCATGAGTTTTGCAGCTAAATTTCTACCAGGTGGGGTCAAGTGGAAGAACAGTATGAAGTCAGTTCATACTGACTTCAATGAACTCAGAGCATTTTCTTAATTCAGTTGTTGCTAACTCTTGTAAAACTACCTAAGTAACATTCCTGAATTACAGGCTGCATTTGGGAAAACTTGGGTATTAATTGAATTTTTGCAGGCTACTGTAACAGTTCTCTATTGTTGTTTACAATGCACAACCAAATGTTGTTTCCAAGGGACAGTTAAAAGAGAACATGTAATTAACAATAGATAACTTTAAAGCAGCTCATTTATACCATAAAATCAAAGCCAGAATTAATTCATGCCTGAAAAGAACTTTGGAAATAAAGACTTCAAAATTAATTAGCTTAAACTTTTCCATTAAGACAATCTAACATATTGCATACTTCACTGTTAATGCTTTTTTGCAATTAAAGTTCTTTAAGGTGCTGATATTAAAATCCCATTGACAGCCATTAGACAGAAAAAACAAGTTTTGAAGTCACTCTAGTCCTGTTTTCTCTGATGTGAGAGAATGAAGTTAATGCAAATATCAATTGTTAAATATGTACCATAGTCAAAGCAATGAGAATTTCTTCACATATGCATGCAGACACATTTTTATCTGTCCACATGAAATAGTTCTTTTAAAAGTTTTTTAACAATTCAAAATAGAGGAACATAATGGGTATAATTAGGCTTGCTATTAAAAGACACTATACACCAATGGATAACCAGACATTATCCAGGCTTGTAACATTTTTATGTACATAACCTAGTGCAGTAAGATTTGATAAATTCTACCTTGACAATATGTTTTCCAATGTGTTAAAGGCTGCATGATCAATTTCATAAGACACTGAATTGAGGGGAAAAAAATTTCATTAAATGGAGTGAAACCCTGAGATACTTCTTGTGCAATCTACACCATATTTTGTCTTAATAACTAGTATAACAATGTTTCTAAGAGTAAGTGTTTGGCTTCTGCAGTAAATAAACATAAAGAATAATTATTGTCAGTTCTCTTATGATACTTCCATGTGAATGATATGTGTTCCAGATGGTGGGGGTTCTGATTCAGTTTGGTTCTTGTTTATGGACACTATCTTTCCTGAACATCATCATCATATTTCTTTAACTATTCTGCAGCATAAATGCATTGCACCTGTATATGCCTTCCTTAGGAATAAAATGTCTGTATTAACCCTTTTCATTCAGGGGTCAGAGCTGTTATACGTCTCTGTAGTTCTGGTCTGGAGGGGTCTTGAGTTTTATTCTCCTTTCCAATGTGCTGTAATTTAAATGGAAGATAAAGCACGGAAAGTTTTAGGACCAAAATCCATTAGCAAAAGTAGATGCTCAGTATCAGTCATGCTCCATAACTATCACTTTAGGTAGGACAGCCAATAGTTATCTTGGCTGGACAAGTCTCTTAGCAGAAGTAATGACAGGTTATTGGAATTCTTTAAATATTTTACTGAAACTGGAGGAATCATCTATGTTTACATAACTTTACAAAAACATGGAAATCACTATAGTTTCATAAATGCAAATACAGTTTTCTAGTATTAGTAAAACTACTGAAATGTGTTGACTTAGTTTGTAGTTTCTCATTTTCTCAGTAGAAGCCTTAACTATAGTACTTACACATACTTAACTGTATATCAAGCAGTATTAATTTTATTTTACTAGAGGCATAGCCTTTCTTTAACTCTCATCTTGCAAATTTTTAAGCCCATGTATCCCTATGTAGCTTTTATACCAGCTAATTCATCCCATCCCTATTCCCTAATGGCCTAAACACTAGTATATAAAAGTTTAAATTTACTTGCGATTGCTGTATTTTATATGGTATGTTTTCAGTATACTTTTAGGTTCAGAAGGCACTAATAGATGTTCTAAAGCAGAGAGGAAAACATAATGTGTTGTTTGTGACTACCTTTTTTTAAAAATATTTTCCATTGCTACTTCAGAGCACTACAAATATCACTGCATTTCTCAGATTTGTGCTCAGGCTAACTGAGCTACATCTTTCTGAAATTCTTGACTTCGCCTCTCCTTTTCAAGCCTTCTTCTGTTTCCCCCATTTTAAGGTTTCTCAATTTCTTTGTACTTTCAACCTCAACAGTTCCTTTCCTCCTTTCATCATTCTTTCTCTAGTCATTGCTCTAATTATTTTCCTCCTCATTCGGTCTTCACAGCCTACTCACACATGCCCCAGGAGCTCCATGCCCAGGAAAGATTTGGAAAGGAATTTAACAAGAAAGCGGAATAGACTGTGCTGATCAGATGCAGGGTGCAACTAGGCAAGCATACTTACCACACCACCATTTTTACCTACTTCTCTTTTTTTTTCCCTGCACCTTTTTCCTCCTCCAAAATGGCTAGCCCTCTGCTTTTTCCTGCCTTTAGTTCCATCCCTAAATATCCTGTAAGTTTTGTGCAATCCTGAGCTAGATTTTTCATGCATCCCATGATGTGTCACCCTCCAAGGCAGAAACTCCCTTGGTCTGAAAGGTTTAGGGGAGAGCTGCTATGAGTGGCTCATGGTGATGGGGGCAATGGGCTACATACTCACACACTGGAGCTGAGGCTGTGCTGTGACAGCCCCAGACAGGTTGGTTTTACTTGTGCACATCCTTGATTTGAGTTAGATGGGCTTGAATGATTTGATGGCTCCTGTGGTGGGCCTGGGAGCAGCCTGGCAGGGTTTTATTCTGGCTTCTGCCCTGCCATTGGTTCTCTGAGCTCCTCTGTAGGTGTACAGACAGGCATTTTTTCTCAGAACCTGACACTTTCTCTGTATTCTCATCCCCTCAGTAAATAGTCTAAATTAATACTCTACAGTGCTGCTATTGAAACAGATACTGACAAAATAGAGTGTGCCAACCAGGGCAGCCCCAAGGTACCCATCTAACATCTTACTAATTTCACAGCTCATCCATTATGTGAAATAGATGTAAAAGTGATTTTTAGGAGGTTGCCAGGACACAGTCATTCTCATTTGAAAGCATTGAAGGGAAAGCATGAAAAAAAGGGGACGTGGAGCAGATGTTTCTCTTGATATTTTTATGTCCATTAAAAAGGTTGAATTCTGTTGTCAGTGCAAGTTGCTTAGTGATTCATGGAAATGACAAACATGCATTCCTTCTAAATTGGTGTCATGTTGATAGAGGACATTTTGATTGAGATAATGTAAATGATGATATGAGGATTTGTTTTCATAATGTTAGAGTTCTTTTCTGTTTGTGGAAATAGGTGCTCAGCTCCTCTGGAAAACCCACTGTTAGGTTAGATGTCTGTCAGTCTGTGTGCATAGCAGTGGTTTTGTAAGCAAGCTACTGTACTGTGGTTTTAGTGTTTGGTTTTTTCCAAATATAAGCTTTTAAATTGAGGTTTTTAAGAAATTTTATTCAACCAGTTATTACTTGGTTTGGGATTTTTTTCCAGTAACTTGTAGTTTCCCTCAATTATATCTTGTATTCAGTAAATACAGCCAAGAAAGGTACTATAATACCCTTCACAGGATTGCTGGTTATGAGAAGGTCGGAAACAAAAATATTTAGGGATCTGGGGTGGGGAAAAGGAAGGAAAGGGGCAGGAAATTGTGGCAATTACAACTGTTGAGGCTGGTAAAAAAAAGCACAACTGGATTACAGTGCTATAAATGAACATGTGGGTAATGGATTTTGGGAACACTAATATTGGTGAACAAACGAAAACTGACACTGCAGTCTCTTTCAAAAGTGGGTAATGAGAATATATCCATGTTCATCTGAGCATTATTAAACATTGATTAGGATATTCTGATCTGAGAAGAGATAAAATGCTCTGATATCCATGTCAGGAAAGAACCAGTATATACTTGGTGAGGGAGAATACTTTGGTTTATTCAGTGTCTTTATTATTTGTAGCCACTTACAGATATCTCATATTAAAATAGGATTCCAGATAATCTGTATCTTTGACCTTACTTTACTGGAGTTATCTCCCCTGCTTTGGCCCTGGTTTTGCTGAGGTTTTCACTTGTGTATCTGTGCTCACTGTAGAGGTAACCAAGGGTTTGTATTACACAGATAGAAAAGCCAAGGTTTGGCCCTTGTGTCTTCTCCTTTCATTACCCTGGCAATACAAAGTAAGCGAGAATTGCAGTAGAACACATACTTTTTCCTTAAGGATATGGATTTTTCAAAATTTGTTTTTATACCAACCTTGAAGCCTTTTACATGGAAGAGAAGAGATAGGAGGAAGAAGGGAACAAGATGGTATTGGCAGTGTTCCTGTTACCTCTCAGCTGGAGAAGACTCAAACAAGCTCCAGGCAGCTCTGATGCTTTCTGTGGCTGGGCCCAGTGGAAGACCAGAACAAGTATGGTGAATATCTGAGTTTCTCTGACAATCTTCCCTCTCAGATGCAGGGCCCAGGAATTAATTACAGCGACACAAATGTGCAGCACTATCCAGATTTAAAATGAAATTGTGCCATTTCTATCCTGAACAGTGTTTTGTTCAGTCCCAAAACCTATGCTTGTTTTTTTGTTTTTGTTTTGTTTTTTTTTTTTTTTTTGTGGTTTTTTTTGTTTGTTTTTTGGTTGTTTGTTTGGGGTTTAGTTTGGTTTGGTTTGGTTTGGTTTCGGTTTTTTTTTGGTTGGTTGGTTGTGCTTTTTGTGTTTGTGTATCCTTGGATGACTTAATTCACAAAAGCACCTTGTTAAAATTGGTGTCTATACTTTCTTGTGATGTCTGTAGGCTGACACTATTACAAAGAT
Organism: Muscicapa striata striata; assembly: GCA_030060385.1. Taxonomy (NCBI): domain Eukaryota; kingdom Metazoa; phylum Chordata; class Aves; order Passeriformes; family Muscicapidae; genus Muscicapa; species Muscicapa striata. The sequence goes on from JAREIS010000101.1 coordinate 1,534,621, forward strand.
GCTAATTGTCTAATCTATGGCTTGTAATTTAAAATCACTGCTAAATTTGTTTAAAAATCCATTTTGGTTCAGCCACTTGTATTTAAATTAATTTCTCTCTCCCCCCCCCTCCCAGCCCAAAGCAAGGAACAAAGTTGAGAGACAAACAGAAGCATCTTTCATTTTTCCGTTAATGGGTTGCCTTTTTCTGTATTCATAGTAAATGCCTGGGTTGAGCTACTTTGTAGTAGCTCAAATTGCAGTTTTCACCCCTATAACAGTAATTTTACTTGTTATCCCAGTGGCAAATAAACTTGTGCTTTCTTTCTCACTCTGATAGCAAAGCCTCTATTTTGTTCCCTTTTTAACGACAATGATAATTGTCATGTTTATCACTGATATAACTGAGCCTAGAGTAAACTTGACACAAATACTGCAAATTTCCATATATCTTGTTTTCATTTTTACTGCTTTTAATTCCATTTCTGTTTCTATGGGGCATATTTGGATATTGTGCTAATGGTGAGAACATTTTATAAGTTCATTAGCCCACAGTAGAAGGCAGAGGGAGCATGTGAGGAAGATATAGAAGCTTTTAGAAGGCTGAAGCTTAGATCAGTGGCACTGTGAAGAAGGCTTATGCTCAGTCAGGAAGGAACTTTGTTTTTGGAAAGTTTTAGTGGCATGACAGCCCGTGCAACCATGGACAGAAAGGAGCAGTTGTTCAGATAAAAAAGCACTAAAATTGCCCCTGTTGGTTTACTGTCTCTATTAAATTTAAAAAAAAAAATTGTGCTGCCTATTTTTGTAATATTTTGTATTTCTATAGTTTATTTCTATGATTCATATATGTATAATATTATGTGTATGCTATTACGTACATATGCAAAATATAAGAATGTTTTTCCTTTGCCAAGCTATTTTAGGGATTCTGAGTGGCAAAGCTACTGAGCATTGGGAAGGACTATGCTTGGGCAGGGATTAACCAATTGTAGAAACAATAGTTGAGGAAAACTGCTGACTTGTGTATAATTTTTAAATTCGGTTTTGTAGATGCAGTGGTTATTGATCGCTAATTTGCCTTGTAGTTCATTGGTTAGGATTCTGTGAATAGAGAAAACATAGTTTAGGAGTGAATTAACAGAAGTAAAACTTGTGGAATGTGCAAATTAATCTGGTTGTGCTGGCCATTTTCCATTTTCACATGCTAAGCTTCATGAAAAAAATTGGAAAATCCAGACAAGAGAGAATATTATAGCACCTAAAAAATGCAACCAGTAATGAAAATGAACAAACAAACTTGGCCATTTCAATGTAGAGAAGAGATTTGTGTCTGCAAACAGACAAAAGATGGTTGCAAGGAGGAGTGCAATTATCCTCCAAATTCATTGTGAATAGAAACACAAATGATGAGTTTAACTTGCAGCAGAGCAGTCCCACAGCGTAGAGTGGAACAAATGCTGGTACTGAAGGGCTGTTGGATCTCTAGGCTGCCTTGGTGTATCAAGGAATTTACATCATTTTAAATCAGAATATGTCAGGAATGATACTTGGATGTAATTTAGATTTTCTGGGAAGTGGATTAGATTATCTTTGAGGTTCACCACAACCATGTGATTCTGTTGTTACGCTAATTATGGCCACAAAATGATTCTGCTTTTCATCTCAGCACTTATTTCTTCAAACATAATTTAAGTAATTGAACTACCATTTCCAGGAATAATCTTGTAGAATGATGGAATATTTATTTAATGGTATGTTGGGGGTAACAGAATTGAAGCCTTGGGCTTTAGGTTAACTTCGTATTTGAACTCTTGTGAGTAAACTCGTTGTGTGGTGTGGAAAAGACTCTTGCTAATGTCATGCGATTACAGTGAAAGGATGATGCTTTGAGCTCTTAGAATTGTGCTTGTCCTAGCTAACTGTGAGAGTAAACCAAGGGGCCCTAAAATTATGGTAACCGAGAAAAAAAACCAAATCCCAGTTCCACTGGGCAGGTATATAAAGATGCCAGGAGTTGTTTTTGCTTGTACTTCTGGGACTGCAGTAGCTCAGTTCAACCTCTGGCTGAGGAGGCAACCTAGTTATGGCTGAAAAATGGTGCTTGATCTGAGTTTTGCTACATGTGGAAAAATCAGTAGTTAAAGCATGGGCCATGTCATACGCATCTGTGATTTGGCGGGCTTGTTCATGATACCTTCTAATTTACTCCAATTCTCTCCTATACAGTGAAATTTACCAATTGTCTAAGGGCACTTATATATAAAAATTGCATTTTCTGCTAAGTGGCTCTACATGTATAGCAACATTTCTTTAAGAACAGAGTAAATTCGTTTTCTTGCAGATGCAACATGAGCGCACAAATTTTAAGTATGACATTCAGGGCTTCAGAGGTTTTAGTTTACTCAAATTTTCAGTTATGCATGAAGTCAGGAAAGGCAGGTTTTCTGTTTTCCACTGTCTTTAATAATGCGATGAAATTGCATTGCCACATTTGCATTGTGGGGTATGCCACATTTGAACACTTCCTTAGACCTTGTTTTTTACCTGGAAAGTAATTTGATTGTAACTGAATGAACTGCAACTGCATTTAGAATAGTTGTATTTCTTCGGAAGGAAATTTCTAAAATTCCCTTAGGCATCACAGTAGATCCATTTCAAATTAATCTTATTACGTACAGTTTATGTACACACCATATTTAGGATGCACATAAAGCTGCAGCTCATTGAGAAGTCTTCTTCCTGGACACAAACTTCATTGCAGTTGCTGACACATCCAGGAGTAGCTTCCAAATGCTCATAGACTGGGCACAGAAACTCAGTATTGCAGCCAGCCCTATATGTTGGCATATTCCTACTGCTCTGGCCTGTCCACAGCTGCTTCCTGCACTGTGAGGGCCAGCAGCCTTGAAGGGCTTAAAGCTTTGTCCTACTGGAGCCCTGTATTTTGCTGAAAGTGCTGCTTCCTGTGCTTTTTCTTATCAAGGCAACCTACTTTTACAGGGCCATCCTAGCTGCACGTACCTGGTATTTAGTGTGCGGCTTGTGGTGATCCACCTGCTGGTCAGGCAGAACTTGCTCTCTCTAAGAGTCCATCATAAATTTAATATGAAGAAGAACTGTTGGGGTTGCAAGACATTTTTTTTTTCCAAGTTAGGATTTTATCTTTATTCTTCACTGCCACCTTTTATTTAGGGGAGGTTGTTATTTTAGCAAATACTTTTTAATCAAGAAAGACTTTTTTAAAAGGGTCTTCAGCAGTATACAGCAAGCAAACAAGGTGTTTCATTATCTTTTGGCTTTTTACATTAAGATCATTGTGTAATATGTAAAAAGGACAAGAAAAAAATCCCAAAATAGAGATCTTGGGTACCTTAGAACCTTCTGAGTGCAGGATCAGATTGTGTTAGGTCTTTATAATATTTTGGAGCTCTTTTCCAGATGAGTGTGCATACACTTAGAATGCTAAGTAGAAGTGTATTCAAATAGCTTAAAGAATTTTGGATACATATGCAATTCTCTATCAGAATGATGATGGTTTCTTCCTTAACTTTCATTTCCTCCTTCTGCCACTGTTTGACTAATGAGTTTTTTTGGATGCTGGTAGTGGGTGATTGTCCTTGGGTTTTGATTTTTGATTAATTTACGTCAGTTCTCATAGGTGAAGGGGTTGTGATCTTCTGTAAACTGTCAGCCTAAAAAAAGCAGAGGTCAAAGGAATGTTCAGCAGAGGTTTCTAACCACATTTTCTTTTCCAATAGCAAATGAACAATGGCATCCCTAATATTTGAGAACCTGGTAAAAGCTACATCAGAAAACATTTCATCTCAAAGTTATATCATCATCACAGTGTGAGATGCAAAAGTAAATACTTGTTCACACTTATTTTTGTCTGACTTTAACAGTACACATGCTCATTTTAAGCTAACTATAACTGGAAAATGAATTTTAAAATTTATTTTACTTTTTCTTTTCTTAGACACTATAAGGTTGAGTTCCAAACTACAGAATTTGGATATCCAGACTTGAAAAAACTGGCAGACATGAGGCTTGGTTTCAGCCATTACAGACATTGTCCTACAGAACAGCAAGAACATTGAAATAGTATTGCATCATATTGGCTTTTTGTGGAGCTTTTTAAAAGCTTTTTAATATACTTGAGGTTGTACAGCAACCCAGCAGCTGTGTGTATTCCTTCTGTGAAAATACAGAAGGGTATTTTTCTCTCATGTATATCTTGCTTTGACTATGATGAAATATCTAGTTCTTTTAACTTGTCTTAAAAGAATTGTAAGACATTGTTTCTCCACCATATAGCATTGCAATGAGTAAAGAATGAGTATAGGTTTAATTTGTATGTGCACAGGGAGAAAATTCTGATGACAGAACAGGAATTTACAGTGCATATGTATAGATGTTTAAAAATTTATTTTTAAATCATTTTCAATTTTCCAGTTATCTTCTGAGTATATGTTATACTAAAGCAAAAAATCTTTTTTTATTCTTTTAAAGTAAATTTCAGGTGTGCCATTTCAGTGTACAGCTATTTCTTGAGAAAGCTTGGAGTTTTTTCCCCCTTCATTGTATGTTTGTGCTTTCAGGGCTCAAGAGTTGGAAGAGTTGAAGAGTTTGAATTACATAAACCGAAGCATCTCACAGTCTATTTAACTCTCAGTATTTTTCCAAGTTGAAAGTACTGGAGAGACAAAGCTGGACTTTGTGGATCTGATGCATTGCCTGGTTTTGTCACTTTTGCTGTCATTTGATTCCATCCATTTTTCTGTATCTACACCTTTATTATGTTCCTGTAAAGCTGAGATTTACTCCTATATTAGCAGGTGTTTAAAGGAGTTTATGCCCTGAAGCAACCACATTCAGTGACAGAAACAAAACATACTGCAACACTTTTATTGAGCCACATAGTGCAAACTGTCATGCTAGGTGATCTATTTATAATGAGCTTGGCACTTATAAAAGGAGGCTGTTTGTCAGCCCTAAAATTAAAGATGCCTTTTCACATAGTGATGGAAAAACTGTAATTCACCAAGGTACTAATGAAATGTTATAGGAACATCATATAGGGCCACATAGTTTCTGAATCCTTTTTGTCATTCAGCTATTGTGCTCTTTTGAGACAGCCAGCAGCTGTGCCACCTGTGCAGGATAACTATCCCCTGATCTTTACACCAGTCAGAAAGTAAAACAGGAGTGAGAACATCTGCTTCACTCAATCACTTACGAGCCGCTGAATCTAAGAGATGTTGATTCTTTCTAACTTTTGACTAACAGTCTTGAGCTGGAAAAAAACTATTTTGTAAACTCTTTTTTAAACTATTTTCTTTTCCTCTAATGTTTAAAATAGAGGATCCTAAAAATTCAGAAATGAGTGTTGACTTCCCTATCCATCACCACACCCCCTTTGGTGTTCAGAACCCATGAAGAAGGGCAGCAATGGAAATGCTGTTAAAGTCTTTGCAGCTAGAAGGTTTGTTTTAAGTATGTGTTTTACTCTAGGCTGTTCTCCCTTAGCCTACTTACCTAATCAAGCTTTTCTAAGAAAATATACTTTTTCCCTCAAGCCATATTCATTCAAATCCACTGTTGTGAATGTTAGCTTAGTTAATGATTAACTTCAAAAGACATTTATAGTTGCATTTGTTAGCTAATTAAAATGACTGGATTTTCTGCCTAGACCAAGAAGCTTAGAGAAGCTTGATGCTTCACACCAAAAATATACAGTGAAATTTATACGGGTTTTTTATCTTTATAGTTTTAAAACTTTTTATCTTCATGTTGGAACATTGAAAACCCTTTCAAATTTTATCATGAAATGGATTTAGTGGTCTCTGTTTGATCTGTATTATTCAGGAGATTAAACTTTTAAAAGGATATTGCATTTGTTTGTTATAAGGCTATGCATTTTTTTTTGTGCACACTTTTTTCCTGACTCTGAGAGCTTGGATCACTGTTCTGACCGGGTTTTCACCTCTTGCAGCTTGTAGACCATTTTTGATGCAATATGAAAACATGTAAAGAGTGAATAAGCTGTCTGCAGGGTTTCCCCTCCCCCCTATTCTCCTCAGAAAGAAGTGACCTTTGAAACACTATAACAAACAGAAATCTGGATTTATTATGCTAGAACTAGCTTATCCAGACATCAGGGTGTATGTGAGTTTTGCATTTAACTTGGAAGACTTTGAAATTTAATGCTATTCTGAAATCCCTTAAGACTACATATGTTGTATATTTAGACCAGGTACCAAGAAAGCAAATATACATTTTTGGCATTTTACTTATACTGGCTTGAAAAGCAAAAATCTCTTGCCCCTGTGTCACTTCTTCCACTTTTGTTTATTTTTCTTTCCTATCTTTCTTAGTGGAATCAACACTATAAGTTGAATTTGTTTAGAATATCCCATTGTTTTGCCTTCATTTAAAGAGCAATCTTAGTTTCAAATTTTTAATGTTCAACACAATGTTGAAGTTTAACAAAGCAAACTTATTAAAAAGCAGCCTTTTCTGTGCTATAAAACTAATACCTATATACCACTTTCTGTTTCTCCCATTCCAGAAGAACAGAAGAAAGAAGGATGCTATACCTAAATCCCTTAATTTTCTATAAAAACATTTGACTTCCATATAACACTCTTTAATGTTGTTTTCTGAGTTGTAGCAGTCTTTCTGTACAAAAATTGGCCTGTGTTCTCAAAAGCAGCAAATTTGGATAAAAATGTCATGCGGCTTTACATAAAGGTCTGATTACTACAGAGACAAAGCTCCCCTGGTTTTCTGAAAAAGTTTAAAAAATAAAAACACAAAACTTCTTAAGAGCACAAACAATATGTCTTATGTTCTTGACTTGACCTGGAGTGCATCCATTAAAATTTGCCAGTATCACAACAATAATACTTTGATGGAATTAGTATTTTACGATTTTTTTTTTTTTTTTTTTTTAGTTCATGTGCAGGGAGTGAGGGAAATACTTCTGAACAAAATGGGTTATGAATTCCTTATGAATTCTGCATGAAGTGCCTGAAAACAGACACAGAGTCTCCTTGATAATGGAAGGATATGTTGACCTTTGTTAGTGGAGAAAGGGGAATGTTTTACAATTTAATTAAAGTGTCATCTAGTTGTATAAAATTTACTTTATGTCCTCTAATAAGCACATACAACTTTCCAGGAAAGTCCTTCTCTTGTAGCATCACAAGGAAATGGCAGATAGATAAGAGCCTTTAGGCTTGCATTTGTGCCACATCAACACTGGTATTTTTTTTAAACTCCACTTTCCTTCCCATGTCTTGATATGTGGTTAGAGGGCATTAAATGTGTATGTGTGATCAGTCACTCATCATCATCAGAGCCCAGCAAAACAGCTCATCCTTATGGACATTTGAAATAAAGTCAGTCCTGGCAAAGAGATTGCTTGCAAGAATTGCCAACAAATTAGATGAGTTTTTAGAGTGGATATGAAGTCTGGTTAACCAAACATTTAATTTCTTTCAGCAGCTGATCTATTGCTTCCAAACAAAAAAGCTGTTCCATTTGGTCCTTAAAAACAAAGCAGCATCACACATTCCTTTTTAAAGAGTTGTACAGGAAAATATTTATGTAATCCACCATTTTTATACATGTATACACACACAACAATTTCTATAAATTATCAGTTTTACTTTTTCTGAGCATAAAATTATTTCTTCATATTTAATGCACATAATTTTGTAAAAATTCTACATTTGTATGAAAATTGGGAATTACTAGAAAATATTCTGTCTACAATGCTTATTATTATGTCAGAGCTATTCATCATAACAATTTGGCAAACAATTTTATGACTTGAAATAGAAAGCAGTATTCAAGGAAAATTTGAAACGAACCTGTGTGATAAATCAATTGAACTTATTCCAGCAAATATTGTGACATTTCGGTCCTTGCTGGGCCAGAGAATTAGCTCTGTATATATGTAATAGAGTAATTGCATAGCTGTAACTGCATAGCTGTGTAGAGACAGGTATTGCAGGTAGGGAGAAATTTTACGATTTTGAAAGTCAGTGTTATTCTGAGTTGTAGTAAAATATGAACAATTACAAAATTTACTGAGAGATAACTCATAAGCTCTTTCAGTATCTTTTAAAAAAATGCTTAAGGGTAAAAGTGTGTTGTATCAATAGAAGTAATAGATACTTAAACAAGAATATAAACAAAGTTATGAACCATATTGTAAAGCATTAAATATACTCTTGGAAAAGTGTTATTTTTCCTCTCTCTCCCCAGCTGTTAGAATTTTTTTCCTATTCTGACTTTTCATCACATTACAAAAACAGAAATTGAATGCTGCAAGATTTAATCACTTCTATAATTTTGGAAAGATGCTTTGTTTTCTGTGAACCTCAGTGATACTGATTTAATGTCAAAAGTACGATTCTTTGTATATAAACATTCTTTGTATATAAATATTCTTTATATATAAAAAATGTATATGACATTAATTGTCATAAGATTTTTTCCCCCTAAGTTATAATTATTCTTATTGTTCTGTTTTATTTAATTTCAGCTATTTATGAACTGTCTTGTGAAGCATACAAGCACTTGGGCAAAACTTCAAATTACTACTGGATAGATCCAGATGGCAGTGGAACACTGGGACCATTGAAAGTTTACTGCAACATGACAGGTAACTGCATTATATATACTAATTAAATTGGATCAAGGGGAGATTTGGTTTTTGGGGAACTTTAAAATTTAGTTAAGAGAAAGAGACTGTTCATATTTTATATTTCTTGTTAAAAGAAAAATAATTACTAAAAGCTTTTCATCAGGGATCATCAAATCTGCATTTCAGGATAGACTGAGCAAGGTAATAGTTAATCCATTTAATAAGTTTTTTGAATTGCACCTATTAGTGTTCATAGGTGTCTGTATCTTCAGTGTTGCATCATTAAAAAAATTTTAAAAGATATACAGAGAAAAGTTAATAGATATGACTATTTATCAAAACTGTTGTATATCAACCTAGTGGAATTTACTAGTATCTGTTGTTCATAGGGCATTGTAGAAGGCAGCTTACCAGCACAGGCAGGGAATAGAGATTAATTGCAAAAGAAGCAAAACATTTGAGTTTTCTTTATTGTCTGTTTTGTCTTTAAACTAGGTATGTCTTCTAACACCAGTAACACTCTGGAGATAATACTTATAACTACGTTAATTTATTTTGATTTTGTTGCATGCTTTTATTGTTGCGTGATTTTATTTTTTCATGCTTTTAAGACTAGCTTTGCATTCTCACCAAAAGTATCCAATCTTAGTCATCTGTGTTGCCATGATGAGGCAGGAAAATATGATAATGAAAAATGGCAATTTTCTGCACTGAGATTATATTATGTCTTTGTTCTGTTAATGCATAGCAGTTGTCTCAGCACTTTTTCTGATATGAAATACTGGGTAGCTGATAAAACAAACATGTACTCTGACTTTCTCCAAATGTCTGCATAACACGTTTGAATTTCATTCTGTTTGCATTGGAAATCTGGGATATGCCTGAGTCCTCAAACTCCATCATCAGCAACACTGTTTCTGACTTTTTAGAGATCACAGGTGCTGAAGCTCCCACAACTATTCTGGAGGCAGAAACCTGGACATATCTGGGGCTGTGGGATGGCTTGTATCCAGCTGGAATGGGAGAGATGGGGAGGGATCATGGCACATGCAGCAAGATCAGGTGCTCATGGGGAGACAGCCTGTTGGAGAAGAGGGGAATACTGGTATTCCATGTTGCCATTAATATCTGCATTTGTATAATGAATGCATACCTACAAAGGAGCCTAATCTAAGATCTGGAAGTGCTGTAGATCCTATTTGGACTGGAGAGACAGGCCAAGCCTTCTGTCCTGAGACCCAAGTGTAAAGCCACTCTTTCAGATCCTGAGCCATTTAGAGCTTTTTAAATCATAACTAACACCTTGAACAGCATCAGTAACTAATCAGGCAGGTACTGCAGGAAACAAGGCCAAGAATGCTGTCATTTAAATTATTTCTGCTATATAGGACTGCTGTGTTCAGTGCTAGCCATAGGTTTTGGTTACTCTTCAAGGGTAAATTTGTCAATTAAAAATATACTGCCCTAGTGGAGTTAGGCACAGAAAAGTACACTCATCCAGCATTGCTCATTTGTGTCAAATATAAAAATACAACAGAAGGGCCTAGTAGCTTCTTCAACACTGAGGGGGGAAAAAAAGGAGAAGTAAAAGTAATTATTTCATTTTACTAATGTTTCTAATCTACAAAACAATTTCATAGTATATAAAGGTGACCTTTTCCTAACCAATGCATGGAGATCGTGAACATTAGGATACATGATTTAATTCATTGGATATGAAGCATGCTGTGGAAAAATGCAGTTTTCTGTTTTAACTGGATTGCTCTCATCAGCAACTCTTTGCTACAAGAAAAAGGCAATTTGCACTAATATCCATATAAGTGTTGCCGTTTTAAAAATAAAAACCTAAACCAACTATTTCTTCATTACAATGCAAATGACTGCAAGAGATATGTAAAAACTGGTGGAAAGTAATTTTAATCTGTGCTTCTAAAACTGACAGCTGTTCCCATCTGAGTAAAGCTCATCACCTGTGTACATACTGTGTAGTGCCTATACGTTGCACCTTTTTGTTTTCTTTTGATTAGTGGTCATCTGAGGCACCTTAGTGCTGGAGGGAAAAGAGCTGAAATTTTAGCACAACACTCTAAATCTTTCTCTGTGTCTATATAGGATATTATCATCAGCATGCATACTAGTGTAGGGATGGAGGTTACTTGAGTACTTTGCTATATCAGTAACACAGTTCTGTAGAACTCTGTAGCAATAATACATATCTTGTCATTTAACAGAAAGCACTAAAGCATGAGAGAATCAGAGCAGAATTGTCAAAAATTTTAGTATCCAGCTTGTGCAGATCTATGGTATTGCTAGAACTACATTTGAAAAATACTTGAACTAGCTGAATTACAATTTTTTTTTTTGTGAACATATAAGTAACCTGTAAATTTAGCTGTACTGATTGGTTAGTGGAGTATACTAAATGAAAAAAAAATATGGCAAAGTAGTGTTATTTTATTTTAATAGAGATTCTTAACTATGCTTTCCTCTCTAGTCTTAGAGGCAAATCTAAATGTTCCTGTTCTTCCACTGTGTTAAACAAACATCTCTATATTAAATTACTACTCAAGATACTAATGCACATTTTAAATTCGCCTTCTTCCATTGAGTTGAAACTAGCAAGCAGAGAACATTTAAATGACTAAAAATGTGAAGTGCAACTTGCTAGTTCCATTCTTTGACAAGCAAGTCCACAAAGTTGGCAAAGTTAATATTAATCTTTGTAAAACAAAGTGGCTTAACAGCTATGTACTACTTTCACAATTAATGTACTATAATTTTACTGGAGCAAAATGTTGGGATAGTGAGCTTCACTCTTACTTGACTGTAAGCCTTCTGGAGCAAGGACAATATCCTGGGAAGCCACTGAAATTGTATGTTGAGAAATTGTGTCTTTAGCCCTTTAATATACCGTATCACAAATATTGAGCCACAAAATTCATAATTTAATCAGTATATCAACATTTCATGTACAGAGTCTCTAGTCAGAAAGTATTAGTGTACCCAAATGTGCCAAACAATATTAAAAAGAAGAAAAAAAAAGAGATAGAAAATTGTGGTGCAGAAGACAGCTGTCTGGGCATAATCCATGTCCAAATTTAGTGTGTCTTAGTTTAGTAAGCTGGCGAGTGTCATGACAAGCCCCCCCCACCCCCCCCACCCTTCACTGATGTTGCTGTGGTAACTAAAAATTGTTCTGGTTTCTAAGATGTGCTGGTGATTCAATAGTGCAGTCAAAGTTAGAAATATGTAATTGATTGTGCTCCCCACAGCAGTTCATGGTCTCTACAAACAACTCTATTTTCAAAGAAATCCCCAAGCCTCTTCCTTCAATTCTCTTGCCCTTGTCTTCTCCAAATAAAGGTTGTACTCAGGGCTGTATTCTGATGGGGAAGATGAGCCAAGCACTTATATTTTATGTCCTTATAGTGGAATGAAGATGTTTGAGATATCACATTGAAACTATCTATTTCTGATGCAGTAAAATAGCTTTTCAAAATCTAGGGCATTGCTGTTCATGTTGCAGTTTTCCAAATAGTTATCTGTAGGAACTATGTAAATTTTAGGAAGCCTTTTTTTCTTTTCCTTTCTTTTTTCTTCTTTTGAAAAACAGTATTGAAAACATTAGAGGTAGAAAGTCTGAACTTTTCAAATTAATGCACCTATAGAAAAAGTATTCCTTAATGCTGTGTTATGGCACAATGTTTAACCATTAGAGTGCTTTACAGTTTAGCCTCTTTTGTGACTAAAATAAACAGGGAACTCTTTCAAAGCTCTGTCATCTTACCCTCTTTCAGAGGCAGGTCCACAAGGCAAAGTTGGACTGCATTCAAACTGTTTTTTCCTAAGTTGGAGGGTTGCTCTCTCAGTATCCACTACCACCTTTCCTATTTTCTCCTTAATTGTCATTAGAGTAGTAGCTGTAGTGGAAAGAATTGCTCTTTTTTTTTTTTATTTGTTAGAATATCTTAATATCCTAAATTTGTTAGTGCAAAGTTTGTGTATATTGCAGCTTCATTCCATGCTCTGTATAATATTTCTGAATCTCTATGCCTGATTCATTTTCCTCTGACAGATTTAGTTTCAGTCCCGTTGAGAAAGACACAAGAAATAAATTGGTTACTCCCTGGTTTTAATGTTTCTATTTTTCTCTGTTTCTCTGTTTGGTACAAGGAGGATGGGGAAAAAGTGTCAGATGAGTAAGATTATTAAGACCTTACCTTGTGCATTTGTCCTGCAAGAATTTTTAGAGTGAGGAATAAGTAGAGGAACAATGCAGAGGGACCATAAGGGCTGAGTTATTTATCCTAATGGCTGTAAGGGATGTCAGCAGGAGAGGCAGATCAGCACTCCTGTAGTTGCTTTAGGCTTTAAGCTGAGGAGAAGAAAATCATAGCCTGCTGTTTCTAGTGCTTCATCACTTAGACTACTGATGCAAAGTAGAACTGAAAGGTTTCATAATATATTTTACCAGAAGATATGTCAGTTAATTCTTTCTATTTGTCCTGAAGTCTTTATGCCTCCATGATGCAGCTTTTATCTCATTTCAGGATCCAAATAGCTGCAAGCGTAATAGCTCCATTTGAGTGGTACTTAGCCTATCTCCTTTCTAGTACAATTGGTTTGCCTCAAGCTGCTCATCTTAAAACAGTTTGAGAAATCATTAGGAGTATTCATAGCCTGCCTCATTAAGGTCAAATGTATGAGGTGACTTTTCTACCCACTGTCCTCCTTCCCTTCTCTCTTCATTTTTTTTTAACAGAAGTGGCACATGTAATAATTACTGCAATGACTTTGTGAGCAGACATTAAACAACTGCAACTACTGTATACTGTGACTTTTCTCTCTTCTCTCTGTAAATAGTGGGTCAATGGAATGCTTTATACTATGACATATATAAAAACATATGGCATGAATATAAATGTGCCATCATTACATCCTAAAGAAAAGTGCCCTGGAAGCAGTAAATGTTTGATTCTATTGCTCATATCCATATAATCAGTTCTCTCAGATGAGAATTCTTACCTGAAAATTGTATTACTGAATGTCCAAGGTACCAGAACTTTAATTCATATAAATATATATATATAAAAATATATGTGAAACAAAATGTTCAGCAATGTAATTCAATAAAGTAAAGATTTAGGAAAGAAGTTAATTTTTTTTAGTTTTTAACTAGAATAGAATTAATTGATACATATTTAAAGGCAAGAAACAAGAAAAAAATTTTGTCATTAGGCAATGCTAAGTTGTTTAATTACAGAGACCTTTCCTAGTATAATCTCATTGCATAAAGCTTTCAGTAATAATATTTGAATCTCTTGCTTTAAATAGAGAAAGAAAAATGCTTAATTGCCTCAATTCTTACATGTTAAATGAAGATTCTATTTCTAACAGCATCTCATACACTTTTCTTTCAGTTGTACAGGGTTTTTGGGAGGCCCTTTTTAACAGTCTGTCAGTCATTTTTGCAAGTTAAAATTACGATTTGAGAGGTAAAAAGAGGAAAAAATATTTGAAATTAACTGGGATTATTGTTGCAGGGTATCCAAGCTTGTTTCCCTGCAGATGAAACAAGAGCAGAAACAAAAAAAAAAAAGGAAGGGGAAAAGTATCAAGGCATTTAGGACACTATTTTTGGTTGTTTTGACTTACCAAGCTAGAGTCTCTGTAAAAAAAAAAAAAAAAAAAAAAAGGAGAAAAAGTAGTCATTGAAGCATCAGGGCATCATTTCTAGAGAAGCATCTCTGATGACAGACTTTGTTCCTAAGGTGAGTTCATCTTCCAAGCATCAGAGTAAAATAAGAGACCCATGAGAAACCTGGAAACAGAACAGACTATATTTACATTATTGCCTGCCAAATTGGCTGAAGCATCCTGCATCTCAGCTTTAGTTCACTGATTATATTTTTCATCTGCTCTTATTTACAAGGCATGTCCTTTTTATTCTAGGTTTCATTGGCAAATGTTTTCATTTGTAATCAGCTTTTCTCGTTGTTTTTATTTTTAATTTAGGTCAAGTTTGCTTTCTTGCTGATTGTGGTACTTTAATGTATCTCAACAAATATGACTAGTGTATTTTTCCCCTATGCTGTGGAATGCAGTACTGACTTGATACAAAAGTGATCATGGTTGCTTTTCCATCTGGATACAACTTTCCACTCAGCCTCAGTCAGTTCACAGACTGTAATTATTAACCTTTATCTGGACTCATCTTGATTAGATGCAGCTTGCTGCCTGGCATCTTTGTGAAATAAATCAGGATGATTTTCTGTTTGGTTCGTTGGGTGTGCCTCCAATTATCACTAAAAATTGATGTTGTTCAGCACCCCTGTGCTTGGCAGTTGGGTTTAACTGGTTAAAGCCACTATCTAGATGGCAAGGAATGTGTGAGAGCAGTCTGCTGCTGTGTTCTGTGACAACATGTCGAGTTTGTCATACTGTCAGGTTTTTAAGGATGGAAGAGTAAAGGCCTACAGCCTGGTATTAAGGGCCATGGGATCGTGAGGAGTTTTTTTACTTATCTTTTACAATGTTCATGACTTATATATTGTCATAGAAACAGCCTCCACACAGAGATGAAGGTTCTAATAATCTCAGGGCTCATCATAATATAAAATCATAGAATTTGGAGAGGGTGGGGGAAAAAAAGGTTGTGAATCAACACCTGGTGACTTCATTAAGCAAAAATGTGTAATAATGAAAATGTGATGTCATGACTTTAGGGTTTGAGTAAATCATGTTACATTTACATTATCCTAAATAATGTTGGAATATCTCTAGGGATTTTCTGCAGTCACCCTTGCATGTGTAGAAAGTGAAAAGCTACCCCAGTTTACAACTGCAGAGAAAATATCTAAACCATAAAACAAAAAATATGATGTGATGTCTGCCTCCAGGACAAAGTTCTTGATATGCTCTGTTTCAGAAGAGAACAAGCTTTATCACTGACACTTAAGGTGGCTTCTTAAGTCACCATGTAATAGAAACATTTCTTGCTGTCTGACTACATTCTTCTAGTTCTTCATCTTTTTTTTCTGCCCCACTTCAAACTCTGAAGCATCATATAAGAATATACATGAATAAAAGTATGTCATGTCATCATCTTAATGCATTTCAGATGCTCATAGTCAGAGCAAACATCTATACATCAGGCATAAGATGACTAAATGTGTAATGACCTCAAAGCAGGAGAACAAATTGGCTTTTGAGAATGACATAGCAGACTTAGTTGAAAATAAAACAGAATCTCTGTTTTGCTGAATTATTTGATCTAGGAGAAGCAAAAAATCCTCACATCACCTGCAATGAGAAAATATTCTTCATTTGTTGGAAACCAAGCTCTCAGAAATTAGAATACAACAATCCTTTTTAGAATTCTGTGCATTGCAGGACCCCACAAGCCTATATTTCAAGAAATATGTTCATAACTGGGGGAGTAGAAAAAAGGGATGGAAATAAAATGATGATCAGTACCATCTACCTCAAACTGTTACTGTGAATGTTGGAAGCAAATATTTAGCTCTGGATTCACTCCCACACACTTGCTCCCTACTGGGGATGTGAGGAACTTGGCACAAGTTGCTTCAGGCCAGTGATATGCTTCAGTTATCCCTTGAAAATTGCTCCTGTAGAGAATATTATTGAAAGGCCAAACAAAACTTTTGTTTCCTGTAAAACTTTTATTATTGCTTTTGGTCAGAAAATTAAGGACAACTTAAGGCTAGACAATTAAATTACCCCTGAAATAGTGGGAATTGGTGGTGGTTTGCAAATTTTATTTTATTGTGATGATAATATTTTCTCAGAGTTTTTCTGTTGTTTGGTGGAGGATTACGGATGATGTGAGGTGTGTGTTTTTGCATATTCCCCAAATCACTGGGAAATCTGCTCTACACTTCTGTGGGCTTTGAGCTGTACTGCCTCGAAGCCCGGAGGGGGTGAGTCACTAAGTTAACGTGGGACTTGTGGTGTGCAGAAATGTTTTCCCTTATGTGCCTCTCCCTTTCTGCTTCCTTGTCCTTAATCAACAGTGCAAAGAACATCTTCTCATCAAATCCTATCCAGAGCTGCTTTTTACTGACTGCTACTACTGTCTTGTCTTGTTGACCATGGGACTAGGAAGAATGCCATTTACCTGTTCAGAGTTGTTGCTATTGATAGTTTCTCTGAAACTGTAATCAATGTAGCTAAATGTTCAAAGAGCAGATTAGTTAAAAAGGAAATATCTAAAATCCTGTTCAGACCACAAATGGTGTATTAAATTCATTTATTTCTGAAACAGGTAATCAAGTGATGAAAAAATTACAGGCAATTTGTAGGAGTGAAAAGAGAATCATTCTACTCTAGAATTTCCAACCAGCATTCAGGATGTGTATTTTCTAAACCAATTTTTCTAGAAGGGCAGGTAAACTGTGTTGTCACTATTGCTGTTAAAAATTCTCGGGCTTTCTGCTCTGAAAGACAAGTTTTAAAAAGAAATTACTTGGGCAATGAATAAGCTGCAGAAGCTATCCATTTTGAACTGCACTTATGCATCTAGGGAATGTACTCCTGATACAGTTTCTCCAGGCAGGCAGGAGATATACAGAATGATTCTCTCATGTCTCCCTCCCGGGACTTCCTAATAAGTGAATTAGTACAGATTATGTATGAACGTGAGTATACAGTGATAAGAAGTTTTTTTGTGAAGGCTGTCTTTGAATGCTCCTAAAAGACCCCAAGATTATTTACATGTTTGCATTTTAGCACTTAAAATCAGTGCTTTTCTAAAAAGGAGAATAGGTGCACAGTAGCTATAATATGAACCTACAGACAACATTTTTACTAATTTCAGGTGTGGTCACTCAGTACTCATATTAGGCCAGTGCCAGAAGTAAGCTGTAAACTACCCTCCACCTCTTCCACATGGTGAGAAAAAGACTGAAGTGGGATAGCAATGAGAGCAAAAATTACTTAAATCTGATATCATCTGGAAATGGGCTTTCTTTTTTTTTTTTAAGTTTCAAGGTCACAGAAAATAGTTTTTCCTCTGAAAATATGGTAGTCAATCAAAACCAATGAGGAATTTTCCTGGAAGAACCAGATTTGATTGCAACCTACTGAGATTTTCCCTTGCTCCATAGCACCAGAAAGTGAAGAACAGTTGAAATAAACAGGATACAACTTAAGAATAAACTAATGCTAGCATTCCATATGGTTTAGTGAGAAGAGTCCAGCCAACATGACCATAAGACAAGCTGTGAAATTTTGTACAGTGGGTAGGGAACATCTACAGCCAGATAAGTTCCAGAGAAAATTTTTGATTTTGAATGGAAAGATGAAGTTGTAAACCAGGTTTCTTGCTCTTAAGAGAGTCTTAACTTATAGGTGTAAGGATCTCCTTTCACTTGTGTACTGGAAGCCAAGTGTTTCCATGTTAGGGGTCTGGGTTCACTTTTATTGTGTTCATAGTACACATTATTAAGAGAATTAGCATGCTTTCTATGCGTCCTGCTTTAGAGTTTTTTCTATCTGCTAAGCCCAACTTTTCCTTTCTTCAGGAGGCTTGGAAATACTGTATGGCTTTATCTGGTATGTTTCAAGATATGCTTCTCTGAGAGAGAGTTATTGAAGTAATAATTTTCCATTATCCTAGATGAGACTTATTAGCCTAACTCTCCACACACTGAAGGATTCAATAGTAAGCAAGTTAGAAAAACTGGTGAGAAGTTATTACCTTCCTAAAATTATTTTTATGGGTTTTGCCAAAGCAGTACTCTAAGCCTTGAGATTATATTCCTCCGAAGAAAATAGCTTTTTATCTTCACTTTGGAATGCACTTGTGCATCACAAATAGAAATCACAGTAGATTTTTTTCAGACCAGCGTTTTCTGACTACAGTAGAATAAGCTTGTCAGTAATGATTTTAAAAATTAAATATGTTTAATAGTATGTCAGTAGTATTAGGAAAAAATACTGTCACAAAACAATTGGAAATGGCAATGTTGTAAATTATTGTGTAGGATAGGATAGGATAGGATAGGATAGGATAGGATAGGATAGGATAGGATAGGATAGGATAGGATAGGATAGGATAGGATAGGATAGGATAGGATAGGATAGGATAGGATAGGATAGGATAGGATAGGACCATCACTACTTGATTAGATTCCCTTTTTTTTAGCTTGGT
Source organism: Muscicapa striata striata (assembly GCA_030060385.1). Lineage (NCBI taxonomy): Eukaryota > Metazoa > Chordata > Aves > Passeriformes > Muscicapidae > Muscicapa > Muscicapa striata. Next base: position 1,553,427 of record JAREIS010000101.1, read on the forward strand.
GGACAAGAATTGGTGTTCCCACAGAGAACTTCCCTTAGAAGTTCTAAGTGAACTGAACCATATAGAAGCTGACTTAGCTCTCCAAAGCCCGAGTGTGCATTATTTGTGGGTGTAGATCAGACATGTTTCTGTCAGAAGGACTTTTCTATTTGAAGATGCATTATTGCTAGTTTTGTTCTGGTAACTACCACAGAACTAAGCTGGAATGGTCAATCTTACTTGTGTTGCACAGTGAGCATCTGATGAACAACTAGCTGAGCCAATTGGATGCCAACCAAAAAGTGTACTGAGACTATTCAGGTGACTGACACCTCTACTAGACAGAGCAGAAACACCTGGAGCAGATTCATAAGTATTTCTGGTTAAGAGTTATTACCAAAAGGATGACTTGCATTGTGCACTGGCATGAATATTCATAGCTTGTCTATCTCATTGCATAAACTAAATTACTTATAAATTACAAATCTATGGGAAATAAAAACTACAAGAAAAGGCACTAACCTACTAAATTAGTATTGATGTTCAGAGGGGCTGTCTGACATTTCTAGAGTCTTTACCACTGTGTCCTGGAGCTCTGAATGGTTGCTTCACTCCTGCCTAACACTTTTGCCATAGCTGTTGCAGATTTTTGCTATGACTGTCTTAACAATACAAAAATTGTGTTACTTAAGGCCTAGCTATATTACAAACTTATACTTTCAAATGCTTTGCAGGGCTTTGTAGTACTGCAGTGGAAAAGAAACACTGCAGATGCCAGAGACCAGAAAACCACTTTTTTATTACATCAGAGATAGAAGAGAATCAAATTAGAGTAGCTGCTGTTTCAGCCTTCTTCCTATGTAGAAGTAGCTAATCAATCATATGGGTTTTAGGTGTACATGAAGTGCCGAAATGAGACAATTTTTCAAGATTAAATTTTAGTATTTTCAAATCACATAATGTTTTTTGAAAGTGTAACTAGAACAAAGATAATTTCTCTTGAAATTACTTCTGTTCCTCCCCTATCCTTTTGTTTCCAGGCCTGGGAAATGTCTTCTATTAACCCAGTTGTTAACACATAGTTGAAATGTATTTTAAACTAGTGTTTTAATACCAACATCAATATCGAGTCCTTTCCTATTCCCTTTTCAATAATATTTTTTGCTTCATATGGTTTCTTGGTTATTTCTTCAGATTCAGGAATGAGACTGCATGTGGAGCAATTGTCAGTACTATCTATGTGCTTTTGAGCAAATAAAAAAAGTAAACCTAAATCCTGGCCTAGACCTGTGAATATCTTGAGGTAGTCTGTTTCCTCCAATGGTCTGTCCTTTTTTCTCTGTAAAAAGTTCCAGGGTTTATTTAATGTTTTATTTCTTTTAGGTAGGTATGGTTTTTGCATTTGGGGTTTTTTGTTTACTTGTCAGGTTTTTTTAAAGGCAATAGAAGGATCTTTATCTTTCATTTATTTGCAGTATATTCTTATGCCTGAGTGAATATCTGCCAAGTGACTGCAATAAAATAGATTTTGAAGGAAACGGGACTGTTCACCCCTTTTCTATATATTGCAAAGATTTTTCCATTGTTATGAAATTCTTAAAACCTTTAATTTTTTTATCTTCTGCTTTTGTTGAATTTAGTGTTCACTGAATTTTGGCATTGACATTTTAATGTCAGATTTTTTTTAGATGGCTTTCCTTTTAGGATCCAATCTTTTTTCATGGGCTAAAAATTGCTACAAATGAAAGCTGGTTTTGTATCTAAAAACTGAGATTAGTTTTGGTTCTTGAATTAATGATGGAAGTCTTTTACTTTGTGATAAATTTCCTTAGCTATCCAGTCTGCATGTTTAGTGAACATTTACTCATTAAGTAGGTACTCAGTGGATTACATTATAGTGAAATTTCATCTCTACTGAAATGTTTGAGTTGCAGCATCAGCTACTCTGAAACAGTTTTCTGGGTACTAGAAATTAGGAGACCCCGCTGTAAGAAAATGTGTTAGTGCTGGGTAAGGAACAGTGTCTGAATCCCACATGCTCTCTACTCTGTGCACAGTTCATGCAGAGGAAAACAAAAGCCTTGCTTTCACCTCTGACATCCCTACACCCAAAGCAATGTATAGGGTACAAATCCCCATACTAATATTGTCTGACTGTCCAGATTACTTTAAAGAGACGCCCAGCAGCTGTGTGCAGGGCAAGGCCAGCAGGGGAGGGAAAGGTCCCTGGGCAGAAAGACTTGTACTGCTCACGTGCTCTCTTTGAGACTCTGGTGGCTGCCCACTTTGTAAACCACTGTCCCACCTCAGAAAGCTGTAGGGAGCAGTGAGGTCACTCCTCAGCCTTCTTCTCTCCAAACTAGACAAGCCCAGTGCCCTCAGTCACTCCTCAGAGGACACTCCTGCCCCTTCCCAACTTTGGTGTCCTCCTATGAATGCATTCAAGAATCATAATGCTCTGTTTAAATTATGGGGCCCATAACCTTACACAGTATTTAGGGAGAGGCCACATTGGTGCTAAATACAGCAGGATTATCACTTGTTTTGACTAGCTGGTGATATGTCTGATGCACCCCAGGATGAGGTTTGCCCTCCTGGCTGCCAGGGCACACAGTGCTGACTCCTGTTGAGCCTCCTGTCAGCCAGCACCCACAGATCCCTTTCTGCAGCCACTCCTCTCCCAGCCTAGACTAGTGTCTGCTGTTGCTGCATCCCAGGTGTAGAACCCAACATTTGCTCTTGTCAAATTGCACGCCATGGATGATTACCCACTATTCCAATTTATCCAGATCCCTGTACAAGGCCTCTAGTCTCCTGAAAGAGTCAACAGCACCTCCCAGTTTAGAATCCTCTACAGACTTGCTCACTGTGCGTTCAACTTCTGCATCCAGATTACTGAAGCAAACATTGAACAAACTGGCTCTAGAATTGCACTCTGAGGGGCGCATACCACTGATCACTGGTCACCAGCCAGATCTAGCCCCATTCACCATAACCCTTTGAGCCCCATCCTTTGGCCAGTTCTTCCCTCAGTGGACCATGAACCTGGAGTTTGAGGGGGTGAGGCTATTTTCTTCCCCTTTTTTCTTTTACTTTTTCCTCTCTCAATCAGTGGAAAAGTCTCTTTTAGAGAAGGAGAATTAAACATTTGACCTACTGAATTCATTGGGGAAATTTTGTGTCTATTTTTGTTTCCTTATGCACCAAAATTTTGTGATTATGTGTGTTTTTAATTGTTCTAATAGTATGGAAGAAATAAATATCCATAGTCAGTTATGCAATTTTCAGACCTGCATTTGGAAATCTGCAAGAAGATTCATTTCTGTAGCTTCTCAGAGTGTAACAAAGTCAATAGCCTTTATAAAATCTCAGCATTTTGTTCAAGTATTTCATCTTCTGTTGTAGGTAATATTTAGAAGTTAAGCAATGAGAATTTTCTGCCATAGTGTAAACACTTAATGTACATACGTACATATATATGTCTGATGGGCAAGAGGAACTTTATAGACTTGTTGAATGTCACTGTTTTAATTTGATCTATGGGTAGTTTAATTGTTCTTGGAGTACCCTATGGGATTCAGAGGGCTGCCTTAATATTCAAGAGGGTATAATTTGTTTGTTTGTTCTTCAAGGAAATAAACTTCCTATTTGTTGAATATGGGGAAACCTAATAAAACAAAGAGCAACGTGGTTAATAATTAGAGAAGGCACTTGAAGACCCTTAGTTGATTAGTAGTTGATTGCTAAATGGTATCCATCACCATTGAAATTTTCAATTCAGAAATTCTTATTTTATTCCAGACATCATCTTTTTATATTATGATGGAAAAATAATTTAAAATTATAAATAAAACATAGTCAAACACCTTAGTCGCCAGGAAAGTTGCATGAGTTGCATGTGTACTTACCAAGAGACTAGATTACATATATATAAAGAAGAGTGATTGACAGAGGTCAAAGGATAGGCCTGGGCCAAGCAAGCTGGAATTCATGGATAAACTGTAGTCAACTTTTACAGGAATCAGCTTGACCAGGTGTGAAATTTGTCTGACCCAGTGTAGCATTCTCCATAACCTCTGAATATCAGGCTGATGAATGCAAAGAAATGTTCCCTTGCAAAATTCTCATTGCTCCAGAAAATGTTTTGCTGCTGTAATAGATGGTTTCCATATATATTTGGTACCTCAGTCGGAAGAGAGACAGTTTAATATCTTTTTTTCCAGATAATGATACAACAAAACACTTAGCTAATTAGTTCTGTTGAACAAAGTTCAATTATGCACAATCGTGAATTTTTCAGTGTCTCAGAAATATTCATTTAAATATATCATTTCTACATAATGAGACATGTTAAATTTATTAATAGATGATGTTATATTTCAGAGTGGTTTTGGAGTATATGGGATAGTATATGCAAACCTTTGATGAAAAATAAAGTAATATTAGATGTAGTAAAAAAGCATCTTCATTTTCACGTATACCACCCTCTCTCCCAAATTCTGTGATGTTTTCTGTATGCTGTGATTTCTACATTGAAGCATAAAAAGGCTATTCATGAACACTAGGTTAATGAAAATAGACATACTCCTGCATTTCTTCTTATGAGCCCTATGTTAGAAAGAAATTTGTGAAAGCAATAATCTGTTGGATATCTGCTAGCAGGAAGTCAGCAAGGCAGCTGGTGAAGCATTGGGCTTTCTTAGAATGTTTTTACACAGCACTGTCTTTGAGCTATATGACACTTAGGGTACAACTTTTACAGATGCATACTGCAAGGATAGTTGGCGCTTCTGAAAATGCTAATTTGTAGTTCCTTGAAAGGAATATTGGTATAAAAGCACACTTTTCCCTCAGGTGGAAATAGTGTCCTGTGCAACAGCTTATGGTGTTTTAATGGTGGTCCTGAGATGAGAGGGAAAGAGAAGGCACCCTTAGTCTACAAAGAATTGAAAGACTTAGCATTCAAGAATTTCCAGAAGTTAAAAGTTTCTTATTGATCTAGTATGATCTTTATTCCCCATTCCTATAGTACTTTTAATTCTTCCATTAGAAGACTTATGCTTGTGGACTTCACTACTCATAAGTGCAAGTGGGATATTGTCTTTTCTCAGGACCAAGCTGTGTCTTTTTCTGTAAACTAGCATAGAAATTAATGTTTTTTCTCTTCTATTGTGAAATTTTGATTGAGACAGAATGAAATCATAATATTCAGAATAGGAAAATCTTTTAAGCATTACTTTACTATGAAGTCTGATTGACTTTTTCTTATCTCCTAATGTCACTCTGTGCCACATATCAAACCACAGGCGTACTAAAAATTATAATAGAATTTTTTTTAAATGTATGGCGTGGTAGTTTAGTTTAGAATTCAAGTCATGCTTCGCTTGAAAAATTACAAATAAAGTCATTCAAGTTATCAAAATTCTTCTGTCAGTCACAGCATAACTAAACTTCATTCTACTGTCCATATTATCCATCAAATATCAATATTTTTTGAATTATCTGAAGAAATTTTAGCACAGTTGTCAGAAAATACAGGAAACATGATTTTGCACTAAACTATGTATAATGGTAGTTTTTCTTTGTTAATTAGGCAATGCTTAGGTTTATGTAGTAATTAAAATGGCATTCCTAGGTTTAAATGTGGCCAATATGATTCAGAATAATGATGAAATAATTGCAAACTACCGAGAACATACACTAAAACTTGGAAGTATAAGTTCTCCAATCTGGAGGCACCTTTTGAAAGAAAAATAGAAAGTTTTTCAGGAGGTTGCCTAACATTCAGTTTATTGAAGCAATAATTAGAAAGGGTACTTCAGCATACTGTATTCCTCTTGTTGTCTGTCTGTGGAGTGGGGATAACAGGATGTGAGAGAGGAGAGTGGAGTATGCTCTTGAGAGAACTAAGTTGGATCAGTCAAGAATATGGTGAGGCTTCAAGCACTTAGCTGATGGTGGAATGAAAGGTAAGGGGAGTTTTTAGTGGCAGCACTTGAGACCTGCATTAGTCTCTTTCTGTCTCTCCATGAGAATAGAAAGTCAGCCAGAACAGCTCAGGGTTTGTTACGGTCCAATCTAACATAGTGAAAGCTTTGAAGAGCACTTTTCTTCAAGGCATCTTTTGAAATACATATTTTTTAAATTGTGTTACTTTTTTTCAGTGATTCTAGGAAGACCTCTTTGGGATCATAGCTAAAGGATTGTGCTATATTGCTCTGTAAAAGAAAAAAATCAAGCAGTAGTTAATTTTTTAAGTGCATATGCTCCTATGATATGCTAGAATGAACTGAAAGATGCTTTAAAGGAGGCATATTTGATCTTTCCATCTGTATAATACTTGTTTAGACGTGAGGCTGCTCCTCAGAAAGTAGAATCAGTTGTTGATTCTTCAGTTATTGAACTTTTAAAAAGGTTTTCAGGCCTTGTCCATATTCTGTTCACTGTGCTGAAAACACTCCCACTATTAATTCTTTTATGTCCTTTGTTCTTGACTTTAATGTTCCTTAATCTAAACTAAGATGGAATTGCCATCTGTTAGACAAGGCACTTAAATGATCCAAGTTCTCCTTCATATGGCTATACTGTATCTCATTATTTATTGTACCTTTCAATATAGGATTTTTTTTAAACTCATGCTTCTAATAACACCCATAAGAGGTAATTTTTTACATTAGAGTCCAAATCAAATTTAAGCTTCTTCCCTCAGGCACTATTTTTCAGCATAACAATATCTGTTGTTGCAGTCTTTTTTTTTTTGAAGGCACGAGTGATCTCTATTTCCGTTTCTGCCATTAGCTTTCCACCTACAACTGTGTTGAATGGTCCAAAATCATCTCTAGTAATCCAGAGAATTCACCCTCTACTTGCTACTTCACTAATGTCGCTTGAGATTTCTGACCAGTTGCTTTGAAACAGCCATTTCATTACCACTTGTCTGGAAACTTTCGGTTCCCTGAAAATTGCAATTTGGTCACTTCCTTCCAGTCTATTTTGTAAAGTATCTGAATTTATCTATTATGTATGAATTATTAGAAAATTATATCATTCAATATCCTTGTAAGTTCACAAATTAAACGAAGTTTTCTCTTTCCTGAATTGTTATGAAAGAGACTATGTAAATACTGGGGAAGTTTATTTTTCTCACAAGACACCATCATAAGTAAAAAAGAACATACGAGTCTTAGTTAAATTTGAAGATTCATTATTATTTCAATCAAGAAACAATAAAAGGAATTAATGAAATGAGTAGACATAGAAAATGAGTGCAGGAATGCTCAATTACGTTTTGGGATTGCTCCTATTTACCACCTAAATTGACCAACTTTGCTTTCTATAGAATTCAGTTCATAAGAACATTCTTCAATTATTCCTTTTTTTCCCTTAATATTGGGTTTTTCTGCTCTAAACCCCATTTTCTACATTAGGAAGATGGTAGCAGTTCATATCACCACAGTAACTGTACTGCAAAATTGACATTTGCAAATCTCAGGCAAGATTGTCAAAACACTCATTAACTTCAAACGAACATATATTTTTCATTTTTTATAAACTCAACTGTGGCCTCTTTGAAGTCCATAGCCAAATTAGTTTTAAATTGCTATATATACTTTTAAGCTTTTATATATAAACACACACCAAGAGAAATATAAAAGGATGGAGAAGACGATATGGCCTGCTGTAATTTTTTCCACATGAGTTATGTACATCAGGTCTTATGTCTACAACACTGTTGCAAAAAAGGTGCTTAGTGTATTCACATTGCTAATGACTGTTGTGTTACCATCCCACACAATTTAACAATACCAAGTAGACTCTTGTGAGAAAATAAAATTAGAGACCTTATAGTACGAGGTGATTACAATTGTAATTTTTGTCCGCCCTAGAAGGCAGCCCACTTTTAAATGGGCTATCCTGTCTAGTTTCTTGAGTGATTTGTAGTGTAGTATATTGTAGAACATGCTGCAGTAATCTAACTGCAGTAATTTGAAGGGACAAAACTGATAAACTGGTAAACTGATGGTACCACTGATGATGGTAAAAATCAGGATGTCTAGTAAAGAACCATCCCCAGGCTTTTATATGCTCAGGAGTTCTCAAAATTGTCTTCTCCAAGTTTTCAACAAGGAACCGAGGTGTTCTCATACATCTGCCAAATTTTAAGTCAGAAAACTGCATCCATCAAAAAACCAAACACAGATATATTGAGGGAGAGAGCAGATGATCTTTCCCAAGAAAATAGTTTTCTTATTTCTTGAAAATACCTAATAAAATAATATCTTAAGCATATAAGTCCATTAATGAGAAGAAAAAGAGTAAAACTCTAGTACAATAGATACAATTGTAGATTAAAATAAAAGGGGGAGAATGTATCCATAGCTGTGGAGTACAAGCATAATGCTTTCTGAAATTTATTTTTCAAACTTATCAGTTACTTATTATTACAAAAGATTACTTAAGTTGTTTGTCAGAAGTAAGTCTTCTTGCTTAACTAAGCACCCAGCAAGTGAGTGAGGAAAGTTCAGTAATACAAAAAACTGACCATCTCCAAAATACTCAATAGAATAGTGATAAATATAATCATAACATAATGAAATGCGTTTAATATTAAAAAAATCACTTGTGTTAATATTTGTGTTAATATTTGTGTTAATATTTGATTTGATCACTTAACAGTGGGTGATCAAGGACATTTTTCATTTCATTTCTCTTTTCATTAGTAAACCATTACTAGTACTTATTATTTTGTTAGTCACCTACTTCACTTTTTATTGGAAAAAGGAGTAGTGACTGGGCAGAATGGTTAGTCATTGCAACTGTGAAGTATTTTCAGCAAAATAAATTATGTCACTTTATTGTCATTTTAAGTAAACAGGTGGTCATTTCCTTTCTTTAAAAAATAATTCTTAAATTAAGGAACTTAATCTTACTATAATATCTATCTGTTAGAGAGGAACTGTTTCAGCAAAGAGTAATGTACAGACTAAATTACAGGGAACCCATTTTCTCTATAATTGCATCAAATGTATTAGCAGTTTGGATCTAATTAGATTGTTCTTAGTGAAAACCATTATGAATTCTATTAAGAATCTGTGGTTACTGGTTTTCAACATTCTTTTCAAAGAAAATCATACTTCCTCTTCACTGCTAAAAACAAGATAGTGGAAGAACCCCGCTGTGCAACTGCCACACACTGTGCACCATTAAAAAAAGCTCTAAGATATGCATTTGAATGAAGAAGTGGTCATGTGGTTATCATGGAGGCCCTTATCTTCCTGAAGTGTTAGCAATTAGCTGGAGCTGATACTCTGTCCTCCAGTGGGAAAGCTAGAATCAGCCTGGTAAATCCAGTTTGGAGCTTATATATTTCCGTCTGTAGGGAAGGTGTATTTTGGTGGTGCATAAGTCATACATGCAGCTGTGGCTGACAAATTGTCTCCAAACTGTTGTGGTTAGCAACAGCCATATGCCAGGTGTTCTTCAAATAACTGCTTGTGTATCAGGGAAATATTCATTCCAGTATTGTGGTGACAGTAATTGCCAGGAACATATATCAAATTACTGTAAACTAGGACAGATTTTTTTCACTTCTGTGTACTTAAATGGGACTTCTGTACACTATTGACAGAAAATAAGGATATTATTAACTATGAATACCATATCCTGTTCTCAGCTACACGGGGACAAACAATGTCATTAATGGTGAGGATACAGGTATTTGAGATAGTGTGACCTATCTGCATTACCTCTTCTGTAACGGAAGATGACTGCAAGCAAGGTACTGATTCCATCTCTCTCAAGAATGGTCTCAAGAAATTCAGAGTTTCTGAGAAATTGAAATCATAAGTGAAGATACTGGACTTATCTTCAAGTTATAAATGCCTAGCTGATTTCCATGGGAAGTATAAACACATTAACAAATTTTCAAGACTAAAAGGCAAAAAGCAGTTTGTAATCAGAAATCAGAAGATAAGGTTGAGGTTTCTGCCTGGCATCTATCTCCTTTGAGTCTTTCCAGACGTCTTGAAGGCAGTTCCACATACATATAGCTATATGTATTTAGGAGTCTGCATTTGGTGGGGAGGGGAGAAGGATTTTTGTGTATGACCACATCACCCTGTTAATGTGTTTTCCCAGCCCATTCCATGCAGCTTTGGTCCTTGTGTCATGTGCTTCCTTCCTGTACACCAGCTGCAACTTTTGCTCTACTCCCTCAGTGCCTGACCTGCGGCACAGATGCTTCAGCTTCCAGAGTTTGGACAAGACAGCTTGCTGAATGTATTCATGGATCACTTGAGCCAGACTATCAAAGAATTAGTTGCACATGAAATAAGACCTAAGTTTATTTTCAGTATCTGACCAAGTATATCCTAATCAATCTTCCATCATCTTTTAGACAGCAGGAAGAGATTGAGTTGCTTTGCTGTAAAAGATTGTTGACTTTATGGACATATATATGTATATTGATAAAAAGATCTATTACAACATGCAATAAGTGCTTAATTATTATGATGCCTCTAACCATTACGTAATAGTTGTATTTTGACAGAAAGGTCCTGAATTTGTTCAGTGGATGCATTTGACTGGCAGGAGTATGTTTCTATCATCTTTAGTACAGTGTGCCACAGTAAAGATTAAACTTCCTTACTTGGAGAGGAAGTGACTCTATATTGCCTAGAATCTGTTATCCCTAAGAAAATTTTTCAAAAAGTGCCTTTCAATTGTGCCTAGCACAATTCCTGTTTCCTATTTCCTATGGTCACATTCTTGTACCTTCTTAGTGGCTAGTCTTGGAGTCTTTGCTGGATCAAAAATCCAATATGAGGCTCTAACTATGCTAATGCACTCTATTCTGACACTTTTCTGTTCTTACATGTACAGTGTTTTCTGCCAAAAATGAGAGGTTTCTGTCAGTGAATGTATAAATTATCTTAATGCTTTTTTGAAAATGAATCTGCAGTAAACTTCTATCCCAGGCTCTTAACAAAACTAGATTATATTCTCTATATAATTTGAAAGGTGACAATTATAAATTTTTATTGGTACATGGGAGTAGGATTCCTTTCTCCTGATTTTTTAATTTCTTTGCCTCAATGCAAGAATATTGTTGTGTTTTATAAAGAGCTTTGGACTAAGGTTATGAATATTAAAATAATAACCATCTTGCATCATCTGCTGAATTTCATCTCATTTGGCTAGTGATGTGTACAGCCTGGGAAGGATTTTTCTGCTTTGCTTGTGAACATTTGATTAGAAAGACTTAACACCATATCAGTTGCAAACACATTGGTCCACATGATTCCACATAATTCAAAATAGCTTGATACTATGCAGTAAAAATTAAGATTGGAAAATAAGACAGAGTACAGAATCCTGGAGATAAGGATACTTATAATGTGGAGAGCTGTCTTTACTCTGGGTCACACCAAAACTCATCAGTGTATGTGAGCACATTCCTGTGAACTTGGTGAAGAAGTACTGAAACACTTTTGAGTATGTGTCAGTTTGGCAAAGTGTTTCCATGCAGTTAAAATACGGAAGTGCAGGCCACAAGTTTTAGAATGACTGAGATTTGCATTAACAGGCAGGAGATTTACATAGAGGACTTGGAAACATACTGCAATGCACTACATTTTATGGGGTTTATCGCTGTAAGGCACATCTGTCAGGTGAATTAACACACTCAGAAAATGCCAGGTGATCTCCCTGGAGAGTCAACTTTTGTGATAAATGCATCAAAGTTAGCAGCATGGTGTGTTTTTTTCCTGCATCACTGAAGGACAATTGTGGTCAGTGGTGTTGCTTGACAGAACAGCTGGTGCAAAGGCCTGACTCATTTGGGAAACTAGGCTTTTGTACAAGCCAGTTTAACACACCAGAGTAGATTCTTAGCAATGTTTTTTAAGGTTCTACATTTCTTATTCCAAGACAGATTTCTTTGAATTTGCCCTCAGCAATATAAATATATAAGGCAGAAAAAATTAAAGAAAAACTGAAAAACAACTTAAAATATGAAAGAATCTTACATGAGAAATACTGATAATATCTGATGTTCTTCTAGAAAGTTTTGTAGTGATATGTTTCAGGATAATGTATAGAGAAAAGAGAATTTTCTGTGCTTTATTTACTTCATAGTTGACTTATTTCAGTCCTTGTCTATGTGAGATGCACTATATGAGTAGTAAATATCAGCTGAGATAGTGGATTTTTAGAGTGGTACTTAGTCAACCTAAATTTTAAAATTCTTCACACCTAAGTGGTAGAATAGCATTCCTACAGGAAGTATCAATAATATTGACTCCATCTTCATAGTTTTCATTCTGAAGCCCTATATTACTCAGATAATAGTTTTTTCATTTTGGTTCACTGGAATGTCCCTCTAAAAAAAATAAATGGTTGGTTTATAACAGCAAAGTTTCTATGCTTATGTTTGTTTCCTTTCTAAACTACCTTCCAACTTCAACAAATCATTCTATAAAAGGAGTGTAGAATGCATTGTTTCACTATTATAATACTTCATCTTAAATCTTCTCTGGTAACTACTGACAAATGGTTCATAGTAACATTTCTAATGACTTGCTGTTCAATAGTTTAAAGAAATATAATGCATACAGACATTGTTCTGGGCTGGATATAACACACTTTTTGCATGACCCTGCAAAAAAAGTTTGTTGGAGGGGTTGAGATTTGGCAGATATTGCTGTATTTCTTATAAAAAATTTTGAAGCTGTCTTTCCTCCTTCTTTGTACCTTTTAACAAGACAGAAGATTTGTAGTTCCATTCTACTTCAATTAGTTCCTATGGTGCTATCTATATCATAACCAGAATCAGTAGAGTTATATGGTGCTGTTGTTTTAAAATATTTAAGTCTCAATAACCAGTAATTTTGTTTTACCCTAGAACACATCCTGGGTAAAAAATGTGGAAACATTTTCAGTATCAATTTGTAAATTATGTAATCACATGAGAATCTGGTGCATCCTTGTGGTTACTTTACTCCTACTTTACTAAAGCAGTATTGTTCTCCAGCCCACAGCAATTTACTATGCATAGTGAACGTCCTTCACATAAAGACACTGAATCTTTAGGGCATCAGGTTTCTGTCTTTCTGATCAAACTTAATCCTTATTAGTTCCATATGCAACTGTAGGCATCAGTTGTTTAAGGAAGACTTCTTACGTGATATATTTGCTATCTTTTCATAAAGATGATCAGAGCTTCTTCCCTTCATCAGTTCATTGTTGGAACTATGCTGTCACATGATGACCTTTCATGAGCAGTGCCCTCCTTCCCCACTACCACCTCAACAAATATCTTGCAGAACAATTTTATCTTTTGCCAAAGACCTAAATTTATTTTAATTCAGTTCCACTGTCTGTCTTTTACCAGTTCTTGTCTTGTCTTTCTTGCCCTCTCTTTCAGAGGATAAAGTATGGACAACTGTGTACCATGATCTGCAAATGCAGACTGCTGTGGGAGGCAACAGCCCAGAGAAGTTATCTGTGCTGCAGCTTAACTACAGTGCAACAATGGACCAGATTTCTGCCATTACCAGTAGTGCTGAATACTGTGAGCAGTTTATCTCCTATTCTTGCAAGATGTCCAGGCTGCTGAATACACCAGGTAGGCTGAGAATGGGATATCCATTAAATACGGTTTTAAAGAGCTTTATCTCAACAATTTAACAGGTACTGCTGTTAGGTAAGTCCATTCATTGAACATGCTTCTTTGTTCTCCTTTGTTAAAGTTGACAAAGAGGGTGAAAATACAGAGGATATTATTTTCTTAGGAAAATTTGCCTGTTTGCTTGCTAGGAAAATGATTGGTATTGCACCAAGTGTTTGTGTGTTCTCATCTCAGATCTGTTGCTCCTTAAAGCAGGTGACATTTGGTAAACACAGTAACTTTTAAAGTTTAATCAATATAGGCATTGAAAAATTGCTTTGAACTTCATCCTGTTTTTCTGGTTGTCAGTTTTCATATGCTACAGTTAGCAAGGGCACTGGTTGAATGAAGGTTAGAATTTTTCCACTAACACTTTTGAAACAGTTTCTTAAATGCAGAGCATTTGTGGGTAATCAGATGCCTTATACATTGTAGAGAATGGCATGGTTAGTAATGCAATTGTGTGAGAAATTATGTGCTATTACCTACAAGTAGATTAAGTATAAGATTATTTTGCTTTGTTTTTTTATGCAGCAGGAAGGGGAAGACACCCTTTCTGTATGTGCCTCCTCAACAAATGTTACCTGTAACCAATAAAGATAAAAGTATTAGTTGTTCCAGAATTAGCACACAAAGGAATTGTCTTTTAAAAGCTCTATTAGTATTCAGCAAGTACTTTATATATGCTCTAATTTTGTATGATAGATTTTGATGTTAAATAAATCTTAATGGTACTTGGGAAAGACTGGTTTATAAGTGGAAACATATAACACATTTCCATGATTGTGAACTTAGTTCATTGCAAGCAATTCAAATGCATTTCAGATTAATTTAATGGCTGCATGCTTACAGTGTTATACTTTAGGTTGCTTTCCCTCATAATTTTTTTTTTTATATGTTTTCTCATGGTGCTATAGATAAGTATTCATTTGGAATGCATGTATATCTTATTCCTATTTCCATAAGCATTCCATTAGTTAATAGACAATGTAATGCTTGTTACTCCTCTCCATCCTCCCTGCTGCTTTTTAACTATTTCTAGTGCATGGTTTGTCTCTGTTGCTGTTATTTTGCTTAATTTAGTGTAACACAAAGCCTGCAATGTGGAAAATTATTTGTTTCTTCTTGGACCTTAATGTATAGGATCCTGAATCATGTTCATAACTAGAAGTGTTCTGATTAGATTCTGCAGATAGATACAAGCTCCCTACTTGCGTTTGCTTCAGAAAAGTTGTATATGAATGTAGCTTTGGCAGGTCTTTAGAAGGCAAATCTATTTGATAATAAAGCTGGAGATACTGTGCTTAGAAAGCTCATAGTTTGCACAGCGTGCAGTCTTAGATTCTACATCTTGATATGTATAAGACTATTATTTCAGGACCAATTTGTACTTGTTATAATATAAACATATATTAACAAAATAAACATATACTATAATTTCAGGTTTCTGAAAGGTTCTAGATTTAAAGGATAATTAAGCAGTGCACAAAATAATAACTTGCTGATTTTTTATTGTTTTTTTAAAGAAACAAATAGTTCCTAATACTTACATTTTTAAGGTTCTTAGAAGATTTTGAGCATATTTTGTAGGTATCTCCCTCTTCATGTTTTCACCTTTTATATGGAAAAATAATTTCTCTTACAAATTCCTTATAATCCATTTTTTTTTTTGCCTGGAAAGTGAGTTTCAACAGAGGTTCTATAATGTGGATTTGGCTTTTTTTCCTTTTAAGAGAGAGAAAGAGGCAACAAAGATTATTTTTACCTAGACAGTAACAAAAAATCACACTGCAGTGTTTGCATAACACCTGTAATGGTTTGTACACATGGAACCACAGTGATTTGTGTGTTAGTGGGAAAGAGGCCAATACATTTTCTTTCTATGTGTTCTTGGCTTCAGTGTATGGTTTCTAAACTAAGGAACTAATTTTTCATACCTTTCTCTGTTCTGGAGGATTGCCATATTTGCTGAATATATTATGACACGCTATTCATCTCACAGCACAGCTCAAAGCACTCATGTGGCATCTTCCACCACTGAGCTTTTTATATAAATCACTGCAGTATGGCTCCCACACAAAGAAATTTTTTAAAAAGAGATTTTGTATTCCTCAGGAAGTGAGAACCTGGTGGTATTGCAGCAAATAGTTAAACCTCTATTAGCATCATGGGATCAGGATTACATTTGTGGCCTTGACCTCAGGTGCTTTTCTAGGCTGGGACTTTTACACATACACATTTCAGATGTTTAAATAACCACTTAGGACAAAAAGGTTCTTTTCTTTTAAAGTGCTCAAAGGGAACTGAGAAAATGGAGAAGATAGTTAAGCAATTCAGCTTTTTCACTTTTTGTCTCTTGGCAATCCTGTCTCTTTACAACATGGTTCATTGCCAGGGAAAAATTGCTCAGTAAACATATTTAAACAAATCAGGACTCAAGCTCTTTATTGATCTATTAATGGCAGGTAATTATTAGCTGTAAGTGGACTATGGCTTTTGCTGCTTATTGTTGTGATGTTTCCTAACAAGGCAGAGATATATGCAATTCCACTGATTCTGCTGCTAATAATAGCTTAAATAGCATTTTTGGTATGAAACACAAACTGCATCAAAATTCTGTGTTTGGGGAGAGCCTTCATATTAATAAGCCTGTTTTGTTGGGTTTGTTTGGTTTTTGCCTTTTTTTTTTTTACTTCAGGCATGGCATTCAAAGAATTCTCATTGCCAACCCTCAATGAGAATTTTCATGTGATTTCAGGAGTATATATGACAATTAGTCTGTACAGACAAAGAATTCTCATTCTTTGTGATGAGTTTTAGACGTTAAAACTTTATTGCTTCATGTCCATGTCTTTTTTTCTTAATAATGAGCTTTCATCTGAGTAAAATAACATGTGCATCCTAGCAAACAGTTTAAAATCATTGCTGCAAAAGGGATTGGAAGTGATTTTACAGGTAATAATGCCACTGCCTTTCTACTTAGTCTGAGGCAAGATAGTAATAAGAAGTTCCATGTAAATGATGTCATAAGTGACTTCTGAAAACATACCCAGGAATCTCATAAGGCTATAGGATAATTCAGGTTTGAAGGTACTGCAGAAGGTCATCTGGTTCAACTTTCTGTTCAAAAATTAATGAACAGTCATTTTCTAGTAATCAGCAAAGGCTATCTGGAAATGCAATTTTCTGTATTTACTGTTTTGGCTTTGGGGTTTTTTGTTTTGAACTTGCAGCTCGATATGTGATAAGTTATGTTCAAACCTAGGGGTCTGTTTCAAAGCCTCACTAAAGATTATCCAAAAAACAAAATTAGTCAATATAGCTTGGTGACTTTCTCAAGGAAGTGCAAAACCAGACACCTCTGCTGAAAATATACTATGTTATCACAAGAAACAGTAAAATTATGAGTACACAACAAATTTCTGAGGAAACTGTTTTCAAGCAGAGATTCTGCCGTGGCTGCAGTTGTCTCACAGCCTTTTTGCTCCTGACTTTGGTACAGATTTGCTCTGACTGAAGCAGGTTTTGTTGTTGTTGTTTTTTATCAACATGAGATTGATGCTCCTTATTGTCTATTCAGAGATGTTTTTTTAGAATAGTCATTCCTTTGTGACTATGCAGTTATCATCATGATAGAGGCTTAATCTTGGCAATTCAAGTAACTGTGGCAGTTAATAAACTAATGAAATAATACATCCATGGATCATAATTGCAACCTAATGAGAATTTAAATATATGTTTGGTTTTTTTTTAGTGCAGATTTTTGAGGGTTGTTTTTCTCTTTTGCAGTTACATTTCTCATATCCTCTTTTCTGCTTGTTCCCTTGGAAACATCCATTTTGAGAGGATAATAATATGTTTAGGACATGCAGAAAGCTGTCTGTTTTTAGGGTTCTTGATGCCCATATACCTTCCAGTTGATATGGGAGGTAATAGGACATTTCCCTTTTTTGCAAACAGGAGCTTGGAGATGGAAGAAAGTCCTTTAGTGCCTGCTGGTTAATGAGGGGGGAAGAGGCAGTGTGATATATAGTATCAATTTGCTCTTACACAAAGAAGCTTCCCTTCTTTGCTGTAAGAAACAAAATTATACAGACAAGAGTGATACAATATATTCATAGAACGTAAAATGTTAGTTAATAAAATTGTACATATTCATCCACTCTTTTCATGAGACTTCCTAATAATACTCACTTGTGACTTTGTTGATATGAAATTTTCCATGGGCCACCAATCTTTGCCTAGGAAAAGGGGAGGGAACAGCATGCTGGTTCTGCCATTCTTCCTCTTACCCTGGGAATGAAACCCTGAAGGGAGAAGGGCTGCTGAATTCACAGTTATCTGTGTCTTTCATTTCCCAGAGCTATAGGAACTGTAACAAATAATCAGAGAGTGGGAGCTAAAAGCATAGATACAGAGAACAGAGCAAGATCTGTTGGTGTTTTGTTCCAATTTTTATTCCTATTCACTGTGCCTGCAGGCAGCATATGAAAAACATAGAGCAGAGTTACTGCAGTACATGAATTAGTGTTTCACGCCTGTTTGTCTCTGGAGGAAATGAGACAACAGCTTCATGAATTTAGGAGCTAAACAGGTGAAATGGAAAACTTAATTTAATGTTTGGTTGTTTCAGTAACAATAAAGCAATCATAATACCAGTAGGAAGTAAGATTTATGCATAGGCTGAGATAAAAGCAAGGTTTAAAATTGCAATATGCTATTTTTCCTCAGTTGCTATCCAAATCAGAGCTTAATGAACTTATGAACTTTGCCATCACTATGTATTAACTGATCTAGAGTGCAGATATAATTCCTGCTTAACAAGAAAAGGAGTCTGAGGGAGGAATGGGACTTTTGCAGTACTACAGTGATGAATGGAAGTCTCTCTAAAACTTACTCAGGCTTCACCATTCTGTTTTCAATCTTATTCCAGAAAACATGCAACTAAACTGTCATGTAGCTTGTCCAGCCTTAGTAATATTGATTGGCCCCTTCTTCTCAATGTTCTAGAAAAGCTGATTTCAACTTCTAGTGATTTTTAAAGCATGAGGATAGCAGGAATAATAACCTTTCACCCCTCTGATTTACATGCTCTTGTCCTAGAAGCGGAAACCATTCATTTTCAGTGATTTCCTTTTCCTTTAGTCATCATAATATTGCCATACATCAGAAATATAATAACCAAATAATTCATATGCTAAATGTTTCTTATTAAATACACATCAGTCCTCTTAGCTAAATGGTAGACAGATAAATTATTATCTTGAGGTAATTTTTTTTCTGGACAGTTGTTAATACACCCTTCTCTCGTCTCTGTTTTGCTCTGCCTCTTTGCTTGTCTCTTACCAATTTCTTTTAGTTTTTTTGATACTGCAATCACTGAGTCTCGTAATTTTACTCAATCTGCATCATTCTTTTAGCTGGTAAACTGTTTCTGCTAATTTTCCAAGTTTTCATTGCTATTGTGTAGTAATTAGATTTAATCCAGTGTCACAAAAGTGAAAAAGAGTACATGTTGCTTTGGTATTTGTTAGAAATAGTAGTAGCTGATAAAAGCCCTGTGAATTTTAGAAATCCTCTATGGAAATTGTAACTACGGTGCAGTGAATTCTAGGTTTTTTGCTATGCCTTTTAAAGAAAAAGTTATGCATATGAGTTTTAACTTTGCAATTCTAACAGAATGTTCGAAAACAATTGTTTCTTATATCCTCTCTCTATGTGAATGTGATCTACCTATTATGGGAAAAGATTCATAATTTTTATTTCTTGAAATAAAGTTAGAAGAAGTCAATAATTTCCCCACTGCTTTTATTGTATCATGTTTTATGAAAGTTCTTTAAAAATATTCATAGTTAATATTTTCACAGAAATAATCACAGACATTGCTTCTTCACAAACCCAGGTTGTTTGGGGGAAAATTTATCTTTCCTGGTGAATGACCAAAACACATTCATTTATTAATTTCTCAGACAGAATGGATCTGGGTAGTGTATCATTGTGTGTCGTGTCAAGAATTTCTCCTTACCCATATCCTTAAGGCATTTGCATTACCCTGAGTATATTTTTCCTATGCAAATATGCAGTAAAAATATCCGGTGTTCCTTTCTTCGCTCCCATTCCTGAGATGAATGTGTCAGAAAGAACTGTATGAATAATCCAGCTATACATACACAGAAAATGGCATTTTCTAGTCCATGAAACTGAGATCCATTCCCTATTATGGTCTTCTCTTGATTTTTACTTCATTAATTGCCCTGTGTTTTGCATCATAAGATGACAAGTGTTCAACTATTATTGAAATATTTCCTGCCCTGTTTTCATGGATGAGGTAATACTGTTTGATTTCTTGAGTCTGGGGCTTTTGCCCTTCATCTGAAGATTAGAGTTAGGCTTTCCTACATTTCACCCTGGCATTTGGAAAGATTTCTACCCTCTTTAAACAGTCATCAGTTAATGTCTATAACTGTTTTGTAAGAGTTGTTTTTTGTGGTTAGTGATGTTAGTGAGTCCAGGTAAACCTCTGGAACACAGCAGAATGCATACAAACAGAATATGGAGCATGGATATGGTGTGATTATTAATATATGTGTGACTATTTGAGGTATGAGCTGCCCCTGATACATATTATTCCAGGAGTATGTAGGAGTATTTTTTTACTATACTTTCTATGCATTCATGCTAGATGTTATTTATCAAATCAGTCTATTAAAATGTTTTTCTAGATTGTGTCTGAAACAGACTGCCTTAAATGCTTTCCCCTTTTCACCTGGTGAGTAATTCCATATGCATTTTCTCTGCTTTTCCATGTTTCTTTGTAATGTACATTTTTTTCCACGAATCACCTCCAATGGCTTCCTACTCTGCATATATTTCTGAAAGATAAAACAATGCCTGGGTGTATGTGAGGACAGCATTAGGGTTTACTGAAGCTTAAAGGGAGTATGAGAAAAGTACAACCTATTATAAAATCTGGTTCACTCAACGGCATTGCCGCTATAATCTGAGGGAGGATGATTCATTGTCCTCTTAAATTTTGTGCCTGTAAGTGCCTGTTATACATGCCATAGGTACCTGCAGATTTTTTGTGGAGATCTATATCCATATAGGTGTTTATATAAAAGGAGATGACCTCCTTCTTTTTAAAAGGAATCTTGAACAAGATCCTTTTCTTATTCATCTTTGGAAATATTTAGTTATGTGAGATTACTCAATGTGAGAAGACAAAAAAGCTTGATTATCCTCTGATTTTCCATAAGATAGACACTTTACTGAAAAGACATGTAGACAATAAATTCTGTTTTCAGGAAATTTCTGTTGCCAGCAGAAATTATTCATGATCACTTTCTTATATTCTTAGAACAAGTAGGAAAGATACTTCATTTAATTTATAGGATTTATTGATTTTAAAAATCAATAACCATATTTTCTGAAAAAGTGGATCTGCAGATTTTCAGAAAAAAAAGATGAAAGGCTGCTTACCATTTCTACTGGTGGCAATTAAATGTTGAATATGGGCATTTGTTGTCCAGTGCAATGATAAAGATAGAGCTACCAACAAAAGATTGAAATGCAGCCCAGCTTTTCAGAAGCAGCAGCTAAAGATTTGGAAGCAGTTACCAATTTAGCTGCTGAACCATAATCAGTTCCAGAAAGCAGCAGCAGATTAGTGCATGCTGCTGTCTCAGTTACCATAGAAAGGACCTATTTTACTCATTTTCATTGGAAGTTTACACTGCTTCAGAATGTTTTGGTAGTCAACATCGACTCTGTAAAGCAAATGTATGCTCCACAGCTAATAGTGGGGTTTCACCTGCAGCCTTTTAAGATCCTGTGCATTGACACAACAGCAACAATGATGCTTTGTTTAAACTACAGATGTCTAATTAGATACACATTACTTAGAGGATAGATCTTACTAATTCATAATTCAAGATATATTTAAGATCTGTCAAGCTATTTTTAAAATGATGTAGTGCTTCCTTAGATTCATGGCTATAATGAATGTATTGTATCAAGATTAAATTGTATTCACAAAAAATATTTGTATTTTGGAACATTACATATCATTTAAGGCAATGTTTTCTCCCATCACCTTAAGAAAAAATAATCTGCTTTCTGCTAGCATTGGTTCATCTCTAAATTTCTTTTAACACTTTTTTCTCTTTTTACTATCCATTCCTCTTTGATGTCTCTTTGTGTCTCTACCTCTGATATTTGTAACATAATCTGACTTCATATACGCTTTTGTAAAATCTTAATAGTATTTACAGTGGTGCTACTGTTGAATGACACAGGAGTAAGAGATCAAAGCTTCCTTTCTTTTTAATCATCTGTCCCCTATGGCATGGACTATGTTTTTGTCGTTTTGGGGTTTTTTGCAAAACACTGTGTCAAGTAGCAAGAATGTTTGGAAGAGATACTGAACCAATTTCTATTGTGAAAAACCTCAAATTGCAAACAGAACAAAAAGAATTGTCAAACATATAAGATAATCCATCTGTGATGATGCTCTGTGTCATTGTGCCAATTTCTTCTCCCACAGATCTAAAAATAACAAAATCTCCAAATGTTAGGGATTTTTTGTTTGTTTGGATTTGATTTTGTTTAAAGTGTTCTGTGCAAAGTGTCTTGGAATGCAGCAGTACTGAGGAACTGAGAGGACTGCTGGCCACAACTTAGTGCTCAATGCAAATCAACCTTTACCATGCTAAGCAAAGAGCAAGCTACTCTCACTGAACCAAAACATCTTGACCCGTGCTCTGATTAATACCAGAACATGATTTTTGGCCTGATGGCAAATTCTGTTGTTCACAGTCATGTTCCAATATAGGAAATCTGTAACACCAGCAAGATTTTGTGAGTGCAGAAATAGTAAAGAAAGGATAATGGGTGGTAACTGAAAGTCTGCCGAAGGTCTTTCTTCTGGTAAAAGTAATGCTTTACCCACAGAACTTCTTCCTAACATCCACTTGACTCATTTTCGAAGTGGAGCAACTAACTGAGTATACCCATATATTTCAATGAAATGAAATTAATTAAGCCAGGTTTGCATGCATTATCCCTATGTTTCTTTGTACTCACATGCAGATTTTGTATAGTACAGTAGGATCTGGACAAAAGAAAGATTATCCAGTTGCCCATTATATTAAATCACTTGGCATCCTCTGTGAGCTGACTGTGTTTTGTACCCTGTATGGATTCCAGTGAGCACAAGAAAAATAATCAGCAATTCCAGTGTTTATGTATTACTATTGTCAATTGCTTTATTCAAGGTAGTGCAACCATATGAACAAATGCTCAGAGAAAGAGAAAAAACATTTGATAGTTTTTTCGTCATGCTATCTTCAGTAATTCTTTTATTATCTACCTGTTCATCAAGAATTCACTGTCTATCTATAAGTTAAGAACAAATACACAGAAAATTTCCTCTCAATTCAATGTATTAAAGGATTATTTTTCTCTGTCTCCCAAACTTTGGAATCCTTGCTAGGAGTTATGACTGAAGGATGATAACAGAATAGCGTCTCATCTTTGTCAACGACTGAAAAATAGCAATGCTTTCTTGCTAAGTAAATCATGAATAAATAAGTTGAGCAGGATCAAAACAAATTTTAAAAATATTTGTCTCCTACTTTGGTTTATTTGTTGAGATTTATCTCAGATTAATTGTACAGCAACACTAATGGAAGAAACATGGACCTTACTGAAATCCTATCTCCTGTATTAGGACCAATTATTAAAAGCAATTCATTAGATTAGGGTGGTGACCATCTTCTTGCTGCTATTTTAATCCCAATGTATCTGTATTTCATCAGTAATGTTGGTGACATCTTCAAGTTGTCCTTTTTCATGTTTATAAGTCTCCCTGCTCTCTTGTTAATTTTAAATAGTGTTTTGATTAACAAAATAATTTTATTTCAAATAAAACAAATTCTCAAATATCAGGCATATGGCACTAAGTTTGATCTGTCTGTAAGGAACATCTGCATTGCTTCTCAGAGCCTTGTTCTCCAAATGCAGCCTGGATATGTCCTGAGTAACCCAAACACCCTGTTTCCTGCCTGTCTGGATATCCTTCCACAGCAAATGGGTGGGCATTGGTAGGCAGGCAGGCATAACAGATATTGTAGATTCTCTAATGGGAATTAAAGGAGGACCAAAGTGGCAAAGCACTCCAGAAAGTACCCTTCCTTTGCAGTCAGGGCTCCTGGGACCTGCATGCACTGGAGTGAGTCCTGGGGCAGGACAGGAGGAGCTCTTCATCCCTGCTGAAGGGTAGTATAAGCCCTCTCTAAAGCCACAGAAGATTTCTTTGCATTGTGCAACAGGTTTGGCAGATAGGAAATGGCATACATGAGTGCATTCTGTCCCTCATATGCACATGGCTTGGCATGATTCTTGGAGGAAGAATGTATTTCACTTTGCAGAAGCTTGCATTAAATCACTTGCAATCCTGCAAACTGAGGGAATAGCATGTTTGCAAGTCACAGAATATCTTGAGAGTATAATAATTTATACAAAATAGTAAGTAACACAGAAACTTAAGAGATGGTGACGACTAGGATTACTGCACTTCTATAAAAAGTAGGGTTCTGTTCTGTTGTGTATTTTCTTATACAAAAATAATGCAATAAAATTTGGAAAAAAATGTATCAAACTTGGTATTGCCAATGATTGCCGAAGGGGATACCTAAACCTGCATAGGTCTGCGCATAGGGCTACATAAAAATACAATAATTGGCCAGAGTCTATGATTAAGAGTTTCATAATAAATTCCAAATGGGAATCTTCCAATATTCCTCCCATATTAATGAAGAAATTTGTAATATCTGTAATTATCTATAATAATAAAGCATGACCTACAACAAAAAGGTGTCAAATGTAGATTACAGTCCTGTGATTATCAATACCACAAATTGCTGATTATTTCTGATGATTTAGTTTTACTGAAATATAGATATTTACACAAGTAGATAATTTTAACATTGAAATGATTTTGCTGTTGCTAAATTTTGTGATGTTCTTTCTATAAACTTAACCTAATAAATGTATTTCATGCTTTATCCCTCATACCTTGGTAGTCTATTTTACTCACACACTTTATTATTATTAGGATTTTCAAACAGTTTAAAATGCTATATCTTTTATATATCTATTTTGGTAAAACTTGTTCAAATATTATCACTGCTTCAAAACAGGCATATCAGAAGGTCAGGGATATTCAAAATATTCACAATATATCGTCTGAATTTGCAACTCTAGATGAGCATTTTAATAGTAACTTTGTTGTCACGGTGTGACTGGGGTTTACCAATTTTAATATATTTAATTTCTCTTGGGGATCGAATTTAGGAGTAAAGACAAAGCAGGCTTAAAACTTAAAAGGGGTACAAGAAGAAATTTATTAACAACACAAAACAATTCAGAATGAGACTTCCAGCCTTTCCTCACACCAGCAACATACAGAGAACACTTCAGTCAGTCATCTACTTAAATAATCACTGCAGTTCACTCTAGAGAGAAAAGTCCCTTCTTTTAGTTTAGGCCTAGAGGGTGTCTCACTCTCATAACTTGCATCCGCCTGGAAACTACAAATTATGATTTTCTTCCTCCCATTCTCACAGTCCTTCCAGAGCTGTATATGGGTTGCTGAAACACATGGGGTGTCATTTTAAAGGCAGGCTGCTGAGAAACACAAAAAGTCTCTTTATCTCACTATTCACCAAATATCTCTGTCCAAAATTCCAGTCCCAAAGACAGAGAGCTCCATTTCTCGAGGCAAAAAAAGTCTTCATCGCAGGCACTTAACCTCCCCAAGTATATTCCACTGTAAAGCCCACAAAAAAAAAGGTTTTAAGCTACTTATCAGTGGCAACTTTTCTGATCTCTCCTTCTATGAGAATTTGGTCTTCATTCTGCTGACTTCTGTAATTCTTGCTCCATGCTTTTTGTTCTGGGGTGCTCAAGAAATCCGAAGTCTCATTCAGGCACTAAGAGTTAAACTTGTGTCCAAACGGTAAAGAGCCAGGCTGGAGCCACGCTGGGAGAAAACTTGGGCACAAAGGGGACCGCGTGGTGACGGCTGGACCTTCCTGTGCCACGTGCTTGGCGTTTCTGTAGCTCTCCCATCCCCTGCTCGGTCATGCTTCATGGACAGGAAAATCCGGGCCGAGCAGGAACCGGGGGAGGGCTGAGCCACGGCCCCCGCTGAGCGCAGCCGGGACCGGGCTGGGCCGGGCCCGGCCGGGCCAGGTCCCCCCACCCCGGGCCCAGGCCAGGCCGGGTCCTTCCCCGGGGCCACCCGGGACCGGGGCCCGCTGGGGGCAGAGCCAGGGCTGGGCCAGGTCCACCCCGGGCCTTCCCGGGGCCGCACCCTCCCCCTCCTGCCGGGGCTCGGGTCGGACCCCATGCCGGGGCCGGAGCCCCAGGTCTGCTCACGTCCCCGACCGGAAGGCCAAAAAGACCCCACTAACTCTTCTTCCTCTGTGATTTGTGAAAGCGAAACAGCCTTCTAATTGGTTTCCTGGGCTGTCAATCACCAACCCAGATCTCTGATTGGTCCCCGCAGCCTCAGGGGAGGCTCCCAGAAAGGAGACTGTTCTCTTTGTTTTAAACCGTGTGCTTCTCAAGAGGATCTCTTGAAAGCCGGGCTCCCCTCCCCCTCCCTGCTTTCACGTGTCCCCAGCACATTTGTAAAGAAAAAAGTAAAAACTATATTAATGTATAGCTTCAATACTAAGGAAAGCAATTGCTTTAATTAATTTTTACCTTTTTAAATTTTCCTGCCTTTTTTGCTTTCATTCTCTTTTGCACCCTTTCTTTCATGTTTGGATTTCTTTTTTCTTCCTCTTATTCCTGCTTTATAACTGAATCATTCTTATTAGTAAGTGTAGAAGGCTTAATGTTTCCACTGTTAATTTTTTCAACCTATGAAATTTTTTTCTGAGACGCTGCTTCTTTCTGTCTGTCTATGTTACACTCCTTCAGATCATGTCAGACTCTTCTGTAGAAGATGGGCAAAGCTTTTGAGGATATTGGGGGCAGTGGAAAAGGATTGTAGTTTAGTAGGTGGAGATATAGAAATTGTTTATCAGCAGTACTCTAGAGAGATTGGGGAATTTGAAAGCTGCTTTGGAAAAGGGTAACATAGTGTAATTTTTAGGAGATAGTGGAGAATTCAAATCACTGTGTATAGAGTAGATAAATGCTTTCTGGAAGCAAATGAAAATATACTGAGGGGATCACTGTTGACTTTAATTTACTTGTTCTCAAATTGGAGTAAGTTTAATTGGAACTATTGTGCTAATACTAGCTTGGTTTGGGGAAATTGAGTGCCATGGAAGGACTGTAGAAAGTGTGGAGGTGGTGCAGAATAATAAAAATATGGAATATTAAAAATAGTTGGATAGCTTTATGCTGTTGGAAAAATTCAACAGTAGTTCAAAGTTCTGAGTTGAATAAAGTCACATTTAGTGTAATTTCCTTGAGGTCAGAAGAATAATGAAAATTCAATTTGTCACACAAGCTGTTTTCAAATTTTAATAACGTTAATGGGATTTTCTGTGTTTTAAGAATGAATCCTTTTGAGAATGCAGAGGAAGTTGTAGGTCAACAAATAACCAAATAGCTTTGAGTGTCTGGACATGTCCTGGACAGTGAGGCAAAAAAGAGCTGCTGTTGCTTTCATTCAAAAACATTTTAGAACTAAGTGCTTTCCAGTTTCATACAAAACATCACAGGATTTCTATGGTACATTAAATCCACATTTTGCTTTGATGAACATAAAACTTTTTGAGATATGTCCTAATTTGAAGCGGATTTGAAATTGAACTAGCTCCTTAAATAGCTATTAACTCTTGAGTTCTGCTTTTGGGATGCACTAAAAATCTCTTCATAAGCTCTTGAGGTCAGTACACTTTTCACTCTCTGATATGAAATTATCTAAATAAAAGTTAAAAAGGAATCACAGTCCAAGAATTTACTTTCCTAGAGTCTCCTTAGAAGATTCAACCAAGTGCATTGATCAATTTAAGTATTAATTCTAATTTAAATGCAGGTTCCAATTTAATTCAAAACCTGTGACTGAAGAACATAAAGCAGGTGGAAGGCTTGCATCACAATTGCTCTTAATAATTGAAAACTAGTATTTATAGGAAACTATGAAAATACTGAAATGCAGACTTCTACAATCAGGTCTGACCGTTTTAGATCCCACACAAAACAGTAGTGCTTGAAAATTGTTTTTACTGCGTGGTTGCTCAGCTATCAAGATAAAATTAATTGAAAGGCTCAGTCTACTTCATCCTGGTCATATGCTGAATGTAATATATTCATCACCTGACACTTATCAAATAGCCAACAGTCTCCTACAACAGCTGATACAGGGTGTATGAGCAATTTATTTTTGATTTGCTGGGTGTTGGGTAGAATAAGAATAACAGAACAAATATTTTTTAAAATCTAGTTGTAAAAGATCAGCTTCTTTGGGTCAAGTTATTATATGTTTAACATTTTACAACTAGTCAATTTAAATTATTAACTGTGTTATTGTTTTGAAAATATAAAACAATAATTCCGTTTTTATGGGTTCTTTTTCTCCTTCAGTTATTTTTGGTCTAAACAGTGTGCTGAATTTAACACTGAAGTTTCTTTTGTTAAAAGCCATGTTTTCAGAAGGGAAAGATGTTTAGATACCAAAATTGATTTGTTCCAAGTTGCAGTGGTCAGACTTGTGCTAAGTGCATTTGCATATTTTCTACTTGATTTGTATTTGTTTTTAAGATGGACAACATTTATCAGAATTATTTAAAAATCTAGCAATTTTTATTGTCATTTATTTTTATTAAGTTAATCACCAGGGGAAATTACTACAGTTATATTTTATTACATTATTTATACAGGATATTTCTGAAAATAAGGCATACTGAAGTGTACCATATTTTAGAGGAAAATAATTTCCTGTATTGCACAACCATCCTCATACTGCAGTCATCCAGAAGTATTGCTGTCATTTGATAACATTCTTGGTTTTTACACTAGTGACAAAGTACAGATCTTGTTTATTTGCCAATTAACTGTCTTTTCATCAACTCTAATGGGAACTTGATTGACTTTTAAGGACCAGGGACTAAATTTTGCTTGCAACTTATTTTTCAAATTTGGAAATGGAAGTGATTTCATATCCTAGTATATGTAATAGAGATAAGAGGAAATCTGTTATTTTACTTGCTCTGATGTTTGGTGGATTTAGACTATTTCTATAAACAAGAGATAATATATTTCAATCTAGTCAGTACAAAATTAAGTGCATGATAGTCAAAATGATTCTTTCACATTACAGATATTTCAGTATTTGCATTACAGTGTTTCTCCTCCCAATTTATTTTATAGCATTTTTCTCCTTTGTTGTTTGAATTTGCTGCTGGCCCAGAACCACAGGTCAGCATACTTTGCCTAGAAAATGATTTTTAAACAATATTAAATAAGTAGATTTACATCAGGAATGACTCTACACATAGCTAATTCCTCCATCCTGTCAGCTGTAAATAAGAACTGATATTAGGAAGGTTGTAATTTATGTTAATAATAGTGTGAAAAGCATTGGTATGATGTTCTTTGTATGGGTTCATGCAAATTGTTGATTGCTACTGAAGTGTGCATTAGCATAGAGCACATCCTCAGGTAATTTATGGCAAAATTACGAGATATGAAATACTAAGTGAAGCAATGATCAGTGAGCAATATCATTGCCTCAGATCAGTTGGAAGAATGGTGTTCATCTTTTCTTTGCAAAAGGAAAAAGGCATGCTGTACAAAGAAAAAGAAATTGTGACACACATGATAATGCTTAAAGATATAACTATGCTTTCCATAAGGACTGCAGGTCTGGAGAATTATGTTTTTAAGGTGCGTTCAAAAAAAGAAACAATTAAGGGATTGAAATGGAGAATAAAAAATATGATGAGGAAAAGTAAATATTCATGGACTCACAGAATCAAAAAGGGACCTCTGGAGGTCACCTGGTCTAAACCACCTGTCAAGTAAGGAACTGGTTGCCTGTGGCAATTTTTATGTGGCTTTTTGGAACTCTCCAAGGTGGGCGACTCCACCATCTCCCGAGGCAACCTGTGCCACTGCTCAGTCATCCACACAGTGAAACAGCATTTCCTGATGTTGGGGGGGAACCTCCCGTTTCAGTGCATGCATGCTGCCTCTGGTCCTGTGCCACTGGGCAGAACTTGTCTGTCTCTTCTTTATGCCCTCCCTTCAGGTACTTATATATGTTGAAATGTATACCTTAAATAACCAAGGCTGTATTCCATACCATGAAATGTTATGCATAAAAACACTGGGGTAGAGGAAGAAAACATGGAATGTGAATTTCAAATTAGCAGTTGCTTAGAGAGTGGCTGGGAAGTGGTCTGCTTGAAGGGGATCAGGAGTGATTTCCTTTGCATTCTTTTTTTTTCTTTCCCTTTCCTTCACTAAGCATAGTGTTTACCTGCCCAGAAGGTGTTTGCCATCAGAAGACTGATTTGTCTGTAGTATTCAGGCAGATACTGAATTATTGGAGATGGGAAATAGCAATTGGTGAAAACCAAATACCCTGCTGAAGAATATATTGTACAGCAACAGCCACAACTGCAGCAGAGCATTACCCAAAAAGTAATTTTAAAGTATTAGTCAACCCAATAACCCTACAAAACATAATATTCTCAATTAATTTTCATATTTAATAACTTCCTAATGCCATCATTATGAATTTTGAAAAAAAATATCTTCAGATGAACCATCCACTTTAATTAAACTCATATAGTCAAATTTCAGTTCTTCTGTCATCATAATTAGAGGTTGTGTTTCCCTTTTCCATATGGACAATTCATGAGGTAAAACTGTCTTAAAACAATTATAGATTAAAACTGTCAAATTGTTTAGTTTTCCATGTTGTGAGGGCATAGAAGATAATGCAAAAGGCTTTCTGGTTTAGGATAGGTTTATTTTTGTTGAACTCAAGATCAAGCAAGACAGTTTGTTGCTTCTGTTTTCAGCCTTTTAAAAGACTGCCAATCTTGAGACAGATACTTTTGTCCAGTTTGCATACATTCATGAATGTTTTGTTGGTTCTCAGATCAGTATTTTTGCAGCTTTTCCATTTAGATTCCTTCTGGTAAAGCTATATTTCCTTATATTCTTTTCTTCTTAAGCACATTGTCTTGAAAAACAGATTTTTAAATTACTTTGTTTGGTTGATCGTGATAATAAAATATCTGAGGAAGAAAAATTCTGTGAAAATACCTGAATTTCAATTCTTCAATTACTTAATTATCTGCATTTTATGGGCTCACTGAGTCTCTCCATATGCTTACAAAAACGGTACTGTATTTTTATTTAACACCTTTAATCGATTTCATTCAGAAGACACTAAGTTTATGGTAGCACAATATAAATTTGGGAGAGGGGGTGAAAATGCAAAGTATCAGAGTCATTCAAAGTAGCCTTGACTTATTCCTTTGTACAAATAGATGTACTGTATCATTTGCTATTGTTGCCCAAGAAATATGCACTAAAACTAAGAAGTTGACAAATATTCCAATAAATTAGTTAAGAGCTGTTTAATGTAGGAGCTAATTATTTGCTTGGCTTTTAGTTATTTTTGGGGGCACTCTCAAGGATAAATTTTTAAATGACACCCTTTCTGTTTTAGAAAGCAGTAGTCCTGGGATTTAAGCTGAAAGAAAGATTGGTAATGTCCTGAAAAGCATTCTTCAAATAAATCATAACAATAAAACAAAATATTTGGAATTGTAGATAGGGAAAAAAATCTGGTGATGCTATCAGTTCTATCCTCAGAGTACTGGAAAGTAAAAGAGATGTTGAGGCAGCAGAGTCTTTCATGATTGTGTTTGTTCATATCCATTCCTACTGGAAAACAATTCTAATTAGTACTGTAATTATGTTTTGCCTTAATTATTGTTGACTTAATTTGTCCTTTGTTTTTTCTTTGTTTTTTGCACCCTCACTAATTAACTATTGTTATCAGTAGACTGCAAATCCTTAAATATACTGAGGTAGCTCTATCCTCATGTACTTGCCCCAAGGAGAGGCAAAAAGGAGAATGCAAGTACATACAGATGTCTCATCTTACGAGAAGGAATAGCTAAGGATATCGTTCAATGAAAAAAAACCACAGATTTTGACAACATAACACTGAAAAATTAGGAAGATATTAAAGTAAAAAATAGGGAAGGGTTAGTGAATGAATATATAGAACTCATATGGAACCACCTCTCCCAACATGTAACGATATCTTTTCACCTCAAAACATTGAGTTATATAATTTTATTTTTCATTGTATTTTCACCTGAGTGCATGGTATGCTTGAACACTTCAAATATTAACCACATTGGTTATTTTGCCTTTTTGATCCAAGTTTAGCTTTTCTATAGTAGAGATATTGAGGTGAGAAGCTATATTGAAATAAAACAGATGGAAAAGATTTCTGATGAAGAAGGATAATATAGTTCCTGGCTAGGGGATCTACTTCCAACAAGTTACTTCAGATTTGCATAAATCCTTCTGTGCATATTTTGCTTCAGTTAAGTAATATTTACAAATTGCTACTAATACCAGACTTTGATTCAAATGCTTAGATGTTAAATTGCATTCCATGAACACCTGTTTGGTGAGAAGAGATTCCTAAGATAATTGTAACTCTTGCTTTTTTTCCTATTGCTGTTCTAGTAGACTGGCTTACCTGACTTGATTGCTGTTATTTCTTTATTACTGTAATTGCCATTAATCCTTTTTTTCTTTTGCTTCTACCACAATTTGCAACATCTGTCATTGACTCTTTGTAATTACATAGTTTTGTCTTCATCTTGCTCTTTTCTACTTAGAAGTTGTAACAAACAAAACATGGGAGGGAATGTTTCAACATCAAAAGATTCATAGCAATGAGAGGATGGTTTTCTGCCAGAAATGTTTCCTTTCATTAAGTATACTGCTGCTTCATAGGAAGGCTTCTGAAAAGAGGAATCTAAGAGTCCCCAATTCAAGTTAAGGCTAACTGAGACTTTGTTAAAGTCTCCTCTTAGATATTCTTTAATGGGTACAACATTTCATGTGCAATCCTCAGAGCAGAAGAATACTTTTCTGGCAGTTGATAGGGATATCTGGAGGAAGGACAGATTGAATCTAGTCAGCCACATCAGGAAAAGAGAGCAATTGACTCATCTGGGCATATTTTCTGGTAGAGGTCTCTGCTCATAAATTGATTTCCAGAGCAACTTGTCCAGTCTGTGGCCCTTTCCTTGCATACACTAATAAGTAGGATTAGATTTCCATATGGGAAGGATAGGCCACCTAGAGGGACATGAAACGCTTTTTGGACAAGCGCCTTGAAAAACAAACACTCCTGTGATGTCTTCCACCTCTGGTCTCAGTTCTCACCACCTATGACCATTCAGTGAGATCATGGAGTAATTTCCAATGACCATGTTATATCTTTCAGCGAGAAATTAATTTCTTGGAAATAGACCACATAAACAAATTTGGTATCTGCTCTAGAAACTAGACTAGTACCAAATTCTTCTGAGATAATAATTTTAAAAAAATGCAATGGAACAACTTGCCAAAGAGGTTGTTAATCTTGCATATGCACTAGCTGTAAATAAAAATATTCCATCTAAATTAAATATAGGTGCTATATAAGTGTCTACACTTTTTATGGATTCTCTTTAGTTATTTGAGTTGGTTATCTTACATTAATATTTTCTGTTAATGTTTCGGTGTGTGCATGAACAAATGTGTTGGTAGAAGTTTGTTTCCCTATTTATATTATACATATATTTCTAAAATAAAATTTATAAGTTGTACTTTGGAATTAATGAGTGTTTTTTCTAATTGAATAGTACACAGTGCTATTGAGTTATTTTGGATGTAATTTTGAGAAGCTAATTGAGAGCTGTAGCCTGAGTGCACAAAAAGAGCACCTGAAACTATAGATCACTGAAAAAATGGCCTTAACCTTGCAGATCCCTCAGTCACGCTCATAAAAATTTGTTGTAGTATTTATCTGAAAATAGACCAGAGAGGTTTTTATTGGGATATTCATAGCAAAATCAAAAAGGTATTAGCAGCATTATTTTTCATCCAGACTTAGCACTCCTGATGAAATGTCAAAGGTGATCCCCTTCATCTAACATCCTTTGTTATTTTGGCATCAATGTATGAGTCATAGGTTGTGATAATGCTGCTCTGATACTCTTCTGTGTGCTGTCTTTAACAGAAGAAAACAAATTGGATAGATGTACTCTTTCTGAAAAGGGCTTCAAAATCAATGATTTTCTCTTCATGGGTAGTTCAATCCCCATCATTCTGTCTTTCCAGCTGGCTAATTTTTTAAAAAAATACCTATCACTGGACTATAAAGGGGGAGAGAGTGAGGGTTGTTTGATAGCATGGTGTTTCCATGTCAAAATACAAGCAAATTGTCAGGAATGTAGCATATATAATTACAGTTTTGATATTTCTGAAGAATTTATGGTACATTGGCAGTTTGCATGAAAGCCTGTAATAAGGATAGATACCAATATAAGAGCGGTTAAGCTGAGCCTATTCAGAAACATGAAGAGTGTGGATTTCTTTAAAATCCTTGGGTTTTTGTTTCTTGTCTTTTTATGGATTTTAAAGTCTCTAAAGGGTGCATGTGGCCAAAATGTCTTGATTACATGAATTGTAACTTAGCTTTAAACATTTTAAAGTCATTTAATCAAGCACATTTGTTGATCTCAGGATTGTACGTCACCGAGTACATTGAATTATTAAATTCCTAATAAAATTAAAAGTTCATCACAGCTGTGTGAAGCTAGACAGCTTGAAGTAATTTAGGCTTTGAATGAGTACCATTAACCCCTTGAAGGTCTAGATCATCCATCTGTAGCAGGCAATGCCTCTGAGTGAGTTGTGTCCCTCAAGGGTTAAACATGCTGCATGCAGTGTGCTAGAGGAGCAAGTAATGGGGATGTTTACGACAGAGCTTAGGCTTAACCTGTCACTGCACACAGCTGAGTTTATTCAGCTGAGCCACCTAGAATTTTGGAAGGAAGCCAAAGTGGTACTCAAGGTTTGCTCAGTTGTTTAGACAGTGCAGGCAGTGCTAAAACTGATTTTCATTAACCACTGTCCTTCCAAGTGAAGATGTGAAGCTGTGCATGGGCAGTCCTGTGAATGTTTTACCCTTCTGCACTCAACACATAGGGTCAAGTCACAACAAGAACTTTATGAAATTAAAGGTGTTATGCGAATTAATTCCTCATTGATATAACATTCTTTTCAGTACATGCTGAATGAATTATTATTTCTATTTTCTTCAAATTTTTTTTTGTTTTCATGTACTCAAGAGTTCAGAATTCTCTACAACATTTAAAAGATCTTGGTGTTGATGAAAGCAAAGAAAAAAACAGCCTCAGCTAAATAGAACAGAGTGTACTGCTAACATGACTAGACTTAGTTTGATGAAGTAAAACATTCCTGGTAGCTATATGTGCATTTTTTTTTCCTGTTCCATAAGAAGCAACCCACACACACTTAGATAAATCAAGAAGCAAAAGTAGATATAAAGTCCAGAATAGAAACCAAAGAGCAGAGGCAGAAGGAAAACAATGTTTTGCTTACTTGTGCTTATTGAGTGGAATCACCTTTTTAAAGTAGTTCTCTATTAGTATCTGAAGCCAAACACATTTGCATACCAACCAGAAATTTTTATACTGTTTAGTTTCTCCTCTGAGAATGTATTTTGTTTCATGATTTAAGGGAAATTACAGTTCAGATAAGGATCAAGATTTCATTTGCAATCTTTTATCATAATTTGTCTGTGAAATTGTTTAAATCTTTCATCATCTAAGAAAAGATATGGTTTCTTTTATAGGGAGATTTTCCTTTTTCTGTCATTTAAAGAATGGCTTGCATCCTGAGCTTGAATGTAATAACGATTATACAATAAATGCAGGAATTGGATGACTGGGATTTCCACTTTCAGCCCTGCCAGTGTGGTGGTTCACAGTCATGGGTTTTCACTTTTTTTCCTCCATCTGACTGATGTTGTTGAGACTGTACTCCTTAGAAATGTATTTTTTATCTGTTATAAAAAACAAACAAAAACAACAACAAAAAAAAAAACCAAGATCTAAATCTAATTATTAATTTCATCAACATATTTCTAATGTGCTTTCTGTTAGTGTTTGTATTTCTATTATTGTGTTGGCTTTTACTGTAGATCAGTCAAGGTAATTCTAGTTGGCTGAGGCTGTCTGTTGTTTTTTCACAGGAATGTCTTTCTTGTATTTTATTGAATAAACCACATTTCTGTCCGATATCCAGGTCACAGGGACTGCTATGCAGCTAATTCTACGTCACATCCCTTGTCTCATTTCAGCAACAACACTAGTGACAACACTCTGTCAAGGCGCAAGGCAGTCCTTTCTTGCAGACTCGTTTGTTCTTATCACAGGAATGTCATATGAAGTGCATCTTCCTAAGATCATAGTTTCATAACTGGGGAAGAGTAGACTGACAACAGAGAGAGTTTAAAAATATCTGCACTTTTTTGATTTTCAAAGAATCATAGACTTATTTAGGTTGAAACAGACCCTTAAGA
The DNA here is from genome assembly GCA_030060385.1 of Muscicapa striata striata. Lineage (NCBI taxonomy): Eukaryota > Metazoa > Chordata > Aves > Passeriformes > Muscicapidae > Muscicapa > Muscicapa striata. The sequence continues at coordinate 1,589,729 of JAREIS010000101.1, forward strand.
TCATCAAGTGAACATCATGTCCCTTTTAATTGTTTCCAAAAAGGATTTTTCCTCCCTGGCACCCTGTCTGCCTAACATTATACAACAAGTAACTAAAATTTCTCAAGTTACTTTCCTGATAGTTATCAAGATCCAGGCATTAGAGGAAATGCAGAAACAGCTTTGGAAGTAATTTGTCTTCTCTCCAAACCATCAACTAGTGGTGGAATATTCAAAGTGTTTCAGAAACTTAGTGGATCCATGTCATTTCTCATTTAGATATCGCCACTTAGACAAACAAGTGAAAGAGCTTTAACCTCCATTTGGAAGGTGCAGCAAGAATCTAATTATTAAATACATCATATCTGCATATTAACCAGATTAACAGCATCTTGAGCAATCCTGTGATTCTCATGATGGACACAAGCTAATTGAAAGCATTAGAGGCACTGCCCATATCTGTATTGACATCTCCCGGAACAATGAATCTTAGAGACTTCACTCTTTGACAGCAGCTATTTCTCTTCAGACAGAGGAGAAGCCAAGAACACAGAGGTGGCCTTTGTGTCTGTGTCATTTCAATCTGATTGTATTCTTACATTTGTTATACACGAGCATTTGTTTATTCCATTCCACTACTTTTTGTTTAAAATGGAGCATCTTCATCTTGAATAATCTCCTCTTTAGCCTTGTGAGGCTTTTGTTATCCCAAATATAGATATTTATAGTTTAATGGCAGAGTCAGTTGACTACTATGGCAAATCTCAGTGATACTTTTAATTGCTTCATGTAAGCTTCTTGTTATTTTTTTCTACATATAGAAGAAAAAGAAGTAGCACTTGTGTCATGGTAATTTCATATTTTCCAGAAAGCATATTACTGACTTAAAGGGAAATACACCTTGAGTTTATTCAGAAACAGCACGCTTCTGCAATGAGGCAGGGGTTTGGTCATTTAAATAGTATGAATAAAAGTTGTCAGCAGTTGTATTAGCTAAAGCAGAACTAAAAGTCTGCTACATTATATTGTAATATAGTGCAAGCATAATCTGTGGTTATGACTAAATATCCCACTGCTGTGCAGAAATACATAATCACTTTTATCACTTTCCACAATTTTTCTGAAACATCTGGTGTTAGCCCTTGCTATAGACCAGAGGAACAAACCATAGGAGACCATTAAGTGGTTTAACACAGCAATTTCTGTCCTTTAGAAGGTCACATACAGTTTTCCATGCAGATACCCAGCCATATATAAGGGATTTGAGTGCTGCTTATTGTTATAAATGCTCACAAAAAGCATTTCTTGTGTGGGATTGGAGACCTTCCATATCTGAGCAGTTGAACAGTTGGATTTTTTTTTCTCCATCCTCTTTCATGTTACAGATGTTGTAGATAGTTCATGTTCAGATGATGAAGTATATGCATAAAGAAGGCTTCAGAAGCAACCAAGGGGGTGGTTTGACATTAATATCATCTTTATTCAATATACCTTTTGGCTAAACTGAAGGGGAGGGTGAAATGTGGGAGGAGAATTTGGCTGCTTCAGGCAGTTAAATAGAAATAATTTCTCCTTAATTCCCATCTTCATGCTACAATTTGCATTTAAATTTTAATATTTTGGAGTGTAAAAGCATATTTAGGGAAATGGACTAATTATATCTTTGTAAGCAGCCATATGTTGCCATTTTTATTAAATTAAAGAGTGATTAGAATGACAAAGATTTTATTACTTGCAAGAAAAAAGACATAGATCCTCACCTGCAAGATATATCCTTTTTTTCTTCTTTTAAAATAGTGCTTCAATTGCACTTGTTCCTAAGTTAGTTTTGAAAAATAAAGAAATGAGAAATTGCCCACAAGGTAATCCAATTATGTCTCTCTCTTATGAGGTGATGAATACCTCATAAATGCCTATGTGGAGCCAGGTTCTGTTCTCCTTACTTACAACCATACGTGTAAATAATTTTTGGCAGGAATACTCGAGGACTTTTACAAGGAGGACTAGGATTTAGCATGCAGCAATCTTTCTCTTGCGTGGCAGTCACACCAGCTCCCTCTTGAATTTGCTCTTAAACTTGGGTTAATGAGCCCAGGCACTGGTGTGTACTTAAGTTAGTCATATGTCAATTCCTTTAGAAGAGAAACTTGTGTTCACTGAGGTTGAAATGGAGAAGTGGTGCCTGATGCCAAAGCTGACTTGTCACACCTTGAACTTGGCTGTATTGTCCCTCCACAAAAAATACATTTGCATGTATTTGACTGCACTGCATGCCTGGAACGTATTACCTCAACTATAAGTAAGAGCTTGCCTGGGGAGCAGGTGACTTATGGAACTCTGTCATCCAGGCCAGTTTTTCTGAATAGGACAGCAGGGCAGGTTCATGCTATTAATCTGAAGGCTATATGCAAGAGAGAGTGGCTGAATTTCTGGACCTGCATGCAATGCTGTTTTTCTGAAAAATAAAATTACCATTATCATGAAGAGACTTGTACAGATGAGTCTTCAAAGATGTTTCTGCTAGCTGTCTCAGTGAACTTCATTCAGGCACAGAATGGTGCTGAATCTCTGCAGCAACCTTGAACTTCACTATTTTCTTAAAAGTTCATTATTATTTCAAAATCCAGCTGCTAAAGGTATAACTACTCAATAAAACAATGAGAGACATAAAAGTGACCCATTTGCATTGTCATTCATTATTTTATGAGCTATCTCTTTGAGTGATCACACTATAAAATTTTACTTAAAATACTGTCTTGATTTAGTATGTCAAAGTGTTTTCTATTACAACAGAAATCAAAAAGGGTTACTAAAAAAATCATTTTTGATTTTTACCATTTTTGACCTAGAAGAAAGAAAGGAGATAGTTTCAGACAGGGATTGTAATTTTTAGGGGAACTGATTTACAGAGTGATTTTAAGTCAAGTTTGAGTTAGAACAGTAAGTAAACAGAGCAAACCATACAAAAATCAAGATTCTTTCTTGGTTTCTGCAATACTGTATCTGTCAGTTTTATATCATCTATATGATACCATTCTGTAGATGTCTGTGAAACCTGTTAATTTTTTTTTTTTTTTTTACATATTTTGTCCCTTAATAGGAGATTTCAATAAGAATATGAGATAAATTGAACCAATTAGTAAAAGCTATTATTCTTGGAATATGAATGTGGCAGAAGAGACCCCTCAAACAGCACAAGCTTTGAAAATAACATCTATCAGTGTTTGGCATATGGGCTTAACCTCCAAAAGATGTGATTATCCATGTATTTGGTCCTTGTGAATGCCCTCGTGAATGCCCTCAAGGTTCAATTACCATACAGGCCTGAAAAGGAAATCATCCCATGCCCTTGTAGTTCGACAGCTTAAATGTGATATCCCATCTCAGTTGTCCAAAATCATTAATCTTCTTGAGACTGGGACAGCCAAGTATTTCTTTTTGCCTAGCACAAAAATTTTCTGAAAGATAGAGCCGTTCTGGAAAGCTTACCTTCCCCATCTCTCTGTTTCACTTTTTTTCAGTCTTTGTGAGACAGCTTGGGCAAAAATCTGTAGCTTCCTATAGCGGCTTTTTTGTTTACCATTGTCATGCACTCATGCACATGGTCCTGATCAGTTGCTTTATAACACCTATCTTTGGTTTCACAAGCATTTTGATGTCACAAAGTATACTTGGTACTTAACTATTCAGATCTACTCATCTAGTAGACTGAGACATTTAGATGGATTAGGTGGATTTCAGTAAAAGAAAAATATCAAAGTCCATAGCAAGTTTATTTCCTGCAAATGGAAAGAGAAATGCTTTGAAATTTTCGAATTATAAAAGGTGATTCTTTAATCTATATGTGAATGAAGGAATTTCACAAATTAGAGCTTTTCACATGATGTTCAGTACTCTGAGGGAAGGAAACTACATTGAAAAGAGGGGCATTACAGATGCATTCCAAGGTTTCTGGCTTAGATGTGGAACCTGAAAGTCCAGGAATGTTCACTTCTTGTTCTCTCCAAGGCTAGGGGCTTGGGATAAGTCCACTGTAGTTCATATTGAAATGACAGCTTTCATTTTTCTTTTAATCATTCTATTCTTTTAATCTTTAATATTTTAATTCAATGCTATCTAATTACTATAAACATTTTCTCAGGTTTAATAATCATTCTGTGCTGTCACCATAAGCCTGGGAACTTTAAACCACAGTGGAGAAGGTCATTGGGCTTGGGTTATTAGTACAGATTTTGTTACTGGGTTGTAGCAGTTAATCAAGTTTACAGTGTATGCTATTACTACTGCAGTAGTTCTAATAAAGATCACATAGTAATTCCTTTATTCTTAAGGAGTGTCTGGAGATCATCGAGTCCAGTCAACAATAAGGATGTGTTTGGTCTTCAATATTGGAGAAGATGGACTTGTGGATTATTGGTTACACAGTTGTCTTAATAAACTGGGCTCCGCTCTTCCCGCTGTTACAGGGCAACAAGAGCAGGCCGAGATTTGCTGCTGCTAAAATACTTGGCTGATACTCTCTGAGCCTTATGGCAGTAGGGTTAGATGATTAGATGTTTAAGATTTTTGCTATTTGCATTTTCCCATGGCAGAAACTATACCTCAGTCTGTAACTAAAGTGCTGTGCAGGATTCCAGCATCCGGAATTAGTGTTTGCTAATGCGAGACAGGGAGAGGGGTTTCTTTATTCATACCTTGAGGATTAAGTCTGATATTAGTGGGTTGCATTTCTTACAGCTTGAAACATCCATAGGAAGTATGGGAAGTATTGAGATTTTGGTTGCTTTTTATGTAGGTGCTGAAGTTTCCAAGCAAATAGAAAGTAATTGTTCCTTTTTCTTCTGTTACAAGGTAGTGTACATGCCTGTCAACATAATTTGCAATTCTAAGTGAAAAATGTATATTTTTTTATTCATAATGAACACAATATTTTTCTTTCTATCTTCTTTTTTTTTTTTTTTTTTAATTGAGTTTTCAAGAGTAATGAATGGATGAGCTTTGTGGAATCATTTGGCTTATGGTGAATGATGCAGGAAATGAAAAATCTCCATCCAATTCACATAGCAAATGCACTCAGGTCAAAAGAATCTCATCTGTACTCAGCTCTTTGCTTTGTGCTAGTTTACAGAGATGAGCACAGAACATTTAACTCAGACATAACCAGCAAATATTGCAAAGCCTAATGGTTTCTAAGCGGTGATTCACAAACTCCCAAGCTATCTTCATCATTTCTGTTCACCTTGCAAAAAGTGTGACTCCATTTTCCATTGCAAGGATAAATCCTTTAGGAAAACCACTGGAATCTTATGAAATTTGATTGGATTTAGTATCTATTTTCTTCTTCCTCTGTTTTAATTTTAATGAGAAATCAAAATTATGAATGGTTAATATACACACCCGATATATATACATACATACATACGTATATATATGTATGTATGTATGTATGTAATATTCTCATCTAGTCAAAAGTTGACTTCCAGCTTTGATAGTTAATACCAATGTTTTTTCTTTAAAGTTTTGGACTAGACTGATTTTTTTCATTTTCTGTCCTTTCAAAAGTTAAAAGCTATGAGTGAGTTCCTTAAATGTTTATGAAATGATAGGTGAGAAAGGTATCAATGTAAAATTAAGTGAAATCTTTGAGTTTGTATTCATCTCAAACTTTGCCTCAAGATTCTGTTTTTTTCAAAGCAAGCTGAAGATGCAGCAAACTCACACATATCAAAAATTACCACAAGGATAATTGGTATATTCTGAAACCAAGATTGACATTATTTTTATTGGCTTGGTTAATAGAAGATTACCATACATATTTAGAAATCAAAGTAGGCACTTTCTGTATCAGATGTAATTGTCTGAAGAAGCTGGTTAACACAGGCTTTTTTTCATTTGGCTTTATGTTCAATTTAATGAGTACAATATCCCTGTGAGCTTACAATGTGGCATCAAATGAGATGGTATTGCACTTTTAACTTTTTAGACAATGTTAAATTTCCTGATGGATAACTGCCAAAGGATTTAGTTATGGATTGCTACCTCAGAGACAATACACATCTGAAACTATTCATTTCAGACTGATAAATTACTTTGTATCTCATGTATGACTCTGGCAATTTTTAAAACTTAACTTCCTGAATTGCATTTACTTTGTCTTATTGCATAGTACAATTCCAAACAGCAGACAAGCAAAGCACTTATTCAAACTAAAATTGTATTAGAAAATGCTATTTTGATTTAATTCTATGTTGATCACAAAATAGAATACAGGGAAGATAATATGGACTGGATGTTAGCCTGTGCATTAAACATTACACACGTGTAATAATCATAATCATATCTACGTGAAATTTAGTCAATTGTAGTGAAGAGGATGCATTATGCATGGATTAACATTTTTATATTCATACTATTTTGTCAGGACAGCTGGACTTAGATCACAAGTTCAATTTGTTATTCATACTCATTTTTACAATATCCTTCAGTTTAAAATTCAGTATTGTTTTCACCACTTGCATCTCATCTGGCTGGTACTTATTTATCTATAAACTGAACCAGAATATTTAACCTCAGCTGTCAAACCAATATGTACTTTAAGTAATATTTCTCTGTTTTCAGGCATTTATAATATAAGCACTAAACATGCAAATGAAAGTTCTATATGTGAGCACAATGCATTTTAAAGGAGAAAGGAAAACTGAATAGAATATCTTAATTCAGAAAAAGAAATTTGTCTTTCTATATACGGCATTACATGAATTTTACTTCTTGGAGCCTGTCTTTCCAAAGCACTCATAAAAGGATATTCAAGGATATTAGGATATTGTGGTTTCAAGGGCAGCATCTTTTTTTTTTCCTTCTTTTTTTTTTTTTTTTTTTTTTCTTTTTTAAATTTTTGTTCTGTGTTACACTGAACTTTGCTTTGGACTGGGAGCCAAAAGTCCAAGGTTCTATTTCTGGGTGTGTTTCAGCTTCAGATCACTTAAAGCTTTTTGCAATATTTGTTAAAATAGCTTGTTATTTTTAATGCCTCTATTTTTTTTTATGCATAACTTTAAAAGAACCTTATTTCCAAATTAAAAGATTAGGAGTTTCTAAAATTAGAACTTCCTTCTCTCCCCACCACCCCTAAGACAATATATATGAAATATCTGAAATGAGACACATACATAAGAGCATCCTGGGTTTGAAATTGTTTTAATTGTTTTCATACCCACAATTACAGATGTTTCTGAGTCTTAATTTTTGTAATTTGAACAACCGTGCTGAAGACAACACTTATGCTTTGTCTATACATTTTAAATGAAAGAGGCAACAGAGGCTTCTCTATTGTAGTTTACTTGAAGTAGAACAATGGTGCAGTTTACCCAAGGGATCCTTTATAGAGTTACATTTAAAGGCACTGCTGTTGGTTCTTGCTCCCTGTAGTCACTATGATATATTCCTGATGGAAGTGACATGTGTCATGTAATAGACTAAAATAAGCACCTCAATAAAACCAGCAAGTCTAGGAGCTGTGGACATATGTTGCCAAGCCTGTTCCTGTGACAGAGAAGTGTCCACCTTCCGCTGTCACTACAGGATGACCAACATCAGCTCAGACTGATAAATGAGCAGGAGCTGAAGAAAAGAAGAAAGATTATTTCTACCCTGCCTAAAGTATACTAAAATGCTTTTTTACCTTGTCCTTTTGGTACTCTGGGAAGACTGACCCTACAGAATGAGCTAATGTTATCAGTGCCACTGCCATGACCTTAGTCTTCCTCCCTAGGAATATTATGTGACTTTACAAGAAGTGAATACCAGTACAATACACAGTAAAAATGAATCTAGTCTTGTCCAAAGGCTCATATATGTTTCTTGCTACATGTTGTTTGTAGGTTGCAAGTGGTACAGCTCAATATATAAGTAAAGAAGATGTTTTATTGGTCTACACTTGAATTTAAAAAAGGGGAAGGAAAAAAGAGTATTGTGAGCATTATGCTTTTAATGCAAAATATGGAACAGAAAATAGCATATTTATAAAAGCAAATTGCAATCTGAAAAATTCTAAAGCTGTGATTCATTGCCCAGCAATCAGCAATGACCTGTTACTACAGTTTAAAATTAGAAAGCACACCTGATATTTTGATGAACAGAGCTGTTATCATTCTGTGTTCAGCTGAGATTCAGAGAAAATGGAATAAAATTATTTCTTAATGTTGTTTAAAATGTCACTCTATGCAACGTATGTTTGGTATTTGGTTTTTAGGACTTTTAATTAACTAGCCTCCCCTCTCCAGTTAAATATATTATGTACATTATATAAACATGAAATGAAAGGTGCAAATAAAAAATTTTAAAATTATTTCATGCAATCAATCTCTGTTCCAAAAGGAAAATTAATCTGTGGTCTTTTAAAATATGAGACCGCTTAGCAAAGAGGCTCTATGTATATAAATACATATAGCTACTTGGAAATGCATCATCATTTATTTTTGTTAAAGTCTTACACCCGTGACAATTCTTCAGGGTGAAGGGAAGGCAAAATTTCTCACAAGATCTGTGCATATTTTTATATGTACATAGGCACTCATAATCTGTATCCAAAAGCTATTAAAGATTGTCTCATACCAAGACCGATGGTTGTTAATGAAAGGATAAAAAAAGCTGCATTTTAGAAGATTAAAATGCTGTTAATTTCTGTATGCATTTAAGATTTATAAACTGCTCATTAAGACATGCAAATGAGTGCTTTATGAATTCCATCACAAACATTCACAAGTACCTTATACATAAATCACATTCAGTTAATGTATTTTTCTTATGTAATTGGGGAACAGATTGATGAGCCAGTCCAATTAGGTCTAATTTACATGTGTATGGAATTTTTTAATATAGTATTATGAAGCTAATATGCAAGTAAGAAAAAAACTAATTATAGCATGTATTTGCTTCAGTAAGATGAAAGAAAATTGCAGCTTATCTTAAAAAATACTGCTACTTACTGGATGTAGAGGTAATATGAAAAGAATGCAGAAATTTTAACTTTTTCCCATGAAATAATAGTGTGATAGCTGTCTCTTAAAATTCTTACAGTATGGTAATATACAGATTTTTAGGTTTACCAATTCTGGGGGTTAAATATATCAGTAACCAACAATGCCAGAAAAAAAAACAAACTATCCTTACACAGAGAATAGCAAAGGTAAAAGCAGAATGAAGTCCAGCTGAAACAGCAGCCACGTGTACTTTGGCAGGCAGACAGGGAGGAAGAAAAGGAAGCAAAGACTAGGGAAGAATGGGTTCCTGTGAGCAATCCTGGTATCTTTCAGTTTCATTGGGAATTCCGAGGTCTGTTTTTCTCTTAATGTATACACTATGTTTCAAATGTTTTCATATGTTTTTGTGCTGAGTAGCACTCACAGATAAGGTCTACTGAGAAGTATTCAAATGAAGTGTGAAGTTGCTTGGACAAAGTCACTCTATGGAAAGTGCTTTCCTTATCTTCTGGTGTAAGCAATCTTGTTCCGTGAGGCATTTAGCAGTTGTAGACAAATCCTCATTTTATTGTTTCCATCAACGAGGTAGCTTGTATTCTCTGGAAGTTAATGGATGAAACTTTAATGATACTTTGCTGAAATTCCTTTGAATCAGACCTTTCCTATTCAGAGTGGAAGTATTTCTGACTTTGTAACAGGCTATTCCTGTGTGACTCAGACTCCATTTCACTTGGTGATAGAAAATAGCATTTGGCACCTGTGTTAGCACACAACATGACCCATACTTTTTAACCGGTGAATTGAGAGAACTAAACATTTATTAGATTTAATTTAATATGTCTCACAGAGGTTGAACTGCAAGTCATATCAATGGTGGTTAAAAATTATAATATCAGGAAGGACACATTTTCAGTCACCTCCTGTCACAGAGTTTACAGCATGGACCATCTGAGAACGTTTTTTGGGGGTTTTGCCAGCAGTCAAATGTAAACACAAGAGCTGGAGAATTATGCCCAGCTTCTTCCTATTTTCAAATTACCAGTGTTTTCACTCAAGAGTATAACAACAACCTCCTGGTTAATTCTGAGTCAGATTCATACACAAGTCCTCACTGCACATAGATGGAGTGGGCTTTATATTTAGCCACTTACTTGAGCAATGCAACATAATGTACTTCTCCCACACAACATTATGAATACAGAACCCAGAGCCTGGTTCAAATCTTCCTGACTGCAGGGAACAGTTGTGCATCTCTTGATAGTACCTGACATTTCTGCCTCAAGAATAATACAGTAGTTGATATCAATGTTCAAAAGGAATGAAGTACCACACTGCCTGTTTCGAAGACCAGACCTTTCTGAAATGAGAAGTTGAGAAGAGAAAGGGGGAAAGAAAATGTGAATAGAACTGGGTAAATTTTTCAAAGCGTCTGTAAGTTGGAATAAAAATACACAGTAAAAATGTACAAGATTAAATCAAACTCTTCTTCTGTCTTATTGAAAGTAACTTTAATAAGCTTTAAAAATAGCTTAGAATTCTAGTATAAATGTGTTGCTTTATTTTCAATAAAATGTAAAACGATTTGATAGTTGTTAGACTTATATGAACACATACCTGAGTATTTTTTTTAATATACCTAGGATGCATTTTCTTTTGCTCTCTAAATATAAAATTTCTGAAAGAATAATAAGGTCATTCTATTATTTCAGACGACCAACCTCTTTAAAGGATGTGACAGGAGCAATTTATCAACAGATTAGCTCTTTTCTGAAAGACTAACCAAAGAGGCCATCTTTGACTGAAATTAAATTGGTGCTGTTTTTAACCCCTGGTGATACTCATTTCAGAGAGTATGATGCAGGGACATTCAGTACCTACTTCCCCAGTCACTGGAGAGCTTTTTCTTCCATTAAAAGGCTCACTATAGAAACTAAAGTATGTGTTTCTACAAATGAAGATGGGAAAGAGGTTTTCTACACAATATAGTAACTTTGTGTTGCTTCTACTAAAAACAAAACAAAAAAAATCTTTAAAAATTTTTCTTGCTTTTGGCATCTTTATTTTCCTAGTGTTAATACTGGGCTTTGTATTTTTTTTTTCTTTTTTGGTCTAGTAAATGCTCCTCACTGTCATCTAATAGGAAACATAGAAGCTACAATATAATTTTTCTCAGTGGCTAAATCTTTGTTACCTTTAGTAAAGCCAGTATTCTACTCTGAAACTCAGGGTAAAATGAAACTGGTATGTCTGTTCAGCTGATTGGTAAATGGATGCCAACAACTTAAAATATCTATAATGTGAAAGAATAATAGCATTTGGTTTCCTCTTAGACCTGTAAAGGATTTATGTATCCATGTGATAGTTTATGTGACTTTCAAAAACCTAACTCTTAGCTGGATGTTGATATTGTTTCTGTATTTTCAAAGGAATGCATAACATTAGTTGGTTCACAATATTGACACCAAATGTCAGGATGCTAACAGGGAGGATGGTGATGTCTAACGCTAATGCTTTTGATATAACTAGTAAATGTCAGTGTCTGCTATTATTTAATGTATCTTTTCCCTATCCAAACAGATGTGTCCTTTGAAGATGCTCTATAAAACATATTTGGCAGGAAATACCCTGGGTCTGTTTATCACATATTTTTATAGGAAGTTCTTGAAACGAAGACATCAGAACTCTTGAATTGAATCTGTTTTACCACCAGAATAAGGATAGCAGTTTTAAAGGAGGTAGTTACAAACATATGTGCTTCTATTAGAGTTCCTGTGGGCTATTTAAGGAAGTCTTGTATCTATTCAGGTTAGAGTAGACTCAAATTGAAGCTGAGCACTGTTGACACTCTTTTAAGATGCAAACAAACCATTCTAAACAGCAGGAGATAAAAATACAGTCGTGTCCTGTACTCTAATTTTCCAGTTGGGTGATTGCCATTGACTAATTAGGTAATCCAGAGGAAGTTTGTATAGAGCTCTTTGTATTGCATCTAGTAGGGGGGTGGGGGGGTGGGGGAAGGGAGAAGGGTATTCTGTGAGTAAAGTCAGAAGTTCAGTGCTTAGAATATATGGAGAATTTGTCTCATTGATATTTAGGATTTGTATCTCAGCAGAAATATAATCTCATCATTTTACCCCTCTGACAACACATAGAAGATACAATGAAAAACTACATTATCCGTTATTTTGAAGAATTTATGATGTATAGGGTTATTTGCCAGGGAGTTGATATTATTTCCTGCAATAAACTGATTAATATGCTCCTTAGAGAAATCATTTATTGCATTACAGTTCTAAAGTTAGAAGCATGATAGACAAGTGAGAAGAATTGAAAACTGAAAAAGGTGATCCAGCTTCTGCCATAACATTATACAGATTTGGGGACTAAACTACTTTTGTAAAATGAGAAGGGCAAAGAAAATAATCTATAATATTTTATCTATTTTTCTTTCAACTACACTTAATACTTCACAAAACTCATGTTAGCATTTAGTATGTTTGTTTAGCAATAGAATACATTTGCTACTGCATCTATTTTGTGCATCGTCTCTCTATAGCATGCTGGTTTCAGGGTGCTGTGTGTTATTTGTTGGCACACATGGTTACTGTGTTAAGTATACAAGAATATGTATATAATAGTTACTGTTTCCTAATCATACATCTCCTGTATTGATCACATTTCTTTTCTATCTGCTTCTTTTCTAATGACAACACTCCAAGGTTTTGTCACGCTTTGTTAGTGTTACAATAATTACCTAGCACCATGGGGGATCCTTTACTGGAGATTATAAGCACTACATAATGCAAATAATAAATAATGGTGTCAACAACCAGGAAGATTTGCAATATATTCCTAATGACTCACATACCTTTGGAGCTGAACATTTACCAGGCTGCCTTAAGCTTCAGTAAAATGTATTCCACTGTGACCCAAATAAAAGGAGAGCTTTTTAAGGTCAGTATTTGTAATTAGCTTATATCTCTTTTAGGAGAGCATGTCATACTTCACCAACCTTCTGTTTACTCAGATAAGTTTTGTTTTCTCTGTAGACCTTAGAAAGCATAAGTACTCTCTCTGTACTCTCATTTGTATAAAGGACAAGTTAGAAAACTGATTGCTCAGACTGATGTTTCTTATAGCGGCAGGTCTTTCCTTTGTTATGTTCATTCTGGAGATGCTTTTGCAATTTCAGAGGTGTAAAGTTACCTGTATTATCTTCATTGAATGAAAGTGTCAAGACTTACTTGAAATTAAAGGCTGAAAATGGTTGTCTTGCAGCACTGCAGTGGATTGCTAAAGATTAATTATAGATGAAGACCTTGAACCACTTGAGTAAATGACATTAAAGACAAATGTTGTGAGAAGCTAGCTCAGGAGTGCCAAATTCTATTTATGATGGCATGCCATAAGGATATATGAGCAAACCAATAGTGACAATCAGTTCTGTTTCTCAAAAACAGATTACATGAGAGCCTGGTCTTAAGGACAGCACTTACTTAAAGAGAAAAAATAATCCACAACTAAAATAATTACATTTTGTTCTCTCCAAATAGAGAGGAACATTAAAGCTTTTTAATTGATTGAAGAAGAAAAGTACAATGAGATGTTCGATGTGATTAACATATGCTGACTTTGCCTTGCTGAAATGTTTACTTATGAGTCTAGCACTGCTGTCACAGACAAAATGAGTTCTGAAGGACTGTTGCCAGCATTAGGGAGACACTGTGCGTATTTACATCAGCATATATACATACCGTCAGATGAGTTGGCCTTTCAGGATTGAGGAAAACAGGTTAGAAACGGACAGGTTATTATCTTCATGGTGAATGATCATGTCTGATTGTAACATAGTTCAACAGCTCTATAATTCTAGATTGAAAAAATACGTATTGAAAACCAGCAAGCAATTGCATTACTCTTTTCTATAGGAGTATAAACTTGGTTCTGGCTTTCAAGACACTGCTGCAGTTCCTATTGAATTTGTGCTACTGAGAGCAGATATGAAAGCAGATTCTTCATATTGACACGTGATCAGTGATACAAATGAAATAGCACTTTGAGTTATCCCTGTCTAACTTATGGTTCAAATTATTCACTCAAAGTTCTTATTGACTAGGTTGGCTTGTTGTATGATGGCTTTGATGCATGATTGTAGTAAAAAAGGAAGCACACTTCCTCTCCTTGTACAACTGGGGCCATTAGCAGGATGGGATGAATTTTTGGAGAACACATGCTGCCTCTTAGAATAATCTTACAAGATGCTTCCCACAGTTCTTCAAGAAGTAGTGTGCTACACATAGACAAAATTAGTCTCAAATTGCAGAATTTTCGACAAAGTTTCAAAAGTGAGAAGACATCACTGATCTCATCTTTCATCGTAAATCTTTCATCACTCATCTTTCATGCAAATCTTCTTTAGCCTGTCATGATCTTAGCCTTGCTTTATTTGGATAGTATTGCTTAATATTTTCTTATTGCCTTCATGCTGATTTTTCAGTGCTTTTCAAAAAAACTTTGAACCAAGACTGTGAATGGTTATCTTATCTGGTAAGTAGAAAACCGCATTGTGGAGATACATAGAAAAATGCATTAGAGACACCAGAAAGAGCAGAGTGTAATATGGAAATAAATATTTTTAATGTCTGTGGTTTTCAGTACTTATATTTTATATTGCCTTGAAATAAACTTAAAAATAGCATTCATACTGCAACTGCACCAAAGTAGAGGGAAGTGTGTCTAAAAACATTTTTATTAACAATTTCTTTGTACAGATGGCAAATCAAATTTACTGTAGTTCTGTCACAGATTTCACGAGAATTCACTTAGTTAATTTCATACGTCTTGTGGTGTAGAGATCACTTGGGAAAATACCACCTTTTAATTCTGCTATTTTAAATTTGAAATTTTAGATAAGTAACTCTTTTTTTCCTTTCTGTGTGTAGAAGCCTGCACTCAGCACTTGTGACACTGATTTTTACATGGGACCTACAGGACTTGTTATATTCATAAATAATAACATTGTCTAAGATTGATATATTGAAAGAATAGTTAAATATGGAGAGATTTAGGGTAGAATGTAGAGGATGAATATGCGTTTGTTACAACTTCTACATATGATTAAATAGTAGAAAAAATATATTTGCAAACAGTGCATGGTACAGAAATGATAAATTAATTTTTAAAATTCAGAGATGTGTTCAGATTCATACATCTGATTGCCCTGAAGTCCTCCAATAAATACTCACAAAATCAATATATCTACTTATATTGAAAAGTACCAGAAGATTCAGGTAATAAATATTCTCCCCAAAATTATCAGTGCTCCTCAGGCTTATGTTCAGCATGTGGGCACCTTAGTCCGGGAAACAGAGGCAACATTATATTGTATATTATGATACTGTATAATATATTCTGTACTAGACTTGGGGAGAAAAATCCACACACAAGCCACTGATTTTTTCATATGAAAGAGTCAATGAATTTTTAAGGAAATGAATGTATTTGCAGAAATCAACTACTGCAGAATTTCCTAATCAAGAAAGGCAACAAATTCATGATGATTTACTCATTCTAAATAATATAGCTAACAAATAAGTTTGTCAATAGGCTGAAGACAGAGAAATTACTATTAATGTTGAAGTTTACAGGTTAAGCATATGTCTTATGTACTAATAGGGCAATATAAGGCAAGAAAAAGAGTCCCAGAAATATCATTTTAAAAGTAAAATAGCTTAATAATTAACAGCTACATTTCCTGGGTCTTTTAAATCTTGAAGAATGGGGGTTTTTACTTAATCACTCCAAGAAATTAATCATTTTGTTTTGGATGATTGTGGGATACGTATATAAAATTAAAATGCTTAGCTATTTTAAATGCAATAGTCTTTAAGGGGGAAAAAATAACCCCAAGACATTCAATGGACAAATAAACAAGTATTGAAGTAGTGAACTAAGAAGTAGCATAATGGAAGCCCAGAGAGACTATAGAAACAATACAGCAGGAAGATGCATATACTGTTTAGTGTGTAAGGTATAAGAATCTGTAAGTTCACTGAAAACACTTAGTAGACATATTACATTCTACTTATTGAAACTGAAGCCAATTCTGAAAATAACAAAGTTTTAACAAAAAAGCAGTCATAGTATCAGATTCAGGCATTCTAGGGAAATCTATCTTTGATGCTTTTTGTACTGCTCTTCAAAAAAACAGAAAATCTTTCTAAACTGTCTGTTTCACACCAAAATATGTGTGCTGACTACCAGTCCTGAGACATATCTTCCTTGTAAGTTATACTGACATATTTGTGCTTATTCAGCTTTCTTTTTTTGTTTTCTTGTTTTTTATGATGATAGTATTTATTTTAACAGACAAAAACTAACTAAAATGTTCAGGGTATTTCCTCAAAGAGGCAATGCACAGCTTTTTTCAGGATTATCTAGTTCTGGTCAAGATATGCATTAAAAACAATTATTTAGAACAGCTGAATTAGTGTTCTAAGGCAAGGAATTTCATTGCCATCATCAAGTTGCTTACCTAGAGCAAATACTAAGTAGGAAAATAGTTTAAAAATGTTGGTGTTGTTTTGTTTTTCATTTAGTATTAAATGAATCTATTCAAATAGAAAATCTAAAAAAGGTACGTTTGAGTCTAGCAGTCAGTATATTCTGGGCTTGGTCCCTTAAGGCATTGAGAATTTTACCCAGATTTTGAAAACTCCTTCAGATAAGTTACCCTTGATCACAGGAAAGATTTCACAAAGTCTGAAACTCCCTGTCTTGCTTCTTGTATTGATTTACCCTAGTTCAAAGAATAACCTAAAAGCTACTCTGTGTATACAGTCTTTACTCCCATCTGATTTATTGATGTAAGTGTAAAGACAGCTTGGGCCCAGCATGCTACAAACACCAGTGGGTGCCTTTCAATTCCAGTTGCACACTCCTGCATATACACCACCCTTCTTAGGTGACAGTAGATGTAGACAGGCTGTATTTGATAAGAAAAACCCCATCAAGGCCAAATTTAAATGCTGTATATTGATGTGGTACAGACCTTGAAGATTTAAAGCACTAGATGAGAATAAGAAAGTGGTAAAATATTTATAGTGGGTAATGTCTAGAGATTCAATTTATACATTACTTTATTTAGCAGGACTTTGGAAAGCAATTGATAGTCAGATAGGCTCTGTAGGGAAGCTTCTATAACTGTCTTAATCATCTAACACATCAAAAAAGCAGATTTTATTCTCTCACTGTTTCCCAGGCTCTTTGACCACAAAAATATCTGGGAAAGTGGAATAAGTCCATCCTAAAATACCCACAAAATTTATAGAAGCAATATAATTAATTTTCCTGGCATGTCTTCTTACTCATTGCTAAGTAAACAGAGTCATGACATGCCAATATTTTCATTATAGCAAAGACTTCTGTGCTGGAGAAAGACTGGTGTTGTCAAAGTCAATTTACACTGAATCTCAGTTAGTCTTCGCCACTCTTGTTTGTCAGACTGGGAAAGCCCTGTATTCTTCATAGATTAAAGTGGAAAAAAATTTACTAAGGCACACAAGACAGCTGGAGCCTTGGTACTTGTGAAGGAGAGCACTTGGCAGTGTTGTGTGTTGTTACTTTAAGAGGACAGGACAGGAAAACAACCAATCCTAAGCAACAGTTATTGCAGTCAAAATCTCTGAATTTACTCTAAAATGGATGCCTTTCACGTAGGAAAACCCCCTTCAGTTTGCTATTCCCAAAGGCTCAGTTTGCAGAGAACTTTTAGAACAGCATCCAAAAGTATGAAGCCAATAGTTAAGCTGAGGCAGCCAGCAAAAACTGTCCTAAAAAAGGTGATGGAAAAACAGTTTCTTTGCCTGGGTTTCCCAACTACAGTGAAGGTAAGCATCTCACAAAAGGAGTTTTTTGGGGTTTTTTTAGTAAATAAGAGGAAAAACTAACTGAAATATCTGCTCCTTGGTTGCAGTCAGCAGCTGTGAAATCTGGTTTCATGGTCCTTCCCTTTGCATGCTTATTTGGATACTGAACTGAAAATGAGATCTCTTGTATTAAAGCACTCTGTCCCAGCCATTAATGCTTGCTGCAGATTTCTCTAAAGTCCTCTTGTCATACTTGATTTGCTGTAAATAACAGTCATTGAAGCAAATCCTTGTAACTGTCTATGGAACTTCATTCATTTCAGAAAGTTTCCACCATTATTCTTTAGAGTGGAGTGTGTTAGAGAACATAAATGAAATTAATAGATGTTTCAGCTGACATGGACATGCAAAACCCGACTAGAAAATTTTCAGTACTTGTATAGGGAGACTTTGAATAGCTTGATGGTTTAAAGAACTGGGATGTTCATGGAGGTTTTTAATCCTGGTTTTAAGCAATTTATTGAACCTGATACATAATGTTACCTCTTGTATGATAAAGGATCAGGATGTTATTTTAATAAATCAATAGTTCTTACTTAACTCTTTTCACTACTCTTGACTTTTATATACCTTCATTTTATCTACTCTCACTTATCTAATTTCAAGGCTGGAAAACCCTAGACTGTGTAGGCATTTTCCTCCAGGAAATTGTTCTCTACTTTTAATCATCCTGTCACTGTTCAATGCCTCTGCAGTTTTGTCATAATCTTTTAGGATGTGGGCACAGGGTGAGGTTCGGGACAAAACTGGATCTGATACTGGTATGAGCCCCGTATTTATATAATGAAAATGAGGATTTTCTGCCTTGTCTGTTTCTTTCCCACTAAGTGCTAATAATTAGATTGTGCTTGGGATTTTTTTGTGATGAATAGCAATCTGATATTTTCACAGGATTGTTTCGTAGCATTTCAAGGAGGTATGAGTTTGTTGGGTAGGGTTACTTGGAGTTTTGAGGTTTTTTGGCATGGTGGGTGTTATACAGGGTAAGATTTATCTGTACTTGTGGCTGCTGTCTCAGTTTGAAGCAAAACATAAATAAAATTCCTATATCTTAATTGAATAAAAAAGATAACCCTCTTTTAGACTTCAGCAAGGTTTTTAACCACTTTAGTATTTTCCAATGCTAATCACCTTTGTATTTGCCTAAGTAACACCTTTAGCACATACATATGCTTACTCTCAGTGCACATACAGCCGAGTTTTACTATCTTTGTTCTTTAAGTGGAAAGTCCTGTGCATCAGGAGTGTTTCAGTCTTGAACTCTTTTCTGTGTTCAGTCTGATCTTGGAGATAAACTTTTAGTTTCATCACATTTTAGTAGGAACAGCAATCTCTTTATCAGTGTGAGCACTCCAGTGTCTGGCAACCTATCATGCGTGAAATGAGAATCCTTTTAGTTCTCAAAAAAGTCTGCACTTGAATCTTCCTTCAACTTCACCTTTAAAATTGCATCATCTTTAAGGAAAGCCATGGTAACATGCAGCTGCTTTGGGAAGGTGAGGAAGAGACAATAGACACTGTTCCACTGGTTTGCAGCATACAGGTCTGGAAACAAATGACCAGGACCCATCTGTGCTGAGGCAGCCACTCTTTCCTGTTTCAGTAGGCATGTCTACCAGAAACTTGTTTTTTCAAACAAGCGAACCATATTTTTAATAGTTTCTGATAACACTTCCTTTTTGACCACACCTTTTTGATTCTCAGCAAGAAATTCTTATTTTAATATTCTTATCAGGCTTGGATGAACAGAAGTTCAGATTTGTCCACATTTGTCATTATATCTCCTAAGAGTTTCCTGATCTTTCTTAGGCTTAAGCCTATGTAGTTATTATAAAAAAGTACATTTATAAGCTTGCTTTTACTGAGATACACTCCTCTTACAAACCTAAAGGTGATCACCTTGCTTTGGTTAATTTGATTCTTTAATTTTGATAATAGCCACGGTCTCCTGAAATTTTTTCATGATCTCATGAAGGGTTTCATTGTGCTAATAGCTATGTGTTTCCTTTCTAGTGTTCCTATTCTCTTTGAAGATTTTTGGGCTCTGTTTTGTTTTGGTTTTTTTCCTTAGGTTTTTTAAATCTGGTTTGCTCTGGTTTTTTTGGTGGTTTTTTTGTTTTGTTTTGTTTTTTGTTTTGTTGGTTTTTTATTTTTGTTTTGGGTTTTTTTTTTTTGTGAGGGAGGGTACAAGGAGGACTGGGTTTCTTACATCAAGGGCTTGTTGCTGATAGTTTTCTATTTCTTATTGAATTCTGGATAAGCTTAATATAGCTAAAAGAAGTTGTAGAGGTTGAGTAAACTGCTCAGTGGTGTAGTATGGTAAAGAAAAAATTCTTCATGAGAAAAAATCTAGCTGCAAAACAGAAACACTACAGTTGCATAAAGTACATGCCTTACTGAAGGTCTGGTGCCATCATCTGTTCACCATTATCCTGTTCTCACCTGGAAGTGCTGAATTCCTAAACTGAGCTGTCATGTCCCATTGTTTGTGGTTTTTTAATACCATACTAATGTGAGGAATAGACATGTCTATAGACATGCCATGTGACAATTACTTCGTTACTTTTGTCATGGCTGATTTTTTTTTTTCATATTTATAATGATCCATGTTAGAATGAACAAGTATTTTAGATTGTTCTTTAACTCCCATGGATTTTCTGTAGTTTATGATAGTGGTAAGAAGCACACAAAAACCAGGTTGCTTGTTACTGTATTCCAAAATCAGTCCAAACAATCAGGTCCTTTAAGGGCATGCCTTTCCTGATTCAGCAAACACTTGGATGGATTGCCTGGCACTGATGCCTTCTGACATGAAACATCCTTCATCTTGGCTACTAACGGCATCTGGACTCTTCCAACTGACAGAGTGTGTTAGGAATTGTTTGGTTCAAGTGCTAGCTGAAATGGTCTAGATGATCTTATTAAGGTACCAAGAAACGTTCCCGGGCTGCGCTTGAAGTTAATAGTACAGAAGAATTTTCACTGTATCTCCGCAGTGCTCATTTTTCTTGCTCCTGCTCTAATGTGGAATAGCTAGAGGCTTATGGAAAGCTAGGCCAGGTGCTGCAATACTTCACCTGCCTTCTATTTTTATGGGAATGAGTCAAGAGTAACTCTGTCCCATGAAGAATGCCAAGAGTGAAGGTTTAGAGTTTCACTTTGTATAAATATCCTCAACTTCTTGGGAATTGCTTTATTACCAGACACCCAGTGCCACATCTTTGACTATCCATCTCTTAATCTGAAAATCTAAACTAGGGATAAAATGTTGCAATTAATTTTATTTTATTTGCATAAATAGGAGTTAGGTTTATGAGGAAATGGAGAATTTAACATAGTGGGAAGGTGCAACAGTCAAAAAGGTTTGCAGTAAAAATACAGTGAGCATGATGGCAGTTGAGGTTAAACCATTGGGATTATAAACACATTTGAAATCCTCTCTTAGTACACACATGTTTTCTTTGAACTTCTGAAGCTCAAAAGGCTCTAGCATGACTGAGATTAAGTGCTCTTTCTAGAAGTTGTGAAGACAGTGGAGCTGGTTTAATTGCAGTAGCCAATGTACAATCCCACTCCCATTTCCTCTATAGAAATGAAACAGTCCATCAGGTAAGGCTGAGGTCAATGTGGGCCTTCTCTGATGTGTAGTCAGTGCAGTAGGGGCCTTTAGATAATTGTAGCAGGCAGCTAATTCATCTTGATACACAGGGTATAGGAGAAGAAAAAATCAGCTTTCAATGTCCATCTGAGTTTTGGAAAATAGACATTTCATGATGTGTCAGACTGCTGTGTGATTAAGTAGGTCATCAGAGTCAAAACACATAGAATTTCAATTCCAGAAATATTTTTGAAAAATATCATGCATCTCTAACAGTGGAAAGTTTGTCAGTGTTTTTTAGTAGCTATCTAAATTTTGGGTTTGTTTTTAGACAGTTGTTGTTTCTGTGCAGTGGGAACCAGAAGGGGGGAAGGAAGTCAGTTGAAACTGGTTTCTCAATAAGCAGTAAAATGTATCCTACGGCATAGGCTTGTGCCATGGAATTTTTCGAAACTGTTATCAATTAATATTTTTAAACAGCTCAGAAGACAGTTTTTTTTCTTTGGGGGAGGTTACTTTCTTTTATTTGTACTTTAGTTTTGGATCACTGTCCCCTTTTGTTTGAGAAATTTAGAATTTGTATACCTGCAAGATCATTTAATTTGCATGTAAATCATCTTCATGATGATTATCATCTTCAAATATTTCACTAATTTATCTTCAGAAATAGTTTGGTGAGTTTTGTGCCAAAAAAAAAAAAAAAAAAAAGAAAGGAAACAAAAACAAAGCAACCAACAAATAAACAAAAATACCCAACCAGTAAAACCAGTTCAGTGGGATTTTTATACTTCAAAGAAGATTTTATACATGCTGCATAGGCACATACCTATTAACTTACTTTTAATGTGACAAGTTTTTTTAACCCACTTTCTTTTTCTTTCCTAAATTCTCCCAGAAGAGTGACTAGTAACAAAAAGCAATATTATGGTTTCAAACTCAAGACACTCCCATAGCGAAGTAGACAGACTTAAATAGGAAAGACTAAAATACTCATTCTGTGCTGAAAACAGACATTAAAACTCAAAACCACGAAATTTATTTTCAAGTTAGTTGCTGCTAGTTGTTCTTGTTGTTCATTCAGTTGCTATATGGAAGTATAGTAGTCCATTGGCAGAAATCAACTGGTTTTGATAGTAGTATTGCCATAGTATTACCTTCATCACTGAATAAGACAGGGGGAAAAACCCCTAAAGATAGGGCTGCTTTCCTTCACAGATAAAATTAATCTCTACAGAAAAGTGTATTTTTACAAAGCTGCTTACAGCAATACTACAAGTATTAATGATTAAATTAAATTATTAAATATCCATTACAGAAAAACAACATAAACGTTTCATAGCTATATTTGTGTTACAGCATTTGCAGGTGCAATTTCAGTAACTAATGAATGCAATTATAAAATGGACTTTTAGGTAATTTAAATGTGAAGATAATTGGATAATTGCTTGCTATAATTAATTAATATTAAAAGGAAGGAATTGTAGAGGAAGAAATGTGTAACTTGAAAGCTTTAGGTGTTATTTCAAGAGGTAGTACTTTAGCAGCAAAACATTGTCAATGAGGCTTTTGATCGTGTAAGTCTTTTTTGACATAATTTCAGTGACTTCCTTGTACATAGGAAGAGAGAGAGGTACTAAATGCAAGATTTGTAAGAACAGCTTGATTTCCAATCCAAATTCTATTCATGTTTCTTAAAATGGGGATATTTAAACCTTTGATGTGTTTAGAGTGGTAACTGGTAACTGTTATTTAAAGGTTGGGGTGTTTTTCTTCACTTAGTTGGTTGGGGTTTTTTGCTGGGGAGGAGAGGCATGTGGTTATTTTGGGATATTGTATTCTGTTTTTAAAGGAAATAACAGAATCTTCCTGAGTGAGTTTTTTATTCAGCTCTCTTGCTTCCCATTTAGAAGTTACCCTACCAGACAACTATAAAAAGTAAGAACTGAACATATATTTTTGGTTTTTTTTCCTTTCCAACAGTTTTAATACTACAGTGATGTTTTGGTTTTTTGAAATTTGAAAAGAGAAAAGTAGTAAAAAGTGCAACAAAGAGAGATAACATCAATTCTTCTCAGGCTAGCAACATTATCAGGGAACCAAGTTCACTTAAAATAACTTTTGGTTCTAGTATGAGAAAGATGTATGCAACTGTGAGAAAAATAAACATGTAACAAGTCAAGTTTTCATTCATTTCCATTTACCAGTGGTGATAGTATGCTTTCTTTGGTTTCTAATAGTTAATGTGTCTGAGTTAGTAGAATAGGGAAGAGAAAAATCATCTCTCATAGCGTCATCCTTCTTGATGGTAGGAAATAAATATCTGGAAACTATCAAACACATGAAAAAAGCTACTAAAAAATTAAATCACTTTATATCTCATATTTTCTGATAAACTAGATAAAATTTATATTTAAAAACATTAGCAAGTCTTCTCTTTGTCAAGAAAAAAGGGATTTCATTAATCTTTTGCATTCTATTGGGTATAAGGTGATATGAGATTCCCCAGATAATTTCCATCTCCTTTGGGAGTCTTGGATCTTCAAGCCTTGCATGGAAGGAAGGGCAGGAGACAGCTGGGTTGTTAAGGCTGCTGGAAACATGGCATGTGCTATTCACTGTACACTGTTGTCTACAATTGAAAACATGAAGATTCATTTATATTAGGGTATAATCACAATCAGCATATTTTATATACACTGTTGTAAAATTTTTTGTGCCTCAATTGGCAGCTGAATTATAGTGGTTTCCAAGTTGGCAACACAGTGGAAGTAAGATTAAAAATCATCTTGTCTACATTGTTCCTGCCACAATAAAAATGTCCACTTGTTAGGCTTCTGAACATATTCTCCATCTTTTAACAAAACTGAATCTTTCTCTTTGAGTTTAATCTGCTTCCATATGTGTTGCATCTGCTTTGTGTTTCAGAGTTCATGAATTAAAGCTGTATATTGCAGGTGAAATGAAAATGCCTTCATTAATACTTATGTTCAATAAGTGGAAATATATTGCCCAGGTTTTTAAGTGCTCAGTTCTGGATTTCATGCTTCTGAAGAAGAAGTTGGGCACATTAATAACAATTATGAGATCTAACCAAAATTGACCCTGATTTGAGTGAAGAGTTGGACAAGTAGTCATTCTGAGGTTCCTCCATTCCATTCTTTGTTTTTCTGTGATTCAGTTCTCTGAAAATCCCAAAAATATATTTACTGCTATGCAGCCAGTTACTGACTCTTGCTTAGTGAGGATTTTAATGATCAAGCTCTTGATGTTATGCCAGATAAAATCAGAATTTCGAGGACATACTAAGAAAAAGATGGCAAGAAATAAAGGAATTAATCTCCATTAAAAATGGATTTTAAAAAGAAACTTGAAGGGCACATCTTGGGAAAAAAATAGATGTTTTGAATAATTTATAAACTCTCAAATATTAAACAGGAGCAGTCTTGAGCAGTGTTGTCTTTGTGGTTTGAATGTGATTTTACAAGTGCCAGCAGATTTTTAGGTTCTTTTAACTTTTACATAGAAGAATTTTTGATCAAGAGGGTGTACTTCTCTATTAGTGGTAAATATCAAGATACCTGTGACTGTCCAGAGAACATGGTGTGTGATTCATTTGTTTCCTAGACATGTCTTCTACAAAAAGCTTTTTATTTTGAAGTCGGTAGTAGCAAATAAATTGGAGGTTTCATTTGAACTGCCATTGAATTTTCCACTCCTTATCAAGTTGACATTCTTACCTATCTGAGCAAAGACTATCAATAAAAACTTTAGAAAAGTTAAAGGAGACAAAGAAGTCAACAGCTATATGAAAAGACTACTTCTCCCACTGAAATATTATTACACAGTTTATGGATCAAGCAGACTATTCCACCAGTAGATTATCTAATTTTTCTAAGTGGCAGAGAATTGAGTGTTTGCTGCACAAACCTTGGATTACTGACAGAGCACAAAAACAGGGATCTTTGCAGGAAATAATAAAATCACTGCTACAGAACATATCTCAGATATGTCCCAAAAGATAAGCTATATGAATTGAGGGGATAGTAAATCCCCCTTTCAGTGTTTATCAACAGGTTTTAGGTTGAGCCCCCATCTCAGTCGCTGAGAGGAAAGGAAATAACAGGCATGGTGTGGGACTCAGGGTTTAAGAAGACAGTAGGGATTTCAGGAACTGATAGCAACTGATGACCCAGCTCAAGCATTTTAAGGACACTATTGTACATAGAATTTAATACCTTCTAAAGCAAAAATCAAACAGAGCATGAAAAGTCATCCAGAGCTACAAGTTCTGGAGCCTTATTTTTCAATCCCTCTCAATGGGTGTGTTGTTTGTTTACTTTATTCGATTTTTTGGCAGTGTTCCCTTTTGGTTTTGGGGAGAAGGGGAGAGGGAGTGTTTGGTTTGGTTTGATTTGGTTTTTTTTTAAACATAAACAAGCACTACCTCAATGAGGTTTATCCTTCTGGGTAGGAGATCTCATGAAGGGCACGTAAAATTTTAATGCTGCAGTTCTGGGTAACTTTCTGTCTTTTCTTTAGCCTTGCTAATTATTTTCCCAATCAGTGTGGTAATACTGCTGACTTTATCTGCTTGCTCACAGATTAATAAGGGATAGTTATTATTTAGCCTAATCATTATCTTTTCTAATTTCTGTGCTGCAGTACCATAAGAAGCATAGCTAGAGCTTTCAAAAGTGGGCTTAAACAGTAATTCTAAGATGTCATGTACATGCAGGTGAAATACTTATTACATCACTAACAAGAAGTGGTAAGGACTTACCTAAAGGAGGAAATTTAAAAAGTGTTTCTATTGCTGTCATTTTCTTATTTCTTTAATTTGGTGGCAAAATACATTTTGATAATTGATAGATTACATCACACTAAGGGATATGGAACATACCCTATGTCCAGTAAGAATTTCAAATAGAAGAGCCTCCTCTAAAATTGAGTGTTATGGAATGGTTAAAAGTAAAGCTTCACTTCTGCAAGTCTTTGCTTAACTTTAAGACCCAGAAGTTAGCACTTAGGAATACATATAGGCTTAAATACCTGATTTAGGCATCATGTACCAAGTCCTGATACCTTAATGCAAACAGGAGCAGAGCAATGTAGACAAGTAAGGACTAGTGTTGGTTTGTTTGACCAAGTTTTTAGTAGGCCAGATATTCTGTACTGTCATAGTCACTTAAAATAGGCCAGTAAATAGAAAATAGCTAGAATAGTAAAAAATAAGCAATAATTATTTTTTCACATAGACTTCCATTAAAGAAATTAAAGAGATTAAGGCTGGATTACCCCTCTTTACCATGGCATAAATCAGAGGTGTTTATTATAGAAGTCATACTGATTTCAATATTGTGGTGGATTGACCCTGGCTGAATGCCAGGTGCCCACTAAAGCCACTCTATCACTCCCTTCCTCAGCCGAACAGAGGACAGAAAATATAACAAAGGGATCATTATTAAAGGCAGAGAGAGAACATTCACCAATTACCATCATGGGTGAAACAGGCTTGACTCCAAAAAAATTAATTGAATTTATTAACAATCAAAATAAAAGTACAGTAATGAGCAAAACCAAATCTTTAAACAACCTTCCTGCCCACCCCCATCCCTTCCTTCTTCCTGGGCTTAACTTTCTTCATGATTTTTCTCCCTCTTTCTCCCCAGGAGCACACATATGTGGACAGGGAATAGGGGCTGTGGTCAGGTAATCACATGCCTCTGCTGATCCTTCCTCCTCAGGGGAGGACACCTCACACTCTTCCCCTGTTCCAGTGTGAGGTCTCTTCCATGGGAGACAGTCCTTCACAAACTTCTCCAATGTGAGTCCTTCCCATAGGCTGCGATTTTTCATTAGCTGTTCCAGAGTGGGTCCCTTCCATGGGGTTACAAGTCCTATCAGCACACCTGTTTCAGCATGGGCTCCTCTCTCCATGTGCCTGCTCCAGTGTAGGCTTTGTTGCTGATAACAATAAATTACTAATTTATTTATAGTGGTTTAGCAGACCACTACCTTTGGGAGAGTGGTTTTGAACAATCACTTGAATTGCAGAGTAATTTTTATATGTCTATATAAAAATACCTGTAGAATGTCTGAAGGATGACTATTCTTTTTCCTTCTTCATAATGTAATACAAAATACATAACTTAAATGCACATACATTAATGTAAGGACAGTAGAGTGACTGTGAGTATTTTACTTTAAACCTGAGCTGTAATTCTCAAAGACATTTTTGATGGACTGCAAGGATCTTCCCCAAAGTACACCTCTCATGCTCTTTACCTGGTTTGCAGTCAGTTAATTTTTATCCACAGTAGATATAATCTCCTTGATCAAAAACAATCTGCCAGTTGATTAAGTGCTATTTTCCATTTACCCATATTTCTCTTTCAGTTAGATACAGTGTTCTCTACTCCCTTGATTTTGGGAAACAATTTTTTCTAGGGGATTGAGTATTTAAGCTGCAGCCACTGAAGCCCCAGACTTTGAAATGTATTTCTTTTAGGTATATTTTTTGGCCTTGGCCAAGTGGCATAATTTTATCTTCAGCTCGTACATTATTGCAATGTCTAATGTTTTAAGAATGGTCACCGTTTTGCTTGCTTTAATCTCTGGAGTGCTATGTAATGGCAGTGGTTTTGTATGGTTGAGCATATTGTCTGTTCTAACTTCTGTTTTGTATCTGAAGAGGCTCCTTTGGCATTATGCTTTCATGTTCAAATACTATCTTAATACTCTCTATTTGCTATGTGTCAGTGAGTTATAAATCAGCCTTCAGATCACAGGTTTTTGTAAGTTGTAAATCTTCTAGTAAAGATCAGTCAGAAATTAATTTAATATTCTGAAACTGTCTGCAGTGGTATGCTAGATAAATAACATTGCTTTATATTAAAGAATGAGCTAAAAAAATACCTATTTGTAGCATACAAAAAAAAGAATTTTTAAATGATTCTTTACTTTTATTTATTATTGGCAGTATATTCAGGATCATAGCTGTCTGACCTTTCCCATGGCTTGTGTACCTTTCCACCTGAGACAACTCAGTGAGCCCTGACATTTGCTGAGCTGCACACAGCCCTAGGAAGTTTGCTGTCAGTCTTCTGGTTGAAGTCACTAAGGCATCTCTGTTGTGTAAGGTTGTGCCTAGCAAGCTCCACAACAGACAAATATCAAGAGGCTTGAGAATAGCAAAAATTCTGTTGGAGGGACCATGCTATGATGTAAAAATCAGGTCACATTGAATTTTAGTTGTGGAGCACAGAAAATCTGCAGGTTTAGTTGATAAAATAAAAGATCGTGATGAAACATTTGGGCACATTTCAATTGCAATATTTAAAGGAATGTGTCTAACAAGAGGTTAGAAATTTGGAACACCCAAGCTGAAGAATTTAAAACTGCTTTCCTACCTAGGGTTAGGCTCCTAGCCAATTTCAAAGAAAATTGTTTAAATCCCCTCATCTCCAAAACTATTTGCCAGATTGTCTTGGTTTGAAAGACCGGTGTCTGCTAAGGAAGGCAGGAGTCTCACTTGAAATGGAAAATGTAAACCCTCTCCCTCCAAATTATTATAATTTTGAAATTAAGGAGCTCCAAGGCAAAGATATGAGAATATGAATAACAGTTCTTTACTAGGAAAATTAAAATAACAGCTTTCAGTTGCTTAGGTATAATTTTTCAAGGGTGATTTCTACTTGGTTTTAATTAGAATGATTTTTAGGTTTTATTCTGTATGTGTTTATATTTCTTACTGTTATTTTTATTGCTCTGATTGTACAAGTCAAAATTTATACCGATGTAGAGCAGATTTGGATCTAAATTGCTGTTTTGAATACTGATAAAAGTGTAATAATGGCAAGACAAGGTTCCTGACAGGATATGGGGATCAGGATTTGCAGAGCCAAATAGGTCTCGTAGCTTTCGCTTAACTTTCTGCCGATTGCAGCAGGTTTCATTACCCTGGTACCTCTGTGAAAATAAAGTCTGTGTCTTTACACAGCTACAAATTACCCATGCTGGAATGCAATGGAGGTCTGATAGACTTTTGTTACTATTTTATGAGCAAAGCTTTGGTTTAAACCTTAAGTATATACTTTAAATATATATTTCCAACTTATGATAACCATTTCTTCAGAGTTATGACTTCTATACGGGTAATGTAGAAAGGATAACCAAAGATTATTACAGAGTTAGTCAGTGCCAGCACTGTTGGCCAATTTGACAGCTAATGAACCAATATGATGTTGAAAGTTCATAATGTTCCAGTGAGCCAGTCATTAAATGCTCTAATGAAAATTTTTGAAGGGATTATTACTGTTCTAAACCACATTTAGTGATTTGTAGTAGACATTTTCTTCTTGATATTTGCATTACAGAATAGAATCATAGAATACTTTAGCTTGGAAAAGGACTTTAAGATCATCAAGTTTAAACATTGCTAGGTCTACTTCTAAATCATGTCCCTAGGCACCATATCTTTGGGATTTTTGGAAACATCAAGGAACGTATGACTCAACTACTTCCCTAGGCAGCCTGTTCCAATGCTTGCAGCCCTTTTAGTGAAGAAATTCCTTAACGTCCAATCTAAACCGCCCCTGACACAACTTCAGGTCATTTTCTTTTGTCCTATCACTTGTTACTTGGGAGAAGAGACTAACCCCCACATGGCTACAACCTCCTTCCAGCTAATTGTAGAGAGCGATAAGGTGCCCCTGAACTCATTTTCTCCCAGCTAAACACCCCCCAGCCCCCTCAGCTTCTCCTCATCAGACCTGTGGTCTAGACCCTTCACCAGCTTCGTTTTCCAGAAGACCCAGCACTTCTCCTTGTTGACCCTCATACAACAGATCTCAACCCATATTGCTCCAGCCTGTCCAGATCCCTCTGCAGAGCCTTCCAGCAGATCAACACTCCTTGGAGTCACACCCAGCTTGAAGCCACCTGCAACCTGGAGTCACTTGTAAACTTCCTGAGAGAACTTCCCCTCCTCCAGATAGTGAATAAGACACTAAACAGAAACAGCCCCAATACTGGCCCCTGGGACACACCACTTGTGATTGTCTGCCAGCTGCCTTTAGCTCCACTCACCACTACTCTCTGGGCTCAGCCATCCAGCCAGTTTGTTACCCAGCAAAGAGTGCACCTGTCCAAGCCATGAGCAGACAGTTTATACAGGAGTATGCTGTGGGAAAGGGTATTGAGGACTTTACTAAATTCCAGATGGATAACATCCACAGCATCCCTGAGCAGGTCACCCTGTCATACAAGGACTGACAGTTCATCAAGCAACTAATAAATTATGAGGCAATGCATTTGGAAATTATGTAATTCCTGTGTGTTTATCAAGCAAATTTCTACCAGCTACAAAGCTAGGCATACTGGGGTACACTAGGTTAGTAATTGTTACCAACTGAACCAACAGAATACTTGCCATACATTTTCTGCTGATATGTTGAATTTTATTTGTATTTCTTTATATTGAGTGTTATGATCCATTTTTATACCACTTAATGTCAATTTAAAATAAATTGTGAATTTTAATAGAGAATAAGAAAAAGGGACCCTAACAGCAGAATTTTGATAATCCTGTACACTCAAATGTTATTTTCACCTTCATGCTGATCTCATGCAACACTTTATTACATTCCTGGAGGATTAGGCTGAAAGCGCAAAAAGCCTAAAATCAATCCAAGGGTAAAAGAAACTATCAAGACTAACTCTTTATCTCCCTGCAAAGCTCATTCATTCACTGCCTCCAATCTTGTTTGCATTCATTTTATCAGGAAAAGAACTGATCTGTACATTAATTACTCCTCTCTTCCTCCACTAGACTCATTCACTCACTTAAAGCTGAGTTACAGTTGTTATTCTTCAGTCAAATTGAAAGTTTTTATCTTTATGTTTAAGAAGACTGCGGGTGATTTTAATTTTTTTTGACAAGTTTCTTGACCTTATCTTCAGTACAAAGAAGTGTCATAGTAAAACATGTCTGTAATATTAAGTCTCCTAATTTAACACTGACCAGAATTTTGTAATCATTATAGATGAGGATGGGCTACATCAGTCATAGTTAATCTGAACTTGGACCAGAGCTTTGTCATAATTTAGTTCTCCCAGTGTAAAATGGGATTCTTTGTCTACCTCAGGCTCATGATCATGGTCAGCCTTATGATACCTTACTTGATTCTTCGCAGCTCATCTAACATAATAAAATTCTGCAGTATATCATTAAATCATTCTCACGTTAATGACAAACATAATATTTTGTTTCCATTTATTCTTTTATAGGCTTTTCAAAATTCTCCTGTCTTATATACATTCTGAATATTTGTTTGACCAACATTTGTTGCAGGAACAAGGCAATCTACCACAATTAGTTAATGCACATTCTTACAATTGGAGCAACTGAAACACAAAGATCTACTAGAGCCTAGACTGTCAAAAGTATTGACAGTATTCTCATTGGTTCAATACCAGACATGACAGTAAAGGAGCAATATATCTAATTATCTATAAAAATTTGGGCCAAATAATTCAAACAAAAGCATGCAGGAAGAGTAACCACATATTAAGTCCATGCCCTTAATCTTGAGGACCAGGCATTTCTTTTGCCACCAGACTCATTCACCTACTAATACTTAAACATGAGTTACAGTTGTTATCCTTCACTTGAACAGAAAATTTTTATCTTAATATTTTAGAAAACTGAAGATTTTTGGTTTTGTCTTTGTTTTTTGTTTTTTTTTTTTGGCAAAACATCTTGTATTTTGGTTTAAAATTAGTTTCAGGTTGTGGTCCCAAGAAAAATTTCTTTGTTCCTGTTATATTTGTTGCTAAAGAGTGGTTCAAGGTAGAGCTTTTATTCTTAAATGTATCCTGAAGATTACATAGCCACATTCTTAGTCACTGTCAGATTGACATTAAAGATGGCCGATTTTAAATATTTCAAAAGACTTTATCAAGCTCAGAACTACAAAACACCCTGAGTTATAAAATAAAAGCCTGGACTACAGGATTAATGGATGTAAACATTCCATTATGATGAAGTATCCATTTTAATTACTGAGGAAAATCAATGTTAGCAACAGAGCTCTTGAAAGATTACTGCATAAAGTCTTCACAATTATTTTTTTCATCTCAAGATTAAGAGTCCATAGTTTGTCAACTTTATATCTTGTCATTCCTAATTTTACTTAAAAGAAAGGGTTAACTGGCTTTTATGTGGTTGTGTCTTGAGGTACACAACCTCAAACACAATTCCAAAAAATTCCTCATTTAACCACCACGCCTTAAAATAGAGGAGTGTCCCATCTCTTAAAAAAATATTCCTAAAAATATAAATCATGTTAATTACAGAAAAGTGAATAAAAGAACTATTAAGGAGGCTAGCCTTCGGGTTTTCAAGAACGACAGGAAGCAGAGAAACAGAAAGTCAAGATTTTAAACTGGACATTTAAACTGGAGAGGTGTCTACAAGGAAGTAGATACCTATTAATCAAGTAATAGTGAAAATTCAATCTTGTGAAACTGGTTTAGGTCAATATATGGAAAATCTAAAAGAAATGTAACTAAAACCATATAGAAAGATATGAACCAGGAGAACATACATGGTACGAAAATGTGTTGTGTGGGTGCGATCAAGAGAGAAAGGGGCAGAGAGAGCATTTCTTTCATTTGGCAAAAGAGTCAAGAATAACCTAGTATTTCAATCTCTTCTACTTTGTTAAATTCTTTATTTTGAAGTTGGTCACCAGAGGACAGTATTAATCAGTGCACCACTGGAAGACTGTTGATTGTAATATTTTGAGCAGTTGATTCTCTTTGGATTTGTACATTTTTAAGCATAGTTATTCAAAAGCTTCCCTTATGTAAGCTAAGGCCATGTGACTTCGTTGAAAAACTTACCCAGCTGATGAGATAAATATTGAGATTTAGGGGTCCTAGCAGATTTTTTTCAAAATCTCTCACACAGCATTAGTGAATGGAAGTTTTTTTCATGTCTTGCAGCCTTTTAGCTTCATAAGGACTATAAATACTGTTTATTTAATTATTAAATAGGTAGGTTAAATATATCATGGTACAGGGAGGACAGGTATCCTTTCTTAATTAAGATAAAATAATTATTTTTCAGTGTGGTGAAGACAATTAATTTTATATACCTATTTTTTGTAACTGAAACTAAGATCTAGTTTAAATACCTGTACTAAAATTCACCTAAAGACTGTATATAACCTTTTGTATGTGGCTGGCCAAGTTTCTACATAGGTTGTGCCTTCCTATGGTTTTTCACATTTCAGAAACCTGAGTTCTAATGTAGTGGTCTCAACTGGGGTCTTATTCCTGAGTAAGGTACACTTAGGAACCACAGTAAATAATGTCTTTAAGCTCTGAAACAGTGTCAGAAAACAGTATTTTCTGCACTACAAACTGGATTAATTAGTAGCCACTATAATTTCCAAGTCATGGATCTCCAAACTTGTGTGTAATAGGCTCTGCATTCCTGTATATCTGCCAATTAGACAGAAAAATATTAAAAGGGTAATTTATGAAGGCAGTTTAATTTTATGTTGTACAATCAAAAGACTTGTAGTTTCCAGATAACATCACAAGGAGCTTAGCAACCGTTACCCATGCACACATATTGTCCATGAATTATCAACTGATATAAAATACAGAAACCAGACTCATTCCTTCAACATGTGGCATTTGAAATGCCACTGTATGCAATTATTGAGAGAAGGTTTTGTATTGTCCAAGTCAGAGACTAAAATTTGTGGTTTACTTAAATCTAGCATCAAATGTGGCCACAAACATTATTTTAATGATGAAGGCCAGCTTCTCTTTCTGTCATTTCTCTGTTGCTAGATTTACATACACATGTGGAAGTAGCTTAAGGTTGCTACAGCTACTGCTCCTGACTGAAGTTTCCTGAGAGATCTAGGCAACTAGGAAAAGCAGTGGTGAGTCAGGAAAAACGCGGACCATAAGAAGTCAAACTCATAAGAAATCTTTAAGTTTCCTTGGCTTGGTCATCATATGCATGCAGCCAAGGACAGTATTTGTTTGGTGGAATGCTGATATATAGCTATCTAAATAGATACAGTTTTCCCTTTTATGGCATACTAAAGAATTGTCTCTACAGAGTGTGTATCTTTCAGTCCATTTGTGACAAGTGATACCCTCTCAGCAAGCCTATAACATCCTAGTAAACATACTGTTTTTCTCAGTAGTTTTTTTATGGATTAGAAACAACATAGTTAACAGTTACTTCTTTAAAGTAGACTATTTTAGCCTAGGTGGATGTTAAGGAAAGGAAATTGATTTGCCTCAATGCAAAAGAACATTTGCAAGCATATGACATCATCATCATTTTTTTAGAAACAGTTGTAGAAATTATTATTTTAGTGGGCTTATTTTTGCACTTGCTATGCAAGGCCTCAATATATTGTAGCACTAGATGCATAAGGTTTTCTAAGTCAATGAAACAGCATTTTTCATATTCTTTGGGGAAAAAAGTAGACTTCAGGTAATATCTCCAACAGTGTTGAAGTATCTGTGTTTTCAAGACCACCTGCTGTATACTTTTAAAACGAGTAAAAATAAAACTCAGTGCCCAGCAGAGCCTGTTTGAATTCTAATAGCTTCAGTAAATGCTTCTTGGTAGAACAGAGAAAGTCTGTCTGAACTGCTACTGGCTCTATGTGCCTTTGTGGCAGGTGGGAATGTTCTCTCTCTTGTTGAACACCAGTGGTAAGTGAACTGGAAATGGAGAATGAACCTTATTTTGTATACGATTTTCATTCTTTTTACTGAATGAGCAATTTCATTTTGTTTGTTTCCACTTTGCAACAAGATTTCCAGGTAGGCTGATACTTTGGTATGTGTATCAATACATCACTTCAGGTGAGACTATTTAAAGGTTTTCTATTGTTTTGGAGACAGAATACAGGACAAGCTCACCAAGATATTTCAGCAGCTTTGTGCCTGTTGGCACAAAGTAGCCATGAGCCTGACTTAACAGACTAGTTAAATTGCTTTTATGGCCTCTTTGTGCTGTGGGAATACTGTAAAACAGCTGGAGTGCATTGCTGATATATCTGGTCCTAAATTGCTTGCATGGTATGAAATGCTGTTGTACAGCTGTCTCATGGGGACCCTCTCAAAACTGCATTCATCTAGTGACACTACACCAGCAAACTGGGGCTTTAAACTAAGGCACCTGGAACATACCACATTAGGTAACTTTCATCTTAGTACACCTGATGTACTTCAAAAGCATCATTAATCTCCTTTCAGTTAAAACAATAACTGACTGAGACATCAGAAGCATCTATAAATATGGTACAGATCAGACCTGTACTTTCAATGGGAAGAGCCAGTCATTGCTCCTCCTGCATTTTGGAAATGAAACCATATTGTAACATGCATTTAATCCCTTTTGAATGAAGCAAAGCACAACTCTGCATTTTGATAGTAGCCCTACTGGATCCCAACAATTAATAAGCATTAAGTCTACAAGACTAGATTAAAATTTACCCAAAATACCTGCAATGATGGAGTGCATGTGCTTACCAATAACTCTTTCACTCCAGGTCTGCACTTGTGCTCTGCTACTTGCTGATACAGATAGGCAGAGCTGAGGAATTGGTCAATGCTACTGTCCACCCAGGATTAATTCTAGGTTTCTTGAAACTACTTGAGCTCTTGCCATAATTTCTGGATGCTTGAGGTGGGATTCTAGCCCTTTGTAGAGCTAAGTTGAATCCTTCCTTTATATGATATCACAACAAAAGTTTTTAATAGGTTTTCCTCAAGTTTTCTCTTTTGCAACTTACCTTTTTTAACAACTTTATTGTAATGACATATTCTGTCTCCAGCTGCTTACTACAAGAATTGTTTGTATTGTGGATCTAGAATTCTCAGTCTGCACACATACCCTCCTTCTCCCCCTGCCCTCCCCTATCCCCCCCACCCCCGAAGAATTGTGAGTTAAGACTTCACATTACTGGGTTATTTCTCTGAGGCAATAGATAATTCTGCCCTTAACTCAGCAATGTCTACATAAAGCTGGTGCAGGGACACTGTTTACATAGGTAACTCTTGAGCAACTTCATACTTAGTGACTGTCAAGACAAACCTTTTTTGTGTTATATTTCCCAAGTGCTTACAGCTGAGTCTCATACACTCCAGACACATCTTTGTGAGAGATTCAGGGTGATGAGCACTAGCCATTATTATCCTGCTCCCTAATATAGTGCTTCCACTTAGCTTTGTATTTTATCTGGTATATTGGGGGAGGTTGAGGCAGAGATGAACTCTCCTGCTGTAGGGAAAAGATGAGATTTTCCAACTCAACATCAGAGGAAAAAACAATGCTGAAGATTAATTGGATCAATTATAGGAAAATACAATATCCTGACTTAAGTGCATAAACAGTGGGGTTTCTATTGTTGCCCCATGTACTTAATTTTAATTACCATCAGCTCATCAGCGTAAATCTTCAAGCACTGCACATTAGGAAACGCTAATTAGTAAATAGGTGTTGCACTGAACATTGGCTTCAGTTTAAAACCTAATTGAAGATTTTATCAAATCCTTGACACATTGTTCAGGCCAGGTGAAGATGGTATTAAGAAAATACAATGCTTGTACAAACACCTGTATTATTATCATAGAATCATAAAATCTTTTAATGGTTTGGGTTGGAACGAGGGTCTTATCATCTCGCCCATTCAACCGCCCTGCTGCTAGATCAACCCCCCCTTTCAACTAGATCAAGTTGCTCAGAGCCCAATCCAACCCAACCTGAAACAACTTCAGAGATGAGACATCCACAACTTCTCTGGGCAACCAGTTCTAGTGCCTCACCACCCTCACAGTAAAGAATATTTTTCTAATATCTAATCTAAATCTACTCTTAGTCTGAAGTCATTCCCCTTCGTCCTGTTACTGCATGCCCTTGGAAATAACCTTGTCCAATCTTTCCTGTAAGTTCCCTTCAGGTACTGAAAGGCTGCAATTAGGCTGAACAATCCCAATTCTCCTAGCCTTTCCTCATAGAAGAGGTGCTCCATCCCTCAGATCAGCTGGGTAGCCCTCCTTCAGGCTCCTGGATATGATCAGCTATCAGCAGATGAAATTCCAAAGCTACGTGCAGATTGTGCACTAAAGTTGACAAAAAGAAGAGAATACACAATCATTCTTGACCTTCTGACTGATCTTTTCAGTAACCAGCAATTATCCATAGTGGTTTAAGTGACTGAGTTATTTTAAATTAGCTTTCATCCAAGTCCTTTGATTAGTTCCATCCTTTTGTTACTTTCAACAAACTATATTACATAAACGCTAGTTTGGAAAACCATTTTTTCTTGGATTAATCAATTCTAATTTTTTGGTTTTTTAGATCCAAGGTGACAAACTCTATTTGTGTGATCAACTAAAAGGGAACACTGCAAAGTCTTCCTGCTGTCATCATAGGGTCTTTGAGGGTGGGACACTTATTTGACTGGATTTATATTTGTGTGATTGTACTGCTGAGAACTGAGTTAGATTTGGGTTTGAAGAGTAAAATATAGAATGGAGGCAGATAAACAGAGGATTTTAATAAACAAAATGAAATCCAGAAACTAGTCATTCATAGGACTTCGCTCTTGTATCTCTTCTCTGTGATGCCAAATGACAAGACCTAAGGCCCTGGGAAGTGGTCACAGCACCAAGCATGCTGGAGTTCAAAAAGTATTTGGACAATGCTGTCAGGTACATGGTGTGACTTCTGTGCAGGGCCAGAAGTTGGACTCAATGATTCTTGTGGGCACCTTTCAGCTCAGCTTATTCTATGAAATAGTAAAAATATCAAGTTCTTTGGTGAGACCAACTAATATCCATACCCACCCACAGTCTAAATGACCAGTTTCTAGATATCACTTCATTAATTTAGAATCCTCCTACCAAAAGTATAAAAATAACTAGGTCAGTTTTTCATGTTTTCAGAGACTCTTAGCTGTAGCAAAGACTGGCATGCATTCATTTTATGTCATTAAGTAGTGGATTCTTACAACTGAGATATGTCACAGATTTTGTGACTTGTAGGGCCAAATGACATTACATCTATGAAGCACAGTCTATTTTACTACAAACATTAATACTTAAATCTGTTTTTATTGTTACTGTGAATTCATATTCTGTCTGAACTAAGGAGTTAAAATTTATGCTGATAAAATTCTCTTCTATGCTGAAACTTTAAACATAAAGCAAATCTGAAGAATTTACCGTTACAGAGAAAAAAAAAATGCTTTTAATCTGGAGCAATTTTTTGAACAAATCATGTTTTTCTAGCTTTATCCTGTATGTAGTTTACAGAAATTCACAAATGGCGGTCCATTCACATAGCCAAGTACTGATTTATAGTAGCATATTTTTAAAGATAGACCATGGAGAAGGAGCAATTGTGGATAATTCATGAAAAGCAAAGCAGCATAGCAAATCACTAACTACAGTTAAGGTTTGCAAGGGAGCAAAATGCCAATTTTAGAAGATCGCCTTTCTCAGCTTGAAAACCCTAGCTAGTGCCCAAAACCAAAGAGAGCTGTCAGTAGAGAGGGATGCTGAGGAAAATTGGCATCAGTTGCTATGCTACAAACATATTTATTCCAATTAAGGTCACTTATTTTTATATTATGCGTGCACTTTTTAAGTGGCATTCTGTAGCTTTTTGTTTGTTTTTCAATTAAACAGGTTGGTTGGTTGCTTGACACCTATCTGAGAGACATACATGATTTATGACTGGTTTTCAAAATGCTTGTCTTCATTTCCATTGTACAGAAATGTTCTCAAGGCTATTGTTTAAGAAAAGGACTTTCAGGGAAACACTGTGTGGTAGTTTGTAAAGATTTCCTGAATTTTTCTCTGCCAAG
Organism: Muscicapa striata striata; assembly: GCA_030060385.1. Classification (NCBI taxonomy): domain Eukaryota; kingdom Metazoa; phylum Chordata; class Aves; order Passeriformes; family Muscicapidae; genus Muscicapa; species Muscicapa striata. The sequence goes on from JAREIS010000101.1 coordinate 1,629,126, forward strand.
ACCTGGGCAGTCTCCTTTGGACCTGAGAAGGACCAATTGGTGTCTGATTTTTAATATTGACACAGTATTACACCAATGAGAATGTTAACGCATCTTTGTGAAATACACATGGTAAAGAAGAAAAACCGCAGGAAAGCTCTCTTTTGTTTCCGGCCCCTCGGAAGGTAACGCCAGCCCAGGCCACGCTGTGCAGCCCGGGCCAGGCCTGCAGGAGTGGTCTGGCTCTCTGACACAGGACCCAGGGAGCCGCTGGGCCTCCCCCCAACAGAAAGGGGGAAGGGAGGCCAACGCGGCTGTTACGATTTTAGTTTCCCCTCCTCTTCCATCAGCACGGCCAGGGAGCCCATGGCTCAGCTGAATATCAAGCCGACCTTAAAACCCTGCCCTGACACCAGCGTGGGCTGAGCCAGGGGGTCCATGGGCCTCCCCCCGGGACAGCAGCTCCAGGCAGCCAGGCCCACCCTCACCACAGTGCCCGCGTGGCCTGGGGGAGACACAGCTGGGCGCCGTTCCGGCCGGCATCCCCCCATCCTTGCCTGCTGGGCAGGGGGAAGGAAAGACCATCAGATGCAGCTGGAATTGAATGTAGCAAACGCCAGAAAACAGCCATGCAGCCAGAAAACTCATCACCGCTTTCTGGCTGGGCCCTAACCATCCTAGCCCAGCCCCAGCACAGCCTTGAAAGACACTCCATGGCTCCAGCCCACCACCTGGAAGAGATCACAGGATCATCTGCTGCCTAGGCAAGGTATTAACTCTTTCACTGCCCAAAATGAGACTTGCAGATACTTTGTTATCTCTCCTGAGTGAAAGAAAAGGACCAAGACAAAGATACCCGCAGAAACAGCATGAAAGCACCAAGGACAGACAAAGGGAAGAGTCATATCCCAGATGAGTGAACGAGGAGAGTCATGGACTGAAATTTATCTTTTTTTTTAAGCTATGGAGAAGAGACTCTTGTTTCACATAACACATAGAGATTAGGGGGTGGATGAATGTTAATTGTAGATATGAGCAAAGGCATTGGTGCTAGAGTAAGAAGATGTTGAAATGGCTGTGATCCCATAAGTTTGAATAGAGAGGAGATGAAGATCCCTTGTGTCCCCAGGGAAGAAGAAGAAAGACCTCTGTTTTCAAAGATGAAGAGAGCTTTTGTTTGAACTGTGACAATCCCTAAGATGTGCCCCATAAATTGGTATGGTCCTCTGTAATAATTGTGGGAAAACCGCTAGCTGAGGAAGGGGTTTTTTACATAGTGATCAGATTTCCATTCTCCCAGACAGCTGATCACTGTGACATCAAGGACATGAACAAACCATTTTCTTGTGTAGAAATCTCCATAGACTGAAAAGAGAAGTCTCCTCTCCCAAGTAAATTGGTGAAAGACTATTTTATAAAGTTGGTAATTTGACTGATTTGTTTGTGTACATTGTCAGTGTGAAAGAAAAGAAGTTGTGGGGGAAGGAAAAGTGTTCTGAAAGTTTTATTCTGATTTTTATTATTTTTCCTTGTGGTTTCTAATAATGAAAATTTTCTTTTCACCCTTTAAAGTTTGAGCCTGTTTTGCCTACCTCGTAATCACAGGAAGGAAATGAGCAAAAAATTCTAGTAGGTGCATTGGTGATTTAGTCAGTGCTAAAACTGCAGCATAAATTGGTGCATTGGCTGGGAAATATCAAATTGGTGAACCAAAACCACTACACACTGTCATTTCTATCCATCCTATGTTTGGCAGAATCTTCATTTTCCAAGTCAACAGGCAAGTGAAATATTACAAAGGACTGAACAGTAAGAAACTAGATTATTCCTCATTTTAAAAACCCTATGGTTTCATTTATGTTTCTAAATCTCCACATAGAATCTTAGCAGTGGGCTCTTACTATAAAGGGAAAAATAATTAATTTTGATTATTCAGAAATTAATATGCCCATTATTTAATTATAATAAAGAACTAATTACATACTTTTTTACATTAACATATAATTAAACTATTATCTGTATGAGATTTAAATGGTTTTGCATTCACCAAATGCTCAAGTAACTTCTCTCAAAACTACAAATTATTTTTAAATGTATTCTTCACAAAAAGTATATTTGTTATTGCTCTTTCATATCTCATATATTAACACTCCAATCTTAAAAGTATATATTGTTAAACGTTATACAATCAGCTGGTCTACATATACATTGTGTTCAAGATTGATATAATATTTGATATATTTTTCCTTTGAAAAGTCATCTTTCTATGACCATAACACAGAACGAAATCAAACAGGTTTACAGGAAAACTCTTAAATCCATTCCACATGACAAAGAACAGTGTAAATGGTCCTTCAAAATCCTATTTGCTGATCCAAATATGATGTCATTTGATTCCCCATACCAACATAAGAAACTTACTTTAAAAATAATTGTTAGAGAAACTGAATGGCCCATTTTGCCTATTCTCTAACCAAAGCCCACAATCCATTTTCAGAATAATTTTGACTCACAGGTGAAAGGCAGTGCTGATTTCTTTAGTCAGCTTTATCTGAGGTAGATCCATACCAGGTCTCAGCCTGCAGGAGCTGGCATACAAATGAGCTGAACCACCACCAGGAACTGCAGGAAGTTGCTTCATTAAAATATAATGGACCTTATTTCTGAGAATAAACTTCACCTCTTGTCATTTACCTGTCAGGAGTCTGTATTAGGAAACTGGTCACATGCAGTCCATCCAAGTGCATGCAGATACAGGAAACTTCCAATAATACCCAGTAATGGTGCACACCACATAAATCTCTAGCTGAAAATATTTAATATGGGGAAAAGACTGAGCAGTAATTTGCAAGGGCCTTCAGAACAGAGATATAACCAAGTACATACATAAACAGATTTCTTCCCAAAAGCCTGGCCAAGAGTGCTGGCTATTAACAGAACATTAGTAGCAACATTTTTAGTCTAAATAACAAGTAATTAGCCAACCACATTAAACAATAATGAGAGCTAGTAATCATATTTTTATCAGCAAAATTAGCCTGGACTAATTTTAAAACAACATTTAATACAAACAGCTTAATGAATATGTAAAAGGTAGAAGTTATGCATAGAACCAAATGTTCTCTGCAAAACAAAGATAATTACTATATCTTGACTGTTATGCATGAACTTCTATAGAACAGTTGTTTCCCCACTGTTCATTCTTGTGCATGCATAAATTATGGCAGTTTTCTATTAGTGTCTCCAAAGGACTTATTTTAGAATAAAATTAATTGCTGGTCAATTTTGATAAATCTTTGATCTGCATTTTTGATACACAATCTTTAAGAAGCCTATCTAAAGAATAGTAATCATCAAATATTAATGAAAAACATTTTTACAAGAGTACAAGGACAAAGTAAGTATCTTCTCTGTGTAGTATTAAATAATGCATTGAGAAGTAGGCTGGATTTATATAGACAGGAGTGCACAGAAGTAGTACATAAACATGGAGGTTTTTTCCATTGAGAATTCTGTGTCTTGAAACCGATGATGAAGTGTAGTGGCCAGTAAGATGATTAAGGGTTGGAGCACCTTTCCTATGAGATAAAGAGAATTGGATTGTTCAGCCTAGAGAAGAGAAGGTGACATAATTGAAGCCTGAAGTACATGAACAAGGCATAGAAAAAAGATGGAGAAAGACTTTTTAAACATGCATATCATCACAAGATAAAGGGGAACAGCATCAAAGTAAAAGAGAGTAGGTTTTAATTAGATATTAGGAAGAAATTCTTACTGTGAGGGTGGTGAAATGCTGGAACAGGTTGCCCAGAGGTGTGGTGGATATTCCATACCTATATGTGTTCAAGGACACAGGTTGAATGGAGCTCTGAGCAACCTAGTCATGTGAAAGGTATCCTTGCCTATGGCAGGAGGTTAGAACTATATGATCTTTAAAGTCCCTTTCAACCCAAGCCATTCTGTGATTCTATGTTAATCCTTTAATATGTCCTAGAAGCCATGTCTGGGTGACTGAAGTTATCACTCCTGGTATTGTCTTGTGAGACAAAATACTTGAACAGTATTTCCAGTAAGTGTCTTTTTAAGTAATGCTCTTATGAAGAAGTTAAACCAAAATCTATGGGTTTTCTTTAGCCTCAGCTGCCTTGAAACTGATTGAGCTGGTATTCCATGATAGAACTCTTTTGTTCAAGACTCTGATTTTTGTCTATTTTCTAATGTAGACCTTCCAATTTAGACAGAACTAACTTCTTCAAACATGCTGAACTAAAGAAAAAAATCAGTCCCTTATACAGCACCTTCAATGATTTACACACTGTTATACACAGTCTGTGTCAAGGTGTGCTTAGGTTTGCCAATTTTAATATATTTAATTTCTTTTAGAGATAGGATTTAGGAGCAAAAACAAGGCAGGCTTAAAATTCAAAAGGGTATAAGAAGAAATTTATTAATAACACAAAAAGAAAAGAAATTCAGAATAAGATTTCCAGATTATTCCTTCTTCCCCCTTCCATCATCTTCCACATTTCTTAACAGCAACATATAGAGAACACTTCAGTCAGTTATTTACTTGAATAATCATTTCAGTTCACTCTAGAGAGAAAAGTTCCTTTTTTTTGATTTAGGCATAGGGGGTGTCTTCACTTTCACAATCTGCGTCCGCCTGGAGAACAACTGCAGACTATGAATTTCCTCCCATTCCCACAGTCCCTCCAGAGCTGTGTTATGGGTTGTGCTGCACACTTGGGGGTATTGCCTTTAAAGGCAAGCTGCTGAAAGACAAAGTTCTTTTCATCTCTTTTTCTATTAAATGTCTCTGTCCATATCTCCAGTCCCAAAACAGAGAGTCCCATCCCCTCGAGGCAAAAAGATCCTTTTCTCAAGCACTTTAACCTCCCCAAGTATTTTTCACAGTTTAAAGGAATTTCACTGCAGTCACAGTCCCCTCATAGCCCACAAAAAAAGGGTTTTCAGCTACTTATCAGTGGCATCTTTTCAATCTCTTCTCATCTGGGACTTAATCTTCATTTCGCTGACTTCAGTAGACTCCTTGTTTTATGCTTCTCATTCAGGGGAGCTCAGGAAATCGAGAATCTTATCCAGGCATTAAAAGAGTTAAAATTGCATCCAGAATGTGAAGAAGCTGGGCCAGACCATGCTGGAAAAGACTCTGAACCACGTGGAAAAAAGCCGGACGAAAACTCTAAAGTTCAGCTTCATGCCATGTGGTCAGCTGGGGGCCTCTCCTCTCAGAACAGGGGGAAGGAGAGCCTTGGTGGCTCTCCCACCTTCCCCCACCCCACATGGGGAGGAGAGGGCCGGGGCCCCTGCAGAGCCGAGCCCGTGCCGGGGCCCCGGTCAGAGCCCACCTCCTCTCTGTGGAGGCCGGAAGTCAAAAGAGACCAGGTAAGCTTTACCAATGTGATTTATGAAAGCAAAGTAATTTTTAATTGGTTCCTTAGGTTGTCAACTACTAAATCAGCCCCCTGATTGGTTCCTGCAGCTCACAGAGGAAGTTCCCAGAGAGGGGACAGCCCTCCTGTTTCCAGGCCTCGTGCTGCTGTTCTCAGGTGGCTCCCCCTCCCATGGGAAACCAGCACAGTCTGTGTCTAAGCTTATACAAATACAGTACTTGTAGTACCTTATGAAGAGGTTAGATAACACTACAAGAGAATTAGTACAGGTCTTGTCAACTAAAAGTCAAAGTTGATTAAGTCAAATTATGGCAAGTCAACATATAGTAAAGTAGGCAAAGGCTTTCAGAAGTGTTTTTAGTATTCTGTAATACACCTTCAGCAGCTTCAGAAGACCTGAACCTCTACTCATGTCTACTCAATCATTTGACATGATATCTCAGGACTGATTTAAATCAAGTCTATAGAAATTTGGAGAATACATTAATTGTCTCATCTCTGAATTCTCAGTGCTACTGAGATTTTTCCCAAATTTTACTACAGTGCATTTAATGAATATAAAACTTTACATTGCCAGAATATTTTGGTCAATCCTTTATTATACTAAATTCTCTAAAAAACCTTTTTGTTTTGATAAATAAGCCATGAATGACAAATTATACATGAGTATATTTAAAGAGAAACCTACCAATATTGAAAATTAGAGACTTGAACTTCTGCTTCCATTTTCTGAATTTACTTTGCTTTGAACAGCACTGGCTCAGTTCACTAAAGTTACTTCAACTGTGCTAAACAGAAAGTAGGTATAGAATTACAATAATCTCTCTGTTGTCTATAAGGGCTTCTTGTGACTTCACAATCATGTATTGGAAGTCCTTATTTCCAATCTGTTTTTACTGTCATTTTAAATTGAAATTAATATGGGAATATTTTATAAATGTCCATTGTCTACTACTCAAATACATTTTATTAATATTCATTCATAAGTTTTGAGAGAAGTATCTTATATCTAAGCCTGGTCTTCTAGGCAAAAGCGATGACACAAATCAGGATTACAATAATTTTTCTTTAATATAGATGGTGTCATCTATATATATAAGATATGCATGATATATATGTATAATATATGAGATACTATATATATATATCATATTATATCAATAATCAGGTTTTATTATTTTTATAGATTTCAATATAGAATTTGTAGCTTTGCCAAATTTAGTTCTGTCTAGTGAACTCCAACTCTTACAGTATGCTAGAAATTTTTGAAAACAGAATACACGAAATAAATGTAACATTATTTACAGTTTATATATTATGTACATTTTTTATCTTAATGTATCCTGATAGATGTAAGCTGACATAGACTTCTCAGTGTCATGATGTGACTGGGGTTTGCCAATTTTAATATATTTAATTTCTCTTGGGGATCAAATTTAGGAGTAAAGACAAAGCAGGCTTAAAACTTAAAAGGGTATAAGAAGAAATTTATTAATAACACAAAACAATTCAGAATGAGATTTCCAGATTATTCCCTCCTCCCCCTTTCCTCATACCAGCAACATACAGAAAAACACTTCAGTCAGTTATCCACTTAAATAATCATTGCAGTTCACTCTAGAGAGAAAAGTCCTTTCTTTTAGTTTAGGCTTAGAGGGTGTCTCACTCTCATAACTTGCATCCGCCAGAAACTACAAATTATGATTTTCTTCCTCCCATTCTCACAGTCCTTCCAGAGCTGTATATGGATTGCTGAAACACATGGGGTGTCATTTTAAAGGCAGGCAGCTGAGAACACAAAAAGTCTCTTCATCTCACTCTTCATCAAATATCTCTGTCCAAAATTCCAGTCCCAAAGACAGAGAGCTCCATTTCTCAAGGCAAAAAAAGTCTTCATCTCAGGCACTTAACCTCCCCAAGTATATTCCACAGTTTAAAGGAATTTAAGTAAAGTCACAATCCCCTAAAGCCCACAAAAAAAGGTTTTAAGCTACTTATCAGTGGCGACTTTTCTGATCTCTCCTTCTATGAGAATTTGGTCTTCATTCTGCTGACTTCTGTAATTCTTCTTGCTTCATGCTTTTTGTTCTGGGGAGCTCAGGAAATACGAAGTCTCATTCAGGCACTAAGAGTTAAACTTGTATCCAAACAGTAAAGAGCCAGGCTGGAGCCACGCTTGGAAAAACGCGGCCACCATGTAGAGATGAGATGGCTGGACTTCCTTGTGCCGCCGCGCGGGGCCGAGGGGCCGAGCCAAGCCCCATCCGGGGCCGTGCTGGGCTCCCCTCGGGGCCGGGCCAGGCCGGGTTGCCCCGGGACCGGGGCCCGCCGAGGCTGGGCCGTGTCCACCCGGGGGCCTTCCCGGGGCCGGGCCTTCCCCCCTGCCGGGGTTCAGGCTGCGCTGAGGCCAGGCCAGGCCCCATGCCGGGGGCCCGGAGCCCTGCAGGCTCCTGCTCCCCTCCCCGACCAGAAAGCAAAAAAGACCCCACCAACTCTTCTTCCCTGTGATTTGTGAAAGCAAAACAGCCTTCTAATTGGTTTCCTGGGCTGTCGATCACCAACCCAGGTCTCTGATTGGTCTCCGCAGCCTCAGGGGTGGCTCCCAGAGAGGAGACCGCCCCCCTGCCTCAAGCCATGTGCTTCTCAAGAGGCTCTCCCGGGGCTGGGCTCCCATCCCCATCCCTGCTCCATGTGTCCCCCAGCATACTCAGCCATTGCTCTGGAAAAAGTCTGAAAATGTCCTCTGTGTTAAACATAACTCTAATATTTTATTTTGTTTTGTTTTTAGGCTTTTCATAAGTGCTCTAATATAGTAGACTTTAACTCCACTTGGCTACTCAAAGCAAGTTTGTGACGCTTTTTTAGCATTTCATGTAGTATAATTCTTACAGCTTGGCCCAGTGTTTTCTTGTTGTACAGAAAATAGTCTGGAAAGAACAGCCAAAACATTCTTTCTTTACAAAGATGATACTTGGATTTCTACTCAACAAATAAAGTCATTATAACTTTTAAGACTAAAGACACAACTTTGTCAAGTGATGAGTAAAATTTATTTATTTGTCAAAAAAACACTTAGGTCTAGTTCTACATTCATGAAATGTAATTCATCACAATAGCATCAAAAATAAGGAGTATATAACTTATTTCTTAATGAATTTTGTGTATGCGGACTTTAAAATCCTATATTTTGTCTCTAAAACATTGTGGACTTTCACTACACCGGGCTTGCACTTCCATTCTGTAAAGAAATCCTTGTAGCACTAGGAATGAAAAAATTATTCTGCTTATGTGCTTGCTAATTTTTAACAGCTCTATAAAAGTTCTTCACAAAATGCAGCAACCTACGAACCTCATTTTTTAATTGGGTTAAGGGAAATTTTCATTAATTGATTTGTCCATATGATTGAATTAAAATATTTCTGTTTTATTCAGGCTTGTATTTAAATGCCTCTGTCTTTAGTTTTACTTGGAAGCAGTATTAATGAAATTGTTCAGCACAGAGAAGTTGTTGTTCTACATGTTATGATACTAAATGTGATGGTTTATGTGGTTGTTTTACAACAATCAAATTGTCGAGGCATTGGTTCTGTTCTTGTTAGAATGCTTGCAAATTCACACAGAGTAAGAAAGTCAAATGTAGGGGTATTTTTCTTTCTCAGACACCATCACTCACAGGAAAATTCTGTTGATCAAATTATACCATCAGCAATTCCTCAGCAACTCGATCCTCTTCAGGTGCTGACTTCTGGATGACTGTTAATCCATGCCTGCTGGCTGTGGGCCTGCATAGGTGTTACTGAGCAGGATTTTGTAAGCTGTGGTCTCTATAGTGTACTAAAAACAAATGCGCCTCAGTCTCTTGTTTCTGTCCTGGTGTTATCATGCACAAAGTATTAAAAAGCCGTGGGGATTTACCTTAGTCATGCAACTAGGCAGAGACAATCCAAGGTATGGTGTGGATGGATGTGGTGAGCAGGGACATGCTGTTTTGCACAGCTGCTCTTCACAAGGGCAAAGAAGGAAGCTGTGGGAACAAGGGTCAGGAGACAGAATAGTTAATACCTGTTGTGCCTTTGCTGTTTATCCTGAAAAACTTCTTGAATTATTGTTTTTCTTCTAAAACAGATTTTGGGGATTATCTTAGTTACTCAGAAAGAATATATTTGTTATTCTGTATGATGAGTCTTGAGCCTACAAAATTTCCTAGCAATTGCATAGCTGTGAATGACTCTGTATTCTGATAGAATGAGTGGCAACTGAATTTAATATCAATCTGAAACATTGTACTGGACTTAGACATAAAATGTGTGCTTGTAACATTAAAATTGTATGTGTACTAGTAGCAACATGATAAAATATAGAACGATTGTTCTAACATAATTTCTGCTGTCTAGTAATTTTTCATGGTGTCGCAGGTTGCCACATTCTTACAGGAGAATTGGAGGGGAAGTACAACACACAGGAATGTTAAACTTTGCTGAATTATGTTCTTGTAGCAGGTAATGTCTCCACAAAACTGTGCAATTGTTTTGATTGAATATATTTTATGGGATTAGAATTTTTAAATTAATATATTTGAACATAGAGACTTACTTGTCTCAGCTTTTTCTAGTTCTTTGAGGTATGAAATATTCTTAATTATTTTTGAAAGTTTAGTGATCTTGGATATCTTTGGAACTATAATGTAGTACATATTTTTTGTTACTGGTTAGCAAAATTGTATTAATCTTCTTCTCAGTGTTCAGTTTATATGTTCTCACCTTTTATGTTCCATATTCTTTTTTTTCCTTTGATACATTAAGCACATGTAAAATTGAGTTTTCTAGTTCCCCTCTCCCTTGAGAGAAACATTACTTGCATGGGACATACACAGCAAACAAGCAAATCATGAGTTCTTGTACTCTTACCATCAAAACTCTTTGAACAGAAAGAGAGGGAAAAACATGACTGTCAACGTCTGACAGTAATTCTACAGTTTTTAATCACACTTCTATGTCCCAGGGCGTCATTTTCTATCTGTTAACTTTTGTGATGTTAATTTTGAATTAATATCTAATATATTCTTTCCCATTCCAAATATGGTGAATGAGTGTTAATCCTCATTTGTAATATACATTTCCTATAACTAAATTATTGGCTGCCTCCACAGAGTGATGACTCCCCTGTAGAATTTGCCTCTTACTACTTTAATAATTTAAGCCTTGCATAATTCTCCTTGTGTGCAGGATCCACGCTGGTTTGCATGAGGAATTTTACCTGAGTTTAGTTCAGAAGGTAAAGCAAAAAATATTGCCCATGAAAGCAATCCATTTTCAGTTCTTAAGTTACCAGACCTACTTTGATGTGGTAAAAAACTCAATGGCATGTTAAGAGGGAGATGTGTGCTGCTAATTTAGTTCTGCACATGATTTCTGAATTCTGATGCTAATGCAATTAAAGAGTAAATTTTGAAAATAAGTGAAAAACACCATTGAGAAACCAGGGTGAATTGGATCAAATCCAAGCCCAATGCACCACTTATTGACTTTAGTATCCTCCAGATAATTTTTCCATTTTTCTAATCCAAGACTCAAAGATTGTATAGGAATATTTCCTCCCTGTGTGTCCAGCCAACAATCAAGCCTCATACAGCTGTTCATTTGCTCTCCCACCAGCAGGATCAAGAGAATGAGAAGGGTAAAAGAAAACTCATAGGCTGAGATAAGGACAGTTTCATACAGAAAGCAAAAGCTGCACACACAAGCATAGCAGAATGAGGAATTAGTTCACTTCTCCCCATAGGCAGGCAGGTGTTCAGCCATGTCCAGAAGGGCAGGGCCCCAAGTCACACATAACAGTGACTTGGGAAGACAAACACCAATCACCAAAGACAAACATCATCACTCCAAACATCCCTCTCTTCTTCCTTCTTTCCCCCACTTTATATACTCAGCATGATGTCACATGGTCAGGAATGTCCCTTCAGTCAGTGTTGGTCACCTGTCCTGGCTGTGTCTCCTCCCAATCTCCTGTGCATCTCCAGCTTCCCAGACAGTGTGGCCATACAAAAAGCAGGAAAGTCCTTGGCTCTGTGTGAGCCCTGCTCAGCAATAACAAAATATCTCTTGTATTATCAACTCTGCCTTCAGCATAAATCCAAAACACAGCCCCACACCAGCCACTCTGATGATGGTTAATTCTGCCCCAGCCAAAACCAGCACCATGCAGACCCTTCAGTGTGTGTGTTTTTGGTCTGAGTCTCATTTAACTACTTTTAGCATTTCTCAGTTTTGCTGTGAGATTGGGACTTTCCTGGACTTTGCATTCAAAAGCACACTCTGTGTCAATGCATATGCAGTTTCCATAAAGATCCTCATTTTGCTGAAGTTTTCAGTGGCATTAAACAACATAATACTGTAAACAAGCTTTGGTTCAGGTAACTTTTTCTTGCAATTTGTTTCATCAATGATGATGTATTTTAGTTGTGTATCAGGAGATTTTTTTACCTTCCAGTCATTTCTAGTACTTTGAATACACTTGTGTCAGAGTGGGCATTCATGCAAAATAGCCAAATATCATGAAGTGTTACAAATGCTCAGAACTGTTACCTAGGTTTGGATTTTGATTGCCACGATGATCTGAATCCACACAAATAACTTCAGCATAAAGCCTTAGAGGAGGACCAAGAGAGACTGACTTTTAGACAAAACCAAGAATCTGAATGCTGTTGCAAATCCCAGATATAAAAGGTAGCGTACTTTTAGGATAAGCACAAAACTCTCACTAGTGTCAACAGAATTCTGTGAATCTCAAGACAGGTGCACAGAGATTTGCCTCATGAGCTCAAAAGGAAATAGAATTATATACATTAAGTTTACAGATCTGTATCTGACCAAATCTATTTTATCATTAAGATTAGTACATTTGAGACGAATGGTATCCATATTTTGCTCTTAACTTTTCAAGTACAGGATGTTTATGTTTAAATGCAATAACTAAACAGTGTTTCCCCAACCCTAGTTTTATTTTCTTTCTGTGGTGTATGATTATCCTGTCTGGATATAAAAAAAAGGGATATTTCACCAAACATATTTTTTTCCTTTCTAATTAGATTTGCTGAATCCAACTCTCCTCAGTTATCTTAAATCTTTCTTCTTTTCTGAAAATATTACATGATTGTGATGAAGTATGATTGCAATGAGCATTGTTCTTTTATATCTATTGTATTTCAAATCAGAAAAGATAAACTATATAATTTGCACTCAAGAAGGGAAGTAGAGAGGAAATGCAGTGGAATCCTCAGGTGCCACTGTTCATGGACGCTCTCTTCAGGGTATTTCAGATGATCCCAGCAGGAACAGTTTTAATATAATTTTAGATCAATGAATAGACAACAGTCTGACAAAAAAACAAAACAAAACAAAACAAAACCACAAAAACAAAACAAAAAAAAACCTACTATTTTTTATATTAAGAGATGAATAATTTCTTCATGTAGATGGGAATGGTAGTTTCTATAAAATTATTTTGTATGGTTCTGATTAAAAAAGAAAGACTGTGAATACAAAGAATCAGCTGTTATGAAGTCCTGTTCTAAGACTTTCTTGTCTTGATTGTTCTGATCTATTCTTGCTCATCACCTTCAATTTTCTGTCCTTTCAGAGACCTTTAATCCAAACCTCTGTTCATTTTTAGATGCCTCATTATTATTCTTTCACTTTATTGTTTCATTTTCCCGAGATACACCTATGAGAGGGAGCAATTAGCAAAATAGTTTTAGAAGTAAATGAAAGGTCTTATTTCTCTCCACCTATCCTTTTCATCTTTTATCCTCTTCATGACATTTTTAACCTGTTCTAAATAAAAAATATCTAATGCTACTTTTTTATAGATTGTCTTTCAATGGCTGCAGTTAATTTTAAATAATGTTCTAAATCTTGTATGTGAAAAGTGTAGACAGTGGTCTGTTCTAGTTTTTTTTTTATGCAGAGTTTGAGAGGCTTTTGCAGGTAATGTTTGATCAGAGATTAGAATAATTACTGGTGATTTCACATATTTCTCTAAAATGAGTCTGATCTGGGTTTTTTTGGAGAGTATATACATCAGCTGCTTCTTTTCAGTGAGACTATAAATGAATGTCAAGGTGATGCAGAACACTTGCAGAGTGACTTGGAAAAGGTCTGTTTGTGACACAGTTCTATGAACAGTATCTGGTGTACATATATATTGTATAAAAAGCATGTCAACTGAGTGACTGTAGTTTATGAATGAAAGCCTACAGTTAACTTGATCCATTATTTCTCTTAGTTCAGTTAGTTTATAAAAATAGCTTCTAAGCTGATGAAACTACAGCCATCCAGGACATATAGTTCAAATGTGTTTTAATTTTTCACTTGCTTGTTTTAGTACATGAATTACAAATACTGACTGGGCATTAGAATATTGAAGTCAATAGGCACTGGGTCAAGCCAAATAGCCATATTTGCATTTTTTGTCTAACATAAGTATCATTTGCCTAGACAAGGGTATAGAAATACAGCAAGTGTTTGAGAGTAGCTTTCCTCAGTCTGTGACTCAAGGACTTGTTGAATTCCAAGAACTGTGTTTGTACTACTGACATTTAAATGGATCATTTAATCCATGAATTAGGTTGAGGGTTTTTTTCCAAATTGGCCTCCTTTTTTTTAATCCAAATAGCTGTGATGTCATCATAGAGTGAACTTCACATAAATAATCTGCATGTAAAAAATAGGTTCCCTGTTTCCACTCTCTCACCTGATAGTTTTGTTTGATGACTCAATGTTATCTTATTACCAGAAACATCCATATTTTTTTTTCCCACACTATTTATCATAAGCTAGTATTTGATCTGTTTGTTGCACTTCCTTTTCCAGTATGGAGAAATGCAGCTTTAGCAACTCTCTCTGTGCTCACATTTTTCCCTGTTATAGGCATGATTACATTCTCCCCATCTTGGTCAGTGCCTTTTCTAATACTTCCATAACATTTGTGAGCTGGTTCAAAAACTAGGACTGCAGAATTTTTTTTAAAATATACATGCATTTATATAGTAGCAGAATGATGTCTGCAGTTTTGCTCTCCACTTTTTCCTTAACAATTCCTAGTACTCAAAGTGCCTTACTGAATTTTTCACAGGAATACCTCTTACAACATCAATATCTCTTTCCTGAGAATTTAATGGACATTTTCAAAGCCTATTATTGTGCATGAAGATTTTTTTCTGCAAATATTGCTTAATATTTTTCAACACGTAATTTAAGTTTATTTGCCAGCTTCTCAGTGTCATAAGATTAATTTTTAAATTCTCCTAACCCAAATAAATAGGCAGCTACACCAAAATTTCACTCTGCTCAGAGGAAAGGATGGCTACAGCACAATGCCTCAGAAAAATATCATCAAATTGGCTCCACTCTCAGAGGCTGCCTTCTCTCCAGACTCAAGGTGTCTGCAGAATCCTTTTCCCAATTCATTCTTTTGCGTGAAGTTTCCAGTATTGTGTGAAACTTGTTTCTGCAATGCTTAAGGCAAAGTGTTATAGAAAGCCAATGGATTAGACTCCCATAAAAAAAAAAAAAGTCACTTGGAAATTGTATATACCATCTTCATTCATTTTACCATTGCTGAACACCAGTTATTCAATTTCTCACATGCTTTTGTTAAAGGTGTAGTTGGGTCTTGTATTTCACAAGGTTTCTCACTCACAGCCTCATTCCACTTCACACTTGCTCATTTTTCTCTTATGAGCAACCAGAAGGATTATGACACTTGATACAGAAAGTAGTCATTTGTGTTAATTGAAAGTGAATTATAAGAATATCCTAGGGCCTATTCCAGCTATGCTCTAGCTGGTTTTTAGATTTAAAGATGCTGTTCCTAAGCCATAGTTTCCCTCTTCTTTAAAATGGTCAGTTATTTTCAAACCATAAAATAAAGTACCTTTTCCTTTCCTTTTTTAAATAGTGATACACTTGAGATCAGGACATTTGTAATAGAAGCTTAAAACTTGAGCTAGTTTAGTTGAAAATCTGTCACTTTTTCTAGGCATAAACTTTATTTTCTCTCTCAAAAATACTTATTTCCTTTCATTTCCTCCATCTGTGCAAATTTTAGTCTTCCTTCCTTCCTTCCTTCCTTCCTTCCTTCCTTCCTTCCTTCCTTCCTTCCTTCCTTCCTTCCTTCCTTCCTTCCTTCCTTCCTTCCTTCCTTCCTTCCTTCCTTCCTTCCTTCCTTCCTTCCTTCCTTCCTTCCTTCCTTCCTTCCTTCCTTCCTTCCTTCCTTCCTTCCTTCCTTCCTTCCTTCCACAATAATGATCACACTGATATCAGCATACTGCCATGCTCCCGGAGGTTACTTGTACCAATGTTGTTAATTACTGATTGTGGGTTACTTTGTGTCGGGAACGCAGTCCAGGACAAACTCAGGAGCTCTGTATAAGCTAGTTACTAAGTTGCAGTTTATTACTCAGGGCGTGGGTACACAGAGTCCTGCTAGAAGCCGCAAGCCGAGGCTAGGAGCAGGACAGAAAAGGAGAGTGGGGGTGAAGAGAGAAGTGTGGGGGAATGGTGAAAGAGAGAGAGAGGTGGGAAGAGAGGAGAAAGCAAGAGAGGAGAAGGCAAGAGAGAGCAAGAGAGAGCAAGAGAGAGCAAGAGGGTAAGGGGGTATGAGGTAAGAGGTAGGCGGTAAGAGGGAGAAGAGAAGGAAGAGGGAGAGAGGAGTGAGAAGAGGAGAAGCAAGAGCAAGAGAGCGATTTCCTGTTTACAATACAATAAATCTTCTTCTATCATGAATATTCTAATTTTCATTAACCAATGAAATACAAAATACAAATTCTATAGCATTTGCATTGAGCCTATAGGAACCATGATATTAGCATAGCATGTTACATTTCAAACTGGAAAAACTACTTTTTGTACCCTGGGGGGATGAGTCAGATTCTCGGGCCCGCCCTGAGGGAGAATGCATTGTTTAATCAGCAGGTGATTGGCCCAAGCCGGCCACTCCATTGTCTCGTGGCATTTTAGTAACTGTGGTTTGGTATCTCGAAAGTGGCTTTCATTTCTATCATATCTATGGTTTCTATATTCTCAGAATCTGAGCATTTATATTTGTAAGATTTTCAGATTCACCCTTCTCAACAACTGATCTGGTAGGATATGCTGCTTTAGTGGCAAGAACTGGTCTCAGCTTCTCCTGAGGGCATTTTCTTAAAAGTACCACTTTTTGATTTTTATCTTTTAATGATTTTTTTTTTTTTTTTTTTTAATCCTACAGCATGAGGATAATTGGTAACTAGGTACTTCACCTCCCAACTAATTTCATCCATTATATTTGAGTAACGCAGTAGTATATGACTAGAGGGTAATCTTGCAGCTAAAGGATGGTACAAAAGCTGTATTTTTACCAGTAGACCTAACTGTTGGAGCTCACTCTTTGGTCAACAGTAGTTTCTGTATATCTGAGTTAAAAAGCTTTTTCTTCCACAGGCTGAAGGCCTGATCCTGCTTATATATTTGATTGAAAAGGCTGTCTTCACAGCCATCAGTGGCATGATATGACTGAGATAAGAATTGTGGAGTGTGTGGAAGATGGAAGACTGCAAAATAACAAGACTTAAAATTAAAGACCCCCCCATTACCAGCAAAATCAGTATGAGCAAAAGGTACACAGGTTTTTAAACACAAAAATTCACATGCAGTTTAAAACTATTAGAAGGTCTCCAAAATGGTTTCCACCTTTTCCATCCTTCTTTTCATGGTTTAAAAAAATTTAGTAACAATTTATTACATTCTGCAACAATAGAAACATGGAAGCCAATAGCAATCACAAACAAGAAATAAATGCATGAATAGTGACAGGGTGTAGCTTTTAAATATCCAGCTTCCCTGGGTGAATGACGTTTGTCTCCCTAGTAAATATGGAGGCATTTGGTTGCTTTACAGTCTTCTCTATGTAAGGCATCATATCCTTCAATTCAGTGCCTGTTTTTCCTGGGAATATTTTCCCTTTTGCAGCTCAGTCTCCCAGCCAGAAGAAATCTCCACTCCCTGTGCTAGCTATGGGGTTTTCATGGATCACTGCTTTCAAAGACTCATCTGTTTTAAGGTGACAATGTCAAATTTCCGTATTTATAGTCACAAACATTTCATTTTAAACTGCTATAGGCAGAAGAGGCAGGTCTATCTCTGTTTCTGGAGGCAAAGACCACTAGTTCAGGATTTGGAACCCAGGGATCATTTGGGGCTGATCAGCAAGAGAGGGATGG
The DNA here is from genome assembly GCA_030060385.1 of Muscicapa striata striata. Classification (NCBI taxonomy): domain Eukaryota; kingdom Metazoa; phylum Chordata; class Aves; order Passeriformes; family Muscicapidae; genus Muscicapa; species Muscicapa striata. The sequence continues at coordinate 1,646,781 of JAREIS010000101.1, forward strand.
GAAGAAAGCATCTACTGTGGGTAAATCACTGCACCATCCCCTCAGGACTCACTGTAAAAAGTGTTCTCAGTGGTAGATTGTTAATGATAAACAACAGTAAGAGCTGTCCTGACCTGGGAAAACATGGCTCTACATCCCTACAAATCACCTGATCCTCAGAAAAATGCCATCCCTTTAAAAATGCCGTACCTTGAAAATAAGAATTTACATCATTAGGTAATCTGTCACTTGTGGTACATTCCCACTTCCATCTGTCCTCAAGAGCCTGCTGGCCTGGCACCTTTAGCCTCATATTGGCAAATAATCCTGGCATCAAAGTGAAGGAAAGGGGGGCTGGTGGGGACTCAGGGGAGAAGGCCCTGGGGTAGGTCATAGCTAAAGGATCAATTGCTCCTTCTCAGCCGTGTAGATGAGTTGTGCCAATGCTAAATCCCTGGGGAAGAGGTTGATTTGGATTGGTGGCTGGGTATGTACCTTTCCAGTGTAAAACCAGGGTAATCCTTCAGAAGGTATGTTATTTTTTGTGATTTGAAACGGGCTACAATGGCATCATGTGTGTAGTAGCAGAACTATGCATATTGTCAATGCAACACACAGTGCAGTGATCATGGCTGCTCCCGTGATACAGCCATGTTTTTGTATCCTGCTTTTCATGTGGCCATAATTAACATGTCACTCCTACTAATAAAGATCATTGAAGGTCAGAAGTGACAGGCAAATTTTGACAGTTTCTGTTTCTATGGACTGCTGGGAAGGAGAGCTGAGCATATTGCTTAACAAAACCAGCATTTTCTTATTATCTCTTCAAAGATTCCAGGAGGGAGTGAGGCAATTACTCCTAGAGCACTGGCAATCACCTTTGTCTGATGTGAGCTGCACATCAGGCAGCACAACTTAAAAATAGGAGGCCTGTCTCCCTCTGCACGCTAATGCTGCTGCTGCTCTGGTGAAGCAAAGCTCCATAAATTCCCCTGAAAGCTGTCCATTTGCCTCCCCTACAAACTATTTTGAGTGGCCAGCATGGTGGGACAAGGTGTCCAGAGCCTAGCAGGAAAACTGGCTCAGTGTGCAGACAGTTTTCTAAAGCAAGCTTAGTTGGAACCATAAATATGAAGCTAAAACACTGCAGTTTTCTCCCTTTTTCTTAGTCTTATACTCTTTGCAGCAGAAACAGTGTTCACAGCAAATATTTGAGCATTTCATTGTGCAAATGGCTTCATACTTCAGATGCAGAGAAATTAAATGTTTTTACGATGGCAAATTTGCTCAGTCCTTGAACTTGTAAATTTGTTGTTTCTAGCTGACAGATACAGGAATTATTTTGGACTAGTAAAAATTGATGTGAGATCATAGAGCGCTGATATTTGTTCATTTTTATCAGCCAAGGAAGTGATGACTTGATGTTTAAAAGATTCTGTTAAAGAAATGGTTGTCTGGTGTGATTTGGACAAGTCCCACTAACCTTTTGCATGTGATTTGAATTTTCCTTGCTGTGACACCTCTAGTTTGTTGCAGTCAGCCTCTCATGCTGTGATGTGCCAGCTCCTGGAAGGCCTGGAGCAAAAGGGATATTGCAGCTCTGCAGAGCATCTGGGACTGTGCTGCCTGGCAGGTTCCCAAATGTGGGAGGATCTCAATAAAAGGCACACTTTTATCTGCCTGTGACTGAAAGTACAGCCTCTGAAGAGAATCAACCATTCTGATTCTCAGAGTTATAGAGAAAGAGGGCTAGAAGAGAATTGAAGAGTTCATTTGATCCATATTAAATATTAAATATTAAATATTAAATAATGCCTTTATTATCTCTGACAGAAATTTACCTCTCACATTTTTATAAAAATCTCCACTGAGTTCCATGGCTTTTCCAATATGTTCCAGCTGTACTACTATTTATTGGTAGATTTCATCCTAAACTGAATCTTTCCCACTGTCGGAGCAGGATGCCTAGGGAAGTGGCTGAATGACCATCTCTGGAGGGATTTAAAAGACCTCTAGGTATGGCACTTACGGACATGATTTAGGAGTGGACTCAGCAATACTCTTAATGACTGGACTCAATGATCACAATTGTGTTTTCCAACCCAAAAAAATTTTTTTTTTTTTGTAATTATTTTGCACTATGTCTCTAGCCCACAAGAAGCCACAAATAACTGTTACCTGTGGACAGAGAAACTATGTAAGCTGGTCTTCACAAACTGCTAAAAATTAGCAAACCTTTTTCTCTGGGAAAAAAGAACTGATATGAAATTTCTGCTATGCATTTGAAAGAAATGATAACATTTCATAGGTTTTACTAATCATCCTTTCTTTCCCAAATTATTAATGTTTCTTAATATGAAGAAAAATAAAATATTAAAAAACTTCTGCATCTTTAAATTTTGAGTAAATATGTTACATTTTTATTTTTCTAAATAGTATTCAAATCTCATTGCATCAAATCCACGTACATATTTTGATTTGGATGTGATAAATACAAGTATTAAATCATGATTATGAAGCAGTCAGAACAACTTGTTTATTAATAAGTTTCTCTTTACTGTCTTTCCTCTAAAGATGGAGGATTTGTAAAAAACTTTCAAATCGCATATCTTCGATAAAAGTCACTTCTAATAGTTAATAAATAACTCTTTTAATTCATTGTATTTCTTGGATTCTGTCATTCTTTCACTTTCCTTGCTTTACAGAGAACTTGGGTATCACTAGTAGCAAAAAATGTCTCCTAAAATATCAGAGTAGTGCCCTTTATGAAAGGCATCATAATAGATTCAAAACACTTAAAGTTTCATTTCAGCTGCTAAATTTTGCATAATTTTGCTTCTCAATCATAACAGAATTGATGCTTTAAATACGACAAAGGAGGCATATATTTAAAAATGCCACAACTGTTTGAGAATAAGGCTTAGTTCTTTCAAATTATTAATAGATAATTTTGCATAAGAAAAAGATCCTTGCTACTGGTAAGCCACCTCCACGTAACAGTACTAAAACTAGCTTAGTAAACCTAACTTTAGGTTTTTCTTGAATAATTATTCACACTGATTCTATGTTTCACATTGAGAATCTGAAAAAAATTAAAATAGCAATACAGTAATACAAAAACAATCCCAACCCTGACAGAGTCAGAATACAACCTGATACCCTGTCAGTCAGGGTGTTGGTAGCAGTCCGATCAAAATGGTGGCTACAGTCCCCTGCAGTGGCAGATGTGGTTGAGCTGAAGCAGCGCTCCTGTAGAAAGGGTGCAGCCTTCCTCCAAAAGTCCAGGGATGATGTAAAAAAGTTTGGCTTCTCCTCTGGAATCCAGTGGAAAGAAGGGTAACTTGCTGTCCAACAGGTCTGTTTTTATCTAGGAAGGAGAGGCTTGGTTCCTCCCCCTGGCTGGAGCATCTCCCAATGAGATGATGTAATTTTATCAGTCATACAGTGGGACTTAATGGGCCATCAGCAGATGGTTTCTTCCTGGAGGGAGGATGGTTTGTGTAAAAGATAAACGTGATTGCCCCATCTTGTCTTAAAGATGGCCCATTAGCAGATACTGTGTGCCATGGAGATAAGGAATTACAACCCCACTCATCTGTTTTAACAGATGGTGATAGAATACACATTTCTGGCCACATCAACCCAACACAGAAAACAATGACTGAAAAGCATTAAGCTGATAGTTAGACATGTAGTTAAATGGAATAGTGCAATGCATCATGGCAGGAGTATATCTGATTACTACAGGTTCCATTTACAACTCAAATATTGCCAGTAGATGTAAGATTATGTTGTTCTTTGGGTGTGTTTTTGCTATGGTATCGTGTGTGCAGTTTCTAGTCTTCATCCTGAGCACTGACTGAAGAATCTGGGGTTTTTTTTCTCAAGGAAGTTTCTAACTTTTGATTTATTTTTTATTTGTTTTAGCACTCATGCAACAATTTCATGAAACCTAAACAAGACCAGGCTTTCACAACATTCTTCTTTTTTTTCTTTATATATAGATGCAGACTAACACTGCAGCTACAGATTATTAATTCTCTCATGTTCTTTGGATTGAAGTTCCAGAGTAGCATAGATTTCATGTTTTTATATTTACTTATTATATCCCTTTAACCCTAAGTATCTGGATTTCAGTGACAGTAAATATTTGTAGTTTTTAATAAATACAATAAACAGCTTTGAGTTCTTAAAGTCCCATGTTTTATATAAGTATGTACTGACAACAAGCACTTTTATATGGTAGGCGTTTTTCTTAGAAGGACTGTGCCATCCACTGAAATATTACTGTCTTTCTTTTTCATTATTACTGAACTATAATAATATGTGCTTGGGTTTAAATCTTATGGATCCTTAAATGAATGTCAACCTATTCTGCAATGCTGCTTTGCACTAGACATGACAGTGGCAGATATAGTTATTTTAGTACCATATGTGTCAGGGTATTGTAGACTCAGATAGAAATGGGTGGAAAATATTAAAGAAATTGCAGTGCTGGCTTGCAGGTTTTAAAGTCTATCAAAAAGTTACGGGCTTGGGTTTAGTTGCAAAGTATTCAAAATCTCACACCTGAATAATCTGGAGTTGAGAGAGGAGGTTGAGAGTTTGTAAAATGCGTTATTAAATGTGTTATTTCAACAGCTGTAGAAATTTTTCACTTTTAAATTCCTGAAAGGTGAGTAGAAAAGTGATATTTGCAGAAGACACACAGTTGTTTATGTAAAGAACTGTAGATGTGTTGTTTGGCTGTGATGAGTCCTCCTTTTGCCTATTATTCATCAAGGAATGCTGCCTGTAGCTGTTATCTTACTACTGAGTGTATTCCGTAAATCCAGTCCCTATGTTTATATAATAATTACATAGTTATTTATCGTTGACTTATCATCACTGAAATAACTCCAAGTCAAACAACAGCTCTTTGCAGCAGAGATTATGGTTATCATTATCTGAAGTTATTCCTATGTTCTGCTTTACAGTGCCACTAGACAAGCAAGTCAGCCCAGGTCAGGGGACAGAGCTGTGGCTGAAGCAGGACCACATAGCTGGAAGTAGTGTGTGGTGGAAACAGGAGCAAGTACTGGGGAAAGAGAAGTCAGGATTGCCTCTGGAGCTCTCCATTCTTTGAAAGAGGACACGTATCAGACTCTGAATAAGTCTGAAAAATCAAGAATCAGAGGACATCCAGGTGGTGCCTAAAGAGGCTACCTAAAACAGGCTAAACAGTGTTAAAGGAATAAAGTAGGAATTTATTAAAAAGGCCTTCAAAGGATACACCTTGTACAGTACAATAGCTCGACTGTGACTCCATCCAAGATGGATGCCAGGTCACGAGTTTTCACACTTCTATAAATTTTGGTCCACTTACATATTGGGGTTAATTGTCCAATTACAGCTTCAGGTTATGAAGTCACATCATCCCAGACTGCTCTCCTCAATTCACTGTTGCTTATACTTTTTGGGTCCAAAGTTGCAATGATATCCTTGGTTTACAGGCTGGAAAATTATTGTTTTGTCTAACTAAACTGAAGAGAACTTGCTAACACTAAATATAAAGTTCAGAGTAACACAATATGGCAGTACAGAATCTGGAAAATGTAAAAGCTAAAACTTAAGGCATCACACATCACAAACATTCAGCTCCTAAAACAGTGTCTTTCTGCCAAAACAGGGGTTTGGCATATTTACTCTGGAATGAGAAATGAAGAAAATGAACACCAGTCTCAAAGAAATATAAATTTTTTTGATTGATTGATTGATTGATTGTTTCAAAAAGAAGTTTAGGGGTAAGAAAGTAGGAAGAAATAGAGAAGAAGAGCTGGAATGTGTTTCTATTTTTGCCTTTTTTTTTATTTCAGCTGCACTTTTTGATAGGCCTGTGTTTATTTTTAACTGAAGGAAATTGATTAAGTAATTAGTTCATTTTATTTGCAGTAATCACTAATATGGGGCCCAGTAATGTGGGCAAAGGCCAGGAGCCAACATTTTATAATGTTCAAGACCTTATTATGCTACAGTGGTTTGTGGATAATTTCATACTTCTCATTTTAGCTTTTTATTTTCCAGTTCTTCCTTGTACTTTTCCCACTTTAAAATAAAAAAAATTTACTCAGATTGCTAGAAATGGCGCTAAAATCAATGAGAATGATGTATGACAGCTTTACTCTTCTTTTGCATTTTTGCAGATATACATATTTTCTGTTTGTTTTTAAAGAAAAAGAGAAAAATCAATTAAAAATGTGTAGATTTATATTGGTGGTAGTTGTAAGTAATCAGCTGGGCACATTGTCTGAAAATTTTTCCTGTCTTAGATATATATATATATATTTTATCTCTAAGTTTCTCTGAAACTTACTGAGGGGAAGGAGGAACATTACTTATGAACTATTCAAACTAAAATCAGTCTTGATTTAGATTTTTGAGGAAATATCTTCTTATTTTCATAGTGCAGTAAACAGTCTCCAAATCCCACTGGTTATTATTTGAGAGTGCATTGCCAGGATACTGAAAATAGTGGATTTTTCCTCCCAAGATTTTAGTTGTTCTTAAGTATGCTGAGAATAGAGAGGAGGTTCATGAAGATGAGCACAGAATAAAATCTGAAGGAACAGAGTTTTTCAAACTCTGTTTCAAAGCTTCTTTAAACAAGACATGAATTATGTTCCCTCTACTGTACAGAATCATGACCACAACGCATTTTCTAAAATAATTTTTATTTCCTTTAAGTCAAAAACAAACAAACAAAAAGGCCACCAAAAAAACCCCACCCTCATTTTATCTGTCAGAGTGAATGGATGGTGACAGTAGACTAATTTCTATGCCTAGAAGGATTAATGGTGCTTCAAGAGCAGATCTTTTACATTCATCACTCAAGGGAGATTTCCATCACATTGCTAAAGAAAACTTTGGGATCCAAGGACTTGGGAATATATGTCATCACATATCGCATGAGAAAAAACACAAGCCAGCTACCTCATCATATAGCAGTATCTTTTCTAAATTTTGTAAGCTGTATCTGTGTTTCAAGTTTTTTGACTAAGGTTGCAACATTTCCCCTGTTAGTTACTACCTTTACATCCTTTTAAGAATTATCACACACACAAACATGCACAAATATTTGGTTTCATTCCGTTTTTTCTTGGGTAGTGTTGGGGTTGGGTTTCTTTCTTTTTACTTACAGAATTTTTTCCCTTAAGTTTCTAGGAAACCAACTACTGGTACTTAGGGGTACTTGAGAAAAACAAAAGTGGCCAACATCGGGAGAGGAGTGTAGCATCTGATTACAATTCTTTCTCTGGGAGCTTCTCTCTGAGGGAGGAGGAGGTACCACGAGATTTTTTGGGGGGCAGGAAAGGACCAGACTGGGGGCAGCTGCTCGCTCTCTCAGGGCTTTGGAGGAGGACGGTGGAGCTGCTCCTTAGGGAAAGGCATTTGCTACCACCACAATAACCCGGCCGGGAGCTGCCTCTCTCCTGCTGCTGGGCCCTGCACACCCTGCCCTGCCGGGACATCTCGCAGTTCCAGCTACTGCTGCAGAGCTTCTGACACATCTCATCCACCACCCTGGGATTTCTGCTCATTCCTGCCGTTCCACCTCAGTGCTCCTCAGACTCCTGCAAGGGCAGTGGGATCGAGTGCCCCAGGGTTGGTGAAGCAAAGCCTCTCTTTTCCATCCCTTCCCATCTCGGACACAGCTGCCATTCCCGCCTGCTCCCTGAGCCGGCGCCACAGCGCCCCCTGCAGGCGCGGGGGAATCATCGCACCCGCCCTGCCCGGCCGGGAGCCACCAGCGCCCCTGCCGGCTGTGACCGGAACTGCACCCGAGGGGAAAGTGCCCGCAGCCAGCAAGGGTCACTGAGTTCCTGTTCTGTTTGTTGGTAGTGCTACAGTTTGTTGCTGTTTGTTTGCTTTATTACACATACTGGTAAAGAACTGTTATTCCTATTCTCATCTCTTTTTGCCTGAGAGCCCCTTAATTTCAAAATTATAATGATTCAGCGGGATGGGGGGGTGTGGTGTACATTCCCCAGTCCAAGGGAAGGTCCTGCCTTCCCTAGCAGACTTTGGTCTTTTGGTCTTTTAAACCAAAACAGGTAGACATACATTTTTTCCTCTTTGTTCTCCTCTGAGCCCGTCCCTCCAGTAGAATTCTTCCAAAACCAATTCTCAGTTGCAAATTTATCTTGTTTTTGCATTTTTCTAAGCTGTACATTTTTTTAAAAAGTGATTTTTTTCAGAAAGAAAAAGAATCAATGCCTACTGGATCCTTTGCAAATATGGATAAGGTCAAGTAATTTGGTGTCTTTATGTATTTTTTATAAAACAAATACTTTGGTTTAGAAGTCAAATACTTTTTTTATCTTTTTGTTTTATTCTCCAAATATATATGTATCTCTTTAAAACTAAAAACACACACACTTGGGAGTGCTTCTTTTTCCTCCCTGGGGGCTTGTTATGTTTTATTGTAATCTACAAGCAGCAAAGTTCCTTGTAATTTTGAGTAGCTCAAAAATATGTTCTTATGAGGCTGGTCATGTTTCATCTGAGAGGAAATAGCCTTTTAAAAGCCAAAGTCCTTCAATAAATAATCACATTATGAGTAAATACTGTTGCTGTCTGTATAGGCAGACTGTAACATGGGGTAATATAGTTACAGGATCTGACAAAGAAAACCATGATGCACAATGTGCAGTTCATCCTCATAACCTACCATGTGGGAGGTTATAATTACAAGAAAAAAAATCGTTTGTAATAACTCATTTTGTATTTAGGAGGTCATGATCATCTCTTGCTAATGGGCTAAGCTAAATATCAACTAGATGAGCAAATAGAAACACTTCAAAACTCAATTTCTATACTATCTATGTTGCTATAAAATTTTATCAGGGTCCTATACAGAATAAACTTGTTTAGGTTTGTCTCTTTTTCTTTAAATGCAATAATTTCCTAATGCCATTTGCCACCAGTTTTAACTCTGTTGGAATGTACTTAAACATTCAGCTGTAAAATAAATACAGTAAAGTATATGTTTGTATGCTAGGTTTAGAATTTAAAACTATAACACTGGATGATTCTTGGAAAAATAAAGATGAGATTTTTTTATTGTTACTGAAAGACTGGCAGTGAATTGTTAGTATGGATTGTTAAATTTGTGAGAAGTTAGAATAAAACTGGTACACTGAAACATCAAGCTGAGACATAAAGAAAATCTGAGATTATTATTATGACTTGAAGAACTGTAAATATTGACCAAACAATGACTTTTAACCAATGGGTTTATCAAGATATTCTAACCACTAGTATTTAATTAGTAACAAAACTCAATATAAATAAGAACAGTATTTAATTACTGGACATATAGCATCATAGTAAATAATATTTTCTAACATGCTATTATTAGCATGACTGGAAGAAAGTCTTATGATGATCTTCTTTGGGGTGTTAAAATATGGTTCAGGATAATTTTAAAAGGCACACTGCACAGTATTAGAGGGGGAAAAAAAAACCAAAAAAAAAAAAAAAAAAAAAAAAAAAAAACCAGGGTCTTAAAGGAAGGAATGAGAATTTGCATATTGGTGGCTCATTTCTCACAAAAGACAACATGAAAAATTCCTAGTTAGGAGAATGCCAGCTCTTTAAATATTCAGCAGCATCTCACAGTAGCTTATGGTACCATGTTCATTCGCTGGAAAGGTTTGTTCTGTTTTGTCATCTTTGAAAAGCTGTGCTGCAAAAGCAGAAATGTGGCTCACAAAAGCCCAACATATTTTAGGATGTCAAGATTTTTTTGCTGTTTCTGTCCTTGCATTATTATAAATGTTCTATGATTTCTTTAAGCCATATGTTACCCTGAAAATCATAGCATATGCAAGTTTCAAAATCACCAGTGTGCAGCTTTGTAACAATTAACCATCTGCTTATAGGGCTGGTGCGAACTGAGAGCATCTCCATGGAAGTGAGGAAGATATTAGAATACCATACCTGTCAAGCCTTAGCCATGAGTTACCCTACATTGTAATTGTGGTCCCCTGGCAGCAGTGAGAAGCAAAACTGCACCGAAGTTGCAAACTGAGTTCCTCCTAAACATTTGTCTTAACAGACTGCTAGTGATTGATTAAACAGGTCCAGGAGCAGATGTCACACAGAAGAAGTGGATTAAAGACAAGCACAAGGGGATAGAGTTGATAACAAAAAATTTCCTGAGTCTGGGACAGGCATTTGGCTGTAGCTTCATCTAGGTGTGGACACAGGACAAAGAGAAACTGCACATCATCCCCTTTAACCTTCCCCTCTTCCTACAATGTATTTATGTGGTACAAAAAATAAACTTGGGGACTTTGAGCAGTCTTATCTTTGTTAGTAGCTTAAATATAGTATTCATATTGTTATATAGTGATGTGTGTAAAAAGAGAGCTTAAAAACTCCTGCTGTTGCCCTGGCTCATGGCCAACCCTGGATAGCTGTGGTCAGAAACTGGGATTGCATCTGTGTAGACAGAGTTTACATCATCTTCCTCAGCCATAACTGAGCTTGTCACAGTAAGATCTTACAGGTTTATTTAGTTCTATAGCTTAGCATGGGATGAAAAACCTAGTACTTTCCTGGTATGTTACTTTAAGAACTAATATTTTATTCTAAAGAGATCTGCAGGAGTCTGCCTGGCTAAAAATGCACATGAGGAAGAGTAATCAAAAAGACATGCATTTCCCTTTCACTTTCTCCCTTCATGAAAGAAATCCTTCTGTTGAAATAACCTCTAGACTCTGTACTCTGTTGCAAAAGAAAACAATTCAGACTCAGGAAAGAAATTTAAGTCCAATTGGTTTCTATCTCAAAACATACAATTGCTTAATGTGGAGGAAAGAGTAAATAGCATAGAAAAAAGCTATTAGAAATATGAGTCCTGGGAAAGACAAATTTTCTTTAAAAGCCCATGTTAAAATAGTTTAATTGCAGGCTTTGAACTACAACATCAGGTGGTGTTCCTGCCCTTGATTTTATTCTAATATCTGTCTCCTGGGTCCACTTATGATATCCCTAATTTCTGAAGGGTTAGAAAACCTGTACAGTTAACATGTAATAAGATAGCTGCCCACAAAACAGTTCCTTACTAACAGCTCCCTGAAAAGTGAGATCATAATTTTGCTTTCCTAAGTCAGTGTAAAGAAAGTTATTGCCATATCATGTAGTGCAATAAAAAGGGAAAGGTATCATAAAAAAAAAAAAAAAAAGAAATTTAGATTGCTTTGTCAGTCGTATCTGCAGAAAATTCCCTTCCATATTATTTCCTCTTCCAGTTGGATCTTGCATCCCAATCCTAGGACCATTACCTATTCGAGGATAAAATCCTAATCTTTATCTGATCCTTAAGAAAATTTTAGGTATTCACTGGTATTCACTATGCATGTTTAGTGGATTTGGTGAATCATTTCTCTCAGGATGTAACCAACTGTATATACAAAACATCTTTGCTTAATACAACCTCTAATCAGTCATGTATCTCAAATTTATACCCTGATAACACAGCACTGGAAACACTGCAGTTGCATGAAATTTTTACTCCTGAGCAGCAACGAGAATCTTTGTTATAAATTATGTATGTTTAATTTGACAAGGTGCTTTCATAGTAAGAAAAACTTCTGCCATTCACTAATCTTGTTGCTCTGCTGGGCCCCATCAAATGTCCAGAAGAACAGCTTGATGACACTGAAAATAAGCAAAGCTTTTAATAATTGTTCCTACAAAAATGATCTCATGGAAATTTAATATGTATATGGTATATGGAAGACTAGTTCTACATCAGCATATCGGCTTCAAAAGGGAAACAAGGCTATCAAATAGTACATCAGAAGTAGTGTGAGATGAAAAGTTACAGTTTGATCACATAGACTTCCTTGAAAAGTAGGATATAAATGCATAAATGTATAATGTTAGAAGGGAGGGAAATGTAGAGGTGAATGGAAAAAGAAAGGTTAAATTAAAAGAGAATATGTTGATACCAAATCAGTCTTTGAAAACAAGATAGTAAAAGGGTTTGCCAGGTACAGACACAGAGAAAAAACTGAAAAATAGTTCATCAGTAGATCACAGTGTAGGAAGTCAGCAGCTATATAAAAGCAATAATTTTATCCAGGGAGGACATTGTAATAGCTATAACTAACGTAGAAAAAAAAATGGTATAGAGGTTTGACATTTGATCCAGGGGGAGGGAGGCAGAAAACTTCGATGAATAATGATTTTGGCTTCAGATGATATCTGTTGGTCTTGTTGTTGGACCACAGACATTGAAAATTCAGCTAAAGGACTTTAGCTAAGGAAGTCTCTTAATTAAGGAAGTCTCCTAATGTAGTCTCCTAATGTTCTTCATACACGAGCATAAGAAGCCTCATCTTTTCTTCCCACATATAATACCATTTTGCAGTTAAGGAAGAGTGAAGTGTGTAAAATGGACAGTGCCTGTGCACCCCAGCTCAGTTTGCATTGTGAAGCGAGCTGTGCCTTGGTGACAGCAATAAATTGTTACTTCACAAGAGCTAGATGCTACACTTAGAGTGCTCATTGCACTCTGGGAGCAAAAGAGAGCACATACATGGAGGCAAGGGTCTGTTAGTACAAGTAATGTTTTAACAGCCTGGCAATCCAAATTAACTAAGGCCAAAAAGAAATTATTGATAATATAATTAAAATTATTATCTAAGAAAACTTCCTACTGTCTTCCCCTTTCTTCCTTTGAATTTCTCAGCATTCCTCCCACGTTGGATCCCAAGCTGGTACTGTACTAGAGACTCACAATGAGCATGAGCATCCCAGGTCCTTCTCTTGATAGTATGGTGCTCAAGGTGAGCTGTTCTTCCTCATCCGTCTTGAGTTCGCCTAGAACTCCATTAACTTGCCTTCTCATCACAGTCTGCTTCTCTCACTTCAGTCTACAGTTAAAAGTTAAAAATTGCACAACTTTCTCTCCCACCTTCAGTTAATCCAAAGGGCTGTGGTTTGTTTTGCAGGGACCACCAGATCTGCTGGCCTTTCACAACCCACTGAGCTGGGTTGGACATCAGTTATGTGGCCAATGGCAACTGTTAACCACGACAGAACCAACTCGAACCCAGGCAAACCCAGACACGTTCTGAGAGCTTGTTCTGTCAGGCTGGCACAAAGCCTGTTTCTGGGCCACATGTGGGAAAACAAGAGAGAAAAAAATCATATTTTGGAGAATATTTCTGACTTTGTAATTCATCAGGCAAAAGTGCATAGCATTGAATAAGGTTGTTGCATCAGTGAAAGTCTAATACCAATGAAAGTTTTAGAAGCCAAGGTGAAATAGATTTTTATCAGTAGTGAGAAGCAACTTGCATTTTAATTCCTGTAAGAGATTACAAAGTTGTTACTATGCAAGTTGTCTCTGCAAGACCTACGGTATGTGTAAGGGTGGTTTTTTTAAGCAGCATTCTTTCTAATATTAATTTTTAATATTTTTAATTGTACAGATAATCACTAAGCTGAAACATTGTGGGATTTTTTTTTACCTTTTTGGGTTTTTCAAAGGGTTCTACATTCTATCTGCATGGATAAGAGAGTATGTGTCCATTGCACAAGTAAAAATATTTTCAAGTTGCATCTTATTCCTTACATCACTTGTGTTTATGATTCTGCTACATCTGAACTTAGTGCTGTGTTGTCCAAGTAGCCTTATTCAGGAAAGATATTAGGGGAAATGTAACTTAAGATTTTTTGTCTGATTTCCAAAAAGTGAAAAATGAATGAGTAAGTAATAGATGAATAGTAATTAACAGGCAACTCTGTGAACACTGGAAATAATGGATGGAATTGCATCATATATAATTAGTCTACCTCCTCACTGCATTTCCTGTGATAAATTTAATAATCTAGAGGCAACTGCATACTATTAATATGCTGATAAACAGCTAGTTATAACAAGGATGCTTGATATCCAGTAGAAGGTATAGGGGTTTTTTCTCAACACAGGTGTAAGTTTGTGTCTCTGTTCTCCTGCTTGGAACTCACAAAATTTTTAGTACCTCAGCTGTCTTAGAAATTTGAGCCTCCTTTAACACTGAGTTGCAAAAATTTAGTGCTAATGAAGATAAATCAATCAAATAACTGAAAATGAGAAAATTATACTGACCTAGACAAGACAATTTTTTGTATAATTCTCCTTTAAAAGTCATCTAGATTTGTGAAACACTTTTTCTGCACAGAGCAAAGGATTAGATAGTAGTCCTGTACTTCTAATAGAAAATGTGTAGAGAAAAGTGAGACTTCTAGCTGAGCATAGTGAAAGAAAAAAAAATTACATATGAAAAGAACAGCATGCTACTTATCACTGCAATTGCAAAAAAAAAAAAAAAAAAGAGGAGAATTTGCAACCTTTTGATGAGAAGATTTGAAAAGAGTTTTAGTATTGGAAAAGACTAGCCCCAGAAAAAGAAAAATTACTTAAATAAAGGTTTGACTGTGCTTATGAAATGGAAGCACTGTAATAATATTTTGCATCTGAGGGTAATTTCAGTAGTAGTCAAAATGATATTTTGGATATTTTGGAGTGAAACTTGATAAATGTGAAACAAAAAGCTAATTGCACATGGTGCATTTAGAGATTTTATTTTTCATTCTTCAAGGCTTAGCCCTTTTTCTGGAGGACTTTCTTCAAGTCAAAATTCTGTCATAAAATTATCTCAGAAGCGTCTGCATTTAGTTACCTTTTGATCTCCTAAAATATTTTTCCTTATTAACGCTAGGGTAAGTAACCAAATGCTAGCAGCATGTGGGTCATTTTACCCATATCTCAGCATCCGAGTTGAACATCAGCACAATAAAATCCTTACAGTTACTGAAACATAAAGTACCAAAAACCAATTCAGTTATGTGCAATACATGGTGATATATACAAATATCCATTAATCAGAGCATTGCAAGAGTCCATTTGTGATTGAACATGCTAGACTGTCGTTAAAATGCCAGATGGAGTTACTGAACTGAAAAGGGGGGAAAGAGCACAATACACTCTATACATATTTTAAGAAGCAAGACAATAAAACAAGTGAAAAAAGTTAAGTAAATTTTCTAAAACAGGTGAAGTTCATCCACTCACACTTCAATCTTTTATAGTTATAAATAAGGCAAGTAATTTTCTAATTTTCAGAGAAAAAAATATTATCTTTGTACCAACAGAAAGTCGGTAGACATTTACAAGCAATAAAATTCTGTATGTCATGAGAAGAGTATACTCTTTCCTTCAAAAGCCATTTGCTTATTCAATTAGCAATGCTTTTAGTATTAATTGTCTTTTGCTCAAAAAGAACTCTAAAGTCTTTGAAGCAGCTGTGTATTCAGTCATCCTGCATAGTGACTCTACTGTTCTCACCTTAGAATCTGCATAACGGCACAATTTTTTAGGGACTTATCTAATTTTGGACCAGCATTTTGTCTACTTGTACAGCCCTTCTGTGAGAGAACAGGAACACAAAATGAAGGATTATGGTATTGTGATGATATTATTCCACCCTCTGCATCAGCTCTGTTCAATGCCCCTGAGTGCAGCTTGGCTAGCATTCGTGTAAGGCTAAGAGCAAGATGTAATACTTGTGACAATCCTTTTCAGGAATAGGTATGGACTTTTTTAGTGGTTTAGTATAGTGATTTAGGGATGAAAGAAGGAAAAATACATAATTGAGTACCCTTGTGTCCCTTATCCAAGATCCTAAATATGAACTCTTGTTTAAAGTAGAGTGCAAGGTTTGGAATAGTATGCAAATGCACACAGTGTAGGAAAATGCAGCCTTCAAAACATCCAACACTCACAAATGGATTATATAATATTTCCCTCCATTATTATGAAGTGCAGAATTGGCAACATTGGAGTTTGTTAAATGGTTGTTTTTAACATTTCTACAGGTCAATTATTATGACTAGAACCTTTCATCCATTTCTGCCATTGCTCTGTTATTTTTCCCCTCCAGCCCTTTATAATTTAACTTGACACATAAGGTCTTATTTGTTTATCTTCTCTTTGATTTAACTTGGGTTTTGGTTATCTTTATACAACAGTGTTCCTTTCTATAACATTTTGTAGAGGGCAAGTCAATAGGATTTTACTCTTTTACCCAGTTCCTATGTAATCTAAGACACAGTTACTGATTTTTTAGAGTTTTTTGCCCTGAGGGCACAGATAACTGCATGCTCCCATCATTCTGACCAGCATAATTTGTTTTTAATATATGTTATAAAACTTCGAATTGTAGTAATTTTTTTTTTCATTTAAGACTTAGACATTGCAGTGGCATCTAGACATTTTTATTTTGAAAATATCAAGGAGAAAGACTTCAGGAACGAGACTCTAAACTGTGCTACCTTTGGAAATATAATAACTAAATTTTGTAATTAAGTACTCAGAAAGAATGTAGTCTAGAAATTTCTGCATAAAGGAGAAATCTGAATGGTGTGTCTTTGGAGAAGTAAAATACAGTATTTTAAGAATGATGGACTAATTATACCAAAATGAAACAAACAGCAAGTGATATTTGTGTATGCTGACAGTCATTCAGTACTGACAATTATGTAAAGATAAATAGCACAAGATGTACAAAGAAAAGTTTACAGCAAGAGGTATTACAACAGTCCAGGAAAATACAAGTTGCTTCTGCTGTAATCATAGGGTTCAAGTGTATTTTGTGTTGGTTGTCTGGTCCAATCTCCTCCTAAGTTTTAACTACTCTGTGATAATACATTGAAATCCATTGTTCTGTGTGCTGTAAAATACTCTGCTAGGTTTGTCTCAGACTATCTTGTCTCCAAAGTAATGAAAGTAAGGAAGTCTAGAGAGAAGCTTATTGCAGAACAAGAAATACAGGCAAGTCACTTTTGCCCAGCCACACTCCCTGTTTTGTAAGTAAAGTTGATGTTGGTGTCTTATTCAAAGCTCATCAAAACCAGTGTTTCCATTGAATTCTAAATAGAATTCTTAAAGATGTTTTGAAGAGGCAATTTGCATTGGTCAGGCAGGCTTGAATTCTCACTGCTGAGTAATAAGAATCCTGTAACAAAAAAAAATCTCTGATGGTTGTTGAGGTCACTGAGTGGCCATGTGCAGCTGGGCCCTGGCAAAGAGGATGTTATTCAGGTGAATGGTGAACATACATGAGCACAGGCTCAGAGGGTTTTCTCATGACCCTCATTGACTCAGATATTCATATTAAATCAGAGATTGCCTTTTGTCTTTTGTTGACCTTTTCTATCAACTTACCAGTGAAAGGGAGGGAACTTTGTGCATGACATAGGTGCTCTTAACACTGATGGAGTATGCTTTAGAAAAACACCTGGTTTCTCATGACTAGAGAGTTTTCAGAGCAGCATTTTGAGCAGTACAAAGACTAGGCATCATAACCTATGTACCTCTGTCATGATGCTGATATTTAGTGTGACTGATTTTGTTCAAAGATGACTCATCCATCATCAGTAAATAATGTAAAGAAGATTAGTGATTAGTATAAAATGGCAAACAGCAAAGAAAACAAAGCTACAAAGAAACCAATGTGTCTCGAGCTTTGCAAGAAGGAGCAGAATCCTCAGGACTAGACAGCTTTGGATCTGCTTTTAGTCTCTCTAACACAGCTGAACTGACAGGCCTTGTGGTGAGATCTGGATGTAGATCTCAGCTGGGAAGTTTTGTTTGTGAATAGGTAGAAGTCAATGTCTGCAATTCAATTTGACATATTTCTATCTGTTTCCTGAATTATGTGTTTCATATACTCTCTTCCATGCTTACAGTATGGTAATAAGGTACAGAACAGTGATGTCAGAGAAACCTCTAGGAGCTCATCTGGTACCTCCTGTGACAGCTGCTCCTTTGTCTTCCTGACACATATTTCTCTGATGCAGCAACAGAGCTCACAACTCTCATAGGGACACCACAGCCTCCCCAGGTCACCAGTTCCAGGACTTCACTCTCCTTACTGTTAGGCAGTTTCATTAAGGTCTCTTCTTTTCTCCAATTTTAATTCTTTGCCTGCACACTACGAGAAAACTGTACAGACTGCTCTCCTGGCTTTGCAGAAGTCTATTTTGTGAGCAAGAACTGTTGTTGGGTCCCTTTGTCTTTTCTTCCTTAAACTAAATCCTGACAATCTGCTCTTCTGTGTATGTCATGTTTTCTGGACCTCTGATTATTCTCATGGCTATCTACTAGTCCTCACCCAGTCAACCTCTCCCATCCCCCTTGCTTTCTTTTCAGTTTCCCTCTCTTTGCTAGTTGCTGGTTTTGAATATTAGCTGGCAGTGAAGCATCCAAAAGTTGAAACAGAGAGAATCACTATGTATCTCTTGGAAGCTCTCTGTGTGAGGCATTTGTTTTTTTCACGGCAGTGGTGACTCAAATTTCAGTTGTGGTTCCCGGGCTCTTCCAGTTTCCTGTCTTGTATTTGTGCTTTACATTGATCCCTATTCAGAAATGCGTAGTACTGTCATGATCTTTTATGTTTTTCTGCAGCTTAGTTTGTAGTGAACTTTTAAATCAATTAAGTTATAGGACTCGTGCATGTGGTAGCTAAAACAGTGCTTGCGTGAAAGAAATTTGCAAAGCATTCAGCCTTTCTGTGCACCAGAATTAAAATCATATTGTGCTGGGGCTCAATGCACAAAAAGTCCTCACTTTCAGAGGCCTGAGAATTATTAGAGAGATTTTAAAGTTTCCTTGATACTCCTGTTTTTAAAAGTTATTAAAAGTAATTGGAGACTGAAGTTGTAATACTTACTACAGAGCTATCATTTATTGATTTTCAGTTCTTTCTGGGCAGCTTTGTGAAACAAGGAATTAGAATGAGCTCCTTGAAGTGCAGGCATTTCTCTCCTCTGTCACAAAATTTCTCCAGATGGCCATTGGGCCGGACTGGTGGAGGGGTAGTGGGACAAGATTTCATAAAATTATTTTACCCTTCTGTTATTAATGCTGAACATTGTAACTGAAATGCCATTTACTGTGCTATCAGACTGCCAGAACAGAAAGACAGACAGATGCTATTACACAGTGCAGAATTACAAAAGAAAAGACATTTCTTGCCTAATGAAATGGACCACATGTTAGCTTCTAAAGGGAAATAAATCAGAACTGTGCATAAGATTAAAAGATAAGTACCAGCATACACATACAGACCTACATACATAACTGTATATGCATGTATATAGAGTACATATATTTTTTTTCATACATATGCATATACATACACATATACATATGCATATACATATACATATACATATACATATACATATACATATACATACTTACACATATGACATATTGCAATCCATTAAGCTAGGGATCCATTTTGGATTCTTTTTTTGTCTGCCTTGTTTCTGAACATGGTAGATACATTCATAGATTTAATGAGACACCTGGAATTTCTCTTGATATGGAATTACTTCATTTTGGCTTTGATTGCTTTGCTGTCTTATGAGGTTTCCTAAATAGATAAGCAGAGAACTATGACAGTTTGGTGCTCCCTTGTGTTAACCACCACCTTTCTCCTTTTTAATTTTCGTCTCTCCCAACTATAAAATCCCTTGTTAAACAGAAAAAAATAAAAAGGTAGAAATTAGGTAAGGCAGAAAGAAGGTAGTAGAAAAAAAAGTGGAAGTTTTATGCAGAATTCACAAAGAAAATAAGCATTTATTTGACAAAGGTTTGAAGAAATGCTCAAGAGAATTTCTCAGCCATCAGCTTATTCCCTAACACACCTATAGCCACAGGACCAAATCTCTTAATTTCTTCAAGGCTGGTCTGAGCCCGTTATAACACTCTTCACAGTTGAATCTTAGCAATTGGTAACAACTGTAAATACAATAACATCTATGAACCTTGACAAGTAGTGATCAAAGCATAGTGGAGCTAGGAAAATAATTGTTCAGCAAACACTAACTGAACAGTGTTCCATGTCTCAATTGTCAGTTAAGTGTTATACTAGTTACCATATTTTTAGTCATTATATATTCAAATGTGTATTTTTGTGTCTCACTTATTATGTCCCTTAGTTAAAAATTTTATTTTATAGTCGTTTTATAAAAAACAGTGTAGTGCTTTGGCTGTTAGATTCTGCTAATTCACTGGACAAAATTTTACAGAAAAATGTATATATTACATTCCGTCTTTATTCTGCATAGAAGCATTGAGGAGAAAATAATGTCTCCTCCAAAGAAATTGATCTTTTGTTATCACCTACATTGAATGCTTCAGTGATACAGTGATTTGTTCAGTCAGGGGTCAGAAATACCCTATAATTCATCATGAAGGTATTTGTGTCATCTTTCTTGTAGCATAGAAGGAACTAGTGCCTCATCTGAAATGTCTTGAAATTTCATTTGCAGAAAACCCATTGTGAATGGCTGGCTGTAGGGATTGAAGAGGAAAAGAATTATGATCCCTTTAATAAAAGACATAAGTTGTGCATGTATGTGTTCTGCCTCTGCCCTCTCTCCAAACATAAATTGATTTTGCCTGCCATCTTTTCTTTGCACAATGGCAAGTTTTTGTTCCATTTTTGACAAATTAAAGTGATAGTGTTCATTTTGAGATCACCTCTACAACAAAAGTAAATGCTTTATTTAAAGAATAGGGCAAAGACCAAATTTCCTTACTTTGTGTTACAGGGTTCTAAGTAAATAGTGCATCACAACATTGATTGAGCATTTCTTTAAAAAATATGAACTCAGAAAACCAAAATATCCTAGTATACATGATAATATCCTAGTAGATAACTATTGCTTGGTATCTTGCCTGATAAAGTTACTATACTATAGCATCTTCCTGGAGAGATGTTGCCTTAAATAGTCCTCTCATTCTTTTTATTATGTGTCAGTCAAAATTTTAAATAAACATCTGGCATGCTTCTGGAACAACAGACCTGAGCTTTGATTATAATATTTCTCTTAGATCATTTATGTTTGCAGTAATCAATGACTCTGTCTGGATCAAGGAATATAGTTTTGGAAACCTGGCGAAGAGTCTTTTTGTAGCTGTTTCACAGTGATAAGTATCAGATTTGTGCAGTATTGGATGAGCCAGAAATGTATATTTAATCTAGTTCAGGCAGGTGAACATCACTGAATCTCATTTGAATTTTTTGAAGATGATGCTAATACAGTTAACATTTTCATGCCCTCAGTCTGGTTTGCTGTCACCTGCAAAAGAACGGATATCAGGTGCTACCTCAGCTGGAACAGAGTTGGAGTTGCATAGAAAGGCAATACTGGAGGTGGGACAAAACCTGCCTAGACTAAGTTAATCTATCACTGTCTTTGGACAATTTGGACTGGTGTCCTGGTTTCAGCTGGAATAGAGTTCTTTTTTTTCCTAGTAGCTGGTACAGTGTTCTGGTTTGGCTTTAATACAAGAATAATGTTGATAACTTAGTTGCTGCTAGGTACTGGTTAGCCTAAGGACTTTTCCATTTCCCATGCTCTGTCAGGGAGCAGGTGCACAAGCTGTGTGGGAGAGAGCCCAGGACAGATGACTCAAACTGGCCAAAGGGATATTCCATATCATAAAACATCATGCTCAGTGTATAAACTGGGGGAGTTGGCTGGGAGATGCCAATTGCTACCTGGGGGCAGGCTGAGTGCTGGTGAGTGGATGATGAGGAATTGTACTGTGCATCACTGGTTTCTTTGGAGATTTTTCCTCCTTTTTTTTTATACCATTATTATTATTGTTGTTGGCTTTGTTATTGTTTCCATTATTGAACTGTTCTTATCTCAGCCCATAGGTTTTAACTTCTTTTTTCCATTCTCCCTCCATCCCACTGTGGGCAGGGTGTGTGTGAGAAAGCAGCTGTGTGGTACCTAATTAAGAGCTGTGGTCAAACCACAGCAACTGGCAGAGTGAGTTCATACCAAATCTGTACCTTTTCCACCATCCCTTTGAAGTATTTCTGCTCTGGTACTAGGAGTCATAAAGCTATTCTTACTGCATGATAGACCTGAGCAGTTTGAAATGGATTATATAAAAATGACAAATAAAATTATTCTTGATGAGATTGGTTTCCAGCTCATTCATAGTTAATGTCTCTTCATACCTTATCACAGGATAGCACAGAGATAAGAGTGTATTCTGCTTCATACACAGCTCAAAATATCTTAAGGGTATGTTGCTTGGAGAAACACTGAACTAGACTACTGGAGCAATGGGTAATTTATTGGGAATAAATTTAAAAATCTGCATTATAGTGCAAAACTAGTTTTTTCTGCTTCACTCCATGTCCATCCTTCAGTCTGGTTCCCTTTCTGAAATAAATATGCCCACTCTGAAGCCAGGATTTCCCTCGTAGTAGCTTTTTCAGATCATCCATCAATAAAACAGACTCACAGTTGCCAGTTCTGTTAGGTCAGATTGTACAATACCTCTATTTTTCCAGAGACTGACAGAGTTTAAGACTTAAAGAAGAGGCAGCAGCTGCTCATTGCTGATAAGACTCAGTGAACACAGTAAGTCATAAATAAAATATTCATTTGATACAGAATGTGCAATCAGTTTTGTAAGTTACTGATTAACAGGTGCACAGCTTGCAGATCCTGCTGGATCTCACCCATTAAAGTCCACACTGTACAGCTGGGTTTAGTTCTTCTTTCTGGGCATCAAAATTGTAGTTTTTTCCAGTTCCTCAATAAAGGTTTGTCACTATCTACAAAGTAGCAGTATGTTGTGCACAGCTGGTCCAAAATTCTAAGACTTCTCTCAAATTGCATCTTTGTTCTGGAATGGGGTAGGATATAGACTAACAATAGTGTAAACAGCAATTCTATGCATACAACTGCAAGTACCTCTAATTCAAAGATCATATGTCCCCCAAAGGTTTAAAAACCATTTTAGTGGTGTCTTCTCAGACTTTTAGTGTAGATGGAGAATTAAAAGCTAGGTGCAAGTACATCTATCTGAGTTCATATTAATGGAAATACTTCAAAACCTTGATAACTTGTGTCACACAATAAACTTGGTTAAGTCATTCACTTGTAGGAGAAAGATATTGGAAAAAGGCACTCTACATAACATTGAGAGTTACATGTACTTTCCAATCTAACCTCATTTACAGAATTTACAGAACATGCCAATAGTCACAAGAAAAGTAAAATATAGAAAATCTTACATGTGAAAACATAGAAGTCTTCAAACATGATTTAATCTGTCAGATCAACTATAAATATCTGAAAATCAGACAAAGGAAATCTCATACCAGGCTCTCTTGCCTGAAAACCATCAGTCTTTTGGTCTATAAGGTGAGCAGGAAACTGTCTGAACAGCCAGCCTCAGAATGTCACAGCCAGTGGTTCAGAGTCGAGCTGCTGTTGCTCAGGGAAAAGCTAATGCTAACTAATGTTTATGTCAAAAATGGTGGGACAGTATGAACTCTCATAATAGCTACTTCACAGGTAATACCAGAGGGGTCAATAGGCTAGACTGTCACTCAGAGGAAGCTTTATATGCTGCACAAGCCGTCTGGCAGGATACTTATGTAGTTTAACAATCCAGTTTTGGATTCCAAACTGGAGGCAGTCCAGTGGTAGGGCCATGAAAATGGTTTGGAAAGTAGAGAAGATAATACAGAAGTAGAAGCAGAGAAACCTGGGCTTGTTCAGGCTGGAGAATGGAAAGCTAAGGAGGGATCTAAATGCTGTCTTCTGTTACTTAAGGGGTGGTTTTATAGAAGTCAGGAACAGACTTTAAGGTAGGCAGAGGAAAAAAGGTACAACAGAGGAAATTCCAGCTGATCTAAAGGGAAAAAATACTTTACTGTGAGAGTAGTGATCCAATGCAGCAAGTGCTCAAAAGGGTTGTGAAATCCCAGTTGTTGGATATTTTTCTGGTCTGTAAGTGCTTTTATTCAAGCTTGAAGTTAACACCACTTTGAGCAAAGTAAATGATTTCTGGATGTCCCTTCCATTCTACATTGCTCTGTTTTTTGAGACTAATGCAGGAAGCCAATTTTGACCAGAAATTTAAGGGTAAATCAAACCTTAGCACACTGAGGAGAGAGTTTTGTGGCAATGCCATGTGTTGTTGAAGCATCACTGGACAGTGATCAAATTATGACAGTGAAATATGAGACAAAAAGGAGCCTCTCAGAGTCAGAACTTCAGTAATGTGGCATAGTATGAAAATAGCAACCCTAAGCTCCACTTTCAAAATTGAACAGGAATCCAATGCTGTTTGCAGAGAAATGATGGGGTATCCATCTTATTAATTATATAGCAAGTACAAATGGAAAATCAGTCATGTTCTGCATCACTAAAGTTTCCAGGTAGTTTTCAAGGGTAACAAACAACTTTTGTTTTATTTGAAAAGATTATAAGGCCAGGAGGGATGTTTACAATTTATTCTGACCTCAAATTTAAAGCATGCATGGCATTTTCTCTTTACATAGAGTATATCTTTTAGAAAGTATCTTATTTTTCACTATACACATTTTTAGTTGTAAAGAATCTAACATAATTTGCAACAAATTGTGCCAAAGGTTAATGAACTTCACTGAACTTTATTTCTAGCTTAAAAATGGCTCACTTCATCTTCTGGTGGGTTATTTCATGCTTTGCCTGCTACAGTGAGATTATGAAACTGCAACTTCTGTTTCTCTCTAGGTTTTTAGACAGTGTAAACAATTTGCTTTTTACCATTTTACTACAGGGTTTTCAAACTCATATACCAAACATCACTTCTCTAGCTGGCAGTGCTCTGGGCTCTGTGGAGCCTGTCCACTGAGGGAGACTTTGCATGATAACTGGGATTCAACAGGACAGCCCTCTTGCAAAATGCTTGTGATTCACAAGTCCAGAAGGGCTCCATATGATAAAGTTTCAGGCCCTTCAAAATGATCAGTCTAAACCAACTTTTTCAGTCCATTATTTTGAATCTTCTTCCATGTTTTCCTTATGGCCAGAAGGGGCATGCATGCTGTTTTACTGACACTGTTAAGGTTTAGGAATGGTATTCCTCAATTTAGTGTTCCCACTGAAACTCCAAACAGGCACCACTCATCCACTTTCCCCCTTTCCCTCCCTCCCTCCCTCCCTCAGGAGCAGGCTGGAGAGGAGAACTGGAGGTCCAAAAAGTAAATATCACATATTGAGAAAAGAGCAATTTCCTGGAAAGAGCAATGAGTTAAGAAAACAAGCTATAACAACTACAGTATCAATAACAAGTGTGCAAGAGAGGCAAACAGTTCACATGAGATTGTTTGGAACTGGCACTACGCAATTGCTTCCTCCAGCCTGGAGCCAGCACTACTCCACCATTCCTTCTGCTACCTTACTCTGATAGAAGGGACCCCTTCCCCAACAGCTGCAGCAATGACTTTGGGTGGTACAGAACAACCTTCATGTTCCCAGCCATGCTCTTCCTTTTGCTACTGCAAAAATCAACCCTGTCCTGGCCAGAGCCAGGACACTCATGTAGCAGGCCAAATATATCCAAAACACTTCTCTCAGCGTAAATTGTTTCTGTATTGTCTGCATCAAGGATTATCATTAATTATCGGTATTTTAAGAAGGTATTTCCACATCAAGCCATGATCAGAGACAATTTCCAGGTTCAAAGGCCAGCAGTCACTGGGTAAGTCTGCAGTGACAAGGCAGGTTCAAGGTCAGGCCAGAAGGCAATCCATCTGCCTAGGTCCAAATTGGAGAGGTCCAGGGCTGCAATGCCTGCAGTGTTGCACATGTGGGAACACTCTGGAAAGGAGTTCTCCAGGAAAGGGAGGGGCCCCCAATGAGGTTTCCTGGCCGAGTTTTTGGGAGGAAGCCTCTGCTGAAGCATCATCCAGCTTGTTTTGGAGAAGCTTCAGAGTTAGCTGAGGCTTTTAAAAGACCTCTCTGAGCAAGCTGGCCTTGAATGCAGGGAGGTACACTCCTCGTCCTCGCAAAAGAAAACTGCATGCTGGAGCAAAAGGAGTCCAAAGAATTGACCACAGGAAATAACACTGCTGTTGTTATCTTTACCATTATGTCGTTCTCCCTCTAGAACATGGAGCTAAACACACAAAGCAGGGGAAATAATTCATCATGTCAATGCAGTAATGTAGGATTTTCAAGTCAAGTTTTTCAGAAGCAAGTGAAGTTTGAGTTCTGTTTCTGCTGTTAATAGTGCAACTGGAACTCCATACACTGCACCAGCATAATTCCTCTGCCCTATGAGTATATAATGATAGTTAAGAAATGTCATTTCAACTCATAGAATAAGATATTATCATAATATCTCATTAAGTCTTCAGTAAAGTACATCATTAGCCAATTTCAGTTTTCCCATAGAGAATGTGAAACCCACGTGTGAGAATTAATATGCTTGAATGGACTGATGAAACAAGCTTCAGCAAGGAAAAAGACTGCCCTGAGCACAGACTGTAGGAGGTGGTATCTTGACAATGTGAAACACATCACCCAACATTTCCATTTGTCAGTCTCGATCAATATGTGTGTCTGTTTTCTAGAAATCAATAGAGACATAGTTCTTTACAGTAGCCATGAGACCCAACCTGACCTGGAAGAGAAATCGTCTAAATAGCAAAACACAAGCCTAAAAAAGGGTTCTGATTATTTTGATTTATGGTCCCAGTATTGGATGCAAAGATAGTTTTTTCCAGAGTAAACCGTAGGTAAGACAACATATATCTGAAGTCCCCTGCTTGTTCCCTTTCACACTGAAATTTGTATCCCTTTAATTAACTTCTCTATGTCTCATCACTAATGTCTCATGTAATTTCTAAAATGTCTGTATGAACTATATCCTTTAAAAGGTTATTCATGTATTTGTATTAATTCTAATAAGAGGATATAGTAGTCTGCAATAATTTACAGGTTGATCTTAAACACCAAAAGCATTTTGAAATTAAATAGTTTGGACTGTAGAAACATGAAAATATTTCTGAAAAATCCTGAGAGGGCTTCTTTGGGAATTTTATTCTTTACCGTATTCTATTTCTGTCTCAAATACCCTTCCTTAGTAGATGACTTGGGTTTGGACCTCCAGCTTTAATCTTTATTTGTTCCAGAATTACGTTTTTTACATAGTGTTGCTTCCTTTATTTCAATTTGGATATGCTTGATAGTCAGCCTGTTGTAAGCCTCAGTGCTGAGCCTCATTGGGTCATTTTTTTCCTCATTTGAAATCTATTGCTATTTTATGAAACACAGTGCATTGCAAGTCATGGTAATACTTGTTTGGGTCATTATTAGTTCCAAAGGATGGGATATTTTTCTTGGCAGTTTGGGAATTGTGTTGCTATTATGAAAACAGGCTAATATCTGTATTCACGTATTAGTGCTAGTTCTGGCTTCAAAACTGTCCATGCACACTATGTAATTGGAAAAGAAAGGAGAGAAAGAAAAAAAAAAAAAGACAAATTTTCTTAGACTGAAATATCAGTGTTATTATCATGAATTCATTGCTTCCAGTACAGCAGTAGAGGAACAATGAAATAGAAGAAGTAAAGCTGAATGTTCTGACTGGTCAGTGGGAAAAGAAAATCAACAGCAGCAGTAGCAGCTGCAGCAGTTCTCATCAACAAAAAAAAACCTTTTGCTTCCCAAAACCAATTTCCAACAGTGCCGCAGTTCACGTTCTGTATGAAGTGCCAGATATTAAGTTCACATGGATGGAGAGAAGCCTGAAGTCCTTCTGTCTCTTATAATGTCTTTTTTCTTTCAACTTAAACTACTGCTTGGCAGCAAGGAGCAACATTTCAAAAGGAGAAATACTTGCAAGAGATATGGGACCTCCAAGGAAAGACCATTTGGCGAAAAACTTGCATCAGTTCTGCTCACGTTGATTGTAGTTTAATTTACCTTGGGATCTTGATAGTTTTAGTACATTTGTTAGTAAAATGATGGCATTGGCTCTTAGGGAGTTGTCATATTTAGTTCCATGTAGGCTATTACCGCAAGCCAGATAAAATGGAGCAGTAAGATATTCTTGGCTGGATGATGTAGGTGCACATAAGAATGTTACCCATTTTTTTCTCTGTGTAGGCTAAAGGCACTCCTATGTGGGTGTGTGAAGCAAGATCCCAAGAATTATTCAGCTATTTTAAGCTTATTTAAGGAATGTTGTGATTGTCTTCATTATATATTAACAGCAAGGGAATTAATCTAAAAATAAGATCATGAATACAATTCTGTTGTATCACTATCACTGACATAACATTTCACAGCACTTATTTTTTCTTTTGCCCTGTTGCCATATAATATATAGGACACCACCTTAAATGATCCTCTTTTTGCTCTCAGTCTGATCAAATCATTTCAGTTTTCCCAATAAAACATACTATTTACAAGATTAGGCATTTTTCTGCTAATAATCACAATTTCTGAAGTCTTCCAATGGGACTCTGCCATAAAATGAGGCTGGGGCTACAGAAAACTTCAAAAGGCATCCCCTCACTAGAAATATCATTGGAGAGTTACTAGGCTTTTTTATGTCCTTTCTAAGAAGGTAAATAAACCAGAGTCTTTAGCTGTTTTAACCTGCAGGATTTCAATGCTAATGGCTGCATGTATATGTGCATGCTGCTTACCCATCCATCAAGCTTGGGTAGAGATAAGTTTATCAACTGGTCACAAAAAGACACAACAAAATCATGGAATCCTCTGACTTATTTGGCAAGACCATGACATGGACATGTGCATTCTATCACGAACCTGGCTGGGCAGACCCCAGGGTAAGTTATGAGTTTGCTGTGGGACTTTTCCAGCTTTGCTGTTGCTGTCATCTTTTCCACCTCAGATAGTCCTAGCTGTGAAAAGCCATTCCGATTCCGACTGCAGTTACACTTTCTGTGATTCTCCTGTGTGCCCTCTTCACAGAGGAAGTGCCATAAGCCCATTCTTTCAGAACACATAGTAAAAATTATAATTAACTGGGTTTTATTGAGTATTTATGTCTGAAAATGTTCTTTTTATTCCACAAATGACAGTTTTTTGAAAGTACTTGCTTTTACCCTTAGCACTACCTCAAGCTAAGACATTTATTCTTGGGCCTTAAATGATCCAGTGGATTTACAGTACACAATTAATTGCAACAGTAACAAGTTTGGCACACCACGCTGTTAAGGATAGTAGGGACTGTAGTGATTTTATAATGAATTCACTCTAAATCTCAGCCAATAGTAGCAAACAAGGACATCTTGACAGCTGCTTTCCCCAGCTAAATCTCACCACTGAGACTCAATTCCAAGAAAAATAACAAGTCAGGCTTGGTTAGTAGTGCTGCAGCTTGGAATATAAGTTTTGACAAGAGAAAAAATCATTTGTACTGTACTAGCTTTTCATGAGCTAGGGCAAGGAGCAAATCTCTCCAATGGCAAAATAAAGCTGTCAGACAGCTTTTTCATAAGATGCCATTGGACATCAATACGACAGTTCTCCCTCCTGATCTTTTTTATAGGTTGCTAATTCTGAAAGAAAAGTTGTCTTTGCCTACATATTTGTGGATTCAGGCACTGACATTTAGAAGGAGTTATACTAGCACAAAAATACAGACCCAATAAACAGGAGTACCCCTATAGCCTGACTGAAAAGATGCTTTAGCTAAATATCTATTACCTAGGAAAAGATACTGTATTTGCTACTTTATATTTTGAGACTGATATATATACATGTATGAAATAAGTTCTCTGAAAAATTAACAGCCAAATATAAGTCACATGAGAATACTGTGATGAACTGAAGAACACAGCTGTCACAGTGTGACTGGGGTTTGCCAATTTTAATATATTTAATTTCTCTTGGGGATCAAATTTAGGAGTAAAGACAAAGCAGGCTTAAAACTTAAAAGGGTATAAGAAGAAATTTATTAATAACACAAAACAATTCAGAATGAGATTTCCAGATTATTCCCTCCTCCTCCTTTCGTCATACCCTCAACATACAGAGAACACTTCAGTCAGTTATCCACTTAAATAATCATTTCAGTTCACTCCAGAGAGAAAAGTCCCTTCTTTTAGTTTAGGCTTAGAGGGTGTCTCACTCTCCTAACTTGCATCTGCTCGGAAACCTACAAATTATTTTTTTTTTCTTCCTCCCATTCTCACAGTCCTTCCAGAGCTGTATATGGGTTGCTGAAACACATGGGGTGTCATTTTAAAGGCAGGCTGCTGAGAACACAAAAGTCTCTTTTATCTCATTCTTCACCAAATGTCTCTGTTCAATATTCCAGTCCCAAAAACAGAGCGAGCTTCATTTCCCGAGGCAAAAAAGTCTTCATCTCAGGCACTTAACCTCCCCAAGTATATTCCACAGTTTAAAGGTTTTGCGGGCTGTCAATCACTAACCCAGGTCTCTGATTGGTCCCTGCAGCCTCAGGGGAGGCTCCCAGAGAGGGGACTGTTCCCTTGTTTCAAGCCATGTTCTTTTTAAGAGGCTCTCTTGGGGGCTGGGCTCCCATCCCCCTCCCTGCTCCACGTGTCCCCAGCACAACGTAATGGCCATCTTGCCTGAGGTATGGTCATCATTAAGGCAGTAATTTTGTTTCTCAAGCACTTGAATAGGTTTCATTTTCTGCCTTTACTGAACATAGATGAGAAAATTTACGCTTTTCTCAGTTTGGCCACTTTTTATGCACCAAAACATAGTTGAAGCCTAAGAAGTGCAGAGACCCCTTGCAGGGGTCTTCTCTTCCACAATAAGTGGGAAAGCCAGAACTCGTAGTGGGACATCTGAATGTCTGGTTTTAGTACCTGATACTGAAGGTCATGAAGTCCTTCTAGTTTGGGTTATGGAAATGGTTATCTTTAACTCCACTTTAAAATGCATTACTTTATGGCTGTGGAGGGAAAGGAGACAGCAATTAATTCTTAACGTGCTCCTAAGAAAACAGTAGAGTGTGTTGTATTAACATTTACTGACATTTTGTATGTTTTTCAGAAGTATTTTACAATATTGAGCTTCATTTTCTGTTAAAATCTTAAGAACATTTCCCTTTCATAGATTACCTTTGAGGTATGGCATAATTCTGAATATCTTACAAAGGAAAAAAACAACCACTTCTTTTTAAGGACTGTTGCATTAAAATGCTTTGTCCATGAATTCAGTCATCACATCAATTCTTATATTAACAAGCAAGGCATGTTTCAGAGTTGTCTTTCTGGGCTGCCTTTAAATCTTGTATTTTCAAGCAGTGTAAACAGTTTTTGCAAATAAATAGTACTGTCAAATAGACCAAGCACTTTAGTGAGCTTATAAAGAAAACAAATGTTTGAGACTAGTCTTAGTAAAAGAATAAAAAATTTGATACTAAATTTGATACTAAAATTGATACTAAAAATTTGATACTACACTGTGAAAAAAGAAGTAGGTCAGATGTGAGTGCCTCTTAAATGAAAATGATCATAAACAGCAAACTAAAAGTTTTGGGTCATACTTCCATTAAATGCGCAAGTAGCTATAAATTAGGTGTTCCTAGTTTTCTGAAGTGGCTAAGGGTACTTTTAGTTTCTTTTCCTTTTGTTGGTAGGTGTTTGAATTTCTGTTTTCTGCCCCAAGTTTCCAGTGTGCTCAAATGCCTTTTTCATATTGCTGTGAGGGTTTGACAAATCTCAAGTCTTAGTCATTAGAATGGTGACCACTGGTGCAAACTCTATTCACAAATAGTAAGCACTCCTTATACTTTTCCCAACTGGTTGCAAAGAAAAATTATTTATCAGTTAACAAAAAGAGAGTAGCAGCATAAGTATTGACTTTACTTACCATTGTCATATTAAATTCATGTGTACATGTTGCACAGCACATTCGTGAGCAAGAAGTGTTACTGGAAGAAATGGAAAATCTGTAAAATATTAATTTTTAAAAATATTCTCAATACAACCACATATAGATATACAAGAACTCTTATTTTAGAAGGTTCACTCAAAGTCAGTTTCTACACAAGTACTATCATTGAAATGTGGAAGTGTGACCTGCCAGACTCTTCTCTGAGTTCTGTTTTCTCAGTTTCAAATAATTCAGCCCTTTGGGTGATCACTGAAACTGACAGAATCTGCTCATAATCCACCTGAGTTGCAAGCAGGTGCAGAATCTCTCACAGTTTAGCATCTTCAGTTGGTAATGTCCACTGTTGCCATGAAAGTGCTCAGCTGCTGGGTTTTCAGTCTAGATGGGCTCTTCCCAAGACATGAGACAGGGGCAGCAAACCTGCAAAGTGTCTACTCATCTTCATGTTAGTCCTAAGCATGCACATAATAATAAAGATGAGGAACAATCAAATCATCACAAAATAAACCAGGTCATAAAAGCCTAACCAGCTTTGACACCATTGACTTTAAGAATCCTAGACTGGAACATGTGGATGTACTTGATGTGTAAGTGACATTAAATCACTTTTGATTATTTTTTCAAAATACTTATTCTTCAAAACCTCAGATGAAGGGCTCACAATGTTCATTAAGAAGACTTGACCTAAATGGAATAGATACTGCTGATGGTGAGAAGAAAAAAGCTGGCAATAAAAAGCAAGGTGAAAGCTGTGAAGTGCACAACCATGATGTCATGCTAAACTTTTCAAACAGTGACAAAATTATTCTTTCAGTGTCTGTTTCATCACTGCAATAGCAGACAGAATTCCTGCACAGGTGTTAATGAACCATGACCTTAAATCAAATTGACCTTGTGCGAGGCTAGATGCATGGGGTGTTATAGCATAGCTAAATGCAAAATGCATGTTTAAAGAAAGTATTTTATTCAAAAATAGAAGAATTATTCATGGCTTTCCACATGTGCAAGTTGATTTTTTTTTTAAGTTTTGTCTTTAATTTCATCACCATATGTTAACTCTGGGAAATAGCTTTCATTTCTACCTATGATAACTTCAGATGTCCAGAATTGCAGTGTGTTTTTGAAAAATGTCTGGATCTATTCTGCTAAGAACAACAACTGGGTAATTAATTCAAGCTGTTCCATTAAAAAAGAAGTAAAAGACTGAACAAAGGAATATTTTGTGAAAATAATAATGATTATACAAAGTACTGTAATTGTTGACATTCCTTAGTATTCAATGGGAATCTGTAATACTAATGGAAATGGGAAAGGACACATTTAAAACAAAACATTTAAAAGTTCAATTCAAAGCTATCCAGTCCTGTACATGAACACCCAATTGCTTCCAGGGAATTGCTAAATGAAGTTGTTAAAATTAGACAAGGTCCCTAATAAGTAATTTTCACTGGTCTTATTTTTCAGAGGTTCTGACCATTGACTTCCATTTGAAAGAATTCCAAGTCTTTCTTTTTAACCATTTCCTTTGGTTCTAAGGACCATATAGATGTCAGGGAAATTTCCAGAGCAAATAGAAGAGACATATTTAGCTTCTCCAGGTATTTTGCAAATAAATACAGTCATCAGCATTCTGAGGGCTGTATTTTGAGTGGAGTCCTCTGAATGCAGAGTGCCATGAAGCATCAGTCCACCTAATTTAGTTCCCTGGGTTCTGTCAGTATTGCTGCTTCAGTTCAGTACTGAACACCTAGAAATAAGACTCCTAAAACGTTGGATGTAGCAGCATTTTAATTAATCAGTTGCATTTGAAAATAATAAAACCAATTGTTTATATTAAATGCTCAGTAGAATATAAAGTGTACTTTCAAAAGTTATACATTTTGAGACTTCAGCTAAATTGTACTTTGAAAAGATACATTTTGAGACTGTACAGCTATATTAGAAATAAATATATTATTGACTATTAAGAGTTCTGTTCAAACTACATTAATTTTTGTTGGGTATGGGTTTATATTAAATGAAATGGTTCACACAAAGATAGATTTATGAGATGAAAAAGAAATCACTTTTTTATGACACTGTGAGATTACAAAGAAGTGATTTGTGAGAATACTGAAAAGTTTCTTTAATCTTTACTTTTTCTTGAATATTCTGTACAGGAGAACTTGATAGAAAACATTGATAATCAGGTTCTTTACATACTTTGATCTAATAATTGCAAATCTGGCCTAATATTACACAGGGATTTAAATAAGAACCCAAATTTTTGCAATAGTCTTAATCAAAGTCCAGCACTGCAAAGACCTTGTAACATCAGTGTTAAAGGCTTGTGTGTGTATGTGTGTGTGTGTGTGTGTGTGAGAGAGAGAGAGAGAGAGATATTCAAATCGCTACAAATATGATTTGAGTCTGATGTTATAGCCATGCTCATATGTCTGGAGGCCCCAATAAAATTACATTGGCCATTTTGTCCTTAGAAGACTGTTCTCTCTGTGAGGTTATGGGATCTCTTAAAAATTGCATATCTTTATCCATTTTCTTTGTATCCACGCCTGATAATACCATTATTTTCTGCTAAGTCACTGAGTGCTGAGCACACAAAATCTTGCAAGGGCCTTCTGTTCAAAACCAGACATGAACAGGAAAAGTACTCAATCAATGAGAACTAAGAAGCTTCCCATGACTCAAAATTTATGTATAAGGTAAGAAAAGGTAATTTAAAAAACAAAACAAAAAAAAAAAAAACAAACAAAAAAAAAAAAAAAAAAACCAGAAGAAATATTTTCTTGTACTGCTTCTCTTTGCAATAAATTTGAAAGCTACTTTTTCTCCTTAAATTGAATTTATACACTCTTAATTCCATAAGACCAACACTTATTGTGTTGTATATAGTGTAGTATATAGATAGTTTGGAAAAATAATAAGTTTTGGTAAAATAGTCTGATACTTAAAATTACATCCATTAATGATAATTCTTCACACTGGACTGCACTGCTCCTTCTACTTCGATTAGCCTTTTCCAAAACCTTCCAAAGCAGAAAAAAAAAAAGCAAAGGGCTCCTGAGCAGAAAGATTTACACACTCAAAAGGAGAATACAGAGGCATAAATGAGATTGAAGTATGAGAGGGGAAGAGTGATCCTATTTCTAAATTTTTTTGCCTGCATGATAAATCCTTCTCCCTTCTAGCCTTTCCTTGCTATTGTTTTTTTAATCTCTCTATTTGCAGGGTTTTACTCTTTGCTATGCTGTCATAATAGTGTCTGTGATACAACTGCATAGCATTCCCAATTTGAAGCAAATGAACTTTAGACAAAACACTGCTCATGTTTTTCTTGGCTGACATGAAGTAGGAAGACTGTAAAGGGCTGTTCTTCTTTGGTTTGACTGACACAGAATAGATGGGACATAACTGTGTCTCCACACCTTTTACTAACTATAGACTGTAAAGAAGCTCCAGAACCTGTTGTATGGCTGCTGTGATGCGAAATGGTCTGGTGTGAGGCTCATCTTATTCCTGTGCCTGAGGTTATGTCCCACTGCATGGATGCCAGCTAATGAGAGCTGTCTACCAAGATCTTCTCTGTTACAATCTTTAGCAAAATATGCCAGGCAATCAGAGTCTTGGGTGTTGTTCACAAGGCAGTGCTGCGATTATTGGTTGTGGGGATGTCTAGCAGAATATGTGCTGAATTCAAAACCCTTAAAATCATACATTACCTTCTTGACCTTTCTGGAAATTTTAAACATGCACATTAGTCTCTTCCTAAGTTCATGCTCCTGAACCAGAGGGCTGGTCTTCAGAATGAGGAAGCATGGGTCCAAATGGGGCTAGCCAGTATATATAAAAACACACCACTAAACACACTAAAAACAATAGATGTGAAAAATGGCTCTGTATATGCTACAATACACTCATGGTTTAAAACTGGACATCAATTGTCATTTAAATGAGTTCAAACATGCCCCATTTGTGTCTGTCATAATGGTCTGTGACAGCCGTCACTGTAGTCTGTAATTCTGCCATCACTTTCATCTGCTTTAATAATTCTACCTGTTTCTGAATTTTTGATCTGCTTTTTGACAATTTTAAGTAATTTTTTTTCTCCTTGTGCTTTAATTAGCAGTCTTGCTTCCCAGTAAATTACTTGCTGACTTCACTTGACAGAAAGGATGTAAACAAAGAGAATTTTGAATAACAGTCAAAACAGCAGCATTAGCACCACAACATAAAGATGAAATTGAAGAAAAATGTAAAATAGGAGTTTCAGATATCATTAATTCTGTAATTGGATCCTGTATTAATAAAAGCATTTCTGTCATTCTCTGTGGAAAGCTGTCATTTACCCTTAAATGCTTTTTAAATAATCATTTGTAATCCAGGGCTTCGTACTCTCAGAACTGCTAGATTGTATTGCAGGTTGGGAATTCTGCTGCAGCGTTCATGTGGCACATTTTTCTAACTTACAGCACTTAGTTCTGTGATAATTGAGTCACAGAAGCTAAAATGACCAATTCAGAGTCTCGAATAAAGTCACGCTATTACCACACCCATTGCATTAGCACTAGAGCTAAATGGCCATAGAGTGCAGCACAGCAACATCTAATAAAAACCTTCTGCTGACACAAATTTTTTACATTACTGTATTTTTGTTTTATCTTATATGATGTTAACAATTAAAATACATTGAAAAAAGTGTTTTCAGAGAGCTGAGCATTTTGGGGTTTGGTACTTTTTAAGCATGGGTAGATATTTGGTTGTTCTCTTCATCTCCAGAATTTAATTTTCTTGAGAGTTTGGTGTGAATTACTTTCAACTTCTGTCTGGAATAAGTAGCTTTATGTCTAGATGATTAAATCTAGTTGTGAAAGGACTATTTTAAGGATGATACCTGCAGTTTTGGAGGGATGTGTGAGATGCGCAAACAAAAAATTATGGAAGTAGGATATATATTATGTATGATTTTACTGGTAAAATGTATTAATCAGTGAATTCCATAGATTATATTCATTTAATATAAAATTGCCAGCCGAAGATTAGATGAGGGAAAAGAGACATTTTTAAAAAATATGTTTATAGGCTGAGCTAAATCATTTTTTTTTAATGTCAAAAATCACTAAGTACATTGATACTGATTAAGTTATTCATTTTTGTTGGACATTAAGTTCATATTTGAGTGTCTTGCTGAACCAGAGGAATAAAAAATAATTTTTCAGTAAGGATATTTATTTTCAAATTATAAATTAGAGTGGAGGGCATTTATTTATTTATTTACATATAAGTCTTAGTTAGTCCAAAAGGATTAGAAATAAGCTCAGAGCAGTATGTGAAAATATCCAGTTGTAGACCCAATGCAAAGATATATGATTAAATCAAAGTTCAGAACCTCTTGCTAAAGTATTACATTATAAGTATATATACTTTTCTAAAAGCAGTTAAGATGCCTTTAGAGTTTGATAATATCTATTTATGCTTTGTTTTACACCAGCTGGAGAGAGTATGATGAACATGTTTGTTTTCCAGTGACAACTGAATAATTTTCAATTAAAAGGTGTTGTTTAGAAAATAAATAAATAAATAAGATAAAATAAACAAACATATTTTCCTGTGCAGCATTCAAGGTCAAATATTGAAATAATCCATTTGATAGCTTAATATGTGAGTTTTAAATGAATTGAAAAATAATTATGGAATCTGCCAACATATTCTTATTATACAGAGTATAATTAAAAAGCTAAACAAAGAGCACATAAGATACAATTAATTTCTGTCATTATAAATTGTGTGAATACAGAAAAGAAAATGTGTTCTGTTTATGTGTCCTTTGAATACGTGTAGTAAAAAGTGCTCATTGGTTTGCCAGCAATGTGGGATGGCTCCAGTTATGTGTTGTTGGCATTTGCATATTAAACATCTGAGCTCAGTTAATGCATTATGGAGCTCTACCTCTTTGATGCATCATAACCTTGCATTTTCATTCCTTGCAGAAGGGAATCCATATACCTGGTGGGTTGGAAAAGCCAACGAGAAGCACTACTATTGGGGCGGATCAGGACCTGGCATTCAAAAATGTGCCTGCGGCATTGAACGCAACTGTACTGATCCCAAGTACTACTGCAACTGCGATGCTGACTACAAGCAGTGGTGAGTGCTTTACAAGAGGGCAGGATGAGAACGACCAAATCTCCTAATTTTCACAATACTGCCATGACACTGAGTATATCTTTTTCCTATATTTCCTTTCTCTGTATTTCCTTTCTTACCAAAGAACAAAGGCAAAAATATTATATTTGTGATCGCTCCTGGAACATGCCAACCTATGCCTTGATTTCCATTTTATTCATGATGGCTGTGACTGTTAAATATATGCATTATATTTATGGTATCTAGCCCACTGAACTACAGAAAAGAATGCTAAAATTGCAAAGGCAAATCCTCATAGGAAAGACCATAATTTTGGCCACCCATGCAACTTTGTCTGCATCAGATTCAGTTATACTGCAATAGAGAATTAATTTTAACCCTGCAACTTTGTGCGTTTTCCCAGAATTTCTCCTTTTTATAGTCTTGCTGCTGCATTTTAAATCACTTATCTAATACCTCCAACTCTCATTATCAGTTTTTCATGACAAAAATATGTTAAGAACTAGACTCAACATATTCTGGAATGAGGCTCTGTATTTCAGAGGAAGCTACCAGGCTTTGCAGGAAATAATTTAATTAATTAGGCAGAAAAAAAGAAATAAACTTGCATCTGTGCTATTCCTCATAAACTTGAAAAGAGTGCAAAAGCTCATCATCCTTTCAAGTGAGACCCTCTCTGTGGTCTTACAACACTTGGTTTGTGAGCCTTAATAATTTGTTTCTCTTTTGTCATGACAGGCAGGATTATATTTTATATGGTATGCAATATTTAATGACATATCGAAACCATACTTTTATGAACATTTCTCCCATTAATAGCAATCTGTGGGTAATTGAATCAATACTGGCTCATAAACTGTTTGAGATTAATTGAGAAATTCTACTGCTATTAATGAATGTAGAGCTACAGAACTGTAGTGGTATGTCAGGGGCTAAAAATGAAAAAAAAAAATTAGGAAGAGTCGCAGAACCACAGAATAGTTGTGGATGAGTGGATGAAGGGGACCTGAGTTCCTCTAGTTCAACCCATCTGTTCAAGCAGGATCACCTTATAAAATGTTGCCCAGTACTTTGGGCAATTTTTAATAAATCCAGGAATGGACTCTGCAGCTTCCTTGTGCACATTGTCTCTGGTCCTGGGACTGGGTACCATTGGAAAGAATCTGACCCCATCTGCTTTGCACCCTCCCATTAGATTTTTACAGACATCCCTCTCAACCTTCTCCAGGCTGAACAGCCCCAGCTGCCTCAGCTTCTTTTCATAGGAGAGACGTCTAGTCCAGTCCTTCTGTCATCTTAGTGGCCCTTCATTGGACTCCATCCAGTAATTCCATCTCTTTCTTCTACTGTGGCCGCAGAACTGGACCCAGCACTCCAAACGTGGCCTCACTGGTCCTGAACAGGGGAGAAGGACAGCCTCCCTCGACCTGCTCGACCTGCTGATAAAACTTTGCCCAATGCACACTAGGATAGTATTAGCCTACTTGGCCTTAAGTGCACATTGCTGGCTCACACTCAACTTGGCATCCACCAGAACCCTCAGAGCCTTTTCTGCCAAGTCACTTCCCATCTGGGTGGCTCCCAGCATATACTGGTGCATGGGGTCGATTCCCCCACGTGCAAGGCTTTACACTCTTCACTG
Source organism: Muscicapa striata striata (assembly GCA_030060385.1). Classification (NCBI taxonomy): domain Eukaryota; kingdom Metazoa; phylum Chordata; class Aves; order Passeriformes; family Muscicapidae; genus Muscicapa; species Muscicapa striata. Next base: position 1,686,304 of record JAREIS010000101.1, read on the forward strand.
CTGAACTTCATTATATTTCTATGAACCCACTTCTCCAGTTTATGAAGATCCCTCCGGATAGCAGCAGGACCCTGTTTGGTATGATCTGCAAGAATGAAGTATGAAATATACAAAAATAGAGCAATAAAGGAAACCTTCCAGTCATTGCAAAAATTATAATTTAGGATGTGGAAAATCACATATTGCCACAGACATTGCCACCCCAAGTTTTGACATTGTTAGAACAGTATGCTGTTAGCTATGATGTGGGATGAACCACAGGACACCACAGATATAGAGGAGTCAATTTTAGAGACAGGGTAATCACACATGCTGCCAAATTTCAGAAATAGAATTATATAGAGAGAATGAAGAATACAAAGTCAGATGACTCCAACTCAGTCATAGGCACTAGAGCAGTGTGGCAGAAGGGATATAGGTTTGGTTCTGCCAGAATGGTAACAATAAAAGGAAGATATTGTGATAATAATTACAATAATGGTAGAATTAGGAGCACTTACAGTTTTCATTGCCTAAGGCACTGGATGCATATCCATGAGTAATAGGGCTTTGTACTATATGTTGACTGTTTTCTTTTACACCCTGGAAAATGTATGGGAAAATAGTACTGGATTTTGATCTCTTCTTAAAGATTCTCCAAGAGTCACAGATGATAATTTAATAAGCAGCATTTACTCAATAACCTTTCTGTAACCTCTGCACCCCCTGTACACACTGAGATTATGTGGATTCTGCTAATAAGCAGATTGATATGGTCATTAGATTTTGATCTAAAATAGGCTTATGATAAAAGATCTACAACTATTTACTCAGAATTTCATACAAGAATACATTTATACAATATTTCTTTAGATAAGCATGAGAATTTTTTCAGGACAACTACTATTTATTGCAAGAATGTTTTATGAAAAGCAATTATAGCCTGGGATATTATATTTTAGTATGTGGTGTGTGTAAATCACAGAAAGAAATGAAAGCTATATTATAGTCTTCAAGGGCATTTTGTTCAAGATTCATTTTTTCAGTTTGGTTTTGGCAGTATTCTCTATAGCCATATCTTTTGAGTTTGGGAGTTATTTTGAGGAGTCCTAGTTAGAAATTTTACCTAGCCAGTTTCATCAATACCTAAAAGGCAAGGGAGCTCCAGAGGATAAGAGACCTTGATGAATTCAATCATCAGGGTAGAATTCAAACAGGGCCTCCAACACATCTGTGCCCAATTATGGTGACAGCAAAACCACTACTGGGTTGGACCACAGAATATGCAAGAGTTTATGATGAGCAAACAAGTCTCAGTTCATATATTAACAAAGCAGCTTGCCAGAGCTTGCCACCAAAGCTCACCAGCACAACTTATTTTAGAAGGATTTACAATCCCCAAAAAGAGAAGGGATGATTAAATGCCAAACTTGGCTGAGAGTTCAGGTGGGACTCTTAGAGTAATTGCATATCTTGTCCACAGCACTGCATTTTCTTGTGGTATGCCCACAATGATGATCTGCTCCTGCCCAGGCAGTGTTGGAAAAATTGTTTTGGGGTTTTTTTGGGTGGTTGCAGGGGTAATACACAGTGGGGAGGAGGCAGCAGTCAGAGCAGTAACTATATTAGAAAAGTAAGGAAGTTAAATGGGAAAAGAAGACTCTGTAGAAGTTGTGAGAATGAAAGGTGAAGGAGAAGAGCAAGATTCAGGAGAGAGATATTTAAAGCAAATTGGGGCGCCACTGAAGAATGATGAATCAGAATGATGTAGAGTAAGTAGAATATTGTCTACTATTTTTATTGTAAAAGTTAGGAATTGTGTTAGAAATTATGAAAGGAATTACAGTTTGATTAATGATTTCATAGCAAAGGCAGGAGAATGCTTCCCTGGAGAACTGGATTCTAACCTTGCCTCAGGAACCACATTCCTTCATAGTGCTTCCTCAGTTTCACAAACCATTTCTTCACAGAACAGTCATTAATCTGATCCTAATTTTCTGGGTATCCAGTGGAAACCCAGAAGTCCACTTCGTGAAAATACAAAACATTCACAGCTGCAACCAGAAGTAGGGATCAGTCTCTGAATGCATCTGATGCAGTCATAAAAAAAAGACAAAACAAAACCAAAACAAACCAAAAAAACCAAAAACAAACAAACAAAAAACCAACCAACCAACCAACCAACCAACCAACCAACCAAAAAAAAAAAAAAAAAAAAAAAAAAAAAAAAAAGAAAAAAATCCAATGAGAAAATGTGATCTTTATAGAAATATTTGAAATAACACATTATATATAAAATGGGATCCACATATTGAAGCATGAGAGTAAATTCGGAGAGTGGGAAATGTTATACTAAGTGAGTATTGTCTGCATCCTATATTGAATAAAGCAGAAGTCCTCCAGAATAAATAATAATCAGGGACCAGTCAAGAATTGTATCATGGTGGTAGGAGCAGGAGACTAATTAAAACTCTTTATGCAGCCTGAAATGCTTTTTTTCCAAAATTTTGTGTGTGGTTTTTGCCTTGTTTTTTTACCAAGTATATGAGTAATTCTATGTAAATACAGAACCAGCAATGTTAATTATGGACTCACAATGTAACATTTCCCAAGGATTAGTGTGTGCCATAGGCTTGGTAAACCTTATATCTGTTAGGTTTTTCTATTAGTGAAAAAATTTATTAAAATTTAGTGAATTAGTGAAATTTTATTAAAATTTTGTATTACACCTTATCTATCAGGATAAAATAGTTGTATTTAGCACATGCCTAATGTGCTGATTATCATGCCTGCATGGTAAATAATCCAAATGGTAGATATTGGCTGGGAATATGGGATATGGAATTCAGATTTATGTGTATTTGCACACATAGTCTAAAACAGAACCTGATTCTTTAGAGACCTCACATTGCTGTAAGTATCAGATAGTCAATTTTGTCATGATAAAAAACCTAAAACACAGATGGAAAACCTTCACCCAGAGTAATCCCGCCTTAGTTATTATCCTTAGTCCCAAATTATCTATGATTTGTATCTAAAATGAAATTAATTCAGAGTTAAATGGATCAGATTGTAGAAGAAACATTAGATTTGTTTGATAATAAAGATTATTTTTTAAAGTGTGTGTGGTTGACATTTAAAGTCAGAAAGCCTCAATCTTGAGAGAATAAACGTAGCTTTTAGGGGTAGCAAGGAGTTCTCTGGGTTGCTGTTAAACAAAATTATAATCAAATTATCAATTTTAGATAAAATGTAAGGCTTTTTGAAAAAATAATTTATTTGAATAAAAACATTATTATTACAATTTAGGCAGTTCCTTTAAAAAATTACTGGCATTGTAGAGATAAGCACACTGTATTAATTAAGTAGCAAGTGTAAAGCTCTGCAAAGAAATGTTGATTCCTACTCTTATTTGAGCCTAGAGTCAGTCAAGACTCAAATTGCCAAAGTTTCTACACCACAGGCTCCTTGCTTTTTATTACAGAGAAGTCCGAATAAGTTAGAAGACTTATGATGCTGTTCAAGGATTTACTCAGAAAAGGTGACATAAGAAGCTCTTTCATTTAGCACTTCCTGGTGTGAATACACTTCAGGTTACAAAGTCAGTCATGGACTTTACTTCTGACTATTGATGTGGTTGCTAATCTTTCAAGAACTATTTGGTGGCCCAAAAGATGATCAAAAGGGTTTAAGCAGTATTTGCAGATAAAAGTGCTTTGGACAAATGGAGAAAATCAGTGGAGGGAACCTTATTTATAATCTCACAGTTGGGATATTAAAGTTTCTTTCTCCAGAGCCTGTCAAATTGCTTTATTTTTGTGAGGTGTTTTACAGAACACTCTGCAGGATGCATCCCTCTTCACCTCACAACTCTTCTACAAAGGGAGTTTCAAACTAAAGTTTCAGGTCATGGGAAAAGATAACTAAACAGAGCTCAGAATGACATGCATTGTTTGAGTGACAGGAATATGGGTGGATGTTGGAATGCCAGGCTGAAGCTGTGGCAATGACAGGTAGGTCATTTGTAGCCAGATTTAACAGGACATTATTAAAGGCTCCTGGAGCTATAGGTAGACATCAAGGCTTAAGTTTAGTATGTAATAATTACCATCGAAATCATAGATATTTCAGTTCCTGACTCCCTTAGGCACTTTTGAAAAGCCATCTGTCCTTTAACCTTGTGTGCTCTCAGTGAGAGAGTTGCTGATGCAGAGAGAGTTGGATAGTTAGAAGACACTGGCTTCTCCTGTCCTTCATTAGAAGGACAATGTCTTTGTATTTTTTTTCCCATTATTTTCCCATCTAGGCAGCAAATGGAGTTTCCACAGAGGTGTTACATGATCAGAAGTGTCTAGACTACACATTCTCTGTGGAAAACAAAAAGCAAAACCAAACTGAGAACTTATCGTTGGCTTTGTGTGGCTACATTTTTAAAATTTTAATTACTATTTCTAGCATTAGGTAGAGAAATCTTAAACAGGCAAAAGGGATAAAATTTGAATATAGATAAAAGAACTTAAAGGGCTATAAAAGTAATATTGAGGAACATGAATGACTAGAAACATCATATACATATATATACATATAAATACCTATCTATTCATATATATATCTATATATATATATATAGATATACACACACACAAAATTTCTAACAAAACTAGACAGATTGGCTGCATAAAAATCAAGTATTTATATATGGCAACCTCATATTTAAAGAGTAACTTTCAAAACAGACATTCTTGCTAAAATGCAGTGGCCTGTATTTAATAAGAAAACACACTGGTTTGTATTACAGGAAACCAGAAAAGGAAAAAAAAAACCAAAAAACAGAAAATTATCTAATAAGATTTTTAATGTGCTGCTGTTTTACATCACATCTTTATCAGATTAATCACAATTTCCTTGAAATTTAGGAAACTTTGTAGAATTAGGCCACAGCACTTTGAAATCTTTCATTCAGTATTTTTTCAGAACTTACTTAAAGGCCATCTTTGAAATGATAGACAAGAAAACACTATTAGTAATTGTATGTAGTAATTGCATCTCCTGATCACATAAGCGATGAAATATCAAAACTTATGTTTTTGTTCTGCTTAAGGAATGCATTAATTTTGTTGATGAAGGCAGGGAAACTTAACTGACAAACTGCTCTACTTCAGATGGTTGTTTTTCTTGCACTCTTACAAATCCAGACAGGCATTTTTAGGTCCTTTAGGGTTACCGCCCAGAGTTCCTTTGTACATTGACACTGACACCTAAAGTTATATAATATATTTCCAGTCAGTCAAAATTTAGAATTTGACAATATGTAATGGCACAGAATAAAAATTTGCATGAAGAGGGACAGTAAAGACAGAAAGCCAAGCATTCAAATCTTAGGAAATATTAGATTCAATACAGCTGGTAGTACTTCTTTTCCATATGAGTGATAGATTTGAGCTGAAACTTTCACCAACCAACAAGCAGATAGCCAGAAGCCATGAAGTTCATTTCTTCTAGTTACAATTCGGCCATTAAAACTACTCCAGTAGGGAAAAGGGTTAAGTTACTGGGTATTAAATAGGCTGCTGTCTGTGTTTCTCAGCTGGGCTCATCAGATGTAACTGGTGTGCAGTATTGAAACAGAGTTTGCATGCTGAAAAATGTGAAATCCTCCATAAATTAATTCCATCCTCTTATTTTTATAACCTGTTGTATGTTTTATTTATAAAAACTATATATGCCTTGTGATTGTCCATTATGCATTCCTCTTCTTTTCACAAGAAAAGGCTGAATGATTTTGTTATTGATAATGACAGATTAAAAGTTTGAGATGGAAATTTTGAAGTGCAACACTTGGTCATGCTGCAAATGTGCTGTGCGCCTTTCAAACTCTCCTTTACTTGTGCCTTGGTACCACCACAGCATTCTGGCCAAAATCCAGAATTTTGTAATGCAAGTCTCTCTATAAACACAAAAGACTGGTTTCTTTCCTCAGTGCTGTGCATTCACTACCATAAATGTGTATATAAGACTGATTTGAGTGATTTAAAATTTAATCCAAGGGCTGATGAAGAGCATAGCATCTCTTGCAGAGTAAGTTTTCAGGCTATTGCTTTTATGTAGACTGGGAAGGACTTTCCTGTCTGGAATTTCCCTTAATGTTTGTGCTGTATTTCTAATGAGCTGGCAGCTCTACTCCAAACCTAGGATCACATTGATTGCTCTTTCTCTTTTAGAGATGTTCCATGCAAGTACTAACAACAGCCATGGTATGTAGCTCACAGGAAGTGACAGATTTCTAGCCTGAACTGATACAGATTGAGGGGTTTAGAAGTTTCATGGTTCAATGAATCATGAAAATTTCAAATTTTGCTTGTGTTTTCTCTCTTTTCTCTTTTGTATTATTTACCTTTGGGACTTGATTCAGGCCTTGTTTATAGCAAGCTGATCCTACTTGGACTTTTGCTATCATCCTACTCACTGAGAGTAAAGAAAAGATTTCCTTTAAAACTTCTGGCTCATGGCAGTGACCAGACATAGGAGTGTCACCGCCAGCAGGGCAGCGACACCAAGATCAGTCCAGCCAGGGAGGTGCGTGGCAAAAGCAGAAGAGCAGGAACAATGAGAATAATCTGGGAAACAAAAGAATTTAATAATGGTTAAAATAAAAAACGAAAAAGCCATGTGCATTACAAGGGATCATTTCTCGAGGACCCGAGAAGTCATATCAATATATAGGGTGAGGTAGAGAGTGCAGAGTCCAGTCAATAGGAGGATAAGGAACAGAGCCATATATGAAAAGGGCAGTCAGCCAACCGCGTATTGAAACTAAGAACATAACCTTATTTGTAACAAACTTATTAACATAATAGTCCCCATGAAGCAACTCTTCTTTCTATTCTCTCCCTCTAACAGAAGGATATTCTCTCTCTAGCAAGGTGTTTCCCAGGTCAGAGGGTGATGTTCTCTGCATATGCAGATAAAGCCACTCCCCTGTCCATCCCAACCAGATCCATTCCAACATGTGAGGACGAAAGTTTTAATGTTGTCCAAATCTGAAAACACAGGAAAATATATGCATTGATATGACATGAAATAACTCTTTGGCAACCTGCCTTTTCTTTGTTAAAATACCCCTTTCTTACTCAGTGCTATTTATTCAGTCCTCTGTACTTATTGTGCAGTTACGATGATTTTTCTTCCTGTAATCAATACAAAGCTAAGAATGAGGAAACAGGATTCTGTACTGCCTCATGCATCATGAGCAGTCTTTTACCTTGCTGTGGATGTGGAAATGGTCAAGTTCTAACAACCTCCTAAGGATTCCTGTTTGACTTCAAGTTCATTCATTTCTAAGTGCTAGTGGTAATGAATGAACTTAAAGGGGAGAGTGATGAAAAGGCGTTATCCTTGATTATTAATTTGCTCTGTATATCATTGTGAGACAAAACATGAGTGTTCATCCTGCTGCCAACCTCACTTCTGAGTGTTGCTGTTCAGGTTTTCTTGTATTCAGTTCCAGCTAGTCACAGACAGATGGTGTCATCCATAAGTCAAAGGATTATTCAACAGCAGCACTGAAAAAAAAAAATCTATCAGAATTAGGCATTTGTAATTATTCTTCTCTGAAATATCCTTGCTGTTAGTAAAAGTGCCCTATGTTTCTCAGGGTATTCTAAGAAATTTCTGAGAGGGTTATGAATTAGCAGGTAAAAAGGATATGTGATTTTTAATTCTACCATGCAGATGATAGGAATATAATTCCCAGCACATTTGTATACTTTTTGTTATTAAACTTCTTGATTAGTTTGAGTGACAAATCAAGTGAGCAAGAACAAAAATGTCTCCTACATTTTAGACAGAAAGATGCAGACTTTTTAATCTGAATTAGGAGTTTGTAGTCCTAGCTTTAAAGCAAATGACCTTACTGTCACAACTTGTCAGGTAAGGGCAGAGGACATTGAGCATTGTGCGCTGCAGAACTTTGCACTGCCAATTATTTTCTCCTCCTCCACCTTTTATTTATGGGCTGACTTAAAGACTCTGCCCTTAGCGCCATGCTATGAAGATTAAATCACCCCCATGCTGGCCAGCCCAATGTATTTCACTCCATACCTGACGCTGCTTAAGTCTTGAAGAGGGTGCTTTTCTTCTTAAGTTGTAAGACTCCCTTGACTTTTTTATTTCTGAATCAGTGCAGTCAGATGTAAAGACATCTGAAATATATGACAAACTGTGTTATAGGGTAGATGAAGACTGCAGCACATGATTAGCTGTTGCTACTATTAGCAGTCATATTTTAGCTGAAACAATCCCAAGGGAATCCATTAAGCTGAAGGTGTTAATCCTCTAGTGTAAGCAAAATTTTCACTGTTCTTTGGTGTACCAGGAGACATATAAAGATATACAGATATAAGAGGAAAAATGGAAATAATCATATGGGGGGTGAGCTGGAGGTCTTGGGGAAGAGAGAACTCAGAAGCCCTTAAGATATTTCTTTTGTATCAGGTCCCAGCCTTGATGAGAATATTGTCTTCAGACCAATTGATCAAAATATCCTGTCAGTTCATCACTGAGATAGTTGCAAAACCTCAGCACTTGAACCTCACCTGTAGCATTGTGTTTGCATGGGAATGATTGTTATATACATAATGCATTATTTTACTCTAAAGAGGAAGATGACTTAGGCTGTCTGTGAAAAACACTCAAAGCAATCAAGTAACCTTTCATAAAGTCTGGAAATTGAGCAAAAAAATGGTTCTAACATCTAGAGAAAAGAGAGACTGCTTTTCCTTTTTTAAATCTGTAGTTAGGCTTGTAGAAGAAGTTTAAATTCTATAAATTGTTTTAATGTCATGGATTAGGTGTGGGTTTATCTTAGTTACCATTCATGTTTCCCTCCTGGTTTCCCCTAAGCATTCAAAATTACAAAATTGCTTTTAATTAATGATGGTTAGATATTGTGTCCCAGCTGCAAGTCTCTTTGCGTTCCCCAACCCTCCCCTCCAGTCGTCCTCCAGCTGTTTTTCTTTTCCCTGCCTCCTGTTCACATGCAGAATACTTATGAAAATTATTAATATAAATTACAGTCCCTGGAGACTCTGCAAAGTTTCTAAGAGCTGTCTGAGTGTGCAATGGAGGTTCAGTAAATCAGGTCTAAGGTAATTTGTTGCATTTTTATCTCAAGTTTTTTTCAACAGTCTGTAAGTTGAAATTAAAATGCTGCATGGATTCTTTAAAGCAGAAGTGTGTCTATATGAGCCAGCTTCCTGATGAAATTCAGATGGCTTTTTTTTTTTTTTTTTCATATTTTGCTGAAAAATAAGTGGCTTACTAGGAAGAAATGATTCTATCTAAACCAATATCTCAGGACAGTTATTTATGTGTATTACTTTATCACAAATACTATCTTTTGTTCAACTTTTGGTCAAGTGGAAGTTGATTACAGGATTATGCTAAATGTAGATTAGGGATACAAAATCTTCCTTGAGTTATGACTTGAGGCAGTTGTTTAAGTTATACAATTGCCTTTATGAAAGTATTTGTGTGTGTGTATATATATATTTATTTATATAAATTATTAAAGAGAAAGAAAAGCAAATTGAAAAGGAAGAAAAACCAAAATGTCAAATAAGCAAGCAAATATAAAGTTATTAAACTAAAATAAGCTAAAACTAGAAAATGTGATGAAAAAATACAGTAAATATAAAAATCTATATCTATGATGCAAGAGTTTTCTCTTAGCAATGTAAAAGCACAAACAGATTTGTGGCTATTATTTCCATGAAAGAGAAATTTTTAAAATGCTATCACTAGACATGTAATTTCATGTCTAAAACCAGTTATTTGCCGGATATGACATAAAATGTCATAATAGCATTTACTGGTCAAGTGTTCATCTATTCAGTTAAAGCATTTTGGAAAAGAGAATTAATTCAGTATCTTATGTCAAATCTAAGATACTTTTTCCTGAAACAAAATTGTATTGGAAATTTTTAAAGGATTTTGTAAGATTTAGGAATCAAAACCAAACTCCTGATTTACACAGCACACTTACAAATCATGCATTTAAAACTGACCTTATGTTTTGCTGCTATTTTATTCAATAAAAAAGCCCAAAACCCAGAAAAACAAATTATTAATTCCTGATTTTGTGAGCAGAAAACTGGTATATTCCTTGAAAAGACAACATGGATAACATCAACTGATGGAAATCTCTTCAATCCAGAGAGCAGATAGAAGATGACAAATGTGAATAAAAAGCTTAGAAATATTGATTCTTACCATAGTTTATTATTATCACTGTTATTGTCATTATTAACTGTTTAATTATATATGATGATTGTGAAGCAGAACAAACCTAAATGAAAAACAGGAAAAAAATGTCATCTTCTGTTCTGAAAGCTGAAAAAAAAGCATGTTTAGAATGAAGATAGACATTGACCTGCTTAACTCTAAGGTAAAGAACTGAGATAATCATTGAGGAAACCGAGCATGGCAGTTAATAAACACTTTTCCTAAAGGCAGATAATTTTGGAGACTCTTTGAGGGTGCTTATGTCTTCTCATCATACCTCATCATACTCTTCTGTACATACATACACTCATCAGATCACAGAGTAATTTAGCCTGAAAGTGGCCTCCTGAGCAAAGTGGCTTCCTGAGCTCTTGTAATCTGACCTGCTGCTCAGGGATAGTGGAATCAAAGTGGCTGAGGACTGTGTCTGTCTGAGCCCAGAACACCCCCAAGGATGGTCATCCCAGAATCTCTCTCGAGAACCTGCTCCAGTGTTTGACTGTCATGATGTGGTGATGTCAGGATGACAGGCACCCTTTCAAAGACTGGAATATTTGATTTAAACCAGCTGTTGCTGAGTAAAGCAGGTATTGCTAACAACCTTTTGAAGAATCAGCTTTCTCTCCTATTGCCGTGGAAGACCACTCTAGCTACAGAGAGGATGAAAAAGTCTAAAGTAAAAATATCGAAAATTACAGCACACTACTAGTGCGTGCTTCAGACTTTTATTTCTTTGTTCATTTATAGGAAATGGGGAAGGAATAACTTTTTAACTCTAGCATATTCAATATGCTGTCCAAGCTGAATAGTGAAGTGCCCACTTGCAGAATTTGCAGGGCTTAGGCTTGATAATACTGGGACCTTCCAGTTATTTTCTACTAATATTTGTTAAGTGGTGTGCTGTTTCTGGTTTATGTGCATTTCCTGAAATGTGGGGATTTCATTTAGTTGCAAAATGATGCAACAATCTTGCGATTGGCTATAAAGCCCTTCTAAAAATACAGGCCTAAGATTTTTGGTATTTTGAAATAAATACTGAGACAAGTTAAGAAAATTTTGTGATTCAAAATATGTTTATTTTTTGGCATATTTTTGCCTATCAGGGATGGAACAAAACAATAGAAAAAAAAAAAGAAAAAGAAAGAACTTTAGTAAACAAGAATAATAATAGTATCTGGAAACACTTTCTTCTCTTTCTAGCAGCTGGTTTTGTTTCCTAGACAAATTCAATGCTTTTGTGGTGGATTAGGAGTGGGTTCACTTCCCACAGGTAGGCAGTCGGAACAAGCTGCAGATCTTTGTAAAATTCAGGGTCTGTTTCTTCTCTGGCTCAATGTCAAGTTTTGCTCTTGCCATTTCCAAAACATGAAGAAATATATATATTAAGGAACCAATATGTAGTCAAAACATGATTTTCTTTTTGCTTTCATTATCACAGTAGTAGTTCAGCTTCAGTTGCTGAATAAGTTGTGTGTTTTTTTAATGCATGCTCTAATTTTGTCTTTTACTACATGCAGTATTTATGCTGATTCTGTCTTCTAACTGAGAGATTTTTTTATATGGAACACATGTTTATAGGTGACAAATATAATGTGTGACGGAAATAGTTCAGGTTTGTAGGAGGAAATGGACATACTGATGATTATATCTCTTTCAATGAATCTAAATTAATCTTTCATTTAGTTGTGCAAGTAAGAAAATTGTGCGCTTGGGTTTTTTAGCCTAGCAACTCAACCTGCCTTTGCTTAACTTTTGTAACTTATTCAACTTTCTTGAGAACCTTCTAGTGATTTACTTAGAAAATTTATAGCACCTACCTCCTCATGATTTATATCTGTTTCCATTTTTGATATATTAATGCTTGCAAATTACTTACGATCTTGTAAAAAAGCATATAAATTCAGTATAAATTATACTGATAGAGCTGAAAAATGTATCAGCAAACCCTCAGATTTTGTTGCTTTCTTATCAGTGACTCCTTTGTAATCTTAAAGCAGATTATTATTGTTTGTAAACATGGGGGTTTCTTTAAAGAAAAAATATTTTTTAAAACTATTAACTCACATCTTTCTGGAAGGCCATGAAAGGGGCCAGACTAGATGATCTCTGGAAGCCCTTTCCCATTCCAGCCATAATGTGATTTAGTGATTTGTTAGATAATGTGAACATAATTTCCTTGCTGACCCCATTTCTGGTTTGTGGCCTTAGGAGCACTGGAATACCTTGCTCAGAAGGAGCAGGTGTATTGTTATATACACATGGAACCACTTGTCTTTTGCCGAGGGGAAAGAAATGAAGGGAAGTTCACATGCAGTAGAACACTCTTACACAGTGCACATGGGCAGAGCACAAAGACAGCAAGAGCTGGTACCAGCCTGCTATGTGGAATGAGACCTTATTTAAACAGACTGGGGAAATGTACTAATTTACACTAATGAAATTCTGGAACTGGCTGCCAAAGGAGGCTGTGCAAGCAGACACAGATTCAGGAAAAGATTTAAAAGAGTCATGGAAAACAAACCTAAAAATGGATGCTGCAAGTACTGTTGACCTCATATTATTTTCAATGAAGAATGTCATTCTGGAATAGCTTTTAGGTAAGAGTATTGGGGAAGAACAAATTCTTCCTAAGCAAGCTGTTTTGTTCCACACAGCTGTTTGCTCACAACCCCTCATTAGGATGAAGGAGGGATTTGGAAAAGTCCAAAATCTTTTGGATTGAGATAGAGTATCAAGTAAAGCAAAAGCTGCATGCTTGAGCAAAGCAAAGGAAGGAATTTATTCTCCACTTACCATGGGCAAACAGGTCTTCAGCTATCTTGAGGAAAGCATGTGTAAAGACTGCTTGGGAAGACAAATGCCATCACACCAAATATCTCAACTTCCTCCTCCACATGATGATGTGAGAAGCAGGAAAGGCCTTGACCCTGTACGTACTGCTGATCAATAACAAAACCATCCCTATGTTGTACTGGTTTGGTCACAAACACAAAATGTAACACCCCAGGAGCTACTGCAAAGATAATTAAGTCGCTCTTGGATTAAACTAGTAAAGACATGTTCAAATTCTGCAGGAGACTCTGTGCTGTGGCTGCCTGCAGTAGAAGTGAGTTGTCATCAGTGACTGCAACCTTTCTTGCATTGTGAGCACAGTCTTTGCTACAGGGAGATGCGAGTCTTCTTGGTATCCCTACATCCACGAGGCAATGTTTATCTCATAGGCATGTTTTAAGGCAAGAAGCATCTGCAGTAAACTACATTTAAGCTGTCAGAAAAGAAAAGATGCATCAACATTTGGCAAATTAATATACCTAGCCATTGAAATGCACCTCAACATTGTCAAGGCTCTCAGTGCACCCTCTGTGAATGCTGTGAGCCCTGGGCTTTTTGACCTATGTTATATTATATTTTAGTTTCGGTCTTCACCTAATGCTGATAAAAAATGTCACAGTCTGAAATACCAGAGAAGCAAAACCTGATTGCTTCAGGGTCAGCTTCCCCGTAAAATCTACCCAGAATTGCTTGGAGTCCTGAAAAGCAGCATTCTTAAAGATAAGAGGGAGAGAGAATCTCACTCACTTCATCATCAGCCTCCTTTATTCATGACCATATTGTCACATGTGGTTAGAAACCTGTGGCCCCGAGCCATTTCAGTCCATGCAGTCAGGGCTGCCACAGCAGACTTGGTAGAAAAAATCTTGGGGGAGTTCGTCTAGTATGGTGCTAGGAAAAGACAGGCTGAGCTCAGATGGAATTGTGTTAGGAAATGAATGGTGAGTTCTGCAAGTGTGTGCCAGTTTTTTGTTAAGGAAAAAAGGTGGTGATATGTAATGTAAGGAAAGTTTAGCTCAAAGGCTAATAGAAAGGATAATGGAAATCCACCAGAGCAATAAAGTGGAGCAATCTGGCTAATGAATAGGTCACTAATCCTATAAGTGTGATCAACAAAATGCTAAACAAATGCTTGACATTCTACAGTCAGTGCAGCAAAACAGATTTTTCTAAACAAGAGCACCTGCATTTGGCCTAATATTTAGCAGAAGTGTGGCATACTATGCCTTCCCTGTGGCTCAAATCCTAATCTCTGTCACTCAGTATTCTCATAATGTTTTGAGTAAATGCAGTGAGAGAATCTCTGTGTACAGTCCCGTAGAACCCAGCTGCCTCTGGAGCTGACACTGTTGTACATGTTGCAGGAATTACAATTCTTTTTTAAAACTTCAGTAAGTACCTTGTGTAGTATCCTTCCTCATTTCTCCAGTTACTCCACTGTGTGCAGAGATAAACACACACAGACAAGAGGTAATGGTATCACTAAAACACAAAAAGATCAGGAAGAAATTAACCTACACATAAATTTGCATATCACTTCGAACCAAGGTCATCCATCTTTTTAGGAAAAGCACTAAAAAAAGAACCTAATTGAAACTAAATCAATTTTAAGAGATATATGTGCATGTTTACTAGCAGAGGGGAAATATCTTAGTTTTGCTTGTGCTTGATAGCAAAGTATTTACATAATGAAAAAAGACATCTGTTAATTACCTCTATGCTGCACCATTGCTTTAAATGTGCTTGGATATCTTGGAGTATTCAGTTTCAGATAATTATTTCTGATGAATGGGTGTATATTTAAAATGTTTTGTAGTGGGATATTTAAATCTTCTTCTAACTAGAGTGCTTTCATTATAATAGACCCCACTTTCCTTCCTCAGTAGACACAGAAACATCATTCATTATGTTTATAGCAGAATTTGTAGATAATCTTTTAAGGTTTCATTTTGGTAGGGTGTTTGTTTAGTGGCGGTTGTTACAAATTTCTTCTTCTATTTGATTTTGGCATGTTTTAAATAGCTGTTTATTCCCCATCTACTTACCAGTGGCCTAACAAATGATTACAGCAACATCAAAAGATCACAGCCCTGATGCAGAATTCATTTTTAGATTACTTTTACTAATCGTTGTTCAGTTAGAAACAACTTCTTTATTTATTAGATAAGCAGAAAAAAAAAGTTATAGATCACTGATTCCGGCTTTGAACAGCAGTAGGTTAAGAGATCCTTGTGAGGAGAAAAGAGCTACAGATGTACAAGCTATATGCTGTGTAAGAAAGGCTAAATAACTGGTCATCTGTCCTGATGGGCTAAGTGCCACTTTGAGAGAAGGATCATTTCTGGGAATTTGCCTTCTTCCACCCACTCATGAAAATAAAATGGGAAGGAATCTTCTGGGGCTAAGACTGGAGACAAAATTAAAGTACAATGAGATAGTTGCCTCTAAGGACTGAAAATGAGGTATTCTGAGGGGACACAAATTATGTGCAATACCCTTGAAATACAGTAATTAAAGAATGTGAACTGATTATAGATACAGAAAATAAGATGATGTGGTTGGTACAATTAAACTTTGAAGTCAGGTAGAATGGAAAGAGCTTACTGAAAAATAGGCTCAAATACCTACATTTTCTTAAAAAACAGTACAGATGTGATAGGGGCCTTTAAAGAAAGGAAATAAATAGTCAAATAGTAACATGGAGTTTTAATAATACATGACATTACTTCTTGTCCTATACTTTATCTCTTTATTGGTTACCTAGATTATTATTTAAAAGAGAGGTGCTAATATGCTTTTTTCTATGTGATGTCTAGAAAGTAACTTAAAATTTCTGTCATCCAAACCTGTGAATTTTTCCAATCTAAACCTCTTTTGGTGTAACTGGAGGCCATTTCTTCTTGCCCTTATTACTTGGGAGAAGATGCAAACCCCCAGTTTTCTACAACCTCCTCTCAGGTAGTTGTAGAGACTGATAAGATCTCTCCTTATCAGGTGAGATGGCTCTTCTCCAGGTTAAACAAGCTCAGCTCCTTCAGATGCTTCTCATTGGACTTGTGCTCCAGCACCTCACGTGCTTCAGTGCCCTCTTTTGGTCACTCTTATCATTGTATGGAGATTTTGTGAGGTTATCTTATCAAGCACTTTGATCCAGGGTGTGGTCAGCATAAACCTTTTCCCAAAATATTTGGTGTCAAAGCTATACAAGCAACTCAAGACATGAGCTAAATCACAGCATCCTTATATTCCCAATGTGCCTGACATAGATTGGTTTCAATTTTGTATGAGGTATATCCATAGATGTCATGTGAGAATGAACAGTGCAGCAAGTGCCAATGGAAGGGTAGGAGTAGTGGAAGATCCTTATGCAATTGAGTTTTACTGACATTTTCTGGATGCAGTAAGTACCATACTTTTTTCAGTTTTCTGGACCAAATTCAACACAAAGTTATGCACTTTAGTACTGTATTGAACTCAACTGGCACATAGGGGCTGAAGTCAGCATTAACTATAGCCATCTGTTATTTTGTCATGTCATAATCAATTATTTTTATTTAGCTCTTTCAGTCATACAAAATAAAACTGTCAAAGTTGTCAAGAATTCCGAGAAATGAAGCCTCTGATCTGCTGCTCTGAGATTTTTAATATTTCTTCCAATACAAATCCTTGTGCCCTAAAAATCCTGCCGGAAGTATGTTTGGTCTGATAGTTTGATAGGATGTGATCAAAAGGCTTGTGGCTAGTCAGTAGAATAGATGCAGCAAAGAATTCATAATTTATCTACATAGGCCTTGCAATAGTACATTCAGTAGTGCAGGTATTAAAATCATACATTTCATTATACAACTGCTTCTGGTGTCCACACAGTAAAATATTACCATCACTGTAATGCATTCTGGTATACAAAAGTGTAATTAAAATTCTTGGTGTTTTAAATTAGGTAAGTTTTAAAACAGGTGGAAATACTCAGTAGAGTTTTTCTTCCCTCAGAGCCTGCTGTTCCATGGGAAAGTTCAGCATCTGTGAGGGGATAATGGAATAAATGGTTTCTCTTTGTCAAAGTGATATACAAAGATAGACATTTAACTTTCTGGGCCATGTTGAGTAGCTGAGTGGGGCATTATTTTATTGCCCTTCAATTGATTACACCTTTCCAGAGGAGAGTTTTCTCATTTCTGTCATAAAACAAAGCATTTAAAATTTTTGAGTGACTAGAAAATTTTTGGGGCATTGAAATATTTTGAGATCAAATAATAATACTGGATTTTAAAATACCAAATGAAATTGAACAGAAAAAATTATTTAAGCAAAGTATTGCCCTTTCCCATGTCAATTTTCTCCTTTAAAAATTCCCATATCATCCACTTTCAGCTCTACATTCACAGTTTCTTTTCTTGGCTTCAGCTGAATCCCAAGTAATTTTGTCTCTGTAATTACCCAAGATGAAAGGAACATCCCAAATTAGCATTTCTTCTAAAGGAAATGCCACATATGTTCCCTGATTTACTTTAAAAAAATTGAAATTCTTACATAACATTGATTAAATTGTTGACAGATGCAAAGATCAGTTACAGCATGATAGATTTATTATATTTCATTCTTTAAAGATCTCAGTATAGAAATAAGAAAAAATTGAAGTCGAGTCAGAAGAGTTTTGGACTTCAAAAGAAGAGAATCCATAAATTTCCTTTATTTCTTCAAAATAACACTAGAGAAATGAAGATTGTAAGAGGAACTGCTCTGCTTGAAGAGACTTTCTGTCTCAACTGGTCTTTTGGAAGGAGAATATGAGCAAATACTCAGAAAAGGCAGATTTTCATTGGAAACTGGTTCCATATTGTTCAAAAGAAAGCAGAACTGCATTTGCTTTCTCATTATTTGTTTTTCTCTGTGGTTATTCAGTTTCTCAAAAACTCCTATTTGAAAGAAAAGTCAAGAAATCCTTTCAGGCAAGAGAACCTGTAGAACCAGTGTCAGCTCTCTCAGTCTCCTTCCTGATGAGTTTTTTAAATGAGTCATATTTCTGACCAATTTCTCAGTGTATCTCCCCTTTAATTAATTTAAGCTAGTCAATTCAGTCTTTTGATATTTCTAAACAGGAATTATTTGTGAGTGCTGCACCATCAGTCTTATGTCTTTGGTATAAGTTATCCTTACTAATGGAAGTCAAAGTATGGATTTATGTTAGTAATTTGGGTTTAGAAGATCTTTGATCAAATTGTTTAGACTTTCAGGAGGTGAGTGCTCTCAAAAGTAAAAAACATTTTATGTATACTAGAGAAGTTCAATTGCCTTCAGTCTTAACTGTAAGAGCTCCTCCTTCTTTTGCTTTTAGGAACCACATATTTCTTAGGATCTTATCCTGTCCAATGCCAGAGTATTGAAAAAATTTAAATTGAGTTATGATAATCTGTCAGTTTTTATGACCTGTACAGTAATGAGAAATTTTCCATAATACCCCTTGTCAGAAAAATCAAGGGTGAGTCATTAGCTCCAACTTAACATATAAGGAAGGGTATCTGAGGTGACAAGGTGGGAAAGGGACAAAAGAGAAGTAAGAATCCCTGAGAGCAGCAAAATCCAGTGGAAATAAAACATTTTGTCCTAGAGTATATGATTTGCAGTTTATAATTCCAAAGGGCAGAGCGCTGGGTATATCCCTGGGTGAATCTAAAAGCATGGCTTTTTATCAAAACCTTTCAATAGTTAGTTTTGCTTTAATCCTAGTTTTTGTTTGCCCTGTTTTTAATCCTGTAAATTAGATTTTGCTTATTTTCAAGTAACTCACTTCCAAATTATTGCATTTGCTGCCAAAGTTGTGTTGTTCATTAAATTGTTTGTAATTTTCATTCTTCTTAGCAGTTTTAATAAAAATAAAATTCTTGCCAGATATTTTTGGATGAGAGAAAATACCAGTATTTGGTATGTCTGTGCCCTTCACAATGTTTTTACAGGCATTGGTTTGCAGATCCTAACTGGACTAAACTGCTTTTACCTCCCTCAGATAGATTATGGAAATGCAGGGATTTATACAAAGGTGCTTAAATAGTAAAAACCTGGGTCTTGTGAGAGGTGGAAAATTGTATACCTTTCAAATTGTCATGCTTTGGACTTTGCATTCCTCAAACCAGTGCAAATCACTAAATTATATGTGTTTAACACTAGTTTTTAAGTGCAGTAAGTGTTTTATTTGTATTATCAAAATAACTTCAGTTCCTCAAGTCGTGAAATCATGTATTTTAAAACTGAGTCAATTCCTACCTGTAGTACATTATTTGTTTTGCTTTGTATGGCTGGGCTGATAATTAAGAGATGTCTAGAAAATCAGAGAAAATAAATTACTCCAGTAGCAGTAATCTGGTTGTATTAAATCATCATATAAACAAATTAATAATGATACAGAATCTTATCATTACTTTGGATATGTCATTTGCTGATACATATACAATGCATTTCTTTTTTAGATACCACTGGATGATTATAAAGAGTGAGTAGATGATCATAATCAGAACAATGATAAATCTCACACTAATATCTGCTGCCTTCATTCAAAGGCACCCTGAAGCACTTTGCAGGCTGTTATATATAGGAAAAGAAATTAGGAATAGAAAATTATGCTAAGATTTCATCAATATCTCCTGGTAATAATTACAGGATTTGATCAGATTCATTCATCTCCCATTTGGCTATTAATAGGAATATGACGCTCTCTGAATTCAATCTTTATTCTCTTGAGGGGATTTTCTTTGGTGAGGAAAAACTTCAGAGCCTTTCTCCACTCTATTAATGTGCAAAGTCTTTAAATACCGTCAGAATCATTATCACTTGCAGAAATTGAGTGTTCAAGCTGTGATTATTTTTAAGTGTGTTGTTCAAAGTCAAGCATAATAATCAGTCTTTGGTTTAAAACTTTTTTGAATGATTAGTGTGTCCATAGGAACTAAAGTACGTTAGAAAAGCTTAGCAGAGCCATTTGGTCTCTGAGTCTCTTTGTCTTATTGGTGCATGTGTGGAATAAAAATAATCATTATCCCATTTTTGTTAAGAGTGAAAGAATTACCCAGGTTCTGCTGGTGAAAAGGCAAGTCAACTCTTTCAACTTTTAGTTCAGCACTCCCAGTCCTCAATAGTTTTAGTGCAGGGTAAAATGCATTTGCTACAATGATGACACAAGTAAGTGATGACCAGAAAATAAAACTATTTTTGAAAATAACTCTAACATTTAGATTTTATTGTCATGACAATAAGTGACCATATCACTAAATGTGATTCAAAGTGACCATATCACTAAATGCATAAATAAAATATTAAAATGAGTAAAAAATGATCAGTAAAAAGGGGGAAAATTGTTACGGCTCCTTTTTATTTCCTTAAAAAAAATGAAAGCTGTTGGTGACAGAAACTCTGCCACTCTTTAACATCCTTATTTGGAGCTGAAATATTAGCTGATTTTGTGAGAGAGGAAAGAAGGAAAAAAAAGAGAAATACCAATAGTGTTATTTTTATTGCTCTTAGAAGAATTCTGTGTTTTAAATAGATATATCCAACTTTAAAGTGTTCTTTGAAAGAGTAAAAATCAGCAGAGAAGGCGGTCTCAGAGGAAAACCTCAGGAAGAGTAAACTGATGACCTACATTTATCCTCTGTTACCCTCTTGAAGGGAGTGGGATCCATGGATGCAGTCTTTAGCAGTGACGAAGATTAGGTCTACATACCTGCCTTTGTTATTCACTATTTTCTTTCTCAAATGGAAATTCCTTTAATCTTCCTTCTCTTTTACTGCTTGTCTCCAAACTGATGAAAAGGATGCCTTTGTAAAGGGCATGACGATCTGGGGATGAAAAGCAGTATGCTACAAGCCAGCAGAATGTGCAGGAGCAGCCTGCCAGGGTTCCTGCTCTCCATTTTACTCCCTTTCTGTCAATGCCCTGTAGCAACCTCACCGACAGAGCACCTGGTGTAGCTGTGTCCAGCCAAAGAGGGTTAATGATCTCAGAAACTCAGAGTCACATTACACAAAGGAGGAAGTTCTCTGAAGGGGCAGAACACAGAGATTAAGTAAAAGAGTCACCTGCTAATTGAAAAATTCTACTAATTAAATCTCTTATTACTCTCTTCACCACAGAGAACAGACACTAGTTCCAAACTGTTGTCCGAAAATGTGATGGTTATTTTCTTAACTAATTCAGTTGTGCTTCTTTTTAAAAGAATATTTTGCTTTCCATCTCTTCAGATGGACCAAAAAAAGGATGATGACTGGAGAAGCTACAGGAAAACAGTACTGTCCTACTGGAATTCTCTGAACATTACCACAAATCATGCAGATCCCTGCTGCACGTCCCAGTTATTAGCAATATAATGACCATCATCTTGGAGTCATCCAAGTTAGAGATGAAAAAGACTTTCATTTTCCTGAAATCATTACAAGTTCTCAGTTATATTGTGTGGTTCAGTTAACTTTTCTAGATACTGACTTCATCCTATGATATTTTTGTATAAAGGAATTGATTTTTTAAATCAAAAAGTTCCTTACTTTAGATACCCAATTACGTGGTAGGATGGAGCCAAAGAGAAAGGGAGGGGAGAGGGGAAGAGAGAGAAATAGATGGATTTATTTTGCTTCCTCTTTCTTTCTTTTCTGTCAAAAATTATAGTCTTAACACTGTGTATAGGTTATTTTTTCTATGTGGATAATTGAGCCTTTTGCATGTGTGTTTATATTTTAAAAAAGAGATAAAAACACAAAACAAAACAAAACCGAAAATAAAAAACCAACAAAAAAAAAATATTGCAGCCAAAAAAAACCACAAAGGTAAACCAGCTGAGAGATAAAGTACCTCATTGCTTATTTCATTTTCTATTTGGAAGAAAGAACAGTCAATGCCAGTTGGGTTCATCTCTTGAAATAATAAAGGGAAAATATTGTAACTGCACAGTGATTTGGTCTAAGCATGAAAAATGCACTAGGTTACTTGCTGTAGTTGGAATGAGAAGCTCTAAGACATGACTATAAAATGAATTTTTGTGGTCTTGCAAACTAAAATGGGGTTTGAGCTGCATGCAATTTTTGCAAACCTATTCTTTTGGTGCTTAGATCAAGGAAAATAATTTCATATGCTTCACAATTGCTTTCTTTTTGCATCTCTGTAATTCAGGAGGAAAGACAGTGGGATGTTATCATACAAAGAGCACCTGCCAGTGAGCCAGGTGGTGGTTGGAGACCTTGACCGGCCTGGGTCTGAAGCCAAGGTGTCCGTGGGTCCCGTGCGCTGCCAAGGAGATCGTAAGTCCTCTGGTTTTCTTCCACTTACTCTACCTGGGTAGAAACTCAGTTGGAAAGGGGTAATTTTGGAGACACCCCATAGGAACTTATGGCTGTCTGCTCAAAAGACCTTTTGCTATGAAAGCATGATGTGATTTGAGAAATTTTGTATATGAAAATGCACATATAATGGCGTACCTTTTCATTTAAAATATCAATATTCTTCTTTATTTTATGTTAAATGTGGCAACTTGGATTATTCATATTGCATAATAATGGCTCTCAACATCTGTGCATCTGTTGGGTACTCTTGTTAGTGTCATTATCATTACTATACTTATGGGGTATAAATGGTAGCATGATTGCAAAACTCATCACTGTAATCTCTGATTGTAGGTATATAAAGTTTGACAAGATGGTTTTCAGATGCTTACTGTATCAGGACTAGATGTTTCCATTTAAAGCACTGGGAGTTTTTTGTTGTAGTCTCTGGTTTCCAGGCTGAGTGATGATAAGAGGCGGACATCCTACAATTTGATCATCTAGTGATAGAGTAAATCAGTATCATGTATAAATTTCCACTGCACACCCACTCAAAACTGGAAGGCACTGAGGAAAATTGTAGTCTTCCTTGTCTGTTTTATATTTCAGGGAGTGAAATCCACTACCAAAGGCAGAGCAACTGTTTAAGGCCCTTCTAAACCACAGTTCAAACTCTGTGCAATTGACATACGTTTTATTTGTCTGCTGTGTTTTAAGGCAGTTTTCTTATAATAGGTGCAGTAAGGAAAGGTTGTCTGATTTAATTTGAAACTACTAATATTTGTGTGATCCACAAATAATACAAAACACATCCACAGTAAAGATTACTATAACTGAGCCTGTAAGACTGAGGTGATGCAGAAATATTCACATAATATATTTGTTGCTTGTTATTTATATTGTTTGACCAATCACAGGTCAGTCTGTGTTTATTTGTGTCTCAGCTGTGTTTGTTAAGCCTTTTAGTAACAGGCTCTTACAACTGGTGACAAAAAAATAACAAATATTATTTTTCTTGCACCCATATTCCTCATATCCTGAATCTGAGCACTTCTAGAAATGTTAATCTCTAAAGCCATTTCTAAATATAAGTATAAATGAAACCTCATCTGAGCAGGCAATAGCCTTTATCAGAGTGTGACTGAGTAACACAGCCTTTTGGGAATCTGAAGGGGTGTATTCCTACCATCCTGATTAATTTAATTTTCTTCATGAACTTTACAGATACCATTCATAGTTTTTAAAAAACTATGACTATGAATAAATTTGAATTTCATTCCATGATCATCTATTACTGTCAAAAATCTGGTATAATTTTTCTCACAGGAGATAATTTAGACCCAACTTCTTTGCAAAGCTGCTGTTTTGTATTCCCAGTGCATTTACTAAGCATTCCCCTTTGTATTCTTTCTTGAATGTATACAACAGCTGCTGTTTAACCTTGTGGAAAACAAGATTTCTGCTTCAGAAAAAATACCTATATTTTAAACTGTGCTTTTGTTCCAAATTTGAAGATCCAAAGTACTTATTTTCTGGGAAAGGATTAAAAGCAGCAATAACAAACCAACTGATTTGTATGTGTGTGTGTGTGTGTGTGTGTGTATTACATGCATCAAAACCAACATTTTTAGTACTAAAGATGTTGAGTGTCATCACAGCACAGTTCATGTGCTCAGTTAAATTCAGTTGCATGCGTAGATGAAATTCAGTTATAGTTACGAAGACTGTCTAAGAAATACAGATTTTTGTTTTGCTTGCAAGGGAGGTGGAAAAAGTAACCAGTCGAATAAAAATTTACCTATTTAGTAGAATTTCTCATTGTGGTTGCAACCAATACTGTGACAACTTGTCTTGCCCTGAGAGTTGTCCATACCATGTGTTGTATTAACCCATAGTCCAGTGATATTTTCCAGCACATGAAGCCATATTTTCCCACCAGAATTACAGTATAATATGCCTCACACTTCATAGCTAACTCCATGTAACATCTAGGGACAGTGACATGTCACCTAGGCCAACTCACAGCTGCACCTGAGTACAGGAGTAAAGTACCAGAGAGCTAATGGCCTTTGCAGTCCTATAAAAGAGACAGATGAAAGCTTAATATCTGAGGGCAAAGAGGATTTAAAAAAGCAAAGATATTTGTCATTTCATACAATTCACTTCCTCTCATGCTCATCAAATTCTCAAGAATCCATTAATCAGCAGAGACCACAACAATTAGCTGTTCCCACACTATTGACTGACCAAAGTGAATCTGAAAATCATCCATCTCAGTGCAATTTGTTTTGACACAAACCAAGGAAGATTACAGAATCATAACTATTTTCCTGTTGCAAAAATAACTGTATTCTTCTTTCAGAAATATAGGTTTTATTTTGGTCCCACAAATGACTAGTGCATTTTTCTTTTTGCCCGATTTATTACCCGATTAAGGCTGTTCTTGAATAGTGGCTATTGTTGGAGATAAGGATCAGGAAACTGGTTTATGCACGATTACATATCTTTGTGTTCCAGAAGTATTTTTGATATTTAACTGCACCTCACAAAACACTACTTGCATTCTGAAAAGTAGTCAGCAAAAAGGGCCTTTATCACCCCTCTAAAGATCTGCTTAGGCTGCTATATTCTATCAGAATGATGAAGACTCATCTAGTCACTGTGGCAAAAATCCCATAAATCTGGTCTGGGGCCTGTTTTGCACCTTGGATTAAATATCCAGGATGTCTCTTTCCTATGTGATATTCTAGTATTGAGGAATGCTTTCTTAATACCTAAGGATTTTTCTAAGTGGTGATCTACCAGGGAAGGAAACATCAATTTCATGGAGAAGAGGTAAACAATGAGGATATTAATTTGGTGGGGGTTTTTGATACTGTATTGCAGTGATTCAAAGATCAAGCAACGGTTCTCAGCTGATGTCCAGTCTACACAGATTTAAAGCAAACCTGTCCTTCCTGACCACAGCTGTATGAGTGTTGTACTAACAGAATGATAGTGACAGTTGTCAGCACATTCTCAATATCCTCTTAGCAGAACTGGAATTTAAAGTATTAACAAAGAAAATCAGTTCTTAGTCTCCATAGTAATACTGGATAAGGGAATTACTCTTGTTTTCCCTGAAATGAAAGTATTCTGTGCAGGATCTAGAAAAAAGTGCACAAATTAATAGAACCACATAGAACCACAAATTAATAATTATTCTGCTTCAGCTAACTTTGACACACTGCTTAAAATACCTTTACAGACCTATTCCAGTTTTTCTAATATTTAAGCAATGGGATCTGAACTCCTCAGCTGCCCTGCATTTAACCTTGGCTAACCAGTAGCAGAAGGACCTTGTCCATCTCTTTATGCTATTTCACTGTAATGCAAAGGGGCAACGTGAGCCTTCTCCGTTTGGAGAAGAGTACAAGTATGCTGAGGGAATTTTTCTGTCTAAGCTCAGCCTGAGGTGGTAGATCAAGCTTCAGAAGCAGATCTGGTAATTTCTTTTGAAACCAAACTGAAGAACTTAGTTTGCCATGGTGAGGCTATTGCTACAGAGATTTCATCAATAATCATATTGAATCAAAATTGCTTTTGTGGCTTCTGGCACCTTCTGAAAAATTTCTTTCATTCCCCTTAGGAAAATACTGGTTTTCAC
This sequence comes from Muscicapa striata striata, assembly GCA_030060385.1. Lineage (NCBI taxonomy): Eukaryota > Metazoa > Chordata > Aves > Passeriformes > Muscicapidae > Muscicapa > Muscicapa striata. Next base: position 1,712,345 of record JAREIS010000101.1, read on the forward strand.
AAATCTATATTTGCCACCTCCTAAGAGTATCCTTTACCCAAGGACTTCCAAGGATTTTGATTCGAGTTTGCTCTTTAAAAGCCCAGAGGGAAATAGACTGACTATTCTGCTCTAGATTTGCTTTTCTCCTTGAGTCTATTTTCCTTTTGTCCCATTTCCCCTATAGCAAAGACAGAATTTAAAGGGGAGATGTTTTTTACACAGCTCAGATTTATGTTTTTCCATCTCCTCTGCTGTACAGTTTTTATCCTCCCAGTAAGACTTTGATTTCTGAGCTATGAATCATTTTCTTGTATATTACTTATATTATCTGTAATCTTCAAAATGTGGAGGAGGAAGCAGCTGCATTGACTGTGGTTCTTTCTAAGCTAAGTTTTCATGAAGACCAGTATCAGCAGTGTGCTTGTAGAACCTGCAGAGACAGACAAAAAATATCTTGACAGGTAACAGAAGTTCAGGAACAAATCAAAACTCAGTTCTTCCATCAGTGCATTGATTTTGTTTACTCATGTGTGCATATGACTGTGCATGTGTATTCTCAGGGGAAATATACCTTGAGGGGTTTTTTCAGTGATTTTGATTATGGCTCATTATTACTGTTTCATCACTGATGCTTTGTTTCTTTCATTTATAAATGTCACTGTTGGCTTTACTCCTTTTAGAATGTTCCAGCAGCATTGGCTTATTTATTCAGACAGTGGTATGGCCGTGCACGTTTTTTGTGACTCTGGGTTTGTATTGAAACCACTGTGTAGTTATCTAAACCAGACAGCCACTTCCAGGGTCACTGCTCAGAGGCTGGTTTCCTTGCTAAGGTGTGGGTTTGTATTCCTTAAGTACTTCTTATGCATCGCATGTGCTGGTTGGTGACTCAGAACTGCCACTTGTAATGAAAATAAATTAACTGTTTCATGTGCATGCTAAATCCGTTTTCATTACATTGCAAATTGAGGACTCTTCCAACATCCTGAATTTGTTTTTCAAGGGTACCATCTGAGTTTCAGGGGAAAAAAATAGCATAGCCTTACACTGCACACATTAGACCTATGTCCAAGGACAATTCTCTAGTGGGATATGCAGTGTGTCAACAGACAAATCTGCAGTGTTGTTACTGTTACATACATAGGTAAACTGGAGAGTATTCAGAAAAAAAAAAAAATTAAAAGTACTTGAATTATTGAAAGATTCAGCTGGAATAGTATCCTCTACCAGAAGTAGAAACAATTTACTCCTACTCTATATTAGACAACATTCCAGTTATATAATGACTTGTCTCACAGGTTAATGGAGGCAAAAACTCTATCAAATTAAAATTAACATCAGTGATACCCCCCTAAAAAAAAACAAGACCCAGCCAGAGTGCTTTCAGGAAAGTACCAAAAATTTGTCTTTTGAAACTCCTGAAGCAATGATTCTGCTGGAGGCTTCTGTGATGGTATTACATAGCTGAAATTTAGGCAATTCCCTGTTGAGTTGTTAATTACTTCTGTGCCACTAAGATTAGAAAAACAGTAAAAATCTCTTGATTTTTCTACATTTCCCTTCTTATATTTTTCTTGTATTGCTAGATATATCTACATACATTTTTATACCATTATTATTAATTTCTTGTGATTTTCAAATAAATTCTTGATATGTTCTGTGAGGAAAATACAGATCAAAACTTGATCCATCTAAGAGCTCAAATTTTTTTCACCAGTACCTGTAGGTGCCTTCAGTACATATGAAAACTTGTCTGCTGTATTTCCACATCTGCTTCCACAGCATGTCTTTATGTGCTTCACTGGATTGTAAATTGTGCAATTCAAGGGGAAATACAGATTCATCCACAGAACATCAGGACATTTTGCTCATTGCTTATCACAGCTATTCCAGTGTTACCAGCAAAACAGGAGAAAGAAAAGTGTCCTTTCAATAAAAGCAGCCTACCAACCAAATACTGCCAGGAGTACTATTTCAGACTTGTTTGATTTTTCAGTGGATTACGGTTAGGGTGACAAAACTACAGTTTTCAGATTCGGGTAGGGATCTAAGCTTTAGATAATCAAACTGCTGTGTTTATCCTTCATATGCAATTGCTTTCCTCAGAGACCCAAGAGAAAAAATGACCCACTAGGTCATTTTTCTGCAACTTTTTAAGTAAAAAGAAATCCATTCTCTTGCAGTTGTTTAACATCCAATTTGAATATTGTCATTTCTTATTCTTAAGACTTTCACTTTCCTTCCACCTTTAACCCTATTTCATAAGTCATAATTAAATTTATTGTGAAGTTTAACTAGAATTTATTTCCATCTTCTTACAGAAATATTTTCTCTAGGAAGCAGTGCTTAAATGCCCTCCTGTGGAGTCTTAATGTTCTTAAGACAACTCTTCATTTTCTCACCTCCCAGAAAAAACTTAGACTATGGCTGGTTTTCTCATACTAGTATAGGCTATTTCTGGCCATGTAAATAAAACTTTGCCTGTCCTCAAAATAGGAGCTGGAAAAATCTCCATTGTTCATATGGAATTAGGGCTGTCATGCTGTAACATGCCAGGAAATTTAAAGGTGGATATGGGATAAAGTATCTCCTTCTATTACATGTGTTCTTATATCCTTCCTAAGCAGCAAAGTGCTCCAAGTGCTGGAATTCTGGCCAGTAGCTTTGTCATCCTTTTTAATTGGAACTAGTTCTCAGAAGCTGTATAATTACACTCAAAAGTGATTCACAAAAACTTTTGAATTTAATTTAAAACTTCCTGTTATATACATTTTCAGTGAGATAAGCTCTACCTTAGATGAGACATGGTGAACATTACCCAATTGAGTAGATCTAGTATCTCCAAAATTGCAAGGCAGCTGGAATTGTCTTTGAGTTTAGGTGATGGGAAGTGGTAGTTAGTGTGAGCAGCATTTGACTGTGTATGGTTGAAATTATTTAATTTCCAAAAATATTTTCTTTCTATGTGATAATACTTAAACTTAGCTAAACATTCTAGATGCTTTTCTCCTACTCCTTTGCATTTGTATGGCAGGAGACATTTTGTCTTAGATATTTGGGACAAATAAGTCTCCACAGGACAATTCTGTGAATGCTCTTTCTACATAAAGCTGTTTTGCTTCTTTTTTTTATATCATCTCAAAACCCACAGAAAATTGGTGACATTAATGATTTGTAAGCTCTCAGTGTTTCTATAGTACACGACCTTTACTGAGATTTATTATGTGGCCATAAATTTCTCTTTCAGTTCAAACTTTGGATACATGTGTATCCATAGAATAAGTGCATGCAAAATTACATAGTTTTAACATAGAAACAAATTGACTCATAGGTTATATATGAATATTCTCTATTGCATCCCACTCACTGTCAGGTTTTGTTCTGATTCCTTTCTGAAAGCAAATCCTACCCATGAGAGCTACTTATCTAACAGAGCAGGAAAATATACAGATCACACACAGTTTAACCATTTTCCTATTGGACATGTCTTTTTATGGCTGACTGAAGCAACAGGATGCCTGCAAATAGTGCAAGAGAAAAAAAGAAACAGTAGAATCAAATTTAATTTCAGCAAATTAGAAAAACAATGTCCTGTACAGTTTGTGCCACACGAACATCAGTAACCCAAGGTAAAAACGAAAAAAGGTGGACTTGTTCCCATTAGAATATACCGAGGAGAGATCTTTTGAACCACGAACAATGGCTCTTGATGCAGTTTGAGAGCCTTTTTAAAAATCCTTTTCCAACTTTGCAAAGATCCAGTAGAGCCTGTGTGCTTTATTCAAAAGAGTGAGATCTATGACTCTTTTGCCTAGTACCTGGTAGGGTATGAAAGTATTATAGATTACACTGACACTCAGTGTGTATTTTCATTATGAATGCAATTTACATTGCTGGAGACTTTTCCTTAAGGTCATGAAGGCAGTATGCTCTGAGTATCTATTTTGATGGGAAATGCATTTCAACCTGTTCATCTTTACTATTTACCTTCCTGTAGTTACTTTTTCTGTGCATGATCTGCTTCCTTTCAAAAGGAGAGTCACACCTGTTTCACACGTGTGAATGTAGATACAAAGAATAACACAACTCCACAATTTACATCTCCACCCTTCCCAGATTTATCATGAAATGTAAATCTGACAGCAAATTTAAAGTAGGAATTGACCTTCTTATTATTGAATAATTTTAATTCTCATATGCTTTCAATTCTACCTAAATGTATATCTTGGTATAAACTACAGAAGGCAGTTCATTCAAATATCAATGAACTAATAAATTTTGCTCTTTTTACATATTTGCTGAAGTAATGAAAACATATGGCAATCGATGCCTCTGTTTAATTCTCCAACTGATCATAAAAGAAAAAAATGGTGAAGTTCCATAGGGGAGTTAGTTAAGAGCTTTATGTTTCAGAGATACAGAATTCAAATGCAATTAGGAGCTAATTTTATTCAAATTGTCCTCATCATTATGATTATACTGCAGTTAATTTTATCTTCTTTAAAGCAAAAAAGAAGTATCTGAAGCATTTCATGTAAAGTATTGCCTCTAGATTCCTAGGGAATCTAAGCAAGCATCGTTAGTCTGACACATGGCATACAGCAGCAGTTCATATTAAACTCAAATCCTCTTGAAATTATGCTTTAATTATAATTTCAAGCATTTTACCATCTCTGTGGTTGTAACGCATATTACTATCTTACCTGTAACAAACAAGAAAAGCAATTGTGCAGGATACAAACAAAATCTAAGAATTAAATGATGAGAGAATTCCCACAGTGTATAGAAAAGAAATAAGAATGAGATGTCAGTAAAGCCATAAGGAATTAGAGGAACCTGTGACTAAACTGGGGACTGAGAAGCTGCTGGAATCCCATCTCTTGCATGTACAAATTTGCAGCCACCTTTAAATTTCACCCCATAAGTCTGAGTTTTCTTAGAAATGAGGTATAATAGGGGAGGAATTCTCTATATTTTACTTTTTTAGGTTGAACTCTTTCTCACTTTAATACTTTTGGCCTGTGCATTCCTGCAGCACTGACTGACATTTAAAGAGCAGAAAGAACAGAAAAAGGCAGAGCATGATTAAAGGTGAGGTAGAGTGAGGTCAGTGTCGTTCATCCTTATGTGTAAGTTATGCAAATTCAGTCTCATTTAGACATAGATAAGTGATTGGCAGCAGGATGGAGGATAGCCATTTATAACCTCACAGCGCCCAATATCTGACACACAACACAAACTTAAAATGTTCAATCACCAAGATGGAAAAACTAATAAGAAGAAGTAGAGACCTTTGGTGCTCATTAAACTTGCATCACTGATCTCCATGCTAGGGAGCCAAGCTAATTCTAATGATATCTAAATATAAGCATTTATAATCGTTGAATTTTTTCTATCCAATGATAGAATAGAAAGGCAAGTCAGGTATGTATTCCACAATTACAGCTGCTATTCATAATGATTTCTCATCCCACAGGCTACTCTCCCCATCCCATTCAGTTCAAAACCTTCCCATAATCAAGTCCTCTTATATGCCTATATACATTATTATACACATGCTTTCCAAAATTTTTGAGTGAACATTATCTGATTCTCCTCCCCCTCAGTGAAGCAGGTCATTCTAGATTTTCATGTAGAGCTATGATGCAGTTCCCAAAGGAACGACCTATTAACACAGGGTTGCAAAGTTGTGCATTTTTGTCAAGTGAAGAAGTCTGAACTGTTAAAAGGGAGTATAGTAATAGTTTAAGAGAAGTGGACTACATATATTAAAAATTAACCTCCTATTTCTTTTCTCTGATCTATTTTTTAATATTTTTTCTGACTTTGTCTTCTATGGAAAACTTGCAAATGTGGGAGGGAAAGAACTAGAACACTGTAAGAGAAATATGAAGTACTGCCTACTTACTCCATTTTCCAATGATAATGCTATGGATAACTTTCACTGTTAAATTTCTGAGTTTGACTATGCTGCAGCCAGTGAAGTGCCATAGATTAGATACTTACAGAGCAGATTTCAGAGGAAAGTTTGCAATTCTCCTTCATTCCTCCACTTTTCTGTGCTTAAAACTTACCTTTTGTGAGGTGCCAACTTGGTTCTTCAGGGCAAACAAAGAAGAAACTCGAAAAGGCTGATAATTTTAGTCAAGGCTTTAATTTTGAGTCAGCTCAGATAGAATTTAAAGGAGATGAGGGGGAAATCCTGTGCCTTACAAATTAGTATCTTTTTTGTCATTAAAGAAATTCAGAGCAGTTCTATCCATTTCCTGTTACGAGCATACAGTAATCTGTCCTTCAAAGGTATTAGCTAAACTTGCAGAATCATAAAGCTTTCAACTTCACAATATTAAGCAGCAAATTCTAACATTTTATATGCCTGTATTTCAATTCTCATTTGCGAAGAATAATCTCCACATTTCATTTGGACTAATACAAAAGAGCAATATTTTTCATAAGAACTGCTTTCAAAGAAGCAGTTATGGAAAGAGAGCTAGTAGAGATTTATGGTTTTAAAAGTTTCTTTTCAGCCTGTTCTTTAGCTAATCAATTTCCAGCATGACCACTGTATCTATATTTTGTTATTTATCCTTGGTTTCATGAACTCCTGCTGATGGAAAACTTTTGCCTTGTCACTCCAAATAGATCTGCTTTTGAAAACTGAGGAGCTAAATCAATGTAAATCAATTATTACACACAGAACATATTTAATGTATCTGTGTTCAAGTAACTTCCGTTATAATTTCTTTTAGATTAGCTATGACAAGGTTAAATTTGAAAGAATTTAATGTTATGAATTGTGCTTTTGTCTTTGTATTTCAGATTGAGGCAGAAGTAAATTTCATCCACAGCTGGCAGGATATCTTCCAGAAAAGTTAAGATGTTCCCAAAAATGTAGAAAAGGGATTTTTCCAGGAAATAATTTAATTTCCCATCCCAAAAGAAGAGCAAATTTTCCTGAATTCTTGCCATGTAAACTCTGAAAATATAAGAACTCGTTTGAAACAGAGAACATTGGATATCAAGTTTTCACCAATGGGAGGACATCATTGTGACTTTGACTTTCAATATTTTACAAAAGAGTCTTTTTCATCGCTGTTTAAGTATATTTCATAAATGAAGTTTTGAAGTAAATGCCTGTTTAAAATGTCCAAATCAGAGTAAAATTTTAAAACCAATTGTCTCAGTGTAGTTACATTTCATTGACTGTTTTAAGAAACTTTCCATTTTCTGCAAAACTCTCAAAAGCTTCAGTTTTCTAAAAAATGGCAAGGTCTTGCTAGAAAACTAAACTAAATTTAATATTTTCATCATGAGAGAAACACTACTTCCTTCCTTCCTATAAATGCAAAATAACTCCCAATGCTGAGATACTTTGGAGATTTCACTTCTGTAAAAAAAACTAGTAAACATTTCTGAAGAATCCTCAGTCCTGCTTCAATCATAATGTGATTAACTGATATTTTACCTCTCCTTATTCTGAAGTTGTCTCTCTATATCACCATGTAGAGAGAGCTTTTCCCTATTCTCTGTTTCAGATGGCTAATCTGATTGTTCTCCATAATATCATGAGGCAATTTTGGGATCCCATAAGGACAATGAGTCATTAAATAAAAATGTTTTTATCATACAGCTCTTTGCAGCCATCCCAGCCTCAGAAAATCTGTAGTAGTGTAGGGCAAGATACAGGCAAATAAAATTAAGATGCTTAAAGCAATAGCCAGTTTTTGAGAAAACAGCAAAACAGCATCTGAAGCTGTAAATTCAACATATATGTCATTGTTATCAGATCAATAACAATTTCCCATGGCAACACAAAAGGAAAGGTGTTTGGTTGATTTTTTGCTGAATCCATGGGCTGTTGGAATCCCTAAATAACAAAAATGTGTAGGCTTTCATTATTGCAGTTCTTTATCTTTTTTAGCCCTTAATTAATAACTTTATTTCACATTGTAATGAAAATATTTTCTGCAATGAGGATGGGAGATAAGCAGTTCCCTCAGACTCTCCTTACACTTCACATGCTTTAATCCTCACATGCTTGTTAAATATATGATACCTTATTAACCAGGAAAAGGGCAGAGATCACAGGCTGACTGTTTTAATGAGTCAAGATCTGTAAGTCAGGCCTTTCTCCTGGTTTTTACAGGACAATCCTGCTAATAGCTGACAAGTACTGATGCAGTAGTTCAACCAACACCTGGATGATACCTTTCCACATGTGGCTCTCTTTAGCTGCTACTAACCACACAGACAAGCAGCTGACTGATTCGTTTGTGTCTGCCTAGCTATCAAAAATCTATAGTGTTCTGAGGAAGGGAATACAAATAGCAAAAAAAATTGCCTCAGTTCCTTCCTGATCTTTGGAGGCATAGAAGCTGGTGGACATCCTAACAAATCAGAGACCCAAGGTTATACATCAGGAGCTGCCTTGTCTATCTTCATCAATTCACCTGGAATCGCTTCCAAAAACTTGTCAAAATCATGAAAATCTCGAAAATCCCTAGGTAATTACTAGCCCAAGTAATTTAGTACTCTCCACTCACATCCAAAAATACATGAGCAAAAACACAAACCAAGAAAGATCTTTAACCAATAGGAAATTGCATATATGTGTGGTGACTTATCAGGACAAAACAAGATAGAGTTCTGCCTCCAAAAAATACATTTGATGTTGAAAGAAAATGTGACATGTAAGACTGTCAAACTTAATTTATACCAGCCTTATTCTATGCAGTACCATGCATGAAAATAAGGAAATTACTCCATGATTTTCCACACAATTTATTTTCCTTTGTGATTTCAGTGTGTAAGAACCAAAATTATTCTTGAATAATATTCAAATGTTCCTAAAGTGCACCTACAAATTTTAGTTTTCTGGGCTCCAGGGATTCTGAATTCTGCAGACTGTATTAAACATGCATCATAGGAAGAATTATTAGACTTGACCTTTTCCCTGAGATCTTTGGAGAAATGGTGGGTTGTGCTGTACATTTCTCTCTCCACCTTCTTACCTGTCCCCTCTTTCCTAGTTGTACTCACACCCTTGAAGAGACTTAGGCAAGTAAACATCACCACTTATCACAAAAAGCAAGCCAGGGCCCTCCACATCTCCTCCCTCTTATTTACACATGAAGATTCAGTAGTTCATAGCAACTGAGCTATGATCAAGGAAATTAAATTCATTAGTAAAACAAGAAACATTCCAGACGTGCACAGCACAGCTTGAAGTACTCAGCTGAGGAACTAATTAAAGACAGATAGCTGAGTGGGTAATGAATAAACAGACATTATTGTGGGTAGAAATAGCTAGCACAAATATGTGTATCCCCTGTTATATTTGATGGGAAAGTAAATTATCACATATACTGAAGCAAATTGAACAGTAAGAGCTCTCCTGAAGCTTTTAAGTGCAGCCCATCCTTAAAGATGGGAAGCAGGCAGTGGGATCAGCAAATGGAGTCCCTGCAATGGTGCTTTTGTAGATCCCAGCCCTCCACCACATAAGTCTGTTCTGCCTGCAGCCCCCACACAGTAAAAGCAGGCCAACACTTGCCTAGTCCATCATACACTCCCTGAACAGGAGCAGAGACCCGTTTGACCCTCTGAACAAGAGGCTTTAAATTATTTTTTCTTTCTGCAGCCCGTTCCTTTACCCATCACTTCTGTGTCCCCAGCCAAGTGATCCTTCTGTGGGCACTCACCAGTGCAGCACTCATGGTATTTCATGTACTGGAGGCAGGGAGTGCCCAGATAGGATAACCAACGAGGTTGTAGGAAACACTTGCCCATTAATGTCGAGTAGTGTAAGCAGCTGGGGGTGGCACTGCAGACGTTTGACTTCACCATTGGAGGAGGATCAGATTGTTTCTGCAAGGAGCAGATGCAAATGGCAGGGCTGCCTGTAGCTGTTAAAAGACTTCATGTTGTCTTTTTTTATCAGATTTGCAGACTATGATATGCTGCAGACTAGCCATTTCCAGAGGATGTTTTTGCACAGCAGTCTGTCAATGAGCAGAAAAATCACTTTTCATTACATGAAGGAAGCCAAAAGACATATGAGCTTTAAAAACACAGATAGAGAAGAACTCCTAGGAGAATGGAAATAGCTATTTACTAGATGAAAAACAATATTAAGCACAAGTAAAGTTCGCCAATGTTTATTACCAAACTGAAAGTTGAATGCACATTTTGAATGCATCAGTGTGATAATAAATCCTACCATCCTAGCCATTGGTGGTACAGATTGCTAAACATTTTAATGACATCTGATCTTCTATCAGAATATAGTGTGGTTTATACAGGAAATACAGCTTGCACATTCTTGATTTTCACACATGAGGTCATGGAGGAGAGTCAGTTATAAAGTTTAGCCTACCTAAGTCTGTATTTCTGTACTTACAGGTATTCATACTTTGTATTTTCCTTGGAGTGCTAAAGCCCTTTTGAAATTTATAAGGGGCAGAGAGATGGAGGGATCCAGTCAGTAGGAGTTCAGACAGCTGGCTGCAATAATAACCAACTTCTTGGCTTAGAGGCACCACTGAATTCCCTGTAGCTACTGTCCTTCAAGCTGCTGGAAGCCTTCTGCAGTGAACTTCACAATTTCCATGGCTGCAGGAAACTAAAAAAAAGCAAGATATTCTGTTATTCTGTTTGGTGCTTGGATCTATTCTGGTCCTTTTACCCAAGGCATTTATCCCAGATTGTCCCAGATCATGAGCTGGTAGCCTAGGCTTTGTCTAGTTCCATAAAATGGAAGAAATCTATCACACTTCCAGAAAGCATCATATAAATAACTTGACAATTGATCACGTGTGCTCCTGCTGGCTTGTGTGTTCCAGTTTAGTTTGTTTCATTTAAGAATACTGAGTGGTGGATGGAAACAAAATCAGTCTTTTTTCCTCTGCTGCCAGTAAATAAGTATTCTTACTCCTTCTACCTCTGCATTTATGAAAGATAGGCATATGTAGCCCAAATATTCAGCATTAAGCTTATTTGGATAAGTTTAAACAGAAGTTATTTCAAACTCCCTTACACAAATTAAGACTACTAGGCATAAATTTAGACTTGTTATTGTAATATATAACGGTTGACGTGTTTTTGTGTTCTTAACCACATTATAGCAACTTTTGTCATATTTTTAAAAATCAGTTAAATGCATTTTGCCTTGCTCACATTTATAGTATTTTAGCTCTCTTCCTACTCCAAAAATGGTTGAGAGAAATCATTTGCTCAAGGCTGTTTGGTTCAAAACACTGTAGCATCAAAAGCTGCTGCCAGCTGTAACACCTGATGAATTAGTAATTCCTGGAGTACTGCGTTGCAATTTTTTTTAAAGTACTTAAAATAATATACATCTAGGAAACAATGTACCTGTAATAAAAAGTCAACATTTATGGACACCTGACTGAGCCAGATTTTTGCATGTGCAACACTGAAAGGTTAACACTCACCTCAGGCTTAGCTGAATCCCTGTGGTGAGGGTCCACAGTAAAAGCATTCACTCTCAAAAAGACTCATGTCTCTATACCTTTGACATAGAAAATGCAGGAAAAAAGACATTTTGCAAGCATAACATGGAAGGATTCTAGGCCTTACAGGAAGGATAAGCTCTTTTGAAATCTAACATATATATTTAATATTTTCATCTTTGTTGATTTTTTCACCCACAAAGAGACTTCTTTGGCCTCTTAGAGCTGTTTTTGGGGGTTTTGGTGGTGGTGGTGGTGTTATTGTTTGATTTTGTTTGTTTGTTGGGAGTTTATATTTTCTATATTCTGAATTCATTTTCCCATCTCCTTCTCCCAGAGTTAATATCTCCCAGAGATACTCATACACTGCTGGAAGCAGAGTGAGGGCAGAAAGAAAACAGCTTCATGGGTTCAAAAGCACATTCATATCAGTGTGCCAGGGCTTGTCTGGCTCTCTGCCGTGCCCAGAAGGTGAGGAGTTGCCTTTAGAACTCTCCTGTTTTCAGCAGGAAAGGCAAACTCTCGCCATTCCATTTCCTCATCAAATTGACTTTCAGTTCATCAAGCATCAGAGATGAGCTGTTTGGAGACAGCTCTATCAGCCCTGCTGCACACAGGACTTTGGGAATCAAAATTCCTTTCTTCAACTATGGATGCTCAACAATATGTCTTAAATACAAACTTATTCTAGAAGTTTTTGGAATTCAAATTTGAGTGGAAATTAAAGTCATTCATTGTCATGATTCTACTTCACTATTGTTTGGGACTGGGGAATAAATGAAAAAAAAAAATTAGATGAATGTAAATTTTCAGGTTTTATTTTAACAGGGAAAAAATTAAAATGCTAAAAGCAGTTCTGTTTCTACTCTGAAAGTGCTTCCAGGGTAGTATATGAGCTTTATTATACACTGTGCCAAGTGTAGATTAAAAAGTATTTTTATTTCTTCCCCACATAAAAGCTCCCTGAAACATACCAGAGTCTCAAGTTCAATATGAATTGTAAAAAAGAAATGTGCAGCATATTCACCGTAATACATCCCATGAGATTTCTAGACTGTTAGCAGTATAATAGCTCTAGTTCTGTATTTTTGAGTTGTACTTTTGATCCCTAGGTACTCTGAAGCTATTTTTTTAAACACAAACTACTTGCTACTGACTTACAGTGCTGTAGAATACAGTGTTCAGCAGCGTATGAAAAACTAACCCAAATGAGTTTCATGAAGTTACTAGGGCAGTTTAGGAAGATAGGTTGCAATTGCCCAGATTTTTGGCTTTACAACAGATGGACATGGCTATTTCTGAAAACACCTTTTAGTTTTCAGTTTCCTTAAAAAAGATATTTGCAAAAATATTTCTTCACAGAATAATATAGTTTTGCATGGGAAGTCCTTGTCACAGGACCCTACAAATTTTGCATCCTTCATAAAGGAACTGACAAATTTAAGGAGGAATATAATACACAGAATTATTAAATATATTTATGTCTCTGTATCACAGAAGGTGTGTGTGAGGTACAGATTCGTGAGTGTTCAGAAAATATTGACAGGAAGTATTAATATCCGCTTCTCCTGGCATTGTATTCTTCCCTATCCATTCACAGTTATCTTGGGCAGAAGACAGCTGGATGGACCTTCAATGTGACATTATCTTCTTAATTTTACAGCTAAATTCTTGCAGAAGAGGTCAGCCCAGATCAAGTACCTCAAAGCTAATAATATTGGAACCAATACAGCAGAGCAATTAATGGCCATTTTAAACATTAAGCAAATGTTTAAATGCCATAATCTAAACTAGAATAGCATGATTTAGTGAAGTGATAGTAATAATATTTTTCTAATAATTTTTTCTGTAAAGTAACAGTACCATATAAATTATAAAAATATAGTCCTTGTCATGTGTGCCAATAATGTTTCTTAGGCTCATTTAATTATATTCTTAATAGATGTGAAAGTAAAATCCTTGCAAAGGGACAATATTTTTAATATCGCTCCAAATGAAATGATATTTTCAGCTCATATTATTTCTGTGACATGAGCTAGCTCATGATGTTCACCACTATTTTATTTTTTAAAAGAAAATAAATCAATCTCTTTGTTTCAGTTTTTAGTGGCCTATCAGAAACAGAGCAATAGTTTAAATGAACAATTTAATTTGTAGTCTCACAATGAATATTTGATCTAAATTAAGTACCGGGTTACCTATCCCTGCTGCTCCTGCTGACAAAGCTAATTTTCTTTTTCAATTCAAATTCAGTGACAGGCAGCTGCATTAATTCCAGACAAAGGAAAGCCCACATTTTATTTGTGTAGTTTAGAAGATTTATACTTTGAAACATCACACGACAACATTTAACTATTCATTTCAATTAGTAGAAATAAATAACATTCAAGAAAATCAATGTATTTAAAATATATTTTGCTTATGATTAATGCACCAATAAGGAGATGGCATAACTGAAGAGTGAACTTAGTGCATACACAGCCATCATTAACTGTTCCTGCTGGGACTTTGAGGATTTTGTCTTCTTCTAGGGATGAGACAAGGGTCATTACTAAATGGCCAGTTAAATCTGTTGTTTGAGTCAAATCATGACCAGAAACTCCATGGTCCTAGAAAGTTTTTTTTTCATAATGCTAAGAATAGTACTTGGAATTCAACTTTCTGAATTACTAATGCTCCTAAGTAATTTTTAGGAACCTTTTGAACATTGACGTCCCTTGGGAGAGTGTGGCAGTGCATTGCCACTCATTGCATTCTAAGTAAAACAAATAGATATTTTGGTCAGTTATGATTATGCTGCATGAAATACAATGCTATGATATAGGATGTGTAGCTCCCTCAGTTGCCTCATCAGTGCAGCTGTGGTGTGAAAGTAAGGAAGATGCACCTTAAGTGTATCTATTTTCCCCTGAAGACAATCTAAACACATGCACCTAGATTTCCATATTCAGTGGGTCATGTGTGCAATTGAGGGAGAGACTCTTTCCTTGGATCCTGGGGGTTTTGGGGGAGGAAATTTCTATATTCAGGGCAGCCATTTAAAAGGGAGAATTCTGATGTGTAGTAATATGGATCATCATATTGTTGTAGTTAATTTTATATATTTTTTCTGTTCCTTTGTTTTGTACTAAGATGGTGTGGAAGTTCCTTTCCTCTTTTCTTTCTGTCTTTAAGACCTCACTGCTAAAATAGCTGAGACACGACTGTGCAATAGAGAGCTGGTTGGCCACTGACACTGTAGAGTACATGTCCTGATTACAAAAATTAAGAGTAGATAATAGAAGCAGCATAAGAATGATAAGAACTGAATGAATATTCTTTTTCACAAAGTAGAAATGCATTGTTGTCTTGGGTGAGTGCTGGTGGCTGATGACTTAGAGATTCTGGGGTCTTTTTAAGGATATGCCATGGCTAGGGACAAGGGACTTCTCTCCACAGTATTGAATTAGTTCTTATATATGTTGCACCCAGAGTTCCTCACCAAAGCCTTTGGATTAAGTAGTGAATTAGCACTTGAATGAGATGAATCAAAACCTCCTAGATATCGAGCTTTGGACAATTTGCACTTTGTTTAGCTCATGTTAATAATAAAATAGGCATAATCAGATAATGAAATTCAAAATTGGAACTTGGAATAAAATTTTAATCCTAATAGATCAAAATCCAGATTGTGAAACTTGATGTTATTAAAGCTGTTAGCATGTTTAAATGTTATTTTTTTTACTTGTACACTCAACTACCACCCTCGGCAATAAACAATTTTATATTCTTGTCATCCTAATTTAAAACCATATGTAGCAAAGAATGACCACAAATTCTAATTTTAGTTTGTGAAAGTTTATCGCTCCCATAATGAAAGAAAATAGCAGCACCTTCCTCATCAAAGGATCTGGGAAAAATAAGTTTGGGAAATATCAGTAAGTTGTTATGTGAGTTTATGAACATTAAATATGGTTTGGAACCCATTTAACATATTGCAGACAACCTCATAGGTAGGAAGTGATATATTTGTTGCTGGCTCAGACATGCAGAGAAGAAACATATCAGTTTGAGCCACCTGGAGAAAGCAAGGCTTATCATTTCTTCAGACATCCTCACTGCCCACTTCCCATTCCACCACGGTATAGCTTGCTTATAATTTTGAGAGCCAGAACTAAAAGTCCATGGAAACCTTGCTGGTTGTCAGATATGAGGAGAGTATGTAAAGACAGTCCAGTGGGGAGTTCAAAATAAAAGCCACTATATCAAAATTAAGTATTTCCAGTTTCTACATAATACTGCAAGCAAAATTAGGAAATGGTATTCCCCAAGGAAAATACAAGAAAGTAAGTTCAGGTGCTGGTACACTTGAAAAGAATTTCTGTCTATCCAGCTCAGTGCTATCAGGGATACTTTGAGGCTGTGTTCAACCCATCTTTTCATCCTTTATTTTTCATCTGGAGGAGAATTCTGATGTCTGGATCACAAACACATTTGAAAGTATTTGTAGAGTGGACTTATTTTGGGTAATAATATTTTGCATCTTTCTTCATGATTTGTCATGATTTCCAAAGTCAAGAATTGCACATCAATGCCAATTAGACACAAGTCAAAGACTACTTAAACAAACTCTTAGAAATATACCACTGACATATTCATGTAATGTATTTCTGGGTAAAAAAAGTAATCAGTTACTATTAAGAAAGAGAGAATAGAGCACAGGCAAAGCCTAAAAAAACATTTTATGTATTTAAATATCCGATTCCCATAAAATGTGACACTGAGTTGAGTTCTCACTATTTGTAAAATTTGTGAATTTGAAACGTTGCACTTGGCAGATTTTTTTTAGGAAATCTATAGAAGATCTTATTTGTAAGTTTTTATGTGGGAAATCCAAGAAATTCTTACTCTGCATCTGAGAAGAACAAGTAACAGGAGAGGAGGAAAGTCTTTATTGTATTCAAACCCGGTTTGAGAAGCCTCTCAGTGGTTTAACTCTTTCAGCTCTAAGAACCACACAATAAGTTAGAAAACTGAGGAAGGGAAAGAGCAGTAGGCAGAACACAGGCTCCCTCCTTACAACATTTTTCTTAGATGTGTGAACTAGCACCCTTCCTTAAAAAAGTACTAGAAGAGTTTTAGATGTAATTGATCAAAGCACAAACTATGTAAGGATTCATCCTTATATTCAGAATTAGTAGGCTTAATTAATGTTTATGTGAGGGTAACTTTTTTCTGAAACCTTGATGATTGCAGTGGACCAAGGCGTTAATATTACTTTAAAAGCAGCAATTCAAACTGCACATTCTAGTGCTGCTCTAAAGCATTTATTAACTGCTGATATAACTATTACAATACCAAATACCAAATAAATACCAATTCCACAGCTTTAGTAGCAAAAATTTCTGATAGAAGACCCCATGTACTCCCAAACTGTGAGCTGACTTTCATTTGCTGGACTCTTCTCAGTATCACAGCTTCAGATCACACTGCTTCAAAGTGCTCAGTTATTTTAATGAGGCTCAAATTTCCTACATGAAGTGTATCATTTAGTTCTGTGTGCAACTCAAAGCTTTTTTGGCAAGGCATTAGACAGTTATATATTTCAACAGCTATAGCTTTTCTGCTTATTCTAGAGAACATTTAAAATTGCATGTCTAGTAACACCATAAATTCAATTTCAAGTTAAGTTTTACAGTAAAATGATTTAGAATAAATATACATTTTATAGCTCTACAAACTAATGATCATTCACCATATTCACAATCTACTTTTAATTTTATAACCAAATGTTTTGCTCTCTAGAATATTTAAAGGGGTTTTTTTTGTTCTGAGAAAAATAATGAGACAGATTATCTGTCTCTGTTGTGGGAGTAACCTAAAGAGTAGTCCACTGCTGTCTACAATATCCTTACCAACATAAATAGTGCAGAGTTGTGATCTACTGGTCAATCCCTACATTGTGTATTCAGAACTGCCCCTATTCACTCTGTCTCTAAAACATTCTTGGATAGAAATGTGAATGTGTTTCAGGCTACATTTGCACTACTGATATGGCTTCCACTTCTCCTTGCTATGAAAATTTATCATTTTCAGAGCATTTTGGGGTTATACTCCCAGGACAACAGATTGAAATGTTTGCCCTAAATTTCAGTTTCCTTCATTTGTGAACACAAGTAGCTTTCTAGAACTATACAGTATACATATTATATTTTCCCTTCTTACACCATGTTCATTGCAGATCTTCTCCACCGTAGGGAGGTCCCATCTTCATCTTCTTTCTTTTCTTTCTGCAGCTAAAAGTAGCAGTTTTCATTTCTAAATCACACTAACATATGTGATGCTTGCTGCATAGGTGCCGAAGCATTTGTGTCCTGCCGAAGCATTTGTATCCTGCCAAAGCACTAAGAATGGAAACAATGGCAAGCAATGAAAGTGTCAACTAAATAAATTAGAATCTTGTGAAATTTTTATGAGTGACAGTGAAAATATAATTGGAAAACAGGTGAAATGCATCAGTTTGCTATCAGCTGAATTTCTATGTTCTTCCTTACTCCCTTAATGCAAAGGAGGAAATATACCTTTATTTCTCAAGTTTGGATTTGAGCTGACTGTTGGGAAAGAAACCCACATTTTTCTACTCTTATGTACTTCAGCTGAATATATTTGATATTGAAATTCTCAAGAAAATCAACTCCATACTGGTATTTCATGAAGTCATTTTTGGGAGAGCAGACAGGGAAGTACTTGAATTTTTGCTCAAACACTGTTCAAATGGGCAAGTCCAAATTATATTCTAATTCAACTTGTAAATCACATAACCTGAAACACAAGGAGTAAATGCCTGTGAACATTATGCAGCTGAAGTATAGCAAGAGTAAAAATTTTTTAAAAATGTATATAATCCCAAAACATTCTTCATTTCATAGTGTTCATGTAACGTGGAATGCAAGGGAGTTTTGAGCACTATCCTAAAAAGTTAAGTGAACTTTTCTGCAATATAAAACTGGATGAAATCAGGACTATCTCAGGTAAACATTACCCTTCCATTGAGAACTATGATCTTGTAAATTTTTCCCAATATATGAAATTTAATTTTTCTTGTCATAATAGGGTCTTAGTTTTGGGCTAAGATTGGAGGGAAAGGCATAGGACAGAAGTATTAGAAGGAAGATCATAGGAGTCTGCATTGTTTTCCCACTGCTCCCTCTGAAGCTGGCAAGTGAGCCTGACAGCAGTGGAAATGAAGGAGATTTAACTGGAGTTTTGGAAGAACATCATGGGGAGATGTGAGTAGCAATCCCTGGAGCTGCTTTCATTTATGATACTGCATGGAAAACCCATCTATTCATCCAGTATTCAAGACACACAAGAGGTTATTCAGCCCTGCTTACCATACCTACTTTCCCCATCAAAGGGCACATCTAAGAATCTGAACAAATTTACTAGTTCATTGCTGAAATATTGCAAAAACTATATCTGTTTTTATTTTTATTTTTACTATTTTTGTATTTATATCTGTTATTATTTTTATTTTTATTACTGTGATTATAACTAGGAGTAAGTAAATAATAACAAAGAATTCTAGGAAGTTTGTTTCATAGGATTAGTCTACTAAAGCAATGGCTAGTCATAGCTCATCACTTCCTGCATTGCATTTGATTTAATATTTTTATAATCTTATCATGTATTCTTTTGAAGCAGTCTGGGCAACACAAAGGGATTTGTACAGTCCTTTGGGTAGTATATAGGAAAAGTTAATTTAGTGATTTCTACAGCCTTTGTCAGTTTTCTTTTTCAATTATTTTTGAAGATAATTGTGAACTCTGCACAAAGCAATCATGTAGGGCTATTTCCAAATTTGTGAAAGTATATATTCAATGCCAGTTATGAATTTATACCAAGTAGAAACAGCTGCTCTAATAAGGACATTCTAATTGGTTTTCATGGCATTAAGCAGTATATTAGCTAGAGGTTTACAGTTTCTTTGTGTGCCATATTTGCTGGTGACAGTTTCATAACAGCATGTACAAATGTACCTTATAACAGTTTCAGTGTACAGGAAGTATTAAATTACATTTGGGATAGCCATCAGCTTTAGGAAAAGCTTCTAAAAGTTCCCAGAGGACAAAGATCTGATCATGTAGCAATGCAGTACCTACAGCTGTTAAATGAAACTGTTCTCTCTGTATTTGTTGCTACATACACATGGAATAAACATTTAATTTGGCATTCAATTTGGTACATTGCTGTTTTGTAATTACAGGTGTTTATAATGCTCCATGGGATTCTGGGATTTTAAGGTTCCTTTCACTGCTTTCTAGTTTCTGAGTATGAGTCTCAGTTTAAAAAAAAAAAAAAAAAAATTGAATGCAATCATTAAAGATAGAATCGTTTTCTTTTTCATCTTTTTTTTCCCCTTTTTTCAAATTGGGGTTTGGCTTTTTGTGGGGAGAGGCAGTTGAGGGAAGCTAAAATTTCTACATAATTCTGTGCCTTCAGAAGCTGATTTTTTTATACAATCAAAAGACTAATGATCAGATGCCCAGAGCCAGACAAAGTAAAAGTTTAGACTTTCTGCACAGGGAAACTAAAACGGATAATCTCCTTCAAACAAGGCAGAAATGATCACACATTTGTCAGAAACTCTCTGCCCTAGTTACTGTGCAGCAGGACTACATGCACATCACTTCAGACAATAAGAAGTTCTAGCCTGCACTGATTGGACTCAATAGCACTACTTTATACTGATCAGAGGGCAAGAGATTGAGAGCAAAAAAATATGCTTTTAAATACAATCATTTGTGAAGCACGTGCATTCCTTTCCTCATACTTGATCTCAAGAGACTGATAAAAGTTCTCTTTCTACTTTCCTCATCTTTTACCACTCATTTTCATCCATTCTCTTCCTTTCCCTGTTTGACAAAAAAGGATCCCCACATGAAGTTTCCAGCACAGGTTCATTAATCCAGCTGTCCTGGTGTCCCTCAGTGCTGTGCCTCAGTATACACTTCCCAGGTGTTAGTGTGTTTCCTGCACGCTGTTCTCCTGGCTGCCAGTGAAGCAGGCATTGATTCAAGCCAGCTCACACTTGCATCGCTTTGTCTCCCTTTCATCCTTTTCTGAATAGTGGCATTGAGCTCCTCACAGCAGAGTCAGAAAGGAAGAGAATGAAGATGAGATTTTAGAAACCTGTAAGGCTTGCCCAGTATTTTTCACAGGGGATGACAAACCTTTCTCATTAGGCATGAGATCAAAATGGAGCCTGACAGCTTTCTCAGAGAATTAATAGGAGTTTCAGCATTGTGTGTTGAGTCTGATCATGAACCATGACTGTTGCCAGATCCCATGTTCTAAGTATGTTTAGTAATGTGAGTCAAGTAAATACAGGACTGTTCTCTCTGCATTTGTCCCCGGCTCATTTGTCAGGATTTTTTCTGTGTTACTGAGGCAGTTCAGTGCTGCATCTTTCTCTGAGAGATATTTTCTGCTTAAAAACAATTAAAAACAATTCTGATTGGAAAACTGATTATGGAAGGATGTCGTCTTTCACTCAGGAGATTTGTTTACTCAGGACCACCTGCTAATGTGAATGCTGGAATGCCGTCTGCTCTCTTTCCTGCTGGCTGGGTCCAAGAGCACCTATACTCCAGCGAGGGTAGGAGCTGGGCTCTTTAACGACTCATCAATCATGGACAGGCTGCTGACTAATTTCCATTATAGTGTCCATCTGTGTGCCCCATTCTGTGGGGACAAAAAGTCACTCTGTAATTATGGATAAGCCTCTAATTATACCTGAGCAACTTCATGAATAGAAATAAGGACACAGAGATCAAACTTTGATAAGTGTTTAGACATCCGCAGGCTTCACAGCTGGTTACAGAATTTGAACCAGAGAAAAGTACCTATGTTTCCCTGGGCCACAGTATAGGACTTGTAAAGAAATAAAGGAAAGGGTTTTGTCTTCCTTTAGCAAGACAGAATGCCTTATTTTGAAACTCAGTATTAAGTTTGGAAGCACACTCCAAAGAAAAATGTGAAAGAATAAATGAGCAGGTATGTATAGTCGTAGGGTAAATTAAATTCCTGAAGAATCCTATAGAAACAGTGTATTAAATGATTTTGAGAAATTGAAACACTGATGGCATACAGATCTCAGAAAAACATTTAGGATTTCCACTTTATTTCCTTTCTTCTTGTCATTTTTTGTCAAAATGTGCTGGGGAACTGAAGGTCTTGAAACCTTGTATGATCACATAATCTAGAGTCTTTATTGCCATTTAAGAATGTGTGCAACATATGTATTGTTCGCCCTCCCAGAGGCATTGTAAAATATTGTTGTGGGTTAATGGCATGAAGCTGAGTCAGGGGAGATTTAGGCTGGAAATAAGTAAAAGGTTTTTCACCCAAAGGCTGGTTGGACACTGGAACAGGCTCCCCAGAGAAGTGGTCACAGCACCAAACCTGAAAGAGTTCAAGAAGTGTTTGGGTAACACTCTTAGACATATGGTATGACTCTTGGAGCGGAGTGTGCTGCCTGATGGGCCACTTCCAACTCAGAATATTCTATAATTCTATGATTCAAGGTTACTAAAGGCCAGGCTGCAGCTACTTAAGTAACACCTAATCTGTAGGAATCACAGACAAACCATGTATTTCAACAATGTCACTCAAGTTAACCTCTACAATTTGAGAGAGGAAGGTTAAAGTCAGACTCTTAGAAATAAAGGGTTGAAGAGTTAAAGCATTGAACCAACATTGCATTTGGAATGATCTATCTTTGAAAGGAATGTCATAGAAGAATATATTTATTAATATAGCACTTGGGAGCCTTCGGATTGTATAGCAGCAAGCTAGTGTTATTGCAAAAGAAGTTTATGCAATATTAGACTGAGAGCTACTGGTGTAAGGTTACTAACACACACAGCTGCATCAGAGTCACAATACAAATAAGATTTAAAGTTATTAAGTAGAAACAGTTAATGAGATTGCAATAGCACTCATAGACTTCAAGAATTGCCACAAAGCAATGATACAAAATTTTGGGACCCAAAGACACAAGCAAAATGCGAATGAAATATGTGAAAATGATGAACTGTCACAGCTTGAATTGCATCCTCTGATAACTATGTCCCAGTCCTGCAGTCAGATTTATCCTGGAAAATCCAAACTACAGTCACATTCCATATGGGCATAACCATCTGCTTGTGCGAGTTGGACTTGTAGCTAAGGGCATTATTTAAATGATTCTTGTGTCTGTTACTAATAACGCTTAATGCTACAACATCACCTTTAAAAATGCAATCCATTTTTGTGCCATCCATCATTTAGTTACTCTGATTTCATTCTCTGTGAATAATATACACGGCCTCTCTTTGCTGGCAGTTCTACATTCAGATTTCAAATGCTACTACAGGATGTTTTTAAAAATTCTATAATCACAATAATTACAATGCAATGAAAAGACTGTGTTCTCATGTAGTTTCAAAATAAAAATAATAACAAGGTGGATTTTTTTATTTAATTCATGTTTCATGCCTCCACTTCTTGCACAGTATCTGTTAATAAGGCTGTTAAGGATGTTGGTTGCTTTCTGGTATTTTTCTAAAAATTGCATTAAAATGTTGCCAGGATGAAAGCTGAAATTTTAAAACTCAGGACAAATATGACACCATCCTGAGGTCATGGTAAGGTTTATTGTTGGATCCCAGAAATGTGGGGTTTTTGAGCTTTCTGTGCTTTCTGGCACTGACCCCCTGGAGAAAACTGCTTGTGACCTGAAGCCTTGGAGAAGGCTTCTAAATTTGAGTGATGAAGTTAGAATCATGGGTGTGTAATGACATAGAAGTGTGGGCTTTCACATGGCAAAAGGTTTTAAAATTGAAGTTTTTATAGTATAGTAATAGGCATGAGACTAGATGGAGGATTTTGAGTAGTGTCTTTTTTGGTGTTCATCTTTCTTCTTCCTTCTTCTTCATGGATTTCAGGTAGTAGTTTCTGGTTGTTCAGTCAGTGTCACACTAAGGGTCATGGAATTTAATTATTGGGTTAAAAGGATAAATAATATAGGTGTTAATTCTCTATTGGACTGTTTAGCTTTAAGAGACCTTGCAGCAGCTGGATCCTTCTCCATTTTTCTTGCTTCTAGCAGGTAGCTAGAAATGTTGCTGAACACTCTGTACTTTTTTATAGGATTTAATAAACAACCAATCCCAAACATGAGAAAATCTGTTCCCTCTATGTATTTTTTTTAATCCTGGGTCTGAGCAAAGGCGGAAGAGACTGAAACAAACCACTAATTAAGTGGTGCAAAACTCCCACCACTGTTACAGTTTATTATGTTTCATAAAATAAGACTCCATTTTACTAGCTAGTGTTTATTTGCTATGCCAGGTGGAAAGGAGGTATTGCTAGGAAGATTGACTGGAAGGCCCTGAGAGACCCTGGTGCCAGCTTTGTCCCAGACTTAGATGTCAAAGTAGTTCTGATTTTCTGCATCACTGACCTCCACCATGCAATGTGGAATTAGGATGGCAATACTTAATCAACTTAAAGGGAAGCCATTAAAATTCAGATCGCTATTAAAACTCTGTGCTGTGATTCTCAGGAAGTGAGTTGAAGACTTAAACCTGGGCCAAGGTAACTGAACAGTATATTGCTTAGGTTCCAGAGTGGAGAAGAACCTGGGAGAGGTAAAAAACCCAGCATCCTAGCACTTCATGCAGGACTTTCAAAGCAGTGCAGATATGTTTGCAAAGACCAGAATCTGCTTCAGCCTGAAGAGAATGCTTCCAGGAATGACCAGGGCTACATTAGACTTTTCCACGTGGCAGCATGTTTTGAAGGAAACACTTCAGGACCTGGAAACTGAAGAAACAGAGTACACTAATTTCTTAGTAGCAATATTTTTTGTTGCTGTGTTCACAATTTATTCTTTGGCTTGCAGTATCCCAACCCATGCATTTTTATCACACTGGAACAAAGAAGTCAAGTACCATAATGGTGCAAATACATATGTATATGACCCAGAATAAATAATCTCTTCTGCCTGAAAGGGCTCAACACTAGGAAAAAACAAAAGCTTGCAATGTATCAAGCATAATCTATAGCATGAAACTCTTCTTTCAGGTTACAGAGGGGTTATATAGGCAGGACTGAAAGAGACCTAAGACTGTACAACCTTGCTGTTCCCCATGAGAAACTAGTTTTGTTAATGATTTCCAGGACAGTGCTTTCAAGAAACAACAGAGAACATGATCACTGTGTTCTATGGATGGAGTATTACCTGCAAATTTGAATAATATGACTCCAGACAATTCAGCAGCACTAGAAACATCTCTTTATATTCCACACTTCATGTTTTTGGCAGTTTGATGGGCTGCATCTTCCATCATTCTGACATACTGAAACACAGCTCAATGTGACTCAGTAGAACAATGAGCATTAGCTTCTGGGATTAAAGTTTTTTGCTAAACCGTCATTTATCCATCTATTTAAAACCAAGCATAAAAAGACAGTTTGCTAATTACCTAAATTAAATGGGTTATCTGAATACCTGTAATTCTTTATGACCAAACAAAAATGCATTATTTCAACTAACATGTTCGTGTCTATTCAGAGATGCCGAGGTATTATTCAAATTGAACTGAATCAAATTCCCTGCCTGAATGTTCAGCACTCCCATTGTACTCCCTGAAAACTTGTTCTGTAAGTCAGTGCTTGCAGACCAGAAAGGCAATCACATCTCAGCCTGCAGAAAAAGTAGTGTGGTCAGCAGGTTAGAAGGCAATTCGGCCCCTCTGTTCTTGTATCTCACCTGAAGTGCTGCATCCACATCTGGAGCCCCCAGCAAAATAAAAAGACATGGACCTGTTGGAGTGTGTCTAGAGAAAAGCTACAGATATGGTCAGAGGACTGGAACACCTCCCCTCTGAATGCAGGCTGGGAGAGTTGGAATTGTTCAGCCTGGAGAAGGCTTTAGGGAGACCTGATTGTAACCCTTAAATGTATAAAGGGGCCTTATAAGAAAACTGGAGTGAGACTTTTTACGAAGGCCTTTAGATAAGGGGCAGTTTTAATCTGAAAGAGAGTAGATTTAGATGTGACATAAGGAAGAATTTATTTTCTGTGAGGGTGGTGAGACACTGAAACAATTTGCCCAGAGAAGCTATGGATGTCCCATCCCTGGAAGTGCTCAATGCCAGATTTTTCTGAGCAACCTGATCTAGTGGAATGTTTCTCTGCCCATGGCAGGGAGTTTGGAACTAGGTGATCTTTAAGGTTTCTTCCAACCCAAAGCATTCTAAGATTCTCTGAAGTCCACACTGTTGAACTGCAGTATACAAAATTTGCTGAATCGGGTTCAATATCACAATCTTACTTATTTACAATATTCAGTAAAAGAATCTCCATAACATTAGAGTGTGTTATGATGAAAGGGAAATGGTGGAGTCACAATCCCTGGAAATGTTAAAAAAAAAAGAGTGGGTATGGCACTATTGCCACAGTTTAGTGACAATATTAGGTCAAAGGTTGGACTTGATGATTTTGAAGTCTTTTCTATGGTCCTGTGAAAAAGGGGGGGTCATTGAAAGCTCAGGTAGATAGATATGCCTGTGCACTTACAAATTTTAGTATCTATTTCTGTAAGCCATTGACTGTATTGGGAACTGCACTGATCCTCTGTAATCTCCCAGGACATCAGCACAGGACAGTGAAGCTCTCAGACTCAGACCATGTTTCTGGTGGGCAGTCCAATCAGTTAAAGAACAGGCACAAGTGCTGGGTGTTGCTTCCGCTTGTCCAGCTCTGTTCTCTGGGGACTAGCCCAAAATGTCAGAAGCTGCCCCCTTCCTCAGTTGTCTCTTCCTTGATTTAGTGAGGAAGGCATGTCTTTGTATAAAAGTGTCCTTCCATTTTGTCTTCAGCTTAATTAGCAGTGCCATCATTCCATTCTGAATATACATATACATATATATGTTTGAGGGGCTACTTGAACTGTATTATTTTTTTCCTCCCTCTTTTTAAAAAAGGGCCCATGCAAATACATATCTTCAAAGAAAAAGATGCATCACAAATTGCAAAAATGGAAACTGTTCTTATTAAGGACAAAAAGAAAGTGCAGTGAGATTTCATTATGCATATAAGAGTAATTGCCTATTGCAGTTACAAGGCATTCTATTTGCATGCTGGAGATATTAATGGAGACAGCATATAACAAACTGTCTCTCAGCTCAAGAAAAATAGGCTGAAACCATTGCCACCATGTTATTATCGACAATAAAGAAGTAATTAAATGTCTTTAACTGCCTTCCTTTTAAATGTCTCTAACTCAAATTACTTTCCCCCTATTATTCATTTTTACCGTTATTGTAAATGTATCAATCTTTTAAATGTTCATGTTTGGTGAGCTCGCTTTTGGTAACTGACTAGCTAGGGACAGTCCTAGGAGAAATGGGAGACTCTGTGCTCCCTGACTTTGTGAAGAAGTCAGGCAGAGGGCTTGTAGGGATCATAATGTTGAGAATAAAAGGAAGTGAAGAAATGAAAATAGGCTTAGAATTCAATATAGTCAGGAAAATAACATCAGGAAAATAGGTGGTCAGGGAAAAATCAACAATCTGAGCTGGAAATTACTTGGTCCACTATAGTAAAACTCACCATTAAGATGATGGTCACTTCCTGAAAAGGCTGATATGAAACACATTTCTCTCCTACCAGCTTCAAAGTTTGTGTAAACTGCTCATTCTCCCTCCTCCTTTACTAGCTTCCTTCCTCCAACTCAGATATTGATGCTTCCCTTTTGTCAGAGTGTGTACAGGGGTGGGAGGAAGGGACATTTCCTGTGAGTCCATCACTCCTTGTCCCACAATTGCCTTCCTGGCTGCACTCCCAGAACTGGCTAATGATCGCAGACAACATATGGTCTGTGAACAGGAGGTTTCTTGTTTTTGAAAACAAAGATCAGGTGCTGAAAAAGAGAGCTTGAAAGCTATGTGTAAATGATACAAAATCAATCAAGGGAGGATATGATATGAAGCTGAAACAGATACACCAGGAGAGATTTTGAGGAACAGATAATGCTGCCTGCAGCTGGAAGTTTGCTGCTGGTAGGGGAAGAAAGTGACAGGAGAGAAGACAAGGAGCCACACAGCTCCCATATTGGCACCCTGCATTCCAAAGGGTCTGCACACTTTCCTTGTCAATGTACCAGCTTTCTAAGACCTCCATATCCTGCTCCGTGGCTCACAGCCACGGCAGTGTTTGAGTAATTTATTCCTGTTTAAGAACTTATCCCTCCAAATTAGTAGCAATTCATGGGAACTTATCTAGCAGGAGCAGTGGGCAGAGCTCTGATTTGGAGTATTTCACTGAAATGAAAAAGATCTGAAGTGCTTACATAGGAATTTAGTGCCTCGTTTTCTCTAAGCACTTTTATGGACTGAGGGAAGTCTGTCTTCTGTGTCACCTGATGCTGGTTTGATCCAAAGATTGAAGATGTTTGAATAAGAGGCAGAATAATTACAGGGGAGATTTTTTCATTAAAAATAAAAGATTGGAAATATAACAGTCATTCTCAAAATAGGAGTAGGGTTTTCTGTTACTTCTTTAACTCTTCCCTCTGAATCAAAATATAATAGCAAAATTAGGCTAGCCATTGAGGACAATTTCTACATTACTGGAACAGTTTTGATATTTCTCTACTACTATGATACACATATTATGATGCAGTATTTTTCTCTGCATGTTCTCACTTTTTTTTTTTGCACCAATTTGGTTTCCATATATTCAAATACCATCAGCTACCAGTGAAAAACATCATAAAGCTTTGTTGCAGATAAAGAATAAAATATGAATGTGAAGCATTTACTATAACCCTATTGAGAAAATATAGATAGCATAGACTTTCTTGTCCAATTTACAATATAGAGGGATATTTTTGTCTTGTGCTTGTACATTCACATGAATATTTATTTCTGTGGACCGTGGCTTTCTTCCACCCTAAAAAGCTCTCTATAGAGCTATCCAGATTTTTTCTTCTGCCCTTTCATTACAATAAAATGACTTGGCTTGCTGATTCCCTATTTTAAGCATTATTTGAATGGTGCAGATGCTTTCTGTGGTATTTATAAGACTGTAAATGTGTACTGATTTTGCTCATAATAACTGACACACAGTGGGGCTGCTCTTCTCACATTAGGGATGGTCAGGAAATCAGACTACAAGGCTGTAGGTATTAATAATGGCTTTCATTTACTAATCCAAAGTGCTGTCTTTCCCAATTTTGATCATTATGGATATTTGGTTAGAATTAGCAGACTTGTTGTTCTATTGGGAGAATGCAAAATCTTGTCTCAGTGCTGTTGAAATTCAAAAAGCTTTCTGCAGAAGAAATATCTTCTGTACACTGAAGCCGTTGTCTGTGAGCAAAGCTAGTAATAAAAACCAACTCCTCCTGCCATTGCAAACCATACTGCGCGTTTGGGAAGGTACAATTTTCAGAAGCTTTATGGATCTGTGGATTGTTAAATGTGTCCGTGCATCTCTCTCTGAGGTGCAAATGTTTTACTTCTTAGTATTTGTAAATATAATACTCATCTGAATTCAGCATGTTAAAGCAAAACAAAACAAAACATAACAGAAACCTATCAAATTTCCTAGAACTGAAATCCAGGAAAACCAAACTACTAAACCAGTTTTCCAGGAGTATTTTCAGCCACTTAATTAACTTTTATCAAATTGGCTACTTCCTTAAATAACCAAGAATAAGAATTAGGGAAACATATTCAGGCTTGTAGGTGTGATGATTTTATTCTTGATACCCTGTTCATAGGAAGCAGTGTACTGTACAGATCTTTGAAAGTTATATATATGCCAGGTGTGATTGAAAAATTTCAAAGCAGTAGTCTGAGAGATTGTTTATTCTTATCTATTGCAAACTTCTGTTTATACAAAAGTTTTCAAGCAGTCACTATCAACTTGAAATTATCTACAGATAATTATGAAAACATCAGACATTTTATTCATACCTTTCTTGCTCCTGCTATTTATGTTTGTTGCATATGTACAGATCTCCAGAGTTGTGGAGGAAAGTGACCTAGGATATTCAAGAGTATCTGCAAAAGTGGGGTGAACTGTCTTTTTCATGTCCTTGAGTATCTGTTCTGTGTCCAGCACAACTAAGGTGTGAAGCTGAATGCTTTCCAAAGACTGGAGGTTTTCTCCTGGATGTGGTTGCTATACTGTATTTTTTGCCCCTAGGGAAATACTGAAGAGGAATTACATAGAGCATGGAGCCCACTAAAGAAATGTGGAAATAAACGGATATAGTGCAAGAAAGTCATATAGACCATTGTTGTGATAAAAATATAATGGCTGATTTTTATTCCATTTGTGGTTTGTATTAAAAAGCCAAAGCTTTACTTCCATCAAGCCATAAGGCTGTATTTTGTCTTTGAATCTTCTTGGGGTCTGTACAGACATCTTGAGCTTCAGTCATTCGGTTCTGAGGAAATATTACCTGAGGAAATGCTATGTCAGGTACAATTTATCAGAGTGTCTCTTGCTCCCACATCAGCCTGGCACACAGAACCCAAATGGCACAGCATGTACCTGCAGACAGAAATCCCTGCAATTCATGATGACTCATTCAGAGAGATCTTCCAGACAAGATGTTTCTGTGCTACCAATCTCCATTGGTAGAACAGAAAGCATAATATGAATCTGAGAGCCGAAATCTGCCTGGAGCTCTTCTTTTTGCTCCTGGAAGAGAGCAGGCTGTTGAAGTATACCACCTGCTGCTGCAGCCAGCCTCTCTCCCCTCCAGCTGCATCCTATTCACCTGCCACACACTCTAGTATTCTTTTGCATGTTAGGTGATAATTTTGTCCTTGCTTAAGAAACCAATCTGAGCATTTTACAAAACAAGCAGAAACTCTCTTGTTTTACCGGGGTTGTTGGTTATCGTGGGGCAGCAAGCAAGAGTGCATTTCAAGGGTTGCAGTCAGTCTATATTGCAGAGAAGTTACAACATGGTTCAAGACACAGCAGTTGAAATCCAGCAGGAAGGCAGGAAGAGAGCAAATATTGAAGGAAGACTGGAGAATGAGTACTGAGTCCCAGCACTGACATGGGGCACTCTGCCAGAGGCTGGGATGTGGACAGTCAGGATGCATTTCTGGCAGAAAAAAGAAGTGTCAGGAGATAATGGCAGAGCAGCTCTCACCCTGTGCTGTGGGTCAGACCCTCTGCCTTTATTTGCTCGCTGTAACCTGTCGATTAGAGTGCCACACAATTACCCGCCGATGTCATGGGTGAGGACTGAAGCGTTCTGGTGATGAGTGTCTGGAGAGTCACAACAGACATCTCAGCAGGCTTTGGACTCACTGTGCCAAATTTCTCAGCTCCAAAACCTGCAGCTAGTAGATTTTAGGAGTAACTCTTTTCTTCAAAAGACTGGCAAGCAGCTACTGTCTGACTGCCAGCACCAAAGAGTGCAGGATTTCATTTCTAAAGTGCACAGACAAACTGATAAGCAGCTCTCCAGTGGGCCACAGGAGCTTGGGAAGGATGGAAATTCGCTGCAGTGGGACATGAGGCTGTACTGCAGGCAGTGTCACAAGGGCAGAACTGCTCCAAACAAAGCAGAGGGGAGATAAGGCTGAGTCTCTTTGAGAAGCCTGGATTTTCTTTGCTGCCCTCCTTATGCAAAACCGACATGGCAACTGTGAAGCAAGAGGGGCATATACAGCCCCTGAGTAACTGGAGATGCAGCGTACTTGAAACATGGAGAGGACAGTGAATTACCCATCCTTCTGCTCTGCACACAGGAGAGGGAAGGGAGTGGTGAAAAAAAACATTTCTAAAGGCTGGACTATTCATTCTCACTTCCTTAGATACAAAGGTAAAACTCCTGTCGCGGGCATCTCATTTTCCCAAAAGCTTGTACCTTGCTGCCATCTACTGCGGGTTTTTTAAGGTGACAGCATTGCTCACACATTACCCAGACGTGTGCCAGAGGAGAGAAGGTAGGATTCTGCAAAATGTTGAAGTTGAACAATCATACAAGAAAATGAAAACTCAGCACTGAGACATGTCTGCAATCACCTACCTCGCCCTTATCGAGCTAATTGCTTATTATCATTATTAACTGCCTTAGCACCTAGGGAAAAAGGAATATTTTGCAGGAGTACTGTGTCTTGTATGCTTTATTCTCCCTGCTGAAACACAGAGTTGAGGGAAGATTGATGCTTGATCTGCCACAGTTCTGCACAAACTCTAGGAGGAGGAAATGAAATAAAACAGCCATCAAAGAGAAAGTGGTGTCATTCCTGCTTGTGCTTCATTTTATGTCAATGGGAAAGTTACAATTGAATCTTTAGAAAGGTTATTATCAGTCTCATATCTGGCTAGCAAAGCTGGCACAAAAGCTGTAGTGATAAAGAGCAGCAGCCTGTGAGCTGAAAGCAATAACACTACAGACTGGGTGTTTTGTTAAACCTCTGGTCCCAGGGGGTGATATATATAAATAATGGTTTTATTTACAGAAGATATAATATTTTCATTTACCAGTGGCAGTGATAGATTTAGTCACTCTACTATCATGTGATTCGTGTTGGGGAAAAAGTTTGAAATCCCATATTCAGAGCCACTAGCCCATCCTAGCTTTTTTTTGCCTTCATTTAGAAAAAAGATTTCTTTGAGCTCCATTTAAGGAGTACCAGCTGGGTCTGCCATAAAATATGGCTTGCAAAACAAGCCAGCCCTGATGTTTAACACCCTGACAATCTCTGATGTCTTTTATTTAAGTAATAAATTAGTGTTTAATTTTTATGGCTTTACATATTACCCTGGAGAGTAGTTTAGCAGGTCATTTTTAACATAGTGATAAAACTTGGAGTAATGGCATTGAAGCTGCCACTTCTGGAGGTTTGTGTTGGGCAATACTACAAATTTAAGTTCCCTAACATGCATTCAATTTAGATTTTAAAAGAGTTATTATATCTCATGTTAATTAAAATTGAGTTATTTATTGCAAACACTTACAGAGAACTAGCTACAGAGCTGTGTCTGCACATACCAAATTTGGCCTCAGAAGTGCCAAGCAGTGTTTTTTCAATTCTTTTGAAAAGCCAAATTCGGATTAAGTTGTTTCTTCCATATCACTTTGGTCACTATGGGGCACTTGTGCGCCTTTATCCCTCCCAGTGTGAAATTGTGACGGTCATGGCATGGAAAGGAGAGACTTGATGAGGATACATTCCTGAAAATACTGAACAGGCTTTCAAGGCCTCACAGCCATGACACTGTAGCAGAGCATAGTGTGAAAGCCTAAACTAACTTTTCTGAAGTTCTCAATTGTAGTGCCGATGAACTGATGCCCTCATTGTCTCTCCCCTCACACCACTCTCATTTTGTTTCTGTAAAGCACAGGGAGCTCACTAGTAGCCTGTCAACAGGTAAGAACTGCTTCCCCCAGCTCAGAGAGCACATTTTTAGGGATGTGTTAGGCTCTGCTCAGATTACATGAATAATCTGTCTCTGCCAAAACCCCAGCCACAGCTCTGGGTCAGAGCCAGAGGATGGGTTCACACCGGCCAGACAAGTAGCGGCTGCAGTTCTACAGACCAAGCAAGGTGACCCTCCCTAGATGTGCAGAAATCCAGCAGTGACAAAAGAAATAGTAACAAGCCTGTAAAAGAAATCAAACCAAACAGGGGAATGAATGTATAGAACGTACGTTTAACTCACTCGCTCTGTGGATCAATGTTCCAATTATTTGTGTGATGGACATCAGAGAAATAGGCACAGATGCAGCAGTGCAGGTAATGCAGAGAGAAGCACTTTTATCTGAAGTTGCAGCAGAACATTTCAGGCCTCTAACAGAAAACACTGTAGACAGAACAAACACCAGACTGCAAAGCACTGGTTTCATACACTCTGCTATTAGATATCATATCAACTCATGTTTTTGTAGTCTTTGACCATTTGAAGAAATCAACAGTATCCAAAAATTGCTTGGAAGACAGACAGCTGATATTCAGGAACCTGCCTAAACAACCAGTAGAGGCACAAGTTTTCTTGTCCTTAATCACACAGCTACGTTTTGGGATTTTTTTTTTTTTTAATTTAGTTTTAGACCCCAAGGAAAACTAAAGTGTTTCTAGTGTTTCTATACTGTGTCAGCTTTTGAGGGTAGAAATCACTATCAACCAATTACTACATTGAGGCTGAAGTAAAAGGATTGACCATGTCCCCTTGAGCCTCCTTTTCTCCAGACTAAAAACCCCTCAGTTCCCTCAGCTGCTCCTCATCAGACTTGTGCTCCTTCACCAGCTCTGTTGTCCTTTGCTGGACACATTCCAGCACCTCAATTTCTTTGTTGTAGTAAGCGGCCCAAAACTGAACATAGGATTCAAGGTCCAGGCCTCAACAGTGCCAAGTAAAGGGTTGTGATCACTTTCTTAATCCTTCTGGTCGTGCCGTTTCTGATACAAACACTCTTTCTAAAAAAAAATTCTATCACAATGATGTTGGACTCCCTGGGATGTCCATGCTGAGGGAATTGGTGTAATGGTAGATAAACCAGCAAAACATTGAGTTACAGTATGTGATGAAGAAGCTTGGGCAAGACAAAGCTTCATAATAATATAGACTTCAGAACAAGAATGGAAGAAAGTAGTAACAAAAATGAGGGCCATCATTTTTGCTTTAGAACTAGTTTTGTTGATGTGAATTATTCTCTTCATAAAAGCTAAGATTTTCTGCCTGGATTTTTGTCTGGTGCCTATTTTTTAATTGATTTGGGCTGATTTTTCTTGACCTTTTCTCTTTTTCTGTTCCTCTCTTTGGTAGATGACAGGCCCTGTTTGAGGCTCAAATGGATAATGACCTTTTGGGAAGATACCAGTTTATCTCCCTCAGCCTTTTTGCAGAAGGCACATCCTATCAAAATACTGGCACATTTGCTTAGTAGTGTTTGCCTTCAGACAGGCCTATGTTTAAGTTCCATGAGGAGCTAAAGCCAGAGTCCTTGTGTTCATTAAGGCAAAATTCAGTATTTGGAGTGGGTACCTCTCTGATAAGCATTCTAACCTGCCAAATGTATTAGAAGGCCAAGAACTTTTCCTTTTTGCCTTTTTATTTCTTCTTTTCCTTTCTTGAAGGGCTGATAGCAGAACTCAGTTATGGCTTCCTGGCAGCAAGCCCATAACAATTGTTTGAAGTTTGGAACCTTTCTAGGCAGAAACCTGTGATTAAGTCACCTTCGAACAAAACATCAGATCCACGTCAACATCTTAAGTTTTCTACGCTTGATTATTACCCTCCCCTAGTAGATATGACTCGTCATGTTTCCTCTTCAGTCATTTTGATTTGTGTTTTACTCAGGACTAAAACTCATGGGAACAGGAGAAAAGGTTTAATCTTTTCCTTGGAGAGGCTAATCTGCTAAAGCTTTTCTGTAGCAAAACACAGAGTTAAGACATACAGAAAACTGGGCATTAGGTTTACATCCAGGAGGAAAAGCCATGGTTGCCATGTTGTTTTAAAGCTTAAGAAAATCTGTACAGAGCTTTAAAAAGTTTTATGCATGTGCAGGATTTTTCGCCAGGCTTTTAATTCAAACCATCTTTCTCTTCAATTGTCATAATATTGGATAAAATTCCTTATAACATTAAGTTGAGTAAGCGTAATAGATTTTAGAGCAGTGGCATATTCAACTTCTAGAAGGACTAAAAGCTATTAAGGTCAATATACCATTTCCTGATTTGCATCTATAATTAGTAGCAGAATATGTCCTATCCATTTTTAAAAGTCATCTTCATGCTATAAAATACGGTTTCACTTCAGTAGAGAAGAAATGCATCTTCCCTTAAAAGTAAAATTTGGCACACAATTCTCTTATTATTCTGTATTTTTGAAAAACATTCTATTTAAGTGGTGACACTGGAGTAAGATGAGTTTGATTACGAAACTGGAGTGTTCTGCATATAAATAATCAACTGATTAAAGTTGGTTTCATTCTTTCTATAGCCAAAATATACAGATCTGTGGATGAGACTGGGGTGGGAAAGGGGGCAAGAGGGTGAAGACACAAAAATTTCCCACTGATATTAATTTTCAAATCTAAAAATGTGGTAACAGAAGAGGAAAAATGCTAAGCAAGACTCTTATGAAGATGAAGGGTAGATTTTTCATTATTATGGCTTTGAGAGGGGAAAGATTCCAAGTGATTTTGCAAATAATCATCTTTTACCTAGTTTTACCCTTTGAGTTAGGGCTGTTTGCTCTTTCAGTTATTTGAAGAATAGAATAGAATAGAATAGAATAGAATAGAATAGAATAGAATAGAATAGAATAGAACAGAAACGTACTGATTTGCTAACCTGTAGCTTTTCCTTCCCTGGAGGGAGAGGCTGCTAATACTGTTTTCAGAGTAAATGAAATGGTAAATAGTGCTGAACCTGGTTATGATACTTCTAAATTCCTCTGTCCTTTGATGGGGCAAGCATTATCAACTGCCTTTGAAAGTGAAAAACTTGCCTTAGTGTCATGGTGTCTCTCAAAGGAAATAGAGCAGATATGTGATTGCAAAATAAGACTTATTTTTCTCAGCAAAAGCATAACCAGTACTATCATAAGTGCAAGCCAAAGAAATTGCATAATTACTCATCAGATGGGGAAAAAACCCCAACCAACTAAAAAAAATTTAAAGCAAACAACACATTCAACACAAGGAAAAACACAAAAAAGCTCCAACAAACACAGAAAAAACCAACAGACAACAGAAAAAAAAAAAAAAAAAAAACCTGACAGCCAGGTTTAATCTTCAAAATAAGCTTTCAATCCCTGATATTTGTGTACTTTTCTCAGTAAATATTTATGGACAGAGCTGTCCTCATGCTGCTCATATGAAGACGATGTTTCTTTACTTCATGTGAGCATTTGAGCCTTACACTGAGCCATGACCTTTTTTTCAGAGAAGCCAATCAGCCCTTTTCTGAAGCAGGACCTGCTGCTCTCACAATTCATTTTTAGATGCAGCTGGAGTAATCCACTTTGCTGCCACCCTATTCCCCAGCCCTCATTGCCTCAGCACTCACAGCAGCTGGCTTACTGTGCTCAGCACATGGCAGAGAAAGAACATTTTGCAGGTTCAACTGTTCTTCTAGAAACTCAGTAATGAAATCAGAAATGACAAGGTAAGCTCAGCAGTGACCAGCCTTTGAGATGATTTTTTGCTAACCCTTTGTTGGCTTTCATTCAAATTCCCAGACAAAATCCAATTTGAATCCATCATTAATTAGTACTCTTTTTATTCCTCCTGGTTTGCTCGTTTGGGATGTTTTGTGGGGGAGGAATTGAGAAGAAAGGAGTGAGGAAGAGGGGATGTGGGAGGAGAATGGCTATCTTTATGTGGTACTCCATTATTTGCCTGTGCTGTCGTTGTAAAAATATGTTTCTAAGGAAAAACAGTAAGAGCCTGGATTGCTGACAAATACTGACGTGTGTATATAATGATGTGTACATAAGTTGTTCACTTCCAATGAGACAATAGTAAACACCGGTGACAGTTTTGCCTTCATTGCAAAAACAGGGTTCCATTTGTTTCCTCCTCATCAAATTTTCTATTTTAACCTTTATTTATTTGTACTTCAAGGTCCCATAGAATACTAAACAAATTCAGAAACAAATGGCTATAAACACAAGACAACAGCAGACCAGGTTAAGTACC
Organism: Muscicapa striata striata; assembly: GCA_030060385.1. Taxonomy (NCBI): domain Eukaryota; kingdom Metazoa; phylum Chordata; class Aves; order Passeriformes; family Muscicapidae; genus Muscicapa; species Muscicapa striata. Next base: position 1,749,512 of record JAREIS010000101.1, read on the forward strand.
CACAAATCAGAACTAGTGATGGTTGAAGCCAAGTGCTCTTTCAGTGTGTTCTTAAGCAAACATTGTAAGATGGCTGAGAAGGTGACCCACCATCAAATGCAGAGAGTTGATACCACAAAGAATCACTGTCAGGAGCCTGGTTTACCAGCTGTTAGGGATGACTACGCAGGAAACATGAAATGCTGGTTACAGGCTGCCTATTTATAGTCTGAAAAGCAAGGACTAAGACTAGTTTCCATCCACTATAGTGACTTACATGAAGGCTGAATCCAAGCCAGAGCAGCCCCACTTAGTGTGTCAAGCTGTAGCTAAGCTAATTAGTACAGGCATATGTTATGTTTGGTTATATGTTAAGCTAAGGTGCAGTGCAGCTCTATCTATGTGAAGGAGCTCCAGCCAAGCCTGTACAGTAAATGACAAGAGCACAGAGCAATGCAGAGAGCCTGTCTTAGTGCTGGCTGTGGGAAGATTGTGTAGGCCAGCTTTTGCTTTCAACTCCCCAGTCCTGGAGAGGTGTCTAAGCTTCAGTGACCTGGGTACATCTGCACAGCTCAAGTGCTTCCATCTCCAGGGTTACCTCTGGTTTTGTTCCAAGGCATTTCTGGACTCCTATCAGTATTTCCTTAGACAAAAGCCACATTTACTTTTGTCCTTGGGAGAATCCCCTCCAAGAACAGAGATTGTCATGCAGTAACAAATTCCTGTGAAATTAGGTGGTTTCCTTAAATCAGATCCCAATTCATATCCGTTTCTCTGCAGGCACAGTTTTCCCCAAGACTGCCTTTTAAATGTATATTTGACATCTTAGTTGATCAATACAAGTGTATTTCGGTCCATTTGTGCCCTTCCTCTCCATTGGAGAATCAAGATTGCTGTGCACAAATACTATCTTCTCCTCATGAAGGAAACTGTAAAGACTTTGCAGATCAAAGTGAGGTACACCTCTGGTGCCAGCAGTCCAAACTCTACAACTTGTGAGTAGTTTCTTATTCAGACCAATACAGACCATGGCTCTGATTCTTTAGTTTATCCTGAACTCTTCCCCAACACCAAATGCCTGATGTAGTAGCTGTGATACTAAGCATGACTGTGATGTTCCTTTTCATAAAGTTTAGATCTGCCATGTCAGATATTTATTTATTTTTCTTATAAAAGGAGTCCTAAGGAGCCTTCTGCTTTGGGTTGCATGATAACAAAAGTGATACAGTGCTTATGAGGTTCAAGCAGAGTCTGAGTAAAAATCACCAGTAATCATTAGTGATCAAAGAAACTAATTACATTTATTTATATTTAAATTCAAAAGAAATGTCATAATGAGTAATGCACCATGATTGGTACCTTGGTGATCATGAGATAATTACAGTCATGCAAAGTTACAAAACACTGTGAAGAAATATTTGCTTCAAAACAAATAGTAAAATATTTGTCATCTTTGACAAATTAAATTTTGCTAGATCTAATATTTATGCATGTATATATTTTTATCCATAAATAATGTTGCTACATTGTGTTCTCTAATTTCAAAATATTTTGACACTCATTTAATGACTTCATCCAACCCCAATGCATTTGGATAAAGCAAAAAGTAAGAAGTAAATTTGTGAAAAATTATTGTCAACTCTTGTATCGCAGGAACATGTCCAAATTCCAGCCAAGTTTTGTACTCTGTTTCAAGTAGAAAAGCTGCCTCTTGCAGCCTAATATTGTAACCACAATTTGCTGCAAATGTTGACAGTCCTACAAAATCAAGATTCAAAAACACTTTATAAAGTAAGAAAAAGAAACGGTATTTTCTTCACCTCAGAGATCTTGAATTTTGGAGGCATAAACCATAAACCACTCAGCCAGGGTCATGAATACTAAAAATGTCAGAGCCAAGAAATTGAATTTAGAATGACTAAATTTTGGACACAATGCCTTTACCCCTATCACTGTCCATTTGAGATAAAAATCTTCACTGCAAGTGGTTCCTTTTGTGTTCTGAAAGTCTAGTTTTACATGTTTTTGCTTTTCCCACTCAGTGCCATGCTTTGTAAAATGGCTGAAGGCAGTTTTTATCTGCAATCTGCTGTTGTTATAAGCCAGCTGAAACATTGTTTACAAGTCCAAATTTCTGGGTGACTTTTTACTAGAGAGACCTTTAGGATGGGAAAGACTGGCAGGTGGAAGATGGAGGGCAAGCAGTCAAGCAAGAAAGAAAAAAAGAAAGAAAGAAAGTGTGAGATATATTTTATATTTATGAGATTTATTTTTCACACCATTTCTCTTTCACTGCATAGTCGTTTGACTGAGATGGAAAAGATTTGGGAAGTAAAAATAGAGTAAATATTCTCAGATTTGTGTAAATTGAGTGTAATGCCGTGAGCAGTAGAGCTATGTCTAAGTGATTTGCAAGAGGTCAGAATCAGATCTCCTAGTTGTGTTTTTCTTCTATAAACCATTTCACCTCCAAAGTACTAATTTAATTTCAATTTTTATATGAAAATCATTTTTAATTTTTATGCAAGCCAGAAACATTGTTCATACTTTCACAGAATAGCTAAGGCTGGAAGGGGGTCTCTGGGGAAGTTAAAACTTTAGCATGGGTTATTTGTGCCAGATTTTTTTTTTTTTTTAATGATAAAGCTGGTATTTTTTTATTGGGATGTGTTATGTATAAGTCTTTGTTATATATATGTAAACTCTGATTGGTTTAATAGTCATTAAACTCATATAAAGGCATTTAACATACTAAGATTCTTGGTCTCAGTGCTGTTACCACTAAGCTGCAACAGGAGTTCAACAGAACTCTTCTCTTTCCATATAACAGCCTATTTAGTCTAAAATGTTTTCATTTGTGTTCTGGTTTATATTTGCTATTACACTACATATATTGCTTGCATCACCTGTGTGGAATTTGAAGTGTGAGTAGCTAGTGCCTGTTAGAAGAGGGAGAGCTGCAGTTCCTACAGTAAATTCACCTTTCTACAGGGAGCCTACCTTCACCCACATAAATGTGCTCTCTGATAACAATATTATAAGTGTTACGAATAGTAATGTTAAGGCTAAGAAACTTTTATATTTGAATTTAAGTTTTGTAAGTGCTCTTTCTTTGTGTTCTTGGATTTAGAACACTGCTGAGGTAGTCAGATCACAGAAAGATATTTGGACATAGTGATAGTCTTAATGAGTTATTTTAAAGATAAGGAAAAGGCAGGGAACAGAATAAATGCTCAAACGCAGTCATGTGAAAAGTTTCTCTGCCATAGATGATACAGAAATGAACCATAAAATTACTTTTCAAAGACATATTTTTCAGTCAGTAGGAGAAATGTCTATATAAACATAGGCATATCAAGCAGCATTTCCAGGGCCACAGCACAGAGGAGAGCAGATGTTCTAAGCCAAGGCACCAGTGTCTGAGGTAGAACGGTACCATAACACGAACTCCAGTGGGTCTTCTCAGTTCCTAGAGAAATGTAGGACTGGGAAGCCAAGGAGGTTAAGCTTTTAGCTGTTTGAATTCAGAACACAATGTCCATCTCTATAATTCAAATTCTTTGCAAATGCTCATGCTACAGTACATAAAAACTACATGCAAAAAAAAAAATTATGGGAAGTTGGAATTGGAATAATGTTACAGTGACATAAAACTGGAGTGGCACCGTAAGAATGAAGATAGTTTTACTCAGCTGTAGGTTTGATGTATATCTGAAGTATTTATTAATTTCTGGGAACTGGGACATGAAGAAAGGAGTCATGTTTGTTTGTACAAATAAGTATGTTTGTACAAATAAGCAGTAGAACAGCATGACTTTGTATTGATGCACCTTCTGAATTAAATTATTACTTTAGGCAAATTACTTTAGCTGCAAATTTCATCAGATTAGAGGACTACAATTCACCAAAGGACCTAGTCATATCTTGTGAGTAAGATATTCTCAGCTTTAGTTCAGAAATCTCTGAAATCAATCCAGTAATAGAAGATCAAGCAAAATAATTCCATTATCTTTATGAATAACAATGGGATCAATGACATGAAGAATAGCTAATGTACTACATCAAGAATAAATTGCATCTTACATTTTAATTCTGAAAAAAAATTTCCATCGTGAAAGTGTAGCTATTCTACAAGAACAAATCATGTGACCAAAGAGCCAGGATACTGATTCCAGATCCATAGCCAAACATGAGTGATTTTAAAGCCACAGAAAGGAACAAAAATATCACTCTAAGCAGCGAAAATGAGAAAATGTAGAGGGGGAGAGCTGTGTGAAGATTACACAGTCAATCCTCTTTTAAAACATCATGCCAGGAAGAGCAAAGGGGAATGGCAGAAGAAATGGATGTTGGATCATGTTGTCTACATGATGTTGGCTGATGCAATGGCTCTGACTCAACAGAGCTCTAGAGCTGCATTTAATTGTCCACATACCTAGCCAAGGATCTGGAGAGCAGCCAGCTACCATTTCCTGCAGTTCACCTCTACAGTACAGGGATTTAGTATAGGGATTTAGTACCACAGAGAAACCAATTTATTAAGAAAACGCTTTTTTTTTACATTTTTGTCCTTGTGTCTTTGCCTTCCATCTTGCACAGACACGTGATGAGCCTACGGTGATTATGCAGCATTACCAGGTGGGGAATGGAAAGCTTCAGAGTTTTTTGCACAGAGACAAATATCCGATATATACAGGACAACAGAGAATCAGATCCTCACAGTAACATGGACAGCAGCAGGTTCCTGTATTTAATGTTTACAATTCTGGCATCATGGCAGAGTTCCTACATAGTGCCTTGACTGTGGCACAGTGGTGATCAAGTTCATGTTTACAGGTCAGTTGCTGTTTAAAAAAATTCCCCTGAAAGGACACCAGTTTGCATGCATCATTAAAGCTCCATCAGCACATTACACAGCTCCAGGTTGTAAACCAGGCCAGATCAGGACCTTTTATTCTTTAGATGGGTGAATGTAATGATGCCAGCAGTGACAGGGTATGTATCATGATTAGGCATTGTGACCAGGAGACAAGAGTTTTGAAAAATGGTCTTCCAAAGATGATTGCAGGAAACACAGCAGTTGCTGGAAACATTTCTGCATCACTGAATCTGTTTTATTGACCTCAACATTTCACTGATAAATGTGATTGGACTTTTCCCTCACTCATCAAATATAGTGACTGGCTGAGTAAAGCAAACTTTAGCATCTGTGTTTATATCCATTGATCAGTGTCTTGTAACTGTTACATCACTTGAGAATCTTTATGAAAACAGATAATTTACAATGACAGCTGATAAACTGCTTTCCATCTTACTGCAACAATAATTTGGTTTATGTTCTTCATTGCTGACCAGAGAACTCAAGTTGATCTCAAATAGGGATGAAACTCTTTCATTTCTTAATAACTAATTTAAGACTTGCCTGCATTTGTAATTTTTAAAATACACGTACTGTCCCCTCAGCATCTTGTTATGCATAAAAGAGTTTGGGGCTTTAGACTTTGGGCCCACGTGAAAAGATGATAAATTCTGTGATGAGATCAACAACTGTCACAGCAGTGGCAGGCATGCAGGAGGAGAGGTGCCAAAGGTTTGTAAGTGAAGACCAAACAATCTCCCCACAACTGGAGGAGGCAAGGGCATCAGTGGAAGGTTACCATCCAAATGAGTAGACAGTTAACCTTTTCAGGATCTCATTTTCAGAGAAGGTGCATGCAGTGAACATCCAGAAGAGAAGCCTTGAGGAATTTCTTCGAGTTTCAGGTGTAGTATAGAAATTGAAGGGATTGTTATTTATCAACAAACTAAATGCAGCACCATCAGCAAGTCTTCTGATTATACCAAACTGGGAGGTGCTGTTGTATCTCTTATGGCACAAGAGCCCTTGCAGAGGAATCTGATCATTAGGCTGGGATTAATGGGATGAAATTTAATAAGTCAAAATGCCAGATTCTGCCCCATGGAGCAATGTCAGGCACAACCCTGCGAGAGAAGTGTCTGGAGAGCAGCCCTGCAGAGAGAGTTTTGGGAGCACTGGCTCAGGAGGAGGAGGAGAGACTGGAGACTCAACAGGAGTCAGCAGTGTGTGCCCTGGCAGCCAGCCGGGTAAACCTCATCCTGGGGTGTATCAAACACAGCAAGACACATGATCCAAAGAGGTGATTATCCAGATACATCCAGCATTGTTGGTCTCATCTTGAACACTGTCTGCAATTCTGGATCCTGCCATTAAAAGAGGATGTGAAGGTCCTTGAATGTGTTCCGACGAGGCCACCAAAGCATGGGAAGGGGCTGGCAGAAATGTCCTTCCTCTGAGTAGTGGCTGAGGGCACTGGGTTTGTGTAGTTTGGAGCAAAGGAGGCCAAGGAGTGACCTCACTGCTCCCTACAGCTTCCTGAGAAGGGGAATTGCAGATGGAGGTGATGAGCTCTTCTCCCTGGAACCCAGTGCCAAGACACGTGGGAATGGCTAAAAGCTGCATCCATCAAGGAAGGTTCATGCTTGACATAGGGATACTTTTTTACTGGAAAGGTGGTCAAGTCCTGGAACTGGCTTTCTAGAGAGGTGGTTGATGCCCTGTGCGTGTCAGTGTTTAAAAGAGTGTTTAAGGACAGCACTCTTAAAGCTGCAATTTAACTTTTGGTCAGCTCTAAAGTGTTCAGGCATTTGGACTAGATGGTCAACACAAAAAGTAAAAATGTCAAGGTATGAAAAGGTCAATGTAAAAAAAAATTCTACAACCTAAAGTTTATCTTTTAAAATCTGAGTTGTCTTTAACATGACAGTAACCACTGCAGACCTAAGTTTCCTGTTTGGTTAACTCTGAGCTCATCTCTACACGTATTGATATTCTGAGCAGGTTTTGTTCTGGACTTCCAACTATTTGTTACTTTGTTGAAAGATACAGAGTTAGTTTTAACTTGGAAATTGAAATCTGACCTATATTTTTATTTAGCCTGATAGGGGGTAAGTCACTTTTCTGTTATACAGTGCTAATACATTCTTCATCTGTTCACTTGGGGATTATTTTTCCTGTGTATTGTCAAAAGACTTTTCTGCTATTAAGGCAATACCATGTGTAGGAGCTCATTCTGGTTTATTTTTCTTGATTCAGGTTTGGATTGAGTAAATCAAGACAGTACTATCTTAGTTTTAAATTAAGTTGCAATTGATATGCTTCTTTTCAAGTGATACTCTGCTGTGATGTTGATAAATTGTTAACCCATAGCCTAAGAAATATATTACTGCTGTCTATAGTCAGTCTTTGGGTATGGTAGGGAGTATGAAAGACCACAGACTTGCCAGGCTTGGACTCAAACTTTGTTTTGATGAAACACCATTATTTTTTCTCTAATGGCAGGAGTAATATACCTAGCTTGTTTTATCTTTGCTTGTCTTCTTATGATACAACCCCATTTTACATAGGTAATAGTAAAAAGTCATTACTTTGTTTGGCATGAGTTATTGATGACTAACATAATCACAGAATCATCAAGGTTGGAAGAGGCCTTCCAGACCATCTAATCCAAATGTTGACCCAGCACCACCATAATTGCTTAAATCACTGTGCTGGGGACACATGGAGGAGGGAGGGGGAGGGGAGCCCGGTTTTCAAGAGAGCCTCTTGGAGAGCGCATGGCTTGAAAACAAGAGAACAGTCTCCTCTCTGGGAGCCTCCCCTGAAGCTGCAGGGACCAATCAGAGACCTGGGTTGGTGATTGACAGCCCAGGAAACCAATTAGAAGGCTGTTTCACTTTCACAAATCACAGGGAAGAAGGGTTGGTTAGGTGTTTTGCCTTCCGGTCAGGCAGGGGGGCCGGAACCTGCAAGGCTCTGGGCCCCCTGGCTTGGGGCTCGGCCCGGCCACCCGTGTGGCCCGAGCTCCGGCGGGGGGAAGGGCCCGGCCCCGGGAAGGCCCCAGGGTGGACCCGGCCCAGCCTCAGCAGGCCCTGGTCCCGGGTGGCCCCGGGGCGGGGGGGACCCGGCTCAGCCCTGTCTGGCCCGGCCCCAGCCCCTGGTGGGGACAGCCCCACGTGGCCCGGCTCAGCAGAGCCTGGCCCGGCCCCCGGGTTCCTGCTCCGCCCGGATTTTCCTATCCATGCAGCATGGCCGAGCGGGGGATGGGAGAGCTACCGAAGCGCCAAGCACCCAGCAGAAGGAGGTCCAGCCGTCTCCACGCGGTCCCCTTTTGTGGCCACGTTTTTTCCCAGCATGGCTTCAGCCTGGCTCTTTACCGTTTGGAAACAAGTTTAACTCTTAGTGCCTGGATAAGACTCTAGATTGTTTTCCTGAGCTCCCCAGAACGAAAGGAATAAAGCAAGAAGAATTACAGAAGTCAGCGGAATGAAGACAAAGTTCTCATAGAAGGAGAGATCGAAAAAGTTGCCACTGATAAGTAGCTTAAAACCTTTTTTTGTGGGCTTTAGGGGATTGTGACTTTACTTAAATTCCTTTAAACTGTGGAATATACTTGGGGAGGTTAAGTGCTTGAGATGAAGACCTTTATGCCTCGGGAAATGAAGCTCTCTGTCTTTGGGACTGGAATATTGGACAGGGACAGCTGGTGAAGAATGAGATAAAGAGACTTTTGTGTTCTCAGCAGCCTGCCTTTAAAATGACACCCCATGTGTTTCAGCAACCCATATACAGCTCTGGAAGGACTGTGAGAATGGGAGGAAGAAAAATCATAATTTGTAGTTTCCGGGCAGATGCAAGTTAGGAGAGTGAGACACCCTCTAAACCTAAACTAAAAGAAGGGACTTTTCTCTCTAGAGTGAACTGCAGTGATTATTTAAGTGGATAACTGACTGAAGCGTTTTTCTGTATGTTGCTAGTATGAGGAAAGGGGGAGGAGGGAATAATCTGGAAATCTCATTCTAAATTGTTTTGTGTTATTAATAAATTTCTTCTTATACCCTTTTAAGTTTTAAGCCTGCTTTGTCTTTACTCCTAAATTTGATCCCCAAGAGAAATTAAATCTATTAAAATTGGCAAACCCCTGTCACACCGTGACAATCACCTAAATCATATCCCCAAGTACCACATGCAGACACCTTTTGTAAATCTTCATCTCCCCTGGCAAAGCTTAATGCTATTTCCTCTCACTCTTTTGCCTAAGACATGACAGAAGAGACTGACCCCGATTCCACTACAACTCCCTTCAGGCAGTCCCTCCTGAGCCTCCATTTCTCCAGGCTAAACAACTCCACTTCCTGCAGCTGCTCTTCATAAGACATATTTTCTAGCCCCTTCCCCACCTTCTTTGCCCTCTTTGGAAAAGCTCCAGCAACTCAATGTTCTTTTGAAGCGAGTGACACACAACTGGACACAGAGCTTGAGGTGCAACCTTAACAGTGATGAGTACAGCAAGACAATCTCTTTCCTACTCTTATTGACCAAACTATTCTTGATACAGGCCAAGATGCCCCTGGTCACACTGCTGCCTCATGTGTCTGTCTGTCAACCCCCAATCCCTTTCTCCTGAGCAGCTTTCCAGCTTCACTCCTCCAGCCTGCAGAAATGTGTGGCATTGTTGTGGCCCAGGCGCAGGACAAATAATAATAACAGCTTTGGGCAAAGAAATGCACAACTGGCATTTCATTTCATTTCATTTCATTAGTCCTGAAAACTGGAAACGTGGGATTCTAGGCAATGGGATACAGGCACAGGAGGATACAAGATGGGGCACTGACTCATACAGGGAACTCCAAGGTTCTAAACAATTCACCAACAAGCAAATAAATTCAACTGGTCAAAATTTATTCTAGTGGTACCAAAGAAATCAAAGGTACGAAAAATTACCATATATAGTAAATTAAATGTGCATTAAATATAGTAAATGTAGTAGAGTAAAATATAGTCGATGTAGCCTGGAGTTGCAGACGAGAAAAAACAAAGGTTTAAAAGCATGTTAGCACAATGAAATATGACAGCAAGCAGATATTTCAGTCCGGAAGAAGCCACTGACACTGTAGTCCTCCCAGCAAAGGAGAGAATGCTGATGACTTGCCATCATTGCTCTCCTCTCCCCAAAACAACCCCACTCCAGCTCAGACTGAAATTGTGATCTCAGCTCCCCTAGCACTGACAGAAAAGTGCCTGCCCTGCTTTGAGGCCATGGTTACAATCTTTCACAATAAAGTACAACTCAGTGCATGAAACCCTGACAATTTTCTTAGACTCAAGTCTTCAGATCCATTACAGAACTGGCTATAATGCAAACCAAATTTGCTGTTGGACTTTCTATTTGAGAAGTCAAAGTTGTGATTGTTGCTGTACTGATACCCAAACTGCTCTGTGTGCATGCGTAGGTTCCTCTCTCAGAATTGAAAAAGAAGAAAGGAAAAAAACCCGCCAACTTGATTTGTTGAGCATAATTGTATGGATAATCTAAATCCATTACTCTGTGCCACAGAACAGTTTTCCATTCACTCATCAATCTCCTCTGAAATAGAAGACTATTCTTACATTTTATTCACATAATGGTTTTGATAGAAAATCTGTTTTGCTGCAGATGAGGGCCCTGGAGGTTTTTGGTCTATTGTAATACATAAGAGCTGCCTGACACTACAGCATTCATTCTCTAGTACGATTGCCTAGCAGGGCTAAAAACACTGATGTCTTTTACAGTTCTGGTATTGCCATTATCCATTTCAATGGGGTTTAAATTTAAAAGTGAAATTGATGGTGTTAAAGCATGAATTTCAATCATGCTAAGAAAGAAGATATTGATGGGAGCCAGCAAGGGAACTCTGAACAAAAATACTGCAAGGAAAAATCTGAAAGACTGTTTACTGTAAGGCCAGTGACTCTATGTTTTCAAGTTACAGAGCTGCCACATATTAAACTATGCCTGTTCATGTTGCATAACTCGGGACAGTATGTGTTTTTCCCTGTCAGTATTACAGGTCTCCTTCTTTCTTGCTGAGGTGGGACTTAACAGGAAAAAATTCTCAAGTCTTAGTTCAGCGTTTTATCTGAGATTTAAGATGTCCCCTCTCATTAATTTTTGTAGTAGGCATGGTTTCTTGTGGCTACAGACTATTGCTGTTCTCATAAAAATTATACCTTTGCAATTATAGTGCAGCCTTCTGTCTGAGGATGAGTCCTTACGGAGCAGTAGTAGAGACACTTTTGTACCATACAAATTACAAAGAACACTCTAATTCAGGGTTAGGAAAACTAATGAGAAAGCAGTAAGAATGTTTCGCAGGAGCTTAACGAGTTGGAATTTAGTTTTTCACAGCAGCGAAACAGAGCTGTGAGCAACCTTGACACAAACTGAAAGCAGAATCATAAAGTGTTACTTGGTGCATTGAAGCACTTCTGTCTCAACTATGGCTCTGATTCCTGCTTGGATCCAGGCAAACATCCATGGCAGTTTCCTCTGGTGCTGTGGTCAGCAATTCCCTTGCCTGTCTCTGTGTGCTTTTTCTCCTAAGGCTTACGCCCTCACCAAGAAACATGAAATTTTATTACAAACACAGCCATGTCTTGGGGATCTCCACATTTATCTTGAATTGCAAACAACTGAAAAGGCTTGTCTGGTGTCTTGATTGGTTTGTATTTGTGCTTCCATGACAGCAGCACACTCTGTACCTGTTTAATTTGTTTAAATCAAATTTAAGCAAGGTTAAAACATCAGAACTGCACAACAGAACTGTGATCTTTATTACAGAACTAGAGTAGAGGTTACAAAGAAGAAAGTAAAATTATAATGTTATATTTCAGAAAATACAATAAAAGTTATCCTTAGACTCGGGTATTTTTATAAATTAAAAACTTACCATTTCTAGTGTTTCTTCTAAATAAACTCCTTTTCCCACCTTCTGTCTGATATTCCTGCTGCCATACCTCTGCTCTGTTGTTTAAGTTCCAATCTCAGTTTTCTCCATCTACAGCTTGTCAGCCTATAGTAGGAGACAAATGCCTATAGGGTTAATACGTTCAAACCGCTTGAGGAAAGAATTGTGACAATGTAACAAAGAAATTTTGAGGCATAGTGACTGGCAAAAGTTCCTAGAAAGAAGCTGTAATAATGTGTGTAAAGTGGATTTTTATACAGTATTTCCTTAAGGAGTCTACTTCTTATCAAAAGATACCTTTTTATGATAAAAATCATTATTGATATCTAGCAAAACATTTCTATTTTACTCTTAATAAAGTCTTTTTTCCCTGAAAGATGAATATATACTAGAGTGCAAAAACATCATTTTATCTTTATAGGAATTTCTCATGAATAGTCTTTTAAAATGTCTCTCCCAAGGTGCAGATTCTCCCGTTCTGGCTGCATTGTTTGTATTTATCCTCTCACCAGTAACATCTGCAGCCAAGGTTTTCTGCTAAGTCCAATTGCAACATTTTGAATTACTTGTAAAATCCTTACTGATGGATGTCTTCAGCAGACTGGACGTAGGTCTAAATAAAAATTGATTCATTTTGTTCCAATAAGAAGGTGATGAAGGTTCCATCTGAACCCACCCGCTTATCTGGCCCTGCAGTCACACTCAGAAGCAGCAGTCCTTCTTGCAAGCGTGATGTGGTAAAGGTGTGAAATCTTTGCCATAGGGCTGGACCCTGCTGGATAAACCCACAAACAGCAGTAATCCTAAAAACTCTGAAATGCCTGACTTGTCACATCCAACTGAAGACTACTGCCCTGTAAAGGCAAACCAGCAATTTGGTTATGCACTCTCATAGTTAAGGACTTAACCCACAGTGTCCCAGCATTGCAGACTAAACTCCATGTCAAATTGCATTTAATGATTTCAAGTTTGCAAGATAATTAAAAATATGTAAATACAATACTGCAAAATATATAGCTGTTTCATATAGCGGCTCCTACTCTTACATTATTGCAATATTAATTATAATAATATACTATACTGGTCTCATTTGGTGAAGTGAGGTGGCTGGGACACCTTTCTCACTGAAAAGAAATGTCTCCAGTAGTACTTGAGTTTTGTAGCTCTCACATTCACAGTCATTTTACTTGTTGTGTGTTTTTCATATCTTAGACTAACAAGTTTGGTAATATTCAAGGAATGTAAAGCTAAAAGCTAGGGATCTAAAATACTTATTTAAGTTACAAAGACATTATTCAGGGCAGCAAATTAGCTCCTGAACAGAGACTGTATTAATATATTTCTGGCATTTTGTCTGCGTCCTGTTTATTTCATATGAGTTTATTGAGCAAGTAAAACCTTTTTGAGGGTCTGCCAGCAGTTAGCATATTTGTAGGTCCCAGGAAAAGAAAATAGAGATGTCCAGGTACATATGCACATGGAAAAGCATATACAAAGTCCATCTGGACCCTGTATTAACAGATTATTGACAAAGCACTCGTGCACCTAGACCATAAGCAACCCTAATATTGAGAGAGCACTTTGAAAGTGAAAGACCTGAGACCATGAATGAAAACAAAATTCAAGACCTTTTGTATCTGTGCTGCTTTATCACTAGTTATGTTTTCAGAGAACAACCTTGCAGATAATGAGCAAATGTTTCTTGCCCAAGCAGGTTTATGATATGAAGATTATTGACATTTATATGGAAATCATTGGTAACATTCAATCTGGAAATTACTGATTTGTATAAGCAGGGTAAATAGTAATACATATTGAAAACTAGCTGATCTAGCCTAACTGGTTAATTCACAAACCCATACCTGTTTCATGAATGCCTATTTCTTCCGTTTTCACTGCCCAAACATGCATTTACACATATTCACACACAAAATCTCAATTACAACTTTCCTCCTGGGATGCATTGAAGTAAATGGAAAGTGGCTCCTTTTTCCAAATACCCAGCATGCTTGAGAGGGTATAGGGTATAAAGTAGTACTATGGGAAGCAATGGTATGCATGTATTTATACCTAAAAAACCTGTTAATTCGGATGTTCAATTTAAATTTGAATAGAGATTAATAATCACTCAAATAATAAAACTTCTGACATGGGTATGGGCCAGTGGTGTAATATATCATCATAGCTGATCTTCTGAAGCTTCAGCCATCCTCATTCATATTCATCCAGGGCTAACCAGACACATTATCACCTACTTCGGTAACCAACAATGGAAAATCAATATCTGGAACTTTTGACTGGAATGGAAAGTAATTTATTATTGTGTTTATTAGCTGGAATACTAAGGACTCATCTGTGATGACATCATGAGTGACATTCCAATAAATTTCTGAAACTGGATACATAAGCATCCTTGATGAAACTAGAATGGGCTGTTTCAGTCTCTCACTAGCTTGCTCTATCATCTATAATTATAGCATGGCTTGGGTTGGAAGAGACCTTAAAGAAATTCTAGTTCCAACATCCCTGCTGTGGACAGGGACACCTTCCACTAGACCAGGTTTCTCAGAATCTCATTCAGCCTGGCCTTGAATACTTCCAGGGATGGGGCATCCACAGCTTCTCTGGGCGACTTGTTCCAGTCCTGCACCACCCTCACAGTAAAGAACTCCTTTCTAATATCTAATCTAAACCTACTGGCTATCAGTTTGAAGCCATTCCCCCTTACCCACTTACTGTATGCCCTTGTATGAAGTCCCTCTCCATCTTTCTTGTACCTCCCTTCAGGTACTGGATGGCAGCAATTAGGTCCCCCAAAGCCTTCTCTTAAGAATCTTTTGATCTTCTTATTAAGAGAATCTTAGCTGCTCTTATATCTTGGGATTTTTTTTTTTGCATTGTAATGCTACATTGCACTGAATTTGATTGTCATTCTAGCTAAAGTACAGTAATAGTTCTTGGATGTTATTATTTATTATATTTTTCCAGTGGGAATGCACTAGGGGACTATTAGGCACATATGTTAATTTTGTCTGTATTGATTAGCTTCATTTACTGGATTTTCCTGTGATTTAAATTGATAGACTTCTAATAGACATGCCTACATCTTCAGGAGGGGGTGTAGCTGTGTAGAATAATTTTGAAGACAGGTAAGTCACACATGAAACAATATATGAAAGCAAAACATGTGCCTGAAGTGAGGCAGACACCACATTAGTGTTTTGCCTCTCTGCCTGATCTCTCATGAGTTCAATGTTACTATAATAAACATATAACAACAACATTTGAGTATGACTGGATATGATAAATTCAGAGCTTGAAAATAAATTTACCATTACATGCCCTGTCTTCTGAAACCTGACACAACATGCCCAGAGAAACAAAATGGAAGGAGCAAGAATCAAAGTGCTTGGGTTCTTTCTTCAGCACAGGCAGCACTATACCATAGATAGACCTTAAAATCTTCAACTTCTCCAACAGCTTCAAGAGAGCACTGAAACATGTCTTTCCTGTCTATCCTCTGCAGGGAATTATTGGAACGCGGCTTCTTTCGTTACTTCATCATCTTACCTCCACTTCTCCACCTTCCAAGGGGAAACCAGCGCAGACATCTCTTTCTACTTCAAAACATCGGCCTCAGATGGGGTGTTTCTTGAGAATCTGGGGAACACTGACTTCATCAAACTGGAGCTGAAATGTAAGTTAGGCTTCCTATTACTATTCTTGGCAGTTGAAGTATTATGTTGAATAGTAGGTTTCAAAAAATGTGTACCATTTAGTAAAATGTGTAAGCTCTCTAAATCCTGGAAAAACTCCCAAATCCAGCTGCTTAACATGTTTTCAAGTTGTCTTTTGTAGAAGGAGTGCTCAAAGTATATTTGAATTGTTTATTGAGGGGCAAATACAAGGAAGAATAAAACTGGTAACATCAACTGAAAAAACAATGACCTGAAAAGAGTTTTCAAAATTGCATGTCAGAATTATTTCTAAAAACATTACATCTTCAGCTCTGTGTGCTTTTCTATTTTATTTCATGGTTGCTTTGGAAACAGAAGAAGGAAGGAAAAGAGAGACACTATCCTAATCAGCACTGTAAGGAGCCAAAGAGCCAAAAACTTGCATGTGATATTTAAGAGCTATAAAAAAATCTCATAAAAATAAATCTTTATCAGCAGGTTAATAAAATAGCTGATCTGAAAATGAGTGTATAATGACACCAAGAGGCAAGTCAGTTTTATTATTCAAACCATTTTTAATGGCCCAGGAGCAAACTTTTCCAAGGAAGGTGCTGAAATTCTCAGCCACGGCTGAATTCTGCATAGGGAAGTTGAAGCAGTTGAATTAGGGGGAAACATGTTTTATGTCTTCTTTGTTCTCCCCTGACCCTGCCATAAACAGGAGCAGGGAGAGGCCATCTGTGCTATGTGTGGTTGTTAATACAGGCTCTAGGAGCACATTACAGCCTCCCTGCACTCCAGCACCAGGGCACTGGGAAAAGCATGTGTGCTTCCTTTTGCTTCAGGAGCTATTCATGGATTCCAAGGACCCAGATCTAAATGTTGATGCACAAAAGTCAGTGAGTCATTAATGTTGATAGGCAAGCAAAGTAGTTGGCTTGCAGACCCTCAATAAGCTGTATTTTTATGCAGATTCAATGTGATTTTTGTACATACATCTAATTTGTAAACAAGCAGGCATTTTCATCACTTCCCAAATTTTAAACACACAAATTTTAGAAACTACCATAAGGGTCCTTTAAAATGCATTTAAATTTTTCCCTCCAGGTAAGAATAAAATGCCAAATTCCATTTGGGTGACTTTTTTTTCCTTTCTTCTACAATGAATTTAGTTCATATTTAGTTCACGTTGTTTAATCCAATTCCTCTAATCTGCAACTTGTGTGACTCAAAATAGCTCCTGTTGAGTCACAGGGAATAGTGTTATTTGTGTTTCCAAGGGGCAAGGCTTTTTAATAATAAAGTGGCAAGTATTTCTAATTTCCCTTTAAGTTAGGTAGGTATCTTCAGAGCTTCTTGCTCTTCTAGTTTATGGAAGGTGTTCTCATCCATAGCAACCATGCTGTGACACTTAGCTAAAAAGTGACACTATCAGTGTATAAAGGTGACTTGACAGAAACTAAAATTCTTTTGAGCTTAGCTCAGGGTAAATTATAATCATGTTGCAGTGGCTTGCTGAATAGATATACCAGTTCAAGAAAGTGGAGATGTGCTCAGAGCATCATTAAACAGGAGTTTAATTTTAAACTTATGCCTGAGATCCGCTGACTTTGCTGAGACCTGGTATATGCATAAATTTATACTCTGTCTCATGTCCCTGAATCTAAACTTTAGATTATAAATTCTTGATGGAAGAAGTTGAAAAACCATCCGTAAAAAAAGATGCAAAACAACTGTAAGAACTATGCAGATTGTATTTGCTTAAAAATACCAAGCAGTTCATTTGATATAGTTGCATTCACTCTATCCTTTTTCTCTGGAAACTATTTCTTGACATTTTCAGAGCCCCAGGAAAAGGCCTTTCTGTGACTTAACTGTTCTACAGGTCACAACTGAAAAAGTGCTGAATACTGTGGGTTCAGGAATAAAGAGAAACTCACCCTCTCTTCTGAATTACACATTTATTAATGAATGATTTTTTAACATATATTTTTGGTTTCTTTTGCTCTAGTCTGCACCTATGGTTTTCTGTAATTCATTTAAATGAAGAGTAAAGTTTCAGAATTTCAGAAGTATCTTACATGGCTCTAAAGTCAACTATGCTGCTTCTTAAGCCTGTTTCCTTTTTATAGTAGTCCTGCAAAATTAATATGCGAATTTGTTCCTAAATAGGAACATAAATTTAGGTCAGTAAGGTAATTACAGAATTATCCCCAAATTCTGAAGAAGCTTTCCTTTGGCAAGATTTTTTGCTACCTATCACATTATAGTACAGCTATTTTGTTAAAGGTTTGTTATGTAATGACCATCACCCTATGTTTACTGAAAGATGTTGTGCTTCACCCAGTGGATTGCTTTTGTCTGCCTTCTCATACAGGAACAGTTCTCTCTCATTGGAGCAGGATTACTTCCTACAAAGCCTGTTCTTGATTTCTTTACCTTTTTACCATTCCAAAAGGAAAATGTTAACATCAGCATTCTGCATGTACAAATTATATTTTCTTTTTCCCTTATGTGTAAAGTACCTGTATGTACCTGTAATACATGGTTAATGATGTATAAACTTAGCTCTGTAGACCAGAAACCAAAAGGTTCTACATTATCCAGTATTTTAATCAGCTTGCTGCACTTGGTGAATGCATTAGGGAAACAAATAATCCAATCCATTAAAATTCTTAGCTTCAAGTCTTTGGAAAGGAGATAGCATGTTTTATTCTAGCACAAAAATTGTTACTAGGAACACTCATTAACTTATATTTCTGCATGCTGTCTTTGAGTCTAATAATTCTTAAGTCTTATATTGTCTTAGGGTCTAATAATTGTGCAAATTTTCTAACTCTCCAGATTCATATGAAAAAGAGGTAATATTTGCAGTATCTTGAAGAGTAATTTCATGTGCCTTCAGCAAAACCTCAGGTTGCCATCTCTCAGGAGGGGGCAAATAGAGGGAGGAAGGGAAGACCATGTTTCTTTGATATCAGACAACTGACAAGGAACAGTGTCAAGAAAAAAACAGGGATAAAATGCTACTATGAATGTAGCTGAAGACTATAGCTATTTGATTTATCAAGCAACTCCTCTGCCAGGCTTGTAGTTGTCATCATGCATGGAACAGTTGACAGAGATGTAGAATCACCTGAAGCCTCCATTTATACATACACCAGTAAATCCATAGAACCCCATTATTTTCATCACTGGCTGATCAGCTGACAATGGCTAGGATTGCCTAGAAAGGTAGTATTTGAATAAGGTATTCATTTTTCTGTAAGGCAGAGATTCCTTTTCTGGTCAAAAATTCCAGATGTTTTTTAAATTAAAACTGGTTTTTAGAGTGAGAAAGAGAGGATGCATCCTCTTTTAGAGCTTTCCTATATGGTTTTGTATAATTATGAAATATGGACTGAAGATTTTAGAGTTATGACTATGAAAATGTAGCTACTTCATACCCGAGATGCTTGTCAAATAGATCACATTTGAATTTTCTGTTCAAGAGATATCCCAAGTTTTGGAAAATATGCATTTCTGAAGGCAAAAATTTGAAGAGGGCATATTTGTGGTAATTTGGGAAGAAGCATCTACCATCACTGTTTCTGGAAAACTCTCTTAATGACACATATAATTTTAATGAAAAAGACATTCTATTCATTTCTCTAGCTCCTCTCATCCCAGTACCTCCAAGCAATCCACAGACACTAATGAATTATGTCTCACTGTTACTGCTCTGAAGTAAGTAAACAAGTCACTTTTGCAACAGAGAAAGAAAATGAAGCTTAGAGATAAAGGTCAGCTTGTGTTTGATCCTGGCATTAACATGTAAGAAAGGAAAGATATTTCTTATTATTTTTTGTAAAAAGCTAGAAACATTTATAACCACTGCATTCAGGGATGTCACTTGACTGATAACCCCTAAAAGTGCCCTAATAGTCTCTCCAAGGAGTGATCACTGAACTTGGCAGCTGTGAAAGGGATCATGTGGAGTAGCCTGCTAATGAGAGCAGTGGCATGGCTTCAGGATAGGTGTATTTGCTCTGCAGGCTGGGGATATTCACAGCACTCTGACATTTGCACATGGAAAATCCTGTGCTGCTTCTGGTGCTCAACTGTTTCTACACTACTTAGTTGAGACATAAGTAAGTCCTCCAAAATCAGACAAGAAGCAGTGACAGACTAGGGACCATTGTTGCATCTGGTGTTGCTTGGGGTGATAGCAAGTAAGAAGAAGGAAGGGCCTTTGCAGGGGTTTTACAGAGATGTTTATTTCAGCCATGCGTGTGCATCGTCCATGGTTGAGGGAACAAAGGCCAGGTACTTTGTAAGGGTCTAAGGTTAAATACATGGGATGAGCAGGGTGGGGAGAGCATCAGAGACCAATTACCAGGGGACATGGGGGTGGCACAAGGGTGGGTTTAGGGCAAAGGGCCAACAGGGACACAGGGTGGGAGTGACTGAATGACCAGGGAGAGGGCACAGGGATGACCCAGGGAGCAGAAGAGGGGCTTGCTTCTGCTATCAAGAGAAGGCAGCTGAGAGTCCTCTCATTTTCCCTAATAGGGAATGCCTGTTGGCCTCCACAGACCATGATTCCCATGGCTCTTTAGTTCTGCCCAGACAGTGTTCATTCCTCCAAGCTGAATGCTCTAACACATGACTGCTAATATATTTTCTTTCAAATTTTAATAACTCCATCACATCTTTCTGCAGAGGCATCCTTAAACATAATTCTACCATATCAATGGGTTATCCACATGATGCTCGAGGTCCCATATGTTAAATACAGCTTATGTTTTCCACTGCTTCGTTTTTTACCTCAGTAGGGAAGCCAGAGTGACCTTCACTGTTTCTTTTAATTGAGTTGTTATTTTGTCTTCCTAGCAGAAGATCACTTTTCTGTAAAACACCCCCCTAGGAAAGCATGTTGCATTAGCCACATGCCAAAGAATGCATAGGACACTGAGAAATCTCTTTGTCCCAGAGGCCCACAAGAAGTTATTAAATTAAATGGAAAAACATTACAATTCTTCAGGGAAATTTATGACCCAAATATTTTTACAACAGTACTTGCAAACTCTCATCCTATTCCAGGACAATATGAAAGTTTCAAACAAACAAAAAGAAAACCTGGTGTAAAGAACTGCAAGCACCATTCTTTGAAAGAAAAGATTCTATTTCAGATGAGGCAGGTGATACAGAAATGCCTAATATTCAAACAAACCAGTTTATGACATCTGAGAAGACTAGTTCCACCTCTATTTTTTTCTGAATTAGCAGATGGGGATGAGTTCCCAGTCTGGCATGTAGGAGCAAGCTAAAGGCAGCAAATAAACAATCCAGCTGGGGAAAAGGCTAAAACTGACCAGTTGAAAATCTTATTCACAGGGCTGTGGGGAAATTAAGGCCATCAGTAATTCTTCTGTATCCAGCGTGGACTTTGGCTTTACTTTGGTGTCCCTCAATGTCAATATGGCATTCATGACCCTTCACTATGTAGTGCATGCCCTCAGCATTACCCCTCTCCTTTCAAGGGTGATTGGACACCTTTCTCATTGCCATAAATGCCACTTTAAAAGTCATTTTATGTGCAGTGTCTTATAAATCAGCTCACACAAAGTTCAAGGTGGGAATCAGTTGGCATTCAAAGAGCATAATTGTCCCTGACTTTGCACTAAAAACATGCAACACATGGCAAACCACTGCTGGCACTACCACCCAGTAGTTCATCTCAGGTCTTTGTCCTTATTTCCAGTCTACTTCTTGTAACATGCAGACAGCTGCAGACGCTTTGTTACCTTCTTCATGTGTGCTAATCCTCTGTATGCAGAAAGTAAATATGTACTACACTGTGCAAAATTGCGAGATGCTGTAGGCATATGACAGAAACAAACCTGGGTCCTTGAGTTTAGATTGTCATTGTCACAAACAACCAAAATACACAACCTATGTCTAGCTCCCTAAATTTATGCAACTCTCTATTGAAAATAGTTTGAATCTTTGCCAGCTGGACAACTGTTTCAGACTCATATATTTGTTTTTTAGAAGTCTTCTTATTCCTAACAGTTTGATTTGTATCTTTTCTTCAGAGCCACGTGCTTTGTATCGGTATTGTTCTTTGGCTGAACTAATTGTTTTCAGTTTTTAGCATTTACTCTCCCCTTTTATGCTTATGGTGCAATCATATCTTCTCTCAGCTTTTAATTGCTATGTCAAGCAAGATGAACTCACATAATCTCTTCTCATATTTTCTCTTGTTCCCTTCTCTGGTTATGCTAATAAGGTTCTTCCTATTCATTGCACCTTGAATTCTTTCTTAAACACAGGTAATCCAAACTATCCACATTAATTCTGATAATGGTTTACTGGTGCCCTCTACAATGACATTAATTCTTGTACTGCCCATTTGTCGTAGGAATTTTTGGCTGATTACACTGGGATACTGTTTGTTATGTATTATTTTCTGACCTCTCCAACCTTGTGTTACTGGCAAAAAAAAAATGAATAGACATATGCTGACTTCTTGTGCAAATGTATTTATTATAATACCAAATATGACTTGACCCAAAGCAAATTAGAGGTCCTCTAATTTTCTGATGACCTGTACTTCACCCGTCTCATCAACAATCTCTGCAATTCTATTTTCCATCTCTGCTTTTTTGGAATAAAATCAAATATGCTAAATATATAACAAATGTCTTCTTGAAAAAATCAGAGAGTTTTTTTTAATCAAAGAATATCCGTTGTGTTAACTTTGGTAAACCCATTATATGCTTTCATATTGTTTGTGCATCACATTAAAGGATGTCTTTTTCACTTGCTGATATTACAGGCAGTCTTACCTTTATCAACTGCAGGGTAAAATCTTGTCACTAAGTCACTGAAGATATGGTAATTCCATTAGTTTACATATTCTTTGTAATTATCTGTAATTAAAGTAAAAAGTCACCAGAAAACTCTCATCATGTTATACCCTTATGTAGGCTGATGAGTACCAAAGCCAATCACAAACATCTCAGCTCCCCCATCTCCAGAACACATCAGTTATGAGAGCATCCAGACAGTTCCTCCTGCAATTTCCACCTGGTTCTCCTCTTAGGACAAGCCTCTTTGCCCATCAGAGAGAGCTGAAAGGAGGGGTGGGGAAGGATGCATGTGAAGACCTGATAGTCTTTTGTCACTGTCACTCTTACCTTTAGTCCAATCACCAACATCATGCCATAACTTGAAATGCCATGAGTGAGGAAACATGAAAGGGTCCAACCAAGCTTCATTGCTTCCTGAGTCTATATGCCCTGAATCCAATGGGTCTTCCAGGCCTAAATTATTTAGATATTTTTGAGGATCATTCTTCTAAGTGGATAAGCAAAATCTTTGTACCCTGAAAACTACTTTTTTTCTGCAAGTCGACTTTTTAGATAAGGTGTTAGCAATTGTTCTGTTGGCCTATTGAAAGTCTAAATTAATCTTTATTGGTTTTACCAAGGCAATTCAGTTTTAAAGTAGAAAAAGGTTTTCTGTGACTAGACAATTATATATAATGAAAAAGAGGAGGTGTTTTTAAAAGAGTGAAAAAAATATTTATGCAGCTGGTTAATTTAAATAATGTCAACAGACTGTTTCAAGTAAATATAATTATTCTCTCCCAAAGTCTTTGTAGGTAGATGCTGAATGTTCATATAGAATTTTGGCCACAGATTTTCCGAACACTTTGCAGCATTTCATTATTGTTTAAATGGTACTTTTAAAAAATCAGTTCAAATCATGATGGAAATTAATTCATTTTTAAATCATGTTCAGTTTAGCCTCTGCCTTTCTATCTTGCCTTGCTACAGTTGTTCTAAGGAAAATGAATATTTCTGCTCACAACTTTTCATTTAGAAACTTTGCACACATATAGTTTCTTACATTTTAAAAGGAAGGAACCTTCATGTAAGATTTTGTTTAAAAGTTAATAAAACGGTAATCTATTTTTTAAGAGCATGAAGGCAGTTACTATCACAAGGCTGCCATAACACTATCCTCATAATTTAGACTTTTTATACCCTCTTGATGGAAATGTCTTGACTTTGTTTCTAAAATAAAGCTTTTTGTCTCAAATCATGCACTGCAGACAGCTCTCTACTAGTATGAAATCTTAGAAAGAAATGCTTTATAAATACATAAATCCTCTCACTCACCCTTTTATGTTTTCTACTGCTACAGCAGGAAAGAGACCAGGTCTCCTGTTGGCTTTATATTTCACGAGACTCGTGCATATTCAAGCAAAATAGTTCACAAAAGGTGGCTAACCAGGCAGCTTCCTTACTCACATACTACATCAAGTTTTCTACGTCTAATTACCATGAAGTCTGAGAACATATTTTTACCTCCAACAGGTCAGTTCTGTTTCCCACTCTTGTACCACTCCAGAATACTTCTGGTTTGTATTTTTAGTAGACACTTTCTGCTGCTATAAACAAACAATGCCAAAGATATCTTCTTCCATCTTGGGAAATCTATCCTGGATTTTGGCAACTATAAATTATTACAAGTATATTTTCCAGAGCAGAAAATCTTTGGCTCAGAATTTTGATAAAAGTTTGAGTTAGGTTCGACACAGTTAGCTGGGTCCATCTACCCCACCCCCTCACGCACACCCTTTTTGTATACAGAGTTACTACACTAAAAACAAAATTGAGTCATATTTTTAGATGGTCTTTTTTTATTGTGGTAGTAAAGTACATAGTGCAAGAGAGTCCTTACCCTGATGGTGACCCTGGACAGCCACAGAGAAATAAATAGCCATGAAAAATTGCTTATAAAGGAGGCAGTACAAATGACAAAACCCTACACAGCCAGGCAGAAAAATCAATAAATTTATATCATCGTGAGCCCCTGCTCTTATGCAAAAGTTTCTCAGTAGCTACCAGGCATCTAAACACCTTTACAAGTCTTAGTCCACAGCAGAACCTACAGCTAATAAACAAATTACAGAATAATGAAAGCACCACAAAAGAGGAAAAAAAGACACAGAGAATGTGCTTTCGTAAAAGCACATCACAGAAGAGTGACAGTCTGGATGTCTGGTTTTCAAACCTGCACCAGGCTCTTACCACTTTTAGTATGATGCACAATTTACAGTTTTGACTGATTTTTATTACATTCAAATGTGACATATTTGAGAGGGGCGTTGATATCCTTGTGTCTGTTTGTAAGCATTTAAACACATTGCTCAGCAGCTTCAGAGCTGTGCCAAATTCATAACAATTTTTCATAGTAAAATAAGCTACTCTCTCCTCTCCAAAAACCTCTCTGATGCTTTACCATGCTCAGACAAAATCTAATTTCATGAGCATTACCACCTGCTTTTATTTTGCCTTTCATCAAAAAAGAAAAAAATAGCTATCACTTACACAAAACCCTTTATATGCTGCATGGGAGAGCTCTGTTCTGATGTCTCAGCTTCCCCCTCGTTGTGCTGCCTTCTGTTATATGGGAGCAATTCAGTTTCATGGTAAAGTGCTGCAGTTAAAAGGATATAATGAAGTATATTATAAGCCACTACAGACAGGAGAACACACATCTTCCCTTTTCTACTCAGTGCACTGACTACAGTTTCCTTTGTGTGAATCATCTGTCACAAAAGAGACCAGGAGATTTTGCTGCTGTATTTTTTTAAGCATTAGTAACTCTCATGAGATGAATCAACAGACTTTCAATGAGTCACCATTCCTGTCCCTTCCTTCATTCTAGGCAGCTAAGTATTTATTGGAAGAGAGCTGGCTGGATGGGAGGTAACATCAATCTGAAATTGTATTTATTGCCTTAAAATTAAAGCAAGTAGTTTTCTTTCAAGTCCTGCTCCAACCATCTAATGTTTAACTTTAAACAAGTTGTTTCACATCTCTTTTTTTGGTTCCTTTTTTTGTGCAGGACTGATAATATCTTTTTTTCTTACTTGGCTGAAAATTGCTGCATCAACTAAAATGCAACCATAAAAATATGGAAGATGTTTATCTGCAAGTTGTTCATCTACGAGACACGTGCAGTGCAATTAGCATAACTGAAATGATTAATAAATAATGATAATAAATAATTATTTTCTTAGGATCCATTTGGCCTTTGCATGGTCTTTTACGAGAAAACTAGGAACTTCCATTAAGTCTTTTTTTTTTTTGTCCCCCAAAGCAATCTAATATACTGTATAGGAAGACTAGTAATTATGTTTGAGTGGTTCATTGACAGTTGAGATTATTTTAAAATTAGATAAAATAACTTAATTTTCATCAAAATCAAATCCTTCCTTATCTTTGTCCTTACACAGATGTTTACTCATTATGAAAAAGGTGCTGTATTGGGTTCTGGTTTCCCTTCATACTGAGCTTCCATATAGCCATGACTTTCCAAAATACTGCAAGTTGTGGGTGTAAGTGCTTGTCTGCCAGTAGAAAGGGAACTGCTGTCTGACTGCAAGGTGAGAAGAGCCAAGACCATTTGTTTTGGGTTTTTTTCTACCTTGCACCTGGAGAGTTTTTGGCCAGTTTCAGGTAGCCTGTGTGCAGTGTAGTACAGTACTTCTGAGTCAACTGGAATATTTAAGATTAAAACCACAGGTGCAGATAATGAATTTCAAGGCTCAGCATGGATACAATAGGCAAAGGTTATTACAGTAGAGAGAGTCTATTCACACACAGGCAATGAAAGAACAAAAAAGCACCTAGTTATTCAGTCAGACAGATATATGAAAATATGTTTGAACAGTCATAAAATGAAATTATGAAGGAATTATTTTAGCAATTTGATTCCCACTAGATTTCTGCAAAGATGCTTTTCTTCTATAAACTGAAACTAGAATTTAGGCTTATTATCTGTCCAATTGTTGAAATTATTCAATAGTTGTAAAGTTGTTCAGTTGTAAATCTTGCTAGAAAGAAGATATTAAAGTATCATGAAGGAAGAAGGACAATAATGCATTAAATTTCATTCCTTTTAAATATATAGCAAAACAACTTATTTGTGTGCAATCTTGTCTTGCAATGTAACAACATAGTCATATGTGTAAGAAAACAGAAGCTATTCCTGAATCAGGTCAACATCTCTCAGTATATCTAATTCCCTGTCCATTCTCAAAGAAATGTCACTGCAAGTTTACAGCTGCCACCTATAGATACTGCACATAGCAGAGACTGAATCAAGTGCCTTCAGACTCCAGACCAAACGGTGGAGAAAATGAGAATCAAAAATATGAGGAGAGACCCACTTTAGTGGGTGCTCTTTCCTGCATTCAGCAAAATGTTTTCCTTTATTTTTCATTGTGATATGATTTTTTTTGTTGTTTGTTTTGGTTGTTGGTTTTTTGTTTTTGGTTGTTGTTGTTGTTGTTGTGTGCAGGACGCTTTAAAATTTTCAAGATAGAAACAAACTAAAAGAGTCATAAGAAGTTTCAGACATTCTGAAGAGTTATGTATTCCTAACAAAATTGCATCGGAAGTTAATAAATTCTGTTCACTATAAATGAGTTTCTTTAGTCTTTGGGGGAAAAAACCACCCTTAAATTACTATATTTATCTTTTCTGAATATTATGTTACAATTTCTTCTTAAACTTTAATGATTAATGCCATTCAGCTATATATGTTTTCATTCCTTTACTTTTCATTTATAAGTTAATTTCCTTTCTCCTTTCTGTACAAGTTTCTAGACTTGCTGTGACTGATGGTAAAATGTGTTTAAAAATATTTCCTCCAGGCAGCAAGAATTTCACTGACAGAAATCAGTAATATTGTTACAGAATGTTAGAAATCGTTAGTATTTAAAACTAGTTTCACAGACATATCTTCAAAATGCTAATGCCAATGTCTGTAGACCTCTTCCTGTATTTCCTTTTTTGCAGGGAAGTAGTATTTTACCAATACACATGGAAATCTCTCTTCCCACACATCTCAAGTCCCTGAACACCAGAGCAGGGACTGGGAGGAAAAGGTTTCTCTCATTGCAACTCAATTCAGCTTCAAAATCACCTGAGGAGTGTGAACAAATGTAGAGCCATGGCATTGACACTATGCATTCCATGGTGCTGAGAGAATTTGCTACTGTAGTTGCCAAGTTATGCTCTGTGATATTTGAAATACCATGACACTCAGGCAAAGTCCTCAGTGAATGGAAAAAAGTAAAGATTATAACCT
Source organism: Muscicapa striata striata (assembly GCA_030060385.1). Lineage (NCBI taxonomy): Eukaryota > Metazoa > Chordata > Aves > Passeriformes > Muscicapidae > Muscicapa > Muscicapa striata. The sequence goes on from JAREIS010000101.1 coordinate 1,777,126, forward strand.
TGAGAACTATTGGTCAGCCTTAACTCTCTGCCTGGTAAGATCATAGAACAGATCCTCCTGGAAGCTATGTCAAAGTATATGCATGACAGGGAGGTGATGAGAGACAGACAACATGGCTTCACCAAGACAAAATTGTTCCTGACTAATCATCAGCTAATTCTCTCTGGATTCTGGGAGAACATCTCATTGGGTCCCAGAGACTTATGCACGTTCAGGTTCCTCAAATGATCATGAACCTGATCTCTACTTACATTGTGAAGTGCTTTGCTCCCCCAGTCCCCATCCTACTGTCCCTCCACTGAAGAGGCATGGGAAGAAAGGTTGTCATTAAAGGTTGTCATTAAAGACTGAGGCAAAAGAGGTGTTGAGTACCTCAGCCTTCTCCTCATCCACTGTTATAAATTTTCCACCACTGTTTATTAGGGGTGGGTGCACCTTCTTTGACCTTTCTTTTCTGGTTAACATACATGTGGAAGCCCTTTCTGTTATTCCTTGCATCCCTTGCCAGGTTCAGCTTCACCTTGGCCTTCCTCAGCTGTATTTCATCTCTGTTCTCTTCCCAGGCTTCCTGTCCTCATTTCTGCTGCCTGTGCATTTGCTTCTTTCCCTTTAATTTGACCAGCAGTTCCTTACTCAGCCATGCCCATCTCTTGTTTTCCCTGCCTGATTTCTTGCTCCGGAAAATTGCCAGCTCTTGTGCTCTCTGGAAGGCTTCCTTAAGTATCTGCCAGCTCTGCTCTGCTCCCCTCTCCCCGAGGGCAGTCTCCCTGGGAATCCTATTGAATATCTCCTTGTAGAGGTGAAAGTTTGCTTTCCTAAAGTTTGCCTAACTACACTCCTTACCAGATCCATATATGTCAGGACTTTAAACTCCACCTGTTCATGGTCCTGATGTCTTGAGAGGCTACCTAGAACAGAGACTAGACAGTGTTAGAGGAATAAAGTAGGTATTTATTTAAAAGGCCTTCAATGGATACACCTTGTACAGTACAAGAGCTTGGCCGTGGCTCCACCCAAGATGGACACCAGGTCATGAGTTTTCACACTTTTATAAGTTTTGGTCCAGTTACATATTGGGGTTAATTCTCCAATTACATCTTCAGGTTATGAAGTCAGATCCTCCCAAATTGTTCTCCTCAATTCACCGTTGTTTTTACTTTTTGGGCCCAAAGCTGCAATGATATCCTTGGTTCTCAGGCTGGAAAATTATTGTTTTGTCTAACTAAACTGTGAAGAGAACTTGCTAACACTTTATATGAAGTTCAGAGCTATATACTAATGCAATACAGAATCTGGAAAATACATAAGCTAAAACTTAAGGCATCAATCCCTTCAGCACAGGCTGTCTCCAATCTTGAAGTCCCAAATTCACTTGCTTACATTGGTGACCCTCAGACACAGATGGATTGTTTATTCTATACAGAATATCAGCTTGTTCTAAGGGTTCAGAGAGACACTGAGCCTTACTTGTATCTTGGGGATGGATTTACACATGAGAAGTGGGTCCTATATAGTGTTAAATCAAAGCAATAGCTTTACTCACCCCTTTTTTCCTTCTCGGCAGTTACATAAATGACTGCATAAGATTCAAAAGAATGTGAAGTTTCATAATTTTTCTTTATTTGACCTGTAAGCCACAGGCAAATGTGGAGTGTGTCGAGTCTGTACAATGAGCCCCTATGTTAGAGAGATATCTGAGCTGTTTCTGAGAAAAATATAGCATGTCCACATAAATCAGCACTCAGCTGTGCTGGGATTGATCCTTGGTGCAGTATACTCTCTCTATTAAAACTAATTAGTGTTGGCACAGCATTATGCTGATGCAGCTGTGCAGCTTCCAGAGCTGGTTCATTTGGCACTTAGCTCAGGGATCACTTGGGCATGGATGTGCACTGTCATTTGGTCAAATGAAGCTTCTGCTCATTAGTTCAAACGGACTTTTCATTTGGGAATTAGATAAATGATGAAGCCATTCATATGCTTAGTCCCATTATTGTAAATACAGTCATGATTTTTGACAACTACCTGATTATTAACAGAGAACCAAGCTACACAGTAATTCCTGCATTGCAATCAAGCAACTTGGATCAACAGTTTTTCTCTGTTACGTTGCTTTGTTAGCTTTAATTTTAAGTCGTGTCCTTTGAGAAGTGGCCTCCTTAAAGCAGGTCCTATGTTCCAATATGGCACTTCAGGGTAGCATTTGTAGCCCTTTCCACCTGTTTCTGGCAGCCAGGAGCAACCTACCAATGTTGTTTCCATGTCCGTGTTGGCAAGGCCTCTCTCAGCCCTGTGCAAATGAGGGCACCAGGGAAGGTAATTTAGAGATGACTTTGTGAAACTGTCTTTAAACTCAAATATCTGAGTATAAGTGGGAAAGGTGGACAAGATACTTTTAAATCCTATAATGCTTTCTTTTCTATCCAGAGTCTAATAAAGTCAGCGGGAAGGATTCCAATAACTACATATATCAGACTTGATCTTGACCATTTGATAGATTTCATATAAAGATGTATAGACCACTAGTTCTAGAAATATCTATTATCTCTCTCTTTTTACTAAGTTTTCTTTTATTTTCAATCATTTCACTGAATTCTGTCTACAGGTTCAGACAGTGAGCCCTTTGTGAGTGGTGTATCTACAAACAAACTGTCCAAGAAGTTTGGCAGATTTTGCCCTTACAGAGCTACAATATTTTAAACTGTTGTTTTCTCAGAACAAATATCTGTCTGGCAGATTCAGTTTACAGTTTATAGCTTATTGTTGTAAACTATTTTACAGCCAAGTGAGTGAACTCTGATTCTAAATGAAACACAGCATTTATGTTCTAAGAATGGGATTTTGAAAGGATTCTAAAGAAGTTGGATACTTTTCCCTTTGATGTAAGTCAACTAAAACATCAGTCAGTCACATTTGAAGGGTATAAATATACATCAGGGGAGGTAAGAGAAACAAAGTATGAGGGAGGACATGAAACTATGTGTTTCAAAGCAAGGATAATGGGAAAGAAGGAGAGAAATAGAGAGATGGGCATACATTTGCTCCCCCAGTCCTCATCCTACTGTCCATCCAATCAAGAGGCATGGTAAGAAAGGTTTCATTAAAGACTGAGGCAAAAGAGTTGAGATGCAAAATAGTTGAGAAGAGGGTTGTTATCCCTTTTCCTTTTCTTCCCAGTTTATGTGTCTTGAGAACATCCACCTACTGCTTAGCATCTTGTGAGTAGCTATCCATCTGTTAACATCTCTTTCTTTGCTGGCAGCCTGAGATCCTGGCCTGAAATTAATTCTTCAACAAAGGAGTTCAAAATTCTTCAACACAGGGAGTTCAAGGAAAATGAGAGATCTAGCTGGTCACAGATCTTGAATGCCAGAAATGTCTATCAGCTCATTTAACTTGACATTGCGCATAGCAGAGGACATAGAAGTGTGTGCTGCTTCCCCTGCAGCTGACCCTCAGAACTTGTGTTTAACTAAAGCATACCTACCAGAAAGCCTTGAAAGGAAGAACACAAGCAACATGGAATTCTGTAGACAATGCAGTCACAGAATCATAGAATCACAGAATCATAACATGCCAGTTAGAAGGGGCTCAAGGATCATGTGGTCCAACCTTTCTTAAAAAAAGCAGTCTAGACAAAATGTCCTAGCACCCTCTCTACATAAATCTTAGAAGTGTACAATGTAGAGGAACCTCCCACTTCCCTGGACACACTATCGCAGAGGCAGATTGTTCTCATTGTGAAAAACTTCCCTCTTGTGTGTCCCCAGGAGTAACTTGTGCTCATTACCCCGCATCTTTTCCATGTGACTTCTTATAGAAAAGATGCCTCCTTCTTCTTTGTAGTCATCCTTTAAATACCAGAACAATGGTGATAAGGTCTCCACCAAGCCTTTTTTCTCAAAGCTAGACAAATACAGTTTTCTCATGCTTTCCTCCAACAGGCTTCCAAATACTTTGATCATCTTTGTGGACCTTCTTATATTTGTCTTTGTTGAACATCACAGGTTCTTGTCAGCCCGCTCTTCCAGCCCATCCAGGTCCTACTGCACAGAGGTTCAGTTGTACGCCTCCATTTTTATGGGCAAATGCCTTGTAGATTTAAGATGAGGAAATGGTGAGAGTTGAATAAAGCTAAAAACAACACAGAAGAAAGAGTGAGAAGGGAATTTTATTCGCCAAAGTTGCTCTTCTGTGTTCTGAACACATGGCTGACAACATCCTGAGCCATTAGAAAATTGAATCAATGAAAGAAACGTGCTCAGATTTAATTATATGTAATTGCACAAGGCACAGAAAGGGTAAAACTAAGCCACAAACCTGTGTACTGAGTGAATAAATGTAACAAAAGTACATAAAAATTCCCCCCTCTTCAATTTAATGAAATTTTCTTCATGAAACCTTGAACTGATTGAATAAATTAAAACACATATTATCTTTTTTTTTTTTTCCTTAACAATAATTAGACAGTTTCTGATATTTTTTCAAAGTCTGATCATTATTCTCATTTCTTGGAAAAGCTGGCTTGGGTTTTACAGTATTTGGTAGACTAGAAAACAAAGTTATTATTATGAAAATTCACTTTATTACCTAAAATGTGACCAGAACAAACCTCTGGCCATTTTTTTTCAGCTCATTTCCTACATAGTTTTGAAAAAAATTCCTGTGCTGTGTCAGTCACTGAGTATAGAAAGTCACATATGCACATGTTTGTTAGATATCTTTTCAATCACCCTATTCAAATGTTTGACAAATTAATAATACTGTCACATCAATCAAAGATATATTTGAGTTAAAGAGATTGTATCAGGCAAGTATTGTATGTGTAGACAGAGACTGAAAAGTATAACATACTTAGGGAGAAAAGCTAAATAATTGGTAGTCTTCTATATAAGAAGTTAACACCAAACTTCTGAACAAATTGGGTGTAGTACTGGCTCTGGCTGAGGTGGAGTTAGTATTCTCCTCAGCAGCCCATATGGTGGCGAATTTTGGATTTGTGCTTAAAAGAGAATTGATACGACACCAGTATTTTGCCTATTGCTGAGCAGTGCTTGCAAAGTGCCAAAGCTTCCTCTCTTTCCCAGTCAGGAGACTGAGGGTAGCAAAGGCATAGGAAAGGGACACAGCCAGGACAGTTGATCATTGACCAAAAGAACAACACCTTACTCAGCAGGAAAGTTGGCACAAGGATAAAAGAAGGAGTGGGGCAGCACAGTGTGTTCAAAGCCAACCTTGAACTCTTCATTCCCCAAGCCTTGAGATTCAGAGTCTCAAGAGATGTGGGAAGAGCAATTGCCAGTAAAAACTCAGACAGAAAGAATGTTGAGTACCTTAGCCTTCTGCTTGTCAGTTGTCACCTGTCTCATTTTTGGGGGCGTGAAATTTCTTCTGTCTTCATTTTCTGACTAATGTGCCTGTGGTCAGATATTCATCCATTTCTGTTAAGACCTGTCATCTTACCTACCTGGTTAGAAAGTACTTATTCCATAAACTAAAAATAAGACCAAGAATAAAGACAGAACCAGTAGCATAACTTGCATGTGAGACATTCTGTTTGCAGCCTCTGCCTATCTGTTTAATTGACATAATTCTTGGGTATTTCAGTCCTTTAGTGTAGCAAATACATTTCCTTGCCTTTGGTATGAGAATCATGTTTTTAAGTTTGTTGAGAAAGGATCAGGAAGTCCATAGATACGGTATTGTCTTCTTTAACTTTCAGCATCTCACAGGTACATAGACTGAAAATGGCCAATGATGAGAAGATTTTGCTGGAATGCTATTTTTTCCCTAACTATAGGATTAAATACAAAAATTTAATATAAATTTATACAATTAGCATTCATTTCCAAGGGGGTGATTTTATCCAAAAAGTATAAATTTAATTATGTGTCTTTTAGGCTGTGATACAAGTTTTAGTTTAAAGCCATGCATAAATTTGGATTATGCAGACACAGAGCTTCTACTTGAAATACCTTTATTAGCCAATTTTCTTCAATTTCCCTTTTAAAAGAAAAATAACTTTACTGTAAAAGCTTAGGAATACTTCTATCCAGAAGACCAAAGACTTGTAAACAAAGAAGCATTCTTGTGGAGGTTTTCAAAAATTCTGAATGGACAGTAGTCAAGGTACACAGTAGCAATATTGACAATGTCATCAATTGCCTCAGAATAAGAGGAAAAGTCTCCTAAGAAGTCCTTGTTTTAGTCTTTTTGACAGACAGCTTTTGGGAAGCTATTCAAGCCTGACAGTGAAGAGATCTGAGGAAGTTCTTCAAAGCAAAATTAAAGGAGAATTATACACACATGCTCGAAAATAGACTTGAACACAACATACAGTTTAAGTACTGGAGAGGTTTTACTCTAATTCCTATTTTGCCTGGATTTATTGGCGGAACCACTGAAGTTACAAAACATAATGACATTAAAACTAAACATCTTTATTTCTGTAACAGCAAGCTTTGGCTTATACAGACTTTGTGCCTTGTAAAGTGCAAAAGGACAAACAGAATAAATCCATGGCTTAAAAAGGTGGTTCATTCAACAAATTAAATTGTTTTATTCAGCAGAGAACAGGAAGAACAACATCTTTTAGAGTTTTTTTTCTTTTAGAGGTAGCCAATTTTGAAAAAAACTCAATTGTATTACAAAAGCACATTTTCTATAAAAAAATGTATTCCTATCCATTCAGTTTTCTTAAAAACACAGTCAAGTCAATCTGATATAACCTTGTGAAAATCTATTAGATCATGTACAAAAATATCTCCAACTATTTATCAGCATTGTTAATGATAATGAACATGGAGTGGAGTTCTTACCCCAATTTAATAGCCTTGCTGAATAGGAGTTTTATTATCAATTCAACCTAACCAGAAACCACAGCTGTACTGGAACATGTAGTCCCTAACTGAGCACCCAAGAGCTTTGAAGTAAAAGGGAGCTCTGGCTTTTTAATTTCATGTGTAGAAAAAACAAATTAAATGAATCTTTTTGTTGTTTTTCTTCTGTTTGGTATCCTCATTTGTGAATGTTGTAATTGATAATCCATTCTCTTTTAACACTCTCATCTGATCTTTTGCCCACAGAATAGAATTTGCAGCCTGAAGATATATAATTTAATCTCAATAGGAAAGTCATAATTATACCACTTTATTAAAAATAGTTCATATATTATTAATCACACTCAACATTCAATAATATTTATCAGTTATATATTTGCCAAAGGATGACCTGAAGGAATGTCTTGTAGGACTTAATGGACATTTGTAAAATTTCTAAACTTGGTTTTAATCATGCTGTAGGGTTTACTAAACCCTAAAAACTGTAGGGTTTACTGAAGATCCATTTCTTTTTCAGCCACATAGATCTTAATCATAGCATTATTAGTAAATTGCAAGAATTAATTGCCCCTCAAAATAAAAAAAATACACCTAGAATTCTCCACCTTTTTTAATCAAAATGCTTTTTCCTTAAACAAAACCCACATAAACTGGGAAGCTGCAGAGTGCAAAGATTAATGAAATTGGTTGAGGGTCTGCTGATACTTTATTCTGAAAGTTGAACTCCTACTCAACTTAGACGGAAATGAACATGCTTAAAATTCAGGAAGATTACTTAGCAGTGCACATTTCTATTTGATGACTCCTTATTCTTTGGGAGGTGTAAGTAAATGTGTTTTCAATGTAAGACTGCAAACAAATTGTGGACACCTTTTGCTTGCTATTTCAGCTGCAACTGAGGTCTCCTTTTCATTCGATGTTGGAAATGGGCCGGTGGAAATCGTGGTGAGATCTCCCAACCCGCTCAATGACGACCAGTGGCACCGGGTCAATGCCGAGAGGAATGTCAAGCAGGCCAGCCTGCAGGTGGACCAGTTACCCCTGGAGGTCAGGAAAGCTCCAACAGAAGGACATACAAGGCTGGAATTGTACAGCCAGCTCTATGTTGGTAAGACATGGAGGGGGCAGCTGGGCTTTGCACTCACAATGCTGAACATGCAGCAGCAATTAGTGAATGTGGAACACTGTGCTCCTCAAGAATTTGTGTGATAGCAAAGGGGGGGAGAAGGAAAAAAAAGAAAGAAAAAAAAATTTATAAAAGACAAACACACCTGTAATCACAGAAATACAAAGATCAATGAAGAGAAAAATATTGTGCATTAGACACTTTTCCTTATTTCCTCTCTCCTCCTGCATCTCCTGGCTGAAATTGCCTCCAGCAGACTGCAGTGCCAAACTCCTTTTTCACTGAGAGTCTCTTCCCAAACACACAAACACTTTTTCACCACAGAAGTGAAAACATCTGCGGAGCTCTTGCCAGGACCTCATGTGCCTGCAGTGCCCATCCTAGCCTCAGCAGCACTTCCAACCTTTTTAGATTTCATCATTGGCAATACTTTTGCATTCACAGCTCTCACTGCAGTCTTTTCCCTTTAGTCCTGTGAGCTATTTACTTGTTTGATGTACAAAAGCACCTCAGTGTTACACAAATGCATTCCCTGGAACCAAGTTAGTCCAGCTGCTTTCTGGAGCTACTGGTTTCTGCTATGTTTGGAGCAGGCTATTCCAGGAGCATTTGTATTTTTCCTTTTGTTAGCCATACAAGCTGCAAAGTGCTGACATGCCAAGTGTCATTAGCTGGAATCAGAACTGCATGAAATGTTGAGCAAAGAAGCACTTTCATACCTCTCTAGATATCTGACACAAGCGAAGAAAGATGTGAAAAGAAAAAAAAGTCTTTTTTCTCCATGTTAGTCAGCATTTAACAACCTAAATGAATTTAAATCATATTTAAAGCCTTCATTGCTTTAGTAATCAGCCCAGTGTCACTGCAAACTGTGTATAATGTGTCACCATATGTGCAGGTGTTATTTACAAGCTCAGATTCTCCTTTGCTGCTGTAATCCTAGTAAATGGCAGTTTCAAAATAAGCTGAAAGATGAAGTTTGTTTAAAAGAGGAACACTTAACCTTTAAAAAATTACCAAGCCTTTTGCTGTAAACAGGAAGAGCTTGAATATTTTCTTCCTAGCCTGAGTTTTTTGAGAATTGTTGATAATGATGATCTTATTTGTTAGTTTTGAATTGACTGTAACACCAGCAATGTTTTGAAATATATAGTACCTTTATTGCCAAAAAAACCTGATGTCACAATCTGCACCAGATTATTTTTCTTTCTGAATTACAGCTATTTCATATAACTTGGTGACTGGAGCATGTGTATCAGAGAATAGCTGGAGAACTTTACCTGGAGTCAGACCTAGGATGGATTTGAGTTGGAGTGCCCAAAATACATACCTGAATATTGGGGCACTGGAGGGTAATGCTGAACAGGAAACGTTTTGATGTCTCTTTTTCCACTTTCTGTAGAAGAAATATCTATTCCTTGGGTGAGCAAGAGGGACTGAGGGGTGATGACTGATTCCAAGGGGCTAGTCACTGAGAGAGGAAAGAAGGTTTTTCATCACTGCAGTGTATATGAATTTATGTAGAATGGAATCATACCAGGACACACTCTGCCATGTGCACTCAGCAGAGACCAAGCCTTGTCTGATCCTACTCCAAATCATCCAGTTACTGGTACTTGGTTTGAAGCAGCCCTCTCTGGTTTGTATTTAGTCCTCTTCCCCATTCAGGTAAATATCATCCTCTGTGCTGTGTGGTGATGATGAGCATTCAGATCAGGAACTCTCTGGCACCTGCAGCACTGCAGTGATCAAAGAGAGGAGGGTAGAGCAGAAAAGATGCCAGCACTCGTTATTTACTCACATTTTTCAGTTTGGATTTTTTTGATTGTTGTTTCTAATCCAGCATCAGATAATACTTTCCTAGCTGAAATCACATTTTTTTCAGTGAGTGTTTGCTAGGGATGAAAAAGGACAGGTCCTACTAACTGCTATAAAAACCCATCTTGGTCCAGATTGTCAAATGTAGTTTTTCAGTGTATCATCCTTCAGTCTAGGCTCTGATAAGTAAATAGTAAGCATGATGTTTCTTGGAAATTCATGTGAATATTTCCGACTGTAACTAGAATGGGGAATTTGACTACTTCTTTCTTTGCCCATTATGGCTTTGAAAAATGTAACACTGCATAGCATATTATGGCATTATTATTAACTCCCACCATTACTAATCATTAGGGAGAAAGGTTACACTTTAGCAGTTGAGCCAAGCCCATTTCTTCCACTGTTATCTCTAAAAACATTGAAGTTTAAATGAAAGGAAATCTTACAGAAAAGACTGAACTTCAAATGTTTCATCAGTACAAAGCAAGCACTGATTAAAAACTACTATTTGTGCTTGCTAATGGTATGATATCAAAGGGCTAGGTTTCACTGATTCATTGTCATTAGGACAAGGCAATTCCTTGCCCTTATAAAGAAGTTACCACAGGCTTAACAGGATATTTCATGTGAAGCAAAGCAATAGAATCCATTCAGTGTTGTCTCACAGTTCAACATTCCCTCTCAGGTGCTGCAGGAGGCCAGCGAGGCTTCCTGGGCTGCATTCGTTCCCTGAGGATGAATGGGGTGACACTGGACCTGGAAGAGAGAGCGAAGGTCACGCCTGGGGTGAAGCCTGGCTGCTCTGGCCACTGCACAAGCTATGGGATGTACTGTGCCAACGGCGGGAAATGTGTGGAGAAATACAATGGGTACTCCTGTGACTGCTCCAGAACTGCCTACGATGGGCCATTCTGCATAAAAGGTAAATGCCTCAGTGCAGGAGATGGAGTAGGGGGGAACTACTTGCCTGAGGAATAAAAACCACAATGGAATCAATCCTTCAGCTTCATTAAACAAACAAGTAAATCCTGTTTAATACTTCTTGCTAGTAAGTCAGATTATACAGCCATGTGTATATTTAAATGTGATTATTTAAAACCACATCTCTTATGAGGACTAGGTGTTACCTGTTTAAATCAAATAACACAACAACAAAATGCACCAGGAATGCCTGTAGTAGTAGCAAGTATGGCAGAGGGTATTCTATAGCCTTGAGCTGTAGAACCATAAATTCCAGCTAGTACAATGTCATGGTAACTTCTTTAGAAGTAAAATATGGATTTAAAGAAAAGCTACCTAGTCATTCAGACATGTAGGTGTGACGTTTGTGTTGAATATCTTATATATTGGGAGGCCAGCATTTGGCTTAAGAATTTTATCCATCCCTAAGTATATCAAGTCTTTTAGTACCTAACACTGGGTTAGGAATTGAACCTGCTAGGATAAGGAAAGGCACAGAGCTCCCACATTTATATGTCAGTCCTTTGGAAATGCTTAAAATATGTTCTGGATTTTCAAAAGCAGTGATTGTAAGAGAACAATGTACCGTGGATGCACAGGTCTACATGAGCAAGAAAGGCAAGGAGCACAGGAAAGAGGGATCCAACAACAAAAATTGAGAAGAAAAGTACTCATTTATTTTTTTTCTTGTTTGACTGTCTAATCCACTGCTTTTCTTGGCCATTTTAAAAGCTTTCTCAAAGCTTTTCCTCTCTGAACCAGGAATCCTGCAGGCAGTCTAGGTCACCAGACACCAGAGTTCAATCATGAAACTATTTTGGCAGTAGAAGACAGCACCTGGCCTTTGATGTTCTGATTTTCAGCCCTTTCTTAACATCTCAGGGGTTTTTTCCAAGTCAAAATCTGAGAATTGTTTTGCAAATATCCATACCCTGCTCTCTTTTAGCCACACTTATAGGAAGCATAAAGTTCATAACAGAAATAGGCAGTCTTTTTACCTGAAGCTGTGTTATGGGCTGCATTTCCTCCCCACACACTTCAGCCACTTTCATTTATATCCATTTATATAATCCATTCATTTAGATCTGTTTCATTCTGTCACAGCTAAGTTTTGTTTGCTGATGTTGCTGGACCACCCTCTTCTAAAACCCAAGGGATTGTACCAGCAATGGAGAGAGGGGGACATCCAAGTTTGGATCAGAAGCTAATTTTATTGAGCATATAAGGCATTGATACAGGGTATTACTTGTATGGCACTTATACAGGGTTCTATTTTTGGTAACAATTTCCCACTGGTTACACATTCTTCATGACACCACCTCACCTGGTAACATTATCTCTTCACAAAGTTTCACAACATGTTTCTTCATCACTTCTTGCCCTGGGAGCATTTATCTGTGCCTGTCTCTCCACGGTTTCTGCTCGATCAGGCCTAAGATATCAGCCCCTTTATCAGTTCCATTGCACTCTCTGTTTTATTCCTTATACAAATGTTTTCATATCTCCAATTATTCCCATCACCAGCTATGGATGAATCTCTGATATGATTATTTTATAAATTCCAATAAATATGATGTATTTCTAGGGCAGCAGAAGGGAATCAGCTGCTTCTTTAGGTAATGGCTTCCACTGTGCTTACATGAAGGAATTTAATCAGCTTTCACCATGCTGTGTTGTTTCAAAAGCAAATTATAAAACATATCCATTGAGTTCAGAACTGGATATACAGCAACTCCTGAGAATGTGAATACAGTAAGCTCAGTTAATTTAGCAAATGGTTTGTCATGAATAATGGTAATGCATATTTAGTATTTCTGTTCACTAATGCAGTTATATGGTAGAGGAAACCCATTCAGGCTGGAACTGGTCAATTTCTTACAGCTCACATACTGCCTTGAATTTACTTTGTAGCTTTTTCTTTATTGCCAGAACTCATCACATTGACTTCTATTTGTGAGGTTTTTGTTCTTCTTCTGGACAGGTATGCCCCAACCTTCCACCAAAACTAGCTCTTAGCTAAAATGTTTCGTTTTCCCTGGATGTGGAGCTAGCAGAATAAAAACATACCATTAGGGGAATAATTGAGCACCTAGCACAGGCAAACCCTGGTCTTGACTAGCCTGTAAGCACTTCCAAGGCAATGACAGTAATATCATATTATATGTTATACTCTTCTCCTTATCAGTCTCCCAGTGCAGCCAAGGGCCCACAGCTCTGACAGGGGTGCTTAGGGCATATAGTGAAATTCGCTGTGAGCTGGTGCTCATGCCATACAGTGTTCTGCCATTTAAACATACTTCAGATCTCTGCTTTTAATGTCAAGTCTGTTCCAGGCTAAAAATGTCTCTCTAAATCTTTTAGATCTTACATACAAGGTGCAAATTGCCAATTTCCTATCTGTTAGTGCTGAATACTGCTGTACTCATCTAGAATATCCCCAAGTGTGATTTAGTGTGGGTGAGTTGAGGAGACTTCCCTACAGAAAGAACAATGGGACACTGGGGAAAAAGCTAGAGTATAAATTACACAAAATAGACTTGGTTTGGGGCATCCTACAATATAAATAATTGTAAAATCTCTCTAACAAACAGTGCTGACTGAGATATTTAGAACAGTTCATTTACAGCCCATTACATTTACATTGTCAATTTAACTTGCATTAAGCCTTTGAAATGAAGTAAAGCACTGGAAAAACTTATGTGTGCTGTCAAGCTTCCTAGACTTGTGAAAGGAGGGAGTCCTACATTTTCTTACTCATAGCAGCTCCTGGAATCTTGTACTGTGTCCTCTTGGTCTATGAGACAAGAATGAATGTATCTTCTAGAAAAAAGGGCAGACATACATAACAACTGGAAAATAAATAATGGCCAAACAGCCAAATATATTTTAGTTTAAAAAAATATTTTCAAAATTTATAAAAATTTGAAAGATTTTTGGAAATTTTTTTTTCAAAATAAAAATTATGCCCTAAATTGTATTTTAATTTATTTTGATTAAGAGATTGTAACTCTTATATTTCAATCCATTTTTTTCACTAACACTTTGACACTTTCACCTCTATAAAAGAGCTGAAACATCTATGAACATGTTTTCAAATATTGTGTGGTCTATTTTCAATGAATTTTTTTTCTTTATAATGACAGAGTTAAATACTGCTCGGTCACTTTTATACCCTGCACCACAATATGCTGTTTGTTGCTGTAATGCTGAGTAAGTCTAATATGAGGCAAGCAATAACATTTTCTTTTGTCACCTTCAATAGGAATTCACTTTGATTGCCAGAAAATAACATGGCTAGTGTTTTGCAGGATAGACTAGGGTTAGGTTTCATTATTTCACTCCTCTAAGTTAATATTCCAGGCCAAATAGATCTGTTGATTTGATAATCAGTAGTGCCTGACATCCCATTCAAACCCATATGAGATATTACCAGAAGAATCTGCCACTCAGCCAGAGTGAAAGGTGGCACAATGTAACCCTTGCAATATAGCACAGACTTCTCTTCCCATTGATGTTCATTTGCCACAGGAAACCTTCCTTATCTAAAAGCTTTATTTTAATATTGAAATCACTTGCCTGCAGTGAACTTTTTGGTGTTGGTTACATTCTGAAAGTGCTAGCAGGAGAGATGGAAAAATCAAAGGAAGAAAAATGTTGCTATGAGGAAATCACCATACAATCCTTCATCAGTAATTAACACACCTCACAATAAAAGCAGGCCTTGCATGTTGTGGATTCTTTTACTAATGAAATCTGTCCTTAGAGCCATTGACTGATGACTGACAAGAAATTGTGTTGTCTCTAGCCTTGTTAGCAGCATATCACAATGTGAATGATGTTGTAGTGGCCTGGAAATTACACTATTTTTTTACAAGGACAAAAAGAAGTATGGAAATGCAGTCTGGCATCTATTTTAACTGTGTTTTTTTCATATTTGAGGCATATGCAGTTGGTTTTACTTCTTTCATTGCTCAGAGAAATTGCTCTGAGGAATAGCTGGTGTTTCTGCCATCCTGCAGATTGCTTTCTGACCTTTCCCTGTCCTTTGTTTAAGCATAAATTCTTTTTTTTTTTTTCACCCACAGCTGTCCTATCATCATAAAAGCATTTCTGAGAAAACAATTAATTTTCATTCCTCTAAAAAACACTTTCCTTCCTTTAAACAAAACAAAACAAAAAAAAAAAAAAAAAAAAAAAAAAAAAAAAAAAAAAAAGTCAAATGCAGGGCATGTGGCAGCGTTCTGATGTGGGAAGTACGGAAAGTACCCCACGGAGAAGATATTCCTCCTTTGGTATTGAAATGCAGTGGAACAACAGTAGGAGAAGAAATTCCACCCAGCAAGAGTGAGAAAAAAAAAAACTAAAAGAAAAAAAAAAGCTGGTGCTATGACTCATGTGCCTTCAGGTATGTTGGAAGGGTAAATTCAAAGCTTTCCAGTTTCTCTTAAGTTACACAATTTGCCTTAACAAGTAGCAAGGATATGCTATACTCCTTTTTCTTCTTGGGAGAAAAGCTCAGATTCTCAGTGTGAATTCTTGCAATCCTTAAGACAATGCCCAAAATGAGCTTCTTCATGTCCGTTTTTATATTTGTATGAACTCTGAAAGCACTTACATTTTGCATCGTCACGGTCAGATTTCCAACTTTTCCTGCTCCGTTCTATGTCTCAAAGAGATAAATAGCTTTTTACTAGGCTGAGTGGATGCAAGATATAATCAGGTGGCAGCAGCTCTGCACCCTTCCACAAGCTCTCACACTGACACTCAATCACCTCCAAATTCTGCTGTGGTTGTATTCATTCAATTCCCTTTATTTTGCTGGTTGGAAAAATATTGCATTGTTTTGCTGAAAGAAACGGTGAGGTGATTGTTAGAGTGTTTTTAGGTAACTAGCTTCTTAGTTTTCATAGCTCAGAATCACAGAACCCAGAAAAGCACCATTCCCTCACAGACCCCAAAAACTTCTGCTATTTGCAACATGATTGTGATCTGTTAGCTAAAAGTCACATGAGAAATGTTCTTCAGGTTGTTGATGTTAAGCTCCCACTCTGGTAAGTCTGAATGCTGCAGTCAGGCCTTTTTACCTGTAGATCATACTTCAGGACTCTGGTTTTAGCGTCTTTCAGGTAAATTTATATATTCACAAAAAATAGATACACTTTCTAAAGCTATTCCATTCTTCAGTCCTGTCAATATTGCCTTATTAAGCATTCACAGTTATGCTCTAGTGCTTTGAAAGTTGCACTTCACTTCAGTGCAAGAACTCTTTCATCAGAAATAAACCCCCATGTTTTTCTTTTTAAAGAAAAACAAACCTTCTTATATATCCTAAATATATTATATATATATAAATATATCTTAACTATATCTTAAAGAGATATCAACACCGTCATAACCATTATCAACCTGATTGTATTATTGCTAGCTCACTTATCATCCAAAATAATCTACTTATAAAAAAGCACTGATTCTTTATTTTATACACAGAAAACAAATAAATCAGAGGAATAAGTTAAAAAGAAAAATACTTAGTACCGACTCAGAAAATATGGTAAAGTTTCTTGGTCAGACAACTTAGACCTGCTTTAGTGTCACTGCTCACTGAATGCAGATGTTTTATGGAAGTTAAGCAGAGCAGCTTCAGCAACATTGCTGGCTGCTGCATGCCCATGCAAAGGCAACTGAGGGGTTTGAGTTCTCACACCACACACCCATGTGCAATATTTATACATCTGCATTCTGCTGAAAGTAGTTTTGGCACCTCACAAGATGATAGGGCATTTATGCTTGCAATAGCTCTGGGATGTGAGTTATTACAGTAATGCAGAAAGTGAACAAGGTAGTGAGGGTAGAAAGGATCTGCTCACATGTAAAGTGGAGATCTGTAGTACAGGAAGAAATTGAAGCCAGGTCTCACCTATCAAGTTTTTGCTCTGAACACTGTGCAATCAGCAAATGACAGTCTCTGATATTTCTCAAATGGATCTTGCAAAGATGCACGTTTTCTTCTGAGGTTATCTAAAGACCACCTCCATAGACTCCCTGGCAGGAAACAATGAAATCTGCTCTGTTGTTAACACTTAACACCATATTTTCTTCATCCAATTTTATTTGATGGCGGCAGGGAAAAGGTTGGTGTTTAAGTTTTTTTCTTTTTAACCATTATGGATATTTCCACTAGAAATGGGGTTGACTTGTCGTTTAAATTCAACAGAAAATACACAGCACCTGTTGCCATCCCCTTACTCTGAGTCTGTTGTCTCAAACATTAGATCAAATATTTATAATACTTTCAAATCAGTATGGAATCAACTGCAACTTTCCTGATATTTTTAGGCTTTCTGTGGCATGCACACTTCTGTCCAGGTGTAGAAAGGTAGAATAAAGCCTTACTTTGCAGGGCTAGTACAAAAGTAGATTCAGAGCTCAGCCTTGTTTAAGCATATCAAACTGCTTCCTGGCAGAATCTGCCTGTTGGCATCAACTAGAGAGGCTTGAAAGTGTAATGAATCAGGTGGCTAAACCCCGTCTCCTGTGCTACTCATCTTGTTCTACTGAAGGTAGCGGGAATCTTAGCATGGATTTATGATAGCACCCCATAGTTTCACTGGTGCACATTATTTTGCATATCCCCCTATTCTGAGAGCCATTTGTTCAAGAAAGCCTATTTTATACTGAGTACTGATACAATCATATAGAAGAATTAAGTCCTCACTAGGTTTGTATTCTATTAATATCCACAAGCAATTGCTATACTTTGGTAAAAAGTTCCAACATGCATCACAGATTATTAGAGTAAGAGCAGCTAGAATATGAGACATGAGGATGCAGGATAGCTTTAAATACCCACTTCCTGATTTCATATCGTGTCTGAAAGTAGAATAAAATATTGAGTGAGCTAACCAGATAAATGGTAAGCATTATCACCTTCAGAGCTTTCAAACTCTCTCCCAGATCAACAGTTGTGTGATCCTGACCCTTACTGGTGCCCTATGACCAGAAGGTATCTCAGCAAAGAGAAGGTATCTTAGCCTTTGTCACCACAGTCTGGAAGTAGCAGCAGTTTTAGGTACTCCCAAGCACAATTTTTGCCACAAGATGAAACAGCAAGGTCTGGTAATCTATATTCAATATTTATAATTACATGTAAAATCAAAAAAAAAAAGAAAGAGGGATTATTCAACCATCTATTTTATTTGAAGAACTTTGTACATGCATCAAGTGCTAGAATGTCTCCAGTGACTGTCCTTGCTTGCGATTTTGAAAAAGCTGCTTTTCACATCCAGAACTCCATGCAGGGAAGACATATCATTGAGCACTGGCAAACGGCACCACAGAGTGATATTTTTTTAATTTACTATGTCTGAGCAGGGCCAAGGAGGCATTTAGGGCCTCCAGATGGGACATGCTTACAGCTGTAAGGAGCCAGCTTTGTGGAACGAAGAGGAGAGAGTCTTTTCTTTCTCTATTTCTCATGTCCTTTCCAGCTTTATAATTGCCAGGATTTTGTCTCCAGCTTCTATAAGGCAGGTATACCCTGCTATTCCCATTAGATAACTAACCAACACTAATTCCTCCTTGGTCTCCAGGTAAAAGGTGACAGAAATCAGGTCCAGTTTACTTGAAAAAATATGAGATGGAAGTTTGAGTCAGTGAGAGCTGTCCTACAAAAGAAGGGAGATTCCACTTCTTACAATGCCAGTCTTGTAAAAGTCCTGTGTTTAAACTGGCGGGGGGGGGTAGGGTTTGGTTTGGGATTTTTTTAGTAGCTCCCCAGATCTGCAGCTTCTTTATTTATTAGAAGTAATATCTAGTACTTATTCATGACAATTCCTATTAATATTCGCATCCCAACTGTCAGCATAGAGCAAACTCAATTGTTGTAAAGACTGCTGAGCTCTGTATCTCTTATATATATGCACCCAGATAGAAAATCTTGCTGAAGTTGTGTTCAGTCACACCCATGCTATGCTGGCAGGGTTTTTCAGAGGTGAGAAAAAGGTTATGGAGAAAGGAGACAAGTTCTCTATGTGTCTGTATGGCTAACAGGGTCATTATCACTACCTAAGACCAGAAGAACCAACATTGACATTTCGCTGATGTAAAAAGCAGTAGAGGAGAATCAGATTCCTACTTGCATTTTCTTAGGTCTACAGCAGCAGCCCAGAAATGTCATGAGACTTTGAAAGTTTTGTAGAAGAAATGGGTATTTTTGTTGCTGTTTGCTTTTTTCCTCCAGTCTTTCAATACTCCTGATCCCAGACAGAATGAGAGTGTACAAAAATAAAAGTAGCTGAGTGGGGAGAGAAGGGTAACTGTGGAGATGACCAAAGAATCATAACCTTCAAAATAACATTGTCAGTTCTGGGAACACGTGCATTTTCTATGGAAGTTTTGGATGACCTTTCCAAATTGAAGCTGGACAATTTTGTAACATGTGCAATTCACACTGGGGACATGCAGCTTGCTTGATAAAATTGTTTCTAAGTATCCACAATTCCTGTTCTGCATTCCTCAAAGCCAGCCCAAAGTGTTTTTATTTGAAAAGTCTGTCAACAGAGAGTGACTGCACTGTATATTGGTATAAAAATAGGTATTACTTTCTGAAGAAAACAAATCTGGTAGCACCACATTCATTTCCCTAAGGCCTCTGCCTTGAAAGGGCAGTTTGCAGAGTAACCTTTACTGTGCCTTGTGCCTGATGTTCAAGAGTCATCTTTTCAGACAGCATTTCAAATATTACAAAGAAAAAGAGTTGTGCATGGAAACTTCCCTCACATTTCAGCAGCAGAGTCTGGACTGCATTCAACCCGCTTTATTCAGGGAGCTTGAATGGTTTTCTGGATGAAGAACTTCCATACTACTTCTAGCACAACTTCTGGAAGATGCTACACTTGTGACCTCAAGTGTACATGTCGAGGTCACCGCTTGTGACCGAAAAAGTAGGTAACTTTGTTGGTCAGCCCTCAGCATTTCCAAGTCATTGTATACCTGCATTCAAGATAGAGAAAATTATCTTTTAGATTTTTAGTATGGTCTAATAGTTTAAACAGCCTGGTCCTGTGACTTGCTGAGTACTTTGCAGTCCTGCTGCAAGAATTTCAGCTTCTTTCAGTAAAGAGCATAATCATGCACATCAGCTGCTTTGATGAGCTGGAACTTGAGAGAATTCAATATATTCCTGTTGAAGCCCCAATATACTCACAAAGCCAAAGCAAACCTTCCTCTTATCCTTCCTTTCAAAAGAGGTGATGTGCATGTGAGGAGAATTTCAAGGTTTATTACAACACCCTGTATGCCTGTAACAATACAGCTACATTGAAAATTATTTTCTCAGCGCCAATCAAGTTAAACATACAGAACATTCTTTGCTCCATAGTGAAACTCTTTTGGAATAAAAAGTCACAGAATAGAGTATTGAGAGCTGGAAGGAGCCCACAAGGATGATTCACCTTACCGAACTGAAGAATTATTTGAATACCATTTCAGAGAGCACCATTTATTTAAAGCTTTCTTTGTAGTAATGAACATTTAACATAGCAATTTATAACATTTACAGCTCTGGAAAAATGCTTCACATGCTTTCCAGTTCAGCCCCAGAGCAGTGCTGAGGTCAGGACTGAAGGTCCCAGTATTCCCAGAGCGTGAGGCCCTGGGCAAGCACAGCACCAAGCAATTCTGAACATTACTCCTAAAATGAAAGGTGTGACAAGTAGTAAACAGGCTGGAGGCAAACATAATTGTGCATCAGTGTGCAGAGTGTGTGTGTGGAGTCTCCATGGGGGCTGCAGTCGCCGCCAGCAGTGGCAGTGGCAGGACCCAGCACGGCAGTCAGCTCTGCCAGCATAATTGATAGGGCTCTGCCCCAGAAGCAGGAGCTGAAGAATAAATTAGTGGCCACAGGGATATTTTTAGGCCCATCCTCCAAATATTTGAAGCTGCTGCTTTAGATTTTTGTGTGCTAACGCTTGTTTCTCACACCACTGTTAAAGTCAGAGGGCATCAGGAGTTGAGGAAGTTTTTCCTGACAGGACCTTTCAATATTAATCCAGGAGCACTAAAGTTGACACTACTGCAAAATATAGTTGTTAAATAAAATTGCCTCTCCTGTAACTTCTTCAGGATGGTTTAACTTTCCCCCTTAAAATTGCAGTTATAAATCTATCAGAATGATGGAATTATTTATAGCACTTCGAGACCACACCTTGGGTCTGTGTTTTAGATGTCCATTTAGTGACAGTAACTGTGATATTTTGAGTTTGGGAGAATTATTATATGATAGCAAGAAAACATAAAACTTTTCCAGCATTAGATTTAGCAAAATTCTGGAAAGAATCATCAATATAATTTTTCAATTTTACCTATCCTCTGCTCAGCTGCTCTGAATGAATTCCCCAGCCTCGTTCCCGACTTCTTTTGTCTGTGTAAAGCTTTGAAAATAGCCATCTTCCTTCATGTGTTTTGAGATAAAGCCTTTGCTTAGAATTATGTGAAGACTCAAAATGCTAAAACAGAAAAAAAATAAATTTCCTATTTAGATGGGCAACTTTGCATCATGTAGAAAGGTAGTAGACAATGAAAGACCTTTTTTTAAAAGACTGATTATGGCCTTAAGCATTTTTTATAGCCCTTCACTGAATACAGTACTCATGAGATTATGATTGTTTTAATCATTATTTAATATCTTACAAAATGTAACTTGAAATGTAAATGAAACACACCTTTTTAATCAAGTTCACATATCATTTAAAACTTTTCTTTCACAATGTTGTCCCAGACAGCACAGCTGATCCAGTGCCACGATGTCTCTAAATGAATGACTGCCATAGGCAGTAAGTGAAGTGATTCCCAGTAGAGAAGATGATACCAATGGTGGCCAATTGTGCAGTAGTTCCTGCAGGAAGCTATCAAAGTCAGCCATTGCTGCAAGAACATCAGCCCGGAATTATGATTTTAATGTTGAGGTAGAGTCAGGGCTGCACTATTATGGGAAGGACTACTTGTGCTCTTTCAGCTGAAAGTATTAATTCTGTCAAAAGTAGATTTATTTTCTATACAGAATGTTGGAACACCACATCTTGTCTCACATTAGTTTGAAAACTTTAGCACCTTCTGGGATCTACAGTTGAAATATCTCTTGCCTCTTGTTCCCAGTTGAGTCCAACTCCCTAGTTAATTTTATCTCCCATAAGGGCATCCTTGTTATGGAGTTCTCATGAAGGATTGTGCTAGCCCTGGATAACTTACAAGCATTGCATTGTAGTCCTTTTAGGGGCTAGAATTGTCATCATTCCTCTGGGGTCCTTCCAAATCCACTCAAATTTGCCTATCAGAGCTGCTGTTTTTCCTTTTCCTTGACTGTTTTTTGTTTACTGTGTCCTTTAAGACACTCTTCCTTGTATCTCCTTCTTTGGAGCATTAGCTACCACAAAATTTCAATTAAAATAAATTTAAATCATAATTATTCTTGTCTGTAGTATTAATATGAGATATAGGCATAGGCTTTCTGTGTGTTCCAAAGGAAATATTTCCTTTGCTTTGTGAACCCAAGTACCCACCAATAAAATGGAGATTGTTCTTTTCATTCTTGTAGGAAAATAGTGAGCCTCTTGACCTAAATATACAGCAGTAGAAACATGCACAGATTAGTACTGATCAAGTCACAATATGTTTCAACCAAAAGATGTCAGCACATTTAATTTACCTTTTTTGTTTTTTTTTTTATCCTCCTTTTCATGTTGTGTTCAAGATGTGGGAGCATTTTTTGAAGAAGGAATGTGGCTTCGTTACAACTTCCACTCCCCAGGGACTAGTGTGAAGGATTTAGTTAGCCGGACACTTTTGAGTTCTGCAGATCCTGAGATCACAGCACCGGACCTAAGCTTGAACAAAGAAGAGCTCAGCTTCAGCTTCAGCACCACCAAGTCCCCTTGTGTCTTATTGTATGTCAGCTCCTACACTCCGGACTTCATGGCTGTGCTTGTGAACCCCTCTGGTAAGAAACTGCTCCGGGCTCTCTCCATTGAAGGCACAATTGACAATACCAAGCTGACATTCAGGAGAAGCTCTAATGAACTAATGAGAAAGTGTCTCACCCTTGTCGCATAAAAGTAAAGCACTTAGAAATCTAAACCTTTATTCTGTTTCTACTAGATTTGGTACTGATGTAACTGTTCAGTTTAGTGGTGTTTCTTTAGCCATTCCTCCTTCACAAAACAAAACCAACCAAACAAAATAAACCAAAAACCTGTTATAACAGTTAGACCTCTGCCATGAACCAGTAATATGGTGGGGACAAGTAAACATGCTCATGAAGGCACTGAATAGTTGAATTGGCAATATCTGTAGTAGTCAGTAGAAAGTGTCATGTACTGTTCTGAAAATCTGGATATTCACTAAGGTGACTAAAACATAGTTGTAGTATAGTATATAATGTCCTAAACATTTTGGTAATGGATGAAGGTCGGATACGGACCTTTAGCTGTAACAGTATTAAAACTATATGAACTAAATATACTTCAATTTCAAATAGTGCCTTAGTGCCCCATGAAAATCCTAATTAGGATGATTTTACTACTGTTCTCTTTTATGGGATAATATGAGTATTCTACATGCTACTCCTTTTTTTCCCTTTGTGGGAAAGAAAGGGTGTGCATAAGAGGAGTCCAACATCACACAACTATAGTTATAGAGGTCTAAGTCTGATCTTTTGGGCCAGAATATTTCCATTTTTCATCCAGAGTGAGGGCTGCACTTCCCTTTTCAAACATTCTTCCTTTTAATCAAATATTTAAATGTATTATGAAGAGCAGACATTTCACTTTTGTTTAGAAAAGAAAAATCTGTCTGGCGGTGTGTTATGAATATCAATTAGCCACTCCTGACTATACTTTTCTAACAATGTAACCTCAGGTTTTTATTTGACAATATAATACTATATTTCCATGGAAGTCCAGACGGTCACCCATCAACAACAATTAAACGTGAAAGCAAGAAATTTGCTTCTGTGAATTATATGTCAGTGCTAATTTGATGTAATTTTGCCTTTATTCAATGCATGTCAATCGTTTGTTCTTTAGAAAATGTTATGTTTTGTATAATTTCAAAGAATTTTACTGCAGCAAGCATGATAATCTCAGCAATAAAGTGTTACTTGATGTGCTCAATTTTGTATCAATTGTCCATATTGTTCAAGGCATAACTCCAATTTGTTTGGTTTGCAGTCTGGAGTGTTTACAAACACTGTGGTTTGGAAATGCTGGTCATTGGCACACCTCTGTGTTATAAACCAGAGGCAGTTTCAGCCCAGTAACTTTATCATCTAAAACACCAGCTCTTCTCTTGCTGCAGAGACCAGCTATGAGAGCAATTAAGTGTGAAATGATAACAGCTGTATGTGAAAATAAAGACGGGAAAAATAGCTGGTGAATGAAGATCAAAATACCTGAGGGTGCGTTTCACATTTTTTTCTTTTTCACTAGGGAATCTGCAAATTCGGTACAACCTCGGGGGCACCAAAGAGCCATATAACATTGACATTGACCATAGAAACATGGCCAATGGGCAGCCTCACACTGTTAATGTCACACGGAACGGACGGGACATCGTACTGCAGGCAAGTTGCTTGGTTCCATTACTCGTATCTTGTAGCATTTTGTTTCTTGATGGGTCTCCAGTCCTCTGAAAAGATCGGTGCTAGAAAATAACATTCTTTAGAAAATAAAAAGTGCAGTAGATGAGGTTCTGCCTGCAGATCACACTCCTAGGGGTTAATAAAAGCTATTCACTCTCTGTTGCATCAACTCATGTTGTTCTGAAATCCTCATTTTAGAGTGATGACAGCTGGGCTAATACAGGTGTCACTGTAGATGCTTGAGGGCATCAGAGACATCTGGGCTGATAGATAAAGTGGGACTTAGGATAAACCTGTGCCATTCTGGAGCAGCAGCTGGAAGCCAGGAGGGATACCCTACAGCATCTTAAATACTAGTGAAGCCTGATATAAATAACATCATTCTGTAAGTCCTGACTCTACAAATGAGGAAGTCTTTAAATTTAAATTTACCCTGCAGTCCAGCGAAATCACAAGAGCTATTTTGTGAAGATGAGCAGAAGCATAAGTGCTTGTGTCACATGAGCCTGGGACAGAGTATTGTTGAAGGCACATACCTATGGCTTTTTTAGGTTTTGGAACAGCGCAGGTAGGAACTTAATCTCTTCATATATCTCTGTTCCTAATTTGAGATAGTATAATGCTATTTAAATAAGTGAGGGGAGTGCTGCAAGAAGCAGTCAGTGTTTCCAGGCAGCCTCTTCTCTGTGATCACCACAGAACTCTTTTTTCATTCCCTGTTGTCACATTTGCAAACATGGAGAGCATTTTGAGCAGGGTGTAAGAACAATTTTGTTGGCAGGAGAGTCAGGTGGATGGGAGACATTAATTTGGATTTGTTAGTTCAGAACAAGCAAACCAAAACCAATACAAATTAAATATTAAAAAGTTTCCTTGGGAACCAAACCAAAAGCTGAAGGATGGTAGCCATCACAGTATTACCTACCTAAAGACAAAATAAATCCCTGACAATTATTGTTTCAAGGTATCAAAACTTTTCAGTGCATTACAATGTCATTTGATTGAGACTCACAGTGCTCAAAATAACACTGAATGCACAGAAGTAGAATTTTCAGGAAATTACTCACGAAATTCAAAAAACCCTAAAAGATATAGGTGGTACGTCCAAACTCTTTTCAGGCTTTTGGAAGTTGAGAGGAATATTTTTTGATGTATGTATCTGTCTTGCTTGCTGTTGCATTTATTTCTCCTACAGCTAGATGGAAGCAAAGGAAGACCTATAGTTTGGTGTCTCTCTGGTGTTAAATGTTTTTGTTCTGGGGAAGTATAGCATTCCTATGGAATCCCAGCTGTCAGATGAGATACCTTGCTGAGTTGGAAATTATGTACACAGATAAATGTTCCAGCCTTCATCAACTAGTCTGAACTTAAGTCGCAACAATTTTTTCCCAGTGTTTTATGAGACCACTGCCTGTCCAGAATTTTGAACAGTCAGAAACATTTTGGTTAGTGTTGCTCTGCTGGGGAAAAAAAAAAAAAAATTCATCTATTTGTTGTGCTTCAAACTGATTTATGTAACTAGAAAGCAGATACATTTGAGACGATGCCTGATGTGCATTGAAGAAAAGGGAAAGAAGGGTCCCATACAAAGCAAATCCAGAAATCCTATCCCTACAGTATCCTGAAAGAGACTATTACTATCAAAATTTGTTTGACCTCCATAAGTTAAAATAAACTTATTACTTATCTTCTTACCTTCTGTAAATAAGAGAATGATATGAACAGAAATTTTAATCTGCTAAGTAGATTGTTCACTTGAAAATTACTCCTGTTCAAAAATGAACTCCCCACAGTGTTGAAAATACAGAAGATATAAATATAGTTTTTCTCAGTATTCAGAGGACAAATCATGAACTATTAGTTTTCTCTCACAGATCTGAGATATGAGCATTTGAGTAGACTTTTATTTCCTGCTAAATCCTTCTCCAACCTTATGAGCAGCTGGTTTGCTTGCTTTTAAAGAAGACAGCTTGCTTGCCAGGTGCTGTTGCTCACACTTCCACTTCTCTACAGGGCATAAAAGTGTCACAAGAAGGATTTATTTATCATCAAAGCTTCAATTCAAGAGCACTCAGTATTTTTGAGATCTTAACAGCAACATACTCAGAGTACCTGTCTTTCTAACTTACTGTAATAACCCTGTGGTGTCAGAGAGATTTAAAAAATCTGAAGCCAAGTAATAAATTGGTGCCATATGAACTGTGTGAATCAGAGGTTTATAATGATTCTCAGGAGTTTCACTTACATATAAATATGAAAAAAAGCTCATTAGTGAACTCTTTGAGACTTCACCGCATGCTGGCAGACAGGAGGCTGCTGATTATTTACAAAAAATCAGAATTTGAGGTGGGATTTGAAATCAGCATATGCACAATACTATATGTCCACAAGGTAACAAACCCCTGAAGAAATATTTAATTAAAATTGGTTTTATTATAATTGTATACCTATTCCTAACATACTGTGGCACTCAAGACTGAAGTAGCAAAGGCTCTGTCAAATGGTTTTTATATTTCAGTTTTATACATTCTCTGATGCAGACAAATGAATAGTTAGCTCTACATTAAATAACAAGCTCTCAATTGTGTTGCCAGTGGTTTCTCAAGGATAAGATTGAGGATATACAGTCAATTTGCATGTCAGAAAAAGCAAATTACATAAATTCAGGGGATAAGATATGCTTATTTTCTCATTTTCATGAGGGGGACAAAATTAACATCTGATAGTAACAATTCCTATCTCTCCCCTCTAGTAAAACACCAGATACTAGTATCTGTGGCACACCTCCAAGGCTCCATTGGTTCACCTGTGGCAAGAAAAAGCCCAGACTGACAGATGAGGAATGCATTATTCCAATAAATGACATGTCAAGAGCTGAGTTTTAGGTTATGGAGGCCAAGCTTTACTTTGTTTGACTTCATTAGAAGGTTTCATGCTTCAGCAGGGTATTTTACATATCATAAAAACCAGATCACTCTTTATCAAGTGTTCATGGGTGATTAACACTATTCACACGTCAGTAAAATCTTCTTTGAAGAAAGCCAAGGACAAAAGCTCCCTAGCAAAGGTTCTGATCCAGAGCCCATTGAAGTAAATGAAAGGCCTTCCCTTGCCTCCAGCAGGCTTTAAATTGTATCTTTAAAAACTGTGATAGTTGCATCCCGAGTGCAAGATTCATACCTTCTGCTTCTTTGCATGTCCCTAGAGTAAAATCAGGATGGAATCTGGATCAGAGACTTTTATATTCTGTTGCACAAAGGTAGATCAGCCTGCTACAAAAGAAAAATAGAAGAAAAAAGAAAAAGAAAGGGGAAGAAAAGTATTATGTTCTTTTATTGTTAGTGGAATAATGCTGAAAGTCAGCAGGACTCAAACTGGGCCTGTCAGCTTCCTTACATGTATATTCTCAACAGGTCTCCAGCTCTCCATCCCTGCTTTAAAGCCATTTCTGGTAATGGCTTATGAGTCACAGTTTATAACACCTTCTTTGTTCTTGAAAAAGATCAAATCAGAGTAATCTCTTCAGGACACTGAAGAAACTCTGTCCTAAACTCTCAGTATGCTTTCAGGACAATTATCAGCAGTCACTGCTCATCTTCTCAGAAGTCCACGCAGAAGGATGGCTGACAGCTCTCTTTTTCTGGCTTGGACAATATGTCAAACTGTGTGGAGGGTCTGTACACAGCAATACCATATAATCAATGTTAATTGCTGACTCTACTCAAAATCAACTAAATTATGAGGCTTTATGGCTAGATCATGAACCTGAACTAAGCTGAAGCTAAGAACAATACAGAAAATGTATTTGTACAAATCTCCATTTTCCAACTTCACCAGAGGCAAGCAAGACTATACATCTATCTTTGTGAAAGATGATCAATGAAATGTTTGACCCGTATCCAAATGAAATCAAGAAGAAACAGAATTTTTGCAAGTCCATTTCCATTTAGAGCTCTGCATTACTTGAAAAGAGATAACAATTGCAAACTCCTAGATGCTTTAAAAATATAAATCATACAAAGTTAATTCAAAACTAATCTGAATTACAAAATAAAATGGTAAGCATAACAGCAATAAAATAAAATGTGTGAAGTGGAGCAAAGCAGTCTGCATATAATCCCCATTTTAAATGCAGTTAATATATCAAAGATTTTATAATTGTAGATTAAATTTTGTTCTCATTAAAGCCAGTGGGAACTTTCCCATAGACTTCAGTGAGACTATAATTTCATCTCCCATCATTATTGTTGCTGTAGAATCACATCTAACTATCGTACTTCCTATCTTTTGAAGTCTCAACAGAAAATGATCGCTGTTTGAGTTCTTGCTTAAGAGAGGCTGTAAAAAAATCACCAAATTATTTTCTGGAGCTACCCAAAAATAATGATAGCAGCCAAACAAATTTTGTAGAAAGACATTTTATCTAGTTTTAAAGACTTCAAATGATAGAAAAATTACCATATCCTTTGGTTGTGTCTTACTCTTCATAAGTACCATTCATGTAAATAATTTGCACCTAATTTACAGTTTGAATTCTGCAGACATCAACATTTAACTTTGGGATCTTTGTGTATATGCTTGACAGATGAAAGAAATGTCAGGCATCATTTCCCTTTACACTTTCTTAGAGGTGCTGATTAAAACATCTATTCATCTAGTCTGTAGGATGCTAAATGAGCTGATCTATTTTAGTATATCCTCATCCATGTACAGTTTTTGACACTTAAAACAAATTTTAACTCTTCTCTGAAAACTCTCCCTTCAAGTCACATTTCGAAAATATTTACCATAGAGTTAGAAATGACAATGGTTATTATACCATCAAAATGATGTAGAAATACCATCTTTATTTATTTCCCTTGTTTTCTGGGAATTATGCTACCTCAGCATCCATTGGATAGTGCTGTAAATTGTCTAGACACCAGATTAATCTGAAGGTTGGTTTAGCTAACATTTAACTGGTAAGGAATTACTGTTCATGTACAGGGAAGTACTGTTCATGATTTGAAAGGAACCAGTCAGACAATATTTACAAATTCCATAGCCACTGTTATGAATAAAACATGTTTTAAGTACCCAGGACTTTAATCACAGGTAAAACTTGTAATCCATAGTTACCATCAATGCAACAGTAAATCCTCTGCTTTGTTTCCTAATACCTAGGTATTTCTATTATACTAAAAGAATAATTAATGAATTTCCAAACATGTTTTGCTTAAAGGAAAAAAAAAATCATTTGTTCTATCAATAGTAAAGGCCTTCCTGCTGAAATGAATTATTTAAAGTCCCTGGGGATACATCCTTTTCACTATGTATTGCCCTTCTGTAGTAGCAATGTATTACTCAAAATGCTAGTGCCACAGAAAGGCAAACTCAGACTGTTTTCTAGAGCAGAGCCATAAATTAGATCTGCATGTTTAATGCATTAGCACTTAGTTTACCCATAACTGCTAAGCTATTTTTTCAATCAGAAGTCACAAGGAAGTGGTTTTTACTCAAGTCTGAAAATATAGGGTTTTTTCCTACAAATAGATGACAAAGTAGCATAAAAAGTTATCAATACATATCAATAAAGTCTTGAAAATAAGACAAAGCTTTTATTGATATAGTATATCATGCCTATAACACTAAGCAACATCTGGTTGCCAGGATATAAACAGTTGCAGACCCTGATCTTTGCATAATTCAAGTTCCCTCCAACTATAAGGATATTGCAAATGACCAGGCATTCAATACTGAAAAGTGTCTGTAAACAACAGCAAGAAATAGCAGAACAGAATTTAAATTTTATGTACCAGAATCAGAAATGAGCAAATAATTCACTGATTATTAATTTTTTATCTGTTCTTTTGTGCTCACAGGATGACCATGAGCTCCGAGCAGTTTTGTTGGTTTAAACCTTCAATGAATTTACTCAATTTCTTTATTTTACAGTGTGTCACACAATATTTCATTTAAAGAGACCAGTTACAGATAGACAGGAACCTCAAAAATTAACAAGTTCTATTCCCCTTTTGTGTGTGATAGAGCTGGTTAGTGGCATCTGCCAAGGTAAGCCAGCACATCCCCATTGAATCTCATCTTTTTGAAAGACAGACCAAAAGTTTTCAAGAACCAGGATTCATTTTACTCATCAACAAACTAGTGGGTGGAATATCCTCACCCTGGACATCAGGGCATGGCATCATATCTCTCTCTTATTGGAAAAACATGGTGAAACAGCGGGAAAAGCATCATCCATACACCCAACCGCAGGGTAGCATTGCTCCCTGTGGTTTCCCTGTAGCTGCTGCAGAGAGCCAGAGA
This sequence comes from Muscicapa striata striata, assembly GCA_030060385.1. NCBI lineage: Eukaryota > Metazoa > Chordata > Aves > Passeriformes > Muscicapidae > Muscicapa > Muscicapa striata. Next base: position 1,807,808 of record JAREIS010000101.1, read on the forward strand.
CAAATGACAAAGTAGATATCATCTTAGAAAGTTTACCCTCTCTGCATCAGCTGAGATAGTTTCAAACTTAGACGGCTTCTGGAAGAATATTCCTCTTTATTTTCTACTTTTTAAAAACCTTCCATAGGGGAGGAACTCCTTTACATATCCATACTTCTCATATCCTTTTAGCAGAGCATATGTTGCTGGATTCAGAGTCATGTTTCAGCTGCCTTGCCCCAACCTTTGCCCGTGTCTAGGCCACGTATGTGATAAGACCCAGAAGTGAAATGTCTTCCCCACCCTACACCCCCATTTTCCTTGGAAATAAAGCTAAGGTCATTCAGACCAGAAGGGAGCATGGTGCAGTCTGGTGTTTCCTGAGTCTGCATATCAAAGCAGAGCAAAGGTCTGCAGAGTGTATCAGCAGGCTTTTCCACCTCACAAGTGTGTTACTTACATTGGCTATGCTGAAACTATTTCCTTCTTCTATAATGTATTTTCAGTGATGAATGTGTGTGTGTGTGTCTTCCTTGGCCTGTGTGATGGCTGGTTTTATATAATTTTGTTAGAATTAAAGAAATAAGGGAAGAACAAAAAAATCATTAAGTAATCCCAGAGTACAAGACAAAGCTAAAGAAGACAAAATCTACCATAAAATAGGTGATTTCCATTGTATGGAAGCACACATTGGACAAATTAATGTCCTGTGAAAGTCATCTTTAAAGTAGCTGAGGTAGATCTCTTTAATTTTAATGACTTGGCATTATATGACTTGCTATTGCTTCTGTTAACATTTATTGTAATTCATCTACTAAAGAGAACAATAAAAAGTCAACAGATATGTGAAAGAAGTATCAGAGAATCATTTCAATTGAAGGCAGCCAAACTAAATAGTGTGCCTTTCTGTATCAGTGCTTCTTTTACATTTTGAGTTATGTTTCTACATTTCCATTTAAATTTTATCCAAATTTTTCTGGTTTTTTAGAGGAAGGCAAATTACCCCTGTCATTATTTAGCAGAGGAACAACAGCTTTCAGGTATATGTACAAGCTTTCTGCCCATAAAGGATTCAAGTTTTAAACCAGAGGAAAAAAAACAACTTTTTTTCTGCAATGTATCTACTTTTTTTCCATGTCTGTATCACGTTAATCACATTTTTAATATAACTCCTTGCAAAAAAAAGAGACTTTATCATAAATACTGTAGTTGACCTTTATTTAAAAAAAAAGAACAACTGCTGAAGGCTAAATCAGTGCATTATATCAGCAAAACAGATTTTTAGGAGTGGTTCCTAAAATAGCATTCAGTATACCTCTGTAGAAAATTCATCAGCAAAGCCCAAAGCACAATGCCAGCCTTTAGTCTTCCTTACACCACAGTGTGCCTCTTCCTGTGTTCCAGATGAGCAGTGAGGCTGCAGGTCTGTGTCAGTCCAATTCCAATGCAGTAAAAATTGCTGGGTTTGTGATCCTGCCTGTTTTTCTGGATCCAGTACTCATTTACAGCCTATGGCTTATCCCTGCTCTGGCTCTGATCTGATCTGCGCTAACCTGGGTCAAGGACCGGACCCATCAGAAACAGATCAGCAGAGCACTAGTGCCACACTAAGGAAGGAGCTGAATTGCATTAAGAGTGGCCATGATCAGCCTAAGCAATTACACATCACCACTCCGACCTGCTCCTTTTCTCTTGTACTAAAAAAATAATAAAATCAAAGATCACAGTATTAAAAATATCATTTGTAAGTTTTTTCCCTACTTTTTAGCAGGTGAATAATCATCTATATTACACCAATAAAAAGAATGCCATTATACCTTCCATTTGATTTTCATAATCAACTTTCTTCTGCCTCATACACTGCTATCATACTTGTGAGGAGCTCCATCTAAACACCTGCATACTACCTTCTTGTTATCTTGGGGTCACATGCCTAGTCAATTCTAACTTTGCAGGCCTTTTTGAGTAGGAAGATTTTGTATTGTGCATTATTACAGAACAGCACAAAATGCCTTTCTTCAGGACTAGAGAAGTTGTTAACACAAGTGATAAATCATCATAATAATGCAGAAGATAAATACTACACTGATCATGATGGTAACACTCCCTTCTTTATCCTGCTATTGCTGAATTCAATAGCAGAGCTGTATTGATATCAGATGGTGTGAGATGAAGCCTTACAGCATTATTATTCCATCTGATTTTGACAATTTTTTTTATAAAATGCCTATAGCATAAAGAAAAACCTTAATTTTTCAGCAGACTGGGTTGACAATGATTCAGATATAAATATATCCACAGGGTGAATATAGGGTATGTGTTTGTGTTTATACCTTTTTTTCCCCAAGACTACTAAGATGATGCAGACAGTATGTTTGCCCTTAGATTGATATGTCTGTTAATCTCAGAACTCCCATCAAGATTAGTTTTATTGTCTAAGTGGGCAGTAATTTAAAAGAAAGAGCATTTTATTGAACTTCTGGTTAAATCCAAACATCTTCAGAAAAAGGCAGCCTGCCTTTCTGTGACGTGACTTGAGAACTGAAACTGCAAGTTCCTCAGAAAATGCCACCTACTTTCATCTATGTAACACTCAAAGCCACACTGTTTATATGAAGCTCAAATGAAATTATTGAGTTTTTAAAGAAAAGTAGCTGTAATGAAAAATCTTTAATTTTAAAATCGTAATTTATTACAAAATCATGACATCAACATCTGTGTATACAGAGGTTCTATTTAATTTTCATTGAATAAGGAAATCAAATTATCATTCAAATATCATTTGACACTAGTAATTCCTATTTTATTATGTGTCTTCTATTAAATTAGTAGGCTAGTATTTCATGCAAAGACTGTGAGCTGCTCCGTTCCAGTTGGAGCTGGAGCCCCCACTGGGTGGCAGTAACATACAGCTTTGGAAAGAATTCAGCATGGTGCTTTAACTCACAAGCCTGCAAAGAAGCCCTACGCTGAGTGCTTCTTTGAAAAAAAAAAAAAAAAAAAAAAAAAAAAAAAAAAAGTTATATTATAAAGGTAATTCTAGTTGAGTACAAAGACATGCAATAAAAGCAAGTGCACAGAAATCTCCCCACTCCCTCAGCCACTGTTCCCTAGACCCACTGTCTTGTGGTGCATCATTTCATTCCAGGTGCCAGGATTAGAGAAAGGCATCGCTGTGGAAAGCACTGCAGGCGTCCCCTGACAAGAGATGCCAGAGCTGGCAGCAGAGCAGGAGCTGCCTCTATCACTGATCAGAAATGTGTGCCCCAGAAAATTGGTATCAACAGCTTTTAAATAGAGATTTATTGTAACTGGGAATCAGACCAACCCAAAACTTCAGACAGTCATTAAAACAATCCACAGCTGAACTGATTAGGATATCTTTCCTTGACTTCAACAAGATGTGAAAAATATATGTGAGTGGCTCGATTCAGGTTTTTATTCAGTACAAGAGATTTGCTTAAACGAGTAAACCTCAGCAGTAGAGTGCCTGTTTCTGTTAGAGCCTGCAATGTAACATGTCATTACTCTCATTGCTGCAACCCCTTTTGCCTCAGTACAGGGGTGGAATGCTCTGCTATGCTGAAGTCCCAAGGGAAGGTGAGGTCACTGAAGGACTTTGGGGATTTTTTTTTTTTAATCTGGCTGAGATTACTGCTAACTAACCTGTTCCAAGATGGGGCAAGAGAGGGCCTTTCTAAATCTTGAACACTACCTGAACACAAAGGTAATCTCATCATGCCACAGCTGGCAGGATTTGATATTCTGTCATTGTCTATGTAAATGTTCACAGTGGTTCTTCATTTAAATTGACTTTTCATATTAATGGATGTCCTGCAGACACAACCCCTGTACACAGGTAGAAGCAGCCTGTACATTTGCAGCGATGACTTTTTTATTACTTGTTACTAATTTTTTGTTACTCTGACAGTGAACACATGGCTACTGCTGTAGGACATCCAGCATACATCAATAAGTTGATTACAGACATAGATTGATATTAATTAATTTATTCATATTTTATCTGATTAATGATGATCTGATCAACACCACTGCCTAGATTCCAGATCACAATAAAAAGAAATATTTTAAAATTGCTCTAGACTGATTCTGAAAAAAAAGAACCCAAATGTTGATGATACTGACATACTACTGTATGTAGTAGCATGCCCAATTGATTTATCAGAGTTACTTCACCATATTTTAAGTCATAGTAATAAAAGGAAAACCTAGAAAATGAATCCTGTATATGTATTGGAAACAATTGCACCTCAGGCAAAGAAGTTACATAAAGGTTAACCTCTTGGCATATGAGACGATAGAGAATTAGTGTTTTGTGGATTAGTTTTCACCAGTCTTTACCTGATACACCTCTCTAAAGTCTGCACTTTTCATTTAATAACCTTAAAGGTAAATACCATGACAGATCTAAGCCATTTCTATTTTTATTTCATCTAATATGCCTGCATTTCCCATTGGAAATGGGTCTGGCACTTTCAATGTTGGATGCTGGAATATTTCTCTTCCATCAGGAAAACCAATAGCAAGCACCCAAGTGGAGTCTGTATTTAGTAGGGCCTGAGGTGGTTGAGGTTGAGATCTGTTTACTATTTCAACCATTTGTACTCACTTGACTACACTCTTTCCAAAATAACTCTTTTCAATTTGAATTTATACAGCTCTAATTTCAGGTAAAATATGTGTTTCTGCTCTTTATTAAAAATCTGAGAAAAACTGTACACAATACTCTGAAAAACTGAAGTTCCTTATTTTCTGAGTAAGAAGATGAAACTATATTTTTCCATGTATTTTTCTCAAAATCAGTGTGAATACTAGTTATGATAAATTAAAAATCATTTCTGAACATTAAGACTTGCTAGACCTTTCTTGCAATCTGCAGTGACTGCTTTTGCTGTCTACTATGTGTATACACTTTTCTTCTTTGGGTTTTATGGGGAATTATAAGAAAGACTGGACTTCTCCAATTGTTACAGTTTTTTAAGATGATTGCCTCTGCAGTTTCATGGCACCAGTAGGCTTTACAGCTATCTGAGCTCACGGTATTCCAGGGTATCAGGGGATTCAGCCCTTCAGTTCTATGCTGCCTGCCATTCATTTACTTTTAAATACTGAGCTGAGCATTTGCAGTATCAATAAAACAAAATAATCCACAATAATTACATTTTGAAATCAGAAATATGGCAAAAAGATATGTGAAAATATTGCATGTCCTATAGAGTTGCCATTTCTTGAGAATTATTTTTGCAGTCTATTGTACCCTGCAAAGTCTTAAATCATATATATGAGTTTCTATCCTGTTTTGTGCCAAGGCAAGGCCTGAATAAAATAAACTGTTACTGCTCTGTCCTCTTTAAGCCTGTGTAATAAACACGTAAATCTAAGAAAATAAATAACAACAGTAAAGATAAAAATTCATCCAAATTACCTTTATGAAATGTAAAATCAAAACTCTATTGAGTTATATTAAACTATGTTAATAGCAATATGACTAAGCATAGGCAATACATTTTATTACTCTCTTTCTTTACATTTTTCTGTTTAATAGCTAAAAAACTAGGGGGAAATATGCTAATGTAACATGATTGCTGTGCTGTATCGGGGACAATATGCATTTCCTATAGATTAAACTATTTAGCTAAGTTGATTACTCTTGAATTTATTTAGATTTCAATAGGTATCATCACAATCAGATTGAACAACATTCTCAACAAGAAAGTAATAAGCATGAAGTGCCAAAAAAGAATGCCTTATTAATTTATGACTTTTCTGAGAGAAAAGAAAAATGCTCAACACCTGAACTAGTCTCAAATTCCCAGCTATGTAAATCCAGCTTTAGCAGTAACATAGGTCCCACATGGAAATCTATTTCTATGGAAAGAAAAAGTTGTTTTATTATTGATGCTGTTGCTATATTTAGCAATTGAAGAGCACATAAGCAAAAACTGATGTGATTCTACAGCTATCAGAACAAAAATATATTCATTATAGGTATTCTCCAGGCCTTGGGAAGTGTGGAGATGTCAGATATGGAAGAAAGGGTATTTACTATTGTTTTCCCTTTGTCAAAATGAAAGTAGAGTATATTAGACAGTAATAAGAGATGCCATAAACTCCTTGAAGTAAATCTGATTGATCAGAACTGTAATAAGCAGATCCGTTCAAAATACTCATCATTTCTTTTCTCTTTCTCCAGCTTGATCACTATCCTCCAGCAAGTTACAGCCTGCCAGCCACATCTGACATTCAGTTCAATTCCCCAAAGGCACTATTCCTAGGAAAAGTTATAGGTAAGATTTCGTTTTATACCCAGGACACTGATGTGTGTGTAGCAGGATGCTTGCTGGATATGTGATACAAGTGATGACACTGGAGTTATACCTAAAGGAGGGGTTATGTTAACCCTGTCACAGAGGCTGATGAGCACACAAATAAATAATTTTCTGCCATACATGGGAAAAAAAAAAAAGGTATGGGCAAAGAGACCCTTGTAACATTGTCTTTGTGAGGTTTCATTACCTTCTTGGTGTCAGATGAAGGCAATCCAATTACTGAGGCCAGTGCTTCTACCAGGAGATGCTGAAGTTATTTTGAATATTATAATTCACTGTGAAGCTACTGTGTGCCTTGTATAATGCCTTTATCTGTGCAGACCACCTTCTTATCCCATTGCATCCTCTTGTGACATTACTGTCCCTTATAACTCTGGCACACCACCACTCTCTCCCACTAACACCCACCAGCGAGGTCCTTTGGGGTCTGTAACACCTGCAGCAACACTCATCTGGACATTTTCTGTCCCTTTTATGGATTTCATGGTTATTTCCAGTTCAGCAGCTTCCTGCACAGCTCCCCAGATGAACTCAAGGGGCAATACTGATGCCTTGGCATCACTTTTAGACCATCCTACATTCCATTGCTTAATTTTTCTGCTACTGGCTTCTTATATGAATTTCCAGGGTTACTCACTTCAAGGTACAATTCTTCCCAAAATTTACAGTTTGTAAGGAGGGCTTTTTCCCCTTTTCTGAGATAAAGGGGAATTAATATTATTCCCTCTAAGTGCTTTATACACAGTTATGGCTGCTTGAACTCAGTGAAGAGCCTAATTCAGAAAATTAGAAACTTTTCTTTGTTAAGTGCTTAAGGCATTAATCTGTGTACACTTTGCACTGTTTTTTTGAAGTGGTAAAGAAATGGACCACATAGCTAATGGGATTTTTTGTAGATACACTTTTCCATTTGTTGTGTTTTTTAAACTGAACATGCAGAACTTCCGTGAAATAGGAAATGAAAAGCATTTAAAATGACTGGCTATTAGGAGAGTCATGAAATACTTTTTAGTACTTTCCAAGTCAGTTCTTTTGATAGTACAAAAGATGATGCAGTCTGATTTTGGTCAGTGTCTGGAATCTGGGTACATTCCCACTTTATTGCATTTAATTTGGGCAGCTGGACTGGAGCTGGTGGTCTGACTCAATTTTTTTAATAGCATGGGATTATATTAGCCTTTTGAGAATATGATTTTTTTTTCTTCTTCCTCTCTGCTTGTTAATGTTTTTGCAAGTAGGGCATTTTATTAATCAGAAAAATGTATCACTACTAAAAAAACAAGCACGAAAACAAAAATAAAAGCCATTTACTCTTTCTACTAAACAAAAATTGAACTTCACAGTAAATAGATGGATTTTCTGGTGTAAAATTGTTGTCCAACTGACCCTGTCTGTTGATGAGCTTTAATGTGCAGCTGTCAGAGTCATGTTGAACGAGGGAAGAGCTCAGGTAACAGAGTCACCCAAGTACAGCAGTTTGAAGGGCAAAGTAGACAGAATTCAGTATCTTTAAAGCCTCTAGCTGTCACATCATACTGACTAGGCATATTTTAGTGGTCTAGAGGGATTAGAACCAACAGATCTGGTTACATAGATCAAGTTTTAATTTGTGCCCATATGCAATTACATTCTCCAAATGGGCAATATGGGAGTAACCTCCCATTTCACTGCTTCTCTGGCATCACTTGCATTCAGTTTCTGCTGCTCCCGTACAGTTCTTATTTGTCAGCAAAAATGAATGCAAGGCGCTATTTTTAGACAGATGGGCTTTTGAAGAGCACTCTGGAACAATCTTACTGGGAAACTGTTTTCTGTCTGTCTTATTTCCATTTTTATTAGTGTTATTTGCATAGGAGCAGCCACTTCTGCCACAGCTGTGCTTGCTGTGATAGAGAGTTCGTCTGGTCCCTGTCAGAAATGATCCCTTGTACAACACCTACTACAATGCAACACCCCTCTCTGCTCTAAGTGTTACGACAATATGACTGATCAATAAAAAGTTGCCTTGTAACTGCTCAGAATATTTTCTGTAAAGCAGGAGGGTCACATCAGAAACAACAGCAAAATGTTTGAGTTGCAGTCAGGGAAAACTTTTCTTCTTTAAGTTGAGATGCTTTCTGTTTCCTTGAAATACTATTTTTTAAAATGTATTTGTTCACTGGCTTGAAAAATGCTGATATAAAATAATTTTAGCCTTTTGGAAAAATGGAAGTAAAGGCATTTAGTATATAGTTCTTACCTAGTCAAAATGAATTATGATTTGAGGTGTGAAATAAAGCTGAAAGACATAACAAATGAAAAATCCTATTTTACATGAGTGTGTAGTAAAAAAAAATAATTGCACTAGAGAAATTAAAGATTTCACAAAAAAGTGATAGAAAGGTATTGTTAATGTTTCAAGGAAGTTCTTTAATCTGTTATTTAGATGTACTTAGGCTTTGATGGCTGACAGACAAGGCAAGAGGGAAAACCGGGATATCTGGATGAAAAGCTATGAAGATAAAAAGGGAAAATTAGACAATGTGACAAGCATCTACATATTCATGTAGGCTGCAACTTGCAGCTCATTATTGAGGTACAATATTGCAGAGGTTTGATTTTTCCACTCAGCTTTGTCTTCACAACCTTTTTAGGGAACTACACCTGTAGTCTCTTAGTCTGGACTTTATTATTAAAAGTGGAACATTTCTTTGGCATTTAATATGTATTTTTAAGGAATTAGCTAGATATAATTATACATGATTTTGTAAAAGTATCATTCTGGTGAACAGAAATAATTTGAGAGTCTATCTAACAGGATATATGAGCAGAGAAGCACCAAGATCAGACATGAGTTGCTCTTGAGAAAGTGGGAGGGAAGTAAAGGAAATGTGCTTCTTGCCTTCATTTCCACAAACCACTCCAAATTAAGTTGTCTATTTTCAGAAATACTAAAATATCCACTTGGAAACAATTTACATAATACAAGTCATCATCACACAGATAAATTATATTGTTTCACAGCTTGGGTACAGTGTAGAAAGAAGCACTGCTTTTTTTCTTGCATGGCATCTGTCTACAAATAGGTACTGCTACAAATAGATACTAGAAATAGATAGGAGGCAAACGTTAAGAATACTTTCAATTTCCAGCAGTGAACAATGGCAATTATTCCAAGAGGTAAACATTCTTTACTCCTAGATAAATACTTTCTTTTCTATAGAAAAAGCTTGGTGATTTGGTACTTCAACCCTTATAGCTGAGAAACATCAATGACCTACAATGTAAAAAGTATCACACACTTTTAATACCAGCTTCTGATCTCCATGTTTCCACACAACTGCAGAATTTCATCACTTAGAGGGTTTGTTTCATGTCAAAGAATGAACATTTTATCTCTATGAGAGCGTTAACCATCATTAAAAAGGGAATATTAATATCCTTGATGAAAAAAAATTGTAAAGGATACAGGCATAGTCATATCTGGTTCTCAGTTTGGGTATGCTTTTAGTCATTGACATCATCTGATATGAAGTCATTGTAAATATATATGTGTATATATATATAATACCAGTTTAGAATTAAATCTCTATACTGTAGGGCACTTTTTGTCAGCTTTTTAAATTTTTATCTTAGAAAATTGTGCAGAGCTGTAAATAGATCGTGAATAATTAAAAGTATTCTGTACTACACATCTTTGACGTGCATCTACTACTACTTCATGATCATGAGGCTAACACTTCATTATATATGTTAGGAGTGTGGCATTCAGAGCTGCACAGCTTGAGCTCTGCTGCTCTCCTTCATTTTGCAGTGCAGAGAGACACTCTGCACTGAGTGCAGGGTAACTCAGCCAACTTTCACTGATAATGAGAAAAAAAACAGCTAGCATGCAGGAAATTCATCCACCAACTTACTTCAAAATAACTGCCTGCTGCTTCATTTCTGAGCACCAGCATTAACATCCAGTACTGTAATCTCACTGAGAATGCATCTTGTCATATTGGAAGCCCTCCTGCTACAGTAAGTAGTAGTTGAATATTAAAGATATGCTTTCCCTTGCATGGGTTATGTATGAATTTTCATACAAAAATAAAACATCTTGACAATTCTCCTTCTCCTACTCCTCCTGTATAATGCTATCAGCCAGGTTGAAACACCTCTGGGATTTAATATTGCCTGTCTCTCTGACCTCAGATCTGTTTGTCCACACTGATTCTTAGAAGTGTTTCTGGTAAAGGTGGAGACGTTCCACAGCTCTTCCAGCCAAAACCTGACCAAAATAAAAGTAATTTTTCTTTTCTTTCAGATCTCTGGTTTCGATCTATCTGGTTTTTCTCTGAGAAATCTTACCTACAAACCATATTCAGAAGGAACATTTCTCATCTACAGGTCTCCCACCCAAGGGCATAATAAACACTTTGACTTGCCAATAACTTCTGAGGCAGAAATCAGAGTAGCCCAAGTGAATTTTATTGTTTGAGAATCAAAATGAAGAAGGGAAGCCAAGAATATTCAAAGATGCCTCTCAGCATCCATGCAGTATCTTCTTTCTGTTTTTCAGAATATTGCAGGATTCATCTCCTGCAGCTCCAGAGACACAGAAGGTAGACCTCAGACAAACTGGATTAAATAAAATTCTTAGATAATCTCAGTTGCCATGAGTTTTGCTCTTCCAAAAATTAGCTGGAGTCATTTCCTCCCACAAACTTTTCACTCTCACCCTTTAGGTGATTCTTCACCTCTCAGTCCCTCTCTCATACTTTGTACTGGCAGCTGCCTTTTCATTTCCTGGTCAATATTCTCTGTGAAAAGACTTCACTTAATCCCAGTCTTCAAATCTTCTATGGGCATTCAACAGCCCCAGAAGGTCACCTTTTATTCTCATGGTCTTCTAGCACACATACCAGCCTACAAGACAATGCAGGAGCCTCCTGAATTCTAAAGTTATTTCCCTTGTGCTCAGAAAATTGTTTCATATAAATCACTCTACGGGATTGTAGAGAAAATTACCTCATTGTTTTACAGTTCTTTCCAAAGTATGAAAATTATCTCATTGTTTTTCAGTTCTTTCCAAAGTATTTATCTACTGGCTCTAAAAAAAAAAAAAAAATTAAAAAAATGAGATTGTAAGGCAATTTAATTTGGTTACTGCCATTTTGATCAGAGTATTTGCACAAGTCTTACATGACATTCAAAACACTGATAACTACTTAAAGCAATGGAATAAAATGGAAATTTAAACTCTGGTGATCAGACTGACATTTTCCTAACTTCTGTATTTTGTTAAGGTGGCATATCTTGGTTATATAACTTAGAGGAAGAGAGGAACTATATTGTCTCTACTGTGTAATATCTAATACTGATTTATTTCAAATGCAGCTGCTTTCAAGGCTCAAAGAAAGGAACTGAACATGACAGGGACATCAATAACACCTGCCGTTGGCCCCATAAAATTCTAATGGCATAGATAGCAAAATCTAAGAGCTCAGAGCACCTTCAAGGCTTATAAATCATTTTCAGAAAAAAAGTATTACACAGACCAAAAAAGCCAAAGGTATTCCTGAAGCTGAAAGTATAGCATCTTATAATTTTCCACCAAGTATATTCAAAGGAAAAATCAAAAATTAGAATAGAACTTCCCTAAGACAACAGACACATTGACAAAAAAAATGTCTTTAATAAACCAAGGTACAAGTCTTAAAATTTTATATTACGTTACCTAGCTTGGGAAACCTCTGCCCATAGTTCCAGACATAAAACATTCAAAAATAATGTGAATATGCACTGTTGATTTGATCAGAAATAGCTAGAGATATAGCATACTGGCCATATTATTTTGGTTGAGGGTGCAGATTATATACATGCCATTCCTTGTAAGAACAGGTACAGAAGTTATGTCTAATTCAAAACTCACTCATTGTTTGACAATTGAAAAAAGCTCTGGTTTTATCTGACACTTCTCACTTGTGGCACCTAGGGAAAAATCATAACAAAACAATACATAGCCTGACCAAAATATTGCAGAAATTGTCAGACAGAAAGGGAAGTGACTCATGTCCCATGTTTTAGAAGATCACTGGGATCAAGTCAACACTTTCCCTCAAGACCTGTACTAGTTTTCACTCCCACCATTAATAATTTGGAAGGGCCTGTGTCCTCTGATCTGCCATGGCCTCTTATGCCAGAAGCATGAGAGGTTTTCTAGAACTTGGAGAAAGTTTGCTCAGATTGCTGAAGAACCTGAGAAGAGCAAGGGATGTGGGAGTTTCTGGAGTATGAATTAGATAGGAATTCTATAGTATGTGCTACTGTGCCTTAGGCCTGGACAGCTTTCATTCTCTTAGAGAAGCCTGGACCTGTCCATGTGGTTTTAAACTGTCCAGCTTTTTAAGATGGAATTTATCTCTGTTCAAAGACTTAACACAATCTTCACACTACTAAACTCTGCTTAAGAAGACTGGATATAGAATGTAAAGTAAGTTTATATTATGCTGCTGCTCTTTGCAGAAGGAAAAAACACCTGTTCTGCATGAGCATGTTCAAGACATGGTAAAATAAACATGTTTCCCAAACAATATTAAGTAATGAATAAATGTGAAGATAAGATAATCTTTCTTTAGGACCTTTATATAGAACTATAAATTCATAGACTAAATTATTCATGGTCAATAATTTGCTTAACTCCCATTATCACAAAAAGAAAAGTAAGTATATAAATTATGGAAAGACACTTCAACATTTCCTGTTCAGCCAGACCTTTGGCTGTAGGCTACTTTGCATTTCTTTTAAAAGAAATGCTCTCATTGTTTAAATTACCAAAACCTGGCTGATGTCTTAATTTCAAGCATTTCTGCTCAGCAAATTTTAAAGCTATGTATATACACTCTCTAAATAAGTCCTTTCAGATAGGTACAGTAATGCATTCTTCATCTGCATATTTCAGGGAACACTTAAAACACTATTAGTTGTCATGGAGAAGGAACTCATTTGGAAGATCGTGTTATTCCCAATGGCTTAGCTACATATTGTAAATAAAAACAGGCACTGTGGTTGTATCAGTGATTTTGCTTTAAAACTTGCCAAGCCAATAGAGTTGACACCACTCAGCAGGAATTAGTTGTTTAAAATTATTCTGTCAATTTTTTTTTCCCTTGGTTTTTGGTTTTTTGTTTGTTTGTTTGTTTGGGGTTGGGGGTTTTTTGTATCTTATTTGAATGTTTTGCAAAAATTTTAGAAAGTTTCGGGGAAATAATTTTGCATAGGACTCAGAATAGGGTAGGATAGGATAGCATAGTACAGTATTAGGGACAGCATTGTTTTTAGATAGCTCTGAATTAGATTCAGATGTTTGTCACAGCAGAATCAATGTCACTAATGGCTCCTTGAACTGCAACTTGGTTGTTTATTCTGATACTATATCTGACACAGTGCTACCAGTGTTATGCCATTGAACATGATAGTCAGTGAATCTTGGATTTATATGCCATAACAAAACTGTATTTAATTTTTTGGTACAGTGACTAGTTCATAAACTGCTCCTTTAAACACAACAGGAATAAACTCACGTTTACAACTTTCTTTTTAGAGAAGCCTGTTTCCTCTCCCATAAATGTAGACCACTACCTAGAAATCTCTCCTTTATGACTATATGAACTCACAAATCTACCTCAGTGACTCCCAGATACTGTACCATCAGGGTTGTACTCCACGTGCATATGAAGCAGTTGAGTAAGGTTACAGTCAGTCTCCTACCAAAAGGTAATATTTTTCTTTTGTTCAGTCTGATAGCAAGATAATATATACTGTCACTGGTTTTGTTACTCCTTCCTACTTTCTGTCTACTTCAGACTGTGTTCTGAATTTTACCAGTCCTTCCTTCTTATTTTTTTTGGAGAGAGATTGTCATCTGTCTCATTGTTACATGACAATGCTTATTGATCAAAAAGTTGTCTCCTGATCCTTCTTATCAGTTGCAGAATCCAAACTGTGTAAAGGTTGCACCATAATACATACAGTTATCTCAAAAATGTCCAGGGAGAGAAATGAATTTGTCATCAAGTGTCAGAAAAATGGAATTATTTAAAATACCTCAGCTAGAATAAGTCCTCCCAAAAAACCTGACTTTTTCTTTTAGAATATCTTTAAAATAATTTTTTGGGTTGTAGATGATAAGACATGTCAGAAATACTGATATTGTGAGACATCTTCAAAGCAAAGTACTATTACAATTGTTAATGTAATTCATCAAGCTGTCATCCCTTTCTCAGCCAAATTTGATTTGATTTCAATTTAGCACCTTGAAAATATGTAGTTTCTTCATTCAGTAAAAGCCCATTTAACATAAAATTAGCATATTTTTCAGTTTCCCTGGAGCAGTGGCAACCACTTGGTTTCCTGTTTCTGCATTCACATGGGATTCTTTGCAAGACAGTCAGTGACATGACTAATGAAGTTGGCAACGGTCTACTATTTCTGTATTAATTTGACCAGGACTTAAAGACTTTCTTTACATTTTTAATATGTAACATCTTAAGATTTCCTCTAATATAAATGTAGGACAAAACTATGCGTTTAATAAGATAGTTGCCAAATCTTACTTCCTGGTATCTCAGGATGAGAGTTTAGAAGTTATGAAGGACATGCAAAGGCTAATGAGATCTCTGTAACCCATCCTCTTTATATGAAAAAAGCATATGGAGAAAAACCAACATATGGAGAAAAGACCGTATGATGAAAAAACAGCAGTGTGTCTTGCTAAAACTGATCTGACTCTAGAAGTACAGAAGCCTGGTGATTGCAAAAACTACAGGAGAAAGAGAGGGACAAGATCTTCAAATACAGCTTCTCAAAGCGTTTTACATTCCCTCAGCACAAAGGAACTGATATGATTATACCAGGGGGCACAAGACCCTGCTGAGTATCTAGGACAGCATAAGAAGACAGGATATTTAAGTGATGTTGTAATATTATGTCAGCTGGAGCCAATGGTTTTTTACCCTGCTGTACTGTCCGGTACTTCCTTTACCTTGAGAAAGGAGCCTACGCAGCAACTCTCTGCTAAGTGCCTGCAAGCTCGCAGGAATCCATAGATTTCTCTCCATTAATGCACAGAGCATATCTTAATTGCTTAAGTCTGTTATCTTGACTTCGTAGTAGTGTCCCCTCCAGGGAGGAAGGAGTGCCTGGTTGGCATCTCAGTTTGCATTACCTCTGGTTCCTGCACGTTGTTTGTGGTGTGCCACATCCTTTCTGCTGAGGAATGCACTGAAACCAGAGCGTTAAATTTATGAGGACCTTTTTTTTTTTTTTTTTTGGAATTAGAATAATAGGCTGCACTCTGCCCTCATGCAGGAAAATAAATTAATGGAAAATATTGGAGTTGTGATTCATTTTCACTTTATTCTGAGGGGATGAGAGAGGGCATGGAGAACAGGGAGGAAGAGTGGGACATGATGAGCTTGACAAACTCCAATTTTATGTTGACACCAGAATCTGCCCTCTTTCTAGTTTCCCTCATGAGGAATTATCTAATAAGATGTTCATCATAGCATTCAGACACTATCCTCTATTCTCAATGTGATTCCTTTACCAAGAGTGCTGCACACCCACTTCTTTCTGCACCAGTTTTGTAGCTTTCCAATGGTGTGCATGCCACTTACACACCAAATTAATTTCTATTCTTTCTAAGCTGGCCATTTCCTTCCTTAAGACTCACCCATGACTGGGTTTTTGTGGGGGGCTTTTTGTGGTTTTTTGGTGGTGCTTTTTTTGGAAGAAATTTGCTTTGTATATAACTGTCAAAGTAATGTATTCAGTCAAATTAAAAAACATGTTAAACATAAGCAAAATCATAATATAGAGCACAGAGTTACACAAGATCCCCCACATTTCCCAGTTCCCAGCCTGCTTGCCTTTGAGCTTCCCCACAGCCCCATGTGAGGGCAACAGGCTTAAGACACCTTTTTTAACTAAAAATTGTGCTTCATTTCAATAATGTTTCAATTACTGTATCAGCCTTCAAAATAAAAGAATTTGTGGAGCTCTCCTTATACACACATTGATTATGGGCCTCTAGCCCTTATCTCCCTTCTGCCCCCTTTCTCATCCTCTGACTCCCTTTACTGTTCTGACTGGTTCCCTCTGGCTGCAGCTCACAGCTAAACTTGCAGCAGGCAGCTTTTATCTCAGCAATATTCAGGTCAGGCTGCATTCCATTGCTGCAGCTGGATTCAGAGTGTTTCTGCTGCTCCTTCTCTCTGCTGTTCATCCACATTTCAGTGGCCCTCAAGCTCCCAGCAACCAGGAGCTCAGGCACTCAAAGCTGTGGTCTGGTCTGTAAGATATGGCAAAGCTCTGCAGGTCAGCTTTCTCCAGGCTCTCAGCATGACCAGATTATATATCACTCCTTCTTTCTTCCAGAGCTCAAGTGGAAATCATCAATTAAGTCTATGTTTTGAAAAGAAAGGAGAAATTACTGTCTACTGGTTAGACAATTTTCTTTCTGTGAGACTTAAGAAACTGGGATGCCTTCTGAATTTCAAGTTCTTGTTGCAAATTTGGGTAAATGCCTCTGGACGGGGAGGAAAAAAAAAGGAGATCCAAAGGGACTAAGCAGTGGCATGGAAGAAAGATAGATGTAGGGAGCAAAACAGTGGTGACAAATCAAGTGTGTTGATTTGCCAGAAAGATGGTTGATGCCAGATGTGGATCAAATAGGGATGTCCTGCTTCTCTGGTGGCAGACTGGAGAAATAGGCAGCTTGGGAAATGGCATTTGATCAGCTGTCTTTGGGAGGTACCAGTTTTTCTTCTTTCTTTGAGTTTTTCTTACAGCCTGAAGTAAGTCAAAGAAATGAGCAAATATATCTTTACCTCACCCATCTTCTTCTTAATTATTGTGGACTGGAATCTGTTCCCTAACAAAGTCAGATCTCCTGCCAAAATGCACAACGACTGTCCCAGCTGAGCATGTGGCAGTTTGGCTTCAGCCTTTGCTGCTTTCACACATCTCAAATGGAGGGCATCAAGTTTTGGGCTGGCTTATTTCCATCTTCTTAGACCTCCAGTCACAGTAATTCAGTGTCAGGGACAAAATTAGCGGCACATTGCTCTCCCACTCCACGTGCAAGAAAAAGTTGATGAACAGGGTTGTGCAATCAGTGACCCTGCTGTGACCTTTTCAGTTTGAGCAGCTGACAGAAGGCCTCTCTCTGACTGCCTTGCTATTTAACTGATTTATAAACATGTTAGCCAGTCTCTTATGGCTGACACACCAACTAGCCACAGATTTCCTAAGACAAAAGGACAGGGCTCTCTACATCTTAAACTCTTGCAATCTCAATGTTGCCTTCACGTTTATTATCTAGATTGCTGCCTGAATCAAACTCTTCCTGTTCGTAATGAACTGGAGACAGGGAGAAATTAAATGAAAAAAATACTAATTTAGATCTTTTCCAGTTTTCAGGTGAACTCATCTGCACAAATCCTGAAGTTTTTCTAATTTATATTGGAGATTTCTTGTGCCATTATTCTGCAGAGCTTGGTGCTGAACATGCTTAAATACTCTTCACACATAGAGTTTCTGTAGATGTGTACCTACCAGCTTGGCCACTGTTAAAAGACATAAATTGCTTTTACAAGTCACTTATCACATTTCTTTTTTCCAGCTCTTCTTCTGACTCACCACCACTCAGCCACTCAGCAGACACTCTGTGAGGGTTGCTCATCATTTAGAAATCTTGGACAACTCACCACTGTGCCTGTGTAATTAAACTCAGATTTGCACATGCCATGAACTGGAACATGCTGTGGTTACATGTACAGATGCCCAGCTAAATGTTATGCCCAGCACATTTAGCATATCCAGAATATTTCAGCCTCGCTGTACATCTGTTGAAGTGTTAGACTAAGTGTTCTCTGTGCATTTCAATGCTGTCAGACATGTGACTGTGACAAAGCTCACTATTAGATAGGAACTACCAGCAATATTTAAAGTGTTTCTTTTTGCCGGTTTCAGAAGAGGGCAAGTATGGGTGAAAAGAGAAGTGCAGAGTTTTCAAGCAAAATGATCATTAGTGGTTTGTTCTTTCCCCATCTTACATCCATCTGCTTCAATCAGTAATAGTGAGTGTACTGAGAAGTGGAGGAAACCTATCATACTTTAGAGGATTTAGTGCTTCAATATAGAAATCATGATGAGCAACACTAAGATTTCCTAGTACAGAAACTCTCACACGTGCCTATGTTTTTGAAGTACCTGAGGCTTCTCAAACAAGGCAATTTTTCCAGATTTCTGTGAAGAACTCTTTTGGTCTGTGACAGGTGTCTTGGCAGCAACTATTTTGTCACCTCACCTCAGTCTACCAATCCACATCCAGGAGCATGAACCAACCAGGATGCTGAATGTCTCAAAGAAAAGTATTTTTCAAAAAAAAGCAAATCACCAGAAAAACAGTAGAGGGGATGTTCTGATAGATGTCACAATAGAATAAAGGATATAACTGATGATAACATTTGAAATAAACCAGGGAAGAAGGAAACAACTGAAATAAGAATAAAGAAGATACGGAAAAACAGTGGTGATAAAGAAGGGTGGGGAGAAAAAACTGAATGGAAAACTATAACGGGTAGGTGTTGACTTGTATCACATAATCAGCATCAAATACTTGAACAGAAAGCCCCTGAGAAACAGGACACCAAACATTTAGTGAAACATCATAAGCTTTACTACAGGTAAGCCATCAAATTCTACTTAAAATCTGTACTGCTTAGGCTGATTTAGCAAAAATCACTGTATATTATTCAGAGAGCTTTTTTCTGTGAATCCTTGTGGCTTGGATTTTTTCCTTCTAATACCAATTCTCTGGTGTTCTTCTCTTAGTCATACTGCAAATTGTTTTAGCACCTTGGAACAAAAGGGATTTAGCTTCTCTGCTCTAATGATTTAACATATGTGTATTTTGTGACTGAAAGTTACTTAGCACATTAATCTTAAAATCTTTAAGAATCTCAATCATTAATCTTAATCTTAAAAGGATAGTGGTTTATATGGATATTTTAATATTTTTTTATCATATAGAAGAAATAGATAGAAATAATTTCAAGTACAATGATACCAAGCAAAATGTAGAAAGAGATTGATTTCCTCCTAGAATGTATGCTATCTTCAGTATAGTAACACTGCATCTAATTCATCAAAGCATCAAATCTTATCTGAATATTCTTCCATTCCAGAGATTTTACAGTGCACGCATTTCTCTACGTATTAATAAAATATCTAATTTTCTATTTGGGTCTCCAATTTTGATCTAATGTTTTTCCAGCTTAGTCAATATTACCCTTTTGACAGAAAAGAATAAATTAATTCCTTGGAGAAGGAAATACTGTCTTATATATTCATTACTTACTTATATTTATATTCATTAATTACTTAATTATCTAATTTTCTTCTCATTGTTCTCTCACAATAATCTTTTACCCTTCAGTGCATTGTTTTAAAATTGAGAGGGCATCAATAAAATCATAGAATGGCCTGGGTTGGAAGAAACCATAAAAATCCTCTGGTTCCATGCCCCTCTGCCATGAGCAAGGACACCTTCCACTAGACCAGGCTGCTCAAAACCCCATCCAACCTGATACTGAACACTTCCAGGGATGAGGCACCTACAACTTTTTGGACAACTGGTTCCTATGTCTTACCACCCTCATTGTAAAGGATTTCTTCCTGATATCTATTCTTAAACCTATCCTTTTGCAGTCTGAAGTAATTTCGCCTTGTTCTGTCACTACAGCCCCTTGTAAGAAGTCCCTCTCCAGTTCTCTTTTACCCTTTAGGTACTGGAATGCCTTTTAAAGGTCTTCCTAGAGCTTTCTCTTCTCCAAGCTCTTCTCAAACCCAGTTCTCTCAGCCTGTCTTCATAGGAAGGGTATTCCAGCCCTCTCATCATCTTCATGGCCCTCCCCTGGTCCATGTCCTTCTTAAGTCAGGGCCCCCAGACTGAACACTGCACTCCAGGTGGGGTGTCACAAGACTGGAGCAGATGTGCAAAATCACATCCTTCAATCTGCTGCATTTGATGTAACCCTCCATGGGTCCACATCTACAGCCTGTCAAAACTCCTTTGGAAAGCATCCTTTCTCTCCAGTAGGTCAACTACACCACACAACTTGTTGTTGGCAAACTTACTGAGGGTGCTCTCAATCCCACTGTTCATGTCACCAGCAACTACATTAAATGGTGCCAAGAAAAAAAGAAATTAATCCAAGGAAGACAAAATCAGCAGGAAATACATATCTTCGTGACATGTAGCTCTGCCATTTCTATTTTTCTATTTCAAGAGCTTTCAGGCACTCCAAATGAAGTAGATTGTGCTCTGTCTTCGCATTGTATTTTACCAACAAGAAATATTTGTGTTCTATGAATTGTATTTGGACAGTTAGGAAAAGGCTGGAATATTTGTACTTCATGGGTTGTCATTTCCTTACCTCTCCCATTGTTTCTGCTTTTGGACAATAGTTTAATTTTTTCTTCATCTGCTATGTGTCCTTTTCATTAAATATCCATGGCAAAAGCTTCTTGTATTTGCACAATGCCCTGTGTTGCCATATGACTGGTGATCACCAGCCTGGTTTTGAGTCCTGGTAAATGTTGTGCTTCAGTAGGGCTCTGAGACCTGAGTGCTTTTTTGCCGTCGTTCACAGCCTGATCAGCATTTGACCATAAAAATAGTGATTGTTTCACAGTTTTAGGCCTCCTATACATTCATCTACTGCTTTTATTTTTCCTTTCCTTGCTGTACAACTGGAGCATGGCTCATGCAATGGCTAATCCAAACCTCTGTGGTTGCAGCTCTATTTTCCACATGCAAAGCTTTTTAATCAGACTGTTTAGGGGGCCTTTAAAAGGCTTCTTGAAATATCCACATCATCAGCCAGTCTCTGTCCTGACAAACATGTTACAGAGACAGCACATGTTCAATAGAATGGAGACAGACTGCGGGAGACTCTCCTGGCAGGATCTGAAGGCAGCTGCGCAGTGCATTTGTAGTGTCAGCTGGAATGATGTACTGGAAAATAAACCAGCCTGCTACTTCGGGATTTCAGAGCCAGAGTTTTAGAAATGATTCAAAATAGCACAGTGCCATCTGTCTTTGCACAAACCATCAGGTAGCAGGAGTAATAAGACCATGGCAGCAGCAGTTTTCTGACCGACCAAAGAAACAGGCAATCGATTTGGCCTGAGCTGTGGAGGTACCACAGCAGCTTTGTAAGGATCCTTCCATTCCAAATATGCTCTGCATTGTCAGTCTCAGGGATAAGTTTTACCTAAATAGGATGTAAAATAATTATTTCTAATGAGTTCTTTGGTGTAATAAAATTATTGATTTTCTTAACTTCTAATCAGGAGGAACATTTAATTTCTGTACTTTTCAACACATTGCATAGACAGAGATCCCTGGAGTTCAGTTTTTCTGAGTCAAGACAGGAAAGGCATAAAGCAAACTCCTGTTTTACTGCCAAATATGTATCTTTTTATGAACTATGCATATACATTATAGACATACTTTTGTTGGCTCTTTTATCTTCTATTTATAGAGGCAACCTGGTTTACAGTTTTAAATATTAAAATTTTAAAAAAATATATAAAAAAATTAAATTTTTAAGCAGAGCAGCAAAACTGTAGTGTAAGTTGCCTGAGCAGTGTGACCACTGCAAACATGCTCCACTCCTTGGTTCAATAATTAGGTATGTCTTTCCATCAGGAAGGGTAAACTTCTCAAGACTCAGCATTCTACTATGATGCTCAAAGCATGAGGAGCCAAGAGATTTACCTCTGATGCACTGCTACAGTACAAAGGCCGAAAATAGTAAAATAAATTTAGTGCGCTGGTCTATCTTAGCTCATGAAAATTATTATCAGGTAAATAAAACACGAATGTGTGTATATATGAATATCACATTAGTCTGTTTCCTATAACAGATGATGGTTGCTGTTTTCCTTTTATCTCCTGAAAAATCAGTTCTCTGGCATACTAATATCACCTATGAGGGAAACACAGAGTGCTTGTGAACACAAAATTGCGTTGATTGATTGTTCTAAATTCAGTGATTTGCAGAACAGCAAACTGAACAGGTGCTGCAGTGAGAAAACAAGTGGCTTCCTAGCAGGCAATGATGACAAGCTGACTTTCCATTCTTGCAGCAGATCTCTGGAAGTTCTTTTTGGGGAGTGATTATTGCCATTTGGATCATCATGTCCCAGTAATTACAATCTGAATTTCGTTCTCTGGCGTATCTTCCTTTGGTATTTGCAGAATGCAGACAGTGACTACTAATGTTATTGCTGTTTGGGTAAAATATATCCTAAACTTCATGGAATATTTCTTGTGTTTGTTTCAATTAATAATTGTAATTTACAATAATATCTCACTGGACAATGAATAACACATCAATTTTCTGCCATGACAGTAATTCTGTTTTAGAGTCCTTATAAGTGCATGAAAAGCTCAAACTAAGGTTTCTTATTTGTATATACTGAAAGTACATTGGAACTGTGTTGTAAAGCCTACTGGTCTGGCAATGAGCCAGAAAATCTAAAAGCCATACAATAAAATCATGAGAATCTGTAATTGTTTTACTTTGCTTATAAAAGAGCAAGTTATTTTTTACATTTAGGTGATGCCAGGAAATTCTGCTAGACAGGGTAATCATATTTATTTCCCAAAATAAAGTGTGAACTCTGTAAGAGCTGCCGAGTGCACAGCTCACTCCAAACAATCACTGACAGTGTATTCAAAAGGGGATTGGCTGAGGAGGTAATTTAAGTAAAATGTGTAAAACCTGGTTTTAGCATTTCTATTTATAACCTTTGCAGTCAAGAATTAAGTTCAGTGGCAGTCTACTTTTTTGAGAGACAAGAAATAATATTGCTCCCAAATAATGCAAAAGCTCAACCAGCTGAACCCTAGGGCTGAACTCATTTCAGAGAGGGACCTTCATCAAAGAGTGTGTGCAACAAGGCATAACCAACAGAGTGACCACCAGGCTGCCAGTCCCCCTAAGAAGAGGGGAAGAATTTAAACTTTTTGGAACAAGCATGTGCCTAAAAAGAAAAAAAAATCAGTGACAATTTGCTCAAGATTCCCATGAGAGCATAGCTGCCAAAAGGAACCTGCCTGAATCTGAGTTTATTATTTAGCATCAGCACTCTTAACATCAACACAATTGCCATAGTAAGATTGTATTTGTATCTTAAATTGCAATCCAAGATGTAACCAGAAGTATGTATTCTATCACCATCTCTTAAAACCAGGTAGAAAGTGTTCCTTATCTCTTCCATGACCCATCCCTCATAACCCCAGGAGGGGATATACTCTGTTAATGGGCCAGCTGCTAAAACCAGGTAGGGCAGTTTTCTTTATTGCTTCCACAACCCATCCTCTGTCCAGGGAGATACCTTCTGTTAATGGGCCATTGATTCTCACTGCATAACTGATAAAATTACATCATCCCATTATGAGATGTTCCATTCGGGGGAGGAGCAAAGCATTTCCTACCTAGATAAAATCTAATATTTAGAACATCAGAACAGCCTTTTTTCACTAGGTTCCCAGAAAACCATGCCCATCTTCATCACCACTAGACATTCAGAGTAAAACCACACCCTTCTCCAGAATCATTGCTTCAAAAGAACCACATCTGTCACTCCAAAAATACTATAGCCTCCATTTAATCAGACTGCTACCAACACCATAACCAACAGGGTGTCAGGTTGTATTCTGACTCTGTCAGTGTTTTGGTTTTTATATTACTGTATTTTTATTTAAATTTTCCTAGTAAAAAACTGTTCTTCCTATTCCCATATCTTTGCCTAAAAGCTCCTTAATTCAAAAATTATAATAATCTAGAGGTAAGAAGTTTACATTTTCCATTTCAAGATAGGCTCCTGCCTTTCTTAGCAGACACCTGTCTTTCAAACCAAAATAGTTTGCAAAGAGGGTCTACTGCTGGTCCAACACCAGTGCTTAAAATTATTGGTGAGCTCTCTTTTTTTAATGTATTAAAAGTTACTGGAGGCATATGCTATGTATGCCACAGGGAGATGTTTCCCTTAAAGATTACTTCCAATGTCTTTTGTGTCTCTTTTCCTCATCCCAGGACTATCTCCCCACATAGTAGAAAGAAATCTTGTGTTACTCAATTATTGCATGGTCCTAGAGTAGAAATGCTTAGTTGTCCATGGGTCTGCAGACCTCAGAAAACATACTTCCCAGGCAAGGCTAAAGCATGGGAGCACAAGGACACCCCAGCTGCTTGATTGCTCTTTGGGAAACCTTCACTAGCTTGCAATAAACTTCGAATAAGCCTTGTTAGAATACTGAAAATCACTTTCTGTGATCAGTTAGTGGAGTAGCAAAGGTATTAATCTCTATAAATATCCAAAGATTGCTCCTAATTTGTCAGGCAAGAGCTGGCTGACATTTCCAGCTCAGTATCCTATTATATAACTTGGTGTTTTAACTTAATGAGCCGAGGTAATGCATCACTGTGTGTTTTCATTCAGTGGAATGGAAAGAGATATTGTCTCTGTTTTTCCTTTGTCCCAACAGAGAACGGCTTAGGTTTAAGTCTCAACTATGATATTACTATATTAAGCTGGATTAATTTTGCTATCCATGTAGCTTCTTTTTTTTTTTTTATCAATTTTTACAGATTTCCTTATTTATTTCTAACTTTCTATACTCATAATGAAAAATAATGGCAATATTCTTGGGATTTCAGTCAGTTGAGGTTTTTTTATTAAATAATAGTAAATTTGCTAGGTGAATATTCTTATACCCATTTAGAGGAGATTCATTCAAGTGACTTGTCTTCCTCAAATTGCTCATTTGGCAGATAAAAAAAGCAATTCCAGTTCTGGTAGGCAGATGGCATTGTGTTTGGCACTGGATAGGGCCAGAGGGTGCAGTCTGGATGTATCCTCAGAAGGCCATCTTAAAAGTTAAGCCAGTGGGCCCTTTTCCTTTGGCATCAGCTGAATTTGCATGTCTCAAGGAGTGTGTTTGCAGAGCTTTTCTGCAAGGGTGATGGAGCTGTATTGCTTCCTCTGCAGGTGTCTTTCTATCTTGTTTTCCTAAACAGTTGAGGCACCTTCCCTCATGCTGGGCACATGAAATAATTGAAAATTTGCACACATTTTCTTCAACTCCAGCCAAGCAAGCAACAAAGGTTGGTAACAAGCTAGACAGGCAGTGATACTCCAGTAAAAGAAAGAGGTGCTAAAAATAATACTGAAAGCACAGTTGTATTGCTCACATTCAAATGCTTGATGGAAAAGCTGAACATGCTTATGCTTCTGGAATTCAACAACAACATCCGGTGATTACAGGGTACTCATAATTTAATAATGACAGGACCATTTAGAAAAACGGTTAAGCATTTGTGGTGAGTCCCAAAAATAATTCCACTCCCTTCAATTAGGGTAGCCATCAGTTTAAATATAGGGAGTGAGAAGAAACCTAGTTAAATAGTATCAACAAAACTCTTAAGACTTGTACTGAAAGAATGGTGCAAATTGGAACAGGAACCATAACGCAACACTGTGTACTTCCCTGGCTTGCTTCTTCCAACAATTACTCTGCTACACTTTCAAAAATTGCAGTAATTTCCATAATGTGTTTGGCTTTTGCTGACAGACAGTGAGTTTTTGTTATGCCTTTCTTGGCTTGGTTAAAGAACTCTTTGTATCTTCTTAAGTACCTTCTCAGCTTATTATCTTATGATCCCTGACTTACTTCCACTAAACACATGCATTATTGATATTGTGAATTCTAACTTCATTAATTCATCATGCCGTGAAGACATGTGCACCTTTCTAAAATACAGTTATATAGCTTGATGAAACTTCTACTTGAAATCTGAAATTTGAAATTTAAGGAAATATTTTTAAATATTAATTTTTTTCAATATTTCCAGTGTTTACTTAATTTTTTTTCATTTATTTGCTGCTTACAGATTTCTACAATGTTTCTTCCACTGCTTTTATGAAAAGTGATATTTGGCTTATTATCCAATAACTAATCATATGATTTTTTAACCAATTTTCAGTTTTCCTTGAAAGGAATCTTCCAGTCATCTGTAACTTCTCCAGTGCAAAAAGAGCTGTGGAATGCTGTAGGAGGAGTAATCTCTTCACTGTACACCCACAAGTTTTTAGAAAACACTAACAGATACATTCAAATAAGCATAGAATCTTGGAATCATAGAAGAGCCTAGGTTGGAAGGGATCTTAAAGATCGTCTAGTTTCAATGCCTCTGCCATGAACAGGGACTCCTTCCACTGTACAAGGTTGCTCAGAGCCCCATTTGCCCTGCTCCTAAACACTTTCAGAGGTGGAACACCCACAACTTCTCTGTCAACCTGTCACAGTGCCTCACCCCCCTCATAGCAAAGAATTTCTTTCTACTATGAAATCAAAATCTACTCTCTTTCAGTTTGAAGCCATTTCCCCTTGTCCTGTCAGTACATACTCTTGTAAAATTTTTTTCTCCATCTTTCTTGTAGGCTCCCTTAAGGCACTGGGAGGCCACAACTAGGTCACTCCAAAACCTTCTCTTTTCCAAGCTGACCAAACCCATCTCCCTCAGCCTTTCCTTGTAGGAGAGGTGTTCCACCCCACCCATCATCCTATTAAATGCCCTCCTCTGGACTCACTCCAACAGCTCCATGTCCCTCCTGTGCTGGGACCCCAGAGCTGGATGCAGCACTGCAGGTGGGGTCTCACCAGAGCAGAGCAAAGGGGCAGAATCCCCTCCCTTGCCCTGCTGGCCACCCTGCTTTGGAGGCAGCCCAGGACACGTTTGTCTTTCTGGGCTGTGAGTGCCCATAGCTGGGTCATATCCAGCTTCTCATCCACCTGCACCCCCAGGTCCTTCTCCCCAAAGCTGCTCTCAATCGGTTTTGGTATTGGGTGTTGCCCCAACCCAGGTGCAGAACCTTGTGCTTGATCTTGTTGAACCTCATAAAATTCCTAAGGGCACACATCTTGAGCTAGTCCAGGTTCCTCTGGATGGCATCCTGTCCTTCAGGTGTGTCAACTGCACCACTCAGCTTGGTGTCATCTGCAAGTTTGCTGGAGATGCACTGGATTCATTCATTTATGTTATTAATGAAGATGCTAAATAGTATCTTCAATACTGGTCCCAATAATGATCCTTGATGTGTGGTTTTGATTTTACTTGGCATTTGTTTTCTGATTAAAAGGAATTGCCACATTTTCATATGATACAAGCATAGTGTGGAACTTGTTCTTTGAGATACAACCTATTCTTTAATATCCACTTCCACCAACAGAGTTCCTGTCTCTACTCCCTCTTCCTACTCTTCATTATTTCCCTCAGTTTTGACCAGACAGCCTTTTTAAAGCACATACATCACATATTAAACATAATCAGTTTATGATTGTTGGTCCCTAGGCAACAACCATCTTCCAGGCCAGTGATTAAGTTCACTTTTCTCATCATAATGAAGTCCAAACTAATTACCTTATGTCATAGTCAGTAAAATTTTTAGGGGAAAAAAATTCAATAATCTAATGATGCTCTACTACTGGCTGCATGAGATCCCAGCACAAGCAAACCAAATGGAAGTTTCTAGGAAATGAGAATGACGGTATTTTTTTCACACACATCAGACATGTCTTTTCATTAACTATATTAGCACACATGTTGAGACACCTATATTTAAGATCATGCTGGTTAAAGTTATTCACCAACAGAAATCCACCAGTGATGTTTCTTCCCCACCAAGCTGTCCTAAGCATTCTATAATTAACATTCCTGTGAAGCAAATTGTCTCTCAAGAATGTAATTATAAGTGAGAATTTTCCATTCCCTCTGTTTATACCTCGGATTCAGAGCTTATAAATATAGGGAATTAAAAATTAATTCTAGCAGGGTCTTTCTCAGCTAAAGGTGAAATAAATACCCTGCACTGAATTCTGTTCTTCTGCAGCTAAACAACTTCTAGTACTTGGGCTGCTCATTTAAATATAGTCTGAGTATTTCTAAATTGCAGATTGCCATGCTGAGAGACCTTTCAGCTCTCTGCTGAGTTCTGAGGGCCTTCACTAGATAAGGTTGAACTACTGCTCACACAAATTGCATATTGTCTCTGCTAGAATTATTACAAAAGACCATTCATCAGTTGGAGATTCCTCATTTAATGGGTTTTTTTTTTTTTTTCCCCTTTATAAAAATTAGCAGTTTCATACATTACTTGTGGGGGACTGAGGGAGCTCTCAGAGTTTTTTGTGTGAAATACTGAAACAGAACAAGACATTGTGTGCCAGTGCAAAACAGGATCCAGTTTTATTACATCAAACCTGGCTTGGTCCAGAACAACCATAATAATGGATGTCAGTAAAATGGCACTGACAGCTGGTTTACAGGTCTCAGACTGCCCTCTCCAAAGAAATACATAGATTGCATATACAGTCAATGCCAGCTCTGTTCAATGAAGCCCTCCATTTTTGTACATTATCATTTAATAAATCCAAATAGGAAAAAGCCCCTCTGTCAAGCTGCAGCTATTTTCTCTCAGAGTTTCTACTCAAGAGCTGAGCATCACAAAATTTTAAATATATGACATGTTATGGTCATTTAGTGAGCAAAGTACCTGCTGGTGCATGGGTTAATGAAATGCTATGGCAAACAGTGCTCAAGACATATCCTTACTGACACAGCACAAATAAAAGGGGAGAGGAACAGATCGTATTGAAGGGGGTCCTTTCACAGAATGCTTATAAAGTATAATTCACACTTGAAACTGTGCTTTAGTGTTTCCCTTTTAACCCACAGGAGAAGATAGAACCAAAAAACCCCACCAAGAAAATGTAAGCTATACTGTATCTCCAGAAATATGGAGAGGAGAAACTACTGTTTTCTCCTGGAATATATCTAAAAAATATTCTGTCTAAACTATTTCAGAGACTCTGGCAGTTTCCCTCGCAGTGAGTAATGAATGACTCAGATGTGTGAAAGTTTTCCTGTTGTGGACAATATAGAAATGTCCAGGACAGGTACAAGATACTGAAATTGAAATTGTGAGTTAAATTGATGTGACTGTGATGCCGTGCTAGTTGAATAAAAGCCTTAGGTGAGATCCTGCTGAAGACTACTATTATCTCTTGCTTTACTTCTGGAGTGACAACTTCCACAACTTGTAATCTGAGAGTGTGGCTCTACATTTCCTCCATCCTGATTCCTCCAAGATCAATTATTCCCATTATGGCCTGTTTCTGGTGAAGTGCTTTTTTTTTTTTTTTTTTTTCCTTTACTCACTCATGGCTCCTCACTGGGGAAAAAGCTGAGCAGGCCCCATTTGCCCCCTGGCCAGTGCATTTCGTTGGCTGCAGTGATACTTTTGGCCTGAGTCAGTGCTGGCAGCCTCCTTCCCCTCAAGCCATGCAGGATCTGCTTCCATACTGAGGCTCATAACATCGAGAAGAGCAGCAGATAGCAGCAGATAGCAATGGCCAAGCCCAGCCAAGCCCAGCCACTCCGAGTGAGCTGCAGCCTTCGTTGTTGTTAACTCTTCGGAGTTTGTCAATCCCAAAATTGTATCTGTTTCTTCTGCCTTTCTCCCCTCCCTCCAGCACATGGGGCCCTATCTTCATTTGGTAGCACAAGCAGGGATGGAGATAGGAAGGTGATAGTGCAGCTGGGAGAGGAGGAGAGAACAAGGAGGCACTTGTGAGATAAAGTTGAGAGAAGGAAGAGGTGGTCTTATAAAGTCTGTGTTAATAGCTGGATAATAGCTGAGTAGTAGATGTATTAGATGGCTAATAGGGATAGATGGGATAATAGGTGGTGTCATAATATCTGTGTCAATAGATGGATTTTAAACCCTTCTTTTTCCAGTGTCCTGTAGGTAGGATGCTTAGTCTCCCTTCTGTCACCTGAAAAGAGAGCAAGAGAAGTCATGTCACTCTTCTATAAGAATAAATTAAAAGCAAAAATATTTTTGAGCTGTACCTTTCAAAGCTTATCAAAATAATGGCCTTCAGCTATATTTTTCCTGTTTAACATCGGCGAGCCTTGATGGTGAGCAGCATCTTGCAGCGAGACGGGCGCTTGGAGGCCCGGGACCCCCGCCGCCCCCGCCCACTCCCCCTCTGGATCCAGTCCGTGTCTTCCCGCCCGCAGCAGTGGGGCCGGGAGGCTGCGCTCGGCTCCGCTCGGCTCCGCTCGGCTGGGCTCCGCTCCGCGTTTTCCGCCCGCTCCCCCTCAGCCGCGCCGTGCGGGGCGGAGCCGCCGCTGCCCGCAGCTCCGGCCGGGACGCGGGAGTGCCCGGGGCAGGGCCGGCGGAGCGAGCAGGGGGCGCGGGCGGCGGGGCCGGGAGGCTCGTCCTGCGGGGCGCGGGGCTTGGGGCACTCGTGTGAGGAGCTGGCGCCGGTCCGCAGCGGCGGCGGGAGGGACGCGGTCCCGCAGCAGCGTGAGCAGGGAGCCGGGAGGCGGGAGCAGGGAGCCGGCCGGGAGCCGCCTGCAGGCCAGGTGAGCGCAACTCTGGGCGCCAAAGAGCTGCGAGGCGTGCCCGAGGTGCCCGTCTGGGGTGTGCGGGTTCCCGACCGTGTATGCACGCTTCGTGTCTGCGTGGGGTTCCGCTGAATCGGGGCCTGGGGGAGGAGAGAGGGGCGGCTCGAAGGGACGAAGGGCGATCTCGTTTGGATCGTCTTCTGGCGCTGGTGCTGCGATCCAGCTGTAAGTTTTTATCTTATTTTTTATACGATCTGGTTGTAAAATAAGCAAGTTAATAAGCAGTCCGGTGTTAGACATGTCTGCTGTCTGAGACGGCCGATGCGACACGAAGTGTATAATCGTGTACAACAACACTGAAGAAAATTATACAAATGACAGTATTTTTTCAGTATAGCATCTTGAACTTAATGTCTTATTTTAATGCATTTGTCTGCTACAGCAAGCGTAACAAGGTCCTGGAATTCCAATATTTTAATATTTATTTTTATTGCAGCTTGATCAGAGGTTTACCTGTCTCACTAAAGAAATCAATTGCATTTGGGATATGAAGCACCCAGAGCTGTATTTGGGTGGGAGCACATGCTACAGCTGTTAACAAAGCCATTATACTGCAAATGGCATCGTGTCCTCAGAAACTACTTCATCATTCCGTGCTTGGATGCAATGTAATAATAATGATAAAGCATATTGATAGTGCACAGTTCGATTTAGCCCAGCTCAGTTTTCACCATCTGATGAGATGCAAAATAGCCACTGAGTTAGTACTTGCATGTTGTCTCCTCAGGTTCATCCATCATCACTCCATACACACAGCTCTGTCTTTTTGTCAAAATGTCTGTTATCATTACCTGGGGAATAAGATTCTGGATGAGCAGATCATAGAAATTGAAAAAGCTATGTACACTGAGCATGCCTGGCATGTAGTATTCTGGATGTGACTTGAAAAGCAATAGAGGTCCAGTTTAACTATACATATTCCTTACTGTTTCTCATGGAGTGAAATTTGTTGGATTGCATCAAACTTCACCTATTTCTATAATCTCCAGTGTATTTATTGAATGAGGGAGCATTTTTGGTTTTCAGATCGTAGTGTAATGCTTTTCCATTTCATTCTTTATGAAATCATAATTTCCACTGCCTAAAGGTAAGGAAGGTCTTATGCTGAGCTTAGACACTCTTAACTGAAGTGCATTAAGGTTTCTTTTAAACCAAAGGTTGAGAGCTCTCTTTTTAGTCAGTATAGTTGGTCCACCCCAATTTTGGTAGAGGACAGTCCTATAGTGGTAGAGGTGTTTAACAGAGGTGTGCAGTAGTTTCCTCAACACAAGAAATTGAGACCCTCAATTACCTTCACTAGGCTTCAGCCTTAAAATGACCTGCAGAATCATTTGTCCCAGAGTGAGTAGTTCAGCACTGGCACTCACTGGTGGGAAGCTGAGCAGGTCAGCAGCATTAATGGTTTCTGAAAAGATTGGGTACGTTCATGAGAGGCAGTTCTTCTGGTAGCTAAATGCAAAAGGCAAGATGCAACCTTCCTATGAGAAAGGTTTCAAGCCCGTGGTTATGGGAAGCTGAAAAGGTGTTCTGAGAGAGGATCGTTTTACATGCCCCATGCTGTTACACTGCTTGTGAATCAGCTACTATCAGCCACTTTTCATTTCTGAGAGAGAACAATGAACTAGATAAGTCATTGATCTATCTAATGTGGCTGTTAAATTTTTATGATAATTTGTGCATCAAATAGTAATACTTTGCAGAGGTGAATTTATTACACAAGCATGTTCCAGCAGAGTGCATTTTGTACTTGTAACAAAGAAAAGAAACACATAATAGAGATTGCTCAAATATAAATTGTTCAGCTTCAAATTGTGAAGCATGCAATACTGGAAAAAAACCCAACCATAAAATAAATTGCTTCTAAGAAATTAAATTGATTCTTTTTCCCTTTACTGTCCTATATTATTTTTTCCTCCAGTATTTTTTTAATTGTTAAAATGGTTTTCAGTACTACAGCCCAGGTTGATGTTGGTCTATACAAAAAAAAAAAAGTGGATGTTTTGATCTGAGAAAAATTAAATAGCAAATGAAGAAGTAAAGCAAATAGAAGGAAAATGTTGGAAGAAAGAAATACCTACTAAGTTATAGCATCCTTGTTCTTTCTGTTGTTCTGCTTTTCATTTGCTTGCTACTTTCAGGCTTTTTGGTAACTGAATTAAAATTGCAATTACTTCAAAACATCTTTACGTATTCATAATGTGGCAGTGTGTATATCTTCTAAAAAATGTCAGTTCCAGAAAAAACTTCTATTTATAGACTATGTTGTGTTGAAATCCAACATCACAGGTTCAATAGCAAAAGATTTCTTTAAATAAGAAAAATTATGTGAAATTGTTGAAGAAGCTTTATCTTTGAATACTAAGAGCCCTAAAAGTGGTTTCTTAACAGATTATAGATACTTTGCCTTTATAATTATTTTAAAAAAATGAAAAAGAAAATCCAACAACTTTTATGAATATATAAGGTTAGTATGAGGCATACATGTTATACAAATAAAAATAATGTCCTACTAAAAAGTTATTTTCTAGTTTTAGTTGCATACCATGGATCTTCTTCAGATCTTCTTATTCTAGCATTTTTACTATATCCAAGTAAGACTAAGATAAACAAGGGGGGAGTGAGGCAAGAGAGGGAATTTCAGCCTAGCCACTCTGATGGCCCTGCAGTTTTACTAAGATAATTGAGGCTAGTGATATAGAATGAAAAGTATATTATGAGATCATTTGCAGGTAGTCATAGGAGAATACCCATTAAAATGCGAAGTAGTGGCACACTGAAATTACCTAATTTTAATAAGACTTGTAACAAAAGCACAGTATAACTAAATGCACTGGATTTTGGCCAAAACACATTACATTTGACTACAGGCTGCCAAAGACTTATTTGATTATTTTTTTACTTTCTGGCCTGAAAAGAATTTTGTGTGTTATGTTGCAGCCAGCTTCCCTAAGACATACGAGCACGTTTAGACAAATGATATGAATAAAACTGTATATTTCTTTTGCATAGTAATGCAAAATGTACATGTTTTATATCGTTCTCAAAGGGTTATGAAGGATGCTGTCAAGGTTATTTATCATGAGCATAAATTAGAATGGGCTTATAAATCCTGCTGAAATACAGTGTAGCAGCTAATTTTGATGATGTTCTCTCTGTAATAACAACCCTTTTTTCATAGTGCTATCTATGATAACAAAATTATTTAGTTACTTTGTTAGTCATTTAAATTTGTTGTTTGTATTTTTTAAAGAAATTTTGTCTGCATAATTTTTTTCTCCTCCCCCATCATCCATTTCCTCTCACTCTGTCTAGAGCCTGCCTACAGAAAAAAATGCAGGTGAAACATTTTAATTCTTTGTTGTAGATGAAACACCTGGTGGTGGTTCTGTTGCTGCCCTCAACCCATAATCTGATTGCTCTTGCTTCATGTCTAAAGAATAGAGGATGGCATAGAAAAAGAAGCAAACTGTCATACTTCTTATGCAGTTTTGCCTTGAGAACTGCTGATTTCTGCTGCTTGGTGGGTTACACCTATGTGTGCTGAGCACTTTGCTTCTTGATCAAAAGATTTCCATCAGCTCTCAGGAGGGTTTTCAGCCAAGGTATGTGGTGCAGCCTGTGTGAACAATACTAGTGTTCTGTCAGCTCAGGTCATCATCTGGAATGGCCTTTCTTCTTAACTCTCCCTACATTTGGGACTCCTTCTTTAAACAACAGACTGAGCTTTTGCTTCTCATGCCCAAGGAGAATGATTAGTGCCCTAGAGGAGAATAGAAAACAACAGAAATTTATGAAATTACTGTATTAGCTCTCACAGTTGGTTATAAAGGGTAATGTACAGAGAGGTAACTCCTTCCACAAAACCAGTGGGAATTTTGGTCCCATTGGCGTGGAGTTGAGTGTTTGCTCCCATTGAGATTCTGGCCCCAGCTGAACACTTCACAGCAGCCACTCTTGAGTGGGAACATTTGAAAACATCTGCCAGATTCAGGACTTTCATCTGATATCTGCGTGCTGGGTATAATTCATTGGCAACAAAGCAGATAGTATTTCTTCTCTTTTGCTCTGACTTTGCATTATTTTATTACCCTTGGAGAATTTTATTTTCTGTCTATGTAAACGTGCCATGCAATCTTGTGTCTCCATTAGTCACCTTTCCAAACTCATGAGAAGTTTGAAGAGTGTTTAAAAGAAAACTGTTTCATATTTATTTTCATATTTAAAAGCAATGTCCATACCTTTTTTTACTTAGGTCTCAAAACACCTTGAGAAAAATCTCAACTGCAGAGTCAGGAGAATTTCTGTGTTTTACTGAGAGGGAGAGACAGAGTTTGACATGAATATCTGAAATGGCTCAATCAAAGTCGTACAGCAAGTCAGTAGCAAAATGTGGAAAAGTTACTTGTTTCCTTGGAAAAAGGATGTTCAGTTTTACTCTTGGCTTTACTTTTGTGACGTTTGTAATGCAATTACTAAGAACCTTGCAGCATTAGTTAACTCACTTTTTGTTAAAAAGCAGTCTGAATTTCTTAATGATAACTGATGTTGGCTAACACATGGCATTTTAAAATTGAAGATTTCAGGAAATCATACATCCAGTATAAAATCTTGAAACATTCAGTAATTATATCATCAGTACAAAAGAGTGGGGGTGTTGGGGAAATCCAGCTTGTTCTCAAACCCTTTACATTTGTGACAATGTGAAAACAGGCTGCTGTCAAATAACATCTCCATTTCATAGCATTTTTCACAATGCCTTTTTTGACAGAGGAGCTGCCGTCCAGCACTAGTCTTTATTATTCCTGCAATAATGGGACTCTGATAGGAGTGTATTTCATGTCAGTGATTTACTGTCTCTATTACAGCGTGACCTGAAAGCAGTAACTCCTCTGCCAGGGACTGGGGTTTGGAAGTGTTCCAGGGCTGCAGCACAGCTTCCAGGCCAGCTCAGATTCTCTAATCCTGTGTATTTTTCACCCAGTTCAATCATTTTTAGCTTGTGCAGAAAGTATCAGAAATTTTTCATAAATGAATGGCCTGTCTTTGGGCAATTCTAATAAAGCTGCTGGTGCAGCTAAAATGTGCACTGAGCTGTTACAGCCTTCATAAGTAATTTTCCTCTTGCTTGTACTATAGGGGAAAAGGCCATTTTTTGAGTGTCAGCACATGAAAGCACCATGCATATGCTGTGCAACATTGTTGGTTGGCACTGCTGGGTTAATGTTAAATCCTTCAGTTTCTGGCACAGTGCTTCATAGACCATAAATAGCATCTTCTCCATGTTTCAGTGCATGGTCAGTGAGGTTGCCAGTCTAGATATAAACCATCTAAACAGAATTATTCTGTGCAAGCTGTAACATCCCATGAAAGGAAATCAGAAGAGTTGCAACAAGTAACATAAATTTACAAAGGAAAAGGTAAAATAGCCACAGAAGGATCATGTCACAGGATAGGACCATACTGTGAGCAGCACCTTAAGGCTCTGGAAAGAAATCAGTGGTAGGCATATCTGGAGGCATCTGACTCCAGGGTTGCAGGATGAAAGGAACAGATGAGTCTCTCATGACACGTGCCAGAAGAGGGAGTGACAGGATGGCTTTCCCAACACACTTGGCGGGGAAGGGGTGGTGAGGCTGGAGGCCACCCACAGCTTTACTGTATTAACTTGATGGGAAGGGGACAGGTGGACTAAAAAAAAGTGCTTCTGCTGCTCAGCATTTTAATTTTTGCATAAGGAGCACTTGGTAGCCATTTGCACTTGGGTCTTGTGAAGCTCAGATGCCTATTTTCAGGGGCTGCTCACCCTTTTGTGCCTCCAGCATCCCTTGAGCATGTTCTCCATAAATGAGCATCTTGTTCTACTGGTACGAGCATCCAGAAAGCAGCATGCATTAGCTCAGTTTTGAGTAATGGAAGAAGTAGAGTCCCCATTGTTTTATATTTCGTTTATACCACTTACTGAAATTTACTTCAGAGACTGAAATTAAAAGCCAGGGAAGTTTGAGGGCCATGAAGAGTCCTTACAGTAGCTCAGTTCAGTCCCCATACATATCTTGAGGTTTTACGTTAAGTACAGCTCATTAAATGTAGTTCTGAGAATTTAGCTTCTTTGCTTTGTACTGGGAGTATTTAGCATCTCTAAAATCACATGTTGTCTACACAGTTAAGTGATATTAGCATGTTTTGTGGGTTTTTATATAGAAATTGCTGCTCTTAGGACAGAGGAAATATAAACAGCCAGATAGCAAATTGATCCCTCTTCACACTAGAGGATATTCACCAAAAGACCCAGGCAGTGTGTCAGAATGTCATTTTCCCATTCCCTGGTGTTATCCCTCTTTTGGATGTGTAGTAACTACTCCTGACATGGACTTTCTAGCCCTGTGGCTTTGGTCTAGCAGGTATATGCTACCCCAAATAGGTTCTCCTGATGACTGGGATCCAAACTAATTAGTTTATTCTCTTGGGTTTTTTACACCATACCAGTTCTTAAGTATTGGCATGTGCTATGGTTTGATGTTGCACTGAATGGCTCATCTAGGCTTCAAATAAGTGAAACTGATTTAGTAATCTCTGTGGACTGCAAATCTTGAAATCAATAGCTCCCTTTCAGCAGAGTTTAAACTGCTTTCTATTATGTGGAGCCTGATGCCATAACAGAGAGATGCTTGAGAAGCTGATTGAACTGTTCTTTGAGCAGCGGGTGACATAACAAGGTACCTGTCTGAGTACAGGGGAAAAGGGGGACAAGGATGCACATAGTACTTTATTTCTAGGAGAAAATCTATTGCTAAGGTTGACCCAAAAGCAATTAGTGGTTCATGTAATTGAATTGGTGAATTCACCTATGCAGTCTATTAAAATATTATGCAGTTTAGGCTCAATTTAGTACCTCTAGTGGAAGGGCTGCAGAGATTGATAATGGATTACCTTTTGTCTACCCACTGAGTGGATTCTTGATTTTAAGTGATATAGCAGAGTAGCCCAGTAGTTCAGCCAGAAGTACCACCATATGGCAAAGCTGAACTTCTCCCACCACTGATGTGGCTCCTTGCTTTCCAAAATCATTAAGCTCTTGTATTTCTGTGTGTAAATGGGCACATATAAACAAGTCATTGTCCTAAATCCAAACAGCTAGGTTTTCCATCTTTTTCAAAACCCAAATGATGTCTTGTGTAAAATGTGTAAGAAGTAATCTTCTTAGTTGTCCTGGTTTTAGGACAGGGTTCTGCCAATAAAAAGCAGAAGTTCCCCTTTGAAATAGAGAAATTAATTTCACCCCCTCCAAGTGTTATAATTGTTTCAAATCAAGGACTCAAGGCAGAGATAAGGGGGTAGAAGTAACAGCTCTTTACTACTATATCTAACTGCACAAGGCAGAAAACAACAGCAGTTATTAAAATTACCGACAAAAAGAACAGAAGAAAAATAACCCAGTTCCAGTCCTTTCTTTAGCCGCGGACACACTCGGTCTGTGTCCGTCCCCGGGGCTGTAACGTGTGCAGCAGAGCAGGCGGGAGCGAGGGAGGCGGAGGGGAGCAGCCGGGGCCGGGCTGGCTCAGGTGGGAGCAGCTCCTCACTCACTGTAGTGTCCGGAGATCAGCTGTATTCCCAAAAGGCAAGAGGCGTTTGGTCTTTGGTGGTCAGCAGTGCCTCCGAGGTAGCAGGACAGCTGATTGCAGCAGGGTCTGGCTGTCTGCCTCCTGGCACGTACGGTGCAGGCCGAGGAGGTCCCTCCTCTCCGCTCCATCGCCGGAAACAGAAGTGCCCCTCCACAAGCCCGCACGCTCCTCTGGGTAGCCCTGCCCGGAAGCCCTCCTGGTCCTCCGAGCAGCTCCGGTCCCACCCACCCGCCCGTCCAGGGCCGTCACAAACCCTGGGCACAGCCGGTGGGTTTTGTTAGCATCACAATGGGAAAAAATTCTCCAAACTCACGCATTAGAGGGACAAAACCCCAACCCCCAACATTAGCAAATTGAATTGAAGGGGGCTTTGGTTGTGCTTCTGAGACTTTCTTTTGTTTAAAAGGTATCTTCTGTCAAGACCAAAGTCACACCAAAGCATACAGAGCTTTATTTCTCCCTACCATCCCATGTGATACTTTGGGCAGAGCTTTCCCACTGCCAGCAAAGAAAGAAGAGCTAGATGGCTGTAGCATTTACTGAGAGCCTTGCTGAGCCAGAATAAGTACCCTTGGTTATGCCCTGTTTCTACTTTGAAGGGCTCCATTGGAAAACTCCAAGGGAATTCATAAGAGGATATTTATTACATACATTGTAGTACATACCCATAAACTGTACTTAAAGTTCTGTTACATTTCCTTCCTAATGGAGCATAATTTACTATAGATATGTCTTGATCTCTGTATGACAGGAACACTGTTCAAGGTTCAGAATTTATTATAACTTTCTGTATTGATATGCATTTGAGAGCCCATCAAGAAAAAAAATGCGTAGATCAGCTACATAGCAAGAAGGTATTGAGCAAAGATACTCACCATATATGTTTGCTAAAAGCATGTTTTTTAGGGTTACTTCCCTCGTGGCTGGTTCTCTGTCCTCTGCCACTTTCCAAGGCTGCAGTCCAAGGCCATCTTTCCACATGTAGCATGGCAGTACTGGTTTGGCACAGTACTGTGCTGGACTGAACAGCTTTGTGTTGCAGAGCCTTGTGTATGTGTGAAACATTCTAGGATCCTCACACAGGGAACTTTACGTAAAAAGAAAGCTGTTCTCCATCTCTGCAAAACCTGCTCAGAGCTGTGGGACCAAACACATCATCTTTGTTTCCTGCCACATCACGCTGTTGTTTTCTTCTTGTCTAAGTGATGCTACAAGAATGTATAAAAAATAGATGGTAGAACTAAGTGGAGCCAGACCTCTCCAGCAGTGCAGTAACTTCTTGTGCTATTAGAAGCTCTGTGGCCCTTTGAGCTACTCTATAAATCTTTTAATGGTAAGTATGGAAAAGAGAAAAGTGAGAGAAAGTAGATAAAATGCGTATTTGGTAATGTGTCTACTTCTACAAGTAGCTCATCAGATGCATGCTGACTAGGTCAATTTGGGTAATAATCTGAATGAAATTGTTTATTGGTTTCTCTTATAATAGTGGCTAGGCAGGAGCTACAACTTTGCACCTACAGGTAGTGTAGTAAGGACAAAAAGGCTTAAAAAAGAGATAACCTAATTACACTGACCAGTACTGCTGTGTGCTATTTATATATTTGTCACTTATGCACTGGTCCAGGCACAATTTTTTCCTCAATATAATTTATTTTTGCTTATTTTCTTCTAGATTAATAAAATAATCAATTTCAGCATGTTGGGTACTCATTAATGGTGCCTTGTGTCACAGATGAGATAAGTTTAGATGGTTAGAGCTGGGTGCTAATAATGCCAAGGTTGTGGGTTGATGGGCCATTCACTTAAGAATTGTACTCAGTGACCCTTGTGGGTCTCTTCCAACTCGGAATATTCTGTGACTCTGTGAAATATGCTTGAAAATAGATCTTTACATCTTAAAAATAGTTCTTTACATCTTTTCACCTAGTGGATAAAGAGCTTCTTTAGTAGTGGCACATAATTTTCAAGAGAGAAATAGTATTATTTTCATTGTTATTGGCATGATCCTGCCACAGCCGTGAGAAATAAGTGCTGAAATCAAAATGAGTAAATAAGGATTAAATTCCTGTATCTTTTTACTGTTAAAGAAATAGCAAAACACAAGTAATTGATGTTAAAAATATCTTCAGTGAATGATAACACGCAAGACATGGGGCAAAGTCTGTGAGGTTCTTGGCAGTGTATATAACTGTGTGCCAGTTATATAGATTTTTGAAAAGTTTAAAAACCAGTTGCATAGTTATTGTGTGAATGCTTAGTGTTAAGAATTTGTACGCTGCAATGCATCTGTGATAGAATGGGTTCTCCTGACCGGTCTTGTGTAATTGTGACCTTCTCAAGTCAGAAGGTTGTGTGCTCAAGGCAGAAAATGGTTAAAACTAGTTGAAATTTAAAAAAAGGCCTATAAGTGACTTTTTTGCAGTCTTTCATTACAGAAATACCTGAGGGTAAGTTGCCAGCAGGAGATTGTTGCATCAGATCTGAAAGCAATAATATAAATGTTGCTATTGGGTAATGATAATCTGTATGCAGTAATATTTATATGACTTTGCACCAGTTTATGCACTGAAAATTGGAATAATGCAAAGTAGTTGCATTGAACTACTGTTTTTTTAAGTAATGTCATTGTAATCATTTTTTGGTTCTCTCTCCTCTTTGTTACAGGGAGAAAATTGAATTTTAGTCATGAGAACATAGACATATTTCATTTTGCAATCATTGGACTCCCCAGGAATTGGTTTATTAGGCTCAAAATGTCCAGGGAAACAAAGTGTAATGACCTAACATCAGAGGGTATCGGTGTGCCAAGACCCAAGGGACATGCAGGGGCAGGAACATGCTCAGAGTCATGGAAGCTATACTATATTGTTTTAGCGCTGATGAGATGCAAGCTGGAAGGAAATTTGCATTTTCACAGCCATCACTTGTGGGATGTTTTAAACAAAAAATGTGGGTCTTTAAAAAGGTGCCTTGTTAAGTTGGGGTTTTTGTTATTCCGTTTGGTTTTTTTTTAATTCTTTCAGTATCTAGTATCCATCACTCATTTTGGAAGTTAAGAGAAGCATGGCACTGAAGTTGCGAAATTAGCACAGTCATATTCATGGATCTTTCTTCTAGTCAGTCAGGATTCTGAGTGGGAGGCTATTAGCTTCTGCACAAAGTTCCACAGAATAGCTAAAATGTGAGTGAGGTCACTGAACTGTTAGGAACAGTGGTTACAGTGTTTGAAGAGTCTTGTAATTGTTTCTTAGATTATTTCTAAGGATTATTTAAAAATGTAGCTCTTCACTGAATATGCCATGAATATTTTACTGAAGTAAGGGAGAGTGAATATTGTGGTCAGAAAGGAACCTTGTCTGAGTGACATAGTCTACAGGTAGCATTCAAATCTATAAACTGGCTTTTGTACAGCTTTTCTAATAACTATGGAAAATGTGTGTGCATATGGGGTTTTTTACTTACTAGCAAATTTTTGAAGGCAATATTGCTAATGCTATTTTTTTTTTTTAAACTGTGTTTTGAAGGAGAGCTGGATGTGACTAATACAATTATTGTAAGCATTTAAGCTAGTCCTTATCTGAGTCCTAAGGATGTATCCACTTTGTCAGAGATGACAGTCACTGCTCTGCTAGATTGTGAAATGTGGCTGTAGCATCAATACAGGCTGGATAAGCATTAAAAAAGTAAAGACATCCTCCAGTGAGAAAGAGAAGGGAAAATGCATGTACTGTAGTGTAGTGGATTGTATAATGATCTATTGCAAGTAATTTTCAGATTATCCATCTTGGTTGTGTGCCCTTATGCTAGGTATGAAGGGGACTTAAATGTTGCATGTTTATCATTCTAACATGATTGTAAAGACAGAAAAGGTAGCTTAGTTCCGTGTGAAAACCATGAAGTTGTTTTAGTCATGTTCTAGATTTGACCCGATTGCAGCAGTTTCCTCACACTACATGCTTAAATTGTAAACCCCAAAAATAAAATGGTTTGTCTAGTTTGTAGCCTTGAAATTCCATGTACGTATCCCTGATGCCAAGCCCTCATTACGCTTAGGAATATAGCACTGACATATATATCATCCTAGTTTTTGGGGACACTAAACAGCCCAGACCTCATATAATTGTTCCTGATTTGGTTAGAACTGAACACAGACATTTCCAAAAGGTTAGTAATGCATTTTTCTAATAATTTTAGTTGGGTTTTTTCTTTTTTTAAAAAAAAAATATATTCAAAATTCAAACCCAGATGTGCTTTGATTCCCAGTTTAACTAGTTTGGAAACTCTTAAAATAAAGCCCTTTCCCACTAATGCCTGGAAAGACTGACCTGGAACAGAGACTAGGCAGAGCAAAAGGAATAAAATAGGTATTTATTTAAAAGGATACCTCCTCTTCACACCTCTCAGAAGGTTTTCTTTCCCACCTCTGTTTTTCTTTCCTTTCTTTTTTATGACATAATCTTGTAGTTTACAGACATTTTTTTCCTACCAAAAAAAAATTTCCAATGCTTACCATTGTTCCTATCTGAAAATGTTGCCTTCGAATAACATGGTGCTTTGAATAACATGGTGCTGCTCCCTCTTTTCTGTCCACTCTGTCCATCTGCTTCTTTGCTCAGCTCAGTATGACTTTTTCCACATACTTCTAGGTCCAGGCATTAACCTAATGACCCAGGGAAGGTGGTTGGAAGTGTCCCAGTGCCTCTGGAGC
This sequence comes from Muscicapa striata striata, assembly GCA_030060385.1. NCBI lineage: Eukaryota > Metazoa > Chordata > Aves > Passeriformes > Muscicapidae > Muscicapa > Muscicapa striata. The sequence continues at coordinate 1,851,042 of JAREIS010000101.1, forward strand.
AATAGTCCCCGAAACAGCACAAACATGATGCTTCCATGTGTCCTTTTCATTCACTCTGCACTACCACAGAAGAAAGGAAGCCAAATTCCCCACTGTCATGTAAATATTATATTAGACGCTGCAGTGAGGCTTTGAAATGTTAATACCCCTGTAATACAGACAGCTGACAGAGGGACAGTTTTGATTTGGTTGTGACTCAGGCTGTTCCAACAGGTCCTGGCCGAATTCAAACAGGTGGGAGCAGGTGCCAGTTTCCTGAGTAGTAATGGCATTTTAGATTATTTTGGGGTCATCTGATCTGGTGTTTTAGAAGGGAGAAAGCTACCTGGGGGGCAACTTTGAGAGACAACAGCTGTTTTAGAGTGGTAGCAGAGCCCTGTGCTCAGCTCATGGATGCCAGCTGCCAGCTTATCTGTAAGCCTGCAGCAGCAAAATGACTGGCAGCAGGCTCTCAGCTCCCTCAGCCTTCAGCAGGACTGGATGAGATCCTGCCACCTCTCAGCACTGCATGGAATAAAGGACAGAGACTGGAGATGGATGGTTTTCCACCTCAGGCCACATGGACAGGTGGCCTGCTGGTGAAGGGAAGCTTGGCTCCCTGGTGAAGGAATGCTTGGCTCCCAGGAGAAGGGACCCAGAGGACCCTTCATCTTTGGTCTCCTGATGAGGAGACAGGAGAGGGACAGAAGTGACCACAAGTGGTCCTAACCCCCCTCAGGAGAGCTGAGAGGGCAATAGGCCAGAGCTAAGGAAGGGAAATCTCTTGCAGCACTGGCTTCAGCTTGGAGAAGAGACCCTGGCCAAGACTGTTCTTCTGCCTTTTTTTCCAATATTCTTCTCAGAAAGGATACTTTTTCCTGGCCTTTTGTTCTTTGATGACTCCTTCACTGACTCCTTCATGCCAGCCTTTCATTTTAATGATAGCATAGCAGTGAAACCGAGTCATGTTAAGGCCTGAAGGTTTCCAGCTTTAATCTGTAATGAAATGTAAAGAAACCTGTCAGGGTCTGACACAATTGGTCTCCTTCAGAGAGGGACTTGGGAACTGAGCTCTGGGAATCAATGTGTTCAGACCAGCTGTGCTTTTCAAAGCAATTAATTGTTTTTGATTAATTTTTTTCCCTCTTCATTTTCCCATAGAAATTGGGAAGATTGACCAAGATATATATAAATACAACACCCCAGGATTCACTGGCTGCCTATCCAGAGTCCAGTTCAACCAGATTGCTCCACTCAAAGCAGCTCTGAGACCTACCAACACTTCCTCTCACGTCCACATCCAAGGAGAGCTGGTGGAATCCAACTGCGGAGCATCTCCACTCACCATTCCACCAATGTCGGCCGCCACCGACCCCTGGCACTTAGACTCAGGTAAGGTGGCAGTCATGTCACATTAACTCAGTGGAGCAGTTCAGAGAAGAAACCCATCTGCCTTCCTCTGTAAAAAAAAGCAAAAAAAAGAAAAAAAGAGTTAAGTGATTGATAAGTGACTGTAGGGTATAATCATGGTAGGAAATGCAAAACTGAAATGACAGAGATTCGCCACCACTTTTAAATGCTGTTACAGAGGGGGAGGTTTTTTTCTTTTTTTTCCCCTTTTTTAAATATTCTGCTTTATTTTTCTTTTCTGTAAGTCTTAGGCTATTTCTATGTTGAGTTTTGACCTAACTGATGTGATAGCACTTTCTCTGTAGTCAGCAAAAACCTTCAACTACATATAAATATGGTACAGTAGTGTTTCTTATGCTGTATTCCTAATGAGTGAGTATGTTGTAGTCAGCTTCATACAAAAAAAAAAAGCAAATCTAATTTTAGACATAAATGCATTTATGTTAAGTGCAGATTTGTTTTCTGAAGTGTCTACTTTCCATAGGCTGTGTTTAATAGAAAATCCCATTAGTCATGGTGGCATTCATCTTGTGCTGAAAATGCTGGAAGCCAAAATGATTTGCAGATCCCAGCAATCTCACCCTGCTTTGTGACTGACAGTCCCTGAAAGTATACATTGAGGCTGACTTTAGAGGTTTTTTCTTGTCTTTTTCTTCTTAAATATCAGATTACCTTTAGATTTATAGGCTCAGGTGTATGTCGATGCCTCCCTTGCATTTTGTCCTCATTCTGATTGCAGTTGTAGAGTGTAAATTAGAACCTGTCCCGGCAATTTTCTTGTTAGAAGTGGTATAAAATTAAAATGCTAGAGGAAAAACTTGGTCCATAATGATTTTGATAATGATTAGTCTTTGAGTTTGGGGATGCATCCATATGCCAGTTTTTATACAAGAGGAGGCAGTATATATGTCTTTCTCAGAAGTACATGTCAGAGTCATACCTTTGAGGTTTGTATTTTTGTAGGTGGTTGGTTCATTTGGTTTGTTGTTGTTGTTTAGGACTTTTTTTCCTTGCAGTGTCAAGGAACTCCTTGCAGCATTTCCTTTCATCTCTTCTTTGAGAGAGAAGTAGGGCAGCTGCTTCTAAGGAGAGACAGAGCTCCTAGTAGAGCTGAGGGTCCCAAACATTAATACAAGCAGTATTATTCTTTAAAACCTGTCATTCCCTCCTTGCTGCCGTGCCGTGCCATTGTAAGATTACAGTATGTCTCTTCCCCACTTACAACATGCAATTTTCTACCTGAATTTTTTTATCATAAATTAGTAGTCCGTTTCTTCTCTGAAATTATTAGACTTGCTTGTACCTGAAGGTTATTATCTGTATTCCTCTTTCCATACGAACACATTTTCTGAAGGATCTCTCAGTGGCTCATGTCTTTACATAGTGTGCCATTCTTGAGGATGTGCTGCTGCTGTGAATCATGTGCATCGAATGGCCTTTGGTTGGTAATTTTTGTTGGTTACTTTTCTTTCCACTTCATTTCAGTGCAAGGTAGCAAAAGACTGTGGTAGGATTTACTCAGGATATTTGCACTGTTCTTAATAGCTCCTGCTGTTCAAAGAAAGAGGTCCTATTTGTCCTTGGCACATGCTATTATGCTTGACCTTGTATTGGCTCAATCTCATCTTGTAAACTTTGTTGACCTGACAGATTACAATTTACACTTTTTCTTCTGGATAAATTGTGGTACTTGGACACAGAGACAATGTCAAGGATGTCAGGGAACATGCAGCATGCTAGTAGGTTGGCTCAAGCTGTCTGTTAACTTCTGCCAGTAAAAAATAAATTTCATTGTCATAGTCAGAGTTAACTGTTTCAAGTCATGGACAGACAGAGCTCAAGACACCACCTTCATTTTTGGTAATTATTAGTTTTAGTAAGAGTAGGAGCTAAGAACCCCTCCTCCTGTCCTTGCCAGTGATCCACAGTAGTAGAGGGAAAAGATCATATTGCTTCAAAGATTTCTGGTGAGGGACTGCTGTACACCAAAGAAAACAACAATGTTAGGTGAGTTATGGTAGAAATAAAGTTCACAGGAAAGCAATGATGTTTCCCTGTTTCAGGAGTAAAATGGAGTTCAGGTGTTTGTGAGCAATGTCTGACTTCTACTGTAGGTGGTATTTCCATGGTACAAAGAAGAGGTATCTCATCAATTCCTTTACCAATATCAGTAAAAACCACTGGAGTCTTTGTGATAGAATCAGTGGTGGTCTGACACAGATAGTTCAGTCACAGGAAAAATATATTCTGTAGGATGTGTAACCTTGAGTTGTCAAAGTCATAGCCTGTCAGTCATCAAAGTGATCTTCATCTAAATTAAAATGCTTGGGTTTAGTGTCACTTTGCATTAGCAAATTGGCAGTTTTAACTGAGGATTTTTTATGTTTCCCAAACCCTACTTGAGACTTTCTAACACAAATCACATTGAGAGAGAAAATGGAGGAATCAGAGGCACAGCATCGTTTCCAGAACTGGAATAGTCTCAGTTCTCTCAGTGTGAATTTACTCCTTTACTAAACTGGCTGAAGGGACAAAGACAAAAAGCGGCTTTGAAATTCACAGAAGTACTTGTAGTGATGTTAAACAAAAGCCACACTTTGCCACAAAGAAATGGTTGCAAATAACATGGCTTTGAAAGCAGCAATTACTATATGCAGGGTTTCTCATTTCAAACATGTTTTTATCTGTAATTTTTAGTGTTATGTCACTTATTTAATTTTAAATAGTTCTTGACAAAACATGAGAGCTAGATGGATGTTTCATAGTGAAAATAAAAAAAGTCAGGAAAAAATTTGTGGGAAGTATCATATGGTTTAAATTTCATTTAGTGACATACTCTGAACTCATCTTGATTCATGTTTTGAGTTAAGCATAGGTTTTTAGCTTTGTTTCTCAAATATTGTGGAATTGAACTTTGAGGATTGAAAAATGTTGTAGGAGGTGATCAAAGGTGTCTAAATAGGACAGATACACCAGACAACAAAGGTAATGATCCTTTCACCTCTTGATGTCAATGCTGGACCAGACTTTGCAGATAATTGCTGGAAGTTAAGCAGGTTCTGCCTGATGGGTGACCTACATGAGATGTTTTCTTTAAACTCTTCTGTGTAGTTACTGAATTAATGTCTCTTGCTAGCTGCAAAACATTTTGGATGCCCTAACAGAGAGGCTAAAGGGAAGATCATAATGACATGAATCAGTCATTTGGCAGCTGACCTTTAAAAACTAGTTCAGGGATTTATCAATAAGAAGCCCTGTTGATTTTCTGCCCAGACAAATGAGCTGCACAGCTTGTCAGTTCACTGTCTTGCAGTTTCTTTTAGCCTTGAATACACATCTATTTCACATTTACAGTATTAGGTCTTTTTAAATTCCTTTGTTATTGTAGAAGTCCCACTTCCCTCCCTCCCCTGGCTGGCATTTTGCCATGCTCACAGGACATTATCTTAAACCATGATCTTGTTCAGCTTGTGAGTATTCTCACAATGCAAGTCTTTTCCTGTTGCTATGGTGATCCTTTCTTGGTGATGATGAAGCACAGGAATTCAACAAGTCATTCTTTTCTGGAACGTGACTTTCTGGTGATTTAAAAGAAAAAGGTCAATAATGACATCCAAGCAGATCATCCATATAGTTCACTTCCTGTGTTTTCATCCCAGTTCATTATCTCAGTTCATGTCAGACAATCCAATTTGCCTTGGTTACAACAATAGGAGTGTAGAAAAGAGGCTAAAAAGGCCCAATCAATGAACATAGTATTTAAAAATTACATGTTCTAGCTTTACATATTGTTCAAGCCATCGAATTACCTGTCTGACATACAATTTAAAACAAAAGTTTTAATTTCAATAGCCTTTAACTGTATTGGTGTGCATTTTAATATCTATTACTGCTGCATAGTTTTAAAAAAAGCTAATCACAAGGGGTTTTTACTATCTCTCAGTTCAAATTAGCTAAGATATACCTGAATGATAACTGACACCTTGCTCATTGTAAAAAAGCAAACAAAAGCCCAAACATGATTATTTTTGTAGTAAAAAAATTCAATACCTAAAATGCCTTGTAGTTAAAATTAGAAGTTGTATATTATGTAGTGACATTGTTCAGTATGTGGGTGCTTTTACCTAAGATTCTGCTGATTACTAATGAAATTTCAGCTCTGAATTTTTCTTATTTATATAATAAAAAGATAAAAGAAACCTTTTACATGGATATAGCTCGCTGTTTTAGGTAGAATGTGCTCCAGCTTGCCAAACCACCCAATCTTTAATTTAGTAAAAGAAAGAGATCCAGAAAGGCAATACACAATAGTTGGCAAACTGTGTTTTAGCAGCTCTAAGCTGTCATAGCACTCTCTAGCTGCAAGATGCATTTACTCTGAGTATGAACAGAAATGGCATCTAGAGTATTTAACATGGGATTTAGTTAAACCTGTATTAGCTTCAATGTATTACAAATTAAATGGAGCGGGATTAAATGCTACATCTGCAACATTCTTTGAGGGGTGTGACATTTTTCTGACTGTGTATGTTCAAATCCTAAATGCTCTTTAGTTTTTTGTAATAGTTGAAAGGTCTTGCCTTTTACAAATCAGCAGCTTACTTTGAAACCTATATTGAGCATGTCTGGTGAAATCATGTACCACTGTCATCAAGGTTAAAATAGCTGCTTGCAGGATTTATTTTTATGAATTTTTTGTTATGAATTCATTCTTCTTCCTTTAACAAGTGATGGCAGGAGAGGGGAGCAACAGCCCTGAGCACTAGCCATACATCCAAGCTCACCTATTTGGTCAGCTAACTTCTTTGTAAAGTGAAAGAGAGCAGTCAATTTCTGCACTAAGTGTGTCACTCATGTTACTGAAGGTCACCTTCCAGATTCAGAAACCCTTGGCTGTGTCACATCTCACCCCCTAACCACTGGTATCATACATCAGAGAGCAGAGCAGCAGCACCTGAGGAGAAGCTGGGTCATGTGTGCTGCTATAGGTGTGGCTGGGAAGATGGGAAATAGCTTTTGCCCTTGTCAAGGGCTTGTTACAAATGATGCAGTGGGAAGGAAGAATCAAAGGCATTATTTGCCAATGGGTGACAATGCAGCCCTCAATGTGGTCTTAAGTCACAAACACATGAACAAAACACTCTTCTCCTCACCACAGACATTGAAAGACACATCAGTGAATCCAAGAGCATGAGCATTAAAGTCAGTAGTGCAATATGACATAGTGCTCATTCTCTTTTTTAGGGGATGGCAGGAGAGCAGGGTCACTTCCACAGGCTTCCTGCAAGGGCATGCAAGTCCAGGCAGGAGGCAGAGAGGAGCTGCACCACATTTGTTCATGATGCAGCCTTACACATCTAAATTTGATCTCCTAGAGTTAGCAAAATTAGAAATAGTTATGAAGGCATTTGCTAGAATAAAATGACAGTCCTCCTATTTTCAAGCATAGCAAACATGTACTGCAATCAGAATGATGCCAGATTCTCTCTTCAGGGTTACTGATTACTCAAGGTGGTTGGTTTGTGGTTTTTTTAATTAACATAACATGTAAACATTGAGAGGCTGTTTGTCTGCCAGTAAGGTAGCTTAATATTTATACTTTTTATACAAGAGACTGAAAATGCACTTGCAACCTGCCCTGTGGGTCAACAGGTTCTTCCACTGCCAGTCTGGTGCATTTTTGTGATTGTTTATTGAGAGTGACCAGACTTCATCCCCCATGCTCCCAATATAAATATTGTCTCAGAAATCCATGGCCCTAACCTGAGTTGTTTTCAAACAAGCAGGTAGCATTTTTTTGTCAGACAGTCAGAAGGGATTAAGTCTAGCAGAAACTCATAGCTCAGCCTCTAAGCACCAAGTGTTTCTTGCAGACAGGAGGGTAAATGGTAAACATTTAGATGCAGGAGTTTCTATTTTTCTCCTGCCTGTCAAACAGGTAACTAGGAAGAGCATCTGTCTGAAATTTGGCACAATCAGTGTTTCATCCTTACAGGGTTTAATTATGGTGCTTGAATTACTGCAAATCTCTCTATTGATTTGGAATAAAAATGCCTCCCTCAGTCTCATTTAGCTCCTTCACACAATTATGCATAGCTTTCTGTTAACTTTAAGACTATGTAATTTCTGTGTGGGATTTCTGACCCTCTGTCTAGTGTATCAGACTGTTGGCAGACTGCCAAGCTTGTAAATTCTTCTGGCATTCGTTGACAGACCAATATTGTAGCTATTTCATAAGCAGTGATTTGAATATTAATGCTGCTACCTAAAGTCAAGAGAAGGTGCTAATAAAAAAAAAGAGAGTCTTTTTCATCCTCTACAAAGACTTTTTTTTTAAACACAAATATTAATCTTAACCAGGAACACAGATATGACATAAATTAGGGGGAAAATGGAGTAGAGAAGGAAGTATTTAGATACCTGAGCACTTCACGTGACTGCTTTCTTTTTTCCTTCCTCAGGCAGAAACACACTTTCTTCCTGTGTAAGAGGTTATTCTAGATTACAGTCAGGTCATCACAGCTATTAAAGGATTTTTTAGGTTTAAACTCTCCAATCTGACCCATTTCTTATCCCCAATCCAAGACTTTCTGGTTTTTTTCTCCTTTTTTGTAGCTGCCATAAGTTTACAGGTTTGTTTGGCATTCTTGGTCATTGAGGGGGATTTGCTTCTTTTTTTTTGGAGGGGGGAAGGTGGAGGGAGGGAGGGGAGTTTCTTTCACATATTCCCCTTGGGTCCATTGTCAGTGATTAGCTATATACAGCAGGCTTTGACCAGCATTAACTCCACTGTTCCTTTGAAAGCACCAAAGCATTTCATCTTCTATGTTAATTATTAAAGGGAGTATTTGTGTATCTTCCTTAACAGGTGAAATGTAAGCACTGCTCATAAAATTTTTATGGAAGTGATCGCTTCGGCCAGCATGACTCTTGTCTGGAGTCATGGTGAGACTCAGTGTCAAACAGATGTTACTACCAGGAATAAAAAGATAGATGAATTTAGGTCTTTGATGGATGAGGGTGCTCTAATGTGCTGCAAATCAGTTGGAAATCTGGCAGAGTAAATGTTCAAAATACTGATTCTGAGATGCAACTCACTGAAGCTCAACTGCAGATAAACAAAATCAAAAAGTGATGCTAAATGTCTGTTCTCCTTTTTAAATGAATAAAATTCTGTAGTTTCCAAGTACCAGATATTAGTGTTACAAAGTGTCTCGCCTTACCACTGCTTTGTGCGATTACTTTCTTGTGTGTGAAAGAAGGTGTGAAGCTATCATAAAAAGGGGGAAGCAAGGGAGAATCACCTAACCCATCTCAACAGATGGTGCAGAAATGTTTTTCTTGTTTGATATTTCATCCGGGACTGTCTGGGAAAGATTGAGCTGCAAGGATGGGTCTCCTAATAAAGTACAAGTTTTTCAGTCCCTTTGCTAAGAAAATTGCCTTTCAAGACCAAAAAGAAAAAAGGATATTGTACAACTCTCTTAGTATAAACCATTGATAAAATTCCATTTCCTGCTCTCCTTAAGAGTATGGACAGCAAAGCTCACTTGCAGAAGGAAATTAAAGGGCTGGTAATACAGCAGTTCTCAAACAGCTATCTTGACTGTTTGGGTTGTCTGCTGTCTAGTGTTGAGGATCTGAATTGTCCCAGTTCATTGACCATGGAGCATTCCCTTCATTTTCTCCCAGCACTGCCATTGTTCATTCTTAGCATTTCCATTGTTCATTCTAAAATTCATGCTTTTTTTACAGCAACATCCAAAAACATTTGTCTTCTATAATCTCCACATACTTTCCCATTGTCCCACCTATTTGTATGCAGAAGGGTGTTAAGAGGACAATGTTTCTATTTAGCCATCATTTAAGAGGATTTTTTAATTTATAATCATTTAGTATTGGAATAAAAAGACAGGATTGGAGAGCCTTCACACTAAAAAGGTAAACCCACAGGTTTTGTGTTTTCTATTATCTCTGTGCATTCATCTCTCTCAGCAGAACTCACCAGAAGCTGACATAAAAACTGCTTGAGATTCAATTAAAAGTTCTTAGGGAAAATAAAATATAACCTTTCAAAATATTTTTGATCTAACAGAGCATACCTGAAAAAACTTAGATTAAGTAATTGGTCCAAATAGTTTAACTATTAATGCATTGGAGGATTTTTTATCATTTGCATTAGGGTTTTTTTCTCTCTATCCCCCAGTCAAGATGGTTCTAAAAGATTGAAGAAATTAGTGGATTTTGTTCCAACATGGAGATTTTCATGTTCCAAATAATTACCGTTATTGGCAACAGAAAGAAGAAGATGACATTTTTAAAATTAAAAGCCCCAGTTTTCCCTCTAAGCTGCATGTCTGTTCTGGTAGTTACAGAATTGCTAAGTGGGTGTATTTTTTCCAAAATTTAAGTCTGTGAATATGAAGCTTTCTATTTCCATAAAGTCAGGAAAGTGGCTCATAATAGGGACATACGTATAACCCTCTAACACTACACTTGAGGCATCAGTAAAAATTTGAGGAATGATGATTGACCCCACATAGTATGCTAGAACAAACCTGACCTTTTACAAACAACATGGTTAATAATATATTTTAAATATTTTTTGAGTGGTAAGTGTGAGAACGGTTTTTTTAAAACTTTGAGATGTTTAATATTAAAAATCGCTTCAGCCAAATTCTTGGTTCTATGCTTAACCTGATGTAGGACTTCATGTAGTCGGTTAACAGTTTCATGTTAAACAGTTCTCCCTCAGAATCTTCTGTCAAATGCCTAGAAAAGCAGGAGTAGGAATAGTTTTCCTTTTTTCTGAGTTTTCAGCTTAGAGAAGTAGAAAAACTAGATGTATTAATTAAAAAAATTAAAATATATGAACTTTAAATGCAAAGTAAGGCACATAAAAATGTGCATTAAAAGAGACGGCTTTTTTAATACTGCTTCATTTTTTTTTCTTTTGCTGAATTGCTGCAGTTTACATGCCATGGGAGCTCTTCACAGAGCCAAACTCAGGAGGAGAGAAGTGGGTGGGATGGGCATGGGTAGTGGAATGAGCACGAAAGGGCACTCTTAAGGGTTGTAATGACGTTGTTTACTTCTGCTCCATCATTTCTGTGCATGTATTTAGAGTTTCACTTGTGATCCAGTCCCTTCAGGAAGGGGAGTGTAGCTGCGACTGCACATTAATTTCTGCTATCAAGACTCAAGCAATTAGATTCTATACTTAGAGTCTGTAATAAGGAGAGCTCTGTAATTCCAAACCACACAGTACAGTCTCACCTGATCAGCAGAGTTGACATAATTTGTAGAATGCCACCAGAGAGCTTGCGTTTATTTTTCTTTGTGTTGTGGTCCCATGGGAGAGCCAGATTCTTGAATGGATCTAGTGTCCAACACTTTCTCACAATCTTAACATGTAAATGAGCATGTGCTTTCATTACAAAGTCAATTCTTGGATACTTGGTTGCAAAATAGAATTAGGACGAAGGAGTTATAGTTCACATCTTTTATTTTTTTATCTTACTGTTCTACTTCTAATTAATGCCTTGATTAATGAGGGTTGTATATACCTCGTGATCACCAGATCCAGTGGTTCTGGTTGCTTCTCCAGTTCATATTTATGTGGAAGCCCAACTGGTTTTAATAATGGATGAACACCTCTCAGAACTGTGGACATCTGTAAAGATGAAAGACCAAAGAAGTCTTGTAGCACATTAGATCTAGTCTGAACAAACTCAATTTCCAGTATTTCACATTTCATTGATTATTTTAGAACTGTGATAAATCTCACACTTCCTTTTATAGACCAAATCTTAACTGTATCTTCCTTTGTATGTGGCATATTTTAACCAAGACTTGCCCACTCAGTAAAAAAGTTCAGTTAAAAAATTGACTTACATATTTTTATATATATGTAAGTAATGTATCTTACATTACTTACCTATATATAAGTATATATACTTACATATATAAGTAACATCTCTTAAAACATTATATCTAAATTTAATTTTAAACTCATGGTAATGTCTCTCAAAACAAAATTTGTATTTTTACTCTGTACTTCTTGATATTGCTCTTTTTCTGAAAATTCCCACCCCCCCCCGCTTTGGTTTTGGTTTCCCCTTGCCTTTACTGAACAGCCTGTTGCTCATTCCTCAGCACACACGCACCTTCCAGACTACTTTACCAGGGTCATTTTATAATCTCAGTTTTGTGAATTTGCAAAAGGTTTTTATGTGGGATCCATTGTAAAACATTTTCACTCTGAAAATGACAGATGCAAAATCATGCCTGTTATAATGAAGCAGAATTAATTCGCTCAGCTAAACCAAGCAAATCTGTCATCTTTAACATCTAATCCTACTTGTGCTCTGTTTATCCAGTCCTGTCTTCCCTCTCCATTCATTGAGGGCTGCTGTTTTTCATCTGGCTGTGGCAATGACCATGCTGGGCATGCTGAAGGATAGTAGGTCTTCTGCTGCATTTCTGCGGTCATCTAAAGTTTCAAATGTCATTAAAATGATGGCCAGAATATGGAATTTGCCTACAGTCAGTCTTTAATCACCCTTTTAGGTGCTGCAAAGTTTCTTTAACACCATTTACCCTAAGCCTAATAAAAGAAAGTTGAAAAGTGCAAAACATAATTACAGAGTCTGTAGAATTACTCTGTGGTTATTGAAACTATGGCCTTGTAAACAGCAGCCCATGAAAGAAAGAGAAAGCAAAGTGTACTCTGTCCTTTTACATAAGTTAGCTTCAGGATGGTGGTGTTTGAAGCAAACCTGATGAGCTGCTGTGGAAAGTCAGGGCATAAAGAACAGCATCAGCCTGCTTGGATCCTGGAAGGGAACTAGATGAAGTGATGTTTGTAAGCTACAAAGGAGCTTAGCATTTCCTCATACAGGGCAATCTGTCCCTGCACTAGCTGCAGGTTTTAGGAAAAGGTCTTTGGTGTGCTGTGACAGCAAATTGATGACTCTGTGCCACAGCTGCAGAGGATCTCAGGCAGCTGGTGGGACATTTCTTGGGTCAATATTTAGCTTTTCAGAATAGATTTTTTTGTTTCCCAGGATAGATTAAAAAGCTCTTTGCTCCATTCTTCATGTTTTGAATCACACAAGTGAGACCCTAGGTACTTGGAGAAACCTAGAGAAGATTCATTTTAGGAATTACTCTTTACAGCCTACGAACAGCACTTTATATAGTCTTCTGTGCTTTTACCACAGGATCAGTATTACTGCTGTCCCTTTGTCAGCATGCTCTAACATGCTATTTCCTTTTTTAGTTCCTGAATTTCAGCAGCAGTGGAAGAAAAACTCGTGTTAGTTGTCTTTTTGGCAAAGTTGCTTAATATTGCCAAGGAATATGACTGTAGTAAGGTCAGAGAGAAATCCCCGTGTGTTTGAATGACGTAACTTCTGTCTGATATACCTGCATTTGGTACCTGTTAGGGACAATACCCTGTTAAGTTCATCTTGGAGGGTCCAGGACTGTACCCTCATATGTTCTTTTCTGCCTAATTGCTGTGGCAGGAATTGCCCCTTTGTGATTCTTAGACCTCTGATCTGTAGCTCTTCCTGTGTCCTTTTTGTCAGAGGTGAGAATCTCAGAGTGAGTCATGAGTGCTTGTTGATCTGATGCACAGCTCCTCCTACGTGTGTAAGATGACGAGTGCAATGGAGAGCAGCTGTAGTGCAGGCATTGGGTCCAGTGTCCAGTCCTAGCAGCAGCTCTCATATAAGGTCAAGGATGGAACTCCTACACCATGTCCTTCCTTATCTTGCAGTGTGCTTCAGTGCCTGTTGAACATCATAGGCTGTGGTCTTCCATCTGCCAGGAATCCCTTGTAGCATAGCCAGTGTGATGGGGCAGCTCGAGAAGGATGATACTGCCATGGAACAGCCGCTTTCTTCACGCTTCATTGGTACCATTGTCCTTGAAGTAACCATTTAAAAGAAGATAAATTATCATATTCAGTTGTAAGGGAAGAAGGAAATGTGATCATTGTAGATTTTCAGATTTCTTGTGTGAGGACACAAGAGACCAGCTCTCAAGCAAGTGGCAAATGCTAGGACTTGTGAACTGCCTGTGATGCTGCCCAGATGACAAGGGGCCTCCTTTTGGGTTAGAATGGCAGAGAGTAATTCCTCGTGATTTGGCAAACTGATGCTTTCCCCACAGTGTTATATGGCTTTAGGATTTTGCTTGAGATGCAGGGAGGGCAGGTTTAAAAGCAGGATTTCCCACTGCCAGCCTTTCTTTTTAGCACTTCAAGGGTATGTTTATGGATCCTATGCCAAAATGTCTTCATTAATGGTCCTGGCACAGTTCTTCGGAGCAAAATCCACTGATACAGAACCAGATATTTATTTATCTTTTACAATTTATAGCTTGATTCATTCCAGAGGGGTGCAAAAGAAGGTTTTCAGAAGCCAGAGCACCAACAAATGTCACAGGCAGAAGTGCTGCTGGCACTGAGCTCTGAGAAGCTCTCTCCTGATTATCCTCCAGGCAGCCAGCCAAAAGTTAGCCGCTGAACACACAGCTGGTTTAACTCTCTCCCTGAGTAGGCACACGGAGGGCTACTCTAGCCCCAAACCTCTTTTCAGGCCATGTGGCAAGCTGAAACCATTCATTCTTTTGGGCAGCTGCTTTACAATACAAAAGGAACTTTATTCTGGATTTTACTCCATGCTGACAGAAAGACAGTGAACTCCCTCAGTCAGTTTTTGGTATACTGAATGCATCACTTGTCTGTAAAGGCAACTGATTATTTTCATACAGTATCACCTAATCCATCAAGCAAGGAAAATACAGTGTGGTTCTAAATGCTGCCCTAAGAAGCATATCCTTGATTATTTTAACTTTCTCCAGTTAACACTCTTTTAACAACATTTTTTCTATTTCAAAATAATGCCATGGTCCAGTGACAAAGAAGGCAATGGTTGCAACCACTCACCTGGCTCCCTGGGCTGTCCTAGTCATTGCAGTGTCTAGTTGCTATGTCTGACTATAAAGAAAATGCTGATAATAAGTTTAAGTGATGAGATTGCCTTTGAAAAGCCTCTGTGATACTTTCTGGGTACTAAAACCAAGGCTACCATCCAAATTCATCCAATTTCATCCAACTCTGCTGCAAGGAGTGTCAACTTTTCAGGTTGCTGGCAAATGAATGCTCCAGCACATCTGCCTGTGTTTCCTCTCCTTACTATGTGCTGGAGGCTCTCCCCATCCACAGCCTCCCATCCTTGAGTGGCAAAAGTTCTGGTATGTGCGCTGTGGGGTAGCTGCTCCATGGCTCTGACCAACAGAAGTTGTAGCTCCTCTCCTATCTTGGACTGTGCAGCAGCAAAAGATATTCAAGTTTTTCTTTCCAGGAGCTTGAATTTGTACCCAAGGATGGTCACAAAGTCCTGGAAGCTTCTGAAGCCTTTAATGGGTAGCAGTGACAAACACAAAAATGTCTGCAGTAATAAGTATGATCACATACTTTTAAAAGAGAAGGATTTGTTTAGTTTTGTGCTATTTTACTACTTAAAACTTACTGACTTTATGTTTGTAAAGGACACAATGTCCTTCTGTACCAACAGCAATGCTTACCAAGGGTATCTCCTTTATTTTAATTTTATTTTTGTTACGAGGAGGAATCAAGTAGTTCTGAGGGATTAGATAATATTGACAGATCTTTTTGGGTTTATTCATCTATAGATAAATATCTAGTGACCACATTTTTTTTTACTTTAAGTTGTATCTGAGGATCTTGGATGTATTTCTGAGCTTCTACAGAAGTTTCACTGCTTTTACAACATGGATCTTTAATTCTCTGTTTACAGCAAGTGCTGATTTTCCATACAATGGTCAAGCTATAGGAGATGGAGTTAACAGAAACTCAGCTATTATTGGAGGTAAGAAAATTGTCTACTTTTCCAAGATACCTTGCACTGTGTCTCTGATTGAGAAGAATTGCAGTTGGTAATAAGGTTGTATGTTTCCATATACAGATTTAGGTTTGTTGCTTTAGTCTTGGTTTGCTGTGTAATTTTTCCTTTCTAATTTATATTTTTGTTATTACTTACAACTTTTCCTTATGCTTTGAAATTTTACAATACTGGAAGGATAACACTGCATTCCTCAGAAAAATTCAGGCCACACTTACACAGCCTCAGTTCACCCACCCAATGCATCAGTTAATGTAAAGTGGCATAACATAACTCTGGCTCATAACAAGAGTTTTTTAACCTGAAAATTTTATAACATCTTCATCCTGGAAGATTCCTTTGCCTGTAGAGAAGAGCCCAAACAGGAAGAGTGTTGTTTTATCATGTTGTTTTATCAGACACTTGTGCCTAAGAGGATAACATTCACGAGACTTCTCTATAACAGGGTTGAACCCAAAATAGACCATTGCAGGGAGAGCAATTAAGGCTAGAACTGATGATGAAGCAAGAACATCTGCAATTATGTGGAGCCAGGCAGTGCTTAGTGGGTGGTGCGAGCCAGCAGTGAACCAAGCCAATTTTCAAGGACATGTAGAGGAGCTATGATAGGTCTTTACAGCCATTGACTAGACAGTGAATACCACCTTCAAAGAGCTGCTCACACATCACCAGTACACCCCACTGTTCTGGGAGTGCTCAGCACCCTCTGCCTCCTGGTCAGCAAAGCTTAGGTCTGTACATAATGTTGAAGTTTTTGCCTACAGGATGAGAGTCACCAGCAGACTTCATGGAGCTGCATTTTGTATATAGTCACAACTATATGTAAATCTTAGAGTAGTGGAAATCAAGCAACTGTGATGATGCCCACCTGCCTGAGTAGCTTCAACTCAACCCAGAGGAGTTCTGGGATCCTTTCCTCGTGTTAAACTCTGCAGCTGGTCTCACCAGGGGCATCTTTTCTTTCCTCCCGTGTGCAGGTGTCATCGCAGTGGTGATCTTCACCATCCTCTGCACCTTGGTGTTCCTGATCCGCTACATGTTCCGCCACAAGGGAACCTACCACACCAACGAGGCCAAAGGGGCAGAGTCAGCTGAGAGCGCCGACGCCGCCATCATGAACAATGACCCCAACTTCACGGAGACCATAGACGAGAGCAAGAAGGAATGGCTTATATAAGCCCATGGGGATGGGGCCTGGGGTGGGATATGAGCTGGGCCAGGGTGGGACTGGGATGACCCTTGCAGTGGAGAGAGAACACTCTGTGTCGGACACTTGAGCACACATAGGATGAAATGATCAGCACGCCTGGAGGAGCAAGTGACAGGAAAATACCACTGAGACTGGAGGAAAAAGGAATATCTCAAGCATTTAAGAAAAAATACTTTTTAATATTTATTTACAGCAAATTGCCCCTTCTGTATCCTAACAACTACAACAAAAAGCAGTTTTGCAGCTTCAGCATTGGCTACAATTTTCAGTAATACCTGTCTATTTCCGTGTGTGTTTAGAGATGTTCTGGATACCTGTGACAAGAAACAGGGCTGGTTTTTATATTTTTAAAAGCTGATTAAAATGTGGGTGGTTCTGTCCTGAGAGCAAGTGGCAGCCCTTTCTTCCTGGCATTGTGTTTCTTCCTGGCTGGCCACTTCCCCACAGGCTGCCCTCAGCCTCGCACCTTGACCACATCACCGTTTGTTTTGGTGACATTGATCCAGGGGTTCAGGCTGGGGATGGCATAGGACTAATGCAAATCTTATTCACCAGTTTCTCAACATCTCATCAACCCATGTCAGCCTTGGCAGGACCCATCTTCTTGACCCAGGCACTTCACTGATTGTGTGCAATTCTCATCAACAATGTAAAAATACTGTTATTACAACTACTATTACTAAAGAGGATTATCATAAAGCACAGCAAGCTTTAAAGGTTTTTTGTATTATTTTGTTGGTCTCTGAGGGAGGATGATGCTGTGTGCATCTGTAGACCTAGTCTGTTCTTGTGTCTTTGTCTGTGGCATCAGGTCACCACCTGAGGCACGTGCCCGGTTAAATTCAGATCTGCCTGTGTCATATTGGCATATACTGTACATTGTAGTAGGGAATTAGAGCCAGACTTTGCTTCTGTTTCTTCTTAATAGGCTGTCATAGAAATATTAGTACAGCTTTAGTACAGCATTTGAACCCACAGACTTCACATCCTTCCTTTTTTTCAACTTGAGAGTAGCAATTTATTCCTTAAATCTCTTTTTTCAGTTCCTTTGCAAGGAAAGCCTCCGCTGGCAGTGTTTGCACAGTCACAAAGGTGAGGCAAAGGTGGCTTGAAAACTGCCTCCAGAGCACAGAAGGAGCACACAGCAGAGGGGAGAGTGAGTTTTCAATACAGAGATTTATCCAAACTATTTTACTGTCTTTGTAAGGAGTTTTTAAGAATAGCAAGGCCAGTGCCAAGTACAGCATTGCATCCCATTTTTCCTCACAAATCAGGAGTGTCATAGGTATCACCGGAACAGCAGGCAGGCAGCTAGAAGGAAAGACAAAGGGGCAGCCTGAAGACTTAATATCCTTTAGTGGCAATAACAAAGCTTTAGCTTGCCCTCTGTGGAGAAGCATGGTTCTTCTATGGTCTGAATTGATAGGAATTTAAGACCTTAATGGACAAGTTTTGCAATGGAACAGCATGAAAGAATGAATATACTGCAGGGCTTTGCCATGTGCTAAAAGAACAGAAATTATATCAGGAATTTCCCTTTAAAAGTATTTATTCTTGTGACAGTCCAAGATTTGGTTTGTCTTTAATATTTCCGGTTTTAGTATGCTCAGATTTAATTCATTTTTCTGCACAAGAAAGGTATATTTTTCACCCAAACATGCAATCAACTACACTGAGAGGTGCGGGTGTTTTTTATTTCCTTATTTCTTTGGTTGCAACTTTCATTATTCTGATTGACACTTTAAAAATGAAAAAAAAAATCATATAGGGGAAGGAAAATATTGGAGTCTTACCAGACAAGACACCAATAAGCACAATTTGTCAGAAAGGCAGATAGTTTGGGTTTTAAGAGTGGTAGCCTAAAGTCCTGTTCTGGAGGAACATTATCATTGAACATAAATATCAGAGCAAATCAAGCCCATTAATTTCTTCTATTTATGGATTTGGAATTAGCATATATAAAAGTTGCCGGTTTTAAAAGCTATTACTGTCTCTCAGGTAACATACATGGCAAAGAAGTTCAGGTAGGCATAAAAAGTACCTCTGTCACTCATGCTCTGCAGTCTTTTGCCTTGCCTCCAGTATTAACCTCTCCCTCTTGTCTGTAATCAAACAGATGAGTCCTGGGTTTAATCATAGGTGTAAAATAAGTCTTCTCTCCTTAGGGAATATCAGCTGGGGATCTACCCTGTACCACCACTCAGCAAACTATGTAGCAATCACAGATGTCTCTGTAGGATGGAAAAGGCATTATCTCTATGATTTTATGTTTCATCTTATTTTAATGATATTTTAGTCCACTCTGAAAAACATCCTTGCCTGCAACTTTAAGTTACCAAGAGAAGTGAATAGAGCATCGTTTGCATAGATTGGCATTTGATTTGCTGGAAGATCCTAATCTGAATTTATTGTCTATAAGGAAGATCAGACTTATGTATCCTGAGAGATACTTTATGTGGGAGAGGCAGATTTAACAGACATAGTGCAAATTGCCAAATGCCTCAGCATGGCATTAGAAGGGAAAGGTGGCTTGGTCTCCATGTCTAACCATGTCTAACTTGGGAAAGCAAGAGACAGTTGTCTCTGGTTATGGTAGTGAGTCCTGTGATATCTACTCACTGATTTTCTAAAAAATTAACAGCTAATCTGTCACAGCCCTGGGAGATTAAGCGAGAACTTCTGGAAAATAACCTTTGACCATTGCATAAGCAATAGTTATAAATTAGTGTCTTAAGTTTGAAAAACAGTTTAGATTTCTGAAATCAAGTCAGGGCATCTGTACCTCTCCATTGACTGGACACCGTGGACCTTTTTCTGTGAAATACTTTAGTGCTGTGTTAAAATACTTTCATAACTCTAGAAAACTTTAAATATTAGAATTCTTGTTTCTCCTTAAACTGGACCTTAGACACGATATTATCGACAAGCAGCTGGTGTCCGTGTAGGGAATTGGTGACTTAGGGTGAATTCCTGCCTGTCTGCTTTATGTTTAATTTCTGAGAATGTTGTATGTTTAATTATAGGCACTGGTCATTCAGCATCCTGGCAGTGAAGCAGGAGCAGACTCAGAAATGTATTTTGCTAGCACTGTATCTATTCTGAGAATTTCTTCCATTGCAAGCTTATCATTTAAGGCTGAAACAACATCCATAGTTTATTTCACCCACTCTTGCTTGTGCCAAAAATCCATGTTGTTTAACAGGTATGTGGGAAAATCTGTTTGAGGGGCGAGTGGATCCTGCTTTTATAAAACTCTGTATTTTCCCCAAATAATATTAAAATAATCAGTCTTTTATCACCTGTTTTTTAACTGTTTCACCTATTTGAACTGTGCAGAAAAATGTAGCTTTTGTACTGGTTTGGGAACCAAAGTGTCCCAGTTGTGTTTCTAAAGGGTCATTCCTGACACCACAGGAAACTATGGCAAAACTGCCACCAACAGTGGGGAGAGCAAGACTGGGCTGGAGATCAGGACTCCCGGTGTTAGTGAAATAATGTAAGCAATATTTTTGATTCTCATTTACAAGACTTGCAGACCAGCAGGTAATGAGACATGGAGCTCCAAGGAGCCAAAACAATGGAAAAAATTTCGATGTCAACCCAGCCTCAAGGAAAACCCACAATCCAGTATGGTGGTTTTGAATCAGGTCTTTCACACACTGCTTATTCCATATTTTCTGATAGAAAATTCAGATGTATGAAATAGGAATATGTATCTTTAACTCATACTGGAACATTTATGCTTTGTAATTTTCATGTGTTAAACTTTACCTGTACCTTTATATCTCTTCTAGAAGTTACCCCTTCAAAGGTACAGCAGCATTTTAGGGTCATGCTCTAGGCAGCATAATGTATGTGAGAGGATGGTCATCGCAAGTATTTTAGTAAGACTGTCAAAGCAGTCTATGTACAAGTTTATTGTACTGATAAGAATTCATTTTAATTAAAACAATGTCCTTTAATGGCAGATGCATCTAATTTCTGGGGCATCTGTTGAAATGTGAATCTAAGTTCAACAAGCAATAGCTTTCAATATGGTTTTTCCTGTGAATGATTTTACATTCCATCAAGCATGGTAATCCTGAAAGGGTGTCATTCTTGAAAAGCAGAACCTAAATTCTAGTAATCAGATGTCATTATCCATCCTAGAGAAATTAAACAGAAATCTTGCCTTCTAACAGCAACAGCATGCAAATTAGAATGAAGGAAGGGCAGTATGTTTGTATGCATAAATATCTTCTGTGAATGTCTTTCCTTTTAACTAAAGTTCTATTAGAAATCAGATTGGTAAATAAAGAGGAGGAAGAAAAAAAGGCATTTTAAATAGTTTTAATCACCGTAACAGTTGTTTCCTCATGCTTTGTATGTTCTTATCATTACCTGTATTTTTAACATTTCTAGTACTAGGAAATCAGTTTGGAAAGGACAGAAGTTGGAAAGGCCTCTTAAGAAAAGAAGCCCTGTACTTGAAAAAAAGGTACTTCAGAATGCAGTTAAACATAAGAAGAGAGAGTGCTAAAATGAGGGAAGGTTGGTTGAAGTGCATATTCCTCCTGCATCAGCGTTAGCTGTTACAAGCTATACATCTATGCTTGTTGAGGTGGGCAGAGGGTCTGAGAGCAGAGTTTGGATAGAAATTTAATTACTGTCTTTCTGCTTTTACCCTTTTTGATCGCTTTGATCAGCAAGCAGTCCACTTTCCGTTCCACTCGCATTCATTACTGCAGATTCTGTGGCATTGCCAGCCTCGCAAGGGTTACATACTACAAATGACTGAGTGTGGGTTGTTTGCCTTCCTTTCCTATAATAACTCTGTCGTTTCATTCATGAATGAGAGCCTTATTGACACCATCAAGAAAAGTGTATGCCCAGCTCAACAGACTTGTGTCTGTTCCTTTCAATAAACTACTTTATCAGGCTTTATTTAAAACATTTTTGTGATATGAATAATTTTATAAAAGAAATGTGTTAAATGCACTTGAATGGGAGAGTGTGAAACCTAGGCAAAGAAGCATCAGTGCATCAACAACCTGAGTCAGAGGCACTGTTGCTCTGTCTACAGCATGCATTGCCTTAACTACCCACCAAATACCTAGTTCTGTCCAAGACGTTAAAGAGAGTTCCTTTGTGGAATATAACAGTGGCAAAATCCTGGTGGGATTGTTCTGACCATTGTTTTGTGCTAACTGTTGCAACCCCTAGAAGGAGAGCCAAGCTTTATGCAGGAGTATTTCTCAGTTATATAGAAAATCTCTAGGACAAAGAGATGGGAGTGAAGGTTCAAGTGTAAAGCCCAACTTATACTTGAAAACTCAGGCTGTGCCCTACAGCAGCAGGCACATATGATGCCAAATGAGACAAAACTTGGACCTGGTAATGGAAAAGCATTTATTTAACAATCTGTAACATAGCTCTTTTAACTCCGACTTTTACACACAAGCAGATTTTTCTTGAGACACTATGCTCAAAACCCTTATTATGCCAACAGCTTAAGAATCAGGAAGAAAAGGAGCCAATTCGTGGCTTTTTTACACAAGAAGTCTTTTTTAAAGTCACTTACAGTAGAAAAAAGTTTGGTATCAACATGTTCTTTCACAGAGAAGCATTTCTTTTCACTAATTTTCTATTTTCAAAATATTATGTGAGAAAAATTGAACAATTATTTAAGCACAACCAGAACCACTTCAGTGAAAAGGGAGTAAGATATACTCTGGAAATATACATATAAGCAAATAACAAATTTAGTACATCCTGGTTCTGTGATTCAGCAGTTTCCAATAATGTCTATTTGTACTCCCACTGCTGTTGTTTCCTTAAGGAAAAGCATCTGGATTAAACAACAAACATTAAAGTGTGTACCTTTAGTTTTACCATAGATTAATGTTCTCACTTGGTACATAATAACGTATTAAGGAAGAGCAAATTGTTATTTCCTCAGATTCCATAGCATTAATTCTGCTGTCTCCAAGGGTCAGAGATGTACTATCACATTTTTTTTTATAATGCAGAGGTATTTATACTGATAATATTCAACAACTAGCATTCTGAATTCTAGCACAGAGCTGCTCTAAGAAATTCTAATTTGTTGAAAAGGCAGGTAGATTACACTTTCTGATGGGTGAGAAATGTAAATAACTGGAATGACACTAGAGCAGAAACCATTTGAGAGAATGTTTAGCATCCAGAAAAATAAACTGTACCAGAAAGAGTTTCTTGCCTTCCAGTCAGGAGTTTGGGGTAGGTACAGTGCTGTGGCCAGTTATATATTGCCATGTGTTCATTGCCTTTTTGGCCAAAATATTTTGGCTCCTGTCTTTCATATGCTTTGAAATAGGCTGTTGGAAGAGTACAGCTGAAAATGTGAAACTTAAACAAGCTGCTCTAGGCTGCTGGTGAGAGTACAGAGTCACAAGACCCAAGCTCTTCTACCTACTTAGAAGACAATTTTCAGATGTGTTGCTGCTTGTCCCTGTCTTTTGTCACCTTTTCCCTATCTTATTGAACATCACAGATTGAAAGGGACCACGAAAGTGGTCCCACATGTGGTGGGAAAGGGAACCTAGATGAGATAATCTAGCATCCTATCCAGTCATAATGTTTTTTTCCCCATTGATTCCATTTCCAGGGTGGTAGGCTATCAACAGGCTCTTTAAGACAGAGTCACTGGAGCAAGGCAACAAACTCCTGAATCAGCCAGAAAACAGTGAATTTAGATGGCTTATGTCAGATGGAAGCAGGCTTCATCTGAAGCATTCCCAGCCTAACAGCTCTCCTTCATTTCTTCATGGCTTTGGTTAGCAATGGAGCAACTAGGCAAGTCTGTATTATTTTTCTAAACCCATGTGGAAGTATGGAAGATAAACTTGGCTGAATAAAGACAAGGTAGCCATTCCCTGTGTGCCAATGTTTGTTCTCTAAAGTGCATATTCTCGTGCTTACAGCCCATGTGTCACAGGAGTCTGACCCTGCCACAGATAATAAATCATTCACAAACTGAACAAATAGCCTGCACTGCTTTGTCTTGAAAAACTGCTTTGGGTAAATGTTTAAAAGTAGATCTATGGTTTGCCATCATAAAACACTGGACACAGTATCATCAGCTAGTTGCAAGTTATTTCTGTTGTAAAATTAACGCAGAGTTTTCTTGTGTGTAGTGCACTAATGAGACCTTTATCCCTGAAGCATAAACTACTTCAACAGGGCAAGGTAACAAAGAGAAATTGCCTTTGCTGCACACTTTGAAGTGCCACGTAAAGTCCCTTTCATTACATGGTTCCTGCTAACAGAAAGAAGTAAGATCTCTGTAGACACCTAATGTTTCCTTTTTTCCAAATCTCTCTACCCATTTCTCCAAGGAAAGAAAACTTCTGACAGTTCTGGGCTTTTTCCTATCTCTTTCTCTACTTTAGAAGCGTTCCCTCTCACTGACAAATTTACTGCCTTTCACTGTCACCTTTAAACTCCTTTCCAGCCGTGCTTCCTACGTTGACCAAGGTAAAGCTTTTCACCCTCCTAAAATGTAACTATTGTAGGGGAAGGGTTATGTCCTACTCCATTCCTGTCATTTATATTTGCAGTAGTTTTTTATCTGTTCACAGTACTCGGTGTCTGAAAGTGCAAGTTTGGTTTCTGCCATCTGCAGCATTATTTTATAACTTCTTTGTATTTGTTCCAAAATAACAACATTGCCTGGCAAAGACAGACTGAAAATTAGGCAGCTGCACTTCATTCCATTCAGCATGGCTACTTTCTATTGCTTCATTCAAATTTTCCCAAGAGATATCAATAATAAAATTATTACCTAACAAAAGCCAGCATCTATTTTTCTTAGGGCCACAAGATGCCAGATTGAGCTCTCAGCCCTCATCCCCTTCCCTTGTACTTTTGTAGAAGCCATACAAGGCTGCTGGTAATCTCCAAAGTAGGACACCAAAAACTGTATTATAAAAGCCTCTAGTGATTTTAGTTTCTTGGAATGTTAGAAGTCCAGTTCAACAGGGCCAACAAGTCAGTACTCCTATCCTACAGGTTTCAGTTATGAACACATCCAAGAAAACTCTTAACAATGGTTATTAAGTAATTTTATTTTCATTGGATCAGCATCTCGGAGAGGGAAAAGTGCTTCTGTATGTGGAATATCTGAGATACTACACTCACCCTATTGTAAATCCTGCATTGTATCTGATCTTTTGAAGCTCCAACTGCTTAAGAGAAGGGATCAGAGTCACTTGAATAAAGAAGGCTAAGGCATCACTTGGTTGTTATTAACTCTGAAGCACAGAGAACTGTCTTTCTACAGATCTGCTTTGCATGGTCAGTCTCAGTCATACACGAGCAATGGGGAACTTTTCCTCTGCTCTTCAGTGGATAAAGACCCATCAGTGGGCTGGCTGAGCAAGTATCACATAAATTATCTTCAGTCCTAATGAGCTGACTCACACATTGAGCAGCCTGAGCCCAGGGAGTTCCTCTGACCCAACAGCATGATTTGGCACAATATTCCTGAAAGGCTTCAGCTCCCAACATTCGCAGGTTTGACTAGTGCTAATTAAGAGAAGCCTGATGGAAATTACCCGTACTGACTTAATGCTATGTGTGGATGCCAATCCTAACTAAGAGTGCTTAATTTCATGGAGATTAAATAGATTTCCCCCCACCATGAAGTGCTTGGGCTCGGCTCAGTCTGATGCTTCTTACTGACATATATAAATAGAGATTTAGAGATAAATAGATATTTTTATGGAGATGTTTTATAAGTGGCCTTTACTTTGTGCATGGTAACTATTGCCAAACTTGTTATTTAGGAGCTACAGAAATGGCTGGTTCTGCAGTTTAGAAAGCAATCAGCTGTTTGGTGCAAGGGACACTTGAGGTATGGGCTTGGATTTTGGTTTTTATTATTCAACTATAATTTGCATGGTTTGGATTTGGGTTTTGTCTCAGTGTTGGGTTTTTTTCTTTCCTTACTGGTTCTCTGGCAGGGACATATTGGGCTCAAGCAGAAACTTATTTCTCAGTCTTTGAGAGATGGTTTGAAGCCATCACTGCCATATAACACTTCAACCTGCCTTGCACAGCCTGTGATGTTGCAGTGTGAGGTCCTCAAAACACAGTTTCTTTAGCTTTTAGCATAGCTATTGGGGTTTCACAGCATAGTGAGGTGATTCTATTCTGCTGGCTTTGCTTGACAAAATAGCAAAGTAGCAACAGCTTGGTGCTGTTTTGGGTATAGCCTTGTGAGCAGAAAAAGGGGTCATTACAGATTAGGACATGAATGATGGTTCAGAATTAGATTCATATACATAGCGTAGAAAAGATTGTGAAAGTTGCTGCAGAGGCAGGTAATTTTACTTCCTTTTTCTTTTACTCCCTTTTTGTTTTGTTTTGTTTTGTTTTTTTTTTTTAAGTACTGTTTGTATGCCACATCTGAGTAATTCATCTCTACCAGCCAGCCAGCTCTCAATAACCTGGGCTGTTGGTTAGGGATGGAAATGCCGCTGTCCTTTCTTACTGATCTAGTTCCTGCTGCTGTGGAGCAGTCTGTACCCAGAAAAAGACCAGGGTCATTAGCTGCTAGGAAAGCAAAAGCAGCCTCTCACCCCTTCCCTCCAAACCAGGTGGAAAGCCAATCCCAGGGTTATGTGCCTACAAAGCTGGCTCAATCTCCTGTCAGGTGAACCAAGACCTTCTCTGTTTGCAGTTACTCTAGTCCACAGGTTTCTTTCTTGAGCACAATTTTCCCATGGGATGCATAACCAGAAGATGATGGTTACCCTAATTAAACAAAAATGTGTGTATTAAAAAACATCCTAATCTGAAAGTATAGTGTATCTGAGATTCCTCTGTTATAGACACTTAGTCTACAAGATTTATGGCTACATTTGCTATGTTATGCTTGAATAAACATATAATTCATTGAAATACACAAGACTGATAAAAGTAATATGATCTCTTTAAGGAGAATAAACTGTTTGTAAATTTATAAAGAGTATAATCTGTTAGGCCTTATTTGAAGTATGTACTGTGGTTTGGTAAAAGTACAACATTAAAAGAGCCTTGCCAGATGAAGACTGGTTTTTTTGTGTGTGTGCATGTGTGGTTCCTTTGGAATATTTGACATCTTCATTTAACAACAACAACAACAACAAAAAAAGCAAAACAAAAAACTAAAAAAACCCAAACCAATCCCTTCACAGACTGTGTATAAGAACCTGAGATAAAGTACAGCGTGATCTTCAGATTTCTGTGTCCAGTGACTTGGTGGAAGGAACAGGTGAATCTTTCCTTCTCAATAATTTGGACCCAGTTTATTTTGGAAATAAAAATAGTTGGTAGCACTACTGACTGACTGAAGGTTTTTTAAAAAGGTTTCATAACATCAATAGAAAGAATTCAGACCAATGCACATGCAAATATTGTTTATTTAATGGGAGAAAGATCTAAGGAAGCTTAGGCCCCTTCAGAACGAGAGCTACGGACACATGGTCATTGAGCAATGAGCTAGTCATTAGGGGAACAGACATCCCAGAGCCTGTTCTTCCTGCAACCATTCTCCTGCCCTGGCACCATGCAGAACAGCAACAGCTCTCTGGCATGCGATGAGCTGCTACTGCTACTGCTACTGCTACTGCTACTGCTACTGCTACTGCTACTGCTACTGCTACTGCTACTGCTACTACTCCTGCCAGTTCTTCCTCTGCGTGCAGCCCAGCTGTGAGTACTGAAGACATGCCAGTGCTTCCCACAGAACAGAAAACCAAACTATTGTACTCATGGTAGAATGGCCCGCTGCCTCTGTGCAAGATTTTGGGGTTTCCTCAGATGGCTCCTAACTGCAGGCAACTCTTCCTCCCTCAGGCCACTGTGTGAATCCTTCCCTGAAATTCAGCAAGAGGAAGAAGGTCTGCCTGTAGGTTTGAGTGGAGAGGAGTTCTCATCTCTGACAACCCTCTGGTTTGCTAGTGGAATCTCGGGATCTGTCTTCAGCCTTTGAGGGATGCAGCCCAGCGTAGGTCAGATCAAAGGTGTGCCTCATGTCATGGCCTGGTTTTGTCATGCCCAAAAGCAGATGTCTAGGGACAACAATAACAAGGCAAGTTCACAGCACAAAGTACTTGTTCTACTTCCTCAGAAGAGCCTCTCAGCTGCCAACCATGGGCAGCTAAAGGACTTTTGAGGGCAGAGGTGTTTTTATATGTTTAGTCATCTCTTTCAAACCTAATTGCCACGTGCTTGTGCAGAATAAGTGAGATCTCCTCACAGCTGTAGTCCTTTCAAAACTCTGAATTGCTGTGCTCCTTAATTTTAAAAACCCACCACCAACTAAGCAAGAAGGGGAGCCTTTTCTTTATGTCTGCCTGCTAATGAAACAACCTCGCCATGACTTAAAGCAGAGACGCAAAAGAAATCTCTCAAATCTAATTTGTGTTCTGCACAGTTCCAATTATATCTCTGCACATGCCCATAAAGATCATTGCATTTTATAATGCTACACCAAGCACAGACTGCACAGCCTTGATACTCAGATAAATCTGCAGCCCCATGTGATTTGACTTCTGATTGATACTTCCCATCACCACCTAACAAGATTTGTAGCTTGATCCCACATTGCACTAGAGAATTATTTTTTATCTGCGACTTCCTCATCTATCAGTGTTCATGGAGACCCATATTGCTTGCATGAGAGGCAGGCAGACAGATACTGCTTTTTTTCCCTTGTTTAAAGACAGGCCCCTGCAGCATGGCTGCAGGCTGCCTGACCCTGCCAGCTCCAGCCTGAGCAGCAGCAGCTTTTGGGGCAGAGGAGCAGGGGGGACCTATGCACGATGACCTATCCAGGGAGTTCAAAGCAGGGAGAGGCAGCACAGGTCAGCTGGAAGGCTTGCTGGAGGAAGAGTGAGACAACAAGCTTCAGGGATGGCAGAAAGCAAGATTTTTCCTAGGGCCGTGACAGAACCTTTGTTAATTTTGCTACACCCCAGGAGGGCCTAGAAAGTGAGAACTGAACTGAGAACAAGGATGAAAGAAAGGGGCTGCCTAGGAAGGCAATGCTGAGAAGGGAAAGACCTGCTTTGTTTCTCCTCTGAACCACCCATCAAAGCTGAGAGGCTGTTTTGTCTTGCTTTCCTTTGTTTTCAGAAGTTCTCTTGTGCTAGTTTGGTTTTAGATGAAACCTAACTACATGATGGAAAAGCACCTTTGGTATATTCACTGGGAGAACTGTAGGCACTCCTACCTCAGGGTCCTGGCTTATGGGCCTGATTTCACGTAAACCAAAAAAAGCCAGAGGCACTTGACCTCTCCAAACCTCTCCATTCTCATGGATTACATCTGTGATGTTTCATGATGTATTTCTGCAACAGCTTCTTCCCAGAGGAGAAGTTTCCTTATCTTGATGACCAGTCTTGTCTGAATCCCTCAAGTATGGCAGTGCCCGGTGGGGGTTTGTGGAGTCAAAAGCCCCAGGAGGAGAGCAAAAGATAGCAACTCTGAGAGCTTCATTTCTCCCACCAGCCTTTGTGCTACTCCTTCATGCCTCTCACAGTGTTTTGTATATCTTCATTTCATTAGTATCCTCAAGCACACAGCAGATTAAACACTGCTTCTCCCCAAACTGTGGACAATGAACCTCATCTTCTGTCTTTAGAGGGCACGCTTGAAAACCCTGAAGATCCTGAAAGAGTTTCAGCTACTCCTCTTTCTTCCAACAGGTGCAAAGTTCATCAGTGCTGAAAATGCATCATCGCAGTGCCTGATCCTCCAAGGGAGGTCAGCTTGGTTTTTATTCCAGGAGCGTTAGGAAGGGAATCTTCACTAGCTGGAGAAAAGGGTTCCCACACTCTCTTGTACTGATGATTTGATTACTAAGATGAGGCAAAGAACTGCATAGATATACCAGGTTCAAACTGCTTAGCATCTTAGCAGGATACAGTGAAGGGAAGGGTGGAACCAAGGGGTTTAGCTGCTTGATTTGATTTATAGGGGCTATAGCAAAGAAGCATTTTAAATCCTATCAAACAGAAAGCTTCAGAAGTCAATGAGACAGGATATCCCTGTGCAGCACTGTGCTGGGTAAACTTGTTAATCTTCAAATCCTTCACTTGTTTCATGATGGGATGTTGTAGGCAGCTCACCATTACTGACCTTTCTCCATTTCCAGATGTCTGCACATTTAGCTGGCTAAGAAGTAAAGTGAAAGTGATACTTTTGTATGAAAGGGTTATGGGGCAAATATTTTCTGCTGTGCTGAAAGAAGGCTTAAATGGCAGGGTTTCAAGCTGTAGAATTTATTTATTAGGGGGAGCATTTGTTTTGGTTTGTTTTTGGTTTTGTTTTTGTTTTGTTTTGTTCTGTTCTGTTTTTTAAGAAAGGGAAATGACAGTCCCTGTCAGGCAAACATTTCTCAGATTAAGACACACTGCTGGTTCATAGATTATTCTTCTAGTGGTCCCTTAAGACCGGCTGTAAAAAAACTCCTGCAGGCGATCACACTGCCAGGGTCAGTGCCCTACCCTGTTCCAGACACCAGACTTCACACCAAGCATTGGGCTGTGTGGAAGCTGTTTTGTCCTCTGCATGCAGGAAGCTGTGTGTCACCTCATAGGAACCTGGATGTGGGTGCCCTGAGAGTTACTATCAGGCACATACTCAGTTCCCACCACAGCAGGAACATCACAGCAACTTAAAACGGGATTGTCCCTGTAGATAGACAAAAGAATGGAAGTATGTTTTGGTTTGAAAAGACAGGTGTTTGTTAAGGAAGGCAAGAGCCTTTTTTGAAATAGAAAATGCAAACTTTCTCCTTTTGAGTTATTATAATTTTGAAATTAAGGGGATCTCAGGCAGAGATATGGGAATAGGAATAACAGTTCTTTACTAGTAAAATTAAAATAAAAATGCAGTAATACAAAAAAACCACAGAATACCACCTGACACCTTGTTGGTTAGGGTGTTGGTAGCAGTTTGATTAAATGGTGGCTATAGACTTTGGAGTGACAGATGTGGTTCTGTTGAAGTAATGATCTTGTAGAAGGGTGTAGAGGTTTTTTGAAGGTTTAGTGATGGTGTAGATTGGCTTGGTCTTTTTCTGGGAATCTAGTGGAAAAAGATTCCACTTGGTGTTCTAAATCTCAGATTTTTATTTAGGTAGGAAATGCGTGGCTCATCCCCCTGGATGGAGCATCTCATAATGGGATGACATAATTTTATCAGTTATGCAGTGAGACTTAATGGTCCATTAACAGAAGGTATCTCCCTGGACAGAGGAGGGGTCATGGAAGGGATAAAGAAAACTGCACTACCTGGTTTTAATAGCTGGCCCATTAACAGAGGGTATCACCCCCAGAGTTATGAGGGATGGGTCATGGAAGAGATAAAGAACACTTTCTATCTGGTTTTAACAGATGGTGATAGAATACATACTGCTGGTTACATCTTGCATTGCAACCTATGAAAAAACAAATAGGCCAAAACATTGCTGACATTTCCTGCCACCCAGAATAAGGTCTTGCAGATGGACAGTGATATTGTTGACATGGAAAAAAGTATTTTTCTTAGCTCAGTTGATGCCAATTCTAACTCAGCCTCAGTGAGGTTGCCAGCTTCCTAGTCTAGGATGGCTTTCCCACGTAGCAGTTATACCTTTGGGAATAGTATGGAGCTTTTGGCTGCTGGCTTCCCCTACTCATTTGGCAGTGAAGGAACTACAGCAGCTGCAAGTGAGCTGAGGGTGCAATTGCATCTGCTCCCAGAGCAGCCAAGGGCAAAGCTTGGTTAGCAAGGCACCAGCCCAGGCCTCTGCACCATGCAGAAGGGAAATGGGTTTCTTGACTGGTGTTAGGGCTTTCCGACCTAGCAAGGTGTTTTTCCCTAGTCCAAAACAAATTTCTAGATGGCCCTCCTTCCATCTTCCCAGTTTTCTCTCGTTTGTGAAGTCCACAAGGACTCTTTCACACTGACAGAAAGAAGAATTACTCTGATGCATTGCAATAAGTTGCAATAAATTGCATTGACTTTTTTTCCCCATTTTTTTTCCTCTCCTTCTTCTACTTGTACAATTGATTTTGGGATGAAGCATGCAATCACAACTCACTCACAGCATCACAGCAGGGACTGAATTACCTAAGGGAAAGGGGTTGGAGGAGGGAGGAGTCTGTGAAGGACCATTATATCTTCCTTCTTTTCTACAGACCTGAACTGCTTTTAGGGCAATTCAGTGCTGGATACACCAAGGAGAACACAGGCAGGAACTTGAGCTAAAAGAATGGAGAAAAGTCTTATTGTGGTCTGTCACAAATGTGATTAATGACATCTGGAAGGCAGAGACGGGGAAGAATGGAAGGCAGCACAGAGGATGGAAAAGTAGCACTTACCACAGGCAGTACAGCCAGCAGCTCAAGGTCAGAGAGACACAAGGATGAAAGGCAAGGTGAGCTCAAGTACCACTTAAGTTGTGAGCATCATTTCATTTTTAAGGGCATCAAGGATGGGAAAACACAATGGCAGCCATTTTCCTAGGTGAAGAGGTCTCTGTGAATGGCAGTGCAAGGTATTTTTCAATTTCAGGAGGAGCACTCAGCACAATACAACAAGCAGTAAGAAAGGTTTGAAAAAGGGCAGTGAAGATAAGACAGAAATGCCAAAATATTTGGCATAGGACAAAATATCAGTTTAGGAGTCTTTGGGTACCACTGGACACCTCATATTCTCCAAATGTAGGATTTCTAGTGCCAATGATTGATATTGTCATTAAGGTCTCAGCCTCAAGAGTTTCAAACTATTACTAGTTTGTTCTCTACATCACACATCTTCCATTAATACTTACATTTCCTGCAGAGGATGCCCTTGAGATTTATGGTAGAACAGCAATGGCATTTTGGGCTTCTGTCAATAATTGCATTTTATTACTTGAAGATGAAGGATTGGGGGATAAAAATAATTAAAGCTGGTTTTAAAAAACCAGTCTAAACTGAAAGTATTTTAAAAGCTTCCAGTAATAAAATAACCATCAGAAGTAATATGCTAACAGCATCTGAGTATTATCTTTTATGCTCTGACTGACTGGCTATGATTTAGGATAAAGTCCTCTTTCTTCCCATCTCCTACAAGAGTTGGTAAGGAGAAAAGTGGTAAAAACACAGTATATAAAACATATGGTTTTCATTGGTTTTACCTCTGTAAACCCAAGTGACAGAATCAAAACCTGTGGATTCAAACTGCCAGCAGAGCCTCAAAGCAGATTCTGCTTCTAAAGAAGCACCATGAAACATTTTCTTCAGAAATATTTCCTGTTGTACAATGGAGCACTCAAATCAGAGTGTTTGAGACCTGGTGTAGGTGTGAGTGAAACAAGATGCCAATTTAATTATTCTATGGACTGTCATGACAATCTTTGCCTCCCCAGCACAGACACAGTGTGACTGGCACCCTGAAATCACAATCACAAGCTGAGGTGCATAAAGGATTTACTACAGTGCCAGATTAGGGTTTTCCTTAACCCGGTCACACAAATATTCATTGTTGTATTACTGCATAGGAATTCCCAGAGAAATCCACAGCTTCTACTATAGAAAGAAATTACTGGGCTGGCCATCTGCTCTCTGGGTTTACAGGAACTACAGTGCATCAATTGCACATCTCAACATGTCAACGACCTCAGCAGAGTCATAACGCTCCACAGGGGGAGTTTGCTGTGAATTCAGAGAAGCTCCTTAAAAGAGAATTTCAGGAATGAAAATTAAAAAAAAAAAAAAAAAAAAAAAAAAAAAAAAAAAAAAAAAAAAAAAAAACCAAAAAACAAAAAAAAACAAAAAAACAAAACAAACAAACAAATTAAAAAAAAAAAAAAAAAATAAAGCCAGGCAAAGCAAGCCAGGCAAAAGCAGCACATGGTTTACTTTCCTGTGCTGTGAATTCTAACAAGCACAGTGCTCCTCTGTAAGCACAGAGGGCAAATGCTGAAGTTTGGAGTTTCCCTGGACCTTATCGAAACAGTAGGACCTCCATGGAGCTCATTGGAGAAATCAGAAAAGGAAGATAAAACAGGAGATAGGAAAGCAGAAACCAAGCAGGACAGGCTTTATATAGGCAGCCCTTTGTGAGTTTGTGTTTTCCCACTTTTGAAAAGGGTAGGAGAAAATTTATCATCTCATCCCATTGTTATACTGGGAACATGTTGAGGAAAAGCTGTAAGAAAGGCTGAATCTCAGGTTGGCACTGGATGTTCATCTGTGTGGGTAATTTAGCAGTCTTGAAAGGTGTCATTGGAAGGCAAGATGGAAAGAGAAGGTGTCTGCACTAAGGAGTTAAAAAGAAGATGGGAATATTGGAAATCATGCAGTGTAATGGCAAAATCCTGGAAACTAGATTACTCTCACTTTGTTTGGTTTTTGTTTTGTTTTTTTAATGGTGCTTAACGTAAAATTTCAGATAGCCAAATTTTATTTCATCTATTTTTATGAGAACAAAACGTGTGTGTGTGTGTGTGTGTGTGTGTGTGTGTGTGTGTGTGTGTGTGTACGTGTGTACATGTGCCTGTTTTTATTTTTTAAAAATTTCTTAGAGCAATTTAATCCAAAGAGTGCCATCTACTGCTCACAAGAACAAGTTGCATGTGTAAGCACAGCAAATTTGGGTGCTGGATATGGCTTCCAGCACAAAGATGCTCTATGGTATGAGGACTTCAGGCATCTCAGACAATTTTAGATCCTTCTTGGGACTAATCCCCCAAACCTGGGACATCTGCTACTGAGCCCAGCACCCCCAGCAGTGCCACAGCTCTCCTCAATATCAAAAACATTGAAAACTTCTTTTGTTGTTGTTCTCAGGTTACATTCCAGTTTATCATCTCAAGGAAAGCTTATACTGGCACTGATGCACCTTGTGTGACTGTATACCTACACCATTCAAGACATTGGCTGAAAAAACAGACAAGAAAGGAAAGGTTCAAGATTGCTGTTTGGTACACTGCTCAAATAGCAGGCTGCAGTCAAGCATAAAGACCATAAATTGCCTCTACGTCCCCATTACTCTTCCCTTGTCACTCACAGTTCTGAGGCTTACCACAGTATCATTAAACCTCTTCTCAGCTGGAAAAAAAACCTACTGGGGTTTCCAGGGTGTTGCACTAAACCTGGCACTGTCTGTCTGCAAATAACAAATTGTAACATATCTAAATGCATCTTGTGTAGTATCTGTTCGTATGTTAAAGCACTGCTAAGTGGCTTTCTGTGGACTGGGCTTTTTTACAGACCAGCTCAAGCTGGACACTGTGACTTTTCACCTGGCCCTGGGGTACTTTTAGTCGTTGTTACACATTTCTTGTTGCAACTGTGATAGTACAAGATCATGAACTACATGTGTGAAATACTCTATATTCACATATAAGCACCTCCAGCAAGGAGAAGGAAATCTTTGTATGCTGCCTGAGGAAAATACAAAAGGAGGATCTTAAAATGTCCTTTTTCTCCCTACCTGGAAAGCTTGGATCATTGTGTATTAAATCAGCATCCTCTGTGTCCTCTGTTCAGAATAGATTTCATATAGCTGCTCTTGCATCAGCAATTGTTGGAAAAATGACTGAATGCCTGTCATATCAGAAACATCACATGCTGTTATTGAATCATGACAGGTCCAGCTTTATTAACTTAGAGTTTCAAAAATACAGTTTTTGAAACACTGATACTCAGATGCAGATGTTTTCTTTTTTCTTCACATGATATTGTTGAACATAAATAACCACTTTATCTCATCCTGTCAGCCCAAAGAACATAGTACTGTAATATGGATAGCGTATCCATTTCTGGAGGATAACTGGTCCATTCAGGCCCAGATATTTTCCGTGTGCAATAGGGCTACTCCATTTAGGAAACACACCAGCATCTCTGCTACCCTTAGTCATATCGACACCTAGAAAACCTAATGAGTATCTAGATAAAAGTTTATTGACTTGAGGAATAAAGAAGACATCACATGTGACCAAGAGTCTCTTGTGCAGCAATGTCCTTCAAAGCTGCTCTCCCATGAAAGGAGCTTCTGGCTGGGGAACTGGGTGGAGCGTAGGAAGTGGCACCTCCGTGGAGCTGTCAACCAGCACTAGCACTCACTAGCATGGTTAGCTTGTAGCTAGAGCCAGCCTGATTTTTTCACACATCCTGATTTAGGTGACATGTGTGAACTGCCCCATTCACCTCAATATATGTTAATCCAGGAGTTAATTGTTTATATCAGATACATATACCTACATCAGATACGAATGTCAAAACATAATGCTATCTACATTCCTTATCAAAGAATGGCAGGAAGAAAACTTTTTCAGTTACGAAGACCTTGGCATTCAAAATATTTTCCAAGCAAGCCAGCTTCATTCAAAACAGCATTCTCTTGACAAGGTTCAGTTCCCATTAAATATTTTGAGCTTTTGTCACTGAAAACCTCTGGAAAAAAAATGCAAAAAAGTCCACTGACATCTGCCCAGGAATAAAAACCTCACCAGGTTCAGTGTCATGGTAATGAAAATTTCTTTAGGTGCTTAATAGGGCAGGTCTCCCAGATTGTGCAACAGTCATGGCTGCTCCACTGGGAAGGGTAGATTCTCTCTCTTAGGGACTCCAGCAGAGAAACAGAGAGCCGTGGGAAAGGCCCCCAAGGCATTGGCCATAGTAGGAGCATCCCTGCTGAGTGGCAGATTTTCCTGGGCTGCTGCAGGAAGGCATAGGAGGGGTGGCAGCAAGTAGCAAAACCTTTCTTTGCTGGTTTCTTGCTTCAGTTCCCAGCACATCTATTCAGATGCATGTCATGACAAGGCCAAAGGCCATCACCCTGATGATTACCTGCTGCATGCTGAGAACACATGGCCTATAATTTTTAGAGATGTAACAGGCTTCAAGCTGTCTGCTTATAACAACTCCTGTCTGGCCAGCCACCAGAGCATGCCAGCTTAGCCTTTGGTCAGTAACAGTCCTGGGAGGAGGATTAAAAGGGGTGAATGTAAAGTCAGGTAGGAAGGGACATCCAAGCAGATTAAGTGGTTGGTTTTGGTCAAATGTGTGCCACTAACTGAAGTGACATGCCAGCTATAGAGATAAAAGAACTTTAGCTTTCTGCAGGTAACCTGCAAGGAGTAGAAGTCGAGCCAGCAGATGATGGGACGTGGATGGCTTATGGACAGGAGAAAAGTGCAGCAAGGCTTGAATGTTGGTCTGAACAAAAGCTGTTCCTGCAGCTTTTCCTGTAAAATGAACAGCATATCAGGAACTCTGAAAATCTCTATCTTTTTTAGTCAGGGGCTAGATGGCACTGTGTATCCAAAAAATAAGATTTAGTCACGGATTTTGTAGTCAGATGTTTCTGTACAGGCTGTGAAAAGTGAACAGCAGTGAAAAGCTTGACAAGACATGAGCAGCAGCCAGACAACCAGACTTATGATGCTGTGGTCATATATATAGAAGCCTTATTTGTGGTGGAAAAAAAAGAAGGACCAACTTTCTGAGGTTAATATCCGCATCTCTCACATCTCTTTCCAGACCTGAATATTCATTTGCAGTCCCTTGCCAGCACACATGCCTGGTGTGTCAGGCTGATTGTTGGTGTTAGGGAAGAGCATAAAGCCCACAGGCCCTTTCTGTCAGAACACAAACTGCTTTTCTGCCAGAAGCGTGTGGAAGTACCAACACAGCTTGTCCCCACCAAAGGGAAGCTGACCTCTTCCCACAATACCTGCAAGGCTGCTGGGACAAATGCCAGGACATCCAAGCAGCAGATTACAGTGTCCCTTGTGAGGAAAGAAAACTTTTCATCAAAATAATTGATAAGATATGATAAAACACAGCAAACTGCTAAGGGGGATTTAAGACTTTTACAGTAGGGAGGAAGTCTTTTTTCCCCTGCCTTATTAAAGCCATGAAGGCAGACAATTCAGTTTGTCTTAAAGATACAAGACCTTTCCAGAAGCTGACCGTTTACAAAAACATGGTATTTGCACACACAGAAGTGTATGAAAGCTTAGATTGGCAGATTGTTCGGGGTTTACTTTTTTCTGCTTGCGCCCACAACACTCACAATATGAAAAGGTGGAAATTCGTTCCCCCAGAATTACCCCACAATGATTCATTCCAGCAATTACTCCCTGCAGCACCAAGTGTTGCTTTCTTGATTATAGTACATTGGCACACAGCGATGGGAAATAAAGTGGCAGCTTAAGCAGTGAATTATATACAGGCTTGACTCTGAAGCTCTACTGCTGGTAGAAGCTGGCTACAACAGGAGGAAAACCAGCCTGGATGGAGAGAGAAATCCTGTGTCCCCCAGGTAATATCTTCTGAGGGGATCAGTCAGCATTTTGTACTCATCATTTCAAGCAGCACAGAGTGGGCCAGAGGCCACAAGCATCTATGGATGAAACTACCACCATGTTATTTTTCCTGTCCCAGGAGTATTTGGTGTCTGAGTTGCAGATGGAAGCCTGCAATGGTGGGGAAGGAGAAGAGGGACCTCACGAGGAAGCAAACCATTCTTTGAACCATCTACAAATTACTAATGCACCCTCCATCACTATCCTGCACACAAATTGATTGAGCTGCTGGATGCATGTCACAACATGCACCTGTTGGTTGCTTTCAGCTATCCTGAGAGGATGAAAGCTTTACTTGCTTGTTTCGGCTCAGAAGGACAATCTTTTCTATCTCCTCGTTATAGGGGCTTTTGTCTCTGTGTTCCTCAAACCAATAATCCTAAGTAAATCGGTAGTATGGCTGACATTTCCTTGACTTGCCTTAATGGGCCATGTAGATGAATACACAGATTAGGTGTCTTTAGAAATGCTCTGCCCCACTGAAAATAGTATCATAAACAGGAACATAACACAATCTGAGTTGCTTTTATAAAATGCTTTCCTGCAATTGCCATTTAGATTTTTTCTGAGATACCAAGGAGTGATGTTTTGTTAAGCCTTAGGGAGATGAGTTCTTTTGCTCTAGAAAATTAAATGAGAAGTAAAGTAAATTAAAAGAAAAAATGTCCAAGGTAGTTGATATCAATACGTGCAAGTGGCATATGAAGACTAAAGACTTTTGGGGGCCTACAGGAAACAAAAATGCTCCCACCAAGTGGGCAGGATCAAATAACAACACCACAGTAGGAAATATTCTCTCATATCATCAACAAAGGTCTCTGAAACCATAAATCCATTTTTAAAAATCCTCAGTTGATTTTCTGCTACGTCCAACTCTCCTCTTCCTATCCTTATCCTTCTTATCCTATTTACCTTCAGCGCAGTATGTGCAGACATACCTAGAGCAGCCATTAACATAGATAAACTAGT
This sequence comes from Muscicapa striata striata, assembly GCA_030060385.1. Classification (NCBI taxonomy): domain Eukaryota; kingdom Metazoa; phylum Chordata; class Aves; order Passeriformes; family Muscicapidae; genus Muscicapa; species Muscicapa striata. Next base: position 1,889,893 of record JAREIS010000101.1, read on the forward strand.
TACAGCAGCAGTGAAGTCATAGGGCACATCCAAATGATGTTTTGCAGGGAGTTATGAAGTTACTTGTCCTGAACTCCTGGGCTGAACTCCTGACACAGTTGTCCCCAGCCTGGGTGATATCCACAGCATGACATTAAATATTTGGAGCCTTGAGTGGACTTCTACAAATGATTGATGCATGTGCTGATGAGTCTTCATGTCCAAAGCATCAGCCACAGCCAGGTTCAGTATATGCCCAAACCCATTTCCTTGGCTTTCCTTCTTTTTTTTTTTTCTTTCTATTCATCCCTACACCTTCTAAAACACTGCTATATTAGGAACTTTTAATGAACTATCAAGTTCAGCTTATGTCTCCAGCCATCACTTTTTCTTGCAGAAAGAAATTATATCAAGTATTTGCAATGCTGCTTCATCCCCTACTCCACTCTGCTCCCATCTCCTGCAAAGGGAAGTGAGTTTCAAATCCATCACATCATGTCACCAAGCACAAAACATACTTATTATCTTATCTCTCCAGCAATCAGAGAAACTTGGGCAAAATTAACCAGCAAGCAGGCAATTGCTCTGATGGCTAAGGAAATGAGCTATTGCATTTTTTGTTCTTGGCTTGCACAGTACGACCAAGGTGCAGTCTGAGTTCATCTTCAAATGAATCTTGTTTTCAAGATCCTGCCCTGAGCAAGGTGGCAGAGAGAAGAGCCATGGTAGGTGAGAGGCATGGCAGGTGAGTTGTGAGACTGACCAGAGCACTATTTAACTAAGTGATGTGGAAATGCACCAACAGACTCTCACTTCCATGTGTAAAGGGATTTCTCAAGGGACTGGTTGAACTGGTTATGATTTACATAAGCAGAGCAGTGAGAACTGATCATGGCAATGCCAAAATTTGTCCACAAGTGTGGATTTATCCTGTGTTCAACCATGTAAAATGACAGGACAAAAAAATTTAGCAACTGTTCTACTTCTAGAGCATGCTAAATCACACCTGCTGCTTTTAATGGCAAAGTTAAGACTGGAATTAACTTTCTCCTGCAGCTCCTCAGGAAAATTGCAATCAATTGCCCAAGTGCAGGTTCAGCCAGGGTATATGCAAAGCTAACCCAGAGAGCAAAGGTGTTTGGGCGTAGCTGAGGGCTTATTTTGGTCTGGAGCATGGCTATTAACAACAAAAAGCATGATAGGAATGCAGTCAGAGTTCAGCGTCCTTGCCTAAGTACACAGGACTAAGAGCAAATAAAAACACATTCTTACACATGCAGAAGGTAAATATACACCACCTCCAAAAACATTGTAATAATTTCCTAACTAGGATAATTTAATAATTTTAGAGTGCATCAAAGCTTTATAGTCATCCTGAACTTGCATTAGAGTTGCATTAGAATTGCATTAGAGGTAGCATCATCACTGACCTGGGTGGTGACCAGGTTAGCTGACCTGGAACTCAGGGGAACATAAAGAGAAGTGAGAGGGATTTGAGATTAAACTCAAAGCCTGCATCTGCACAGATGCTTTTACTGTTTTTTTGGTTTTTTTTTTTTTTAATCTATAACATAGTTATTCTGCAATACCAATTTTCCAAAGTCTGTAAATTATTTCCAACTATGTAAGTTTAGACTGTATTTCTACAAAGGTCATGAGATATTGCCATCTCGTGAACTAAATATTTTGTGTGCTATGTGGATGCAGTCGAAGAATGAATTCATGAGTAGTTACCATGGGGGCTTTTTGTGATTTACCACACAATTTACCACACAAGAAACTATAGTTCCTGCAATATTCAATTTTTTTCTCCTGCAGCTTGGCTTTTAAAGGTGCCATGCTTGTCTTACATCCAAAGGACTTTTTCTCTATCCTGGAAGAATTAAGATAATTTACAGGATGGAGGTTGTGTGCTAGCAGTTAGTTTTCATACATGCACCTGATAATCCCTAAATATTTTTAAGTGTCTCTGAGATGGGGTTTTCTTTCCAGTTATACTCCTAATACAGACATGTAAGATTCGCATAAAAGTTCTGTTAGAAGTATTTTTTAATATTACTGAAAATAATAGAAAATGCATAGCTGAATTCACACTTATGGCACCAAAAGCTCTGGGCAGTCATTATGAAAACACAGAAGTGCTGCTAGGAAAAGATGTGGGCAGGAGTGATAGGTCCACTAGGTTAATCAAGACTGATTCTGTCATTAAATATGTATATCTCTACATATTACATATGCACACTCACATATAGATAGTATGTGATAGAAGATGAGTATGATATATAGGATATTGTATACCACACATACCTCATATTACATATTATATAGTATGAATATATTATATAATCTGGATTCTGCTATGCTATGTTGTGTTACATTATATTACATTATTTATAGATATACTTACTGTCTTTTAATATTTATTTGATAGTTGACTATCTTAGAAATGTCCAGAAATTCATAGAATCAGCCTTTTTCACTATGTTTCCTGCCAAACATGCCTTCTTTTACTGGATCAGTCCTTCTGAGTAATCAAGTGCTTTTCTGTTCTGGATGGTTCAGCTTTAGGGAAGGTACAGGAACCACATGCAGTGTGTGACAGAAGGTCAACTTTTGCACAAAGTTCATCTCCTCAGTACTTTTCTGTGGGAATGGGATGCGAATGAAAGGGAAATACAAGATTTCGAAGACAAGATTATATCAGCTGTCTGGGAGTGCTTCTTTTCTCCTCTCCTCTGTAAAGATAACTCTCATGCAAATTGTGCCTTTGGAGTTAAAAAGATGGGCTGGTGCAGAAGCAATCAGGCTGTTGTTACTTTTCAAACAGTTTGAAGAAATTTCAGAAAAGGTTGTGGACAATGTGCATCCTCTCTTAGACTTTTATTTAAATTTTGTATATGATGCATCAGAGAACCCTCTGGGCAAATACCATGTAATTCAGCCATGGTCTGATGGCTATTTTTCTAATGTGTGGTAATCTTGATAAGAACATTAGACCAGGGCTGTTGATAAAGAGCTCCTGAAAGCAAACAAGTGCTAGTGCAGTATTTTTACACAAGGGTTGTAGTTTACACAGCAGGCACTCCTGGCACTTGGACAACTTTGAGCTAATCTATAGCATGCCTAATCTCCATCAATGCTCAAGCTGTGACCAATGACATTCTCATCAGCTTGGCTTCTGATGTTAAATTGTACAGCCACTTACACTGTAACATCATGGAGTTCCTCAGCAATATATTCAGGCTGAAAACCCATCAGAAGTGCAGATCGGATGGTGCTTTTTGCAACCTAGTCCTAGTAGAAATTGTCCCTGTTCATAGCAGGAGTGTTGGAACTAGATGATCTTTAAGGTTTCTTCCAACTCAAACCATCTGTGATTCTAAGAATGTGTATCTAATGGGAGCTCATGTGTGTCCTCATATGTGCACAGAACATACCTACATGTGTGTATACATGTGCATGAAGATTTATGCACTTGCATATACCAAAATACATGTACACAAAAATTGGATACAGAATGGAGTATTGCAGCCAAGTTTTTATAAGCAGATGATCTCATAAAAAAAAGGAATTTACCATATTCATCAGTGATGAAATAAACACTTTCTAGAGCAGTACTCTGGAGCCTGCAATAATCCCATTACAGACCCTCAAAAACAGTTTCTGCTCTGCCAGAAGATACAATGCAGGCGAGTCTTGCCCACTTTAGAAATATTACTTCCAGACTTTTGCTTTTCTTAGCACAGTCAAGTTTTGTTCTTAAAATTGCTGGTAATATCATAAGAAAATACTTAGCATCAGTCCTGTTGCTTCATTTGAACCAAACACTGCTGCTAATCCAATCTGTTTCTCAATCACACAGACAGCCATGCACTTAGCATGGTCCTGTACTGAAGTAGTTTTAGGGACAGTTTTTCTGTATGCATCTATAAACCACAGTTAAATGTACAGTGGCATGAGGAAGTGACAATGAGCTACCAAAAAACAAGAGACATCAGCAAAATGTCTGATTTCTCACCTAGCCCCAGGTTCCTCACAGGGAAGCTTCCTGTGGGTTTGGGAACACTGTTTATTTCTTCCAAGCAGCAGTAACCAAAAAGAGACCCTGATGGATTTTGCAAACAGGGTACATGTTTTATAGGTATACGCACTAGCTCATGTCAACGAAGTCAAGAAAGGTGGAAGAGGGTTGTAGGGTTGTGTCCTCTGCAGCACACAATGACCTGAAAACACCTGGCACTGATGCTGCTTCATCCTGAAGGCAAATATTTGCCTTGCAGAGTACTCGAAGGGTGAGCAGCAGTTCTTGCTACCTGTTGCCAGACAAAAGAATTTACCCAAGGAGAGGAAAGACTTCATTATTCCTTCTATCTCAGAAGAAGAAATTTAATAATGTATTTCCAGGCTATCCCCCTGCAATGAATGAATTAATGACTTCAATAAAAAATCATTATGGTCTGTATTTACCTCAGCTGCATTTAGGAACACTGAGCAGATCAGAATGGAGATTATGCTCTGAGATAATTTAACCAAAAGTATCCTACTTGTCTCTGTGAAAGTGCATATGCAAAATACAGATATATTATTTGCATCTGACCAACAGCTTGCTATGACAAGAAACAGCTGAAGTCAGCGCACATTTGCCTCTCCCTGCCAATCACCTTTCTACTCATCTTCTATTCTTTCATGACAGACTGAAAAATACCTTGAAAAAATTATTAAATTATAACTACACATATACTTCCACCCATGTCTCTGTCTAAAAAATATCATAGTATTTCCCTGCACCTAGAATTGAAAATCATTGTCCTATATGTGACATTAACATGTCTTTTTTAAAACATTGCTGGTAATTTGTTTTTACACAGTATCCTAAGAAGCAATTTTTGTGCTGGGAGTGTTATGAAAACTGCATTTTTTTTTAATAGGTGCCTAACAGTTGTAGAGGACCAGTCTCCAGTCAGAAGTCAGGAGGAAACGATGAAAGGATATCAACTGAGCTGGTCTTAGCCACAGGATCTGCCAGCATCTTCTTAGTCCAGGGGTTGGCTGGACAAATACCTGAGGTCATCACTTCCATATCCTAGTGTTTGTTAAGTGATTAAATTAAATTAAATTACAACCAAACATGAAGTATGGAGACTTGAAAATATTCCTCCCCAAGTTGTCCTGCTTTAATGAAGCACTGGTTTGTGGGTTTTTGTGGGAACGGAATTGGCTGGGATAAATAGTGGTTTAGCCTCGATAGTTTATGCAGGAGGTATCAACCTGGGGCCATGGGAAGAGGATACTGAGAGGGAGATATCTGGTCAGGTTACGGCAAGAAGAGAGTATCAAGGGAGTTGGTATGTTAATTCAGTTATTCTATAAAAACCATTCTATAAATGGTTCTTGCTCTCACTTGGTTCAGGACCTGTCACATGTAAGGTCATGTTCCTAGTTCATATTCGTGATTGGGCCCCTGCCCTCAGATACCCCTATATATTGTTATGTGTGTCACACCCGCTCATCTTTGGATCTTGCCACTCAGATCATGCGGTTTCTACATTTGTTATTTTATCCATTAAAGTTCCTTACTCTTTGGGCATCATTCCATCATTCCTGTCCCTCTGGACCAGTCACAGCAAACCAGAATGCAACAATTTTTTAACCAGTTACACTTTCTGACAGCATTTTAAGGATAGTGACTTTGATTCACTCCCATCCCCATGTCAACAGAAATATTTTAATCTATTACTTTCACCAGAATATTTTTAATTCCTTCCCTTCCTGTGTCGGTAACTGGAAGTGACACAAAGAAAGAAGATTTCAGGTATCCAGTTGTGCATTAAGAGGATGTCCTTCTGGTTGAAGCTGTGGAAGTCAACAGCTAATAATCTTCAGATTGAATGAAAGTAATGATACTGAGGACGATAGGTTGGGGTTTTTTTGTTTTTTTTTAAGATCTCAAAATTTTATGTTACAAAGTATTTGCTAACAGTAAAAATATATTAAAGTGTTTGCAGTTTTCTTAATTAATAACTGTGTGGGTATTCATGTTATATAAACTTAAGAAGCTGTGATTCTTGAACAAATTAACTGAAAATAACCTAAATGGTGTCTGTTCCCAAATGCAACTAAAATACTTATATATAAATTTCTAGAGCATCTTGAAACAAACTTAAGGAACTGTAGGCTCTGCGACACAAAGTATGACCAGCAAGAGCTTTCACTTTATCTAGGGCATGTTCATTTCTGTTAATACCTTCTGGTACACTCATCACATAAAGGACTGGACTTACCTGACTTGTGCAACAGACTGGATGAATTAAATATGTTATTTGCTAGGCAAATGTATTCCAAAGTCTTTATGCAATAAAGAAAAAAATTCCTTTTTTTTTTTTTTTCTAATTTGAGAGCTTGAGAGCTGTGTAAGGTGAGGAAACTTTTTTCTTTTTCAAAGTTTTATTAATTTTTGCTTAGAAGTGTGAAGAGACATGCTTATGTTCAAAAGATTTTCCATACTGAGAAGAACTGAACTGAATTATTACTTAGTGAGATAACATTACAGTTTCATTGAACCCTTTAAAAACTTTTCCATGAGAATGATACCTGAAATTGCTTATTTAAGCAATGGCATTTATTTAAACTGTTTAGGCATTAATTTGTTCTCTGTTTATGAGTGTGTTTTCCTTTTTTTTTCTTCTTTAGGATCAGATTCATAGCTGGTCACAATATACACCATTAGAATTGGGGAATTGAAAATGTCAGTGTTAGATTTAGCAAAATCTCAAGAATAAGAACCATTCTTCAAAAATATCTGGATTATCCTTCCGCTCCCTGAGCTCTCTCACTTGAGGAGCTTTCCAGATTTATTAAAATACATGTGCATGCCAGTTATTGCTTGTAATAGATCACCATTCACCATGGTGAATAGATCACCATTCACCTCTTCTGCTTAGCTAGACTTGACCCAGAAACACCAAGACACTCTTAATGTCTCAGGGACCACTGTGGGGTACAGAAGAGACAGTCTAGTCTGTGGGTTGTTTCACCTCCTTAAAACAGTCATTTTACTTCCCATTTCCAAGTGGGGACATAGCACCATGTCTGCTGTGAAGTGAAAGCAGCAGCTGGGCAGGGAGGAAAGGGCAAGGGGCAAGAAAAAATTTGTCTGTAGATCTTTTAAAACATAAGCTTATTGAAATGTTGACATCTATGTGGAAACAGCCAAGAACAGACGAATCTTCTTGAAGAAGCCAGCTGTGGCCTTCCTGGTAAGCTGTAGCATGTCTTTGTGGGGACAAAAATGCTCATGAAAGACTGTATGAAATGTGTGTATATATATATGTGTATATATATATAGATATATATGTATCTTTAGGGTCTTAGTATTTCTATGTTAGTTTTTATTTGTATTTATAGGATTAATTTTATTTCTATTTGCAACATTCCAAAGGGGGAACAAAACCAAAGCCACAACATCTAAGTTACGGCCTAAGCCAAGGCTTAGAGTGGCAATCAGACCACAATCAGCCTGTCTCTTGCTTCCTGGGTATGATAGCATCCTCAGCATCTGCCCTACTTAGGATGCTTGGGTTATTACAAAATACTCCCAGTAATAAAAACAAGCACCCCAGAACAGGTATCAGTTTTATCCTCATAACTGGGGGATCATATATAGCTTATGCTAATAATTTTCCATTTCTAAATCACAGCAAATCCATAATTTTCCATTTCTAAATCACAATGCAGAAAAAGATATCACTGTAAAAGATAAAATCAGACAGGAATCTTGCAGGTGAATAATTGAGTTTATTAAGGCATCTTTTGTAGTGTTTCCTAAGCATTATTTTAATTGATTTAAGGTAATCCCTAGCAGTGAATGCATTCTTTCTGTTCTACAGTGAATCTGATTTGAAAGTCAGTTAAAATTAAGAGAATGTTATTTTGACATGTTAATCCTTTTTTCACTCTCACCTCTTGCAATCTGAATACCTCCAAACAGCTTTATAAGCTCAGGTTTGGGCTGCTTCTCCTTTCCACTCCACAACTGCTATGGCGTAGTAAACATGTCACTGTTGAACAACAAGGATACAACCTTCGCTCCTTCTGTCCCTCCTTTTCCTTAGGTAGGCTTCACACAGGTCCCTGCTGAACCCTGGAAAGGCAACACCTCCTGAGGCTGCAACATCAAAGGCAGGTAAGTCCTGACTGAGCTTTCCTGCTTCCATACTGGTCTCCTTCCTGCTGCTGCTGCTCACCCTTATCCAAGCAGCCATCCTGCTGAGGTCAGGCACCATGGCCAAAGACCTGCCCAGCAGCAGGAGGGCAAGCAGGTTCAGCATCTGCTTTTGGCTGCAGCACAAGCCAACCACCCCATTTCTCCAGACCTCAATTCTGCCTTCCATAAATAGATGTGGTCTTTTCACCGTGTTTTTGAGATCTGGGAAGGAATTTGAAGAAGTTTGAAGCCTCGGGCTGATCCTAGCGTGGCTATTAGGGTCAGTGGCTTCACTGAACTCGGCAACCTTAGGCAGAAAGAAAGTCTGACCCAATTGTTCGGGAACTAAAAAGCTTTAATAATAGAAAACAACAAACAGCAAGCTGAACAGTTTGTACTGAACAAACTGGGAAAGATGGTACAGGGAGGCTTGTTCCATGCACAAGGACAATGGCAAAAAGCAAGTGTTAGGGCATGGCAGGGGTATTTATAAACTTGGAGGAGGAGAGGAATTAGGGTGGAGTTTAGGGAGGGCATCCAATAGGGAAGGGAAATTAGGAATATTACAATTATTGCAGCAAAAAGGAACCAATGGCAATAAAGGAAACAGAACTTTCTGGCAATGATCAACATATGGAACATATGGAGTATTCTGAGGGTGATTTCGTGTACTCACTCCTACTGAAAGCGTTTTCCCACAGCATTAAGCCATGATCATCCACATTTTTACTGGAGTTACTCCAACAGGAGTTCTTGATGCCAGCTGTAGGCACTGCCAAAAGAGGTTATTGTGTATGCACAGACTTAATCCATCTTTCAGATGATATGGAGCTAACCTGAAAATAGACCCAGCAATATCCTTATAGGCCTCTGCCAGGTATGTTACCTTAGCTTCTGTAATGGTACGTCACCAGGAATGCAAGCTGAAACAGAGATGCCCTATGAGAACTTGGGCATGCCACATACAAAATTATTTTCCTGCTTGTATTTTGTAAGACTACCCATAGTATACCATTGCACTAGGCATATTTTAAAAACCCAAGGATGACCCATGATTAATGAATACAGTTGACATCTGGAAACCCGAGACCTGAATGATAGCTCTCCCAGATTCTCTATGCAACTTGTACCAACCTCTTGCAGATAAATATTTCAAAACCAGTGGCCTGACTTTAGATACTCTGATAAAGTTGGTCTTTTTGGCAGAGCCACTGAGTTTAGTTGCTGCATATAAGCTATGCAAACACTCTGGGCACTCAATAATTCTGATAATCAGACTGCCATTTTTCTTTTAGGTTACTAAATTGAGATACATCTCAACACAATTAGAAATTCATCTTTGTAAACTTTTCTCTGTTTTGATGAAATTTGCCCTTGAGAAATCTCATATAAGCACATAAAGCCTAGATGAATATCAAGTTTAGGACCAGGAAAAGGATTTTTCTTGTATGTGTTTAATTGTAAAATGGAGCTATGGGTATTAACCTGATGCCAAAGGCATTAATGAGCACAAGCATTAATTTGTATACTGCTAATCTTCTGTTTGAGGTTTTCCAAGATCAAGGACTTTTTGATCAATTGAAATTGTCCCCTGAGCCTACTCTTCACATCAATGATATCTTCTCTTTTTCGTGTTCCAAGGATTGTCTTTCAGTTTTTGAAGTCAACCTGAACATTTTCAGTTGTGTTCTGAGTGTTATCATTCATGGTTCTCAAAGGTAAATCAGACAAAAGACAGAGTTAGACAAATCTGGAAGACTAAAGAGGCAGTAAAAACAAAGACACTGATAACTGGAAAACATAAATATGAATGAGTAAAATGGAAAACATTAATTTCAAATTTCATAAAAGAAACAAAATACCAGAGAAGAAAAGTTCAGAAATGAAAAATATCCAGAAAATCAAGGAGAAATGTCCAGAACTAGTTTTGTTGTTTTGTTTTGCTTTGCTTTTTAATAGAAAATGTCATACAGCCTATTAAAACATTTAGGATTTATGGTAAAAAAAAAAATTTAAAAATTAAAAATTGATGTAATTAAATAGAAATATTAATTTAAAAAGACAAAAGAAAATGGAGAGAAAGGAAAATGTTTGTTGTTACTTACATTGCTTTTTTATATAATGCATAATATATTATATATATTACATATTATATATATTATTATATATATTATATAATATATAATTTGCATTTATATAATGATATAAATGCAAAGACTGAGAAAGCTAAAAAGGAAGACATCAGCCCTTATTTAAAAAGTCATGGTTACTGCACAGTTTGGCTGTAATGGCTTTGGGACTCCTTGGCTTTTCATAGCTAAAATCCTCACTGCTCAGTACCTATGAAGGCTACAATATTATAAAGCAATTGCAGCAGATTCTGTGATTACTGTGCAACAATAATTTAATAACTTTTAAACATGTCTTTTAAAATGCAGACACTTGACATTAATAATCACTAATGCAAAAATATTACTATCTAGTCTTAACGTTAATATTTAGTATAATATTAATGCAGAAACAGTATTTTTTCTGAGAAAATATAATTTTTCATCTTCTTCTGTTTCAAACAAATTTCTTCCCTAGACATATTTATTTCCCTGGGCATGTCCAGATGTCACTGTTTTCTTGTCTGACTGTGCTAGACCCAGCACGCGAGACAGAGTTCATAACCAAGTGAAGAAGTCTTAAAATTGCCCATGAAAATGAAAATGTCCTGTTTTGGTGAGGAATTGCCCTTCCTATTTCTGGCTCTGATGCCATTTCACAGAGCTAGAACAGGGTAGGAGAATAGCACGGCTCAAGCATGTTCTTTGCTGGGCAGGGTTGGTGGGACTTGTTTTAGCAGCATAAACGTAAGGGGCCTTGCCTCTCCTATACTGCACCTATACTCACTGGCATTTGTTTCCCTAAAACCCTCAGCAATCACTGGCTACAACAGAGGTTAGAAAACTTACCCAGCTCATTGACAGCTATAGAATGGAGAACAAACTCGATTCACAAAGTAGCTCAGTCCTTGCTGAAATACATTCCTGTATCTAGTAATCTCTGCACAGGTTATGGTATTTAAGTTCATTAATATTTGCTTTTGATCAATATTTAAAAACAGAGGTAGTGAACAGATCCTGGTGTTGTGTGAGGCCTGTGATGTTAAATATCAACTCCCTACCCATCTCTGTCCAGCTGGGAGCATGTTACCGTTCAGGCAAAGGGACAGTTCTGTGTTACTTCAATATGTCCCATTCTCTGTGCTGCCTCCATCTACCAGTACATCACTTGCCAATGGTTGCAATACATTTTTCCTCTGACTTACCATATTTTTTCAAATGCCTTCAGTACTGAAGGTTTCTCTATTTTTTTTTTCTGAGTAAATTCTGTAGAGCTAGCAAAGAAACAAATGAGAGGGGGAATCAGTTCCTGTAGGCCTTTGAAAATGAATTTATCTATTTCAACTTGCAAATCACAATTCAGGTAGTATTTTTAACACCATGTCCATGCCTAACTTCTCTTTAATGCATGAGGGGCTTGGAACCTATGCGCTTCGGGAAATCTCCCTGTGTATTTGCCTTCATCTTTAGATGTGAAAAACAGGATCTCAGAATTTCAGTGCCTCTTACAGTTTCTCATAAAAATAGTGCCTCCCTACAACATGGATGCACTTTGAAGAGAATTGCACAAAATTCTTAGAAAGATTCTTAGATTCTCTCTTGTCAGGATCTTATAAATTAAACAGCAATGTTAATACACTTTTTTAGTTGCTGTGGTGTTCCTGCTGTTGGTTTATTCTGGTAAGTTGATGGCTTCAATCGGAGCAGCTGATTCCTTTCTGTTAGGCACTATTTCTGTAAATACTTCCTGTATTTTATACTTACACTGCAGAAATTCAGACTGCACCTGCAACTAGCAATATGCATTCAACTCCTCCATTGATCAGTTTTTCTCTGGCACACACCCCTAAGATAAATCAAGTATTTTCAATCCATCATGAGCTGCTGTAAAAACTTGCTTTATAGAATTTTGCACTTTCCACTATGTTATACTCAGCTGAAAATGCACAATAGCTATATGGAGCACGCTGCAACTGAGGACTGTGCTCATAAAGTCCTGGAAGAATAATCTTGCTAAATTTCTGTTTTTTATAAAGGATAGGTTTCCTGATCAGTTTCCTTTATAAGGGAAAGGATATATATCCTTTTTTGTAAAGGATAAGTTTATTTCTTTATAAAGGATCACATTTTCAAACTTGGAATCATAATTGATATTAGGCGCTTCAGTAAAGCGCTGTCAGTGCTGAATACCAACAGCAGGCATAGAAACTTAAATTTCCTCAGCACCTCTAAAAGTCAACTTACATGCAATTTGGCTGCACAAATATGAGGCACTATACCTAACACAGCTCTGAAGAGTTGTTCTATGCTATACTTCCAGTTTAAAAGTGAGGCATTTTAAAACCCTCCAACTATACTGAAATAGAAACTCTGCCTGTTAAGACACCATTATTGAAAGATTCTTTTCCTCCTCCTTCCCCTCAACCAATCCACTATCTTTGGAAGCACAGATACCAACCATTCTGGGCACAACTGACTTTCAAGAGTAACACTGGTCCATTAATGACTTTTTGATGAAAATATCCTAATAACCAGCACATGGGAGCAACAGAGATGGTGAGAGTCCCACTTCTTCACGACACGCCCCCATACACATGCAGATCACTCATTGCCTAATGGCACACAGGGACTGCTTTGTGCTGGAGCCAGAGTTCAGCACCTGCCCATCATCTCCTCCCGTTGCTGCATTCACAGTTTTTATTTAGCAAGAATTTAATGAGACTGATTGTTGATTCCTGGAATTTTGGAGGGTAGAAATGTCAGGGACAGCAAACAGAACCAACAGCCACCATATGTCCTTGAAGAAGATCACACAAGCCTTCAAACAGCCTCAGCAATGGGAAGCAGCCAGGACCTGAGTGTCTCTAATTAATGCTCTGTAAAAATGACTGCCCAAACTTAATAGGGGAAGATCTGTAGAGCTTGGTAACTCCTACCTTTAAGTAAATTCTCAAAGTCTTAACAAGAAGGAATGAGGTTAATATACGACAGTAATAATAGCTTCATAGAGCTCCTTAAATCCATAAAAATTGAGACGTCATTACAAAATAGGAAACACTTGACTTATGTAATATTTATAAGGGAGATCAGTATTGCTTTGAAAAAAAATATTAAAAACTGATATATTAATCACTTTATTAGAAATTAGAATAATTATACTGGTTGTTTAATCAGAAGTAAACTGAGAACAGAAGTTCTGAAGTAATAGAGGCTTTAGTGATAGTGACTGAGTCAATAAGCAAATGAAAATTTTTTGCTCACTAGAGATCAGTTTAACAAATACTAACTAATAGTTCTCCTAAGTGCTAATTTATGAATATTTAAAAAACCAGATCAATAACTAACTATACTTCAGTAAAATAAGGTGCAAGAATGTAGAAAGAATCTCTCTGTGTGTACTTCCTTCATTTGGACAGTAATAGCTTTTCTGGAAATTTCCGTAATAGGGTGTATCTATTGGCAATGGTAGTCTTCCACATCTGAAATAAATCTCAGTTGCATTTCCAATATTAAGCAACAGTATTTAGATGTTTCAAATTAAATGGAAAGTTGCTCACATTTGTGTCAAGGAAGAATAATATTTAGCATCTCAAGCATGTTTACACCAGCTGCCCTGCTGAAGTACACAATCTTTGTGCTGGAGCTTGGCTGCACTGATGCATCACTTACTATCAGACATTGACCAACAACATTGATGTTAAATATTTGGCAAAACCAAAATGATTCACATGGAAAACTAAGTCACACTTAACATTTTATTCACCTACATGTTCTAAAGCATGGTAAATAGTCCAGTTTAGACAATGTTGGACATATTTCTTGAACATGGCAAATTCAAAAAAAGCCAAAACCCTGAGCAGCAAGCCCAGCACATGTTGTCTAGAGCATCTTGATAATTATTAGTCCCAGATTTATCAAGTCATCTTACACAGCATACAAACAAAAGGAACAATCAGTATTGTATTTACTGGTAAGAACAGAAGAAAAATTACTGCAGTCCAGCAGTCAGTCTGTATTCAGCCCACAACTCTACAGCTTGTGAACTGATCATTCACAGTGTGTACTATGAGGGTGTACAAAGCACCACATGCTTTACTGACTTTGATGTCATTAGAATTATTTCCAAATGTTTTCATATGTTGTCCCCCAGGGATTAGTTGCCTTGGGAATCACTTGTATATTTACCATTATTTTCCTTAAGGCCATAGCATGATCTTGACTGATAGCCTTAACTGGTGCAGAGGTGGAGGTAGTGTACTTTTTGACTATCAGTCTCATACTCTGATGTAACAAAATTGCCATGATTTTAAAGATAAGTAATCCTTCCCAAGCATATAGCCAAACTTGTGTTAAAAGGTCAACATTTATGCTATTTTGTGACTCCAGCAGAAAAAATAAAGCTAAGAGGAGTTAAAAACTGATCTGCATAGTGCTGAGGGGTGTGTGTAGTGGCGTAACACTTACCCTGGATGTGGCATCTGGGCCCAAACACTACATGTAGCTCTTGACAAAACATTTTGTTTTGCTGTCTTGCTATATTGCATAACTGAAGTCCATGAGGCTCATACAGATAGGTGTATTCATTATTATTATTATTATTATTATTATTATGTGGGAATACCTTGTTTACAGAAACAAAAATATGAAAACAGAGGAAAAGGACCATATTTTCAGCTTTTGGGGCTATTTTTGTGGGTTTATTTCTAATGGGGGTAGATGTATTTTGGTAATGTCTCTAAGTGGATGGCATTAAAAACTGCCCCAGATTTTAATCAAGTTTAGTGCAATTACAATTTCTATGATAAATTTCAAGGAGTGGAGGCATTGTTGCCTGTAATTATTGTTCAAGTGTACTCATAATGGCTTTTTGGAGCACTAGATTTTTCACATACTAATACAACTATTATTCATTTTATGTAGTCTTTTGTTTAGCAAAGAGATAAGACTATTATCCAGCAAAGTGGGCTAATTTTGCAATTATATGCACAAAATCCACTGTACATTGTTGAATTTAAAAAGCAAACATAATGACAAATAACTAAGAGCATCAGTCATAAACAACACAATGTACTTGGTTTATTTTACAACAGCTATTTTAATTCTTTCACAATTTACTTGTAAATTACCTTTTTAAGAAAAAAAAATGTACATAATCTCTTACTATCTGGATTTTGTGTTCTTCACTCTGAAAAAACACAAGAGAATTTGGGTAAAACTGATTACTTGCTGTACTGAGTATAAGTCTACCACTTTTTTCTTGTAATGGTGTCAAGGTAGTTGCTATTAGCCTACAGAATAGGTCTCCAAACTATAAAGATTCATTAGGTTTTCCTCAGACTTCTGAGATAGGAACATTAAGGCATTTTGACAGCTCTCATCAGGCAAATCACTAAAATCTATCTGATCTAGACAAGAATCACACAAACTATTTTTGGACATTTAGTGATTATATTATCTCAGTATAGCAAATTAATTCAAGGTTTTCACTTTACTGGACCTTTAATGTCTACAGACCAAGCCCCTGTGCCCAAGAGGCTGTCCCTGCAATTGGAGGCCACACACTGTGCACAGCTGCAGGCATCCCCGTAAATTCATCTGGACATCCAGACTACGTAAAGACAGGAATTTATACCATGGGTATAAATGAGTTTTCACCAGGGTTTTATACAATCTACGTCTTTCCTATGGAAAGGCTTGGAGCACTTCAGAAATCTCTTCTGCTTTTGTTACAGAGAGGTTTTAGTAATCTTCTGGTGCTCATTAACATATGTCTAGTTTGGGAGTTTGTCTGTTGTATTACTACTGCAGATCTCAAATGCAACACTTCACTGATTGCTGCTTAATTTCATGTTGTTGACAGATCAGTAAAGCACTTGGATCCCAATTTGCTTTAAGCCATGAACTCAACAGGTTTCCCCTGCAACACTCAGGGAAATCAAATAACCAACTCAGTTGCGCAGATCAGTTTAAAACATCTCAGCTAAACATCACTGAAGGAAGGGTACTGTATAGAGGGTAGAGATTGAGACTTTGAGAACATATCACCCCAGCAAGGTTGTTCACACCCTTGGAATGCAGGACTATTGGTCTCTCCCCCATAAGGCTTATTTCTTAAGTAGTTTATGGGGGGAAAGGGAAAGCCACTCAGTGTGCCATGGGAGATGTTGGTGTGAGCTACTGAAGACAGATGGATTCCTATCTGAAATGAGGAAATGCTTGTGTCTGTCTGAACAAACTGGCAAAACACCATTATTCACATTGAAAACAGCAGCAGAAAATGCTACTGCCTCTGCCCACTCCTGGTACAAAACAAGCATAACGATCTCTTAGAAACAACCAGGAAGAAAAGATGCAGGCACACAAGCACACACTATATCTATGCCTGTATCTATCCCTACAATGAGCTCCTGTTAGTGCAAACAAACCTCACATTCCAACAGCACTGGTAAGTGCAATGGAGGGCCTGTGCTGAGGACACCAGTTAGAAACAGCAGAGGTGCATCCAGGCAAAGCTAGAGGAAGCTGCAGCAGCAGTGCTCGTGCAAGAGCTGTTCATAAGCAAAGGCAGGAAACAGAACACATTAAGGAGCAACTTGTTTCCAATTTGTGAGGTGTCCTGAATTGGTATCACAAGGGAAGGATCAACGCTAGAAGTAAAGGCTCAAGAAACAGTGACCTCCCTAGCTGGGAGAAGCACCAGGCCATGGGGGAAAGAGGCAAAGGACTGAAATCTCTGTGTTAGAGACATTGCAAGTTCAATAAAGGGCAGCTGTGAGTTTTGCTGTGCCAGGTGAAGGACTGGTGTCCTCTGACACTGGCTGATGCCTCTGTTCATGAGCCTCACTGTCAGTCCCACACCAAGGGTATTTTCATGGAAATAGCAATCTTCAAAGCTTGTAGATCCCCAGGAGGTGCTGGAACTCCTATCGCTGTCATAGGTACCCACAGATCCACACCACAAATATCAAAAGCAGGGACTTGCAGAGATTTCTGTGGCAGAGGCTACATTTCTGACAGGTATCATCTGATTTCCTGATGACACAAACCACCTGTCTTCTTACTACTCCTGCCAACATTCATCTTACATTGATGCCATGCACTGACATGTACAGATAACACATTAACTTAAGACAAAGCATTCTCTTTGAGATTGTTTCAGAATCAGAATGTTAAGGGGCTGGAAGGGACCTTCAAGACCATTTAGTTCCAACCCCATTGCCATGGGCAGGGACACCTCCCACTAGACCAGGCTGCTCCAGGCCTTATCCAACCTGGCCTTGAACCAGTGTCCCAGGGTTGGGACATCCACAACCTCCCTGGGCAACCTGTTCCAGTGCCTCATCACCCTCACAGTAGAGAACTTTTTCCTAATATTTCACTTAAATATCCCCTCTTGCCATTTGTACCCACATATTTAATATATTACAATTCATAAGCTTTACCTGTCAAGTTAGTGAGAAGTTAGCATATAAATATTTTCTCCACCTATTTTCTTACTAAAAAACTCTGCAAGACCTAAACCATAAGGTTTAAGCACATAAACTCTGAAGTATCATGGCACTGAAGGAAAAATAAGAAGCTTGTCAGTATTGAAAAACACTATGACAAATCTCCTGCCATGCTCCTTACTAGACCCTCCTGCTTTTAGGAATTACGTTTACAGAGGCTAGACCCAATGCTGATCAGAGAGAATCTAATTATCCTACAAAAGAATGTGTCCTGTGAAGCATCTCAGTGAGCTGAAACAAAAGGTGGTGGATCAGTACATTATTTGCCAAAGTAGATAGCAGAGGTATTAGCAGATTTTTAATTAAAATATTTTAGTCTAAAAATTATTGCAAAGAAAAACAACAAAACAAAACAACAAAAACCCAACAAACCAACCAACCAAAAAAACTACCACCATCTTCTTTCTATTATGAATTCCCAGAGCACATGTGCTTTTAGATGTATGAACAAATACTCTCCAGTTTGGAATTTAAATATCCTAAAGTTGAGAACAAGGTGAATATTTTTTCATCTTCTACCCAAAGAGACATTAATTGTCACTTCTTGTGATCCTATTCTGCATAATATCTCCACATCCCAATTAGAGGTCAGAACTGGTAGAAGTGATTAGGCCAAAGTGCTCATGGAGCAAAATATGGTTGCAGCTCCCTTCTTACTCAACTTTTCTTTTCTCTGTTCGTCTTCTCTGCTCTAATTCTGGAATTCAGACCGCCGCAAACCTCTAAAAAAATTTAAAAATTAAAATTTTAAAAATTAAAAAATTAAAACATTTAAAAATTTTTTAAAAATCCAAAACAGAAAACCTCTCAGAGGAGAGAGAAAAACGGAGGCTTGAGGAGAGCTGCTGTCCTGTGCCCTCTATACAGACCTCTGTATACACTTGTATCACTCCTGCTGATGATACAGAGGAGCCAGAGTGTTTGACAATTAAAAGACTGGCCTGTGCTTATAAAAGGAGCAGATAAACCAAAGGTTACCATGTTTGTAAGCATTCCTAGGCTGCCTTTTTATTCAATACAGAAGCCTGGCACTACCTGTCTGACACATCCAGAGACTGGCCTTTCTGAAGAACAATTTGATCTCTGCAAAATGTTTTTCACCTTCCCGCAAAGGTTAATGGCACAAGAAGCAGCAGAGCAAAGAGTATCATCTGCCATTCACAGATTCTTTTGGGCACCTTTGAATTTGGAAGCACAGAAGATATCTCTTCTCAGAACTTTATACAAATGTACATGATAGACCAAGCCCAGGACTGATTTACAAGCAATCATGGACAATCCTGGAACTCAAATTTTCTACTCAACAAAAAAGCTGAAAAAATTGGTAGTATGCTCACATACTGTACACAATCATATATCCCTTTCTCAAACAGGTTGTTTTTTATTTCCTATATCTTAGCTTGCAACACTCCCAAGAAGAAACAGTAAGAGGAAAAACATGCCTGCAGCCTCTCACTAGCTCAAAAACTCTCACAGGTAGGAAGTAAACTGTGCTCAGCTCCAAAGCAGAAATAAAGCATTTAAATGGGGAACCACCACTTAGGTGCTTAGCCAAACATTCTTGACCAAAACACTGAGAAAAACAGATCTGCCAGAAAAAGCAAGAGACGTTCAATACAGCCATGCAATCTTTACCAAATCTGGTTGTCATCTACCCTGTCTATACCAAGCCTGTCCTCCTGGCTGTATGGAGGGGCTGACATAACTACAGTTTTCAGACCATCACTGCATATGTAACTAGCAGGGAAAGTATCCCTCCAAATCAGCCCAGACTTCTGTCAGTAGTAATAAAGTAGCAGCCGCTGCAACCCTGTGTCTTTGAATGACTCAGGCTTTTCTTCTTTGCTTAGGGAGTTACCTACTTAAACTGACAGCAAACATTGTCATGATAATTTTCTTGCTTAGTGTATGCTGATTCATCATCATGCTGATACAACAAGTGTGAGACCTGCATGTTATTTTGAAAACAGGCCCCTCTCAGCAGCACCGCAAATTCATTTTAGTAAAAAAGAGTGGACTTATCTCATGAAGTCTGTCTTAGAAATTCTGGCTGCCTCAGTCTCTAGTGCAAGCTTCTCTCCTTTCATGCAAAGTACATAAAATCCATTGGGCAATTTAAAATGCATTAGCCATCTTGATATGTATAATTTGGTAACAGGTATTTTGGTATTCAATTCCTTTTTTCTCTCTGTGACCACTTACCCTGCTGCTGGAATTCTTTCAATGGATTATGGAGCCATGTTATGCACCATGTCCAAATTGTCTAGTGAGGCTTTTTTTATGGCCTACCTTTTAAGAGTGTCAACTTAGCTGCCACTATTGTGAATAAAGTCAGAGAACTGTGCCTTGCTTCTATAAAATGAACACAAATCATAATGCAGCTCTGGGGAAAAACAAATTTCAACACTCCAAACTGTCAGAACTCATGCTTGTACTGCAGTTAATCACAAAAAAAAAAAAAAAAAATAGTTTAGTGCAAGATGGTGCCAATTCAGGCTTTCCTTGTCCCCTCAGTTTGTTCCCTTCCTGTAATTTTCTTTCCTTGCTACCTATAGCTCTATTGTCCCCTTGTTTCGGGCTTTAAATCAATGATGCCTTTACCTCTTGCAAAGACAATTGCTGTAAAATACAGCACCAAAGCCTAACTTTCCAAGATTGAAAAATCAGTCCTTATATTTCATGATCAAATCCTCCTTTGGATTTGGTTTCTTTCCCCCACAGACTATTTTGTTTGTCCTCACTGCCCCAGTCTTTAACACACCATGCAGAACTAGCCATGCTGAGGCTAATGCTGATGCTGACCCACGCAAACTCTCCTCTACTACAACTCATGTATGTCAACAAACCAGAAATTTAGTCATGCCTAGGAATGGTATTTGCAAAGTACATCTACATAGGCAAAATTAATATCAGTGTTGTGATGCCACCCAGCCGACTAAGACAGTGTTCCTGCTAACATATTAAACCAGTTCCTCAGGCAGTGATCCTTAGTCAGCAGTGTTTCATTGGAAGAGCTTTTTCACTGACTTTGCTTGTGTCCACTTCAATGGGCTGGGCCACGGGAAGGCATTATTATACAGGGAAATAATTTCTCCAGCACTAACATGACTAAGGACCATTAGCTTTGAGAAGGACAATTTTCAGAAAAGATGAACAGCTGGTAGTACCAGAATGCAAGTGAAGCACTTTGCAAAGAAAAGAAATAATCTGTTTCTTCCTATTGCTTCCCCATTTCTCTTTCCTTTCCCATGAAGGTACTGAATTTCATGGGTTTAACTCTTGATACTAGTGTAAAGGATAAGAACTTTTTATGACATCTTTTACAAATCTTGTTCTTTTCCTTCACAACACTACTCCAGCAATATAATTCCAGTCTTCAGGAATAAATAAGACAGAACTGACTCTAAAATACTACTCTTCTGAAACCTGTCCTAATTTTTGTATGATTTTGTATCATCAATTTCATACTCTTAGAAAGAAAAAATGACTGCCCCACTTTCAATCCACATATAAGTGATGCAAATTTGATAGGAGGTTCATGTTTTATCATCATACATTAAAGTTATCTAGAATAGGTAGTTTTGCTTAAATTTGTTTGCAGACTGCAGATAGGTTCACGTAACTCCGTATCCCTCAATAAGCCAGACCAAATACCTTCACACATCTTCCAATCAGCTCACAGCTCAACAATGTAATTTCCTTTCTTTCAATTTCTACCCTCTTCTTCTCTCAGTGTTGTTTCCAAGTTGTCTTGTTACTACTCTGAAACTCACAATTACAGAAAGATGTCTATGTTCTTACAAAAGTCACACTTTAATCGAAGTTCTGAAGGCAATGCTCATGCACTTAGAGGCAATGAATCCTGATGTGAATAACTCAGATGAGCTTCACAGTTTGGTTTAACACTTGCTTGACAAAGACACACTGTTAACATCAGTTGTACCATCCACTTGGGCTCTCAGACTTGATGTGATGCCATTCACTGTGTCCAGGACACTTTAAAAACCCATGTTTCTCATAAATACAGAGGCAGCTGCTTAGCTATGGATGGAGGAAAGTCTTATCATGTCTACTGATGTCATCCTGAAATACACTGAATCATGGAATATTAAGGGCTTGGAATGGACCTTAAAGATCATCTAGTCTCAACATCCTCTGCCATGTTCAGGGACACCTCCCACTAGACCAGGTTGCTCAAGGCCTTATCCGACCCGGCCTTGAACACTGCCAGGGCTGGGGCATGCGCAACCTCCCTGGACAGCTCATTCCCTTGTTCCAGCATCTCACCACCCTCACAGTAAAGAACTTCTTCCAAATATCTAACTTAAAATTCCCTTTGCTGAATTTGTACCCATTACTCTGTGCCTTATCACTACAGTTCCTGTCAAAGAGCCCCTCTCCAGCTTCCCTCTAGGATTCTTCAGATACTGGAAGGTTGATGAGGTCTCCATACAACCATCTCTTCTCCAGGCTGAACAGCCTCAGCTTTCTCAACCTGTGCTCATGGCAGAGGTGCTCAAGTCCTTTTATCAACTTTGCGGCCTCCTTTTGACTTGCTCCAACTGCTCCATGTCCTTCTTATGTTGGAGACGCCAGAACTGTACACAGCACTCCAGCTGGGGTCTCACCAGAGAAGAGCAGAGGGGCAGAATTACCTCCCTCGCCCTGCTGGCCCCAATTCTGCTTTAGATGCACCCAAGTTCGATCGGCTTTCTGGCCTGCGAGCTCACACTTGCCGGATCACGTTGAGTTTTTCATCAATCACCACTCCCGAGTCTTTCGGTTCATCCTTCAGCTCTTCTGGCACTGGGCAAACTTGGGGAGGGGTCGGAGCAGTGACCCCTCGGGCAGGGCAGGGCCTGGCAGCCAAGGAGATGGCGGGCGGCCTCCCCGCCGAGCAGCTCATGCGGGCGGGCAGGCTCCGCCAGAGGCCGAGGCCAAGCCCCGGCCCCAGCGGGCCCTGCCGGCGCGGGCACCCGCAGCCCGCTTCCCCGCCCGCTGAGAGCCGGGGCGGGGCGGCTGCGAGGGGGGCGGTGCCTCCGCGATCCCCGGGCCGCGCCGGGGGGGGCGGCGGCGGCGGCGGATCCGGGCCTGGCGGAGGCGGAAGGGGCGGGCGAACGTGGCCCTGACTCTGCGGGACGCGCGATGCTGGTGAGTGCGGAGAGGCCGCGGCGTTGTGTCGCAGCGAGGCCTGGCCCAGCCGGCCTGGCCCGGCAGGACGGGAAGGCGGCGGCGCGGGGCCCGGCACTGAGTCACGCCGCGGGGAACGGGGGAAGGGGCGGTCGGGCCCGGCCCGCCCGCCTGCCTTTCTTCTCCCGGGCGCGCTCCCGTCCCCGGAGCGCGGGGGCGGCGGTGGTGGCTGCCCGGCCCGCTAGTGAATCCGACCCCGGAGCCGCGGGCCGGGCCGGGCCGGAGCGGGGAGGCCGCGAACTGCGCACTCAGAACGCATCGCCCTCGTCGGGGTGCGGGAGCGCCCCGCTGGCTGCCCCGGCCCCGCAGGATCTGCCTGGCCGCCGGGGAGCTGCTCGCTCCTTCCCTCCCTCCGTCCTTCCCCGGCCTTCCCCCGTGACCGCGGCCCCCGCATGGCCAGGGCGCCTCGGTGGCTGCACCAGCCTTTCCGTCCCGCCCCGGCGGCTCTCAGACCTCGGGCCCGTCCTCCCGCAGCCCTCGCTGTGCTCCCCTCGGCCCCGCGACTGCCCATCCCAGCCATCCCAGGCCCTGCTCGTCCCACGCCTCTGCCCTCTTCTTTCTCTGTGAGCTTTTGTCCGTAACCTCACCGTGCGCTGTTTTGGGGTGTTCACCTATTCTCTGTCCTCCCTGTCCTTTTCTGTGCTGCTTCCTTTCACCCTGTTGTATCCCAGCAATCTCCATAGCCCTAGTGACACTTAGGTCTGTCTAGGAGCTTTTTGATTGTACTTAGAGACGTTCCCTAGTGCCCCCAGTATCATTGTGGCTGTGGGATGTTTGCCACAGTTCGTCTTTGTCAACTTCTCTATAATTCTCTTGCTCTCAAGGACTGTGCACCAGGCTTCCCCTTGTTGCCACCTACTGTTGTCCACTTACCGGAGGAGGTGCCCCCTGTAACCTTCTGTTTGTCTGTATATTTGTTGTCTCTATCCAGATGACTAGTCCTGCATTTTTTGTTGTTTCAAATAACCAGCTCACTTGTTTCCCAGTAACTTTGCCACTAGAAGCTAACTGTGTCCTGGTTGGGATCCTTTCCCTATCCTTCTTGTTTCCTCTTGAAGTTCTATTCCAGCACTGTCATAATCCCTGTTACCTTTCCCCTTCCAGTTTTCTTCTTCCCAGTAACCATTTTCTTCATGTTTTTTTGCCCTTCTGATCTTACTTTCCTGTCATTAAAACTTTCCTTGTGATCTCACCTAATACTCTTTGTGCAGTCTCCTTTCCTTTGTAGATTCATATGCTATCTCCCCTTCTTTGTGTTTAAATCCTCTAGCTGTGCCTTTGAGGGGAAAGGAATTTTACCCTAGGTTATCTGAATACTTGTGTTCTGGTTTCAGTTGGTGTAGAGTTAATCACTAAGAGGGCAGAGATTACTTACTTATTTTATCTTATTTTGTTTTGATTTTTTTATTGACTTGTTCAGCAACCTTTCCCTTGTTATATGTGTTCATATATAATCACATACCTCAGCTTTAATACAGACACATGCCCTGATGCTACTCAGGGAGAAAAAACTCTGTATTGGAAAACCTTTTGGCCAGACTGGGAGGAATGGTCCACGGGGGCCAGAAATATACCTAGTGGCTACATAGCTTGAATTAGGCCAAATAATGTTTTTAGTACCATATTGTGAATTGGTACTTAGTTGATATGGAATGTATTTGGGATGTCTCCTCTTTCAGGAAGTAGTAAAATACTCTACAGGTACCATGGTACATAGTTTTTACTCACAATGTACTGCTGTAATGTTATGTGTTGATAATTCAGTGTTCATGTGGCATCAGCATTTTGTGTTTCTGATGGTGACTTGACCAGAAAGACGTCTTTTCCATCTGCTTTGTAACTTCTTGTTTTCATTACTTGTTGTCCAGCTTCTTATTTTGTGTTGTCTTAGTTGCTTTGGTTCTAAAAGTTGGTTACATTTCACAGTCACCTCATGACCACATATTTGAGGTGCAGTTTAAACGCTGGACACACTTGCCCCATGGAGGCATGGTGAACACATTTGATCTCGGGAGTAATTTGTACACCTAACTCTAGAATCCCAGTTCAGTGTCTTGCGTTAACTATGTGCCTGGAGGAAGCTTTCCATTGCTTATCCAGGGATCATGTAGAAGACAGTCTTAGTTTAGGCACCTAAGTCAGGCATGTGTGTTCTCCTCCTTGGCTGACAAAATTGTGGTGGTGGTGGTTTAGTGAAATGATTTTTCTTCCACCTTACTCCTTTGTACACTGGTTTGAACTGGCCTTAAAACTTGGGCCTGTTACTCGAACTGTTGGCATGAGAAAATCACATTGGTTTAATTTAAATAATCTAAATTCATTTAAGCTAAATGGATGCACACCCTTATTTTGATACTGCTTTGGGGGTGCCTCTTTTTTGATTTAGCTTATTTGTAGTCTTGGTGCAAGTTCTTGGATTTTAGATGTATTATTATGAAAACAATACTGAGTCTTTAGAGAAAGTTCTCAGATACTCAGCTTAGAAAGTGTTATCCTACGACTTACATGCTAAGATCTCAGAGTACTGCTTTTCATTTGTTGTGTTTCTTAGGTAGTGCCTAGTTTTGTGTAGTATTTCAGTAGAGCCTAACTTAATGATGAGTCATATCCCAGGTGCCAGTGGTTGCATGAATTGGGAATACCTGGAATCTTCTCTCTTGCCACAGAAGTTTGATTTTTTTTTTAACTTATCTAAAGCCCCACAAAATTCTAGTGAATGAAACAGCCTTTAAAGATATTCCACTTGCACTTTCACCACTCTCAACATCAAATATTTGTATTATGAACATGAAATGAGGGATTTCCTAGTAAGAGGTCAGTGTGTTACCAACTCTGCTGTTGTGCTTCCCATGCTGTCCAACAGGGTCTGTCTCTGTGCATCAGAAAGAAAACAGGGCAGATGTCCCACTTGGATGGGGTATCAGGAGGATGTGCAAAGGCAGTCATTACAGCCTGCAGGTTGATACAGTCTTCCTGCTACACAGACCTGGAAGAAGGAAGAGTATGGAAAACTTGGCCTTGAAAGTTCTGCATGTGCTTTAGGAATGCATGATCTCATTTTAAACAGAATACTTGGGTGCTAGCATGTTTTTTAGGTAAGAGTACTCTTGATCAATCAATTTCTTGCCCTAATAGAAATATTTTAGTTAACTGTATTTTTCAACCTTATCTCCATGTAAAGAAGCAGTTGGAACCAACATTTAGAGGTCTGGTTACAAATTATAATCTATACAGAATGCAGACTTAAAACTATGATTTTTTTGGTTTGTTATGGAGACCAGTGAGTTTCCCTTGCTTGATAAAGGAGAATGTTCAGTAAGAAAATATAATGATTGTAAAATTGCAGAGATGTGTTGAGCTTGTCTACATGAGTAACTTACTGTTTTGTTGTAAGAGTTGTAGTTTTTCTATAGAACTATGACTAGAACAAGAACAGATTGACTGTTCATGTTTCTACAGTACTGCAGTCCAGATCTGTTACAGACATGACTAAATAACTTGGTAATAAAATTGCTCTGTGCTGATGTGCCCTGCTATAGTGCTGTAACTTGTAGCCTTTAATGTAACCTCAGATTTAAACACTCATTGCCTTATCCCAGCTCTAGAAAGAGCACTGCTTTAGGAGATGATATGTGTCCCAGTGGGTACTTCTCTGTCAGTTTTTTCTTTACCACAGAACCTCTGTTGTCACAAGAGAGAGCCTCTTTCTGTTGCTGCCTTACCTCTTATAAATGATACAAATCAAAATCAAATTCATATTTTTTTAACTAACTCAAATTTTGATTACATTCAATTTTATTTAATGTAGTGCTTTTCAAGTCATTCTTTATCTATGAACCTTAGAAAAATGAATGAAGGCTGTTGTGAAAATAGGAAAATAGTAATTTAATTTTGCACTTCCGGGAATGGTTATAGAGTTATATGTAAATTTGTGCCAGACTTGATGTCTCTTTCTCGCCAAAATGGCACTCTTTCTTTTCCAGTTTTATCACAAACTTGTAGAAATAAGCAGGTGATTCTCACCCTCTGTTCTGCTCTCTGGTGACCCTTCCTGGAGCACTGCATCCAACTCTTGGTGCCCAGCACAAGAAGGATATGCACCTCTTGGAGCAGATCCAGGGGAGGCCCACAAAAGTGATCAGAGTGATGGAGCACCTCTCCCGTAGCTGAGAGAGTTGGGGTTGTTCAGCCTGGAGAAGATCCCAGGGTGACCTTACTGATGCCTTCATTCAGTGTGTAAAGGGGGATTATGAGAAAGATGGAGAGAGACTTTTTGCAACGGCCTATGGTGACATGACAAAGGACATAAATTTTAAGTGGTAAGAGGGTAGTCTTAGATTGGTTATAAGGAAGGAATTCTTTACTGTGGTGGGTGGTGAGGCATCAGGTTAACCGGAGAAGTTGTGGAAGCCCCATTTCTGGCAGTGTTCAAGACCGGGTTGGATGCGGCTTTGAGCATCCTGATCTAGTCCAAGATGTTTGTCTGTGGCAGAGGGGTGGTTACTGGGTGATATTTAAAGGTGCCTTTCAGCCCAAACCATTTTATGGTTCTTGAATAAACA
The DNA here is from genome assembly GCA_030060385.1 of Muscicapa striata striata. Lineage (NCBI taxonomy): Eukaryota > Metazoa > Chordata > Aves > Passeriformes > Muscicapidae > Muscicapa > Muscicapa striata. The sequence continues at coordinate 1,917,443 of JAREIS010000101.1, forward strand.
GTGTAACTTCAATGTGGTGTTCTTCCAAAATTCCTTTGGATTGTTCCGGTTTTGGAGTCAAAATATTCCCTGCTTTACTTTGGTCTAGTGGATACAAGGCACTGCTTGACAGCAGGACTAAGAATAAAGGATTAAGAAATTATATTTTCTCTGACATCTTTGTAGTTATGCACTAGATTTGAATATCAGTTCAATGCCATTGTCTTCTGTTTTTCTTTAAATTAGAAGTACTTAAAGGTGATATAAAATTCTCATTGTCTTTGTATTTCATTAGATTTTCTCCAGTTTATGTTGCTGTGTGTCTCAAGCTTGGTGTTATTGTGCAGAGGAAATGGATTTACATGTAGGATAGTGAGGATCATGATAGAAAGTTTCTGCAGTGCAGGGAGCTTCTTACTCTGCTCTGGTAATGTACTTATCTTTTGAAGACATGTACATGTTTCTTCCATTTTATTGGAGACTGATGGCTTTGCTGCTGGGATCCAGATGTATTTGATTCATTAATATACAAGATAGACTAAAGTGTAGTTTTTAAATTTGAAGCAGGGACCTACAAAAATTTGGGTTATTAGTAAGGCAATTTCAGCCGTAACTGAACTCAAACTGTATATTTTTAATATTCATTTTATTTAACTTGGCTTTTTGTTGCTCTGTGTTTCAGACTGGATAGTATCTTAATACGAGTTCAGAACTAAGGCTGGTGGTATGACCTTAGTTCACCCTGTTTTCTCTGTAATTTAAACTTAATTTTATATGTAAATTTGCAAGCTCCTCTAGTCTCACAGACAGTGGAGACCGTCACTTGGAAGTTTTATCTAAAACATTTGGAGGACTGAATTAGGGGAAAAGGAGGATTTTAGGAACTAGTTCTTTCTTAGCTGTTAGTCTTTTCATCTTGCTTTTCATGGTAATAATTTCATGGGCAAATGCTCTGCTTGCTGTTGGGTAGCCAAAGGATAAACTTTTCACTGTACAGTTGAAAATGCTTCTTTAGAATGTTTGCATCTTCTTAAGAAAACAGGCTGTTCTGTTTCTCTTTATTTTTATTTTTATTTTTATTTTTATTTTTTTTCAGAGATAGCTTTGAAAATGTTGTATTATTTCTGAAAGTGTGCCTATGCTAGGATGCCATCATTAATAGGAGTTGTATAAAATCAAAGCTTATATCCTTAAGTAGTTACATTGATTTTGTTAGATTCTAATGCAGGCTTAGCTTTAAAACTTAATGGTGCAAGCTTAATCAACAAGAAGGAGGATTTAAATGTGGCTATTAGGGATGTGTGGCAATTGTAACTTTTACAAAATTAAGCTAATTTGTTTCACTTCTATACCAAGGGTGGCTGCTGCAGTCATTAGAGATCAAAACTGATTAAAAATTTGCTGAAAATTATACTGAATTTAAGCAGAACTAACTTTTTGTGAGATATGAATTCTTTGCTGTAAGTTAAGGATGCTAGAATTCAGACTTTGTAGTTGAACCAGAAAAATTACATACCAATCCCTTTCTAGATTTTAATGAGAAAGTTCTCATTCTTTTTTGGGCTGACTGTATTTAGGCATCTGGAATTAAATATATGAGTGGTGTACTGTTCATTGCCAACACTGTTTGCAGCATTACTCTACAGTATGAATCAAGATCACTAGCACATATATCCATGCACTTAATGTAGACACAATTTAAAACGATAATAAGAAAATAAAGAGGGAGCGGCTTTCATAGGTCATGATTTTGTCACATGCAGGAAATGAATGTAGGTAACTGCAACAGTCCTTTATTTATCCATTATTTGTCACTTCAGAATGAAACATTAGTATGAAAGTGAATATGGGAGGAAGCTCTTCAGTATTTAGGCTGTGCTCTTGTGGTACATTCAAATGTCTGAAAATATCAGACTGTTGTCAAGATCAATCAGTGTGACTGTCACCTTTATTTATAAATTGAAGTGGCAAACTGGATTGCCTTGATCAGTCGAGCTCTTGCACAAGTAACGAGAGGGAAGAAGTAAAATTAGCAAGCTGTTGGGAAGAGATTCCAGGCAGAATTGTTTTTCGCTTGTTAGCAACATGTTAATGGTTGTCTTAAAGTTATTGCTAAGAACTGATGCCTTCCAAGAGCATGGAAAAACTCTGTGTTGAAATATTATTGCAGGTGAAAATTCCTGTTTGTGTCTTTAACAGGGCAGTATGAAAGTGTATGTTGTGGTGCATTGAGAGCTGTTATAATGTTGGGGGATTTGTGTTAGGGTTCAGAAGCTTGGCCTAGATGTTCTGATGGAGGTCATGCTGTGTCTGAAGCAAACTGTAAGACAACAGTAATGTTTTTTTGGTGGAGATCAGTAGGATTATGATGTTTTAGCTTATTAAGTTGGATTTAGTTGAAGTTTTGTTGTCTGGTAAGATCTTTTGGGAAAACAGTTATGTGGAAGAGTTGTCCTTGCAGGATCATTAAGGTCTCTAAACTGGCCCAAGGTATTTAACTTTTTTCCTTTCTAAGAAAACAAGGTATATTACTCTGTCTTCTCCTTGGCACATTGGGTATCTAACAATTTTCATGGCTTTCATTTCCTTTCATTTCCTCCTTTCATTTTCATTTCCTCTTTCATTTTCCTTTCCTGCATCTTCCTGACTGATTCAAGAAGTGCATTCTTCATGTGCATTGTTCTTCATTATTTATGTTTATTTGGGTTTCATTGGGCTTTGTTTAGTCTTTTGCTTTCTTGTTTGTTTGGATTTTTGTTTGGGTTTATTACGCTGGTTGTATCATATATATGATTTAAGCCAGAGAGAAAGTGGGAATACTCAAGGCTCTTTATCTTATTGTGGTGGTTTGACCCTGGCTGGATGCCAGGTATCCACCAAAGTCCATCCATCACTCTCCTCAAGTAGACAGAAGAGGAAAAGTACAGTGAAAGGCTTATGAGTTGAGACAAGGACAAGGACAGATCTCTCATTGATTACTATCATGGGCAAAACAGGCTGAACTTGGGCACATTGCTTGAATTTCTTATTAATCAAAATCAGAGCAGGTTAATGAAAAGTAAAACAAATTTTTAAAACACCTTCCCTCCATCTCTCCCTACTTCTTGGATTCTACCTCCTCCCCACCAGCAGCACAGGGAGACAGGGGCTGCGGTATGGTGAGTTCACCACAGGCTGTTTCTACCATTGCTCAGGGAGAAGAGTCTTTCCCCTGCTCCGACATGCCCCCTCCCACAGGAGACAGTTCTCCACAAACTTATCTTGCATCAGTCCTTCCCATAGCTCCAGTCCTTCATGGACTGCTTTGATGTGGGCCTCTTTCCACAGGGTGCAGTCCTTCAGACACAGCCTGCTCCAGCGTGGGTTCCCCACAGGGTCATAAGTCTTGCCAGGAAATCTGCTCCAGCATAGGCTCCTGTCTCTATAGGTTTGCAGGTCCCTGCCAGAAGCCTGCTCCAGTGTGGGATTCCCATGGGCTCACAGCCTCCTTTCAGGCATCCACCTGCTCTGACATGGGTCTCCTCCATGGGCTGCTGGTGGAAATTTGCACCCCTATGGACTTCCATGGTCTGCGAGTGAGTCTCTGCATCCCTGTGGTCCTCCATGGACTGCAGGAGTGCAGCTGTTTCACCATGGTCTTCACACAGGCTGCAGGGGAATCTCCACTCTGGTGCCTCCTCCACTGACCTTGGTGTCTACAGAGTTCCTCTCACATATTCTAATTCCTCTCTTCTCTGAGTGCAATTACATCTCTGCAATAATTGATTTACCTTCTTAAATATGTATCTATCTTAAATACTCACAGAGATGTTACTGCCATCTCTGGTTGGCACAGCCTTGGCCACTGGCAGATCTATCCTGGAGCCAGCTGACATTGGCTTTCTTGTCCTTGGGGGAAGCTACACCCAGCTTCTTATAGAAGTCTTCCCTGTAGCCCCTCCCACCACCACCAAAATCTGGTCACACAAACCCACTACACTTCTGTAAAATTTTATTCCTTCAGTGCACCCATATCTTTACTTGACTCTCTTTGTTCATCTGATCTCCAGCATTCTTTTTTTCCAAGGTGTAAAAGCTGAGCACAATCAGTGTTTGAAGAAGCTATGAAACACTTTAAGTGCAGGCTCAGTTAATAAATACTGTGTGGTCTCCCTCCTGTTTTTGACACAGGAATATGCAAGACCTTACATTCAAAAGGATATTTCAGATTAGGAGCAATCTACAAACTTTGTACATAAGGATTACTTCATCAATAGCAAAGTGAACTCTCTCTGAAGATGGCCAAGCAAAACTTGAAAAGTTTTGCCTATATCGTACTTAAGGATGTAGTCCCTTGCACTGTTTTCCAAAATGATGTTGATGCTGTAAAACAGCTATGAAACTTATTGTTGATTGGATTCTAAATATTGACTAGAGTTTACTTTGGCTGGAATTGCAAAAGGGAGAGTTTCCTTGTGTAGAATACAACAGCGAACCTTGTTGAGTCTAGACCTAACCTTTGTTTATGAGGCAGCAAGTGTATGTTGGGGTTTGGTATGGGTTGTTTGGGTTTTTTTGTATTAACTGTGGCCTTATTGTAGGGAGATACCTGTCAAAAGCTGCTGAAATTATTTGTTCAAGGAAGACAAAGAAAAAGCTGAAAGGAAGAAATGAAGGAAGAATGTTAAGGAGCTGGTAAAAGAATAGGTGAAGAGAAGGGAAAAAGTGGCACGCTCCAAGTTTCTTGGTTTTCTTCTGAGGAATAGTTATTGATATTTTTGAAAAAATCCTTGTATTCAAGCCTACAGATAAACCACAACAGTTAAAACACTTTTAGTGAACACAATCATGGATAATTTAGGTAAATAAGAAAAGTGTGAAAACTGCAAGTCCAAGTAACTGCCATATATTGTGTTTAAATTTGAACATAAAAGTAAATTTTAGTCTTTCTAGGTGTGAAGAACATGTCCAGGCTTTGCTTTATTTTTTCAGCTGGCAACTTACCATTGGCACATGAAGTAACGTAGGAGTGTATTAATTACAGTGCTTTAGATGTCATTGATCAGAGCTGTAAAACACAGAGGAGGGAGTGTGGGGAGAACATTGAAGCCCTAAATGAAGTCATTGTTTGGGAGGTACAGTATTAACCACCCAAAATTTACACAAAATGTACACAACTTGGTCTTAAATTACTGGCAAATTACACATACTTGCTTCTGCATTTTTTTTTAATGCTGCACAGAATTTTTTACCACCCAAAGACAACTTCTGGAAGGGAGGAATGCATGCATACATCTCTGCCTTTTCTCATAATGAACTGAATTTAACTCCCTTGAAAATGAAATTAGCTAAAGCTTTTCACACTACATGTAGCTCTGTGTTGCGTAATAATACAGAGGAACTGAACATTGTAATTTTTGTAATTTGTCTCTTAAATATCTTTGTTGAAAAGAGAGGAAAAAAATCTAGTATTTCCCTTCTGGTACTGATTTCTAGAATAACCGTTTTTTACAATAGTTGTGTCATTTTGCTGGGACATAGTGAAAATGTCTGGTATAGACAGATGTTGATTAATTGCACATTTGCAGCATGTGAAGTGCTAAGGACATTCTGCTTGTTCCTAGTCTTGCTTTAAGGATTGTGTCATGTGAATTGCATAAACTGTCTACCTAGCTATAGCCTTTATATTTAGTGGCCTAAAACAATTCTGGACAGACATGTGAGTGCTGTATAATGTTGCATGCAGGAGCATGGCTCAACTAAGCAGTGTTAGAGTTTAGAGCTCGTAATGCTAAACTCAGCTGAGTGAAGTAAATACAAAATTAATTTGCAGGTACATGGATATGAAAGGTGTGTTTGAAATGATAAATTGTGAGTGCAAGTGATTATAGGGACAAAATAGAAATACTTTTCTTGTCTCTTTCCATTCCATCAGAGAAATATGTGCTAGAATGGAAGTTGCATCCTTTAGGAGTCAAGAGGCATTTTTTAACCTGGAAAAACAATTCAAAGAAATAGCTTATAAATTGCTAAGGCGAAGAAGTAAAAGGTGAAAACAAATTTTAAATCTCTCCCTGCCTTATACTTAAATACTTATATATCTATAGAAGTATACAAATATATACTTATGTAAGGCTCCCAGCACTTACATCTAATTAATCATGCAGATTGTATCTTACAGGCTTACTCCACATCAGTGGAGGGAGATATATTGTTCTTAGCTATGTACTTAATGTTTCCATGCCTTTTTCAAAAGAAGAATCTTAAACCTGGTTTGTAGGCTGGATCATTGCCCATGTCCTTCCTATCTCTGAAACTGACCATGTTTGGTAAGAGAGGATGTACAAATACAGAACAGACTACTTTGGTTACAAGAGGGGTTTGCTTTATTTTTTTGTTATGTTTTGTATCAAGCTTAATGTTGAAAAAATAGGTGTGCCTTTGGATGGGTATTGCAAGGCAAAAACTTGCCAAATATTTTGATGTGGTAATACCTAAGGGGCACTTCAACTATAGCCATTTTGAAATTTAAGTCAGCTAGAGTATAAACTAGCATGAAATGTTTGAAGTTGATTTTGAAATAATATAAGAACAAGCACACAGCTTGTGCTAGACCAAAGGTAGCATTTGGTGTGCTTCTGTTTCAGTTTTTTTTTAAATGCTTATGTGCTTGTGTCATGTAGTGTTCAATCAGTATTGAATATCTTGGGTAAACTGAGTAGTTGCCTTGGCTTCATTAAGAGACTTTGAGGGAGTAAAACTGATCAGTAACCTTATCGAGTGTTGCTGTTTGGTGAATACAGGAGCATCTGTTGAATTTCTGGATCAGACTTGCCAAAATACAGCAAGAGGAGAGCAGAATAAAGTAAGTTAAAGGAGTTGGACTGGAAAAATGTGGAGAAAAAAGTTTACCAAAAAGAATTTAATTCTACATTTTTAAGAGAGTGACTATACTAAATTTTGTCGTTTTCCTTGACTTTTTAAGCAGAGATTCAACTTTTATTATGCTTTATTCTTTCAGCCCAGAGGGCTGATATTTTGCTTTTAGTAGCCATTAAAGCGAGCATGGTCACTACACCGATTTTTCCAAAAGATACCAATCTGCAGCCACTGTCCAAATGAACTAACACTGTGCTCTTGTTACTGGAGAACTTGCATGCAGTTTTAGAAAAGGGATTTGAAACAGTGTACGGAGGTGAAATTTCTACTTTTAATACGCATACTTGTGAACTTTGGAAGCTTCATAATGCTGAAGATTTTTTAACTGTTTTTTGGTGACATTCATTCCATCATGGCTTATTAGTGAAATTTGCTTCTCTTGCCCAGTGGGTTTGAGTTTAGTATGATTAAATCCAGTCACTTAAACTCATGTTATTAGACATGACAAGAATATTCTCCTCATATTGTCTTTAAAACAGTGCTGTCTGGTCTCTTGGGTCAGCTGGGAAGTGTTTCTCTGAACCTGTAAGTTCTTACTGTGCAAGAAGCTGGCAAATTCAAATTCTGTCTGTAATTACTGAAGTAAACTATCTTGAAGTATCTAATTTAGAAATAAGGGGTTGTCAGAGAGCAACAGGCCATGCACAGTCCATGGAGCTGTAAAGCTGGAAGTTGTGTTGCGCTAAGATGTAAAAATTAGATATTTGCTCCAGCAGATGGCTTAGGATGCTGAAAATCTGATGGAGTTTATTATGTTTTTTAGATAAAAGCAGGCTTAACTTTCACATTTTCCTGAAGGCCTCTTCAGGCATACACGTAATTTTCCAAAGAGGTGGAATATCTAAAGAAATAGTCTTTATTATTAGATTATCAATAAAAACAAGCCCAGTGTTTTCTAATGCAATGTGTTCCTTTGCATATGAGGTTTATTTATCATTATATGTTTCCCCAAGTAATGAAAAAGAGGGAGTAAGATTTCTTTTAAGTCCTTCAAGGCTGTTTAAAAGTTTTGGCAGAAGTGTTACCTCCTTTTGTTTGGACTGTTTTAATTGCAGTCCTTGAGTGCAGGGTTGAAAGATTTGGTGGCATTGAATACTATCATCCTGCTGCATCAAATTGTGCATATATTGCCTGGAAACTGCAGGGAGAAACTGTATGAGAAATATCATACAAATATAGCTGCTCCTGAAGCTATAATATATATAATGAAGTTTGGGCTCTCTGGTCCAAAGCTACAGAGTGGATGTTGCAACTCCGGCAGCTGGTTTTATCTTTGAAGCAGGTCAGCAGCAAGTCTGATCTGTTTGCGCGGGAAAGCACAGTGATGGTCATTTCAAGACCAGCTTGTGCATAGTCCTGCCAAGAGCACTTTGCAAGTGAGAGATCTCACTGATTTTAAGGTCATGACTTAATGGTGAGGTTTTAATTCGGACAGCTGCGCACAACCTGGGCACAGAGAAATCTGGCTTAAGAACTCTCTCCCTCTTTTTAGCAATTGGGATGTTGGGTGAAGAGATGCAGCGTAGTTAATGTGGCCTTGATTTGACCTTCAAGAATTGTTTGCCTAGGAAAGGTTTCTTATGCGTGTGAATCAGAATAATGGCACTTTTCACATGAAATAAAATGTCATATGTTCATGTGTAATAGCAACTGTGCCAAGTTACAAAGCCTTGTGTTACCCCGGTATTTGTGTAAGTTAAATACCATAGTTTAGTTTAACCATTAAGTATGAATATATCGTTTCCTAAATATGCTTTTGTAGTTAAAACATTCTTACGTATTGAAATTTTATTCTTGTTAAAGTAATATATTAATGACTACCTTTTTATTTTTCTGCACATGACTAAATCTGGAAAAAAATTGATAGAAGCTTATAGAATTAGTCATCTATTGCTCTATTTTCTGATTGTTAACCAGTTTGTTTGAGTCCAGGAAGTTAGAGAGATGGTACTCTCATTCTGTATTTATGTGTTTAATTGCAAAATTCAAATTGGAAGCCAACCAGAGGATAGTGAGGTAATGTCAAATACAGTGGAATTAAGACTTAAAAGAATATTTTTATATAGTGGACTGCATGAGAAAATAAAAACCAAAATTGAGTTCTTTTTCGTAGTGTTGGTTTTAATAGCTGCATCCTGACTTAAATACAGACGTTTACTTTAGGGGAAGGGGAGGGAAAATTAATAAAGCATGCATGAGGAATACCTTGAGTTGAAAATGTTCTGGGAAAAACATGGTATTCATAGATGCACCAGGGTTCATAAAAGCTACAAGACATTTAGTTAGAGAGTTAAATATTTCCGTCAGAGGGGGAAACTGAATGTCTGCTAGTTATGCTTTCTGCTAATTAGCAAGGGATTGGCCTTTTGTTCGAAGCTCTTATACAGCAATCAAGTATTTTGTATTAGATACACCAAAATGTTTTTACACAAATGCACTCTAACCCCAGGCTGCTTGCCCTTGGCAGAATAATGAGTGACAGTCGGTTGATTCTTACACGTACTGCAGTTGTCGTGGGGTTGCAGATTCAGAACCATGTACTAGATTTAAGAAACCAAAGTGTTTCTGCTGTCCTGGATTGTAGACATTGAATTAATTTTCTTGCCTTTATTGTGATACTGACTAAGGGTCACAGTCCACAATGTTGGGTGTGGAACATGCACAGAGTATTTCCCGTGCAGTGGAGGAGAATGGCCACTTGTAGACCTTTGTTCTTCCTGGCTTTTATTGCTCAGTCCTGAAAGTCCATTGTCAGTTGTACTGCAGCAGGTTCGATTTCCAGAAATTACCAAAGTTTAAATACAAGCAAGGTGTGATTTAGGTAATGCACTTCAGCATTGTGATGCATGATCATCATGTGTTTTTAATTAGTAGCTTGCTGTAATTAGAGAAACAAAAATGGCAGGGTTGAATTTTAGGCATGTGTTTTCTAAGATGTATGTTGATTGAATTCCTGCTTTTCTTTCTAATCCTCTGAGTAACTGTTTCCCCTGTAAAAAAGAAAACAAGCTATATAATCAGTTGTATGTCAGATTAAAATGAGACAGTACTTGTTGCTGAGACTCACATAATGAAAATACTTCTTGGTACTTTTACTTAGAGCTTGAGATTTAAATGTGTATGGGTGATGGGAAAGCAAAGGACTATGAGGAGTGGTAATTTCTGTGTAATGTAGTAAGACGGTTGTTGACTGAAAAGAATGAAAAAATGTCTCTATCTCAGCTGGTCTTTTTAGGGTCCAGAAGAAAAGGCAGAAGAGAACTTCAGGTAATTGGGTGGAGGTCAGGGTATAACAGAACACTTAATCTTCAAAATTCTGTGAAGCCTGGAGTGAAACATAGAAGAGCCTAGAAGTATGACTTAATGGTAGGTCCTGAAGGAATATATTTTATTTTCTATTGCTCAAGAGATCAACAACAAATAATAGGATTTATTTGGTCTCAGCCTAGACTATTCTTGAAATTACAGAAAGATTCATGTGAGCCTTGGATGACAGATTTATCATAAAACTGTATTATCTGTGGAAAAATGGAAAACCATAATGTTTCACTGTGGTTTGAGTATTCCAGTCAATGAGCAGGTACAGAATGACAGAGTGGTTTGGGCTGGAAGGGATAGTCTAGTCTCCTGGTCTTGGGCAGGGACACCTTCCACTAGGTTGCTCAAAGCTCCTTTCAACGTGGCCTTAAACACTGCCTGAGTCATGCATCCGCAGCTTCTCTGGGCAGCCTGTTCCAGTGTCTCACCACCACCATCACTGTAAAGAATTTCCTCCTTATATCCACTCTGAATCTCTTTTTTGAACTCTCTTTTAATTTAAAACCATTGACCCTTCTCCTGTAACTACAGTTGCTAGTAAAAAGTCCCTCTCCATCTTTATTATAAGCTCTCTATATGAATGGAAAGACTCCAGTTATATTAAGTTGATCCTGACTTACAGAGCTCTCTCATTTGTGGGCTAATCTTTTACGTTGTCATTTTCTGATATGCTCTTAATTTTGTTGCTGTGGAGGATAAGACATGTTAAAATTACAAATATATTTTTATGGACTTGTGTGAAAATGGATTTTCTCTGCCTGATGTTTTCAGTGGGCCTTTCCAGGTGAATGTGTTCGTTCTCCATAATATCATGAGACTGATTAATTGGTAGCCATCTTTTCACTATGTCCCGAACTTTGTGCACCGAAAACTCATGGGAGTAGTGCATTTTCTTACTTTCTGATTGTTTTATTCACAATTAATTCAATACTTATTCTGTGTACTTCTGTTAGTAGTTCTTTCTTCCCAGTGTTATTGATTGTATGTTCTCTTGCTGGTCAAATGACATTGAAGGAAGTGGTGTTTTTCTGCTTAGCAAAGAAATTAATGTAAGCATATGCTTTCCAGATAGAAAAATTTACTGTTACCAAAATGCCTTGACCTTTCAGGCTACCTGTAATAGAATCTCAAGTCTGAAAGAGTTACTGATAACTGAAGAAAAAGTTATTTGTAGTATCTTCTGGTTAATCTTTGATAACCCGTAAGGATGTTAAACAGTGAGCTACCACAGAACCTAGTGTCACTCAGAAGTACTGAGTTTCTATGTTGAATGGGAAGGAACTATTTACACTTGCTGGTAAATAGTGTCTGCTGCTTGGAAAGCTTCTTACTGTTATATTTTGTTGTTACCATTAGGGTTTTGTTGTCAGCGGTGCTGATCTAGGTACTTACAGTCTTTGGATTACTCTGGGTACTGAATGTCTCATTTTGTAGTAAATTGTTGAATTGCAAAATTATGTTCTTTGGTTTTGGTGTTTCACATCTTAAGATGGATTCTTCATCTGTGTAAATGACAATATTTCAATGAAATAATAAATTTCATATCTTTAATGTGGATAAATTTGGAGTGTCATGTAATGTGTATGGTTTTTTTTCCTATTGCAGGTTATATTCCTGGAAAACATCATTTTTTGTATGTAAAGAATATCTTGCTGAGTTGCTGCAACTGAGTTTAGAATGTTACTTGACTTGTGATTCTGATGGAGGAATAACAAGAGCTCAGGCTGCTGCACTGGAAGACTTTACAGGAAATACAAAATGTCATCGAATAGGAGTCAGAACCCGCATGGACTTAAACAGATTGGTCTCGACCAGATATGGGATGACCTAAGAGCTGGAATTCAACAGGTTTACACCAGACAAAGTATGGCAAAATCCAGATACATGGAACTCTACACGTATCCTAGTGCCTATGGTAGTTAATGCTTTCACTGCTGGTAGATTAAAGATAGCTTTTTAATTTTTTAGACACAAAATTGTTCCAAAACTGTTTCACTTAATGGTTTTCAAGAATGCATGGTTTTGCTTTGAAGATGGCCTTTTCTATTTCATATTACTGTCAAATAGCAGGAACATTCTGTTGCCTGGAAAATGGGCTTCCATAATTATTAAGGCTATTTCTGTATTTCAGGTTTGATTACTATTATCTTTAATAGAGTACACATTTAAAGAGATTTTATTAGCAGGTCAAATTTTGAGTCCACAATGCACACAAAGAAAACATAAATTCTTCTTTTTTTCTGTTAGTCTTTGGCATTATACTTCAGGTCTTACTGATAATCTTGTCCAGTTACCTGGAAATTTTTCAGTTGTCATTCTCTAGAATAATATTTCACTTTTGACTCGATTGTGTAATTTTCCAGCTGGAGTGAGAATGTCTCCAGTGGATTTTGCTTTAATTCCTAGCTTGCACGGGAGAGCTGTTTTCCAGCATCTCCCCATTCTGAGTGTTTTTATAAGATGATAGAAGGGGATTAACCTCCTTGTACAAATGTGCTGAATTACTGTTTGGAGGATTGTAGGAAACTTGTTTCTGTTGGATAGTGTATAAGGATTTTTTAAAACTAATTTGAAGGAGAAATGTCTCTTGTTGTATTATAGCTTCGGTGTTTGACTTTAAGACTTTGAGAAAGGAAATTCTTTTTTTCACCTATAAGGTGGCATGTAAATGGATTTGATGACCTTTGTTTTGCACCTTTTAGTCTGCCTTTACTCTTGTAACGTATTGCTCAGCACTGTTTAAGAAGGTGGTGGTTCTACACACTAAGCTGTACATACGATTAAAATGATGACTGAATATATTTCCTATCATTAAGCAGTTTTGCTGTTTTTCTGTATCAGTATTTAGAGTTGGGTTTTTTTTGATGAAGTTATTATTCTGAATTAGTGTCTATAGCTGTTGCTGGCACCTATTTGGAATAACAGCATATAAAATCTTAGTCTGTATTAATTTTTTGAAAGGACATAACTTTTATAAAAGAAAGAGGAGCTTGAAGGCTATAAACCAGTCAATTCTGTAGTTCCCTGGACTTTCTAAGGAGGTAGAAAAGTTTTTCTGTACATGTAACCTTAGTATTAACATGTAATCTTTTCTATCTGTTCCTGCAGAATCCATGTGCCAGGGCGTGGTACAAGAAGCCCTGAGCAGCCCGCTGAGTGTTTCTAGGATACGTCTTTAATAGTGATGGAAAGATGAAATAGCATTTGTTTAGGGTCAGAACTTTTCCTAAGATTTAAAATTAGTGATTTCTTGCAGCACTAGGTTCAACGTTGGTTTTGACTCAGTGAAACAAGTTGAAGTCTGAAAAAAGTTGGATGTCTGATAGAAATTTGACATGTTAGAACCTCAGAGTTTTTTCTTCTTAGTGCCTTTAATATATTCTTGTTTGTGAGGTCTGTTAAGCAGGGCAGCTGAAGACTGAGTACTGATTATAATGGTAATGATAAAACTGGCTTTTTCCCTCTCCTGATGTTCTCAAAGATGCTCAGAATGAAGCTGTAAAAGGGATATGCTGTCTCTTAGTTACTCATTTCCTCCTTGCTTCTGCTTCAAGGAGTTGTTGGTTCAGAAATAAGGATTGTTTTTGTTAATTTTGTAAGTGAAATAATTTAGGAGGTGATTTTGGTGGTAAACTTAGATTAATACAACAGTTCAATAACTCAGTTTTTGATACTGTTTAGGCTGAGTATTTAATCTACTATGAAGATAGCAATGTATTTTGTATCTTATGCCAAGTACATGTGTTCAAAAGTTGTGCTTAAAAGATTACACCCCTTTCAAAGCAGTAACTGTGACATATTTGCTCAGTCTTTGTGTACCGCAAGTCTTGTAGTCTGGTGGACTTTTATTTCAGGAAGCTTTGCTTATCAACCAGCTTAGTTTGGAAGGCAGAACAGCTGAAGAAGAGTTTCAGCTGCAGATGTAATTGGTCTGAAGATCAGCCCTGCTTACAAGAATGTCTTGACAATTGACAGTTTAGTCTTTCCTCATCCTCTTTTGTCCTCTTTCTCTCTTTTTCCACCCACCCCATTTTTTTTTCTTGTCAGGATATTGCTTCTAAATTGGATTTCATTTCACCCCTCTAATTTATGAGGAGAACTGTGCGTACAAGCAAACCTACCTTCAGTCCTAGATATGCTATCAGTTTTTCACTCAAAATTGATTTGAGATGTAGAAGATTTTGTTGTGCCTTGGTCAAGTCCCTCTGGAAAAGAATTTGAATAGTTACACAATTCAAGCAATTCAGCAGTTCAGACCTCTGTCACACCTGCACTTGTTTTCTTTGTTTAGAGGGTCTCTTTTTGTGAGACACTAAATTCAGTCTCTTGAGTACAGGCTGGAGCCTGTGCTTAAGATGGGATGTTTTTCCCTTCATTTCAGTGGGAGCAGAAACAAGTTGATTATTCCGGGAGTTTTCTAGATCTGAGAATACTGAAGAAGTGAATGAAAAATTTTGTTTTTCAATGGTGGTTACAAAGTTTTTCATCCATGCTCTAGATTTATTTGTGCTTTTAATTGCAAGGTATCTTTTATTGTGAGACCAGATGATGGCAAATTTCGTTCTTGTGTGGTTTGTTGTTTTGGTGTTAAATTTTCTTCCCCCCACATGTGAGATTCTTGAAAATGAAATCTAGATGTTTTTCTGTTGCTTACTCAGATATGTAGTTTCTTGTACTGAAGAGCCTAGTTGTTCCTGCAACAGTAATTAACATCATCTGACCACTAGTGTTACAAGCTAGCTCAGAATTACATGCCAAGCATTGACTTTATGCCAAAAAGAGAAATAGTCAATAAAATTAACTAGATTTGTAGGAACAATAGACATAACAGCACTACTAATACTGTGAGGGAAGGACCTGTTTACCCTGTTTTCCATTTAGTGATTATTAATTTGGAGGCTGTGATCCACAGGACTTCCTTGTAAAAGGCAGTGTTAGTGGTATATGTATACAGAACATCTCCTGGTGGCATTTAGCCTGTTTGGAGGAAACTACAATTAGTCTGTCCAAGAGAGAACTGTACTTTTGTGTAGCAAGTTTTCAGTTTCTGTTTTGAATAGATGGTTGAAAACCTATTACTTGGTTTACTAGAACTTTTCTTACTCGTTTATATTGCTGTAGGCCACTTGTCTTTATAGCCACCTCTTTATAATTCCATTTTGCAGTGATAAAATATTCATACATCTTGTGCTATTTTCTTGTCTTTTGGCAGAAAGTGATGTCCATTTTTCAAACTAATTGTATGGTAAGCCTGCAATTTCTTTTCTTCAGACCTCATGGTATGAGAGGATGAATTGGGGTTTGCTCAACATTTGTATTGAAACTCAATGGAGACAATGAAAGGGTTTTGTTACTATTGTTGTTTTATGTATCTTAAGAAGATTCTCAGGCAAAGTATAAAATTTCAGAAGACTTTGTTACATTGTATCAAAGTAGTGTAATTTTCACAGTGGCTTAGACAAAGACCTGAGTAACTTTCCTAAAATACTTACCTGTTTTGTGGAAGCACACATCAACAATTTTCAGGTGACATTGGTGAATGGAAAGATTAGTGATGTGCTTCTCTGTTGCATGTGTGCACTGTTATTTGAAATGCCAAAATTTTGACATAAACTCATGCTTTTGCTGCCCTGATTTACAAAACATAGCCTAAAAAGCATTTTTAGGGATTCTTTTAAACGATGTAATATTTATGCCCATACAGAACAAATTTCTGTCCAAGTTTAATATTTAAAGAAAAATTGAGAAAAATAAGACAAGTTCAAAGATTCCAGTTGCTATTAATTTATAGCAAATAAGATTTATAGCTGCATGAAGATATCTTAAAATGTTTTTATTGATAAGAAGAGTTTATAATACTGTGGAAGGTATGATGTGATTGTTTAACTAAGATATAAATTGCAGTGTCCAGATTGCAGTGTTCAGCTTGGCTTTCAAAGTCTTTCAGATGTTATATACATAAAAATTACACTGTTGATTTCAACAAGTTCCTAGAATACATCTGAGTAGTTGATTGGCAGCACGATCATGTAGGTCTTATGTGGAAATTTGAAGAAAATGACTGAATTTATTATGACTTAAAATTTGCTCAAGTCTTACACCAGTAAATTGGATCTTAAAAATGTGTTTCTTATATTATTCCGTTATTAGCCATCATTAGTAAATATTTTCAAAATAATTGCTTGAAATTTGTCACGGATAGGTAAAGGCTAGGCTGTTCTGTTGCATTTCATTATTTTATGAAAAGTCCTTGCTTATTGTAATTCAGTTTTGTGCATTTATTTTAACAAAGTGGTGTCTACTGAATATCCATTGGATCAAATGTAAGTAACTGTATATCAGAAAAGGTTACTTTAATCATTTTAAAAAATGGAATTTTTTTTCTCACATATTAGCAAGTGATATAAGAAAATTCTGTGTTGAACATTAAATAACTAAATGTAGTATGTTTGCACTTTAAAAATACCAGATGACTCAGGATAATCTGTCTGTTCATAAAATAGAAAGTGTAAATACATTTAATTTTTCTTTTTCCTGTGTGTAGATTCAGCACCTGTAGTGTATGTTGACCGAGCAAAACTGTGAAGCCCTTTTCCTGGCATCCATTTGCCAAGGTCTTTTGTAGTTGCTTCTATTGCAGTCTTTTTCCTTGTTGAATTCCTGCATTTTAGTAGGAGTTTAGATCAGCAGATACATATTAAAACTGTGAAAATATTTTATTTTCTAATCGCATGACTCTGTTGTTACCAGGCAGCACGGCATGTTCTCGTTCTTGTTTTTTTTTTCTGAACAGATTATTATGCTGTTTCTGTACAGGAAAGATACTGAGGTGTTAGGGCATGCACTTTTTATTTACATCTCAGATGCTGTTCCACTTTCTCTTAAGATTCTGTCACTATAAGTTATCCTTTTACTTCAGTGTCAATTTTTTTAAGGTCACTTTGGATACATCAAGGCAGCCTGTCTGCTAGTATTAGTCCTGCATATATTTAATATCCTATTTCATAGGACTTCTCATGTTCCAGTTAATGCACATATGAAACATGAAGGTAGAAGTAAATGTATTTGTTGACATGTTTAAAGAGTACATAATATACTTTTTCTTGTGTGGAAAGGTACATATAATTGTATGCATTTGTGTGTATTTGTATTGTGAATCTTCAGTTCGAAAGAAGGGCAGAATATGTTTATATTTGTGCAATCATTTCCTTTCTTTATGCACTCTGCCACAATGATTGCTTGCTGTTCTACTTGCTTTTTATAGTAACCAGTAATATTCTGTTCAGAACCAACCTCTGTCAATGCAAAGAAAGAAATTTAAAATCAACCTCAGTTATGGAGGTTCTTAGACTTCCTGGCATAAAGACTGTACACTTTGTTTATGCATTTGGCTTTCAAATTTTGTGTTTTCCTTGTAATTCTGTGCTTCTCTGTGATTCTCTTGAGTTTATGCCATGGAAAGAGAAACAAGAAGTTATCTATTAGTCTTCAGATGGCTTTTGCTGAAAGTGTCTCTGATCTCAGACTTGTAGAAACATGTTTGAGCTGAGTTATGCCTGGATTTTCATAGCAGCTGCACGGTTCATGCTGTAATAGCTCAGTCCTCAATTTCTTGCCACAGTCCTTCCCTGACTAAAATGATTTGTCTAAAATGGAGTGATTTAGCAGAGCAGTTGTATCAAAACTAAAGACTTAAATGTATCAATTAAAACTTAATCATTTTTTAGCACAAGTGGTGAATGTGTGGGGTTGGGTACAGGAATTGCTTTGTGAGGGTAACCCACACTTCCTGGGTGATTGACTGAACATTCATAAAATCTCATGCTGATACCTTCCTGAGAAGAATGAAGGTTTCTGAGGTGTTTGTTTTACTGCTGCTCCTCACAAAGCTAAAGTGTGTGTTCAAAGCACTTATTCTGAAAAGCAATTGGTTTTTTACGAACTTATGATTTCAAAAACCCATGCAAAATTCCTTCATCCGTTTGACTCGCAAAACATTAAAGTCATGTAGGCATGTCCACTTCTCTTGGCAGCTTTCTTATGTCTGGGGTAGACCTGCCTAGTCTTCTGGATTTCAACAGGACTTCAATGACTTTAATTTTGAAGAAAATATGTAAAGCTGTTCTTTAGTAAATATAATAATCTGTGTTTGTTTGTATTAGAAGTGGTTCTACAATAATACAAAGCTTCTATAATCTTTCCTAGCAATGTTCCTATCAGTGTTTTCAGTAACTCTCTATATAATGTTCTGGCATGCCTTTTGTGTAATCTAGGAAAATACAGATTTTGGACAGAAGTGAGAGTAATCTCAGTCTAGTTCTGTAGGACAGCTACTGAGCATGAAGCTAATTACTGCTTAAGGTCTGTGAAATAGCAAATTTATGCCTAAAACTTATCTTTATAATAAAGACACTAAAAGTAATGAGAAAGCAGTTGTGATTGGACGGTTGTTCAGCTTGTGTTGTTGTGGGCATCTCTGCACTATAAATTTCTACTGTGTTGTGTTAATTCTGTTTCCTTTCAGTTCTTTTAATTTTACATATCTGTTCCTCATGCAGACTTCTTCCAGTTATGTTTATTTTTCAAAGCAAAGTGGGAGAACTCTGGGGACCTGGCTGTGCTGGTGAAAGCTGAATTAGTTTCAGAAAACAGCAGAAGTGTTTTCTTTTAAAAACTTTAAGACCTATGCACAACTGAGTGATTTACACTCATCAGTGTAGAGTCTGAGTGCTTTCTTATGTGTTGAATTACAAAACTGATAATTTTTCTTATATAACTTTGGTTTCCAGTTGCTTCCAGAGTAAAAAATCTGTATGGAGTACTTAGGTACTTTTTGAGGGCAGAGGATAGATTAGAGTTGACCATGGCATGCTCAAGCTTGTGTTTTGTTGGCATACTTGCTCAAAAAATGTATGCGGTGCTGCTGAAAGAGCTTGTTTCACTTCCCCTGTCTGGACACAGCAGTTCAGATCTGATCACCAAAGGGTCTGGAGTTGGTTGTAGTGTTGGTTACTTCTCCAGTCTACATGACTGACTGCCTGCATGAACTCCTATGCTACTGGAAACCAGGTGTCAAGTAAGCTCTCCAGCTGGATTGTGTGTTAGGACCACTTCCTTCAGTGGAAGTGATTTTATACAAGGCCTTAAATCCATTCGGGTGTGGCAGCACGAGATGATTTTTTCTCTGTTCTTTTTTCTCTGTTGCACATCTTTAGAAACTGAGCCAAGACTGTCAAAAACAGTGTAAATTGTATTGATGACAGAGGTGGTGAAATTAATTTGTCTTGGGCTACTTTTTGTTTTAAAGACTTTTAAAGGAGAATAAAATTCTGAAAAGGATTTTTCAGCTTGAACACTTGAATACTGAATTATTTTACAAACTTCCCTGCAGTTTTCTACCTCAGATTTATTTTAGACAAGTAGATTCAATTTCTCCTTCACTGTAGGGAAGGTGTGGAGATTGATCTGTTCCTCCTGTAGGTGGTTTGTCTGCTGGGCCAAATCTGAAGTTCAGCAGCCCAAAGCTTAGGGATCAGCACAGCTTCACTGTGGTTCAAATTTTTCTATTGATGAATTAACTTCTCTACTTGTTGTGATATGCAGATTGCTATACAGGATTGTGCAAACGCCCCCAAAAATGTTTCCTGGTAGCTGTTTGCATATGTATATAGCTTCCAGCATACAAAGCATTGAGGGATTTATTTTGCCTTCTGCAACTAAGAATTCTTTTCACAGCATTCCCCTTGTGATTTTCAGATGGACTGTCATATACTTTGTTGTAGCAGTAAAAATATGATTTTGTTTTGAATATGTCAGTCTTTCTGTCAGTGGCTGGCTCTAGCAGACGGGGGGACAGACTGTAAACAGTGTGAGAGAGCATGCTTTATGTAGAATGTGTCAAAGAGTTACACTTTGGGCAAACTAACTTCAGTTTGACTTGTGTGGAACAATGAAACTAGAGCACTTCAGAAGTGCTGTCTTGGATTCTTTGGCTAGCAAATCTCAAGCCAGAATAAAAGGCAAAGATGAGCATTACTGGAATTACTTTTGTTGCAGCTCTGAGGTAGTTACTGTCAGTTACTGACAAAAGGTCTCAGTCTCTGTGTTTACTTTACAAGGAATCCTGGGTTTAAGAGTAAAATGTATAGGTTACAGAAAAGCTTTTGTCTTCTGATCTTGGCCTTTTATTTTTCTGAAGGCTGTTGTGATTGTTTGTACAGATGAATAGAATGTCTTTGTCAGGCTGTACTCTCAAAGCTGCAAGAATTACCCTTTCTCTGGACAGTCTTCATATTTTCAGGCTTGCTCAAAGCCACTTGGGATAAGAGAGTTAGGGGAAGAAGTAGGCAAGACTGTCAAGAGGATATTTATGAATCAACCCTAAAATCCTAGTATCATGATGGAGAGATTTTCTATAAACAGTTTAGAGAAATTTATATATTAGCCATTTCAAAATTATCCTGTGGTGTAAACCTGCTTTTCTTGTTTGTGGCAAGAATGTGAGTTGCATATCTAGAGGAAAATGGTTGTGCTGTGTGGTGTTCTTCACTTGAACAGGGAATTCTGAAATCAAAGTGTACACAGTAAAAGTAGCAACAGTGCCAGGGAATTTGAACAGACAAATGACTCGGAGGTGGAAGAAATCATTAATGTCCAGGAAATCATTGGCTTGTAGAGATAAGAGGCTGATTAAAAGTTCAATTGCTTCAATTCAATACGAATGAAGGCTTTATGTTATTGGTTGACATAGTGGGAAATGTAGTTATTTGGCATCTGGATCAGATAACAGATAAGAAGTAAGTGCACACTGTATTTTCAAAAAGGGTTAATCTTAGGTAAAGAGCCTTACTTCTTTGCACAGAATGCAATAATTTTCTGAACAGGCATGTAAATATAGACTGTGAGTAGGCTTTCCTTGCAGTGTGATGTAAAGACCGTGAGCCTTTCTCCTGGTGGCATGCAGGATACCCTTAAACAGGGTATGTTTTGTCTATGAAGATTTTAATAAAATTAATTACAAGGAAGTTAACTGGATATTTGGAGACAATTTTCTTCTTGAGCTTTGCTACTTAGAAGCAAATCTGTTTATAATGACTGTAATGCATCATATATTTGTGGTTTATAATTCTCTTGGTATTTTTTTGTGCTGATGTCTTCCCATTTCATTGTGCTAGACTTTGTGAAGGGAAAGATAAAAGTCAAGTCTCTGCAATGTATTAATTTCCTAATTTATGGTGTGCTATGGAGGAAACCAGTCTAGTGGATAATGCTGAGTCCACTTGTGTTGAGTGATAAAGTATACTGGAATGGTCTGCCCAAGGAAGTGGTGGAGTCATCATCCCTGGATGTCTTTAAAAAAAGACTGAATATGGCACTCGGTGCCATGATTTAGTTGAGGTGTTAGGGCATGGGTTGGACTCGGTGATCTTGAAGGTCTCTTCCAACCTTGTGATTCTGTGAAAACACAAAGCCAAATTAAACCTTCTAGACTGGTTACTACGGTGTTTTCCAACAAGGAATGTGACTTAAAAGCTTGTCCTTGGACTGTCAGTAGAAGTGCTCAGTAGCTTCATTCTAGTTGGCTGATTGTTTTTTGTGTGAGTCATTTGGGTGATTTTTATTGTCAGATCTGAGTCCTTACCAAGTTCAATTTGGATGGTACCTAGCTAGTTTGTTTTTCTTACTTGTGAAATGCAGCTTCTTTAAGGATGCCTTCTTATTTGAAGTGTTTGGGTCAATGTGACTTCTCCTTACTACCTTGGAAAAACTCTGAATATTTGAGTTTTTTAGATCAGACAGCAGAATGTGTTCTTGAAATGTTACATTAGCAGTTACAGCAAGTCTTCCAGGCTGTAGTAGTATAAGAGGAAAAAATATTGCTGCCACTTGCTAGGAATATCTGCTGCCTCTCTGATACCTGGCTTAAAGATGTAAAGAGCAAACTTCCTACCTTGGGACAGTTCTCAGATTTTTCAGATACGCAGCAGTGAAGTTGCAACAAGGACTCTGAAGGTAATCAAGAGACACTTCAGGGACTTGGTATGACTGGTTAAGAGATCAGAAGATGAAGTAGTTTTCACCTTTCTCTTTCCAGTTGCAAGGAATGATGGAGGAAACAGGAAGAGCTGTCAGATCAGTACTTGGCTCTGAGCCTGGTGTCAGTGGCAGAATTATTTTATTTTTTTAAATCAGGGCTAGGTTTATATGATATGAGACGTGCTGGTGACAGACATGGTACACCTGTCTCAGAAAGGGAAAAGTATCTTTGCAGATACCAGTTACCAGGTCTTCTAGAGAAAGCTTAAACTAGATTTGAAAAGAAAAAGAGGTAAATAACCAGGGGGCAGCATGCCAATATTTGAGGGATGCTGTGCTAGTGAGGTCATTCAGTCCGATATCTCAGTGGAGGTAGGCGATGGAGATCCACGACAGAAAAAAAAAAGGGGGGCCACTGTGTTAGAAACTACAGAATTGTCTTGTCACATAGGAATTAGGGCTTCTAGCCAAAAAAAAAAAAAAATGTGGTGGGATCAACAGCCCTGCTAAGTGCATCTGTATGAATGCATGCAGTACAGGTAGCAAGCAGATAGCCAGTCAAAAGCCTTCTTCCCAAGGGCTCAGTGCTAGAGCCAGTTCTGTTTAATCTCCAGCAATGACTGAGACAAGTGAATCAAGTGCACCCTTAGTGCAGAGGAAACTGAATTGGGTGAGAGTGCTGATCTGGTGGAGTGTGGGTAGGCTCTTCAGAGGGGTCCAAAGAGGCAGGGCCAGTAAGCTGACACCTGTGGTGTGAGGTTCAGTAAGGCAAAGTGCTGGGTCCTGCACTTCGACCACAACAACCCCAGGCAGTGCTGCAGGTTTGGGGGAAGAGTGGCTGGAAAGCTGTCCTTTGGAAAAGGACCTGGGGATGCTGTTTGACAGCTGTCTGACCGTGAGCCAGTGCCCTGACCAGTGCCCAGGTGGCCAAGAAGGCAAATGGCATCCTGGCCTGTATCAGCAATAGTGTGGCCAGCAGGACACTGGCAGTGATGGTCACACTATACTCAGCACCTTGAATCCTATATCCAGTTCTGGACTTCTCACAACAGGAAAGACATTGAGGTGCTGGACCGTGTCCAGGTAACAGCAGTGGAGCTTGTGAAGGGTCTGGAGCACAAGGGTGATGAGGAGAGGCTATGAAGGAGCTGTGGGTGTTTAGCCTGGAGAAAAGAAGGCTCAGGGGGCACCTTATTGCTCTCTACAACAACCTGAAAGGAGACTGTAGCCAAGTGAGGGTCATCCCCTTCTCCCAAGTAATAAGCAACAGGGCAAGAGGAAATGGCCCTAAATTGTAGCAGGGGAGATGTAGGTTGGATATTGGTAACACCTGGAATTATATGCCCAGGTAGGTGGCAAAATCAATGTCTCTGAAGGTATTTAAAAGACCCTTGATTAGAGAGATGGTTTAGTGGTGGACTTGGTGGTGCTATATTAATGGTTGGACTCATCTTAAAAGTCTTTTCTTATCGAAACAATCCTGTGACTCTGTGATTTTACACTGGAATTTTGGGATTAACTTGTAGCCTAAAATTGAGTTTTAATGAATCTCATCTTACAGTGTGCATTTAAATGTTTGTGTATCTCACCACTACTGCTTTCCAGGTTCCTCTAGTGTGCCAATCTTAAGTGGCCAAATTGTTTATGGAGGATGGTGTTTGAAAGAACACAAAACTATTCTCATGTGTTTTCAGCTACTGAATGTTGCTTGAGGCTAGTATTGAAATTTCTTTCAGTTCAAATGAAAGCTAATATATTTGTAGAAGACTAATATAATAGATCAAATAAATTCCATTTATATAATCTTATCAGCATATTCCACTGCTTTGTTTTCTTGGTGGTCTTGTAAAGTAAGCATTAAATAAATTTAATGTTCAGGTCAGTATTTGCAGTGCCCTCAGCAGTCTGAACCAATTTTGCTGCAGATAATTCTGCTGAAAATTACTTAATTTTCTTAGCTGTGGTTTCTTGCAATGCATTATGTTTAAGTCATTCACAGTTGTATAGGTTATAGCTTATTGAAATTAACATTGTTTTCATTGTCTTTTTAATGTCTTATGGTGGCAAATGTATTCCTTAACTTCCCTGTCAGTCATGTTTATAACTACTGTACCAGTGTACACCAGTCCAATCAAGCACGGGAGCTGGAGTACCTCCTTCCAAATCCAAAAAGGGCCAGACACCTGGAGGTGCTCAGTTTGTTGGCTTGGAACTGTACAAACGGCTAAAAGAATTTCTGAAGAACTACTTGACAAATCTCCTTAAGGTAAGATGGGGTATGAGATCGATCTGCACTTGAAGTAGCACAGACTGGGATGAGAAGAAAAGCTGTATCAACAAGCCTAGAGGTGTATGCAGCCACTGGAAGTAAACTGAATGATCTGAAAAAATACTTTTGTCTCTGTAGCCATTAGAATGTTTTGTTGGCTTTACCTCAGACATAGATCAGTCCCTAAGCTTGTACCTGTGTGCTGCTTTTCCTCTTCAAGCCAAAACAACATTCTTGTGTTTTATAGAAGTAATATTACATGACATCTTAAACTGTCCTGTACTTGAGCAAGACTAGCTAGACTTTCCAAGCAATCAACCAGCATATTAGGAATGCTGAAAAAATTAATGCCTATCATGTTGAAAATGCCTGATAGTAGCCTTTATTTTAATTTAGTAAATAAACTACTAGTAGAACTGGATGTTATCTTGCATCCAGAGGTACAGGAATGTCTTCTGGACATCTGTGCTGTGCATTTTTCCCAGCCTTTTAATTTCAAAATCTCATACTGGCTTTGTGTTTTGTTAATGTAGAACTAAATGTATTAGCAGTATGTTTTCTGTAAATAAATTGCATGGTGTAGATTTATTACACAGTCATTTTGTATACCCTGATATGTCTTGGTTGTATCTTAAAATTGCACAACAGTACTGGCAAACTTGTAATTTCAGGATGGTGAAGATTTGATGGATGAGAGTGTGCTGAAATTCTACACTCAACAATGGGAAGATTATAGGTTTTCAAGCAAAGTATTGAATGGGATATGTGCCTACCTCAATCGACATTGGGTTCGTCGTGAGTGCGATGAAGGTCGTAAAGGAATATATGAAATTTATTCAGTAAGTAGCTTTTTGAAGTAAGTGATTTGTCCATTCCATCTGCCATGTTTGCATTATTGTCCTATAGAACTCTCCTTGAATCTTGTAGGTTCATAGAGGTTTTGAAGAAGTAGGCAAAGTGGCATTCTCGCTCCTTTCCCTACTCCTACCCCAGTATATTTGTAAAAATTCCAAGGGTCTAAGTCTGTGAGATGTTTAATCTGCCTTGTATATATTGAGACTTCCAGTAGTAGACTATTGAGGATGTCTGTTTCTGAATATTTGCTACCTAATGTTACCTTTGTGCCTCAGCGTGGCCTTGTCAACCCACTTAGAAATTCAGCCAAGCATTTCAAACACCAAGTGAAGCAGTAAACAGGTTTTTTTTGTTCTGATGACTTCAGTACATTTCTACAATTTTTTTTAGCATCCAAGCTGCTAAGATTCAGGCAACATTCAGTTTGTAGTCTAAGTTATTTTGATACAGTTCTGAAAGATTGATACGGGATCTTGATAATTTTTTTTAATGTGAAGTAATATAAGTAAGAACTTAACAGAACTTCATTATTTCAGATAACTAAAAGGGCTTTTTTTTTAAATAAAGGATAATTACTGTCCTTACTGTTGGAGCATTAGGGAAGTGCTATTTTCCTGCTTTACTAAAATAATTTTGCATATGGTAGAAAAACAGTTGGTATTCTTAGTTCCCTTGCTCTTAACTTTAGTAGCCTAATGGTAAGGGACTATGTCAGCTTGGAAGTTGCCAACAAAAAATGCTATTATTTTCAAAGTAACTCAAGATGGGTTTTGTTAGTTTCCAGAGTTGGCAGTGGATCTCCTGGTAGAAAAAGGAACAACTTGGTAAAGTTAATGGTGAAGCTGGTTGTAATATGTGAAATGTGAAACAGTCTCATTGCTTGAGAAATGTGTGTGCCAGAATATAATTTTAGAAGTTCTGACTAGTTAGCATACTACATGAGCTTTCCTTAAAGGGAATTACCCCACATGTATATGTAAATATTTTTTTTATTCCATCTTTCTTCTCCCTTCTTTTACTTCTAGCTTGCCTTGGTGACCTGGAGAGACTGCTTATTCAGACCATTAAATAAGCAGGTATATGCATTAATATATTTACAGCTATAGTGTTATTTTATAGGGTTAATTTCATATTTTTAGTAACTGCTTGATGGAGCTGGAGGGGAGGGGGGTGCACAGACCTGGAAAATAAAATGGAGCCTTCTGTTTCTCCTTTGTGATACTAAAAAAGAAGGTAAATATTTGAAGGAATAGGCCTTTGTGTATGTGATTGAACTGTGATAACAAGACTGTTCCGTTATTTCTCTGTTGAGTGGACCCACGGATATTTTTATAAAAAGCTAAGGGGACTTGAAGTAGCAATTTCAGTGCAATTTACTAAGCTAGGCAGGAGTACAGACTGACCACAGTCGTGGCTTAAGGTTTGGGAGTCAAGATCAGATGAGAAGAGATAGTGACAGGCTGGGATTTTGGCCTCTCCTAATGTTATTGTGAGTTGTTACATTTACACTGATGCCTGGGAGACTCAGGTCAGTAAAATGTTTAAAATTAGTGAATTGACACAATATAAAGCAAGGTATTCCATCACAATTTTTAGGTACATGTATATGTTAATTTCACTTCTTACCAGTTCTTCATGATGAAGTAGTTGCAGCAGATCATTTGTCCAAAGAACAGGTGGTTAGTTCAACTCTTGCTGCAGTGTTTTGTGTTTCAAGTATAAAACAAAGATAAGTTTGTCTTAGTTTTTTTGAAATGAAAGGAAAAAAAAAAAAACAACTAAGCATTTTAATATCTGTATACACCTTGCCACTCATCACACTGAAAATATGTTGAATAACTTAAAGGTGTATCATTCTTTGTAAGAACTTTATATGTTCAGATCTCCTTAAACGTTGTTCTCAAGGTGCCTGACTTTTCTTGAATATGGAAATATATTCCTAATTAAGTATGGTGCTTGATCTACCAGCTGCTTTCTCTGTGCTTGACTTAACTTTTAATCCCTGTTTTCTAAGGTAACAAATGCAGTGTTGAAATTGATTGAAAAGGAAAGAAATGGTGAAACTATCAATACAAGGCTGATCAGTGGAGTTGTACAATCCTATGGTAAATGTGATTTATTTAAGATACTGTTACTTTCTTTAAAATAAATAAATTTATGTACCCTATCAGTGCCCAAAAGTAACATCCCACCTCCTAAGATGTCCAGTAATGATTTTTATCTGTTGTTTGACTTCACATTTGTACTGATAGTTTATACAATAGCAGTTGATTATACCATATTTGTAAAACTTGAGAGTGCAACTGATAGACAAGAGTGTTCATTATTTACAAATCAATTTTTAAGGAGCTAAATTTGGAAGTGGGGAAGGATGATAGTTTGCATAGCAGAGTGTGGTTGCTTTTTCCCTTTTGCATAATATTGAGAGCATTGCCATCCAAATTACAGGCTAGTTTCATTAATAAAAGCAAAAGCGTATAATGTGGAACTCTTAAGAGGGAAAAATGAAAGGAGAATTTGAGCTAGCATTTGAGATAGTGAGGTCTATTATCCTGCATTTAAGAAATGTATCTAAACGTGTAATTGACATTAGTAATGTCTTGTACGGATATTTTTAAATGCAAAATCAATGTATTTTTTTTTAAGTGGTGCTGATACAGTCCCAATTGATTGCTTTCATCTAAGTTAGGAGGAGTGTCCTTGTTTATTTGCAGGAGAACACTTCATAAAAAACAATTTTGTCATTTCTTGGTCTTTTTTTGGTTGTGTTTTTTTCCTTTAGTGGAGCTGGGGCTGAATGAAGATGATGCATTTGCAAAAGGACCGACACTAACTGTCTATAAAGAGTCCTTTGAATCTCAGTTTCTTGCTGACACAGAGAGATTTTATACACGAGAAAGTACTGAATTCTTGCAACAGAACCCAGTCACAGAGTACATGAAGAAGGTAAATTACTTAATCTGCTTTGTGATTTTTGTTTTTCTGGATACAGATTTTTTTTTTTAGAGGTAAAGGAATATAAATTCTAGGCTTGTATTATTAGTTTCTTAAAATGATGGTTATTTTACAGAAGCAGATAGCTGGTTTTCCCTTTAGTGGTTTGCTTCTGTGTTTATCTGGTCTGAAGTTTTTTCTCTTTACTGCAGTGAAAGTATAGAACTTTCTGAACAGTCAAAACAGAAGATTAGGTTAAAATTAATTCAGATTTTTTTTTTAGACTTAAGACACCAAAACAATAACTCTGCTTGAATACCACAAGTTTACCATTCCTGTAAAAGGAACAGTATGTTGATACATTTATTGAAATACCTTCCTGAGCAAGCTGTCTAAGGAAATACATCATTAATTAGCCTTAATACTCTCAGAATATTTTGGTGTCATGAACCCCTGCACAGTACTTCTCATCAACAGAGGCCAGATTTAAATTCTTAACTAGTCTCTGGTTTTGGGGAGCCCAGACAGGGCAACTAAGAGCAAGTAGGGATAAACATTGGCTATTTCTAGCCTGGTTATTGGCTCAGTCTTACTGACCCAGTAATGGATAGGTCATCTTCCACCTTGGGCAGGTGTGCTTTATATATTTTTTCTCAGCACACTTCTGCACTTTCTGAATTGCTGCTTGTTTATTCCCTTTTAGCTTAGTTTAAAAATAAGCGCTTTTCAAGTATGTAGTATGCAGATACACATCCCTCCCTGCAGTATTCTTTGTGTAATGCTTTTTACCAGTGAACACATCCTTTTTTAACTCTTGGCATTAAAGTCAATGAATTACCCAAAAAGAAAAAAAAGGTGGGAGGGGAAGTCCTAGAAATAACACTGTGAAAGGAATTGTGCCTTTAGTAGTTTTCCAGTAATTACCAGACCAACCTATGTTTGCTTTTCTGTTGTTGAATTAATTCTTTTTTGCTACTTCCCTTTCAAGTTCTTGTTTTAACTTTTATCCTAATATGTGTATAAAGAGACAGTAAGGAAATTTCAGTCATTCAGAACCTGAATGGCTGGCTCATCCAGGCTTCCTTCGTCCAAGACAGTAAGAAGCTGTCTGAAGGTCATTGCTATTTCAAGAACTAGAGATTATGGGCAGGTAGAAATAACTGATTAGTACCCCAAACAATCCTCAAGGCTTCAGAAATCCACAAACAGAAAACAGCAACTTGCTTTGCTTGAAGCTGATGTTGAAGGTGAAAGCACTTAAAAAGTGAGCAGACAGCAGGGAAAATGTTCAGCAGAGAAGTGTGTAGCCTTATGTATCTGTTCAAATTAATATATTAGAGATGTATGCAAGCCATTTGGGCACTCTTGGCATCTCGTTACAGACTAGTGGCTATAAGATCTTACAAGTAATCTGATGGAAGCATGAGCTGTGAGTGGAATAATCTGTTAGTTCACTTACTTGAGATTATCACTGGAGCACTGTATTTTGAGTTCTGTCTAGCGATAAATAGCATTGCAAAATAAATAGAAAGCTTGGAGTACCCTAGAGCACACCAGCATAGCATGATTGTTACCATTTTACAGTAGAATTGTGGTAGTGTCTTGTAGAATAGTCAATGAAATCTTAACTAGAACTAGGATTTGTGTATGTAGTTATATAGGCAGACTTACTCAGTTTAGAAGGATTGAATTTTTCTTCTCAGGCCAGAACTCATGAGTAAAGCTGGCATAGCCTGATGTGCTGTAGGGCAAAAGGTCAGTATTTCTTAAGGCTGTCCCTTGGATTATAGTCTTACACTGAACTTTTCATCTTTATAGTTGAAACAAACGAAGATACTGTTGAGTGAACGAATTATTTTTTGATTGTTTTTGAAATGTGGCTTTAAAAGGAAAATGGACCTATAAGAACACTTAAAAAAAAAAAGTATAAGGAAACATGAAGTTAGAGTAAATATTTCTTTTCCTAAAAGAGCTCACAGTAATGCTAACATTAAAAGCAAAAGTCTAAGGATATATTAAGAAGCAGCATTAGATAGACACGGCAGAATTTCCTGAACTACAGAAATACAGAATTGGTTTAATGCAGGATAAGTAGTTCCAATGTTCATAAGAAGGACTTGCTGCTATTGTCAGTAAAGAAGTTGATTGTTATTCCTTACTGGTAAGAAACTGGCAAGTACTCTGGAGATTACATCTGTTCTCAAATTGCTGATTTCAGTTCCTATATTTTGATCAGTACTGGTTTAGCTCTAGGAGACAGTAATCCAGGACCATTTCACAAGACCTAAGTGCAAAATCATTACAGAATTGAGTGAAGCTAGCAGTGGCTGAGATGATTTAAAGCTGTCTATGTATGATGCAGTGCACTTGCAGTGTAACTAACTGTTCCTTTTTTATTGTCCAGAATATATGTCATGCTTAGTTGTTACTCTGGCATACTAGGAAAAGGAATTAACCTAATTCCATTCTCTTGATGACACTGTTAATTTAAATAATTTGGGCTCATAAGAGGACATACATCATTTATCCCTAGTAACATGCTGCAGTTACAAATGGTTTGTAATGAGAATCCTTAATACTTTTGCAAGTGAAATAGATATAATCGTTATATAAACAATTTCACTTTTACAATTCCTTGTAAGTTCTGTTCCTTGAGTGACATTTAGAATTTTGGTTTGCCAGGAAGATATGCATATGTAGCATTTCATATGCCAAATTAAATGATAGTATAATTTAAATGATTGTAGTTTAGCTTTTCTGTATAAGAATATAGATGAGAATATTCAAATAAGTTTGTCATGGGCATAGCATTAAATTGTAGTTTCCTGCCTTTTAGTTTTGTGGAGCCGTGATATACATTCATGTTTGTCTTAAACAAAACTACCTCTGTAGCTGGGGAGCTTGTTGATCCTAAAACTTCCAGCATCTCATGTCAGTGAAAACAGTCTTGTTGTGACTCTCCCCTTGCCATTTAAACAGCACATAATATTTTCATCAATACAAATATCAATTCCAAATGTATATTATGATTCCTGGAAAAATAACTGCTTAAGTAGGTGGTCCATAACGCCAAACGAGAAAGGTTTGCTTGTTGTTGTTGTTTTCTAGAATTCACTGAACAGTCACCTCTTTTCTGGTGTTGGATTCGTATTCTGCCTTCCCTGCAGGTTTCATGTTTATATCTGTGTTTCTGTAGGCTGAAGCTCGCCTTCTTGAGGAGCAGCGTAGAGTTCAGGTGTATCTCCATGAGAGCACACAAGATGAGTTAGCACGAAAGTGTGAGCAAGTACTTATTGAAAAACACCTGGAGATATTTCATACAGAGTTTCAGAATTTGTTGGATGCTGACAAAAATGAAGGTAAGGAGTTTCAAGCACTGGCTTTAGGCTTAGAGCTCTTTTCCCAGTGATTTGCAAACAATGTAAAATCTGGTGCTAGCTAAATGTCATTTGTTCAGGAATAAGATTAAGAGAGAATATAGTCACTAAACTGATGGACAAGCAGGTTTTGATGAAATTGGGATGGCTGATGATAATGCTTCAAAGACCCTACCCCAATCCCAGATATTAAGGCAGAACAGCACTAGTTTGATTACTCTTAACGTGGCTGGAAGAGTTTCAAGTGCACTAGAGCCATCTTTCCAGTGGGAGCTGAAGCTTGTGTGAGAGAGAGAGGAGGTGAAAAACAGACCAGTACTCTTTCCTAGCTGTTTCAGTTTAATCCATGGATCTTCCTGAGTCAGCACTGAGAATTTTAAAATCCAAAGTGTTCAGAAGTACGTATAGGAAATATTAAAAGAGGAATAGATGCAAATAAGTAGCTTTTAAAGTAGAGTATATAAAAATACATAATATTGCATATAAAGCTCAAGGAAAGGCTGGAAATTATTAATTGATGAGTTAATTTTGGCTGTGGAAATGATTCTTAAGTGTTGCTGACGGATCAAGTTTATATTGTCATAGAGAATTCATAGAAAAAAAGACTTATTCAACACTGCCTCTGAAATAAGTGAAGATTTTCGGAATTTAGGTATCTTTAAGGAATTGTCAATTGTGTTGGTTTGTATGAGTTTCTTCAGGAGTTAATAGAGAGCACAAAATAACAGCCAGAACTTATTCCTATGGATCATGCAGATGATAAGGATAAATTATGATTCTCATTTCCCAGTTGGGGAATTAATTAAATCTGTATTTCATGTTTGAGTATGGCTGTATAGCTGAAATACTGCTCTTAAGAAAGCAGCAGAATGTACAAGATGCTGTTAAGTTACTAATAATGATGTTGTTCCTTTGAGTGTTTTAAATTTAAACTATCATTCAGTCTCATTGTATATCAATCTTAAAATAGCAACTGTGAATTATTGCAATCTGTAATAGTTGTGTTTATAACTAAGAGACGCTTTGAAATCAAAAAGGGCAATTCAGCATGATTAGTAGGTCAGAAGTTAGCTGATTGAAATGTAAAGAATCTCTACTAGTATTTGAGTCAGATGTTGTTTGTGTTAGTAAATGTTTACTCCATAATTAGAAATATTTTGATGGGTGTTGGTTTGTGAAATTACTTTATAAATGACTAAATTATTTTTGACAACTGAAATAGCAGTAGAACTAACAAGAAGGTTTTTTCTGGACTCAGGACACCTTGACACACTTTTCTTTTTTCCTCCTACTTTATCAAGCTCCTGGATAATTTGAGCCCTTAGTACAATCACTTACCATAGTGGTGCAATTCCATAAGTTTGTCTGGGTAAAAAAGAAAACAATTACCTTGTGTCTTGGGCTACTTATGTGTCTTTCTTTGGGTCTACTTTCTTGTGGTTTATTTCTAAAATTACTAGACTTTCTTTAAAACACTTGATTTTTTTTTTCTTCTTTTTCAAAATATTTTCTCTTCTGTTATCAGGCTTCACTTATTGAAATTGTAGTAGCTCCCTCTCCCTTTTTAAGATTCATGGAGTTTCAAATTAGCAATTTTATTTTCAGTAATAGTCTGATAATTCACTCTTTAATAAATTCATTCTCCAATTTGTGATATACTAATATAGCCTTTGGTAGACTTAACTTACAATAATAGGTTGTTCTTGATTAAAATATTTATTGCTTTGCTCTTGAAAGGACACTGGTTTTGAGGTCCTCCCATGCAAACTGTGTTTGAGAATATCATATTACGGGCCACTCCTGTTGGTGTTCTGTAACTTTTTAATCCATTGTGCAACTAATGCATAAACTAGTTATAAAGGTTGTGGGACACATTCCTCATGTGTTACGTAGTCATCAGTATGATACCTGTAGGAAACAATTGGGTTTATTGGGAGAAGGCTGTAATCATGTAGGCGGAGTTACTGTGCAAATCCTCCATGAGGTTTTGTGGCCCCTCTTCCTTATTTCACCTAATACAGACATCCTGGAAAACCAACCTGTGAACACTTGTTTGTGGGTAGATTGAGCAGCAGCTTATTGTAGCTATGTGTGGCATTATTTCCCTACTGTTTTTCTAATGTTCTGCCGGGTGTTCTTATGTTCTTACAAAATTTAACATCAGGTTGTAGTCACAGTTTTCATAGAGAGAAATAAAATTTTTATTTTCAAATCTGCAAGTTGAAAGCTTGACCAAGTTTTAAGGAAAGGATAGTGTTATACAGAAACCCAACTGAACTGAAATGTATTAGAAATGTATTCAGTATTAGAAGGCATCAAACTCTGTGTTGTATTTCAGAGTTAGGTAGAGCACTAGCTGATTGATTGCTCTGTTTTGTTTAATCTGATAGTCCTCTGGTGGTAGTAAATTGGTCACAAGCCCTTTAGAGAAGTCCTTGCACTTCAGAAGGGCTAGATGCAGCTGTCAAACTTTAGATGTGTTCTACAAGGTGAAATATCCTCCTTAGTTTTCAGTAAATCTGATTGTTTACTGTTTCTCTGGAGTGCCTGTTTAGTGAGGACAAGATTGCAAGAGGTGACTGATAGGTTTATCAACATGGTTTATGGCCAATTCAAGTTTGCTTTTTTTTTAAGAGTTCTGCTGTCAGAAAATACAAAACATCTCTCCTGTTGAAACTAAATAATAAAAACCAAAACCCTCTTCAGCATTAGACTTCCAAAAATTGCTAGTTGATTTGAAAAGTCTTGGCTGAAAACTGGTGAGATTTTAATATGAAGCCTTAACATATGTGAAATGGCATGCGGTTTATTTTTACCTTCATTAGTTCTATTGTAATGCTTTCAGAACCTCTTTTTTCCTTGAATAGTCATTACTACTGGTAATCAGTCATTTAAGGTTGTTTTTTTAAAAAGATATGTTTTACTTACAGTGCTTTATTGAAGGAAATTAGATTTATAATGTTTTAATTTATCTGCTAAGGTCGTATCAATGCATAACATTTTGCCTTAAATTTCCTGCCTATTATCACTGATGCTGCCCAAAGTAAAAGTGTTGATATGCAAAGGGCTACAAGTAATGTCAGATCTCTGAGAACTGTCCTGTTCAGAATAAGATTTGACGGGCAGTGATCACCTGGAAAATCTGGTACTTGTAGCAGAGCCAGCAGTAACATTAATAACAGTCTCAAATTCATGGCAGCACCTCGCAATGTTGTCTAAATAAGAGACTATTTTAAACACCATTTTTAAATCACTGCTTTAAACCTATGAAAACTAAAAATCAGAAGTAAATTTTCTACCATTCAAATGGTGGGTTTTTATTCTTGAGATTTGTTGCATTGTGATGGTGAAAAATAGATCCTAATATAACAGATTGCGCTCACCTGGAAAGCTAACAGTAGTTAAAGAGAAAGATTTTCTGTACTGTATAATTGCTTACTGTTTTTTCTGGCTTTTTACAGGAGCAATTGCATGTGTGGTTTTGTTGACAATGGATGTTTCGTTCCTATTGACAACTTGTAAATGAGAAATTGAACTAATAGCCAGTACAGATGGGAGATGTTAGCTTCCCTTTTTTTTTTTTTTTTTGTCTTTTACAGACTTGGGTCGCATGTATAACCTTGTATCTCGAATCCAGGATGGCCTTGGAGAGCTGAAAAAACTTTTGGAAACCCACATTCATAATCAGGGTCTAGCTGCAATTGAGAAATGTGGAGAAGCTGCACTAAATGCAAGTATCTCATCAAAACAAGTCTATGTGTGGTTGCTGCCACTTTTACATTAGAGGACAGTGAATGCTTCCTGATAAAACTTCCAGTTTATTTGTTTCCCCTCTCACTAATTTAATTTGTAATTGGTAA
The DNA here is from genome assembly GCA_030060385.1 of Muscicapa striata striata. Taxonomy (NCBI): domain Eukaryota; kingdom Metazoa; phylum Chordata; class Aves; order Passeriformes; family Muscicapidae; genus Muscicapa; species Muscicapa striata. The sequence continues at coordinate 1,952,989 of JAREIS010000101.1, forward strand.
TTCTCAAATGTAGTAGGCTTAAAACAAAATATACATCACTCTCTTTCTACTCTTTGAGTTTTGGGGTTTTTGGGGGTGTTTGTTTTAATTTGGTTTGGGGAAGATTTTGGGTGGGTTTGGTTTGGTTTTGAGGAAGAGGGAGAGTTTTCTTTTGAGATTTTGCTCTCTGTCAGGATGTCATGTTGCTTGGAAAGCTGGCTGTTCAAATACAACACTCAACACTTAAAAATACACCTGACAGTCCACTGTTTCAAGAAGCATTATCTCCAGCTGACTGTATTTTATTTTATCATCTTAAAGAATTCTGACTTGGATGGGACTAGAGAGTTTCTGTCAGTTTGAGTTTTGTGATAATATCTTTATTCTGTTGGGAAAAGCATGAGAAGTAGAAGAAGGAGAAACTGAAATGGTTGAAAAGGTCACAATATAAGGAGGAGATCGGGTCTTTGGAAAGGCTGCTTTTTTGATTTTTATCCCATAATTGTGATTTCAAACTTAGTTTTGTATTGATTAGGATTGCATCTTGGCAACATGTTGTTTCAATTCTTTGCCACCCATCTTCTGTATAGACAATATGATGTTTTCCGGGGGGATAAAAAGAACGAAACATTGCACAAAGCAAGATCAGGATAGAATATAGATTCTGGTAAATTTTATTTAAAGTGGAATTCAAGAAGCACTTGGACAATGCTCTCAGACACTGTCACTGATAACATCATCAGTGTGATTCTCGGGGTGGTCTTGTGCAGGGTTATGGGTTGGACTTTGATGATCCTTGTGGGTCTCTTCCAACTCAGGCTACTCTATGATTCTATGATTAACTTTGATTTTTGACGAAGTTCATTTTAACCTGTTACTGTCCTGAGAAATTCTTGAAGTAAAGCAGTAATCTGTATTGAAGGGTGTAGTGTCTGTTATTCACTTCTATAGCTTTAAGTGCATAGATTTTTAGCAGTGTTTATTTTACAAACCATAAAGGAATCATAAAGCAAGTTCAGGAATCTTCAGTTTCATTTGTAGATGTCTACGTAAATTTTGAAATCATATCTGCTCCATGCTTGGCACATCCCCCTAGTGGTCAACACTCTTGCGTTTTTTTTCTGTTTAGGCCTTGAAGAATTAGGCCAGAAAAAAATGATAGCTCTTTCTCCAGGAATTATTTCATCTTTGAGTGGGAAGGTCCAAGATTTGTATGTATTAGTTGACTCCAGCCATTTACAAAACTCTTCCTGCCTCTGACACTTTTTCTTGTTTCCTCATCTTTCTCTTTTGTTCCTTATTCCACACATTTGTTCTTCATTTTCATAGCAGTATCTCTGGCTGTTTCCCTTGGGAACCATCTTGCCTTTTCTTTCCATATCCCTTACACCACTCTATAGCTGTTCATCATTGCCTTGTTAGTCCTCTATCACACTTAGGTAGGATTGATTCTTCCCAGCTTCATTTACCTGTAGTGTCTAAACAAATAATCAGCTGAACAAATACATTTCAGTTTCTCTGTAGTCAGTGAGACAAATAGTCATACCAGCTTGACTCATTTCACCTCTTTTGGATTTTTACTGTAGAAGGAATTATTCTCTAGTCTCTGTTAACTGTATTAACAAGGCTGCTTTTCAATCAGAAGATTTGCTGCTTTTTGTGCCTTTGGTTGTTTTGGGGTTTTTTAGTTCTTGTCATCAGTACTTTTCTGAATGTCCACTTACATTCCTTATCTCAGAAGTTCTAAATAATCTCAGTTCTTTATCTCAAGCATGGTGTTAGATTGATGATCTGTGGTAGTCTGTGGCAACAGGAAATGTTTTTCAGGATCCTCATAAAACCCTGCCCATATTCCATCACTTCTTGCCAACAAGACTTTCTGATCTCCAAATTAAAGACTTCCAGAATTTTTTAGTCATTTGTGGAGTAGCTGTCCTGTGTGCCTGATGATTTACTTGCCTGTCATTGTCCCTACTCCTTGACTCTACTCCATCTTTATTGAGTAACAAGATCAGTAACTGCACATAGAACTCAGTCTGAGTACAATAAATTTAATGTTTATTGGCATTTGGCTACCACTGAGTGTTGAGCAGGTAATTTTTAAGAACTGCCAATGACTGAGGTGTCTGTACTAAATTGTACCTGCTGGATAGACACCAGTCACTTACTACAGAGCAGCTGCGTTTTTATAATTGTCTAGGTCTCTCAGGTGTGACTTGAAATAATTTTAAGTCTTTGAAAATATTTGCAGTGGTTGAGACTTTGTTTTTCTTTGTGTAATGTGGTACTCTCTGCACTCTGGTTACTGTAAATGAAAGCTTTCAGTGACATCAGTCAGTCCTGGACCCAGGGCCTGAATTAGTCTGAGTACTAGTTTACCTTTAAAATATTGCTAATACTTCATAGACTTTCCCCACACAAATTTTCATGGGCCCTTGAATAGCTCAGTTTTGAAGGAAGTAGAAAGCAGAAAGTCAACAGGTTGCAAAATCCAGTCTTTCCTTATTTCAGGATCCAAAAATGTATGTTCAGACAGTGTTGGATGTCCATAAGAAATACAACGCTTTAGTCATGTCTGCATTCAACAATGATGCTGGCTTCGTGGCAGCACTAGACAAAGTAAGTGCATATAGTGGCAGATACTGGACTTTTTATTTCCATGCAAAAAAAAAAAAAAAAAAAAAAAGTCTCCCAAAATATCACTCTTTTGTGATTTGTAGGCTTGTGGTCGATTTATAAATAATAATGCAGTGACGAAAATGGCTCAGTCATCCAGTAAATCCCCAGAGCTACTGGCACGATACTGTGACTCTTTACTAAAGAAAAGGTATGTCCTCAAAGACAGATGATTATTTCATGTTCGCTTTTATTTTAAAAGGTTTTAGCCTATGAAATTTTATACTGTTTTCAGAAACAGAACTTCACTTTGCAAGAAATTAATTGTATCAAATTCTGGATTCTGAAGGTTGTGTTGTTTACTTTTCTTTTTAAGGAAACGTTGAGGCAATAAGCAAACCTTTCTTGCCTTACAGGAATCTTAAGTTTTTGTTTTTCAGTAAAACTGAAGGAGGGGTTTTAGGTAGGGTTTTTTACACTGGAAAATTTAAATTGGGCCGTATGTTGTAAAGAGATAAACATTCCCTTTTTCCATTAAAACTCTTGCTTTCCTCCTGTTTTTTTTTTCTCTGCCTTTTTCCATCTGGGCAGAAACTGAGGAGGACAAAAACTGCTTTCTAATCTCTCATAGTACATTTTTTAATTCAAGGCTTTAAATGATTCAGCACCTCATATGCTGACTTAGTATCAATTCATACTGGATTGGTGTCAGTTTTGTCCTTGGCAACATTTCCAGTTGTTTTGGCAGAGGAAAAAAAGCTACCACCAGACAACCCAAAAATGGGAGAACTTGCTCACTTTTCCCTTTCCCATCCCCTCCTTCATTCAGCAAAGGGTTTGTTTTCTTCTTTACAAATACTGTGGCTGTGTTCAGGATAGGTATGGGGTTTGCCTGGAGAGCATGCCTCCAGCATGAGATGGAGGAAGACAATGTGGTGCTACCTGAGCTTTCACCTAGTCAAGTCCTAGCTCTGTGAGCTGTTTTTTTCTCACTGTACTATGTAAGATAATAAATAGATAGCATTTAGCAGCAGGAAGAGAGAGGTCCATGTTTAAGCTCATAAATCCTGAGGAGTACCAGGCTACAAGTCCCCAAGCAAGTCATGGTCCAAGACTTCAATCTCTGACATTTGGGAACTTCAGAATTGTTGACAGGTGGAGCAGTGAACTGTTACATCATTACATTGTTTCCTCTTTAAAGAGCCTTTGATCCCAGAGCTACTTAAATTTGCATTCTTTTATTTCTGAAGCTTCCATATACATCCATATGTTGGTTTAATTCTGCTGGTTTGAGACTCATTAAAAATGCACCTTTTTAATTGCAGCTCAAAGAATCCAGAAGAAGCAGAATTGGAAGATACACTCAATCAAGTGGTAAGATACCTATAAGTACATATAAACTATAAAAATTATTGTATTTTGTTTATTAAAAACCCCTTTACTGCAGATTTAAAGTGGCTATATTGAAGCTATGCTTTTACTTAATCTGTATATACCTATAAAATATATAATTTCTATGACATCTTTTTTATATCATTATATATTCACATATATATAATATGTTCTGCATATGGAATATACAGTTCTTTTTTAACAATAGTATCCATATTTAAAGCAAACACGCGCCACCAGTCCCACCACTTTCTCCCAAAAGAGCCAAACAAAACCCCTAATCTTTAAAATTTGGGTGGTAATTAAGTTGCTCCTGCTACAGCTTTTTCAAGACAAGTGTTTAAATATTTTTTCCTTACAAATTTTCTTGGCTTCTCCAGATGGTTGTCTTCAAGTACATTGAGGATAAAGATGTATTTCAAAAATTCTATGCTAAAATGCTGGCAAAGAGACTTGTGCATCAAAACAGTGCTAGTGATGATGCTGAGGCAAGCATGATCTCCAAATTAAAAGTGAGTATTCCATGACTGTCCCATGATCTACTGTCTTGCAGGTCTTCACACTGTTTTGGAAAGCACTGATGTACATCCTTGCATTTGTTTATTTTATGCACAGAAAAATACACAACCTAAGTATTTTTTTCCTGTGGTTTTGATTGGGTTTTTTTTAATCATAGGAACTTCTGGTGCATGTCTGATGGAGCTAAGCTTAGTTATTCTTAACCAAATAAATGACATGGATTTAATTGTTCAAGGGAATGAGTACTGAAAAGTTGCTTAATTTTGTTAACCCATATTTATGCAGAGTTAAGCAAAATGCAGTCAGCTACCCTTTGAGTAGTCTGTTTCATTGTGTTTTGCTTAATTTTTAAACAAACTTTTCTTCAGGTTTCAATGGCAGTTAAAGCTCATATTCCAGGGGGGATTGGCACTTTGATTAAGGGAAATATGGAACTTTGTACATCTTCTGTTTAGGAAATATGTTCCAACACTTTGTTCTTCTCATTATCCAATGTCAAAAATGTGTCTTCCTGATGTATCTGTGCTTTTAAAATACAGCAAGCTTGTGGTTTTGAGTATACCTCCAAGCTGCAGCGGATGTTCCAAGATATTGGTGTAAGCAAGGATTTGAATGAGCAATTTAAAAAGCACCTGACCAATTCAGAACCATTAGATTGTAAGTAATACCTTTACCTAAGTTAGTGTTGTGTAGCATAGCTTCCTCTTATTTCTGCCAGACTAAGTGTGTGAGCAAAACATTTGACTTACTCATACTGCCACAAATTAGCATTAGTATTCTTCTGACCAAGATAGCTGGGATGTTTAAATTAGTCTTCTATGTCTGTTATCTGTCTTCTAGTAGCTCTTTATATATTTTGTGAGTAGCCTCCTCCTGATTTTGCAACTTATGTTTAGGTACATAACTAAATTAAGTTGAACACTGTCTTGTCTTTTTTTTCTTTTTTTCTTCTTTTTTTGTTTGATTGAAGAGATGCTTTTCTTTAAACAGTTTTGTTTTTTAACTGTTTAATACTTAGACTTATGTGAAAGTATTAAGAATAAAAGTATATTTTGTTCCAGGTTGTTAGATGCCCCTGTCACTCTTCTATACTTTTAAATTAAAGCACGTTGGACGTTTTGTCAAGAACTGACGAATATTTCTTGAATTACTATTAGAATTGTGTATTGTCACGCTCAAAATTTGCTTAGTTTTTGTATTATTCATACTTGACTTGACCAAAATGCCTTACAAGTATAGGTGTGAAAGGCCTGTTCTTGCACTTGTATACTGTGGAGTGATGATGAACACTTAAGAATTTTCATGCTTCTGTGTTAAAAGAGAAACCCATTGTAGGGATAAAAACAGAGTAGTAACTTCTCCAAATTAGAAATGATTGAGTATCCTAACAGTAAATCTAAAGCTCTCTAACTGTAGTGACATCTCTAATGAATAGCTTTGGTTACGCTCTGACAAAAATAAAATAGTTCTTAATAATTTTTTACCATGTTAGTTTGACCACAAGGCCAGAACTATTTGTGTGTTAGAACTGGGACTGTGTTTGAAGAAGGGGTTAGGAGAAAGTGAGATAATTCAGCTCATCCTCTTCACCTCTCTTTCAGTGGATTTCAGCATCCAAGTGCTGAGTTCTGGATCGTGGCCGTTCCAGCAGTCCTGCACGTTTGCTCTGCCATCTGAGGTGAGGCACTTGCACTTGGTTCATCTGAACATGGAATGATTTTGAGAGAAATTTATTTTACAAGGCTGGTGACTCCTTCTGCTGTGTATCAGAGAGGACTATAAGTGTCTCTGGTATTTGCCTATTTGGCCTGAGGATATTTGGAACAAGATAATTGAGTAAGGTAGTAGGTGGGAGCTGTGTGAAATCCGTGTTTTCATATCTTTCCCATGAAAATTCCCTGGTTAATGAATCTTTCTTCAAAATATTCAACAGCAACTAAAGCAAATCTTTGTTAGTGCATTTTTACTTAATTTAAGAAACCTTTCCATACCATTGCTTCAGCTTTGTAAAAGTCTTTAGTAATTATAATCATTAATTCATTTTCTGCTGAGTGCTTATCCAGAAAATACGTGAATAATTAACAGGAGAAATAAGTTTAATGCTGTTATCTGGAGGATGAAGGTGGTTAAAATAAATCGCTTTTCTAGCCATTCTTAATGTATCCTAAAAGGAAGAATGAACTTTAAATGCCTGTTTACATTTATACTGTTAACAATATTTTAAAGGAGAAACTCATAGCAGAGGGAAATTTTTCATCCAGTCTACTCAATTTGACTATTTTGAGTTTCTGTTTGTGTTATTTAGACAACATAGTCGTTGAGGGTGATCAGATTTGATGATCCCCTATTGCTTCCATAACATGTTCTAGTAATGGTAAATTAAGGTAAGTACCAATTATTTATTTATTCACTTTATTTACTACTGATGTTTTTATACAGTTAGAACGGAGCTATCAGAGATTTACTGCATTTTATGCCAGTCGTCATAGTGGAAGAAAATTAACATGGTTGTATCAGCTATCCAAAGGGGAATTGGTTACCAACTGTTTCAAAAACAGATACACATTACAGGTAAGGACAAGTCATACCAATAGAAACACTTGTTGATGGTTGTATTCAGAGGACTGGATGCAACCAGTAGAACCTTTATTGTATGCTTAATTACTGTACTGATACTAAAGGTCTGTGATTAAAAGAAAATTGACTTAGGAAATGGAGCATATTGCCTGTGGTTTAAACAGGTGTTGAAATGCATTTTGTGAGACAGTCACAACCTCTTTGCCTAGGATCTCATGCTGTGTGTATTTTCCTGTCTGCTTTCTCTCAAAAAGTAGATGGGATGGGGAATTCACAACAGTGAGAAGAAACAAGATAATGTCAGACTTTGACCTTGTCATCAACATACACTAACCCTGTCATGATAGACATGGATAAGCCAGTGATAGCTTGGTGTATAAATTTGGTTTCATTATTCTGCTGGATTTGGGAGGGTTGTGAGGATGAATTCAGTAGTCTGTGTTGGGTTTAATGAAGATTATATGGGTAGGAGTTGGAGTGGCAAGAGGAAAACAGTTAAAACTATATTAGCAAGTCAAAGGATAATGCTTTGATACCATAATAGAAGATTTGATGAAGTGTCTGAAGCAAGCTAAATGATCCTAATCCTGGGGTTTATGTATTGATAATGCTGGAAGGGGAGTTCTAGTTGTAAAAGATGATTTTTTTTTTTTTTTTTCTTTGTTAGTATCACTTGGGTATTCTGTTGTCCAAGTATTCCAGTGTATGTGTTTAACTGGTGAATTTCAGACTGTTCAAATTCAGAAAGTGTTTGTAAGTTCTCATTTTCTGATTTCCCCCATCTCCTCTCTGTTCTCTGTTTTTGCATCTGTCAGGCATCCACATTCCAGATGGCGATTTTACTGCAGTACAACACAGAAGATGCCTACACCGTGCAGCAGCTGACAGACAGTACTCAAATAAAAATGGTAGTGACTTTGCACATTTTACCACACTCTTGCGAGCAAATGTTTTAGTCTTCAGGGCTCTTCCTGCTATCATGAAATTTGGATTACACATATTTGGAGGCAGAATCAGTTTCTGTCCCAAAGGAGACAGATGTGCTCTATTCTTGGTCAATTCCCTTTTCTGGTTTATTTTCCTGTAATCATAACTTCCTGGTCTTCTGTTGAATCTTAGTGCATGTACATTCATGTTCATGACTGGAGTGATTGTCTATCTTCCTGCTGAGCTCTGGTTGGAAGTTTTCGGTGTTTCAATGCATACATTTTAATGTTCCTAAAGCAGCAACTGGAAAGATCTCTTGTTTGGAATTAGTATTTCTTAAGAATTTTGTGTTATTTGACCAACCACAAAGGAGGTATGTCATAACACCCAAAACCACCATTGTTTTATTTCTGTGAACTATGTTTTTACTGCTTTTTTTTGCCCCCTCATTTTGCAGTGTTCTGCACTCATTAGTTCTTGGTGTAAACTTGTGCATTCTTGTTCAAGTTTTTACGTTAGACAAAGGTGCTGTCTCTCTGCGCTGATAATATTTTCTATAATTTTGTAGGATATCTTGGCACAAGTTCTACAGATACTGTTGAAATCAAAACTGCTTGTAAGTACTCTTGTTTTCTTATGATCTGCTTAGCATACAGTGGAATATGTTGAAGGCTACTTATATATTTAATTTGTTTGTTTATTTCTTGCAGGTTTTGGAAGATGAAAATGCAAATGTTGATGAAGTGGAGTTAAAACCGGATACTTTAATAAAACTGTATCTTGGTTACAAAAAGTAAGCAGCATACATCACTTAGATTTAATGAGTAGCATCCTCCTCTGCTTTCAAAATCTGGGTGAAACCTAATATACTTGGGATGAAAGCTTCAGGGTTCAAGTGCCAATTCAAATATTGATCCAATGTGTACCAGCATTAAGGGAGAGGGCTGGCAAGTGGTGGGAGATGGGTGTGACTTCAGCTCCTTGACTCTGACTTTGTCATAAAGTCTGTCAAGGCCTGACATATTTTCATATGTCCTTTTTGTTCCTTGATTCCTGTCTAATTCTTGAATAATTGATTCAAGTGCTGCCATTACACCAAGGTGCATTACTTGCATGCACTCAGCAAAATCCATTATATTTTATAAGGTTGCAGTAGTGTCCAGTGAGCAGCAAAAGTCAAAGGCATACATGTTCATCTACTACTGCTAACACAAGATCAGACTCATTATATAACCACAAAGGATACAGTGATTTGAAGACTTAATAAACACAATTTTCAGTAGGTTTTATTACTTAAACAGTTGTGTATTTCAATCTGTTTACAGTACTGTGATACTTTCTATCATGCTTACCAGAGCGTAGATATAAAAATGCATAAATTCAGTGACGACTTCAGTACTTCTCGAAGATAAGATCTCAAGTGAAAGAAACATTTTAAAACCGTTTATTGTACCTCACGCTTTATCTGCTTTCTATCCCCCTTTACCAATAATTAAAGGTTTGAGAATTCATGGTCTGTTGCATTAATGCAGTGATGGAAACAGCGCAGTGTTGCTGAATTGTGCAGCTGCTGGTTCCCAATTTATGATGGAGAGCACTGTGCTAAATAAATAACAGATCCTCTCCTCAGTGCAGCTAACAGGCTGAGCAGAGCCCTGTGCTCCCTGGTGCTATGATGCTGAGGTTTGCTCCCCACTTGTGACACAGGACCTTGTCTGAAGAGTGGCCATGTGTGGTAGTAGGCTCACCTTAGCACAGCCATCAGTACCAAGGGAGCATGTGAAAGGCAGAGCTCACTTCTACAGAACAAACAGATTTCTCCACATTATGATCAGAATCCAGTCTTTAAATCACATAGGTGATTCTGTTTCCAGTTGCTTCCTTTGTCCCCTTCACTGACTCCAAGCTTCTTACTACACACAGAAATGTTTTGAATACAGTGTAATTGTACAGTGCTAGTCAGACCTCACAGATCACTCGGATGGATTCAGTAAGCTGTGAAATACACAAACACCTGCTAGAAAGGTGTTTTGTTTCTTTGGTTGGTTGGTTGGTTGTGGACATTCTTTTTTTTATTTGAATTTTTTTAAACTTGAATAAGAGTGTCTCAAGTTTTCCAAAGAGCCAAAGTCCTCTACCTTTGTAAAGTAATTATGGCTTTTATTTTGGAGTTGGGTTTTGTTTGGAGTTTTTTCTGTGTTTCTTTGGTTTTAAAACAGTCTAATTGTTCATGAACTTCTGCTTTTCTTTACAGCAAAAAATTAAGGGTCAACATCAATGTGCCAATGAAGACTGAACAAAAGCAGGAGCAAGAAACTACACACAAAAATATAGAGGAAGATAGGAAACTACTGATTCAGGTGAGTTATTGCAGACTGCTGTCATGAACTCAGAATCACAATTTTATAATCATTTAATGAAGCTTACTGTAGGGTTTTCTTAATTTTATTAGAAGACAACATGCCATTGCAGTGCACTGTGTTAGAGTTCAAAAATGTGTTTAAAATGTTCATAAAGGTGATTGGAGTCTGTAGTAGAAACTAGAGGAAGGCATTTCTACAGACGGGTTGTGGTCTTCACATTGGTTCTAACCTGATATTGATGAGTGTTTGGGTTCCTTGGACATATGTGTTCACCAGACCTTGTCCTGGGTGAAAACTGAATAATAAAAAATAGTAATACCCAGGTAGTATGAAATTAACAGTGGTTTTGTATCAGTTCATTTGGAATCCACTTGAGAGGCAGGGGGAGGAAATACAGATGGACCAGTAAGACAGTGTCACTGTTAGGTTAAATATATAAAGGAGGGTTTTTGCTACACAAGTAGTTGTGTGTGGCTCTTCTTACCAGTTGATGCTATTATTATTATGACTGACTGACTATAAGCACAGTTCTAAAAATTCATGTCTCAAAACCACTTTTGATGGCTGTATGCTGTGGAGACTTGAAGTCTCTGTGAGTAGCTGCACTCATGGGCAAGCTTCTCTCCATTTGAGTTGGTTGTGGTGGTGCTTCTGCATGGGCAGACATGATCTAGGGCAGTTAAATGGCTTTACACAGAGGGACAAGTACTTTGCTCCTAAACATACCTTCCCAACTTTACTGTGCAGGCTGCTATTGTGAGAATCATGAAAATGAGGAAGGTTCTAAAACACCAGCAATTGCTTGGAGAAGTGCTAACACAGCTGTCCTCAAGGTTCAAGCCACGAGTTCCTGTAATTAAGGTATGTGAGACCCACATCTCTGAGCCTGGATTCCAGGAGGTGAGGAGGATATATACACAGACAAAACACACGCTTCTGAATTAAAAAGGAAAGCTAAGGAAATGTGATGGGCAAGGATAAATTTTTCAAGATGCAAGTAGGAAATATTTTACTACTGCATTTCTCTTGGGGTAATGTCCATGTTTCATGTTGTTGGCAGTGGTGATAAAATAGTAGCTGGATTGCATCTTCTCATGTTAGCATCAGCTTACCACAGCCCTTGATCCAGGCTTACCTTTTGTTCCTGCTCTCCCAGTTGTGGGACAACAGTCAGCCTTGGGGTTGGCTTGACAAAACAGTTTCCTGCTTTCCTTTACAGTAAAAATGTTGGGATGGGGGCATTGTATTTAAGTATTTACTCATAATTATATTGATTATAATAATTATTCATTTATGTGTATTAATATATTCATCAGTTTGTTTAAGTGAGCTCACCAGCAGTTTTTACGTCGACAACCAAGGGGTAGGTGGGGCAAAGGACAAGCAGTGAGAGCAGTTGCATAAACTGGCACCGCTGCTTGGCAGTGACACAGGCAGCTCCTCACTGCTGCAGTCTTTTGTGACCTTTCATAAGCTCTCTGCATCTTGGTGTAATTCTTTATTTGCTGTCTTACTATGAAGTTGCTCAGCTATGATGATCTCCCAGTCACACCCCTGGAATGGCATCCAGTAAGTGTAATTCAGCTTAGTGGATTAGCAAAGCCTTCTGCTTGGATGTGGTCAGAAAGAGGAGAGTGAACTGCTGTGGTTTGTGTCCTTTACCTACTTTTGTCCTCTGCTTGGCAGGGAAATCCCTCAGGGTTCAAATTCTAAGTTTGGAGCAACCCCAGAGAGGGCATTTATGCCTGTGTCCCACTGCTTACCTTTATTCTGTTCCTTCCACAGAAATGCATTGACATCCTTATTGAGAAAGAATACTTGGAGCGTGTAGATGGTGAGAAGGACACCTACAGTTACTTGGCTTAGCGTTTTTATTAGCAATTACCTGACTGTGTGACACTCGGCAAGTAGGTATGTGATGGAAAGAATGAAAGTGACAGAACTTCATAGCAGCCACCCTGCTGCCATTTGGACCTCCCTTTTTAATGACTGAGGCCAGGACTCCCATCAGCCAGTCTCAGATTTACATCAGAACTGCTCAGGATTGATACATTTCAAGTATGTAAATATGGACACCAATGCCATTTAACCTAATTTAAGAACAGAAAGGAATCAGACCCTTCTCGTTTAAGGGTTGCATGCTACTGCATTTAAATCAATACATTGGCTATATGATAAACAGCTGCCATCACAGGCAGCACTTATACATGTTGGCAGCACTTGGAGAGCGAGTCTGAATGGACCCATGTGTAATCTGCTATGAAAAACCATTTGTATAGTGTGTTTCATTTTTTAATGTGTGATAAATAATAAAAAAAAAATTAAAAGATTTCTGTACAAGTTGCATTTGGTTTTATTGTTTGTTTCATGACTTATCTTTCTAAATGTAAATAAAAGGTATAATGGTTATGAAAGCTATTAGAAATTCATTTTACTTTTCCTCCCCATTTTGTAGTGCGTTAAGAACATTTTGTTCTCTGAAGATATTGTCATCTCTCATTATCTGTGCATGTTATTTCTTTTTGAAGAGGAATTGTGTGCGCTTTGAAAATAAAAGACATTTGTGATGATTTCACAAGATATGCAGAACAGAAAATACTCAGAATATATGTGGCAATGCTTGGTCATCTGAAATTTGAGCTGGTTTTCATATTGCTTGCTGTGCTATAATGTCCATCACACTTGCACAAATGCTGCCTAGAATAAAGGAGGCTTAGGCTCCCCATTTCTTTGACTGGAGCAGAAAATTGAGTGTGTTCCTGAAGAACAATACCCATTAAATTAAACTTGTGATGGGAATTAAAATACTTTCAAGTCTTACTATGTATACCTTGATTGACCAGGCCTCATTCCATTCTTCTTATAACATTTTATGGAATGAGTATTGGCTTTCCACATGCTACAAGCAAAATGCTGCCATCCTCACAGGTCTCATTTTTGGTAATCTATATATTTTCTAATCTTGATCATGAAAGGAACTTAAGTCCTGTAGCCATTTTACCCTTGATGGAAATTGTGGTTTGTTCAGTTTCTTCTTGCAGGAAAGGAGCCAGGTTTTGTGTTGCTAATGTTTCTCTCTTGATGGTTACAGTTGAACTCTGGGTTTAAAAATATTATGGAGCCATACTAGATGTGATCCAAAATGATTTGGAAAAGGGGGGCGGGGTGTCATTTGCACTTGAGATTTTGTATGCTTGCTATTTCTGTTCTGAAAGACTGCCATTAGGGGCAATTAGAAGTATCTTGCTGCTCAGTTTTGAAGTTGCTTTTGGAAATTTAGAAGAGTGGAGCTGGTGATGCCTCTTAAATTCTTTATCTTTTTCTAATATGCTGCTTTGTTTTTTGTAAACCCTTCTTGGAGAAAGTTCAGGGCTAATAGCAGAATGTATGTGCTGTGATGACAAAGAAGCAGCCTGAATTCCTTTCTTAGTTGGAAGGCCAGAAAGCATCTGCTCTTAGCTGCCTTTCAAAGCCCTGGGCTGGTTAAAGCAGTGCTTTGTGTACTGTGCATCCAGCTTCAGACCAGGAGCTGTGCTCCACCCAGGAGGGAGAAAGGTTTTTACTTTTGGACTGTTCTTTTCCTTATGAACTCGAAGTTCTTACTTAGGCTACCACCAAGGCAGAGGGCATGTGGCAGCTGCCTGGTGTATATAGGCAGCACTGCAGCAGGTAAATGGTCACCATGGACAGGACTTCATGGGCTTGGTTTGGCAATAATGCAATCCTGTGCCTGCCCTCCCACTGCAGCTGATTTGACCAGAGCATTGTGTTCTACTTTGAAAGAGGCTGCTGAGTTCACAGTCTACTAGCACATAAGAAATAAATGTGGTAGCCCTGTACAGACATCTAGCTGCAATCTAAATTATTCTGGATAAAAACCATAAATTTCTCTTCTGCATCTCTTAATTTTCTTAATATGGGTAATTACTGTTGTATTCATCATTCAGTTTGGTGCTTTAGAGAAGCCACAGTGAGGGCACCTTGTACCACAGCTTTGTCTTTAAAGTAGTGTTTGTCAAAGAAATCACAGCTATTCTGGTAATTGTAGGAGTTTCTGGGCTGCAGCCATTACTCCAGAGAACATAGATGTATGCCAAGGGAGCTGAGAAGCTGCAAGACCACACCTGTCTCAGGCACTGCACCACCACAATCACCTGACTGACATCTACTCTGTGCATCCTCATGCCGATCTTAAAGTGACCCAAAGTAACAGTAACGGGAGAGAAGTATGGAGCTGCCTTTGGACAGAAGTTACAGTTTAAATTCACCTTGCTTTTTCAAGGGGCTGAGACAAAATTCCAACTCAATTCCAGTAAAAATGAAGAAGTTCAAGTATCCTTTATTCAAGGTTGAAAAATGTACCACACCACATTATTGCAAAAGTTCATAGGTACAAAACACTTTGCAGCTGGTGAGAAGGCAATAAAAAGTTGTTTTTTTAAAAATTTGTTACTATAAATTACTGTTACAGTACTTTGCAAATACAGAATTTCAAATTGCATCATTTTTATTTTTCTAAAATTGCCCACAGTACTAGAAATTCCTGAAGATAAGGCAGCTGTTTGTTTAAAAGAAGAGGTAGCTGGTGTCAAGGGATTTCCATTTCTCTTTCAATGCCCACATACTTAAGGGCATCAGCTTGGCTATATCTGAAATTTAAAAAAAAAGCAGAATCACAAAAATGACAGTATCATGGAAGTATCATCAGCTTCATTGTTCTGACAGAATGGCACCACAGCCTGGAATACTTTAAATTTCCCATTGTTTCCTCACCAGCTGGGTGTGAGTTTCTTTCTTTTGTGAATTTGCAGGTTCATAACACTGCTGACCCACTCAAAAAACTACTTTCAGAGGTGTTTGATCAAGAGGAGACAATCACTAAAATTCCATACTTTTTCACATTGAATCTCACAGTCCTGAAGTTCATTTTCAGTACTGGAAAGCAACTGCATTTCTCAAGGTTGACCTACACAGCCTTGCCACTGGACAGCTTACTTTTTCAAGTAAGTCATGTGAGATGATTGTAGAGGAAAGTAAGGACACATTCTTAGCAAGGACTTGTCTGTAATAATTCTGAAATTTCATTCTCTGAAATTCTTGCCCATTTTTGAATGATGGGGGAGTTAACTTGTACTGGTACGTACAGAACCCATTCAGTGAAAGTCTGTCCCCATTTGTCACTACATTTTGCTCTATATGAGCTGCTGTTCCAAGTTTCCAGGTTCTTAACCAGCTGCTTTGCTCAAATCAGTCCTGCTGTGGCATCTGGCTTAACAAAACCAGTGTGGGGAATGCTGCATCTCAGCTACTGAGACATTAGGTTGCAGGGACCAGGCAGACACAGGAATTAACTCTGAGCTGTGCAGATACTGAAAGCTAATCCCATCTAAAATCCATCTACCCACCTGTAGTCAAAGAACAGTTCTTCACCAGTCTGAATGGCTCTTTTAGCAAATATTCCTATTCTGTGATCACCATTAACCATCATAACTGTTTTAAAACAAATTAGGTATATTAGTACAAATACTGATAAAATGCATGCTAAAGAAATACCTCACAGTATTTCATACATTGATGAAAAGCAAGTAAGTGTGAAACTTACCTTTTGCATAGCAGTTGGGATTTACTGAATGGTTTGCAAATCTAATTTTGTTGCCCTTGCGTGTTGCATCAACCACAAAATCTGCAGGGGGCAGAAGAAACAAAAGCCACAAATGATTTTTTGAGTTTAATACCTAGTGCTTGGATCATAGCAGCTGGAGAAGATAACTGCTCAGCTTCTCCCATGGAAGAGCTGGCTCACCACCCTACAACAGCTGAATTCTGCTGTTCCACACTGTGCTTTACCTCCTGCTACAGTGGCACCACCTTAGCTTTTCATTGAAGCTTCTCTACCTTTATTCCACAAGAACAAGCTCCATAACTATGCTAAGTCAACACTGACATAAAGCAGCAGGTTTTTTTCCTCACTTCAACTATTTTCTAGTATTTTGATGCTTCACACAGTGCAGTCTGTATTTTTCTCTTCTAGTGGCAGCAGCTACATACCACATATCTGTGGCTTTTTTCCCCCAACACAATTACTATCATAACTTACTGCTGATTTAATTCAGTAAAAGTACTTTGGAGAACACCTGGCAAGCCTTTTACATTCTTTAGTCTACTTAATGTCTGCACATAACTTTACTCCATGAAGTTCTACTCCTCTTGTATAGTTGCTTGTGCAATAGGCTCCATCGCTGCATCTAGCTGACTAGTATTTAGAGAAAAAAAGCCCCAAAGACTAGCTATCAACAGGATGAACCAAACACTGATATGGAAAAATGTGTGGAAAAAAATTCTCATTGTTGCCTCCCATCTGCAGAAGAACAGGGATGAACAAAATTCTGAGCACGAATACTTTACTTACACTGCCACGGGTTGCAGCTAATGCATACATACCATTATTCAAGTTAAACAGAAAGCTGCACATGTATTTGTCATACACTTTTCCTCTTCTGTCTGCCTCATCCTGAGAAATAATCTGAAAGAAACACTACTTGTAAAAAAGAGAAGCACTTCTCTGTTGTGTAACCATAGTAGCCTAATGTCAAACCCCCTTCACCCCCCCTGCAACCTTCCGAAAGACAGGTGGGAGTTTTTTTATTCTCTGGGATTCAAAGTATTCCCAAAGTGTTGTTTTCAGCAAGGATTCTGCACTTACCAAATATCCATGCTTTGCTCTGAGCATAAATAAACTCTTTCAGAGAAGAAGAAAAGTAAGAATTGCTTCTCCTCTCAAAATCAGGACTGCATACCTGACTTAGGGTTTTATTGCTACAGAATATAGCTTAGTGAAAGCTCCTACTGACTTTCAGTACTATACTAAATGATTTGCCACCAAATTCCAAGCATGTCTGAACTGAAATTCCATCTAAGATAAAAAGGACCTTCTAGCCTCTCCTTCTCTCCAGCAAGAACCTGTTTCAACATTTTTTTGACATTTCAATTGTGTAGCTCCTGGTGTCTGAGCCCGTGACAGCAGTTACAGCCTGTGACATTTAGTCAGCCACATGGCTCTGTCTGAATGTGATACCTGGTTACAGACAGCGGTATCCCATGGTCAGTCTGTGTCAATGCATAACTTCATCAATCTCATATCCAGTGTTGTCCATCCTTACCTCACCACAGTATTCAGAGATGAATTCATTCTTTTGTACAGGATCTTTGATAAAAATTCCCCAGCCTGCCACATCTGAAGGTGCCAATAGTAAGTGCTGTGGAATAGAAAAATCAAAAAGTTTAGATATGCCTGGCTTAGATTTGAGTTCAGGTTTTTTTCCATTTTGTTTTGTATCACTTAGTTGTATCACTTAGTGAAATGTATATGCTGGGACTCCAGGAGATCAGACAAATCCAGAGTCTTCTAATGATCAAACATACACTAAAATTACAGCTTGTGGATCAGAAGATGTATGTAAAAGAAAAATGACCAAGTATTTGAAAACTACTAAAAATTTTAGTTTAACCACCCCAAGACACCATGAAATGAGAGGGACACTTCAGCCTCAAAAGATCTTCAGACAGAAGCCTACTGCTGATCAGCTCAGTAGTAGAAATAAACTTTGGCTTATTGATTGATTAATTTATTTATTTGCCACAACTGAATGTGCTTTCAAGACTTAGTAGACTGTATACAAGTTTATGCCTTAGAATCAACAACTGAAGAAAGAAACGGCTTCTAGATTCTGGGATAAACTTCCTTATGCTGATCTAGGGAAAGACTGCTGAGGTATCACTTTAAAGCAGGAGCCTATTTGCAATTAAGAAACAAAGTCTGAATGGGGAAAAGGAGATATTCTGCTACAGTGCTGCACAGAAAACACTAATTGGTACATGACAAAATGTTGATAGAGCTTAACAGCAGCACATGAGCAAGCTAACAAGTGACAACTCCCTTCCTTTATGTTTGGTTTGGGTTTTTTTGCTTTCTTTGCCTTCAAGCTGTCAAATGGGAAAAGAAATTCCTTTCTCGGGCTTGAAAATACATCTCAAAACCCAGGCAACAGACATGCAGTTGTATAACTCTGGACGTACTTTTTTGGATCCTCTCTGAATGCTGCAGTTCTTGCAAGAAACATTTTTGCTGTCCCAGTGGTCAGCTGCTCCACAAGTCAGGCAGAGGTCAGGATCACACTCACGGACAGCCAGGTAACAGGGGCACTGCTTGGTGTTGCATTGTGCTTTGCAACGACACCCAGGAAAGCGATTTTGGCCTACAAAGGAATGTGTGGAAAAGAAAAAGAGCAAGTATGAAAAAATACATATAAAATTAAGACTCTAAAGATTATAGCATATCAGAATATTGGTAACACAGCAATTGATATCTGCATAGGACACTCCAAAGTACTGCAAATGGTTTCCTTCCCTGATTTTAATGACTCTTCCTCAGTTTTAGATCTGAAGACTGCTTCTGACTCCATGCAATAGCCAATTACAAGGGCCAAATTAAACTGAACATGGTCACACTGTTTGACACAATTTGCTGTTCCTGTAACACTGTCTGCAGTACAGACAGACTGGTAGTACAGAGCTCAATGGTGAGACAGAGAGAAATTTATAGATAACTTTTAAATGTTTTACTTACATTCTGAGCTGCACTGACAAAACTTCTCACAGAAGTTTTGAGCAATTACACATGGGCATGAGCTATCACAAGGCTGACGTGGGTGATCACATGGCTGATAGTTGTAAACGTGATTCGATGACCCATCTAAATAAAAATAGCAACATTTTGTAAAGTTGAAAGTTGCAAATAAAAAATATGCAGTTCCCCTTACTCTAAGGCAGAAATTCCCTTTTAGTCATTTAACTAAGAAAGCCCGAACATGAACAAAAAACCCAAACCAACAACAAGTGAGGTTAAAAACCCAAAAGACACAAAACCAGAACTATAACATTAGTGAGCTGTTTTACACCATTACCTGCCTTCCTAGTGCACCTCGTTCTGCCATTGCTCAGCTGCTTTTAGTATTCATAGCTGAAAGCTGTTTATGTGGAAAACTGAGAAACTAAGCTAAAATGGTATCATTTCCTGTCTGAACATGTTTTGGAATAGCACTGCTATTATTCAACAGAGTAAATTTGCTTAAATGCCCAAAGTAATTTTTAATGTGGACCAACTTTCAAACAGTAACACTGGCAATCTAATCCCTTTATTATTATTATACCAGTGTGCTTTCCCAAATCAATTTTCCAGTACAGACAATGCTGAAGTCTTCTAGGAAAGAAAGGGACTACCAGGGACAAGTCTTCACCTATAGAGTGGCTAGGAGAATTTGGTGCTATATTAATTACATTTGCTATTAATATTCCTGAGCTTTTTTGGGTTTGCATGAATTTGTAAATTTGTAAAAATGCTCAACTTAGCAATCAGCAACAAAAAAGGAGAGAGACAAACTGATAAATTATTTATGCTGCTAGAAGTCCCAATCATTTTAAAGAACTTTTCAGAGAACTGTTTCTAAATTAAGCTGGCTTACAAAACAAAAAACCAAAAAACAAAAACAAAAAAAAACCCCAAAAAAACAAAAAAAAAAACCAAAAACAAAACAAACAAACAAACCCACAAAAAAAACCACAAAAAAACCCCACTTTTTACTGCAGCTCCTATCCTTAATACCATTTTTACCTGTGCTTCAATGAGGCCATTCTGGAAAGACTGTAAAGTCAGCCTCCTTTCTTTTTTACGGAATTATACAGAGCCCTTCCAGCTATTTAAACCAAAAAGTACCTTTTGTCCCTACAATATGTGTAGTGAGAGTTTATGTTTTTAGTTCTTTCTCCTGAAATTTCTAGGTCCCCATGGAACATATATAACAGCCTAACATTAAAAGAATAAACAACCAGCCCCCCCACAAACAACCAAAACCAAAAAAAGCAATAGTAGAATCTTAAAAGTTCAGGACATAAATTGAATGGAAAGATGCTAACCCTTTTTCAGCTGTATCTTTCTGCAATGAGCAGCCCACAACCTGCAAAAACACAAAACAAATAAGGTTGACAGGAACTCCTCCTGCAGTGGGCTGGGAAAGGCAGCTGCATCTTTCACCCACATTTGACCTAGGATGGGAAAGTTTCTGGAGCCATGAACACTTGCTAATTGCACACAAGTCAGAGGGGCTGCAGCAGAACCACCCAGTCCCAGTCTCTTGGGCTTGATAAGATCAGAACTCTGAAGGCTGCTCCCCCCACTCCCCACACCATTCCTCTAGTCCCAGGATTGTACAGATGAGCAGTCCCCACCCAGCCTAGAGATGCCTAAATTCAAATGGCCTTGAAGGAAACCCTGCAAGAGCAGGCTGCTGGAACTGCTTCTGGCAGGCAGGAGCAGCAGCGAAGGAAGCATATGAAGTTGCAGGTCTGGAGGGTCATGCCTGAATACAGGGGTAGAAATGGGACAGCTGTTTCCTTCACAGGACTTGACTCCAGCACTACTCCAGTTGTCACGGACAGATCACAGCCAGGTCCTACCTACCCTTCACCTGAGAAGCTCCAAGTACTTGACAGGAGACACTGTCTGCCTGGCACAGCCTCAGTGATGGGACCTCAGTATTCCTTCTGGCTGGACACTCTTCCCCAGTTGTCCTGGCTGGTGGTGCAGCACTGAGCCTTTCCCCTTCTGCTTTAAAGTCTACACTCCTTTTTTTATGTCCTTACAGTTTTCCTTCAGTGTTCCCTTTCTCAGGTAACTCAGCCAAGCACACCCTTTGCCAGAAGTGATGTTTTTGTTGTGTGGTAGATTTTATTGCTTGTGTGTGTTGCTTTGCAGTGGTTTTTTTGTTTTGTTTTGTTTTTTGTTTTTGTTTTTTTTTTTTTTTTTTTAAGAATAGCATGCTTTTGGTTAGCAATTAACAATATTAATTATTTTAATTTCAGTAGCCTTAAAGGAGAAATCAGTTGTTTATTTTCTTCAATTCTGTGCATTTTAGTTATCATTTGTATTTCAGTGAACACGCATAATAAAAAAATTAGATTAAGGATTTTCGAAGTTTATACTTCTTGGGCTTCCTTAGTATATCATGTAATGACAAAGACAATATGGGAGAAGCCTCATTTCTTGGCCTAATAATACAGTGCCAGCTGCATTGAGCAACCTCACTTTCTCTGTAGATTTACTGAGCTGCCCAAAACACTCATGAACACCGGTACTAAAAGATACCCAGCACAGAACACTTACAAAAGCTGTTCTGCCTTTCAGTGAGTGCAACACTCCTCAGAAGTTTGCACTCTGAAAAATATCTCCCACTGTAACTACTTAAATAGGACTTTTTAGCTGCTATTTCTTTCATAAAAGCATAGTGGCTTTTACTTCAACCAAATGGTGTGCAGTGCCTTTGAACACCTTCAGCTAAATAAGATTCTCTATAAAATTGCCATTCTAAAGCATTGCCATGTGATTTAACACAACAACCAACTTTCTTACAAGCACTGATGGAGCCCATAAGAGTTAGAAACCCACAAAGGCACATTTGTCCAAGTAACTATGGCTGAGGGGAAGGAAGCCCAGCATCAGAGAGTACTGTAATAAGTAGATGACATTCCTATTAAGAGTGATTCACTCTAGAAGAAAAGGCTACCAACATGTTTATGAATTATGAGACATTGACTCTGCAAGAAGGCACTTCCCATATACTTGAGAGGAGTGCAATTTTCACTTAAATTACTCTAATGCACACCATACTACTTTCTTTCTTGTCTACCTGATATTTGGAAAATGTAACATACCATATTTTTTAACAAGTCTTTCACAGAAACTTGTCTGTCACCCCAAAATAATAAGAACCTACTAGCACAGCAAACCCTTAAAACCATTCTGTGGCCAAACTTCTTAAAATACTCTTTCATTAGCAATTAGCAGCTTTACTTTTTCTCCTAAGGTAAGCACTATCCTAATACTTGGAATGTACACAAATGTGCATACACATCAACAAAGCATTAATAGTAACAAGTAAAAGCAGAAAGCAAGCTACAGGTGGCAGTCACAATGGCAAAGGCATCCATCTGCTATGTCCCTCTTCTGGAGAGACAGGTGTCACAGGAGGGAGAGGGGGATTGGAGATACACAGTGGCAGCACGAACTGTGGGCAGTGACACAAGACAACAGGAAGCAGGTGGACAACACAACCAACTCCACAGGAGTTTTGACTGGCACAATGCAATAGTTCATTCACTGCCTTGTAACTTCCAAAGATTGCCACAAAGCCCTGCAAGTTGCTGTGCCCTGGTTCCTGTGCAAGTTAATGCACAAAGATGGAACCTGAGCAAGCAACATGCTAAGGCAGAGTATCATTTTCGTATCTGCCCTATATAAATCTGCCATCTCAAATAGAAACAAAAAGCAGGACCCGGTCCCATGCAGCAGGAAGCAAAGGCAAGGAAAAGACAAAGTTGAGAAAGCACTCACAACTTGAAGCTTCATTTTAAAAAGCCAACTGGAAACTCTGTGGCAGGTTTCCAAGTAAGCCAGTGGATTTGTACATCTGGTTAATGACATTTGTAGGAGAACCAGCTTAGAGAACAAGTGTTTCCAGAAACATCATGACAGATGCTGTCTAAGACATTGTTCTTCTCTCCTACCAACCTACTAGACTTTGCTAGTGGTTTTAGGCAGCAGCAGTGTCAGCTAACCCGGCACTAAAAACACTCTTTGGAAGAAGCTGCTCCAGCATTTCTTGCTTTGCACAGAGATAGTCTGCTATCAGAAAGAGCACCAAAAATTCAAAATACATGCCAATTATGTCAAATATGTAGTTTAGCCTTTGCAGTGTTTGATTTTCTGGCACCACTCAAAGACTTAAGCCCCCCAGGATCATCTCATCCACAGCCTCCCCACCACTGCAAGAAATAGCCTTCCAACCAGGTAGCACATTAAGAATATTGGTGCCAACGCCTCAGCTGCACCTTTTACCTGATAACAGTGAGACTAAATCCCTACAAAAAGGCATCCTGAACTCTTGGCAGAGCTACATAAGCTATTCAAACAAACGCAGTGAACATCAGTCCAGCAGAAGGTAAGTAAGAGGGGATAATGAGAAAACAGAGAAAAAAAATTACAAATAAAATTATTAAGTGGCCTCTGAATAGAGGACGAGGGAGAAGAAGAAGATCAAAATAATAAAGAAGCAGCTTTAAAATCAGTACCAAAATAAAGGAAGGAGTGTTGATTAATTTATAGCAAATTCAACTCGGCTCCCAGCAATGGAAGGAAAACAGATACATGAAAGAATGAACAGTGCTGAAGTAGACTCTCCCTGCAGCACACAGCCAAGCTTTTCAGAATTTTTTTCATTCAGGTTTTTTACAGTTTTCTATGCAAGTCCTCACTTCTCATCAAGGCAGAGTTTTCTCAAAATAACAGGTTAATCTGATACATAAGCCAGGCTCTGATACTTACTAGCTCTACAAAAAGCAACTATATTAGAAGTCTTCGTCTCCCACTGATCAGCCTTACTATGGCTATTTTAACAAAAATTACACAGGGAGGAGGGAGACAAGACATTTCATTATCCAAGAGGGGTGCAGTCTTGCCAGCAAGTTGCTCAGTATGCCCATTTGACATCAAGATGACATGGGAAATAGGCAAAGTCTTTCAAGAAAATACTTTATCGGCTCTCAGATCAGTTGCAAGAGGCCAGCAAAAGCAGCCTTTTGCTGCTGCTTTTCTCTCTGGTGACGCTACTTTAGCACAAGTGGAAAACATGCAGACAGGTAAGAGTCCTGCAATGGAAAAGGGCAAAAGGAAAGGAAAGGAAGGGCCTTCCTGGCTCTAGGACTGGATTTACTTCAATAGTGAGTAAACACAACTAAAAGAAAGGTAAGAAACAGAAAGATTTCTAGATGGTTGTCCCAATTGCTTGTTGTGGGACATCTTCAGAGTGCTCAGGTTATAGCAAGATGCAGGCAGGCTAAACTGCTTTCCTTTTTAAAAAGGCACCTGCCATAGAAGAATGGAGACAGCTGATTGCCACATACTCTGTGAAATGAAATTCATAAAATTATCTCCTTCCTTCAATGAGAGTTTAAAGAATTAAAGGCCATCTCAAAACTAAATTGCTACCATTTAAATTTTTATATTGGCAAGTAATAAAAAAGAAAACAAAATCAAGAAACCTCATGCAATGGAGTGTGCTTTCATTTACTTGGGGAAAAAAGCTCCTAAACTAAAAAAAGTCTGAGAAGTCCTCCAAAACAATGTCAGCCTGGTAATGATACAATCCATTTCAGCTGCAAACATATGTTTGAGCCTTTTAGCTGCTCTTTTTAAGTGGATGTAGTAGCACCATTTTTACAGCAACTTGTGTGAATCTGACAGCAAGCTAATTCTCAGCTGCATATTCCAAACTTGCACCATGGCTAATAACCTAAATTTAAACAGCCAAACCCACCAAACGCCCAAACACTTGAAAACTGTGCCAGGAGCATTAAAATCAATAGCTTTTGCTGAGAAGAAAATATTTTGCAGATGCTCACTCAATCTTTACCCAGTTCATGTTGCCTGCCTCTATGCTAATAAGCAGAAATATCCTACTCCACGTCAACAGGATCTCTGAACTAGTTCAGGAATTTCACTAGGCCTGGAAATAATAAGTAGACAAGCTAAGACAGAAGCAAGAAGAATTGATGGGAGTAGAACTGGAAGGACAAACTTGAGGGAAAATAAGGAAAGTTAAAGGAAAAAATAGGAAATTATATGGAAAAAAAAGGTGTACTTATTGCTTGATAAATGTTTTTGCTAATTTTTATTTAGCTTTTTATCTCCTATGTTCTTATCTCGTAGAATATAAATAATCAATGCAGAGCTGCATTTTCCAAGCCTCAGAATTCTCAAAGAAAAATGCATTTCACTCACAGACAGTAGCCACCAAGCTTTGCAATTTCAACAGAAATTGTGTCAAATGATCTTTATAGCTCCAGAAAAGCATAATTCTGTTCTTCATTGCAGCTTTACTTTAAATAATAACTTGTTAACCTGGTTCTTTAGTTGTTGTTCTAGGTGCTAATGAAACTGGGGTGCTACAAAGGAATAGTCTCCCCAAAAGAAAAAGAAGGCAATCCTACTAGCTTGCTATCTGAAGCTTGCTAGAATATACTTCATCATTAAAAAAAAAGTTTTAATTTTAAAATACCATTTAATCATTACTCAGTCATATTGAAATGCTTCTAAATTTAATGTTTATTGTTGTAAAAGATCATTATACCACACTATCTTGAAAGTTGCAAAAAGCTGCATAGGTGATTTCTAATCTAAACAGAGTTTTGACTACTTGCATCAATACACCTACAAGAACCTGGCTCTTAAAGAGCTTAAAAAGAAAGGAAAGATAAAGAGAAGAGGAAGGTTATACTTGCCAATGCAGTAAGACTTTTGTCTGAAACTAAAACACCCTTTTGTTTAAATGCTGCAAATTTTGGTTTTGGAAACAAAAGAAGAGCTGCAAAACTTTTCCTCCAAAACACTTTCTGTTCTGATCCCCTGTATCTCCAATTTACTGTTATGCTAAGGGTATTTAGTAACAGATTTACCTGTGTTTCCTTTTCTTCTTTCTGGGAGGAGTATCAACATCTTCAGCAGGGACTGGTGCAATAATACTAGATTCCTTTACTCTAAACTCATACACCTAACAAGAGATACCATAACACATCCACGATAAATCTCTCACTAGTACAAAGTTGCTCATATTCTAAGTTAGTATGATTTCCTCCAACCAATAACTTACAGATTACATCCAGTCATAGTCACTTTTCAATACATTTAAAGTTGATTATTTTTGTCATTTAAGAACTGATACTCTAATTTAAACCTCCTGTAAATTTAATTTAAAAACAGTTTTAAAACTAACTTTTAGGTATTTGTGGTATGAATTATGGACCATAGCATTCTTGGGAAACCCAAGAAAATTAATTACTTTTTCCCTTTTAGTAATCAATACTTTAGCTTTAAAAGTAAATCACCATGACACTTGGAAAGTAGCTTCTTACCTGTCTGCACGTTTTGGTCCCAATCAGTCTGGCAATTGCACAGAAGTTGTCATAGTAGGTGCCAATAAGAACTCTAAACATTGAAGCTTCTGCACCACTCCATTCCACGTTCTCTGGAGGCTCAATGTTTGGCTTCATCTTTATTGGTGTTTGACACCTAGAATTTGCTTCTGTAATAAATAATTAAGAGTAAGGCTACATTTCAAAATTTACGTTGCCCCTCACAATGTCAAATCATTAACTACAGTTTAAAAACATCCCAGGCCTTTTGTTGTTGTTTCGTAAGTGCCAGAAAAAACAAACACTTTTCACATGCCTCTTACAGAAGCTAACAGTAGCAACTCAAATTACATGACCTACACATAAATTGAGAAAATAAGGACATTCTCTTACTGTTTGAT
The DNA here is from genome assembly GCA_030060385.1 of Muscicapa striata striata. Lineage (NCBI taxonomy): Eukaryota > Metazoa > Chordata > Aves > Passeriformes > Muscicapidae > Muscicapa > Muscicapa striata. The sequence continues at coordinate 1,979,783 of JAREIS010000101.1, forward strand.
TAAATTAATATTATTATTTTCTGTCTTTTCACTCAGTTCCATACATTCAAAAAACATATTTTCTAGGATTGCATGGCTCGACTTGTTTTGGCTATTCGTTGGTTTTGTTGCATTGGTTTTTTTGTAGTTTTAGTTTTGTTTCATCCTCTCAAGCACTGCAGCTCATTGAATGAAGCAGCACTGACCAGCCTTACCAGAGGAACTGGATGTTTCATCCTTCTTTTCCTCTTCCTCCTTGTCGTTGTTTTCCCCGCCGGTTTCGGTGCCGGCCTCGCGGTCGCTGTCCGTGTCCTTGGACTCCAGCACGTTTATGGTGGGCGTGCTGGGCCTGCTGGTGTTGTTGGGGAGCCGCCCCCTCCGGCGGCCGCCGGGGCGCTTTGGCGGGGTCTTTATGCGCTCCGCGGTCAGGGCAGCTGCAAACTCCTTTGCGCCCTCCTGAACACAAAACATCACCCTTTACAGCTAAAGAATCGACAAGTGCTTGCACTTGTGATCAGGGCTTATTGGGAGAACGCCTTCTACTTGCACGCTGAGGAACTTCCCATTGTTCTACAACATAATCACGTGCACCAGAATTCCAGTTAAAGGCACTCCAACCATGAACACAAGTACTTTTGATGCTACCACAAAAAAAATCTACACTTACAAAGTACTTAAGTCAGTATTTCAGTTCACCTTTCACTTTGGCTGCCAAGTGAAAAATAATCCAGTAGTAAATTTCTATTTTCCCAGATGATAGAAAAAAACTGATTTCCCACAGAAAACACCCATAAAAATACAAGAACTCATCTTGTACATGGCACTTAAACAATATGCGTTTGGCATTTTTTAAAATGCAAGCAGTGGCAACTTATTTTCAAGCTGAAAGGGGTATGACATAGTGTAGCAAATTTTCAAAGAGGAAAATTGCATAGTTTCTCATACTAAAAAATTTAGGGAAATTATGAAGGAGATTTGAAATTATATTACTAAAGATTTCACTTTATTATTGCTTCTTAAGAGCTCAAGTCCCAGATGGAATCAGCCTTTGGCAAACTAAAAAAACCTTAGTAATTTTTAATTGTGATATAATTTACAATTGGAGTTCCTTTACTAGATTGGATAGAATAGCAGCAACACCATTATTAGGGAAGAGTAATATTTCTCCCTAACAAATATCTCAGGCTACATCTACAAGTATTCCTACTTAAGATGATCAGAAGTTAAATTTTTTCTCCTGCAGCAGCTGAAAGTAACATATCTGACTGCAAATGACCCACAAGCAGATGCACTATCCTAGATCCAGCATGTCGTTACATTTAATACCCCACTAGACTGCATCCAGCACTATCACTCAGTGAATTGTGACATATAAAGTTATCTTACCAAATGTTGATAACAGTGAGGTCCACAAGGCTTATTATCTAATGCTGTTTCTGTATTCTTTCGTTTATAAGTATTAGGAGTTGCATGGAATGCTGTTGAATCAAAACATCATATTTTAAGTTTTCATATAGAAATACATTAAATATGTAACCTCAAACTGTATCCAAAACACAAGGTTACCAAGACATTACTAAAACCAGAATAAAAATACTAAGAAATGGAAAAAAACCCCACCATAAACATAAAACAAACCCTATGTAGCAACATATGCCTTACCACTTAAATACACAGAGACAGCACAGAGGTAAGTTTCACATATCATGGAATGGTTTGGGTGGGAAGGGACCTTAAAAATCATCTAGATCCAACCCCTCTCTGTCATCGGCAGGGACACATTCCATTAGACCAGGCTGATTAAACCACATCTAGCCTAGCCTTGAACACAGTCAGAGATGAGGCAGCTTCTCTGGGCAACCAGTTTCAGTGTATCACTTCCCTCACAGTGAAAAATGTCTTCCTTACATCAAATGTAAACCCACCCTCTTCCAGTAGAAAGTCATTATGCTCATTTACATCAGCAAAGACAATCATCACATTTGTTTCACATATCAAGGAAGATTTGGTGTATCACCCTTTCCAACAAAAGAACAGACTTTAATTTGTTGTCATGTTAAACAGAATTGTACAGGGCTTCTGCTATTAGTGATCATCTCTTAAATGAGTAAGATTCAGTTGTCAAATTTCTATCTTGTCAAAAAATCCGACCCCATCCATACTTTGGAAAGGTAATAGGATCCACTTTACATTTTCATCAGTGAGAAGGACACATAAGCATTTTTGCTCTATTAGTTTATCAGCACTCTGACTAGGCTGATAGGATATAAGAATTCATTTCCTATATCCAAGCTGCAGGGTAAAAATAAGTTAGCATTGCACAGTCACTCTGGATAAGTGAGCCAAGTCTGCACCTTGCAGAGAAGTGTCTGGTCCTGTATCTGACAGACTCTGTATAGCTCTGTAAAAGCTGCTGAACAGTGACTCAGAAAGGAGCAGAACTGGATATGTTACACATGCAACATGAACACCTTGATAATAGGAGGGCAGACTTTCCCAGCAATTCTCTTTGCCAGAGCCAGCTCTCCTCTTAGGCAAACCCTGTCTCCCAGTAGGGTGTTTTCAGGGAGACTGATTTTTCACGGTTTTGCGGGAATCTTAGGAACTCCTCTGTATCCCTTACAGAGCTCTTCTGAAACCTGGAAAACCTGCCACTAGACTCTAACCCAAACTCATTCATTCATGCTTCCACATTATATTATCATTCGTTTTCTGCAACTGTCTTTTTAAAAACAGCTTATCTGTGCTCAAGGAAAAATTACTTTGTTTTTTTAGAGAGAGAGAGATAGACAGATATCAATAAATACTTTGCCTCTCTAAACGTGTTAACAGTGGCATACAGAACTGCAAGGAACAAAAATGAAGAATGGACTGAAATTTAAAAAAGAAGAGACTACTCAGTGCTAGCTGTCTGCTTGCTAATGCTCCATGAAGGCCCAGAAAAGAGGCTCAACTTAAAAAGTGCAATTTACAAGCTATGCAGAAATACTTACGCTGCAGTTTTACTACAGGTGCAGTTGGGCAACTGTAACTTACAGTGAAGGTTATAAAAATTCAGTGAATAAAAAGTGCTAAATGTTCAAAATAAAAAAGAAATCCCTCCCCTCTTACCCATATTAATCTAAAAGGGCTGTTCCACACCAACACCTCAGATATCTTCATTATTAAGCCATTTCCTATTAATCTTATTTCCAGATCATGCTCGAGGCTTCTCTCCCTATGTCCACCATGCTTTAAAGACTCAGTTTTTAAATGCAGTTCCTTCCCTGTTAAAGCATGTGGGCAGAGCCCACATCTTTCCAGACAAGGCTTTTAAAAGCAAGTTTCATTTCAGTGGTCTGGTTTGCAGCATAGCTCTGCAAACACTTGTTATAGCACCAGTGGAGAGGGTGACCAGTTCATCTTAGAACTATCACTTGATGTTTCTCTCCTATAAAGGAGGGCGAGTTGAAAAATCAAATAATAAATTCTATAACATTGTGCCTGTATTAATGATAGCACCCCCCAGGAAAGCAATGTACTCTTCAAGGGCTTTCTCAAAATGCTATAGTCAATTTAAAAGTAACACTAAGTAAACATCCCTTTCTCCAGACAAATATATTTTATAAATCTGGAAATACAAAAAAAGCATCTAATTTGCTATATATTGGCATATAGATATGTAAAAATTATTTACAAGCAAGTAGAGGAATGTAATTTATGCATATTGTTGCCATTAGTGCTATTTCTTCCCCCAGATTCCAGTTAAAAGCTTCCATTGCTACACCACTTTTTCCATGTTTCACATGTCTTTCAAGTGTTCATATATTCTGCAGGCAAAATATGTTATACTTTGTACAATAACAAAGAAACCATGCAATTTAATGCCAAGTTATTCCACCTTTCTCCGTCTTTTAAGAAACAATAAAATGATGGGAGCACTTTACCCAAAAGTGGGGGAGGAATTCCCATGTTTTTCCACACTGCTTCTTTAAATTTGTACAGTATACCATTTCATTCAGGGTTTTTTCCACTTAACTGTTTTACCTTCTCTTCATACCACAACAAAAAACAAATTTTCAGCAATGCAAAAGAACAGTAAAACATTTGCAAGCCATGATTTATACCAGACTGCTGCAATGCACAGAAATCAAAGCTTTTTTTTTTTACATGTCACTTGCAGATGCAATCATTTGTCTCACAAATTCATTTGTGCAAGGCCCTAAAATGATTATTTTTTTTAAACTGTTTTCCTTTAGAAAATGAAGAAATGTTTAACTTGTATTATAATGAAACAAACCACTCTTTGTTAGTTTTTAAATCTATGAGACCTCAAAAAAAGGCTACACTTGGTACTTAAAATTAGAATCATATCCTGTGTTCAGCTATTTAGAAAACACCCAACATGGTACAGTAAAGACAACTACAGTCAAAATCTACCACCTCTATTGTGAGGAGTTTTTTTTGGGAGCCTTATTATAAAGAAAGCAGCCAGGATAAGAATAAAACTCTTTGTATAGCTGTATTATGAAATTTTAAAATATCAGTAGTAATCTTTTTAAAAAAAAAAAAAAATTACTAAAAACTGTACAATTTCCTAAGCACCTAAAGTCTGTATTTCTTTGATGATTTCCTTAAGAGAAATCATTCTAAAATGGCGCCACTGAGCATGTTTTCTGTCTTTGAGATTTATTATCTGTATCATCCCCAATGGGCTCAATTCTCATTTTCAATAATGTGGAAGTACACAGGCAACACTTTAGCCTGAAATGTACATTTGCTTCACAGTCAAGCTATTTGGGAAATTCTCCCTACCTGATATTTTTCCTTCTTCTAAATTCTTTGTTAGTCCAGACATTTAGGCATAATTCCTTGCTGTCAGCAAATGAAGTCGGTACACAAGTTTTTTCAGTTATGTCATCACCTGCACATAAAGGGATTGCCAGGTCGTCAAGGGGACTTGACACGTTAAAAATCTAATGATAACTTTTCCTATATGTAACTCAAATGTTCAAGAACAAAGATTGGAAACTCCACAAAATAAGGCTAATCTTAACAAAAATGGAATCTGAGAGGGGGAAAAACAAAAAGTAAAACCAGATCTAATAGAATTCCTGTATTTTTTTTAATTCTCTATGCCTTCTCAAGAGATTTACACCTTTCAAGATACAAATCTGATCACTGTAGCCCACCACATAACCAAAGTAATTCATCAAAAATGTCATCTGAAGAAGAGAGGACATCATCTCACAGCACTTGGCAAACGCATGAAACAGAACATAGAGGCAACTATAGAAATGTAATAAAAGTTAAATTGTTAAATTGTTGCAGAGACACTGAAAATTGCTACTGCTGCCTTCCACTAACCAAAGCAGTTTGATGGTTTGTTGCTTTTTTGTATTTTTTGATGAATTACTTATTCCCAGCAATGAGCCTGGCGAATTTTGACCAAAAGTCTTCAGATTTCACAGAAAACAAAGAGGCCAAACAACTGGCCCTCTTGGTTTTTAATAAAAAAATTCTGTGCTCTAGACAGACACGCAGACAGACAGACATGCAGAAAGAAAACTATTCTCTTTTCTTGGTGTAACTACAGACAAAAGCAAAAGGAAGCAATGCATCCAAAGCAGTGAGCAGTCATTGCTACAGTGGAATTTGCGCATGTATTGGGGAATGGCAACTGAAGCATCAGTTTACTTCATTCAGAAACCAGTGTTGAGCCCACACAGCAAACACCAAAGTTCTCTTTGCAGTGATTACGTATCAAATACATTATTATCAGTGACAAGGAATGTGCTGCACAGGCTGTCACAAAGAGCACTGTCATAACTGGTAATTTCACCCTCCATCTGACACAAAGGTACATCTTGAATGCCTCCACAGTGAAAGTGCTATGCATCCCTCTTTCTGTCATGGCCCTGAAATCCTGAAGCAATGATTTAAAGTTTGGGCACTTTTAAGTACAAGGCACAGTTTAAACAAAGCCTTGGACATACACCACCTTTGCGAAGAACACCAACTTGCTTAAGGGACATATCAAAAATCACTAGCAACAAGAACTTAGGCAATCTTTTAGTATAAACACTTTGTCTTCCATCTCAAGATTATGAACACAGAGAAAGAAAGTACAATACTTTTGGCTTAAAGGATGCTGCTGGTTTAAGAACTGAGGTCTTTCAAGCAGTGGCATGGCTCAGAACAGTCTCACTGGCTGAACCTGGCACCCAAGAACATGACAAAGTCCAAGACTGTGAACCCATTCTTCACATAAATAAAAGTCTCTCAGAACTAGTGTCTCAAAACTGTGGTCTGGTAAAGTAGCAGGTACCCAACATAGTCAGCAAAACCTTTCAGTTCCACTTCTATCAGTCTGCAAAAATGACCATGAAAGGTAAATCTACATAGACTAATAAAGTAGTGAAATATACGTGCGGTCTAGAGGAGCCACCATCTCCACTGAAAAACTGCTAAAAGTTCATAAAATTATTGAGAAAAATGCCTAAAATCACTGCAGCAAAAATATCTGAATTCTTCAGAGATGACACTAGAGTAAGCCTGCTCTCACCATTTACAGACAATACTTTTTTGTTGACTTAAGAATCAAAATTGGCATCCAATCTCTCTGCTAGACTATTGAGTGTGTCAAGAACTCCCAAAACCCCTGCCAGACAAATGGCTTGCCAAGAATCAGCATACAGCTTCACTTCTTTGTCCTACAGACTAGGGCTGCACATAGCACTACTTGGAATGAGTGTCCAGGCACACCACAAGACCTACAGCTTCATAGAACACACTGCGTTGAAGCTGGCTGGTCAAAGCAGGAGCCTACTCAAGAAACTTACTGTTCTTAAACATTATGCAGAAGTAACAGCTTCCTTTTATTTTTTATTTTGTATTTTCTAGCAAGGCCTATCAACAGAATATAAGGAGAAAGTAAAACTAACGCACCTAACTCCAAAATGCTCAAGTACTAAAGCAACTAGGAACATTAAAAGTTTGCCCCCTTTCCCACCATCTAAGAAAACTCCAATTCCTCCTCAAACTGAAAGGCAACCAAGGGATATGGAAAAGCAGCAGCACTGTGCAAAGCCTTCAGTGTGGAGTACAAATACAGGTAGATTGCATACGTGCTGGATGAAGAGCTGCTAACAAAGCACAAGGATTCCCAAATGAACATGCATGCACACTCACAGTGGAACATGCAAATGAACAGCTAAGTCAAAAGCAAAAATTAATTTGGTATAGAGGGCATTACAGTATGCTGCCACAAGTTGAAACCACTTCATACTTGACTGTTAGTTTCCCCTGTACATTTAACTCTCTGTCCAGAATAATCGTCTCAAGTAGCACTTCAGAATCTCTTCACACTTTGCAAGTGAAAGCCAACATCACTACTAAGCTCTTGTCAGTTTGTTGGCCCAAAACAATGGGGCAACATGAAAGCAGTTCAGGGGAAAGGACATCACCATTTCTAAAACTCAACTCTCTGGAACAATTCTTCAAATAACCAAGTACAACTAATGTGGTTAGAAAGCAACACGGCAGAATAAAAGAGAAAACTGTTCATGAGTGTTCATTCTCCCTAATGGAAAATTAAGCAAGTCTGATGAATATTCAGGATTTTTAATGGAAAAATACATCCCACTATCCAGGCACAAACCAAGAAAGTGTAACACAGAAACAATAGTAGAAAAATAATGTAGTTTTCTTGAAGACTATATAAAAAGAGAAGTGATGTTACAGACTGGTCCAAGTCAGGAATTCTACACAAAGTCCTGAATGCAAAAAGGATAACAAATTACACACACACAGGTGCATTCTCTTTTCTGAGGTACACTTTTCACTGCAACATAATGTCAACATGTACCAGCTGTTTTCATAAACTTTAGAGATACTCCTGCTTTTATTTTTTCTTCTTTTTCCTTCCTTCTGCATTGGATCTTATGGTACTCTTAAGTCTCGTGACTTACAAAAAAAAAATAAGATATATACAGGCAGACTTTAATTGTACTTACGATGTAAGAAGCAATCATATTTAAAACAGCGTCTACAGAAGAGTGTATGAAAAGAGTGCAGGCTTTGCTCCCTCTGAACAGATTTAGCATTTGGTCCATCTATGTTTGGTGTGCATTCAGGAGGAAGAGCTCCAGGAAGCTGCTGCTCAGTGAGTTCTTTGTATCTTTAAAGGAAATAATAGAAGTTATTTATTAAGTATAATTTCTTTTATAAATTTTTTTTTATTCCAGTGTCACTATGCATTTTCAATGACAACTTAAAAAAAACCCCTAAGCTAGCTAAAAAGACCAATCTGTTAATGACAGAACAAATTATTAATTCCATACTCATTAATATAAATTGACTAGGACATAAGACATTCATTTTCAAGGCATCATGACCTCACCACTTATATCTAATAAACACTTCTGTATTGTTTGACTTGAGGAAAGAGCCAAATCCCTTTCAGTGACACTTGCAGAAGTTACACAAATGTCAAAGAACAAGCCGCAAAGGAGACCAATCCTAATCAATAAATATTTAATTAAGCATGTATTTCATAGAGGAATCTTTGTTTCATAAAGCAACAGAGCAATATAACCTAAGAAATATGTTCTTACTTCTCTTTCAATTCTTCTGCTGTACCCTTGTCTGGAAACATTGAGGAAATGGCTTCAAATATCTTGTCAGAAGGAAATCTCCGAGGTGGGTGGGTTTCTTTCTCTGCCAAAGAAGCAAAAAAATTTGAAAAAGTAAAAAAATATGTATTTCTGCTCCTTTGCTACCTGAAGAAGGTGTTCAGAGAAAGAGGGAGTTCACCAAAATTCTAATGTAAGAAAGAAGATTTTTATTTCTAAATCGCTTACAATTTTAACCGTGTTAAGTCATCTTTTCTGATAAGAAAAATCTACTAGTAAAATTCAGAGAAAATTGTTTCACCAGCAGATGGAGATGGAAATTCAGAACTCTGCCTGCTTTAGAATAACAACACATCATTTTCTGAGGAGTACCAAAGCATTTATTAGACAGATACCTGATTGATTTTTGGTGCATTTGACTTCCTCAGTATACCAATGAATAAAAATTGGCAAAAGAGCCTTTCATGGTGTTCTCAATACAAATCTTGAATTAAATGACCAAGGAAATTACAAAAATTATGCTACTTTGGACCTGAAAACTATCACATAGGAAGATGGGTTTGAACAAATTTATTGAGTGGTTAAATAAAATGTTTTGGGTTTAATTTTTAGAGTCTGCAGATAGACATACCCATCCTGTTACCTTCCCGATCTTTTTGCTTGTCATCTCTCTCATCTGGATTGTCATCTCCATCATCATCATCTTCATCATCACTATATTGACCAAGGGCATTGACCAATTCAACAAATATTTCGTCATTGATAAATCCACATTCTGAAATCCAGCAAAATTGGGAGTGAACAAAAAAGCACATGGTGCATATGAGGTATTTTTAATCCTCCCTACACTTTAATTAAATTAGGGCAAATGCTGTCATTTATGAAAAACAGTTCTGTAGTTTTTCCCTCTTAAATTGCAGTGTATGAACCAAGGCAAGTTAAAAACGCTCATTATTCATTTCTTAGACAGACAACTGGGAAGGGAAGAAGAAAAATTCTAATATTTTTTTCCAACTCCCTGTGCTACATACATATATAAATCTCTCTTCTTGTAAGATAAAAAGTACTACCGACTACATTGCTATAGAGATTTTATGCCAGAATCCCAGTTCCAACATGGTTGGGTTAAACCCGTCTGGAACTGCATGCTAACAGTCTATAAACTCATCTATAAATCTCCAGACAGACTTTCGGATGGTAGTTTCTTAGCATCCACTTCACACAATAGACCCCACTGACTGGATGATAAAAGAAATACAGTTATACACAAAAAGTTCAAGAGAATACTGAAAGATACAATGCTGCATATATCTCTTTATTAATTATATTCTGCTGTGACATTCAGATGGCAGAACAGATTAAACAATAATGCATTTCTGCAAAAAGGAAAAATCATAGTTAATGCTGACAGAGTCTATTTTTAAAAAAATAATAACCATGAACTATGTGGGAACTGTAGTGCTTATTACCACCCTTTTGAACCTGGACTGGGTTTGGATGTCAAAATAACTTGACAGAAAATAATAGTTTTATTACTATGCAGACAATGAAAATACTGCTCGGATGTTTTAAATAGACTCTTAATATACACACATAGGTTAGTACAAATTATCTACCAAAAGTGCAATTACAGAGCTAGTTTAGAATTCTGATTCTTACATGGGAATGCCTCTGGATTACAGATTCCCACAGTATTTACATGTAATTACAGTCACACAATACTAGTCATTGGGAAACTTTAAAAAAGTCTTTCTACTTCTAATATATTTTATACATCATGGAGAACCCGTAATAATAGTAATTGCCATCATAAATTTGCATCTCTAGATGCTCAAACAGGATTAATTTTAAAACTAAACTCCTTCAATAATAAATAAAATCAATAATAGAAGACATTTAGTAGCAATGTCATCATTTTGATATAATCAGTTTTCTGACAGGGAAATCAGCAATCCGTAAATGTGTAAAAATATCCAAAGGCCAAAGTCCATGAAACATTCCATGTTTCTTATGAAATACAAAGGTACCACCTATACTGAGGACATTAACAAGTCTAGTGTAGGGCTGAGTAGCATTTATTATTGAACCACAGGCTTAATCTTCATGAATGGTACACAGTGAACTCAAAAAATGTGATTCTCTTTCTCAGACACTTCAGCATTAACAGGAATATGATTAATTTTAAGAAGCTATTCTCTGAGTTGAGGGGTGGAGTCTGTGGGTAATATTTCTGTGAAGGGGGAATCACAGTAGTCAAAAGAAACTTCTGCAACTGTGAAGTTGAGGCTTGTATAAGCCAGTTCTGAGGATGAAGGGAGGGAGCAAGTGAAAGGTCACCACTTCACGGAGACTTTAGCAAAGTGAGAGACCAATTATACTGCAGCTAGTCCAGCTCTCACACAGGAGAACAGGTAAACTACACCTTAGAATAAATATATATAATACTTCTGTACCAACAGAAGGATACAACTTTGCTCTATAAGCTGAGCTTTTTACAGAAAGAGGGTTTTTAAATAGCTAGCAAGTTCATTAAAGAAAGGAAGGAAAAAAAACTCCCACAAACCTACAAGAGGTTATTCTGTTGAATCACATTTGCAAATTCTGTCATTATCAGAGTTTTGCATAATCCTTCTGCCACTTTCTGCTAGGCAGGATACACACACATTACAGTATCATCTTCCAAAGCTCTGAGCAAAAAATTAAATACCAAGAATCACTGTATGGTATAAGGAAAAAGTTAATGTGCTTAATTTCTCCACACTATTGCTTAAAACTTTACAGCCTAATGAAAATCAGAACAATACATTTAAATATGCAAGCCTGTTATACCCAGTGTTTACACAATGAAGAAGTTGTAGAGATACTACTGTAACAATCACACATCAGGCCTTAACCAACACTACAACAATAATTTATATAGGAAGAAATTATTAGTATACCTGAGTGTTTGGGCTCACCTCTGTCTCCATGCACTTTCCCATCATAATTCTTGATCAGTTCTTCAATAAAGGTACCATCCTGGTCAAGCACTTCATCTCCCATATACGGAATGTTATGTAAAACAGTTTCATCCTCTACCTAGGAACAACAGTGATAATCAAACAATTTGAAATTGTTGTCAAGTGACCATTGCTGCATTGTTTGTCACTATCTACAAGAGTCTGCCTGTAACAGTAAATTAATTAGCTTCACTATTTTAGAACATTTACCATTAACTAGAAAAACGAAACAAAACCCTCAATGACTTTCAACAATTTTTTTGCATTCTTGGTGGCTAGCTCAAAATACTAGCTCCTAATCTTAAGGTTAGCAGAGTGTTTCTACAAAATCTCTAATATGGAAACTCATTAAGTTACCTGGCTTTGGGAAGCTTGCATTTGGTAATTCATTCGTCCCCCCTTGGTTTTCTCTCACAGTAATGTAGGAAACCACAATGGGAACCACCCTTTCATTGTTTGGCCAGAGATAAGAAAATATGTTACAAAAAGACTCTAAATTAAGGTTGTCTAAAGAGCAACATGCCTGACAAATTAACTGAACTCCACCGTCCCCTTTTTCGACTGAAGATTGACTAAATGCATTATTACTCCCATGTTTTAACAACAGAATTTATGGACCTTGATACTCCACTGCATCTTCCAATACTACAAAAGAACCTTCTAATCTCAAGAAAATAAACTTTGCTGCTAACCATGATTCTGCAGCAATCCAAAATATCCAAACACTGTTAAATTGAATGCAAGGAGAAAAATGTGTGGAAAAACTCTGTGTGTATACTGATAAAAAAAATGTTGTTTATACCACTTCATAATAATTATTATTAAAATAACTAGTCAGCAAAAGTGGTCATATACAAAATGAGGTGACAAAGATTTGCAATAAGCTAAGCTTTTCAAAGTCAAATACGTATATCAGAAATCTAATGCTATGGCTTCTGCACACAGTGAAGCTAATCTGAAAAAAAAGGGCATGCCCAGATATGAGAACGACTATTACGTGAGGAGAGTATTTAATGATTTAGTTCCCTTTATTCCGCAAGAATTACTATTCTGTTACAGATATGTTGGTTATTACCTTACATTAAAGCATTCATATCCCTCAGAAAACACGTCTCACTACACTAACTAGATACTTTCAAACAAAACTGCATTTGTTAACAGCCACAAAAAACAATAGGTCACCTGAATTAAATAAACTTTACAGCAAGATTCAGAAATCTTTAGGTAGATTGAGGAGAGGGATTCAGTTTTCAAAGTTGCCCTTTCATTTATTTTATCTGGGGGAGCTTATTTCTGATTATTACTACCCTATTACCAATACCTAAAGTAGGGAAGGTAATTGACAATAGGTTTTTGCAGGTATACTTCTAAAATTAACACCTCCCTCTTGTCCATACCTTTCTACTCCCCACACTTGTTGAAACTTACCATAAAATTCTGTTGAAGGGGAGACCAAGAATACATTATAGGCACAGAAGCAACAGCATTGAGAGTCTTCAGTGGGATGACTTGTTTTGGAAAATCAATGTCACTGGTAACAGAGCACTGAAATAAGAAGTTGAAGTTACACTTACAAAGCAATATCAGGAAAAAATAAAACAAACAAAAATAAATAACAAAACACTCTACAATGTACAAAATTAAAAGAGTTTCTCAAAATTAGCCATATCAACCTTTGAAAAATGCATCAGTTTCTTAAGGTATAACAGGAGAAATAGTTTTAGCAAGAGAAAAGGACCTCAATAATTATTTCTACGACAATACCTTTGCAAATAGATCATGATGGGGTTTTTCCACTCACCGTTAAGTGGCTGTGATAATATTTCACTCAGACTACTCAACCTACAATACAAATTAGGTTTGGTATCTCAAAACAGATTTAGTACCTTTTGCTGCTGCTACACTGATGTTAGTGTATTTACTCAGACTATCTGAGAGGCAAGTGAATTCCCCTGGCTTCAGATCAATACACAGTAGAAATCATGCATTATTTATGTTATAAAAAATAAATAAAATTTTACTTTAATGTCAGCAACATCTTATATAAATAAAAACTCCATATGCCTTATTAATTCTTGCTTTGTTTCCCAATTATTGTCTGTTTATCCTATCCTCAAGCCTTTTATTATGCTCACTGCTTGCAAAGGAAAAATGAAAATTAACTCTTAATATGTAACTCTGGATACATCAATGAATCTTTCAGCTACAGGACTTCTGTTTTGGATATTCAGAGATTTATGCAGTCTCCAAAGGATAAACAACCCATAGAAATAGACAACAATTAGGTTATTCTTGCATCTAAAAATCAACGGTTCACAAACATAGATCAACTTTTCTCAAATACTTGGACTGCAGTATTAAGAACTCTGGGAAAAAAGTTACAAGCGAAAGCACACAGGAACACACAAAGCTAGGCAAAGTACAATAGAGAAGATTTGGAAGTAGGCAAAACAAAGTTTGAAACAGCTATCATAGCTACCTGAAAAGAAAAAAGGAAGTAGACATAAAAGATCTTTCTCCTTTCCAGAAGGGAACACAAAGTAATGTAACAAACAATATACAGAGACAGTACCCCGGCAGAATGACACAAGCCAGATTTATTTATTTCCTTTTTAATCTGCAGCAAATGAAATTAGATTTCTGCTGTGTATATTAATATTCTAGACACCATTCTACCATTTCATTCCCATTTCAGGTTAATGTTTAATTTTCTAGCTAACAGACACCTAGCATATTTTTCATGTATTTTTAAAGCAAAATCCAAAGTATAAGAATTAATTACTTTTATCTTTGGAACTAGAAGTCTCGAGCTGACAAATGGGCTATCTCAAAGTGATTCAGTGTTTGGTACTAAGCCTCAGTGATGCTGCTCTGTTGTTCTGGAATGGAACTCAGGTTAACGTCTGGTAGGCCTGTACAGGGCATGTTAAGGTCTCCACTTGATGCTGACTGTCACCAGCAATACCCTGCCCTCTTCACCAAACACAGGAAGGCTCTCACACAACCTTTCTACTTCTAGCCAGGGTCTTACGCAACTCTGAAGAAATTCAGCATATTGAGAAAAGATTTTAAAGTAATCTTTTAAGGTCCCCACCATTTATTCATCTCACTTCACTCATTATAAATTATAGTAACCTTAAATCAAGCATTAGAGTTCTGATTCATGAGACAGAGATTGGACTGAATGTACAATTAGTGCGCTCTATCAATACAGGCAGGAAACTAACATAAAGAATATAGAATAAAGATAAAGAATATAAAAGTAAAGAATAGTGAACAGCACACTAGAAAGAAAAGAAAAAAATAAAAGGAACAATCTTCTACTAACAAAAAAAAAAGTGAAAACTGCATGTGTACCTGTGCCAATTATTATCAGATCTGATCCCACACAGTATCTATAGAGCTGTACATCAGTAATTGCATCCTCAAGAACATTTAAAAGAGATTATCTGAAGGTCCTCATCAACTTACATTTGAACATGCATGCACACAAATGCACCTCTAAAATGTTAGGCAAAGAAACTCTGCAAATTTCTTTGCAGATAAAGTACTTTAGTTTGTTTCTTTTCACCTATTCACAGTAAAGTCTTTTCTTTCTCATTCTACTGAAAAGAGTTTGCTTTTCAGATTATTACAGATAAAATATCTCCAAACTTATTAAGTGTGAAGAAGTGCCTAAAGAGCAATTTAGAAATAAGGTAAATTAAGATGGGATGAATAGAGAAAGCTGGAATGGGTTTAAATCACTGTTGAAGCTACCATGACACAGGACACAACCCTGAGTAACACGCTCTAGAACGACCCTGTTTGAGCAGGAAAGCTGCACTAGATGATATTCCTTTCAACCTTACCAATTCTGTGGAAACCAGTTTAGGTGCCACAACTATGGAAGTGTTTTTTCACAAATGTAGCATCCAGTCTGCTTGGGCAACACAAGGATTCATTAAACTAACTCCAACAGGAGCAAGAGTAAACTCCCAGTACCACAGAGTCAGAACCATTTGATTAAAGGACACTGAAGTATGATCCAATCATTACCAGAAATAAAGAAGTTTCACTTTTGTGTGTCATTAAAAGTCAGGTAGCCCACTACATATTTACTGCTTTGCAGAAGTCATATGATCAAAGTACACAACAAATAAATTCTTTAAGACACTCATACAGAACACATTGAGCTTCCAAGTCATATCATACTGGAAAAAAAATATAAAGAACAGCCAACTTTCCAGTAAAAAAATGAAGATATGTTAACAACCTTATAAGTGGAATTACCACAACACATGTTAACCAACCTCCCTGGTCCCGCGCAATGAGCTCACAGAAGTCATGATGTGAACAGGCTGTATCCTACGTTGTTTCCATTCTTGATTTAAAATTTCAGTTCTTTCCAGTATCTTCTGACGATTAGAATTAAACATACTCTAAAAATTAACCACAACATTATAAATAAATGAAAGACTCTAAATTCATCTCTTAGCATCTTAAGGCATTCTAACATTTAACCAGACACGTTGTAACAAAAAAAACTTCTAAAAACTCAAAACATACAGATTTAGTTTAAACGTCAGTGACGTTCAATACAGTTCATCATCCCTTTCTTCAATTCATACCATGTTCTCACATTTAGAGTCACACATTTAGAATGGAACTAAATTCTAAATGGAATTTGGAAGAGTATGCTGCTAAAGAAGTTGCCATATTAGCTCTCCACAACTTGTTCTGATACTTAACATGCTCAACCCAATCACATATAAATATATACCTGTTTATAAGACCATAGATTTAAGACAAGTTCTCAGTGGGCTGACAAAGTATTCAATGAAATTGTTGTAGCAAATGTTAACTGTAGGACACATACTTCAGAAAATAATCAATACTTGTAAAATTCTATAAGCAATAGAACCAAAAGATCAAGTACCTTTACTTCATCAGCACGTCGGAACCTCTTGAGCTGCCTCAGTCTCATATACTCTGATTTCACACGTTTTCTCCAACAAATTGGTCCCTTCTCAGATTTTTTCCCGGTTTGACCCATGATTATCCTACAAGAGACAATGTCATGTTTGCATTACCAAATCTGACACCACTGCTTACAGAAAAAGTTGGATAGGAAAGCAACATTCCTTTAGTATCTTTCATATCCAATTCCTTTAATTTCTTTCAATCACACACTTGCATATCATCCCAATCCAACAGAAAAAAAAGGAAAACATATTTAAGTGATAGGCACCAGAAAACAGTAATTTTAATCACAAATTGGTGGACCCTCCACATTTGCACTTCTAATGCCTCTATACAAAAAGATATCTGATGGATTTAAAGCGGTGAAGAGGAACGAATCAAGATTCCCACTTTAAAGATACACACTGGAAACCTTGCAAGTAGTCTTGTAAATTAACTGCTGGAGAACTATGTTCACTGCAGACAAACCTTTTCCTTCTTGCAGGAAAGGTCCTCTTCGTGAAGACTCCAACTCTTACAATAGACTTCTGGAGTTGACCTCAAGTACAAAGAGGTACCCCAAGGAGTACTCAGTCCTCCCACTCAGCCACTCAAGCATGAAAATATTGTAGAAATTCAGACAATGAGTTTTGAAACAGTCAGAATACGAGACTTTGCTCTTTTCTTAAGTATTCTGTAAGACCACAAACTGCCCACTGATTCAACTTTACTGATTACTCTCCTAGTGCCAAGTCGTTCATTTTTACGTTACAGGACTGCTGGCAATGAAATGGTATTTTTATGTTATAATCCAAAAGACTTGCTAGAATATGCCAATCTGCTCTGTATTTTTCAAAATCAAGGACTGTATGCTACAGCTATGCTGGCAATGACTTTTTTGACAGCATCCTGAAACTAAACCACTACATCAAAGACTGGCTTCTTCTCAAGACCTGCATTGTAAAACCTACAGTACTTCACTGAATAGCTCAAAGTATCATTCACGTGAACTGAAAGGCTAAAACATCCAGTTGTCCAGGGTTAATACATTCTCAAACAAGCATAATTAGTTTGAGCAGAAACAATTCCAGCCCTTCTAATTATCAAGGCAAGTCAACACGAACAGAGTTGTCATCTTTGGGCTGAATTCCAATGCCCAGCGCTACCTTCACTATCCCATACTACAGCTACCCTAACAGTCATAAGTACAGCTTTATCCAAGTTACTGGAAGCTTACTGCTCTATTTTCAGCAGTTCTGTAGAGGTCAGATTTGAGTTCTATCAGACTTTATGGTGATGATGATAGGGGGAATAACCTGTTTATTTATTATACATATATATATAAAATGTAAAATATATTTACAGTGAACAAAAATGTAGTAAGTCTACAAAAGCCTGAACCCATTTTCATGCAAGACTTAATAATATTTAATAATAATATTTTGCAAGAAAAAATGTTGGGGGTTTAGATTTAGGATGAAAAAATAACCTACAAACAAATAGCAGAATTGCCAAGCCAAATCATAGGAAATATCCTGAGGAAAAAAGACACAGGATACAAATAACTACATAATGCACCTGACTAGACTGAGGACAGAGAACCACTGTGGGGAAATAAACCTAGAACAAAGCATCAAACACCCAAATTACCCAAATTCCACACACAAGACAGCAAGTAAAATCCACCTGTAGCTCATTCACCACAACACAACCACAAATGATACAAAAGAAATTATACTTAAAAAAATAATCCTTGACCATTCACATTAGAACATAGACAAGACAATCAGTGATTTAAACTGCATTATGATATTAATTAAAGAGCAGCATAAAAGTATTATCAAGTATAGAAAATACACTGTATCATATACTAAACTAAGCAAAGTAAAAATATTTAAAAACAACCTGTTTACTGGAAATAAATTAGACACAGAATAAGTACCATTAAATAACAGACAATCTCAATTTGTAAGCAGTACAGAACATAAAAATTGCTTCAGTTATGATTCAGCCAAAAAACATGGAAAAAGCATGAATGAACTCAAAAGATAAATGAAAGCTCAGATGACAATACTGAAATAACACAGTCCATAACACTGAAACACAAATTACATTTACTTACTCTAATACTGCCCCAATCACAACCCTTCTTATTCTAGTTTCCTGGATAATAACAAATTACTCTGGTTTTAAAAAAGCTTTCTTAACTGAAATTAAACTGCCAGATAAGCCCTGCTCATCAGAAGCAGATTTATGCAGAAATCACATATAACTGGATTAAAAGCAACAACAAACAGACAAACCCAAGTGAAGTTCCATCTTTCTTTCATGCAACGTAAGTACAGACCCAAGAAAACCCCCCAAACAAAGACTTAAGAGCTGAGAGAAATACATCCCCATTAAAAAAAAAAAATCCAATCTATTGTTACCTGTTGTGTTAAAATGGTAACAAAATAATACTTCATAAGAACATGACTTATAAAAACACTCTCATCTTACACTAGTTTCAAGTTACTATCTGGGGTACAGCACCGACAACTTGATGGTCAAGGCACCAAATAACACATATTAGAAAATTAAAAACCCCACACTGTTGCTTATGTCAAGTTACAGCAAGAAAAAGTTCTCCTACATAAAGCCATAATGTCAATGTGCAACAGTCAGTGAAATATATATCATACATTAAGTCTAATGTGTATACACAAATTTGAAACTACATCTTAAATGGCAAGTCCATATTAAGAGAAAAAACACTTAGTGGAAAGGAAACATATGCACAGAGAGTATAGAAAAATTATATCTAAGGAAAAAAACGTGTCCTGGGTGCATGTTTGTAAAAAATTTTCAGAGATTGTCAAAGTTAATATATTACTGGTCTCTGAGCAGCAGAGCCAAGTGAACTGTGTTTGTACATTTTTGGGCAGTCTAATGTAACGAAAATAGAATTACTGTGTTACTAACACATGTACTGTGGTACGAGACAACTGGTTTTGTGTCCCAAATCTCAGAAGAAAGTACCAAATAAAAATAAACCAAGGCAGGGGGCAGGGCAGGAAGAGCATATTCAGAGAGTTAATTCTCATACTGCAATTGATCTATCATCTTCAAATCAGGACTACAGACAAATGCCACTAATGATTTCTCATGTCAGTTCAAAGGTTGTCCCTCAAAACTTCAAATTTAAGAAGCTAGACCTAAGAAACCGGGATAAGAAGTTTCACAGACAAGGACAGCCAGTGCTGGGGAGCTAAAAATAAGAACTATGAAAGTAGTTTTCAAGTAGATCTCAAGTCCCTGAAAGTAAAAGTAATTTGGAGAATTAAAAGACTTCAGGGAAACATGAACATAAACTCAGTCTCTAGGGCAAGTTCAGGGCTGTAGATGCTGTCTCAAGTGGTCTACTTGCCTACTACCTACTGTGTGTAAGACAAATCTCTCCCAAATCACTTTCTTGTGCACATAAGCAACAGAATTGGTGAAAGTACTCTGAACTGCAACAGACTACACAGTTCCCACTTTGCTAGATAAGACAAAAAACCTGCACATTTTCCTTAAACTACATTGTATGGGAGTCATAGCTAGGACTGCAGAGCAGAGAAGCTAGTGAATGCTAAGATCAATCTGTCAGAACTAGTCAACGTTTCATATAAAGTTTTAGAATATTCACTAGAGTAGCCAAAGCGGCACAAACCAAATCCCATCTGTCTGAGAATGGTTAAGCCTATCTTAAGACAACACAGCTTGAAACAGTTTCCATTTAATAAATAAAACATTATACTGATTATCTTTGCACAATGGTCTTTTCCAAGAGCCCCTAGGGCCTTGCCCCTCTTCTCCGTCCCCATTTCCCCTTCTGACTCTAACCAGTTGATTTTAAAATCTTATTCTTTCCCATTTTTTTAATCCTGTTGATTGAAATGGTCCAGAGAAACCATCTAACTGCCAAAGCACAAAGTCCTGGGAAGTTCTATCCAAAAAACAAAAAACAGAACAAAACAGAACAAAACAGAACAAAACAGAACAAAACAGAACAAAACAGAACAAAACAGAACAAAACAGAACAAAACAGAACAAAACAGAACAAAACAGAACAAAACAGAACAAAACAAAAAAACAAAAACAAAACAAAAAAAACTATGTAGCAGCCAACTCAGTTATTTATGCGCAGAGTACTGCCTTTCCAGAAGAGACACAAAGAAAGCAATAACTCCAAAACAGTGATACTGTTTCTAGAGAGCTCTTCTCCCAAAGCGCACTATGACTTCCGCGCAAAGCCTCAGCTAACCCAGACAGATCTCACCTGGCATCGCAGTAAGGACAGAAACCTTGGTGTAACTCCCTCCACCCTCTTTGTGGAAGAGAGAATGCTGTGGACTGTCTCATTCCACACTGGGCAATCACCCCAGTGCCATGACAAAAAAGGAGATAATTATACTAGCAAGAGGACCAGTGGTATTCCAGACCCCCACCAAGTACAAAAAAATAACAAAACTAACCTCTCTTGAGGAGAACAATAAGCAGATATTAGGAGTGAGACATACTAATGCCACCTAAATATCAATTTAAAAGAAAAACCTACAAGAAAATAGAAACAAAGACAAGGATGTTCTTTTCAGTTTCTACTCATGCTTGCATAGCTGGAAATGAAGAACAAAAAATGGCCCTAAAGCATAAAAGTGCCCTAAAGCATATATATTTGTTTTTTAAAGAAACCCTGCTGAGTGTTTCATAATTCTGTAAAAGATTCACATTTTCATAGTAAGTTTTTAAGAAAAATCATGCCTATAAGCTTAAATCAGGCAACCCTTACATTCAGCAGACAAATTGTGCACAATACATCTAGGATTCACAATGAGACGAAGTGTAGAACAATTTCAGCTCAAATTGCTCCTGTTTTGCCTACAGAACATAGAAATAGCCTTATTTAAAGACAACATCCTATTTTTCTTTGATCATTTTGGCAATATCCATCAGTGACAGACAAGCACACAGATAGTTCTTAAATTAGGCAGCCTATTCAAACAGTCATACGGCTGTCAAAAACTATATTTAAGCTCCTCTGGCTACCATGCCAAATTTCAGGAAAAAAGATAAATTAATAAAAATTTTCAGCTGAGAAGCATGGGAGAACAAATGAGGGGGCCTGCCCTTTTAAAAGAACACTATTAGTTTGTAATTGTGCTTAATATTACACAGTATTTTGAACTGTAGAAATATTACATTATCTTCCCACTACTCAGGATTTCTATTTTTAGATACGTATGAATCAAAACATATTTTGTACAGCATAGTATAATTTACAAGTTCTTTTTTTATGAATTAATCTACACTCACAAGGTTATTCACATACTTTAAATATATGTTAATATAATACAGCACTTCAGAGCACTCAACCACCAGTTTCAGTAGAGAGGGTGGGGAACCGTGAGGTTGGAGGAGAATATAAAACCCAGTGGAGAAACTGTATTTGCATTCTGATGCAAACAGAATAATGAAATAAGTAATCATGGGGTTTTTTGATGCCTAGAAAAGTGGGGGAGTAATGAAGGTATAAAATAATTCAGATGGGACATAGGCAGGCAGGGGAGAACTACTGCTTCTACCTCCCACAAAGCCAAATGCTTTCACACATGCTTCTCAGAAGGTGGAGGTCCAAAGGAATGTATTTAACAGCAGGATCCTGCTCAGTGTGCTGCTTGATCTCCCTTTCAGCTCACCCATTGGCATGCCCAGAGCCACCGACTGGACAGCTCAAAGTCTGCACCTGCACTAGCTTCAGGAGCTGTCATTTCAAAAACTATACCCTTACTAATTTAGTGTATATACTACATCATGAAGGTACTCACCAAAGTGACTTCCTCAGCAGCAATGGCACCTTACCACTATCCCATCCTTCCCAATTATTTTCACCCCAGTACGTTTCATTAACTAGATTAAACTGACCAATGATAAAAAAAATTCATGATTACAATTCTTTTCGCAAAATACAGATGAGTTTCACAATCCCATCCACAGCTGCGGTGTCCTCTGCACAATTACAAAGCAGGAAGAATTTTATAGAAAATCAGGCCAACACTAGAGAAAAACTAGTGCAGGCAGTGAAACCACAAATGGGCACTGGTTTCATACATCAGTTTGCTCTGGAGTGGCAGGCATGCTCTTTAGCTGTAAGCCATTATCAGATCCAGACAGCATACAAGTCTTTCAGCCTGAGCTTATGCAATCTTACTAATGGACAAATTATTATATAATAAACCCTACCTGAAGTCAACACAGAACTCCTTCAAGCATCTACAGGACTTAGAGGAAAAAAACAAACTAAAGAAAGCCAACCACACCCCACCACACCCTTCCATATGTTTTCACAAACCAAATAGAATTTTTACTTGGGCTGCAGAATTTAGGACAACTTTCACATTCGATCCAAAACTGCAGAATTTTAGCAACAGAAGGGATTAACAACATTTTTCCACAAGCCTCCGAAAAAATTCAGTACTTGTTAGAAAAGAGAGAAAAAAACCAAATACCCCCATAAAGAATGCATTTCAAGTATCAAAACTCAATGAGTTAAGCTTAGACCTGAAGTTATTAACTTTACCCAACTACCTCATAAAGAATTCATATAATCTTTTTGTTACAAGATTTTACATAGCACAATACAATAAAATGATTGTTCAACTGCAGCTATTTTTCAGACATGTTAAACTAAACTTTACTGCTTATAAACTGTTAGAAATTTCCTTTTATTATTCTGTATTAGTATAGTATTAGTATTTTGCACCCTAAATGCAAAACAAGATAATATAGCCCACAAACCAATCCTAAAGCTTTCCAAAGTAAGCAGTTTCCAGCACTTTTACTACAACTATCAAGCACCTGAACAAACAAACAAAAAAAAACCCAATAAAATACATACGTATAGCCAAACTTCAAAAAAACTAACTTGAAAATTAATTATAAATTAATGCTCTAAACTACCAGATCTGACTTCTACATTTATATCAAACTTCTTTAATAGCATAGAGAGATTGATATAAAAAAAAAATGTTCAAAATCCAATATTCTTCTTTTGGATTAAGTAAGAAAAATTGTTCAGTTGTGATTTCAGAGCTGCTAAGTCTTTCCACATTAAGTTATGCAAGCTGGGGAGGGGGTTGGGGATGTGGAAATGATACTCACAGAACCTCAAAGGGCTTTTTACCTGTGCTGTTACAGCAAACACACAAAAAGATATGACTAGAAGTTTTGTTATTGCCACTCTGCTTTCTGGATTTTCTAAAGCAAAATAAAACAAGGTTTTCTTTCAAACTTATCTATGTAAAATACTACATTCTCATTTCCATGGGAAGAAAAATATTCCCAAGGCCACTGTCAACTTGGGTATTTCAGAGCCCAAACTAGATCAACTAACAAAAATCTCTATCTCTGAAATACAACATAGGACAGATTAATATAGTTTATTAATAATATTTTACTACAAAAACAACTACAGCACATTTAATCTTTTACAGAAATAATCAGAGAAGTAGATGGGAACAAACTGTAGTGTGTTTTTACTATTTCAAACCCCAGAAATGCAATATTTTAAGTTTGTAGTACAGTGGAACCTATTTTTAAACAAGAAATACCTAAAAATACTTACATATGCTTTAAAATGTTGTTATCCACATGCTGTATCATTAAAGGCAATTTAAATTTCAAGAAATAACTTACATAAAATGTTACCATCAGTTCAACTACCTTCCTCAAATGCTATTTGGTGTCAGTTTGACCTGGAAAAGACATCATCTATCCACTGTATCAGTGGTCACTCATTTCTATTTCTACACAGCCTTCTCTACTATGAATGCTTAAGTGCTTATGATTCTGTAAACAAACTAAGTCAGGAGGGAAAAAAAAAAAACTGTCTGAACCAGAAAATGAACATATTTAGTTTTTAAATACATTTTTTCAACAAAATCCAGTTTGTTCACATGTCGGTTTGTTCAGCAGCCACAGATTTGTTCAATTTGTTCAAGCCATGAATTCTTGAACTCACACAAGGGACAGAGGGGCAACACTGAGGGAGAAACAAGAGGCAAAGAACTGTAACTGGAGAGGGCAACAGTTCAGGCTTCAACACAAGCATTTGTCAAACCATGCCATCCATCCGACACTCAGTTTTACTGGTACAGAAAAATTATTCTTAAACAGAAACAGGAAACATCTATTAAGCCATCCATGCCAGCTGTGCCACTTTTTAGGCAGATAAAGGCCAGCAGCCTGTATTTGCCTACAGAGGCTTAACCAGCACCAGGTTCTCTTCAGGAGTATCTAAAAGAAATGGATCAGTTCGTTAATTGATCTAAGCAGGTAACTCCAAATATTTCCTCTGTTCTTCCTCACTCTGACAAGCATCAGTCATTGTGGACAATGTAGATTAACAAAACACTCATGATCAGCTCTGACAAGATTACATGTTCTGCAAGAATGCTTTTGACCACTCAAGAGATGGAAACTTTTACAGACTACTATCAAAGACAAAACTATTAACTTTGACTAATCTGATAGAAGGCAGAGAACTATCAACAGCCTCAGATGTACCAATGCCAACCCCAAAGTGAGGAGCAATGATCGTGTGTGAAAATTCAGAATATTTCCTCCTTTCCTCCTCAAGTTAGCAGAAAACTTCTGGCTTGCAAACAGAATAAAAAACTTGTTCTGCAGTGTGGGTAACAATCACATCTAAGGCAGTTTAGTGTCACACCAACACAGACTGATGGTGGCTATAGGCTTTCAGGTAATATGGAAGCTCCAAAAGCAGGTGGTCTGCTCCTATAAATAGGTATGCTTATGTAATGAGCAGTCTCATTACAAGTAAGCTCCTATTATTGTGACAGCTATTTATTTGCAATTACTACTTGCAACACTAAAATACATTTCAATTAGTAGAATCCCTTTTACACTACCTTGTCACTACAGTATTGTAGGGTTGTTAATGTACCAATAACCTGAAGACTTTGCCTCCACTGGAACTGCTGTTAAATCCAAGGCCAGTGTACTTTCTCCTTCCTGATACAAACAATGTTACTATCTTATTAGCAATTACCTAACAAAATTTTGCTTTGAAGACCAACATTTCAACCAAAACTAAACAGCACATTCACTTATCTGTTTGCTTTTGGAAGTTGATGACAATTAAATCCTAGTGTACTTCTCAGCTAGAAACGGGAAAGGAAGTGGGATCTTAAAATGGCATTTATTTCCTCTCTTCATTGTCTGTCTACACTACTTCAGCATTTCAGGCAGACTTTACATAGCAAACATGGTAAGTTTGCTTGTGCTGATCAGTTACTTCAAATTCTGTTTTTTCAGCACTCAAAAGAAGCATAGTTTTCTAACCAGACCAAAGCTGTTCATGCTGGCATCATAAATATCCAAACCAGCAAGGAAGAAGAGGAATCATGAAACCAGAGTCAAGGGAAAGCAGAAAAAAAACCCTCTCCTCTTCAATGCAAGTAAGCCATTCCAGCATATCATCCACTTGTCTTAGACTAGAACTTTTATCTTCCACACCATGTAAAACATATCGTTCACACTGTGTAGTTTTTTTGTTGTTTAGAGCACTCTGCACAATCAATGCAGCTAATGCATTAACTACTTCTGCAGAAGTAGCTTTCAAGAAGCTGTTTCCTGCTATCTCTTGATCAACTAAAGATTGCTCTGAAAAGATGTAGTCAATGGCAAACAATAGCAGCAAACTTGTCTACATCACTTGCCAGTGCAAGACAAATGAAAAGCAGTGTAGGCTCCCTTCAATTGTGTTCTGCCTCAATACTTCCTACATCCCACTACAGCCACTCAACGAGTATTAGCACAAGTCAAAGGCTTCAAGGCATGTTCTATTTATTCTTACAAATATTCTTTTAGAATACCACATGTAAGTTCCCCAAACTCCTGAACACACTCTTAAGAATGTGTCATACTTCTGTCTGTTTCTGGGCCTCATCAAAATTGGACGAGTCATTCTGAGAATGTCAACCCCTACATAAAGGAATTAACTCCCTAAATAGCTTGCTTTCCTACACAAATTGGAGCTAAACACAGACAATCACAGAATTTGTGCACTGTTCTAGCTCTTCTACTGGAACATGCTAATCTATGCTAAAATGAAAATACAAGAGACAACAGACAAGACTCAGTAAGGGATTTCATTTCAATATAGGAAGAAAATTAAGAAAATTCTTCCCAGTGAGTGCAGTCCAGCATAGGAATATATAAAACAGAGGCGTCAGAATCTCTTCTCTTGAAAACATTTTAAAAGTGGTCTGGAAAATATTGTTTCAGTGTTGGCCTAACCCAAGTGGGAGACTGGATCAGATGACTTCTATATCTAAAACTATTCTACAAGTCAACACACCTCTCAGCTGGGCCCACCATCTCAAAACAAGGACCACAGTATTTGTAAAGCTCATGCCAGGGAGTTTGCCTTTTAAATTTCAGATAATATTCAAAAGACGAAAACAATCAGCACCAACACTCTTAGTATTTCAATCTGCTACAGACACAATGTGAAAAATATTACCATTAAAGGAACAATAATTTGTGAATTAAAATGCTTAGGAGCTTGATCAGACTAAACTCTTGAGTTTGGTGTGCAATCACTGTTTCTTATTATCAGTAGAAATATTAGTCTCCTTTAGTAACTCCACCAACTAGCTAGTTCACACACTCACACTCCTTCCCACTACTATTCCACGTGTAGTTTCATTTGAAAGATGCCTTGTCATGTTAACAGTACAGTCAGAACTTTCAGCTCTTTCTTATGATACTGTAATTTAAAAACAGACATTGGAAAGCTCTTCACTAATTAAGAAAGCAGTCTAACTAGAATGCTTAAACTGAACATTATGTTTAAAATAAATAAAAGACCACATATAAGGGCTGTTATTTTCAAATTAGTTGTCTTCTTATCCTAACAGGGTTCTGCCTGACTTACAGCCCAACCTTTTTGTCTTTGAAATGTCACCCTTTTCAGACCTTTTACTTTCTGCCATTTA
Source organism: Muscicapa striata striata (assembly GCA_030060385.1). Classification (NCBI taxonomy): domain Eukaryota; kingdom Metazoa; phylum Chordata; class Aves; order Passeriformes; family Muscicapidae; genus Muscicapa; species Muscicapa striata. The sequence goes on from JAREIS010000101.1 coordinate 2,007,353, forward strand.
AGAGACTACAGCCTTCACTTGCACCTGGCATGCTTAAGATCAGAAGGCTGATCTCTACCCTGATATATTAAATGGTTGGCTGTCTTTAGGTTTGGGGTTTGTTTTAGCTTTTTTCCCACCTTTTTTCTTTTTTCCTTCATTTTTAAACTTAAACACATTCTAGAAGAAATCACTAAGTGAGTCAAGTGGTACACACATTCACAATAAGAAACTATTCTATGATTTGCTTCCCCAAAACTTGAAACATGTGCCACCTCAATTGTTTCTTCCCAAACACAATGGTTTTCTGGGCCTTGTTGCTATTCCACTAGCTCCTTAAGTTAATAGTCCCCAATTCATATTTCAATATACTCAAGGCTAATGAGATGCTTTCCTGTACCTTTTGAGTAAGAATTTCAGCTAATTTCAAAACAGGCTAACAGAAAAAGAAAATCCCCATTTAATGGCAATTTCACGCCTGGTCACGACATGCTACCTTGATCTATCATATACAAAATGACTACCCCCAGTCTTTTCTCTTACAGCTATGTATGAGTGGCTATCTCACTGAACTAAGAGTACAGTTTCATTACATATTTAATCCAATTAAACTACTTATTTATAGCAGTGCTACTGTGAAACTAACTTATTAACTACAATGACTATATTTTTATTTGCTGGATTATTTCCCAAACCAAAACTAGTTACCACTGAAGGGGTTATTAAAATATTATAACATAGGCAATACCTTAAATCTGAGCTAAACAGTGTCAGAATTTCCTCTAAATAGCTGATTTTTACCCTTCCTGTGAACAAGGCTGATGAACCCTTCTGCATACATACTCTACAGGAACTTCTGATGCAAATGGCAAACATAAACCAAATGTGACATGGTTTACTGTCCACATTGTCCACTAATTTAAATATATGTTCTACAACAGTTTCATGAAGGACTACAAGTGCTCTGGCATTATGAAATCTTCAGCATATATTCTATAAAAAAATAGAAATAATAGAGACTGAGGAAGCCATTAAGAAGAGAACTACTAACGAGAAACACCACTTAGGGCTGCAGACACTGATGTGTCAACAGAGAGCAGCCCCTCACTCAAGAAATGCCACTACAGCCAATCACCATTCCAAAGACTCACAGTCACTGCCCTCTGCTCCAGTATGTAACATAATAACATACAGTATTTTACAGCAGCTACAGTCCTGCACTGAACACCTAGACGTTGCTAGGAAATGCTCCTATCTTAGATATTAGGAATTCTAACCTTTGGTCCGAATTTGGTAGGAGCTGGTAGGATCACCTGTTTCCCCTCCGCATACTTAACTCCTGACTTAGGCTTGCCTTGATCACAATACGTACTCTTCTTCATCAATTACTGTTTCCAGTCTGTTTTTAACAGTTGAAGTAATCTCCAAACACAGTTCCTGTGTTACTGCCCAAACATATCAGACAAAACCTCCAGCTTTGACTTTCAAGCATCACCCCTACTTTATGCTGCCACTGTTACAAATAAGAGAGTTTTACTTGCACCTGTGCTATCACTTCCCTCCTGACAGCAGGAGCATTTTTGCAGCCGTTGACAGAAGCAAGGAAGTTCACTGGCTGAAAATATCGTGCTGCTTTTGACTGAAGAAACTGAGCATCCAGTTGTTCTGGCCCCACCTAAAAGACACTGACCCATGGCCTTAGGCATTCCAGTTTTCAGCTCCTTGTGACAGTACTAAATGCCTACTTCAGCAGATCGGTTTCAGTGCTCAGTTCATACCACTTATTTTTTGAAATGCTCTCCTCACTTAGTAAGTCAGAGCAGTTCAGTTTTAATGACACACAAGACAGGAGGGAAACATGTCAGCTCGAGGGCTCACAGATCAAATGTTTTCTTCAATCATGCTCCCTATCTGATTTTGTTTTTATTATAAATATTAGTTTGTCTCCTACAGCATTTTATTTCTTGCTTTCTCCCCTAATAGTTCATTCAGATACATAGTTTAATACTATGTTGCATTAAAATCCTTCTCAGGAGTTTCTACCATTATTATATACTGACCAGGCAGATATTAAAAGCTCTCACGGACAAGGAAGAAAGAAAGAAAAGAATAAGAAGTCGAGAGGCTCTTCGATATTAAGTAGAAAGAAATGCTGTTTCACTCCCTTCTGCTTCCTGGAAAAACATGAAAAATCTTAATTTATCTTCTTGCTCCTTTTAAATGAGAATCTTCTATTTTCCTGCATTAGAAAACTAGCAAAGAAAGCAACTGCCAGTATTCAACATCCCTTACTCTGCCAGCATGTCAAAAGCTTTGCAGCACATAGTTTATGAGTAGCTCTTGATCTTCCAGAAGATCATTTCAGAAAATGATCAAATTTATGTTCCTTAACATCTAATATAATTTTAAACAATCTGATTCAGAAATTTAAATAATAACCATTAAGAAAACCCACAAGAACTCATCTGGTCATGACAAAAACCCCCAATCATTTTAAAAGTTTTTGTAACTAATTTTAGGTTGATTAAACATTAAGTACTTGAGCAAGATCCCACAATAGCACTGTTATAGAAATTAAGTTTATTTCAGATTTTCTATGAGACAAAGAAGTTTGATGACTTCTCTATTCCTCATAACACACTGCCTTCAGATTTATTTTGACATTATCTCATTTTGTGGGAGCTCTTCATTTAGAACATTTATTCATCAAGAAACACTGGTATAGATGCTTCTCAGTTTCATTCTCTTCAGTAGAGAAAAACAAAAATGTTATGTCTGTTTATAAGAAAACAAGATTTCAATACAAATAATTAGTTTTTTCAATACATTTCCTTAAACAAATACAATAGCAGAATACAAAAAGTAACACAACATAATTTGTTTTCAGACAATCCTTAAAATAAAAAGATAAATCTGTACTGGAGTGTTCAATCTGTATAAGTAAACCTGCAATTTTCAAAGCTATTCTTCCCTTCAAAAAACTCTTTGTGTGTCTCCACTTCAGGATTTACAGAAATAGAAACAGATGTGAAATCATTACTGGTATACCACTTATGGAGTAAGAGTAACCCATTTAAAAGAAAAAACTTCTGAATTCCATACATTGCCACTTTTTTTCAGCACATTTCAACATTTGATACTTTTAGAAAAATACCAGTTTGGAAATAAAAATAAGAAGTTCAAGTACTTGCCCACTTGGGTAGGGGGAGAGGAAAGAGAGAACAGGGAGATCATAACCAAATATTTTATATTAAAGACTGAACCAAAATGGGCAGTAATTGAAACTGACTGACATCTCACTTCACTTTGGGCAACATGAGCCAAACGCAATGCAGCAGGTAATGCAACTATTTGCTTTTTACTTGGATATCTGCATCCATAAATACTTCTAACATTTGCATGGATGGGTAAGATTATCTGGCTCAAAAAACAAATAAAACATTTTAAAACGTCAAGCAGCACCACAGCAACAAAAAGTTTCAAGCCCAAATTTGATCATACTTTTTACAAGTCACAATTAAAACCATCCCACATTCCTCACAGCAAACCAAGCCTAGCTATTTGTCAGGAGAAAGCAGTTTTATGCATAAAACTTGAGCTTCACCTTTGAGTTGCTCAAATGCATACCTCCAGAATTTCTCTCTTCACACGCATTCACAGACACCCAGAGGAGTTAGATGACTCCCACGCACATTGCAATTAACCTCTGTTGCCTAACACCTTCATCTCTTAAAAATTTAGCTTTTTGATATCCTGGATAAATCTGGCAGAAAAAAGTAACACTTGCTGGGAAGACTTAAGACATGTCTCAACAGGGAAAATAATTTATGATGCGAATTTTAAGAGCACAGATTATTCCACCTGAATTTGTTTTGCGGACACACCCTTTGTACTACAAAAACCAAACCTTGAATTTGTATTGTGGACACACCTTTTGTACTATAAAAACTAAAATAGCTACAGGTTCTTCTGTTCAACCTATACTTGCAAAAGCAACACAAACCCCACACAGGAAAAACCCTGATGCACAGCAATTCAGGTTCAATAGCTATTCCATATTCTTTCCCTGCTTAGGCAAATAGCCTAAACTTTGAAAGACTACCACGTATGCAGAATTTACTGTAGAGCAGTCTGGCAAATTTGAAGCTGAAATGGCATTTGCCATTTGCCTGAATAATTCCAAAATGAGCTTCAAATTATTAAAGTAACCATAAGAGTTATTTATAAAACTATTATTTTAAATTTTACAAAATAACTCAATCTAATGTATGGCATCTTTATTCTGTAAGGTATACAGCGATAAATCCACCTGCACATTTTATTAGATGTTACTTAAAAAGGGAAAAAAAAAATATAGATACTTTTTCAGAAGCTTGACTTAATAGAGAAAACTAATTAGAAACAGTTTATCTTGAAATAAAAAGAAAGAGCCAAAATATAAAAAAAAATCCAACATGCAATGGCAAAAAACTCCACCACCCTTCAGTGAAAAAGAAAACATCTCCCTTAGGCTGTGGAAGAGAACTGCAAATACTAAATAAGGTCTTAGGAACTTATGTATCCCAGTTTCAATGCAATCATGTATACCGAACACCATGAATGGTTAAACTACATTAAGAATAAAACAAGATATGTCAATCTCTTCTTCCAGTAATTACTGGATTTAGTTTTGCACTAAACACATTGGTAATAAATACTCACTAGAAACATGGCACAAACTAGTGGACATACAACAGGAAGAAGTCATCACAAAGGACAGAATTTACACTGTCCTGGTTTTATACTGTAACACTAAAAAAGAGATCATAATAACAGCTTTAATCCATTTGCCATGGTACAGTTTGATAGGTAAATCAAGTATCTATAACACACATTCATACGACTTGTTACAGAAGCAGCAAAATTAATTCCAGCTCTAGAATTTTTTATCTTCTTAGTTAAAACAAAATCAGACTATACACCAAAAATATAAAGCTTGCCAGATAAGAAACGCAGAAAGGAAACCAGCACACATTAAAAAAAAATTAAAATACATATAAGTTACAAGATTTTAGTTTCCTTCCTTCCACATATTTTGTTCCTTTAAATTACATCTGATAGCTTTGGGATTTAAACCGAACATGCAGGCTGTGAAAAGAGAATGCATGGCAGGAAAAACTGAACTAACCATGTAAAAGGCAGAATGGAAAGGGGCCAGACACAACAAAAAACTGACAAGGGAAATAGGCCTGGTTCTAGATCAAAAAAACAATTTAAAAATACAAAGAAATCATACTGTCCTGTAAAGATTTATTTTCAGTTCATATCTAAAAGAGCCTAAGATGTGGACTGCAATTTGTACTACTTTGCTTGCATAATTAAACATACAATGTTATTCAAGCAGGCACCATATGTATATACAAAAAAAGAAAACTAATAGCAAATTCTGGAGTATTCTGTAATTGTATATCAAGGAAGTCTTTATTTGCACACAGCAAGACACCAGTTTTACCCTATTTACTAATGAAATTATATATATCCCAATTAGAAGCTTTGGAAGCACTACATCACATTTTCAAGCAAATTACAACACTGTGCTGATCCACTCACATCATTAGACTATTTTTATCCACAGCATTCAGATCACACATAGGATCTATCTGAATGTCCAAATGGCCTTCTTACCTTAAGAGTCCTACTGATTTTACCACTAGATAGGAAGTAGAGAATGCATTATAAACCATTCCAAGTGAACGGCAGTTTTCACAAACAGATCAGAAGCACAATAAATGAAAAATCCTATGTCCAAGCTTTAGCCAGGTAGGCAAAAGCTTTCTTAAGTGTGATTCACACTCATTTGGGGGTGACCACTGTTTTTTTTTAATATTTTTTTCTGGACACAGCAGGGACAATAATAAACATCCTCTTCTCTCCCAATATTTTAAAATTACAATTTAAAATTCAATTTACAAACCTGTGGCTAAAAGTTTCATTGTATATTTTAAAATTCCTTCCATTTTTAGTATTTTTAAGAGAAGCTTAACTTGTCAATTTTATACGCAAAACATACCTTCCACTCTTCTTAACAGTTGCCTCCATTCAAGTTTACTAGTGTTACTTTACCTCTTAACTCAGAACCAAGTCCACAGTCTGACCCATCTTAGTGGAAATCCAGGTGTACAACCAAACTGCCAACTACTATCAGTTACAGAAAGCAGTATGTTTTAGAAAACTGCCCTGTTTCTTGTTTGGAGCTCAACAGATCTGTCCCTCAATAAATTTTATTTTTAGTTTCACCTCATCCATAAATAGACCTACACAGCATCATCCCAAAGTCGTTAACTTATCTCTGTGAGAACAGATAGGATACCTACTTCGTAATATTGTACATTGTTTTCCTTTTAATCTTTAGTTCAACAAAACCCTTGAGCATATACTCAGAGCTAAAAAAACAAACCTGAGCATTTGACTAACTTGTAACAAGTGTTGTCATCATCTCCCTGTGAAGCACTCCTCTCTCTTCTGCACACAATTCATACATGATTTCCCTGCTTTGGGTACATTTTATTCAATCTTTTAGTCTGCCTTACTATTCTCCTCTCAGACATAGCTACTTTAATTACAATTATTCCTTAAACTGTCAGTGGAGTAAGTTATCCATTTAAAGACTGACCTAGCCACTCCAGAACAGTTGTACAAGTCATACACTTAGGTGTTAAATGTGTAGATACATTTATAGATAGATACATTTACAGATGCTGTCTTCAATCAGACACCAACGAGCCCAGCACAGCTCTCCACGGACCTCGCTGACGGAAGGAACAGAAGGTTAGAAGCAGCTTCAACATTAAAATGAACCTCCTGTTACTGTTCTACAGCTTCTGTTAACAGTGATCTTGTTTGTTAATGTAAGTGTTACGCAAACACCTCCACCAAATCATTAAGAATTGTATTTACAGTAGGAAGCCTATTTCCTTCACTCTTTAAAAATCTGGTAAAGTGAATTTTGCTTGGATAAGTAATACTGACAAAATTACTTTATCGACTCAGAACTTCCTTGCTTAGCAAAGGCCAGGTTCTGTTCCTGAGATTTTCAGCATCCCTGCTGGGGAAAACATTATTCACAGATACTTTTCCTCAAGTCAGCGAAGATCCATCTGTAAGTACTAACAGTAGTAGAATTACAGAACTTCCAGATTACAGCCAACACTAAAGTTTTTCCACAGTACTTTTGCTCAAACACAATGTAAAGCAGACATTTATTAAATGTGCCTTCTGTCAGTATTGCAGCCATTTTTAAAAATAACTCTCACTGTTCAATCACATGAATATAGAACCATCATCTAAATTTGTTCTTCAGTTTTAACATTACAGCTGTGAACTTATTAAAACGCATCCATGATCTAAGCTAAGGAAGCTGAACTGTCTCATGAATGGTGACAGAACACTTCTTTTGACTAATTACAAGAGAAATTTTAGAGTGCACCAACTTTCCTGGGAGCACTGGCCTGTACTGGATTCTAGATGTAGCTTATTCTGACATAAGCTGCTTTACAGAAAGGGGCTTGCACTCCCTCCATATCTAGTACAGTTTATGCATTCGATAATGCACTACAAAAACTCCCTTCTCCCTAAGCCAAAGTTTCTTTGCAGGTAAGAAGTAGCACACGAATATTTACATTTCACCTATGAAGGTTGTAATGTTACAGAACAAACAAAAAGCAGTTTAAAAGAACATCTTCAAAGAAATCACCATATTTACATTACCACTTTAGCTCATTTTAAACTGAGCAGTGACATTTTATAACTACTTGAAGGTGCAGATTTCCAGTGTCTGTCACTTTTCAAGGTTAAATTACTTACTAAAAAAAAAAAAAAAATCTATGAAAGAACCCAAAAGTTTTCCCCAAATTTTATCCTAATTTAAAGTCTTGAAAAGACTTTAAAGAAATAGATGAAAATAGCAGTCGGAATTTCATGGAACATTATACTGTCACAGATTTCTCCACTTTGTACACTTTGGTCAGTTAACTTTGTTACTTTAATTTCTCATGGAGGAAGAGGAAGGAGAAAAAAAAATCCTTTTTTTCTTTTTTTTTTCTTGTAAAGGAAACTCCAGAACAAGAAATGTGATGTTTTTAATCCAGTACTTCGTAAAGTACTAGCTCTTAAAAACAACCAACACATCACAAAAAAATTTTGAGCCACATCTCCTAAAATACTGGAGAGTTTTCTGAAAGACTTTGTAGCTTTCAAATAGTCACATTTTAATAATCACTAGTGAGACTAGTTATAGTATACTGTGAAATACACACTCTTCTGCAGATGCATTATTGTTACCACAAATAAACATTCTTTGGACTCTCAATTTTATATAGACTCTGGGGACAAACAAAGAATGATCTTTAAATTTTTATAAACTGCATAAAGAATCTGAATGTGCCAAGCCCTGAAAAAAATATTAACCTATCTATGAGAAAAATCCCCACTTAGATGTGAAGATTTCACTAAAAACTCTTCACTGAAATCTGTATTAGTAAGAACTAAACTCACAATAGCTGAAACTAGAGTTGCTAGACTTAAGCAAAGACAAATCCTATTCTGCTAGAATTAAATTACCTTCTCCAAACTGTTAAATGCTTCTCATCAGAGAAAACAAAAATCTGAACTTCCAGCTTTAAAAATGCAAAAAAACCGTTTCTCTTGCTCCAATAAAATCAGTGTAGTACTTTGTAAGTTAGAAATAATTATCTCAAGAAATGGACAAATTTGGTATACCATTCCTGCCGCACATCTGTGCACGCAATGCTTTTCTTTCATGCATGAATAAGTCTGGAATCACCACAAAGACCTGGTAATGTTAAATACATGTGCATGATGCCACAACACACCGATTTCTTTCTCCAGCCACACATTTGTTGCTCACGGACGGCTCAGCCCAGTAAGCTCCTTCGCACCTCCCCAGACACCAGCTTTAAACAGTCCTTCGTATCGACGTGCTTGGCGATAAAAAAACCCACCCCCCCCCGAATTTTCAGCTATTTATGAACTTTCTTGCAGCGCCCTGGAAGATCGGGATCACACGATGCCCTCCACGATTAGGAAGTTCGCCGGAGCGGCCGCCAGACTGTGTTCCCCCTCTGGCCCCTCCTGAGCTCCCTCCCTGAGCCCGGAGCGCCCCAAAGCCGCGGCGGGAGCCCCAGCCCAGCCCCGCCGTCCCGCGGGTGCGGGCGGGCGGCCCGGGGCGCGCTCAGCCTTCCCCGCCCGGCTCGCCCCGGCTTCCGGGAGCCCGGGCGGACCTGTCCCAGCCTCCCGGGAGGAGAGGGACGAGCTGTGCGCCGCGCTGCCCACGGCGGGCACACGGATTTCCCCCTGCCCGGCGTGCGCCGGGCTCACACACACATACACCTCCCTCAGCCCACGCCGGAGCCGCCGCCGCGTGCCGCCGGCTGGAGCGGAGAGGAGGGGAAAGGAATCGCCGGCTCTGCCCCCAGTTTCTCCCTCTCGCCAGGCGCCCGCCGCCCCTCGCCCTTCGGAGGAGTGACGGCGAGCTCGTCCCCGGCCCCGGTTTGCGCCTCGCCGGGCGGGGATCGGAGCCATCGGTCGGGCTGGATGGAGCCAACTTAGACAAAGGGCACTCCAGACTCCATGTCTCCCCCCTCCAGCTGTCACCGGCCGGGAGCGCGCGTGCCTGCCCGCCGGCGCCCCGCAGGAAGGGGACGCACTCTTTGTTCTCTCGCTGCCCGCGCGGGGGCCAGGGGCTCGCGCTCCCCGCTCCCACCACCCCCCGGCCCGCGCCCGCTCCCGCCGCGCCGCGCGCGCGGCGGGCCGGGCCCGGGGCTGTGGCGCCACGGGGAGGCTTGAAACTCTCCAGCCGCCTCACGTGGAGACGGGGGAGAGGGAGGGGAAATGGGAGGGAGGCCGGCGAGAGGATTGGCGGGCACCGGGAGGGGCCGCGCTCCCGCTCCCGCTCGGCGCCGCTGCCGAGTTTGAATCGGTCCGAGAGCGGGAGAGGCGTAACGGCCGTAACGGTCCCGGGGGCGGGAATGCCCGGAGCGGGTCCTCCGTCCTCGCCGCTGCTCCGCCTGTTATTCCCCCGGCACGGGAGCTTCAGCCGCTGGAGGTCATTCCAGCCTTTCTCCGTCTTCAGCAGGGAAAAATAAAATTGCCAAATTTTCGTAGCGGGTACTTAGCCTTTCCCCTTGTGACCACATCCCTTTCCGATGCGTCCCGCGTCGAGTGCTACTTCTGAGATGCACTGAAGCGGTCACACTATCCTTGCTTCCACAAGTCCTATCATCCTTCTTTACCAAACGTCTCTTCCTCTCTTCCTTGTGGCTGCCTCAGAGCATCTTCAGGGGCAGAAATGAGCAGCGGCCACTGTAAGGGTGTCCTGACCGGTAAGAGTCTCTTGCGAAGGAAATAAATCACAAACGCGCCCGCATTGATTGCCAAATCATGCCGTGGGCTTGCGTGTCAGATCTGCGAGCGTGGCGCACAGATCTGACACATAGGGAAAACGAGGACATGTCAGCCTTGGAGGCTGGGGACAGCCCACGCCCGCGGGGCAGCCCCGCCGCTCCCCGGCGGATGTCTCGGCCGGCTGAGTCATTTTGCAGCGCGGCTGCCTCGCGTCCGCGTGTTTGACCTTTGCTTGTCCAAACTTTACCGCCACCAGCCATCCTTTTGTGCATTGCACCGGTGGCTTCATCTCCCTCGCTGCTCTGCATCCAGCGCAGTTTCCCCCTGTCGTGGAGGAATGTCATAAATCGCAGCAGAAAAGTGCTCGCTCCGTATCAGGCTCGCATCCTGTTGCTCGCTATGCGCTATCTTCAGCCTCTAAGGTTGCCATCGTTTTCCCTCGTTTCTAATCCACGAGCCGTGCTCATCAATCTTGTTTGCCGAGGTTGTATTTAAACTTTGAGGAACTCTGTTGTTGTCCCGCTCTCTGGTCGCTCCCGCCTTGACTCCTCTTCAGTAGGGAAAAATAAAATTGCCGAGTTTTCTAATGATACTCTGCACCTCCCTTGTGATCAGACCCCTTTCCCATGCGTCCCACATCGAGTGCCACTTCCGATGTGCACTGGAGCAATCGACATATCCTTGCTTCTGTCATCGTTCCTCACCAAATATCAGATCCCCTCTTGTGAATATCTTCGTGCTTCTTCAGGATCAAAGCTCAAAAGGTGAGCAGCAGCCACTGTATAAGGTCCTGAGCGATAAAAGTCTCTTGCAAGGCAAATAAATCACAAATGCACCTTCATTCCCAAATAATGCAGTTGGCTTATGTATCAAGAGAGGCTCGGTGTTCTTCTACTTAAAGGTAATGTGCTTGTATGTTTTTAAAGTCTCTTTCTATGTGTAAGTACTTAATATCCCCAGACTTCATTGTGTACTGAACTTGGAGTGAGGTCTCAAGTGTGGACATTCCTACACTATATGTTCTTGATTTACCTCATGGCCTTGAAAAGGGATTTCTAATAGTAGCTTCTTAAAAAAAAAAAAAAAAAAAAAAAAAAAAGAAAAAGCTGAGGCTTCATGAGTTACGAACAAAAAACATGCAGCAGAAATTATTTTCTGTTATGGTTACATGTCATATCATGGTAAATAGCTATAACCTTCCTCTAAGTCTAGTGGAGTGGCTGACAATTGGGAAGATTATCTTAAAAGTATTACATTTGAAAAATATTAGTAATTTCTGGAAATTCAGCTATTTTGAATCTATTCTGCTCCAAGATGGCTGCCACCTCTAAAATGGCTACCCAGTTCCTTCAGAATTTAGGTTTTGTCGTTTATTTTGATCCTTCAAATTGCACTTCATGAGATCTGGTTTTGGTCAACAAGAAAAATAACAATTGCTAGCTAAGGATGAGGTAAGTTAATGTAACAGGTATGCTCAAGCCGCAAGGTGGAAAGATCTGCATTGAAGAACCTACCCTGTGAACTAGACCTCAGCACTGATCACATCCTTTTCCTCTCTTGCACAGAAGATTATTCATCTGCTATACCTGAAACTGATGCTTACTAGAAAACTTTACATGTTTTGAACTGAGTTACTCTTTCTCCTTTGTACTGTACAAAACAACCTCTCCAACAAGGCTCCACTCTAGGCAGTTAAAGGGATGAACTCCTCTCAAGAAACTCCATGAGGTGTTGATTTCCTGATTCATAGTTCAGGCTACCTCAAACATCCCAGAGAATTTTAGTAACTGTTTGATTCTCTATGCAGGGGTTTAATGTTGCAACAAGCCCTGTACGGACTTTCTGTTCTCACAGAATAAGCCACCCAAGTGGTTTTCTGTTTCTGCTGTATTTCTGTGATTAAAGAACAACTATTTGAACAAGAATCTGTGTTATGCAGAGACATTCAGATTGGATCTTTAGCCAAAAACAGTGCAATAATTTTTGAAAGAATTGCAAAACCTGGTATTTTGAGGAGCCTTTCTCAAAAGAGTGGGTTCTGGTGGCAGCATGGAACAGTGCTTTTGAGAAAAGTGGCTAACATTCAAAAAATATATGTGTGTTACATGAGAATGAAAAAAATCAGGCTAAAGAAATGACCCTTCTGGAACTGTTGAAAGCATTAGCCTTTTTTTTTTTTTTTTTTTTTTTTTTAAATAGCTAACACACTGTAGAAGAGTTTTTTCCATGTTCCCAATGCATGAATGTAATATATAAGTTCATATTGTATGTATGACTAAAATAGTAGAACAAGGATTTATCAGTGCTAGAACACCCGCATCAATTAGACATAAAAATAATTGTTTGACAGCATAAGAGGATGCTCATAACTATGATTGTTTCCATGGGGGAATACTTATATGCCTCTTTTCACCCTTTAAATAGTGGTATTTGAGTCCAGGAAAAAGAAGGTATGAACAAAATTTTGCTATAAAGCAAAATTAACAGTTAAGTGGTTTATTTTAGATATTTTTAACATCTCAAATAAGGTGATATTTCCAAAGAATAGTTTATTCTTTATGCACTATTATTTTAAGATTTCATTGTATTCAGAATCATATGGTATTTTTTTCCATCTGGCTGGAGGGACCAAGCAAGACCCGTCTGGGAACTACCTTGGCCTGGAATAACGAGAGATGTTGGCCAGTTTTCTCCTTGTCCACCCGGTTTCGTTCAGGAGAGGCACAGCAAGGCTGCCCCCAGCACCAGCATCCTGGTGCAGCCACGCCGGTAGCTGCATCCGTAATTCTTGTAGATAAGCGAGTGACTTGATGATGGCAGCGTCGCTTTCCTTTGTGCTCCGGAATGGCAGCGTAACAAAGCTGCGTGCAGCTTTGGGCTGGGTCCTCTCCGAGGCGCGGGCTGGTGGGCTCCACGGTTCAGTCACACAGTCTCGAGAGGTTCAGCCTGCTTGTGTTTGAGCTCCCTTGCTCAGTCGAGGGGAGGGAAGGAGGATGCACACTGTTCTGGTTACACCTACCCCCACAATCAAAGCCGTTAGCACTGCAAGTAATATTTCATCCAGCAGAACGTTCAGGAGCATGATCTTTGTTTCTTTGTGTTTTGAGGGTTTTTAATAGATCTTTTTTATTCAAGAAGTGCCATCCATACATTAATCATTCATTTCCTAACCTTGTACTTTTCCTGAGACTCCAGCTTGTTGTGTGTCTGAAATTCTGCATTTTGGTCCATGACAATTTGATGAGATTTTACAAATTGTTTGCATACATGGAAATGTAAGTACAATCTAAAATCTAAAGTAAGTAGTCTAAATCTGTAATAACATTTCTCTCTTATGCACAGCAATGATTACACAGAAATCAGCATCTATCTTACCCTTTTTTAAGTATTTTCCTCTTGTAACATTACTATAAAAAAGCAGGGAGTTTGTGTTAATTTTAACAAGCAATTAATGACTATGGTTTGTAACTAGTCACTTTGAGATTAGATGTGTTTAAAAATGTTTTACATTAGTATCTTACTGGTACTTATGGACCAATTTCCCTGAAAGAAATGAAACCTGATGAACTGTTTTGCACATCCTTTCTGAGACCCCTTTCCCCCCATCCCCCAATTGCCATATGCTTCTCTGCAGAATTGAATTTAATAATCAGAAAATAGACCAACATATCTTTGGGTATGGTGCTCATTAGGCTAAATGAGAAGGAGATGAATCATTGCAAGATATAACGCATACAATAGTGTCTGTCAGACCTGCCATGTGTCAGAAATGGTGCTTGAGGGTCCTGCGCTGTCCTTCCTTGCTTCCCTCACACGCAAAAGTAGGGTGCTGTGGCCTGAAGGCGCAGAGCCTGGGGCCTGGAAAGGACAGCAGCACAGACCCATCACCAAAGGCATGCCCCTGAAAGAAGCACCACACTGTGCTCTAAGGGTCTCTGCTGGCAAAAGTTACTCCTGCTGCGGACTCTTTGCCTGCTGGGCAGCTAAAGGAGTGGCTGCCATTCACTTGATGCATTTGTCACAAGAGCTGGTACCTGGAATCTCACCCAACCAAAGGAGATGTTCTCAGTCTAGGTGCCAAACATGTTCAGTGGCAAGTGTGGGCATATGGTCTAACAATAACAATTAAATAGACTGCATGCATGGAAAAAAGGTGTAATAGGGAGTACTTTGCTAAACATAGCCAGGACTTGATACAGTGCTGTTACAGGAAAATGCACAGATTTCTGTGCCATTTATGAGCTGCCTGCATATGATGCTGTGAATGGTAACACATGCGGCTGGTTCCTAGTTCTGCAAATGCATCAGTCGCACACACACACCTCACACACATCCCCTAGAAACAGAAAGCTACCTGACCTTTCACTGAGTGTTTGCCTCATGTGTCATGATAAAGGTATGTAATATATTTTATATTGGGTATAAGTGTTTTCAATATGCTGGGCTACCTCAGTTCTGCCATAATGTGTTCAAGGAGGTTTTAGAGGGGATGCAAGGCAAATAAAGGTGGGAGCAAGAGCGGTGCAAACAACTGACACAAACTATGGTTCTATATAAAATGCAAGACAGTATCCTTTTGGCTAAAGAGAAATGTTGCTGAAAGGAAAGCTCCAGCATTGTTTTTATGCAACAACTTCATCTGTTAACTTTCTTTAGCACGCAGAGATGAAACTTATTGCATGTAATCATTCATTTCAATTAGTGAAAGGGATTAATTTACTTCCCCTGCCTTCAACTGGAAATGAACATGTCTTTAAGACTATCTATAGGAAATTCTTTCATCTCAAATAATCTACTTCTGATTATTTTGTGGTCGCAAAAGCTGTTTAAGTTGTGTGAGAAAAATACTTTCCCTTCCTTTTCTGCTTGCATTTTTACTTTTCTTTTTACTCTTTTCCTGACCTGCATTTATTCTTATATTCAAACCACTTAAAGGTCTAAATAATATAATATCACAAAATTGCCATGAAGACATATGCCGGAGAACTTAAATTGCAAAGCCCTGGCCCGATTTCCAGGTGGTTTTGGCAGTGTAACTGTATGGTACTGCTGAGTGTGCCACTCACAGGGGTGAATTTTGCTGCAAATTTAAAGTTTCAAGTGGGTATTCAATAAGTGTTAATGGATGATGGTCTCCCATCAGGCCGGATATGAGATTAAAAGCCTGAGCTCTATTTGAATGTGTTTATGATATGTTAAAGTTCTCCAGAGGCAGTGGCTAAATTACCTTAGAAGATGGACAGAGTTCACTGACTAGAATCAAATCGTCATGTTTAGCTGCAGAAGGTACTTCTTCCAACAGCCACGTGCAACATGCATGTAGACTGTTTGCAAAAGCAAGTGAAATTGTGAAATCTCTTTCCTCTGTTTGTCATTTCACCTGCAAAGGGTTACCTCCAAATGTAACTACCCTTCTATCTCTGTGTGAATCTGTCATTCATGAGCCTCCATTTTTAGCATCATTTACCCCTCCTCATTTTCTCTTCAATATTTATGTGATGTCTATTTTCAGCACCTTCTTTATAAATGTACTGTTCTGTCCTAGAATTATGGAATTCTGACATCTAAAATAGTAGGAGGTGTTTGCACTTAAGGCAACCTTACATGCCTATTTTGGAATAATGCATATTATGTTATATACACATGAGATCTGACTTACTCAAGGTTAGTAAATTCATAAATACAGAAATGAAAATAAAGTTTATCAACATTGACTTGATTAAACTGAATAAAAAACTGGATGCCTTTATGGGAGAAGACTAGGAAAACCTACAGTTTGAAAGTGGATTTGATAAACTGTTAAATCTAGCCAGGACTGGTAAGTTATATCGTCAAAAATCAGTATAAGATGTATGGTAAAGACTTTACAATGAAAGTAAAAAGATAATTATACTCCTCCACCCATTAAGTAAACTAATGCAAGTCATAAAAAAAATGTTTACGAAAGTTTATGGAGATGTACAAAGTACAAAATATCTATCACATTTGCACCCCAGGCTTTTTCTTTTCCGAGTCTTAGCTCTCAATAAAAA
Organism: Muscicapa striata striata; assembly: GCA_030060385.1. Taxonomy (NCBI): domain Eukaryota; kingdom Metazoa; phylum Chordata; class Aves; order Passeriformes; family Muscicapidae; genus Muscicapa; species Muscicapa striata. The sequence goes on from JAREIS010000101.1 coordinate 2,023,765, forward strand.
CATCTACAAATCAATGCAAATTTAGAAAAGGGATTGCCCAGACCCATTTGTTATTGTGACATTGTGTCAGTGAGTTTACTTTTTAGGTATAAAGATTTCCAGTTATTTCTAATTTTTTTTTTACCAAGTATGCAGTTCTTTGAAATATGCACATCTCTGAAGAACAAAATGATTTAAAAAGTATATTCTGCTGCTGGTCTGAGAAAGCTTTTATTGGGAAAATAATCCATTTCTAAAATCAGAAGAAGATAAGCATTTCATGCTTTATGACCATGCTGTATGAAAGGATCACCATTGCATGATTTATGTGTATGTACGAATACAGGCAGACCTGTACATTAAACTCTGCCATGCAGTGATGCAAGACTTGGTCGTGAGACTGACCGACAAAATTACATTTTAGGTGCCAGCAGAATATACTGATCAGATGTCTAATGGAAACAATGACCAATTTGAATTTGTAGCCAACTTGTATCATAGAATAAAAAAGGTCATTGGTTCAACAATTTTTAAATGCTACATATCATTTTCCTCTCTGAAGCCTTCATGGTGGGTATGAAACATAGAACTAAGAGAAATTAAGGGAACTGGACTTTACCAAGAAAATTATTAAATAACAGAGTGTCTACAAAGACTGATGCTGGGAAATGTTTTTTGAAGGATAGATGTCTGACAACTACATAAGTGTTGAAACCTTGTCTATAATTTACATTTTAAAAGTCAGATTTTGCTCTCAATAGTTCTTAAAAAATACTGAGGAAAGGAGCCCATCTTTTGCTTTCAGAGCAAGAGAGTTAAAGAGGAAAAAAAGAGAAGGCTAGGCAAGGTCTGTGTTGCACTAAATTTCTACTTAAGATCTTGAAATACTCCAAGTCACATTGAAGGCTTGCTTCATGAAGTTTAGTATATGTCAGACTGAGGGTGTAATTCTGATTTTCTCAATCTATGTGGGCCTTAAGTGAATTTTAATTGGCATTACTCACTGGGAAAGTGAGATGAGATTCTAAGGATGTAAGTATGAAGGACTGAGTCAACCAAGTGAGTGAAACAGTGACTAACTAATTAAGTGAATGAGTGAGCACGGCATTGTTTGCTTTTGTGATCATTTCTATGCATGAGTGAATGGCAGGACTATTACATGTGTGTGAATGAGTGGGGTCAGGGTTGCTGAACAATCCATATATTTGTGTGGTCTTCCCATCCCTGGATTAGACTAATGAGCTGAGTGTTTGGAATATTAATGCATGTAGACTAGAGTTAAACTTGTTATGTAGTCGGGAGACAAATTTTAAAAATATGATCTATAGCTTGTCAAAGTCTGTTTTCAGTTTCACACATGTAACTCTGGATTGAGTAATCAGCTCCTCCCTGGCAGGTTGCTTTCAGCCCATCGGCGTCAGTGAATGCTACACTATTGCTTCTTCCAAGATTATTGTTTTAAGTGACATTATCAAATCTGTTTGTAGTTTATTGCAAATTTAATTGTGCCATATAAACTGAAGCATTATCTGACAATGAAATTATTTTCTGTCTTATTACACTTTCATTAAAGGACACATTTGGCTATCTTATGTCAACTATTTTGTTTCCAAAGTAGTTAGCAAGGCTAGCAATATTTCTGGCACCCTAAAAGCTTATTCCTTCAAATAGCACAAACAGAAGCAGAATAAAACCTTGTTCTATTATGTCATATATAAATCATGTTCTGTTGCCACTTTTCATTCAAGCTGCATGCAATTAGAACAGGAGTCAACACTATGCTAAAATTCAATCAAATCATAGGTGTGATGATAGGATATAAATAAATAGTCAAGAATTTTGAAAACCTTAGAGGTTTTTCCCCCTATGCCTTTCTTTTCTTCCTGAAGACTTGTTTATCTTTCCATTTTTCTAAAAAAAAAAAAATTAAAAATTTTAAAAAAAGAAAAAATTACAAATTCCAGTAGTAGGAAAGGTCAAAGAAAATATGCCAAGCACTAGTCGTTAGCAGCATTTCAACAACTCTGATGTCTTGACCTGAGTTGGAGAATGCTTTTAATTATTGTAAATTATTCTGAATTTGAAAGTCAAGTTTATGGGAAACATATGCACATTACATAATTTATCCTACAGTTTTTTCAGGCTCTTTCTTGCATGGTGGTTGATTGTTCCAGTACAAGATATTTCCTGATCCTAAGCCAATTTTTGCCCTCTTATCTGCACTATGCTCTCTCAGAATGTTTCAGTAAATTGAGCAGCTGGCAGTATTTTTTCGTATATCTTATTATCTGACAACATTTTGCCATTCTTTAAAAAGCACGAATCCTTTGGTTTTTGCATCTTCCAGGTTTGGATGGCAGACTTCCAGGAAAGGACATGATTTGGCAAACAAAGTGATTTAGAAAAATGCTGATGTTCTGCATATGCTGCCATCTTTTCCAAGTGTATTTGGTCTTGATTTGAATGCCTTAGACTATGTGGCTAGCTTTACAGAGAGTAACAGTTTTAGAATTCTTGTGGGTTTTCCTAGCCAGAAGAACTATCTGACTTTACAGGCAAAATTGCCACTGATATGTGTTCAAGCCCAATGCCAAAGGTAAAAATTTGTGACTTATGCTCTGATGGAAGTCACACAAGTATGTCCTAGTTATCCAGGCAGTGGTAAAACTAGGGCACGATTTCATTCAGGTCTCATGACAAAAGTGATCAAACTCAAGAAAAAACAAAGGTTAAAATTATTGAATAAGTTTTAAATGGCAAAATGTTTTATAGAAAAAAGCAAATTATCAGTCTATGTTTTTAATGGATGGTTAAAATGTTTTAAAATTCTTCTTCAATCAAAACATGTATTCCTACCTAAGGCGACTGTTAACAGCCACTTTATTAAGAACTGAAAATTGCCTGATGTTCTTCTGAGACTCTGAGGCTCCTTCTACCAATTCCAAACAGTGCTACTGAATGGAGAAGGCTGAACAACATTTCTATGAAATGTACTGTGTTTCAAAGAACAGAGTTTGTAGGTTATCTCAGTCTAGTTCCTCAGTTTATGATTAACTGCTGGGAACTTGAGGTGTGAGGAGTCCAGGGAACAGATAGGGTTTACTCTTCCTTTAGTTTACTTTGTGGTTTTTGCAATGACATTTGGATGTGCTAATTCTCATATTTTCAAAATAAGGATGGGATTAATGAATGTCTATAAAGTATTTACCATACCAAGAGAAAAGGAGACTTTAGATCTCAGGATATGATCATTAGAGTGCAAAATTACTTGTGAAACATTTAAATTATTTTCAAAGTACATTCCATATAATGACTTGAATGCAATATTGAAATACAGTATTGGAAGATAAGTAGGAGTTAAATCATGCCATATTTATTTTGGGTGTCCAAATACATGGAGACAGAAACCTTGCCTACAGCTGGATCAGCTTTTCAGATAAGAAAGGACAATGTTACCACAGAGCAAGCAAATGCTTGTCTGCATGTAATTCTTGCAAAGTTGCATTCGAGCCATGGCTTGACATCTACCCCAGATCATGGAGGTTAACTGAAGAGCATTTGCTTCATGAAGTTATGTCATGGTTTAACCTCAGCCAGCAGCTAAATAATACACAGCCACTCGCTCACTCCCCCCTGCCTCTCTGGTGGGATGGGGAGGAGAACTGGAAAAAAAAAATTAACCCCATGGGTTAATAACATTTAAAGTATTGAAATAAAGCTGATAATGATGATGATAGTAATAATAATACAGTAATGAAAAGGAGAGAAAGAGAGTGTGTGTGGGTAATAAAACCGAAGAGAAACAAATCATGCACAACATATTTGCTCACCTCCTCTTGATTGATGACCAACACATCTCCCAGCAGCGATCAGTGGCTCCCAATGTTTGAAGGCCCCACCACCCATTGCTGTTTTTCCTCTCTAACAGCCCAGTGTATCAGTAGATTTTCCTGGAAGCTAGTGCATTATAGGGAATGTGATAAAGCTATTCCATGCCATGTTCTTTAGCCCAGCTGTCTTTTGAGTTTTTTCAAAAATTAGTCCTATTGTCTCGCTTTTTTTCTGGAGTATCATGCCACCATAAATCTTGCTTCTCAAGGTCGGGACGGTAGCTTGGAACACAGAATCTGTGTCTGGCCATCCATTGCCTGCTTCCACCACTGTAAGCACATGGCCCTGGCCCTGGTGAGTTGGTGGGAGTGTATTATAGCCAGTCTGCCAGGCCCTCCCACATTTATACTGCAGATACTCTCCTCCACACAAGCTTGTCCTGCTTGATTGCAGCTCATGTTTCACATTAATGGATAACCTTTGTGACAGTGTCCATGCTTTGGTCATGAACCCATCTGTCAGTTACATCCCTTCCATTTTGGCCCAAGGTGTCATGGGCCCACTGAGTTAAAAATAGTTCACACTTATGTTGCCAATCCAAATCCACCTGAGATACTTTAATCTTAGCAGCCTGATCCATCTGATTGTTATTCTGATTTTCTCCAGTGAACTAACTCTTGGGTACTTGAGCATCTGCATGATGTATTTTCAAACCCAGGGTCTCCACCTAGGCATCAGTATCTTGCCACAGCACTGTCAATGCCACAATGGCAGTGCTGCCAGTTATTCTGCTTCTACCACTGCAACCACTCCCACAGGGTATTTGCCAATATCCATGAGTCGGTGTAGAGAAAAAATGGTGGCCATTTCTCCCATTCAGCAATGTCCAAAGCCGGATAGCTGGATAGCTTTCACATCTGCAAACCTTCTCCTTCAGCAGTTTCTGTGACTTGTTGTAAGGAAATCCCTACAACTTTTTTTGTCTCTGTTGCTTCCCTTCAATGTGACAAAACCATCAGTAATCAGGGCATTTCTCTTCTCTCTTTCTGATAATTTATTATGCAGTGGGGCCTCGTCACCACGTTACTTTCTCCTCTGGTGACAAGCTATCAGATTGCATTCTGTTTCTTAAACTAGACTAATAGACAAAAAGAAATCAAAATTGGAATGATTAATTCTGTATTTTATATTTGGCCTTATAGTATTGCCTGCACAGAAGGAGAACCTTATGAATACTTTTATGCACGAGGTCACTAACGATTACGGACTACCATCTGGAAGTGCTGCACTTTTCCACCTTCTTAGTCCATACTTGATGTAGCCTATTCAGAATTCTTCTCGTGCTTCCCCAGAGCGTGGAAGTTGAATGCGTAGGCTTAGCACATCACATACTCTCTCACAGTCCCTCTTTCACAAAGTGCCTCTCACAGGTCAAGAAGTTCACATCACTGTGAAGATAGAGAGGATCAATAATAATGAACTGCTGTCATTTGACAGCTGCTCATTGAGCATATTATGAGTATCCAAATTTATTGCACCAGCTTTTACTGCCATTCTCTGTGCATAGACTCAAGGGACAAGAAAACTGCTATAGAACCTGCATCATTAAAACCCATTTGTACACTGCTGCAGGAATGTTCTGTGCAAACAGCTTCAGATTCATGCTTTTTTGCATGTTCTCAGAGCTGCAGCTTAATTATTTATAGTATGTACAGTGTTTTCCTGAGAAACCGAATTAAGGCAGGTAAAGAGAAACTTCATTGATCCTGGGACTCAAGCTGTATCCAAAGGACACCAGCAGTTCAGAAGGCTTTTCTAAACTGCACAGTTGAGAAACACTTATCCCTGTGTTCCTTATCCAGCACACAGAGAATACCACATCAAAAGCACCGAATCAACTTCATTAGACTGCATAAACAGAAGGCTTTGTGTTTTTATTTGCTTTCCTTCTTATTTAAAAATTGCATGCAAATTTAGAAAATTGCATACAAAAATAAATAAATTAAGCCCTACATTCATATGCACATACAGTCACCTAGTTAAAATATAAGAAGTCAGGAAATGCAAAAGTTAATATTCTTAGATCAGCAGTGCTGAACTGAATGGAGGCAGTTTTCTCCTCTTGTTTTCCTTGTTATATTTATTCAAGATTGTGGCCCCTTTCAAACTGCAGAAACTTCACAGTTTTTGAGAAAAAGATAGTAACATCTGGATCAAACCAAGTAGACTGCCCACACTTGTCTGGAAAAATGTGATTAAGCCTTTACTCAATAATGAAATAAAACTATAATAAAATTACCTGAATACATTAATTTCTATATTTCTGCTTTTTAATGTATGCTGTAAAATAAACCGATGTACATTGTGACCAAATTAATATTGTTGTAGAAGCTGGATATTTGCATTTTTTGTTTGCTAACATCCTGCATTAGTGAATTAGAGAACAGTTCTGTGTTGTCAGATTCGGGTTTTTTTAAATCATTTTCTACTCATTAGCCCAAAGTGAACAATATCCAGCAAGTAACAAAGAGAGGAATTCCAGCATCTCTCTGCTGAAGGAGCTTCAAAACATATATGCTTCTAAGGACTGCTGAAATATCTTTATTAATTAACATGTTCTTCATTTAAAAATGTATGGAATTTGGCAATTTATTCCCCGAACAACTTTTCAAACACAATAATGTATAAATAAATGTTTGAGACCTGAGTTAACCAGTTTACAATCTTTCTGAAGCATATTTATAATATGATTTATCACCAATATTTTACTATGCTCAATATACAAGCAATTTCAACTGTTTTAGTCCAGTGTATATTGTATATTTACAAGATGTTACTGGAGGGGAGAGAGCCCCCTGGGGTGAGTGTGGTCCCTGGTTTGGTTTAATTTTTTTTAAGGGAGAAAACATCTGAACCTATGCTATTTACTATTCTTTTGAATTTCATAGTGGATATTTCATTTGACTGAAAGGACCAATAGCATGTACAAAAAATCCCCAAGTGTATTAGGATAAACACTGCTCTCCTGGTCCCAAAACCTACTTGCAGTCCTGTCTTCTAGTTGAAATCAAGTCTGCCAAGAATCACATAATTTTGATCTGTTTTAGAAGAAAAAGACATATATTAGAACTGGATTTGCAATCTAACTTGCAAAAAAGTCTACCTTGAAAATGCAAATGTTTCAAATTAACAGCTAGTTCCAAGCTTTTTGTGTAAGTCTGCTGTGAGTGCTGAGTAAAGAAAAATGCAGCTTGCAGAAGCAAGTGGAGACCTTGAATAACTGTTATTTGGCCATTTAGTATTCATTGCCCATAACCAATGGCAGTAAAAATATTTATGAACCCAGATCATTTCCCATAGGATTAGTAACATCAGAATTTGTACAAAAGCACTTTATCTTCCATTTATGCATCATACTGTAGTTTCTAAAGTTACAATTACTTGTACGTTTCAAAACAAGATGTGTGTGTAAAGGAGTCAGTTCCTTTCTATAATGCATATAAGCTATGGAATACACCAATTTACCAATTTCTTTTCTGTTTCATTTCAGAAATCTGATCTTTTTAACCTTATCTTCCCTGAGGAAGAACAAGTAGAATTCACATTTATTGAAAGAAAAGCAAACTAAAGCCAATGCTCTTGCTATCCACAGAGTAGCAGAAGGAGGGATCAGAAGAGGATTTAGTCCATTACTGAGTAGCCAAAATTTAGATCATATCATCGGTAGAGGCTGCTTTGGTGGGTTGAAAAATGCTTAGGCTTAGTCCCAGTACCATAAAAAAATCAATAATATATATACAATATCAAATATGATTGTAAAAGTGGATAGTTGGGTGTAATTGAAAAATTATAGAGGGGCCTGTTGTGACTTCTTTATGAACCATCTGTCACATTAGACTTATGTAATATAAGCAATATAGAGATTGTGTAGGCAAGCAGAAAATAGTCTGCAGTTTTACAGGATATTTTTCTATTTTTCAGTTATATTAAAAAGCTATTTGTCATGAGTGAAAACCAGGGAGGACAGAGAACATTTACCCTGCAAAATTTGACTCAAGACAAATTGTGGTCAGTTGGCCTTATTTTTTTTGCCCCTCTATACATTAAAAAAGTGTAAACAATTTTTTTTTCCTAGTGCTGCAACCTTTTGACAGAGGCTGCCAAAAGACTTGCAAACACTTAACATTGTTACCTTATTTTCAGAAAAGCAGCAGTTGAACTGAGTATATTTTCTGGTGAAGCAGTGGTTCCCCAGCCATCACTTTGTCATCAGTTCTGTGCTGTGATGTTTAGATGCCCTGCTCTGGTACAAAAGCCTACAACTGCAAAGTTCTTCATCTGAGGCCATCAACACAGTTGAAACACTGAGGGAGTTTATAGTGAGTTTCAAATTGTGGTTTTCATGCAACACTGGTCTAAGTATTAAATTCAAGCTTATGCTGTCATGAAATCACAGTTTGATTTTAAATTCATTTAGCATTGCATGGGGCACTGAGATGTGATCCTACCTCATAAGCTGCTAGTGTCCTAATTTAGGAAATAGTGTCTGCCAGAGATCTAAAATGGATTAGTTAACACTGGGAATAACCAAAAATAATGCATGTTTTCTATCCTTAGGTCAATAACATTTTTTTGGAAGCATGCATATCTTGTAATAAAAGGGGCAGCTTATTTCTAATTACATGACCTATTAAAAAAAAAAGAAAAAAAAAAAAGAAAGCAACATATTTCTTAGTCAAAGATACCAAGATAAACTCTGGGAAGGACTGTGCATCTCCTCATTACTGGAAAACAGTAATAGATGCAGCAGTTTAGTTCAGCATTTTTCAAAATTTAATTTAATTATTGGTATCTGCCTTGCTTCGATTAAGCCATAGCGTTGTGTAAATTGAACAATCCTAATAATTTTCTGGATTGTTTCCAAATGCCTCAGTTTTTGAAGGAGATCAACCAGCTGAAATGTCAAAATTTGCGAAATTACAGACATACTATGTACAATATAAATTACTTGTCTTCCTTAATATGTCACAGAAATTTTTATATTGTAAGAATATGATACTTCACTTCATCCAAGTGCTTTTGGGTTTATTGGCTAAGTGGTTTATACTAATAGCTACACCTGTTTTATAAGTGTTAGCTAATTTAAAATTTTTAGATAGCAAGCAGTAATAGCTTCCAAGTCATGAATAAAAGTATTTTTAGTAGGATTTACCATTTGACTATTTTGTTTTATATACTAAACTCTTCAAGTACTTTTTCACTGTTAAACCTATTTCTCGGCAGGCTTATTACATCTGTGCAAACCACATACACACTGTGTTGTACCAGAGGAAGAGTCAAGAGAAACAGCATTTAACATTAAAAATAAAATTTACAAAACCAGTCTAGTCTGAAACTTTGAAAGCTACGACTTTGTCAGATTCTATGATACTCTCATGAAGTATTTCATTCTACAGTTAAAAGAGGATGATTAAAAAAGAGGAAAAAAGAGGAAGAGTTTTAGGATTACTGATGCTTTTCACTGATTTCTTATTTTATTGAATTATTGTCCTTTCTAATCATTGGTTTCCAGTTATTTCTCCCCGGGTTTTTTTTCTGATGCATTTTGCTTAAGCTTCCCATGCATAAATGAATCCTTTCTCTCTTGCCTGAGTATCCTCACAATCAGCTCTTGAGCACTGTGGGTCAGGCTTAGCAAGACCTTCAGGACCACAAATATGGGATTATACTATGGTCTGAAATAAGGAACCAACACCCATTACTAGTTACCATATATTGCACACACATGCAAAATATGCAATAAAATGTATAACAGACCAGAAAGGGCTGAAGATGTTTGTAGTACAGCTGAGCAACTTAGATATTTTACAAAGCGTATAAAATCTTAAGATGTATGCAGTATAAAGCACATATTTGCTGTGCAACAGATTTAAAACAGTTGTAGACTGTCAGATTTTGTTGGAAAATAAAAGAGGTATTTATTATTTGACTTGCCTTCTAAGTTAAAGAATCAAGGCTATTTGCCTTCACTCCTTTTTTTGGAAGAGCCTTATTCACACTTACACTCACTTCCTTACTCCCATGCCCAGACTTTGGGCTCTGGATGCTGAAAGCTGCCCAGATCTCTGCTAGTCCCAAACTGATCAGGAGGGGACAGGAATGTTGCATACTTGTATGGGATCAGGGAACAATAGCAAAACTTGGGTCTTAATGTTAGAGGAAAGTTATTTTTAGCAGAAGCCATGCTTTTGTGTACCAGTATATATCAGTGAAAGTATAAACAGAAAATGGCATTTATTATAGGCCCTATCTATTTTTATAGTTAGTAGATAAACTAGCAGTCCATTTTCTAATCTAGTATGAATGTAAATAAATTCTAAATAAAGTCTGTCTTTAACTGATGGAATAAAACTCTACTTAGTAGTAAATTAATTTATTTAATAAACCATAAGACTCTCTTCTGAGGTAAATGTGAAATAATCCCTACTTGGTGAGTCCATGGATGGATGAGATGTCGCTTCAGCTGCAAGGTGTGCAAGGAAAGCCACCTGAGATGAGTTTTGTCTAGTACAAATACACATTTAAGAATTAATTATGTAGCTGGGGATTTCCAGGGTTTCAGTTTGTTTCAGCATTTTTAAGTTCCTCAATACATTGAAGTGTTAAATGTTATGCAAAGCTTTCCCTGAAACTGCCCTGATGCAACCAAAAAGGGGTAAAGACAAAAGAAAGAATTAAGCAGCAGGAGGAAGGGGGTGATTTTTCTGCACCCCTGTCAGGAAGTCAGTGTGGAAAAGAAGGAGGAAATACAAATGTCTGAGTGTAAATCAGTGAAAACCTGAGAACAGGGGGTGTGCACAAAACGAAGAGGGGAAGGCGTTGAGATGTTATATAGCCTGTAAATAGGCAACAGGAGAATGAGTTATGGAGTCAGCTGGGGTTTAAATATCAGAAATGCAGTTACAGGAAGCAGTGCTCGTGGTAGCCACTGCAAGACCTGATGAGCTAAAAAGTATCTTGAAGACTTCTGTCCTAGATACAGCATCTTAGTAGCACTTCAGTCTTGTGGGGTATAGCACTGCTTGATTTTTTTCTTTTTGCTTTTGGTCTCATTTTCTCTAGCTGATTATATGTCTGTGTTGATGGGCTTTAGGAAAAACACCAGCTTATCTACCAAGCATAAAGAAAACAAGTTCCAGCAAAATAATTCACTCCACTTCAAATTCACTCATAGATATGTATAGCCTAAATATCCTTTTTGTCTCTCACTGGTGCTCTGTTTCCTTGCTGACACAGCAAAGGAGATGGATGCAAGTCAATAGGCTCTGGGTTTGTTCTATGCTTCCCAGACATATTTGGCTTTTGGAGCAATTCACAGTTTTAACGCCTCTTTCTTAATTTTTTTACCAGAGAATACTGATGAAATGCAGACCTTTATAAAACACCTCATAAACCTCAGCTGGCAGAGCGTCAGAATTACAATTAGCTTAAAAATTAGCTAAACTATTAGCTAAAAAATTGTCTTAGTTTTCCAACATGATTTTTAAATATCAAATATTCCTTACAAAAACAGTAGTAGTAGTAGTAGTTGTAGTAGCAGTAGTAGTAGTAATACTAGCAATGATGATGATAAAAATTCACAACTCACAGCACTTAAAATTTTTTTCCTATTGTTATTTTTATCTTTTTTAAATTAAACTAAAATTTAGATATATGTCAGAATTAAAACACTCAGACTGGTTTCATGTAAATTTTGGTTATTGGTTTATGCAGGAAAATTAACTACTATTGTATAATCTATTCTTTCTATATTAAGTCGAATTTTTAACATATACAGTGGATTACTGGGAGTTATGCAATGGTAATAATGACAAGGGTATAAATTAATAATCGTGTTATTTTTCTGGTTTGAGTTCTCTTAAAGTAGACAAAAACAGAGTGTTCAAATTTGATTGGGAAGCAGGTTTGTACTTAGAAAAATAATACCTTCCAAGAAATGCAGCTAAAATGTCTGTATTTATAACTAAAATATTAGTTTTAGAATACTGCATTTATAATACAGATATTTAGACAATATAAAGTATTTTAAGTATTTGTTTTCAATGTTTTGAAAAAAATGTTATTTTACTACATGAGTTATCTCATCTCTCCCTGAATTTTGCATGCTTGTACTGCTGACAAGACTGTACCCTTAACTACTTGTTAGCACTGACAGAGCTGCAGAGCTGATGGAGAGTCAGCAGGCCTTTACTGAGACTTAGGAATCCCCAGTGGCTGGGTGCTGTTGGAATGCTGGCACAGGCACAGCTGCGCTCAGAGCAGGGTTTATAAAAAGGCCATCCAGCATCCTGGGGTCCAGGGAATCCCAGCCAGACTCTTTTTTGACCGAGAGAAAGCCCCATTCGTTGTCTTGAGGAACATGAAGAAAATCTGCTTGCTGTGGGTTCGAGGACACTGAGAGCTGGGAGAATCCATGTTTATCCCGGTGTGTTGCCTGGGAGGACGCAGTTGTAAAATCCAACCACCTTCATACTCAAAACTATAGATTTTCTGCAGTTCTTCGCTTGCAATTAATATCTACTTACACATTCAAATGCTAATTATAAATGTCCACAGAGACTACTCACTTAACATCTTGATTTATATTCAGGCTTTACCATCACTTCTAATTAATATTCTGTTTAAGCCTGTATAAATAATACATGCCATGATTTAAAGTAAAATAGTTAAAACACTACTAAAATAAGCAGGTAAAATTTCTATATGATCCTTACCTTTTACACACACAGAACAAACTCTTGTAAGCCAATGCATTTCCTGGTTTTTATTATCTTTCTTTGCTTCCTTCAGAGAAGGAATAAATAATTCTAAATACAAGAAGAATATATATAGTCTAGGATCCTATCTTTTCTTTTTTTCTTTTTTTTTTTCTTTTTTTTTTAATTTGACATTTGTTGTTTCATCATTTGGTCGTTTTTACTGTCTTTTTCGGTATTTTCTTTATTTGAGAGAATATATTCTCCCTCTTTGAGTCACCATTTCTTGTAATTATCCTTTCTAACATCTCTGCATTCATTTGAAGAAGAAATTGAGCACTGCCTTATTTTTACACACTGAATGACCCATTGAACCTACTCTGCAGTATAGCCTATCACTGACAGATCATTTCTGTTTACCATATTCAAAAGAAAGCTTAAATTAAGAATTTTTTATTAGAAAACAAATTGAGAGCATTTAGGCTATGAATTTGTCTGATACCCCTTTGAATATAATTGGTTTGGAGTTTTGAGAAAACATTGTGTTATACCCCTCATAAAAATAAAAAATAGACCATAAAAGGACACTAAAGTTAGGTGACAGGCATAACTTGAAAATAAAATCCCCAAAATAGGGGAAGAGCATTTTCTCTTAACACAGATGTACCTCAGCATTCTGCCCAGCAGCAGCTGGTCATACTCTATATGCCTTGCTGGCTAGGAAAAACAGGAAGATAAAATTTTATGTTAAGGACATATCCAAGATAGGTGAGGTTATGTGTGTAATCTTCGTATCTTCTCTATGTTTGTTTGATACACATGGTATAGTAATATCTTTCTTGTAAAGGCTAAAGAGCTGCTGTTTTAGTTACTGTGAAGCCTGTAGGTGATTTTACATAAGTGCTTAGATATTCATTCTGAATACAGCTCCAAAGAAGACAGAGTTGTACATAATTTCAATTAATTTATTTCACAGCCAGTAGTATTGCTTTACACCCATCACAATAGTGGCAAAAAATAGAGCTTTGCTTCTCTCTAAGTATGAATAGCCTTACAGTGAAATTTTTAAGCAAAAAAACACGGAAGAAAAAAAGATATTATATTAAGTAATTAGAAAGGATGTCAACAGGCTGGCCTCCAGGTTATTGTTAATGAAGTAATTACTTTAATTTTAATGGACTAGTTCATTCCAGAAATTGCTTTTCTGATGAGCTGCAACCAATATGTAGATATATGAAAAGTAAGACTCATTTTAAGACCACCTTATTTATTTTATTGTGAAAAGGAGTGTCCACACTCCACAATGAGGTGAACTGTCAGTGAGTTGAGCTGATGCCAGACAGACAGAAAAGACACATGATTTTCTGTGTTGGAGTTTCTGGGACTGGGCTCTGTTTGGCTCCCTTCTGAAAGACATTGAATTCTGCAGGACTATTCCAGATCAGCTTCTCTTCATCAAAGTATTTTTTTAAACTTAATTGTAAGTATTGCACTTACTAGCTTTGATAGATCCACTGAAGATGGGCTCTATATTCCTAAGTTTTACCTGCAGAATAGTTTCTGTTAGCATGTGTTAGTCACCACTGGGTTGCAGGAGATGAGTGTTATCATCTAGTGATTTAAATTAGTTCATCTATTTTGCAGCTGGAGCTGGCTCCACTGAGGCAAAAAATTCTGAATATCATTTTAAAAAGAAAAAGGAAACTAAGTATTTATTTATTTATTTATTTATTTATTTTTATTTACTCTATTTGTTTTCTATTATTTTACTTTTCTGACCAGTGATAAAAGAAAGAGGAATCACTGTTCCTTAAAAAAAATCCTCTCAAGAAAGACAAAACTAAAACTGGTTTCAGTTCCAGGTATTAAGGCACTTTACTCAAACACTGGTAACTAATGGTACTCCCAAGAGAGGAAAGTCAAAGCAAACCCTGCAGCTGGGCCACAGGAATGATGGCAGGAAGAGAAAATTAACTCCTTGTGGATGCTTTTTAATGAGAGCTGCGATTAAAATCTGCCTATTTTTTTAAAGCTAATTTCTTGACCTCTTGGTTAAAATCAAGGGCAGATTCACCAAGGAGAAGCCAGGGAACTTCAGTACTTTGCATGAGATGTTGCCTGGGCTTTGCCAATCACAGCAGTTTGTTTCCATCCTTAACACAGATAAAAAAATCATGGGGCCAAGGAGGTTAGAGAACTGCAATATATAAAGTCAACCTGTTTCCTTCCTAACTCCTGATTTCAAAGCCCTGCTTGTGCTTTTTTTGGAGACAGATTGGTGATGGTTGTATTTCTGGGACTGGCCACAGAGACCCGTCTATGGGGGAATTTTGGGCCTCACTGTGCTGAAGGCAAATGCCTACATGAGCAATGAGATCATAGTGATGCTGTGAGATTTGCCAGGGTGTAAATCACAGGTAGTTGAAAAGGCAGCCACAGAGTGGCTGAAATCTGAGCACACATAAGCCTATAATTCATGATTCCTGATAACTCATGTCCAAGCCACCTTGCAGCTCACCTCTGGCAATGCTGGCTTTCTCCTCTCCACAGCCAAATCACCAAGGTGGCCTCAAGCCCCTGGTCACAGGTCACAGCCCAACATTTAAATGCAGAGCATCACTGATCTCAAGTTCAATATGTATTTCAGCAGTGGCTGAAAATCACATTCAGCACCATTCAGCTGGTTCTTCTAAACCTGTCTGTAGCATAAAGCTGCATTTTTTACTGCTCCAGTGCAAGCTGTGAGGTGGAGTCCAGAGTTATTCTGTTAATCTGACAGAATACAGAATGAGCAGAGACAGCATGGAAACTGGGAGTGGGACATCTTCCTGCTGAAGGTCCTCCAAGTGTCATCAAAAGGAAAATTTCTTTTTCTCCCTTCCTTTTTAGTCAAAAATTATTTATAAAAATAATGTAATAATCTCCCCAACACATGTCAATAATACTTAATGTTTCTTTGTAAGACTTGCCTTGCTTTGCTGAAAATTATGATACTTTTTTGCTGGAAATATGTGATGAAATTCTGTAACTAACAGTATTAAAGAGAGATGGTCTTTTTCAAATAGGCATGAATCCATCACATACTGCTTTTTAGAAGGCATAAAATTGAATTTATCTGCTTCACCCTTTTAATTGCTGGCCCACGTGCCTTAAAAATATTACTAAAATGAAGTCAAGATGACATTATTTTTCTGAATAGGTGTGTCTTAATATCAGCAGCTCCTTTTTTTCAGGTTATGTCTTTATAATGACAACTTCTCAGTGATGGTCTTTTGAAGTTGTAAAGGCATTCAGCTTTGAATCTTCCTGTCTGATTCTTGATTTAAAACACTTGCTGACAAATAGACTAGAGCGAGCTGAAATCCAGACCAGTAAAATGGAGACATTTAGCAGCTCTAGGGCAAGGCAGTCGGTGTGAGGAAGGGTGAAGTCTGTGTGCTCAGAGTAATCCTGAGATAAGCCGAGGACCATGTTTCCTTTGTACATTGCTGCCATCTGCTGCATTTCATCAGCAGGCTCGTGGAGTGGGCTTTTTTCCTTAATCATATGCAGAAGAGCTCCGAAAGCAGAACGAGCCCCACAAAATCCGCGTTTCTGCAGCAGCTTCAACGCAGCCTGTATTCTTTTTAGTTCAGTAACTAAACCTCTCTCTCGATACTCGCCAATGCAAACAATATTTTTGCAGCACAGACAGGCGGGTTTACTACTCAGTCATTTGCTTGTATTTCCCATCATGCAAATTTGTGGGTAGCCAAGAGCTAGTTCCGCTCTCTGAGCTGCCAAAGAAGTGCTGAGAGGGGACAGGGATGTGGTTTACCAGTGCTCAGGACACAAAGTATACACTCTCCTTTAATTTTCTTCTTTGCTTGTATTAAGTTGTTAAGGTCATCCTAACTAGAGAGGAACAGTGATTTGAGAGAATTATATAAACACCAGTGTGGATGCAGCCCTGGCTGGTCCGATGGTAGTGGGTACACAGAAATATTACTGATAGTGAAACTAACCTCTCTATATTCCACCCTACTGCTAACTTCGACTGGTCTTTTCAAAGCCATCCAGACACCACCTCTTCCCAACAAGGTGACAGCTGCTGGTCACATTTAGCAATCTGTAGTTTTACTGAAGTTGTAGCTTCTTAGGTAAATTCTGTGCTGCCAATGTAAATTCTCATTACCTACTGTAACATATACAGAATGCAAAACATTCACTGCCTTTGTCTCTGCAACAGAGATGAATGTTCTACATATGGTGTAAGAAACACTGAATTTCTAAGTGTCTATGTTTCTTTTGGCAGAAGTAAATACTCCATCATTCTAGGTACTTGGGCCATAATAGCCAATGAAGGAGACTACCTTAAAATAGAGATGATAAATCTAGCTTTGTGACCAAAGTAGAATCGGATGTATGATACTGATCTGGCATTTATGTAAGTAATCATCTTGCACAGAAGATAATTTTTTTTATACAATAACAAAAAGCTGAGGATTGAGGAAAAAATTAATTAGAAATTCTTACCTGCTTCTGTAGGAACTGGTCTCGAAATTATTTGCCTGGGTTATGAGTTATCATACCAGTTAAATGTTCTCTGCAGATCTCTGAGAAAAAATTTGTTTATTTCTCAAGATTTTTCTTTCTCGGATGCATTTTGATTTTTTCCCAGTGATTTTTAACTTTAAAATTCCTCAGAATGTAAGAATGCAAGAATTCCTGACATTGTTCTCCGGAAGCTGGGAAGATTCAGGGACCACCATGTAAAATTAATGAAAACTTTCAACTGTCAGAGCTGAGTATATTTATTTAATTTACCTGGTTGTCCTCACAGCTGTTAAATGTCAGGTAGCATTTGCTAGGTAGGGGGGAAAATGAAACACAAACACATAAAGGAAAATTATTTGTGGTTAGTAGTCTAAAACATATCAAATATTTCAAAATCTTGGGGACTTTTTTGTTTCCCCTTGCAGCAGTGGTGCAAGACAGCAGAAATCACAATCTTGAAACTCAAAAGGAGCTTCAATTTCTCATTCTATTTAATGTAACTGATCTGGAAAAAAGATAATATTTACAATACAAGGAAAGAAGGTCTGGAAGGAAAAACCTTCAGAATAATAATCTGTGGCTCAAACTTGGCTAACAGTCTACATTACTGTAAAAGTAAACTGAATGCAAATGAGGTCCCCTTAGGTCATTCCTGAGTGTTGTAGCAACATAAACTTTACTTGTGCTTCAATACATGCAGTAATGTGTGTGTATGTGCTTGCCAATGCCATTCAATGTCTTATTAAAGTACATTCTCGAGGATTACGCAACTTTATCTTTCTCAAGGACCTTCAACAGATGTTAAATTTCCTCACTAGCCTTGACTGATTCCTTAGAATAAAAACTTTTAAAATTAAGCTGTTATTTTAAGGGTAACACACTGATTATTATTTTTCCCCTGATTAAAAAAAAAACACATTAATATCTTTCAAACATTTGAATCCTTCCTTGCTAGTGCACTGCAGTCTGTCAAAATAAGCTGCTTTCATATTCCATAGTGCATTCTTGAAGTGTAGAAAGTAGCTAGGTTATTTAGGTTTCTAGAATACTGGGATGTCTTATTTTTATTTCAACATTAAACTGAAGCTGCAAGGTGGGAAAGGAGAAATAACAGTTGGTTTTGTTTTGTTTACATTACAGCCACTCGGGAAATCATTGGGACCCACTTTTGCAGAGACATTAAAGCATACAAAATTTAGGAGGGAATCTCACGTCTACAGATTCCTATGGACTGAATTATCTTAATTTTCTATTGCCTCCAAGCCTCAGCCTTTTCTAACATTATGGTTCTGGGGAGGGATGCTGTGAGAACGGCAAGAGGAGGACTGGTTTCTACCGGTAGCACAAACATGCAACATGCCAAAGCCTTTGCAGAAAAACATCTGTAACCAAGTCTAGACAACCAGCACAGAAGAAATATTATTAGGCCTTGATTCAGGATTAAGCTCATGCATAATATTTTCAAAACTAAAAGGAATATCTACATGCTTACAGTACTGCCAATATTTAAATATTTTGCTGACTTCAGTTGACAGTGTTGCTAAAGGAGCACTGATTAAGCATAAACTATTGAACTGCTTGCATATGGTCATGAACTGCCTGTACAGTAAAAGGTGGCAACTTTAATAAGAACGTGCGCTGTAAATAAAACAGTAAATATAAAAAAAAAGAATAAATAAATAAATATATATGCAAATAGGCATCCTTTTTTTTTTTTTTCCTTGAAAGCCAGTGGAGTGCCAAATACTGATAGTGAAAATTATTTGAAACATTAAGACCATTATATACTAAGCACTTCTCAAGGACAGCCCTAAACCTTTATTAGCTGAAACAGAAATATTTTGAAAAAATGGTTTTACTAGCATTCCTGCCAATCATTTATATTTTTGTATTTAAATTCCTATTCTCACCACAATGGTCTTATTCCCTGATCAGGCCCACCCAAAGCAATTCAGCTGAGATGTTCCAAATGGTAAATGTTATTGATGTACCAGTTTATACAGGGCATAACATTACTACTGCATTAAGATTTCAGCATCTGTCAGTTCCTGAATAAGATGACATGACATCATAAATTAGGAAATTGCAATATCAATTTTGCTTTGGAAGAACATGTTGAATTAGAAGGATGAAGTATGGAGACTATCAAGAGACTTCTTGGTAGGCATTTTAAACTGCAGTAAAAATTTCTGAGTGGACTTGGCCAGGGCTGTCAGAAGAAAATAACGAGCAAAATCGTTTTCCTATTTGGAGTTAATAGAAATAAATTTTCAGATAACATTTCCTGAAGTTTTCTGGACAGAAGCAAATAAAATTAGGTTTAATCCTTGAGAAGATAATTTTCAAGTAGCTAATAATCATGTACATCACAACCCTTTAAATATTTTGCTTGTGATTTCTTGCCTGTAGAGGTGGAAAAACTTGTTACTCCACTTAATGCATTTAATAAATTGCAACATTTAGTTTACAAGCCTTACTAAATAATGCTGTACCTTTAAAATAGAAAGAGAAAAATTAGGAAATAATTTCCCCCATGTCTGAAAAAGCTTGAAAATTAGTATTCAAATCTCTAATTATATAAATGCCAATTAACAGGCTTTTCCCTTACATGAAACAACAAAGACTCCCCGCCCCAGACCATGTCCCTGTCTGATCACTCCTTCAATCTCTGAACTATCCTGCCATTTAGTACTGCATTTATAGACACAAAGCAAAAGCAGAACAGCACAGCATTTGTTCTGCTGCTACATACGGCTTCTGATGGTTCTGTAGTGTTACAGTCCTACTAAAACTCCTGGGAAGAAGGCGGAACAGGTATATGCTAGAAAAAATTAAGTTGTTCAGTAAATCTCTTTTCTTCAGTGGACACTTGAAAGCCTGCAGTGAATTAGAGAGCTTATATTACAGAGAACAAAAAGAAGCTATTTCAAAGAAAAAGAGTACCATACTGTAATATTTGGTTGATTTCGGCCAGGAAGCTCAGTGAGAAATTTGTATCACCAAACACTTCTTTTATTGCTGCTTCCTGGTTACACTTATGATGCTTTTTAAAACTGTATTAATCCAGGGACATTCAGAAAAGAACAAACAAACAATAACCAACCAACCAAAAAAAACCAACCAAACAAACAAACAAAAAACACCCACAGACCAAACCATATTTCTCTTAGGAATTATAAAGTAAAGGATAAAAGAGTTGGTTTTGGGACCTTATCTCCACCCAATGCAACCCTATTGCCAGATTAGTTCACTTGGAAAAATCCAGAATAAATCCCTCATCAGGGTAATTTGATTCCTTTATTTTCTTTAGATAGATTAAAGCTGGAAATCAAGTAGGGAAATTAGATTAGAGTATGGAAATCAAGGAAGTTTTACTTCTCAGTGCTTTGAATGAGTATCCTGATTAACTCCTTTCTGAGATACCAGCTATACTATTGTTTGCTAAGATCAGCAATATTCATCAAGCATTTCTTCTCAAGCATCTACTTTTATTGAGGAAAATGCTTTGACTAATATAAGTTATTTTTTCCTTCCTACACAGTGGAAGGAGGCACCTCTCATTCTTTATATTGGCAGGTGTAAAGATGATGTGAAGATGCTCATTCAGCCATGTGTCTCCTTGTATTCCTCAAACACTCCTAGGAATGCTGCTTACAGTGTGTGTCGAAGTGTCAAATGAGGTCATTTTAGTGAATGATGAACCTCATCACTAACATTAGATTTTTAAGTGCTGTGTAGCATACTGTATTTGAAGCACATGGTAGAATCTTTGTCACCTTCTTTTGAGTCTGGAAAAATTATGTGAAAGTAACCTTACAGAAGTACTCCTAAAGGTTCCTGTAGCAACATTAACCCTCTGATTTAACATTTCAAATATTTTGACTGTATGTTAAGTTTCTAAAGACAAAGCTAAACACAGAGTGGGTCACAAGAGAGAAGAAGTCAGCATTAAACAGGACTAGTCAGAAGAACAGTTCTCTGCAGCAAGCAAATTAACACAAGCCACATAAAGAAATACTTAAGTTCTTATTAAAAAAAAAAACAAAACATCTTATTACAATCAGAGTGGGTCTCCATTCTAGACAGCCTCTTCTGGAACATGTAGCAAGGCTCCAGCCTCTATTTTCAAATGTACATTCAAAAAGGTGGTATAGAAGATGACACATACCCCAAAATTTAGACCTGATGCCCAGCTCATACTGCTGGGTATCTAATTAGTGTGATAAATAATACCAAATCTGAGGCCTGGGGGATGTGGCTGGAAGAACAAAGATGAAGCCCTTAGAACAGCCCTGTGGGCTGATTTATATCCCCATTTTCTGCCAGAGTTTACAAATAATTTGGGTTTTTTCCATGATAAGGGATTATTAGATTCAAGGATTTCATCCCTTGGGAATCTCTGCAATAGGTAAAAGATGTGTCTGTGAGGGTTAGTAGGGCCTTGCTGTAAAACAACACACATGAAAAAAGGGGTAAGAAGGCTCAAGGAAAATAAACAATCTCACTTAAGGGGGAAAAGAGAGAACTTCCAATTATATTCATTGGCTGGACCCACTGTAACAATGTCATAAAAGCATTGAAAGACAACTGAGAGTGGCCCAATTTTGCAACTTTTTGAAGACAATAAATTCCATGAGAAACCTACACAGATTTTGAAGCAGTAGCAAGTGAAATGGATTCCAAAGTCCAAAAAACTTGTTGTCAGATTAGGAACTTGTTTGAAGAGGCCTGGATACAATATTACTGATGTAAAACATGTGCAAACAGACTGAGTTGCATAAACAAATCCCTAACCAAACATATTTGCAACATTACCAAAGTACTTGACAAATATGAGAGGTAGCAAATAATCTCAGAAATCATTCCAAATTGCATGTGCATCCCTTCCATTGCATTTTAGCTAATTTTCTATTTTTTCCCTGCCTGCCTTTATGCTCAGTATGTTTATGCAGCCAAAAGGAACTCTGCAGGACTTAAAAAACAAAAACAAACAAAATTGACAACAACAACAACAACAACAACAACAACAAACAAAGACCAAAAAACCCACCACAACCAAAACCTCACCACTTTTGGTTTTCTGATAAATCTGGAAAGGTAATAAGTGCTTTAGTTTAAGGAGGAAGATCAAAGACAAGATTTGGCTGTTGTTGCTGGCTGGAAACTACATTCCCATGAAAGGACACTGCTTTGGTGCCCCAAACGTGTTTTGTTTTATGCTTTCTCAGACCCAGGTTGAACCTGTTGCATCTCAAGCACAACAGAATATTATGCCTCCAAAAATAACAGATTTATGAAGCTTTGACTCTTCACTTCCTGGCTTATCTGGTTTCAGAATATAAAAATTCTGGCATTTGATGGCTATTGGAATGAAATTGCAGCACTTGAATAAATTGAATAAATTCATACATCAACCATGGTGCCATCAGGATACCAGTATTCTATAACACCAACAAGAGCAAAAAAACAACCTAAACCATTTTTCTTCTGGTTCCAAACTAATGGTATAAATAGAGAGGCAGAATAGCCCAAATTTTTAAATTCAGACATTATTCCAAATTTTTGAAAATAACTCCATTTTCTATTCCCCTTTTGGAGCAAGGAAGTGTATTTTCACTTTTTATAGCCCAAAGAAGCCTGATAGATCACAGACATCAAGCTGGATTGAGTTTCTAGAATATTTGAAGCCAATCTCTTTGAATTCACTAGGAATTATGTTTACTCTCTTTAGGATTGTTAAACCTACTCCTGAGATGAGATAGTGAACTACTGTGCAATTTGAAGACAATCTAAAATCAGGCCTCTGAAGATTTTACACGGCAATTCCTTCTTTCCTATCTGCTGCTCTGCACTCTTGAACTGCTATTTGCCACTGTATCACTTTCCAAGATTAGCTGTGTCCATACATGGGAGATGGTGGGACTGCAGGTGGGAAATCAGGAACAAGAGGTGTGACCTCAGGACCTTAGACGTAGGTCAGTAGAAAGGCTTCAGAAGAGCTGCCCAAAAGGTCTTCTTTTTGAGGTGACCAGAAAGGGGACAATGAAAAGAACTGCAGCACAACAAAACAGCAGTGAGTGAAATGCTGATTTTTGGAAGGTGGAAGAACTCCTATCCCAGTGCTGTGGTTTAATCCCAGATGCCAACTAAGTACCACAGAGCTGCTTGCTCACTTCCCATCCTTCCACCCCACATCCCCCACAGATGGGGAGAATGGGAAAAATAGATCACATAGGTTGAGGAAAAAAACACTTAAATTGAAATAAAGTTAATGATAAGGAAAATAACATAGACAGAGGCAGAAAAAGCCCAAGAAAAAGAAGTCATGCACATTATTGCTCACCCACCACTGATTGATGTCCAACCCATCCCCCAGCAGTGGCCAGTGTCTCCCTGTCAACTCCCCCCAGTTTATATACTGAGCATGACATTCTCTCCTATGGAATAGCCCTTTGGCCAGTTCAGGTCAGTTGTCCTGTCCATGCTCTCTCCAGAGTCTTGTGCACCTGCTCCCTGACACAGCATGGGAAGATGAAAAGTCCTTGACTTAGGGTATGCACTGGACAGCCACAACCAAAACATCAGTGTGGTATCAGTGTTATTCTCATACTAAATCCAAAACATAGCTTTGTACCAGCTGTTAGGAAGAAAATCACCCCTATCCCAATGAAAGTTCTTATACCCAGGGTGCATTGCTCTCACAGCTGTGCTCTTTTGGACCCTTAATTTTGTGGCTGAGTTGGTCTGCACTCACCAGGACCCTCCACATATTACATGTGGGCTTTTGGTATGCAAAACTGAGACCGCTTTCTCCCAGGGTGTAAGGGTTTGCTGCAAAGTAGTTGCCGAGGGGGCAGGTGGATGTGGGAAAGCCTGAGGCAGGAGGAAGGGACTCCTTCAGGTGATTTTGTTTGCAAGGAGGGTATTTCACTGAAACTCTACCTTTCGGGTTTGCTTTTACACTGATGCCCTTTGGCTCTAATATTGCCAGACAAGAAAGAAAAAAACAAACAAACCAGCCAACACAAAAACCCAACGACTTTTTTTTTTTTTTTTTTTTTTTTTTAAAGCGTTTATTTTACCCCTATAAAGTTCTGTTTTGCAACAACAGTTTCTTAGTAGCTGTTGAGATCCGGATCCCACCCCTGCCCATTTGCTCCCGACCTCTCCATCTCCTCATTTGCAGCACTGATGTGGTGCGGAGCACAGCCGAGGCTCCGGCATGCCCTCTTGAACAGAGGAAGGTGTGTGATGTTTGCTAAGAGCCGCTGCAGACGCACCTGAAAGCATACGATAGTTCAGATAGATCTGCGAGGCTGCTTGTTTGTCTCTGCCCGCTCAGTAAACTGTGCACAGTAGCTCTGCTGGGCTGGTTAAAGGTTATCTGTGAGCAGCCCTTTGCTCTATCAGAGATGCCTGCGCGGCCGGAGGAGGAGCGGCAGCGCGGCCGCCTCCCGCGCAGCCCCAGGGCTTATCTGCATAGCGCTTACCCAGCAGGCAGCGCGGCCCGGGGCTGCTTTCTGGAGAGCTCCCACACCACATTTAACAAGGATGGGATTTTAGGAGCGATACAGCATGTTGTTTGAGAAAGACAAATCCACAACCGTTTGGTTCTGACAGATCAGAGTATTAGCAGCGCCATCATAACTAGAACAGTGCACCCTTTACAGAGCTATAAATACCTATCGTGCTGCAGGAAGTCCTCGGCTGGTCCGAGGGCAGTGGTATTTATAATTGATCACAGTCAGTTACAGATTTCTTTGTTCTTTCTCCACACCCACTGCTGCACTTGACTAGTCTTTTCTTGCTGAAGGTCCACATTTGTTTGAAATTCCCTTTAATTTGCAAGCTGACAGACTCTTTTGTTAACCTCTAATTTTCTGGAATAAATGAGGACCAAGTCAAGCATATGTATTTTAATCTTAACCCCTCACGGAACAGCCATGTACCTGCTACTTTCTTGATTTTTGCCACTGTTCACAACACAGGCACTGTGCTTCAAAGGCATTTGTGCAACAGCACTTGAAAGTGTTACTGTTTGGAGCAGAGGAGGAAAGAGTATCTCACTTACCTGAGATTCTGCTTTAATTATATGGTTTTCATTTCTAATACACAGCATGCTTAATGAAATAGTCAAAGGGATAAATAGCAGGAATACATGATGACTGCCTAAACCTTTTACCTATAAACCACAAGAATTTCTGCTCTACGTGCTTCAGACCAACATGCCATTTGACTAGCAGAGAACACAGCAACTGAACAAGGTGGAGGTCCCTCTTTGGTGCTGAAAGGTACTTAATTTTTGGTTGTTGTGAGCCTGTAATATTTCTTTAATGTTCACTCCTACAGGTGGTGGCTCAAAGCACATTTTCTTGAGTCATCTTAGGCCTGACTTTCTAGGCTGGGGGAAACATGTGGATGATTTTTTAAAGTCAGCTGTGAGATAATGCTGAGGGGAATAT
The DNA here is from genome assembly GCA_030060385.1 of Muscicapa striata striata. NCBI lineage: Eukaryota > Metazoa > Chordata > Aves > Passeriformes > Muscicapidae > Muscicapa > Muscicapa striata. Next base: position 2,049,329 of record JAREIS010000101.1, read on the forward strand.
ATCCTCAGCCACCACAGATTCAGTTTCCTGTAGGTTCTGTAATCAGAGTTTATCATCGATTTGAAATCTGTATTTATTGTTTAATTATCAAATCCTTCTGGCTAAAATGCTATTGTTCCTGTTGACCTTTCTCTTCCATTCCCCTTCAGGTTTTTTCCACTGCCTTCCTTTCAGCTACAGCTACCTCATAAGTGCCTTACAGCACTACAAATGCATAGCCTGAAACAAAAGGCTCCTTTTGTGGACTGAGCTGCAGAAGCAAAGTTGTACCGTGTATTGGTATCACCATCTCCACAACCTGCCTCCAACCAATGCCCACAGGCTGAACGTGCAAAGGCAGTGACAGGTCTCTTGTGCTCACACACTGCGACTGCACCACAAGATCTGCAGGCACAGCTCTGGAAATCAGGAGCCATCTACCTCTCCATAAACCCAAATTATATGAATATGCCACTAGAAACTTGCATGCTGTCATAGATTTAAGTCCAATTGTTATTTTTTTAAATTTTATTTAGCATTTTCTTCAGCAGTTCCCAGTTTCCCTGTTACATGTATGCTACTACAACCCTTCTCCAAGGGTTTTTTAGGCTTTTTCCTAATAGATAACCTTTCCTAAAGATAACCTTCCAATAACACTCCTTTGTCACATATTAATATTTAACTTAACACTGTTAATCACCATGGTAATAATTATGCTCCCTTTCCTTTCAGTGGGTGTGGTGGTTGCAAACGCTCAGCTCTGTCTGAATCACAGAATGAGCCCTCCCATCCCTACCACAGGGACACAGCCCTTCCAAATCTCAAGGGATATGCACAAGAGGGATAATGCTGAGAGCTGGGTTAAATTGTGAGAATTAGTATGAGGCATCCCTCTGCCAAGCCATACATCACAATTCTGGCTTGGATCCCAGCAGAGAATACTTTGCCTAACAGGTGTCCTGGAAGTAGTTTTGCCACAAGTTACAAAGCTGGTTCCAAACTCAATATAGCACTTTTTTTGGGGAGGAAAGTCTGCAAACACCAGGGAAAGCCCCTCCTTGCCCTCATACCAGGCCCTGGTCCCTCAGCTGGCACTGCTGGCAGCCACAGCCTAGAGGCCAGGACACGGTGTGGGCAGCCGAGAGCCGAGGGGCTCTCTGTGAGGTGCAGGAAGGTCCATCTCTTTTTGGCCATCATGCCTCCTCCCTGCTTGTGTCACCTGTCCTGCTGGCAGCCCCCACTGCTCTTGAGCAGCCAGGCCCTGATGCCAGTGTCCCTTCCCTGCCTCACCCCAGCTTTCAGCCACCTACTTGCCCTGGCTGGAGCCAGTCCGAAGCTGGGGTGCTGCCAGCCTCCCCCCGGTCCTGCAGGAAAGGCACCTCCATTCCTCATCGCTGCATTGAGATGCATTTATATTTTTCTGTTATTTCGCAGTATATGATCCTAGTCTGTTCTGCTTTCATGAGGAGCATTCTCTTATTTTTCCCACTTTGGAAACCCATTCTTGGTTCTATTTTCTACTCTGTTCTTCCTACTTCTTGCTGCATCCTCTAGGCAAGCACAGTCAGTTTTAAATAAACCTTTTAAGCAAGCAAGACACAGCAGACTTTTTGACTTGAAGTATCTGGGAGCCAGATCCAATAACAATGTGTCAGCCAGCTCTGCTTATTACATCTCTGGTTGGCTCTGCACTTATTAAATCAGTAGATAAATTCCTACTAAACACAAGTCTCATCTCAAGACATGTTTTAAAACCCTGTACTTTATGTGAAGAAGTAAAAATAATACCAAGTGTCTTTTGCATTTTGTGATGTGTTTTTTTCTCTAGAAAATTCTTTGTCTTCATATCACTTCAAACCAACAAAGTTTGTATGCAGATGCTAAGTTTCAAATGAAATTTTACAGGCTGGTTTTATTAATCATCCAGGGTATCAATTAATAGAATATTAGTTACCAGAATATTGTAAAGCAAATTCTAGTGAACTTTTTATTACTGTGATATAAACTGCAGCAGCCAAGCCTCACATAAATGAATGTGATAGAAAGGTCAGTGACAGTGATAGCAATCATCTGCTCCAAGTTTGATCACCCAAGTGGAATTTTCATTAAGAATTTCTAATCACTTCTCTCAGGCTCATAGTTCTTTTTATGATCAGAGCAGCTTATTTATGGAGCCACTGTTTTTCTGCATCTCAGACCAACAGAGTTCAGCAGACCAAGAAAGAAAGATTGAGGTAACTTAATTAAGACCGATGAAATTTTCACTGGAAATGCAAAATCCAGTCATCAGCAATTACTCCCAGTGGTGCAAGATAGAGAGCTCCTTCCCTCTGGAGGACATATCTTGCTTCCTGCAGCATCAGGGAGTCGCACCACACTGAGGCAGAACCACTCTGCCTGCTAGGGCAGTAACTCACTGGGGGAAGCCCTTGTGTAGGGTGATGGGCTCCTCAGACCTATAGCTAATGCTTTCCTGTCCCCCTACACAGGTGTGGCACCTGCTGCACCTCAAACAGGATCTTTACCTTCTGCTGGACAGTCTGTGACAGAAACAGTGCTACGTTTCTGCCAAGAGTTTGTTTATATCCATGCAGGAGGATTGGCCCCAAAGTAAGCTGCAAAAGGAAAACTGCTGCCTTCCCAGCTCCCACACCAGTCTTTAGACACCAAGCACCATCATTTTGGCCACATCTAGGCCATAAATCTGCAAGAGTCAAACATGATAAACGAAAATACATAAAAACAATCTTCCTTCCAATACTACCAAGATTCTTGTGAAATTTGCTCTATTTCTTTTAGCAGAGTTTTTCAAAAGTACTGTAAGGCTAACAGATTACAACATTCTCTCAATAAAGCAGAACATTTTGAAGAGAACACAGCTCAAAGTACAGTTAGAGAAAGTATCTTCTCTCTAGGCAAAGTTATCCTTTCATTAGAAATTTGTTTTGTTGTTTAAACTGAATTCTGAAAATATTAGCTTAGATGCTTAGTGTAAGATATAAAAATTGCAAATAGGCAACATGGTTACCTCTGCTGAAAAAATGGAGCTGTTACTTTAGCAAATGTTCCCTAGAGAGAGATGTTAGAGGACTCAGTATACAAATATCTATAGACTGCAGAGATTAAATAAAGTAATTTTAATTAATTCCCAAGGGGGAGAGAGTCTTCCAAATCTCTAAATTGTACAGACGTTCTGCAAGAAAAAAGAGACATGGTGTGTAATTTCAGATACTTCACAGTTTTTTTCCACCCCAGAAAACACAAAACATTTTCACAGTGGTACAGGTTATCTCTCTTAGGACTGATACCCTGAGAAGGGGAAAACTATGTCTCACTTGGCCTCAGAAGGAAGTGCTGCTGACAGTGTCACATTAAATAATTTTCTCTGTTCTCTTGAAAGCACAGATCTATAATTTAAGTTGTTCCCCACCGATTTAAAATAGCGTCAGGTTACACATCTAAAGGAGATGTGCTTTCAGAATGTGCTGCAATAACTGTGTATCATTCCCTGTCACTATCATAACTCTGTGAATACTCCAAGGAGACTGTATCTGCTGTAAATCAGAATGCATTAATTCTATGCCTTAAGGAGTTTGCAGGGAAATGTCTCTTGCATGCTGTTGGTACTGTCATCTGTCAGAGGGGGAGCTAGTTTTGTTGAGACATATGGGTGCTCTTTCAATGTCAGTAAGAGCTAACAGTAATTAATGTTAATAAAGCAATACTCTTCCACACTTACTGAAGGCATAGACCTAATTATCAGCAAGCATAAAAATAAAACAAAATGGAAGCTTATCATACATGTTAGCTAGACTAGAACAGTACAGTAGAACATCTCCTAGAAAAAAAATCCACAAGTTTCAGAGAAGCCAAACTATGAACAAAATAAGCCATTTTGCAAACAATTCTTTTTTCATGGAAATTTCTATAGCCACAATGAATAACACCATGGCCTCCAAATAATTTTCAATACTTACTGCTGTTCTAAAATTCTGACCCTAAGCAGGAGGACTAGGCCACAAATCTGATCTGATTTGTTTCTGTAATTGGTTCCAAAAGAGAAAACCTCATCAGATAAAAATCTGAGTCCATGATCTTCTAATGAAAAACTAGAAAGAATAGAAAGAAGAAAGAATAATTTGATATCAAACTGCAGGAACTTAACATCTCAGTGATCATCTGTGACCATATACAATTGTCACCCATGCTCTGAAAATACTAGGTAAAGATCAGATAGAAAGGTTTGGGGTTTTAGATAACTAATAATGCTGCTGTTCCTGGGAAACAAAATAAAAATCGAAACATTCCTACCTGCAATCCACCCAAACATTTAAACATCTATCCTTTGTTAATCCCCACCCTATCATTACTTCTCCTCTTTACAGATGAGTCTCTTCAGCATAAAAAAATGAGCATTCTGGAGAAAATGCAGGGAACATCATATGATTCCATGCAAAATATAGCAAGTGCAGCCCTTGGAGGATTTCTCTCCTCTTTTACAAATTCTGTATTTCAGGTTTTACTGCTGCTGAGATGGCTCATCTAGCTGATTTCTTTATGTGACACAGAACCATATCGAAAACTATGTGACAGAATAATGAGTTTCCTTCCTGTTACAGCCAGTTTTACCTATCTCAGGTTTCATAATCACATGTCACTCCAGATTCAAGGGAGCCACCAGGTTTTTTTATAACCTGTTTCATCACTCGTACTGGAGCTCCTCCCCATGGGTCACACTGTAGCATTTTAAGCGGCAGATTGCAAGACCACAGAAGGAGAAGAGCATCTGATACCATGTCTCTGGGAAGAGTTAAGGAGGAGACACGATGGAAGCATGACAGCTGGGGAGAGATTGTCTCCTCCTACATATGTATTGGAAACTCAAGAACCAAATACTCATGTCTTTTCTGCAGTGAACATTAATGTCCCATGCAGCTTAGGCACATTACATTTCACTATACGCTCACCAGAGGAGGACTATAGGGATAAAACTCTGTATGCTCCTGCTTATTATTTAACCAGGACAGATTTTGCCCAGCATGTGTACTGGCACTGAGGAAAGTTTCAAGAGTTTGAACAGAGACTGAGCTGCAAAACATTTCTTGAAGTCAGTTATGGAAACACTTCCATTGAAGAATTACACCAACAGCCATAGAGACAAATATCCATAGGCCTTGAGAGAAAATCCAAGAATTCTTCAAAGTCCAGGAAAACCTAGCTCCTTTGAAAATGACAAACCTTTGGGGAAGGAAATAGGTAGCAATCAGAGAGTAACTACCAGTTCCTTCTGCTTATTACCTAAGGAGAGAATGCTGCTGTGCCTAGGTCGGGGTTCCAATAGGCAGAAGAGACCATGAATTCTGCAACAAAAGCAACCCTCTTGAGGAAGGAGAGAGAGGCCCAAAGGAAAATAAATCCGATTAATCAGTGCTTATTGATGTCTGCATTCATTACATGCAGAAGAAACTGAAAAATAGGCTGAAGGGAAGCTCTCAGACATGAAGTTCCTTTCTGCAGCTGAGCTTGCTTCTGGCAGGTGGGGATGCTCTAATTTCCTAACTTATCCTAAACACGCGCTGCTGCTGCTCCCCTTGGGCTGCTTCTGGTGCTCATCAAATTTCTCAGTGAGCTGATACAAATTTTCAGCATTGGCTCGAAGCACGGATACATTGAATCACTGAGCTTGTCCACAGCCCGTTCTTTGAAACGCCTTAGTCGGAAACTGCGGAGCTCCGCTCCATCAGGATGCCTAGGAGCTCGCTCGCTTCCTTCCTCTCTCCCTCAGCTGTTGCAAATGGAATTAATTTTGCTATTCCACCGATTAAAGCAATCCGAAGAAGGGAGATGTAAATGAGTGGTAAATGTACGTATACAATGGAAGCTCAATTTTCTTCGGAAAGCACAGTAAAGAGATGGGGGGGTTGAAATCCCGCTCTTAGGGGGCTCACGGAGAAACTCCCCGGAGCTGCGCCGTTCCCAGGGAAGGGCGGTGGGAGGCGGCGCTGGAGCAGAGGCGGGATAGTGATTTCCATACTGCTCTCCCAGAATGCGGCGGGGCCTCCCAGCGGGAGAGAAAGGCTTTTTCCTGCGCTTAAAGGCGTGTCTAGGCAACCGTGTCTTTCACCGCGCTGTCGGGAATAGAGACCCAAATACCTGGGCAGTGAAAAACGAAAGAGGCAGAGTAGCCATAACTAGCAAGGTGTGATTCTAGGGGAGCTATAAATACCACTGGGGTAGAGCTCTAACTTCGGCTGGTCCGAAGGCAGTGGGGTATCTCAATTGATTGTTCACAGTCAGTTACAGATTGATCTCCTCGTTCTCTCTTTCCCCCCTTCCCACTACTGCACTTGACTAGTCTTTTGCACCCTGAGCAGACCCTCCCACCGCATTTGTTCATCACTGCCACCAGGCTCTCAGTTTTAATGCAAGGAAAAGAACCCCCCCTCCCCAAAAATAAAAACCCCTCTTATAAACATTTATAACAATGCCTGTTATTGCAATATCCATACTTGCAGCCAAATTCTTGGTGGTTTAGCTTGCCAGGAGCTGCCTGCAGGCTTCAAAGCATTGAACATAACCTGGCTAATTTAGATTAACCTGGTGGCACGCCAAAAGCAGAGCTCTGAGCAGAGCTGTTCCATGGAAATAGGACTGGATACATGCATTTATAAATACACGCCATTTAACACAATTAAAAGTGTTGCTAAGTACTTTTGAAACTACACCTGGTCAGACAGGTGCAGCAGAGCAGGTGGCAGAAGGGACAGCCTAGCTGTCTCTGATGGGTACAGAGCTAGAGCACTGTCTGAAAAGATGCATATGTGAGCATTTTTAGGAGGAGAGAGGCATCTCCTTGGCCTTGGGTAGAAGGTCTAACCACTGCTATAAAAGCATGGAAGGTCACACCTGCTGCTCAAAGATAAGTTCTTTGATAGACCATGTCAGGCATCTGCTTTCCAAGAGGGAGTTTTATGCTGATGATCACAACAGACCGCAAGCTGCTGATCACATTTCTCTGACCTCAAGAGATGTATTTGAGTCTGAAAGAGGGATGGCTTTCAGGCCCTTTTCTGCTGGCTGTAGCACTCACCACCCTGTTTGTTTTGGATCTTATCTAATTCTCTCCCTCCAGGCAGATTTTTACCCCAGATACCAAACTCTGGGCTTTATATTCCAGTGCAGGTGCCAGGCACCTAATTTTTTCATACTGAATCTTTTACTAGAATTAATAAATCATGGCTTGTGATAAGGAAAACTTTGTTGCATCTATAGTGCTGGACAGACCTTGCTTATTCTGAAAGATTAACATTGGATTAAATTTAGTAGAAAGAAGAAAATTTGACCTAGGAGAAAGGAAATGTCATAGACAGCATAGACGTAATAAGCACACCCTTCTTGTGGCAAACAAGCGAGTATAGCATGATATTTATGAATGCATTTGATAGATTCTCTGAAGTCAAACTGTCTGAATAAACTAAATTTTGCTGTTAGACTTTGTTGAGTCAGAAAATATTAATTCATTATTTTATCACTGTTAAAGTGCATGGTCTAACTTGGTTATTTGTTGCAGCAGACGTCTCGTTAGGGGTAAAAATGTGCCAATGCACGGACTCTCACTTAACAACATCAAAGAGTATTGGTTTACTCTTCGTTACAGATTAGCCATCCTGACTCTGACTACAGCAAGCTCTCACTGTAGAGCCCAATTGCAGACTCTGACTGTTGGCTATTTCCTGCTGCACTATGACTGCAAGCATTGGTTTGCAGACTCTCAACACAGGTCTTTACCTAGCTCAACGACAACAGCAGGCTCTGCAGCTCCATCAGACCCAGACTGATCTCATAGCAGATATTTCACAGCAGCAACTCTCTTCCTTGTTTCATTCTCCTTTATGTCTCTCTAGATTGTTCCTTCTTCCTCAGGGCCCCTTGACTTCCTCAAGACCCTCTTTCTCCAGGCCCTCTGCCTCCAAGACTCTCCTGACCAGCCAACCCACCCCTTCTATCACATTTATCTAGTCACAGCTGCAAGCCATTAAGTGCAAGGCTATTCCTCTTCTCTGGTAATTAGTACAACTGTAACTTATCAGTGGCAAGGTCGCCTGTACCTTCTTTTCTTCTTCTACACCTACAGTTATTGATTTCAGCCAGTTACCAGATGAAAGCAAGGAATGTTTCAAACCAAAAGCGTTTTGTGGCAATGTTATTTTCCCCCTCCAAACAGTATCCCAAGGTCTACAATTCTCAGTAGAATATTTTTGTACAGTTCTACTTACTGTATATCTGAGCTGATGTATGTCACAGGCTAAATGTTTTCTCTCTTTTTTTTTTTTCTCTCTATAGTTATTGATCTGTATTTACTAGTGGCAAACGCACATAATTGGCTGTATTGCCTGGTACTGCCTGTGGTTCACTTACATACATGTAGTAATCTTCACACATTGTCCTAACTTCCTCTTTCCTTTCCAAGCAGTATGTTTCCCATCAGTGACTTAGGTCTGGCCTTTTAAGGTGCAGTGCTTCATGCACAAGAGGATGACTTGCTCCTTATATATCCACAGTTCCTCTTCAGGCTGAAGTGTTCAAGTACTGGATGTCTTGTGACAATGAAGTTCAACCATTCCTATAATTGTCAGCAAAACAAGCTGCATTGAGAGGAAAATAACTCCAAACAACACTGATTTTATCCTACCACTGAAGCTGTTACCAACAGCACTGTGATCAAAGGACTTCTTGATCCTTAGCTGTTCTTTTGGACAGTTTCCTATGTGAGCACTACCCTTATAGTACTACTATGTGAGTTCTACCCTTATACTCACTGTGTAGCTATGGCGAACAGCATCCTTCAAGGAGATCATTAATATTTATGGTGCACTTTGAAAGTGAAAGAATAAAAAAAAAAACAAACACCAAAGCCCACTGTGATCCTTTTTTAAAAGATTTAAAATGTGATTTTTCTATTTAAAGATTGTCTGGTTTGTCCAAATTGAACATTAAGGGTTATCTCTGAGAAAAATAAAGAGGCAGGCAGATTACAGTAAGGCCACTTACATTTCCATGGACTCATTAGCACACCCATAAACAGCTCTCTCGATTTGCATCTGCTGAAATCAGGTGCTCTATTACAGCTCCTCCTGGCTCAGGGAAAGCAGCTTAAATGAAGCTCAACCCTCTTGTCACCAGGCTCTCTGTGAAAATCTGACGGCTGGGAAAAGCTACAGCTTAAATAAACTAGTGAAGTTTTACTTGCTATCTTTTAGTAGTTATCTGGAGACTGAAAAAGACCAAAACCAGCTCAAAATCACAAAAGAAGAGCCAACCCCCACATGAAAATACATCACTAAAGTCACTGTCCAAAGGCCTCAGCAAAAGTTACATATGAAATATTTCATATGGCGAGTGAATGCAAAACTGCCTTCCTTACTCAAAGCAGTAGTACCAATTTCTAGTGGCACATCACATTTCCTGAATGCATTTTTGTGGTTCAGAAATCAGTATTAGTGCAGCAGCAGCACTCAGGAGAGCTGTGAAACTTTGTATTGCACTTTGTTTGGAACAGGTCCATAGGTTAACTGCAAGTTATTAGGCCGAACATGGAAAGCATCAGCAGAGAACTTGTGGTCTTATATGTAAACGAACAAGATTAGCAGAGTAAATGGCCCTGTCTAGCCTTGATTTCTCTAACTTTAGGGAAATTTATAATTTACCTTTTTCTCCTCCCCTGAGATCATCTTCTGCTGTATTTTTCTTTTACTCTGCTTTTATCATTCTGAGAAGTATTTTACAAGGTTATATTGCAAATAATTCTCTCCTATTTTAAGACAAAACATACTAGATTTCAGGAAGGCCACTATAACTTAGACAAAGGCAAGTAGAAGCGATTAATGCAGGCCAGGCTATTAAGTGTCAGCTTTCACTATGAAGAAACAACTGACTGTTCAAAAACCCAGCCTGTGGAAATCCTTCAGAGGATTTGGTTACTGATTGTGATAAGGGTTTTATTTGCATGGTTGGATCAAATATAGCTTATCTCCTTTATGTTTCTGTTAACCAAATTACAGCTTGAGATGCGAACAGCATTTTTGAAACTGAAACTCCCACCTTTCTAATGTAAGGATTTGGAACAGTTGACAGTCCAGACCCTTTACTCTCTGTATGCAAAAATGAAACTGGAGAGCGGTAATGTCCTTCCAGACCCAAGCAACCTTATCTAGCCTCTACAAAGACATGATAATTTAGTTTTCTTGGTACATATAGAGCTTGTTTAGACAGATTACAGCACAATGGCTTCAAATGAAACCAGCTGCTCCTGACACAGAAAATCCAGCACTAACATTAACATGACAACACTCTGTGGCCTGAGAGCAGGCAGACCTCTGTGTAAAGGAACTGGCTTCAAGTGCAGAGCAACCTCCAAGGGTGTTGAATGAAAACAATTGACTTGGGAGTGGCATTCTGGGCAGATATGAAGACATGTCATGCATGGTGGAAAGAACATTTCTTCTGTCCACGGTTGCATGCTTTACAAAACCCACCATACACCATAGGTCCAGGCAGGAAAAGAAGGGGAGCCCTTTGTAGTCAGCAACTGAGGGGTCTCTCCTGGCAAATGCACTGCAGAGGTGTGCAGTAATTCCTGTGATACTTCAAGCTATGCTGAAGTCTAAGAAACACCTGGCAACTGATCTAAGATGCTACCACCACATTGAATTTGGCAAGGGCTGCTCATAATCCCTGCTCTGCCCTAACAAAGGGAGTTTTGCAACTCAAGCACAGCAAACCAAAGCCAAGTTGCATAACAAATACAAGGGTCTATATCAATTTGACTAAGCAGATTACACAGTTTGCACAAGGTTTGACTTACTACCCACATCAAGGGCTGAGCATAGGGACTGCAACACTCAGCCCCCTGACCAGTGTCCATTACCACTGCAGGCTGTCAGCAAAAGGCATTTTGGAACACAAACAGTATGCAGTGGCTTCTCTTGCCTACCAAAAAAGAAATGTCTGATCACTACAGTAAATGCTACTCCGTGAGAAGTCTTTAACCTGTATAATTTACTCATATTCTACTTTCCAGAAGCCTTTGTTCCCTCAACAAATAGCCTCACGTACTAGAGAGCAGATAAAACTGTGGCACCAGCTCTGCAACTCCTTGCTCGCTTGCCACCAGCCAAATCCTGGGCCATACCTAGGCACTACCATAATTAGTAATATGGACATACAAAATTACTGAGAGTAGAAAACAGGAAACAACCTTGATTGCAAATCCTCTACTGTTAAGAAACCTCTTCCACTACCAAAAAAACTAGCACTTAATGCAGTATCAAGATCCCAGGCCAGTATTTACTGTCCCAGACTACAGTTGCTGCATACCTTAGTTCTTAACCCTTCAGTGAAAGGAGCCGACCCTGAATAAGTCTCAAGTCTCACTACTTTAAGATGTACTACAGTTTACAGAAGTAAGTTTGTTTTTAAGAGGATGCATGTGTGGGAGACACAACAGGGCAGGCTCCATGGACTGTTAATATTACACAAATCCTGTGATGACGCATAAACTGCAGGATCTCTTCCACCTGAAACCATAATCAGAAATGATGCCATATGCTCATGCAGCTGTGGCTAAAAGGAAGTGAGGGGAGCTCCCTTATTCTCCCACACTGTGCATTTTTCTTTTTTCTTCTGTAAAAAGGGAACACCAAGGCTAATCAGCAGCACTTAGGTAACTCTTTAATAAAAGAATTTAGGATGTTTAGGAAAGCATTCTAATGCCTCAGGAAGGGAAAAGCAGGCATGCATAATGCATTTAACAAATTCCAAAAGATAGTATGACCTGTTCTCTTTAGAATGCATCAATCACATTAACATCACTTTCTGTAAAGAGATAACAGACCTTATGATGTATCCATCCCAGTGAGTTTCACAGAGGGTTGATGTGATGTTGATAGTGCACACTGCAAAGGATAGAATACTTGAACTAAGGAAAGCAATTTGCCTTCCACTACGACTGTGCCCAAAGCCTAGGGGTAACAGTATCCTCATCTTGCTAGGAAATTGCCCCAGTTTGAACCCCCAATGGAAGTTATAAATGTATTTATTATGACACGCAGATATCAAGGTGAGTAGCACAGCCAAGGACTAACAGGAAATGTGGCCAGATGACACCAGTGTAAGGATGGAACAAATCCTCATTCCCTCTACTGTTCATAACCTAAACCCATTAGGTGGCAGGAGCACTGAACAAGCACATCTAAGACACTCCTTGGGCCTTGTGTCTTTTATTGTCATAGGGGATGTCTCGAGGCTGTAGAGGTTTTGACCGAGAGAGGTGTTGGTCGCTGCGGGGAGGAAGCAGTTCCTTTAAACCGTACAGCATTGGCAATGACAATGTTAATAATTTAGCACCTGTCAGAAGAGAGCTGAGAAATGGTCATGCTCAACATTAATCCTTACTGTCCCAAGGAGAATGGTGCTTCAGCCCTGACTGTAGTCCTTCACCACCAAGAAGGGACTCGTCCCCCTTCCTTTCTACATATTCTGTATTCATCCATATGCCCCTGTTAGTTGGACAGCAGCTGTTATGGAATAAAACCCTTTAAGTCTGCAACCAACTAACAAAGAGCAATTTAGTCCCCCACAGCATTGTGTGAGATATTTGCTTAGGCATAGAACCTGAACCATATTTTAGAACTGATTTTAAGAGCCTGTGCCTACTTCTTTGAAGAACTGAGTTGGTAACACTGGCATATAGGACAGAACTTGTTACTTGGCTTGTATGTGTATTTTCTAAAGCTGAAAAAAAATCACCTCTGGTGCTCCCCTAAGTCGGATCTCACTCCTGTTGCCTGCACAACACATTTAGAATAGATTATAGCTTTTGAAAGGTCTACAGAAGAGCTGCAAACAGAAATGACAGTAGATGGGAAGATAATGCACTTTACCTGGTAAGAGTCTTGCAGATGAAGTACTGCCTAAACTGAACAGGCATTTGTCCCCTTAAGGGCAGTAGAAAAAAAAGTAGAAAATAAAAAGCCCTCTAATGTGAGAAAAGGAGATAGACAATACCAGGGCCTGAGGTAAATGATGACACTGCTTTAACACTTAGTTGCTTAGCATTTCCCAGCTTTTGCTAATAAACAACAGGAGCCAAATAGCATTCAGGCACACCCCAGCACTCCCAGGAGCTTTGATACTGTCCCTCTCATTCCTAATCTGCTAGTGAGCTTTGTTCACTATCCTTGGCTAAACCATTAATTAAGGGAAAGCCTTCATGCAGTCCCATACATCTCTGCAAGAATAATTTGATAGTTATGGTTTGCTGTGTGGGTTGTTAACAGTGGGGGACAGTCCCTCGTTAAGGCAGAAGGAAAGCACACCCCTTCAATAAGGATGACAAGTGCACTAGGAAAGTAAAAGGACTACATACCCCCTTGCATCCTCTTCTGGGTCCTCAGACTCTACCTGAACAGCCACTCCCTGGACATGGATTTATCCTTACTACAAAGAAGAATGCATCTCCTCAGAAGAAAAACCAAAAAAGATTGGGTAATGGTTTTAGATTTGCACACCCTCCAAAAATCTAAAAACCAATGCAACAAGCAATTACTGAAGGAAGACTGGTGATATTTTGCAAGACAGAAAACAGTGCTGCCAGGAGAAAAACTACCTGTAAAATGAAATGTGAACCAAAACTGCCTCAGGGACACTCAAGTTGCACATACCACAGCATCACAGCTCTGAGAAGAGGCAGACAGGTCTTCTAGAGCAAGTCTGCAACCTCAACAAGGCCCCTGGACATATCTGAACTGGACCATTCAAGACAAAAACCCACTTTTAAATGCATATGCTCCAAAGAGCACAGAGGATGTGATTATTCTTTGTACCTGCAATTCCTGATAGAGTAATAAAGGCCATTAGGTCTCAGTCTGCTTGCCCAAAGAGGAATCAAACTTTCCTCTCTGCAAAAGGAAAGGAGACAGTAGCTCATAGATCTGACACCAGAATCCCAGCATTTCCACCCACTAGATGCTCTTCTTCTGCCATACTCCAATTACTCCAAAACATATTTAGGAAGACTAAGATGTAAATGGATCAATAAGGACTAGTAAAGAGAGGTACATTAGAAAAACTTGCTGTTTTACCATCACCCTCTCTACAGAGACACACAAAGCTAAAACAGGTCTAGAGCATATTTAGTTATTAGCAAGTCCCTGTGTCTTGGTGTAAGACCAAATAATTGATCCACACTTTAGAAAACCTCCACTCTTATCCTCAGCTATGAATACAGTGATAGAGTCACATAAATAGGCACACAGAAACAAAGAAAAGACTAACTGAAAAGACTGCTCCCTCCAGTAACCATAACAATAAATAAGATAAATCCATTTGTCTGAGGGATCTACTTCTCTCTTTTTGGTGGTATCTTTTAACTTAAAAACAGCTGCATTGGAGTCAAAGAATAAAGCTCAAGATAGTCACAAAAAATAAAAGATGTATTTTTCTCCAAAGATCAAAACAGTAACTAACATAAGACATTCATATTAGAGTATTAAGTTCAGTGTCCAGAAAAAAACCTCATCTGCCATATAAAAAAAAAAAAAAAAAAGATACTGCAATTGCTTTACTGCTCAAGAATCTCTTTGCTCAAAACTGCTTAATTCTTCTCTCATCAAGTTTTGTCAGTAACTTGATTTTAACTACATTGTACAAACAATTTTTCTTCTCCACCCTTATCTTATCTAAAGCTCTTCTTTTGTTCTGGAGAGTTTTGTTGCATGCTCCTCTATAAATTTGCTCAAATGCTCTAAATCTCTGTCCCCGCCTTCAAATTTAATAGGGTTGTTCTTCTTGTCCTTTGGAGCAAAGTAGATGGTGGGGAATCCTTCCACTTTGTAGTGATCATTCGTCACGTCGTTGGCAGTAGCATCCATCTTGGCTATAATCAGGTTTTTCTCATTCTTGTATTTTTTACCTAGCTCATTATACACTGGTTCTAGTTTCTTGCAGTGTCCACACCATGGAGCATAGAACTCTATGAGAACATCATTCTTTGGATCCATCACTATGGTATCAAAAGTTTTACCCACTACTACTTTCACAGGCCCTTTGTTATTTTTTGGCACTGGCTGGGACTTCACAATTGGCTTCAGTTTTCCTAGAAGGAAGCAAAACACACAACACCATTAGAATGTGGTAAGAGCAGCCCTTACAATCTCTCCTAAGAAAGGGCAGAAGTACATCCTCTTGACAGGGAAAAATCACTGCACCAGCAAATTAACTTGCCTCAGCATGAAACACAGGCTAGTTAACTGGTCATCTTTTGGCCCAATAACCTCATGAAATATGGGCAACTGTTGGTTTTGCAGTTCCCTAAAACTCTTCTCCTCTTTTTATGTCTGTTCATCCACAAAGTACTAACCCATGATTTAATATAGTAGTCCCAAACACAAATGACTAACTCACAGTTTAAAGCTACAGGAACACTTTAGGCTTATAAAACAGACTCTATTTACTGGAGCCATCACTTCAGGAAAAAGCTATTGGAAGGGTAAACAAAATAGCTTAGAGAACTCTATTTTAGAAACTGTACCTTTTTTGAATGCCAGCACGAACTGCCTGAGTACATCAGAGTCAAATTCTTCTGGCTCCATGGCATACTTCTTGCCACCTTCATCGAGAATGGCAGCGTTGACATCCTCTCCACTCTCAAGCAGGCCCAAATCTTTTATTTCAGAAGAATAATCTTCCTCATCAGAAACAGCAAACACGTATTCAGGGAAGTCTTTAGCCACTTCCAGGACTTTGCTTCTCCAGTACTGGGTAGCTGAAAAACCAAAACAGGACAAAATTGGTAATTTCTAGGTATTTAGTGCCTGCTTCCTCTCAAAGTGGAGGAAGGGTAATTGTAGCAAACCTACCAACACGGTAGTCGAAACTGAAGTCCACAGAATAGTAAACAACCACCAGAGGACGCTTGGAGTATCTCTTGGCATCGTTGGAAAGCTTGCGATGACCAACTAGAGGCAAAGCATGTTTTAGCACGTGCTCTTTAATCTCAGATCCATCTGTAGAGTCCTGTAAAGAAATTGTGAGAAAAGTTCAAGCAAACAGGTTTAAGCAGCATTTCTGCTACACACTACTAAAAAATCAATATTGGTACACACATGAATGCGAAAGAGGGAAGGACGTTATAAAAACAAGGCTATCACCACAATCTTCAGACCTTTGAGTACTGAATATTGTAAGGAAAAAAATTATTGTTTGAAAACATAACATCTGGATTAATTTCATGAAGTCCTCTTGTACAAAGCAATACAGTTTCAGTGGACAAACAGATTTACTCAATTATCTAGTGGGAGTAATTCCAAGGAAGATACCAACTGATCATAATTACAGAGAAAGAGAACCTTCAATCCCACACATGAACTTTTTAGCTCTGGACCATATACTCACTTTAAGATTCAGAACATGCATCTTGGGCTCATACTTTGACTGAAATTTTTCTGGCTGCATGACAACCAGTTTTCCAGGAGACACTTTCAATAGTTTTGCAATCTCATTGCTGAAGGTGTGATGGAATTTATAATCTTCTCTCAAACCATTGGCTGGAAAATTAAGGTTAGGGTGAAAGAAAATGAATATTTAGAAATGAACTGACAGCCTGTAACTGAGATATTGAGACTGTAACTGCAAGGAAACTCTCTTCCTGTTCTCCAAGTGACACAGAACAACCCAGTCTTAGACAACAGCTCTCATCCAGGGGTGAAAAGCATGTGAATATACATACAATTCCAGTATCACTATTTGAATGCTGTTCAACAAGCCATCTACTTGATGAGTTATTCTATACACTCAGACACCTTGAACAGCTTCTGAAACCTATACAGTGAAATAGTTATTCTTTTATCAATCTCCTACCTCTTCCCTCCAAATAGGTCAAGCTAGCCAAACTATTCGCTTTGGGGCAGCCTGTGAAACAGTTCTGTATCTTGCCATGCTGAGGCAAACAAATTAGCTCCTAATTCAACTATGACAGCAGTCCCAGAATCAGACATAGACAAGTTGTCAAGAATGGTCTAGCTAAACTGACCCAGACTTGGGTGATGATTCTTTTTCTCCAGGCCTCTCATCCCAGATGAGTTTGGTGAAGACTGACTCTGGACTGCCAGATATGAAACAAGAGTAACAGACAGCAAACATATCCAGGCTTTAAGCCAAGAAATTGTGGTTTGTTTCACAGGAAGGAATTTTGCCTCCTCTCTAGTCCACAAGTTTTTAGGGATGCAATTACCAAGCAGAGATATATTCTATGACTGGCTGATACTTTAGTTACAGCCTCAAAATCCAGCATGAGCTTATTTTTTTGAGTACAAGTAGATCACCCTTCCTCCGAATTCTCTCCAACCTTCCCTTCTGAACTAGGAGCTGAAATAAATGATCTCTCCATGCCCAAAGTCCTAGGCAGAATCCAAATGAAACATATTTCATTAATATTTTAAAACATTCTTTACCTGCTTCCTGATAGAGCTGATAGGTTTTGTCATTCTCGCCACTAAAGACACCAATGATGATGACATCATCCCCATCCCTCAGAAATTCCTGTACCTGCTTGGCAGCCTTAATCTGTTTGGATGGAGGACCAGCCTGTTCAATCATGTAGTCGACAATACCTGTGAGACAAAAAGTTGCTTAGAACATTTATTGAACTGAAAGATTTGGGCATTCCATCTACTACATTGTTTAATACCGTATTTCCCATGGAGACCTTTCCTCCTGTGCAGCTCTCCCACAATAACCTATAGATCAAATCAGCAAGACCTCAGTCCAAGTTTTTAAAGCTACAGTTCTGAATATTCCCATTCAAGTTGGTTTCAGAAGAAGTGACCAAGCACACAATCCATGGATGTGAGTTGATCTTGTAAGCTACGCTCCTTTGTGAAATTCCAGACCATTCATGGTCTCCTGCACCTATTATGAGCCAAAGTGCTAGTTGAACAGTCTTAAGTCCTCTCTCTTATTAAAACTTAATATTGAGTATTTTGCCAGCCCTCAAGGCTCATTCCATTAAAACCTGCCCATTTACTCATACTCCCACCACTTAATCATGTGTATTTAACTTACTGTGTATTTAACTTACTGTGTATTTAACTTACTGTGTATTTAACTTACTGTGTATTTAACTTACTTGATATTGAAAAGGGCTGATATTGCCACCAAAAGAGACAAATTTAAATAGCCTATGTAGGTGTGAGAGCAGAATTTTTCAGTTTTCCCCAACTACTACTACTATGATATTAACAAGTCTGCAAGTCCTACAGATACATCAAAGTATTTGTGGCCAAGCTCTCAGAAAACAAGAAAAAGCCTAAGTTGCAATACCATATTTTTCCCGTGGACCACTGTAGTCATAAGGTTTGCCCTTGCGGAAGATTTTGAGAGTTGGGTAGCCAGTAACATCAAACTTCTTTGCAAGCTCAGTTTCAGCTGTGGCGTCGACTTTAGCCAGGGGGATGGGAGGTGTGCGCTTGCTGAGCTCCTGGGCAGCCTTCTCATATTCTGGAGCAAGCCTCTTGCAGTGTCCACACCTAGGGAGGGAGAGCAAAGGGCACTTTTTACAAGGCATGAAGCCTGCCAGGTACCTTCTACCTCTGAAGTGGAAGAGTTCAGTCTTCCAGAATGCAGAAATGGGATCATTGAATCTACAGAGAACACTTCAGCCTAGGAAGACATGTCTCTTCAACCTGAAACTGGCCTCTATGCCTGGCCTCACATTACTATAGGTAGCCTCATTTTTAGAGGCTATTTTTAAACAAAGGACCAATTATCTTTGGTTTTCAGTACCTCAGTGTTTCCAAATTAGTAAATGTTGTGAACCCCCTATGAAGATTTGGACACCATCCCTTGCTGAGACACAGATCCACAGACAGTCTGCTAGCAATTTGCAACATGATCCTAGGTGCAGATTAGAACTGAAGTACAGGACCTTTGCACGAGTCAAAGGTGTGTAAAGAGGCATAACAATGGAAGACAGGTTCACCAAGTGTATTCAGACCATCTGTGCTAGACAAATACAGGTGACTGCCTTCTTGCTTACCATGGAGCATAGAACTCCACCAGGATAATGTCAGCATCATTCACAACTTCGTCAAAATTATCCTGGGTCAATACCAGAGTAGCTTCGGGTGGAGGGGTCCAGTTGGGGTCAGAAACCTCCTTGACTTTGGCCACAATAGCTGAAATACAGTTCAATAACCCAATTAGCAAACATGCATTTTATCATACCACTAGCATGTCAAATGCAAGAATTTGAAATCAGTGGCAAGCATGGTGTTGGACCAATGCTTACACACCTAGCTTACATGAGAACACTTTCTTTATCAAGCTCCTTTATGCCTTATTTCCTTGTTGGCATTGCCAAGAAGGTCTTCTCTTCACCCCATAGAGCAGAGCACAGATTTGTACTTTACAGCACTGAATTCCACCTCAAAACAGACAGAAAAGGTAATTTTTCCACCTATGACTGGAGCTGGGCATATTAATTAAGCAAAATACGAGTGGGTTTCTATACAGTCAATATATAGATCAAATGTTTATTGGCTGATCCTTCAGCAAACATGAGACTTCCTCCTCTTCTAGTCAAGTCATATTTCTAGAAACCTTCTGTCAGTAACAGCACTACCTACTACCTCTAGCATGCAGTCTGTTGAGAAAACAGGGAAAATTTCAGCATTCATAATATTACTCAGTTTAAAATAAACAACTTGAGATCAGAGTCCTCCAAAACAGTCACATATTAAGAAATAAGATCATATGCTACTTTGCTTTCTTACAGGGAACTGAAATGACTGGTGCTTACCATCTTCTGTCCGAGACCCATCATAGTCAACAGCTTGGCCTTTTTTGAGGATTTTGATGGTTGGGTAGCCACTGACATCAAAACGACTTGACAGTGAAGTGGCTGCAGTAGCATCTATTTTGGCTACAGGAATAGGAGGGTCATTTTCCTTCAGAGTTTTGGCTATCTTTTCATACTCGGGAGCAAACTGTTTGCAGTGCCCGCACCTGTCAAAGGAAGACACAAGTAGGTACATAAATCCATGACAGATATGCAGAGGTGCTCTGTTGCTCTGCATTTCCAGGATGCCTTCTGACAGATGCTATCATCAGCACAGAAATGTTTGTCTTGCTACATGTTCAGATCACGGAGAGAGAGCAATTGTAGCTAATGTACTGTTCATTCACATCAAAATCTTATTTTTTTCCTTAATTTTTATTCAATGTGGACTATATTGCCATATACTTTATAAAACTACTGTAAAAAAAATTCAACAACCGCTTTTACAACAAAGTTGTAAACCTTGTATTATGCTCCTCCTTTCTTCCTTCCCCCACAAATATGGTCTCAATTCAACTTCTCTGGGAAGAACAGAGGCTCCTGCTGTAAAAGCAAAGGCATGACAGAGGATACCAGCATAAGAAATGTTAAAATAGCCCGACAAGCTAAAGATTAAACCAGGAAAATGTAGGAAAACAGAAAGAAGCGTGTGGCAGATAGCCTCTGCTCCTTAGCCTCTCAGCTGGCAGGGGAGTAGAAAAATAGGAGAGGTATTTAGTCGGTGATGACACACATCCTTCTGCTCAGATAAATTAAACTTCATGTTTAGTTTTCATGTAGGCAAACTACAGCTGCAGAATTAGTGCCTACAGCCAAGCAAGGATGGGATTCTCTGTGACAAGAATGGCACAAGTCAAAATGCAGCTCCACCTCAAGCAAGATTATATTCCCCCTCTATTCAAAGGCTAAAGAAGGACCAATGAATAAGTCATTTTTGTATCACAGAGCCGCAAAGGAAAAGAGGTTCTGGCTGCAACACTAACTCAGCAACTCTACTGAAGATATCTTCTACTTTTTTTTTTTTCCACAGTAACCACCCCCAATGTTTTTGAACAAAAGAATGCAAGAGAAGACACATCCTGCCCTAAATCCTTTGTCTTGGTTATATGCAGGTAATCCATTGTAGCTCCCTGGAGCAGACCAGTGGTGCTGTATACCCTGGGATGTCAGCAGAACTGCCATCATTAGATAGATGTATGAGGCACTGCTTAAATTGATAATACAAATAAGATATGTCTCTAATCACACCACACCCTTCTGGGAAAGGAAAGGAAAGGAAAGGAAATTAGGAAAGGAAAGGAAATTAGGAAAGGAAAGGAAATTAGGAAAGGAAAGGAAATTAGGAAAGGAAAGGAAATTAGGAAAGGAAAGGAAATTAGGAAAGGAAAGGAAATTAGGAAAGGAAAGGAAATTAGGAAAGGAAAGGAAAAGGAAAAGGAAATTAGGAAAGGAAAGGAAATTAGGAAAGGAAAGGAAATTAGGAAAGGAAAGGAAATTAGGAAAGGAAAGGAAATTAGGAAAGGAAAGGAAATTAGGAAAGGAAAACCTTCTGGTGATTCCCCTGCTAGGGAAGCCTTAATTAATCCATCTAGATGAAGAAGTACACACATTCTCAGCAGTTCAGCAGTGGCACAGGATGATAGCAAGCTGCAAGGCCACACTGCATGATTTTCTGGGCCTCACTGGGACCATTTCTGTTCCCTGACAGGCATAAAACAGGGATAGAATCAGGCTTATGCTCCCCTTGGCATGGGACCCCCCAATATGACCCACATGAGTGGAACAGGAGCAAGCTGCTGGTTATTGCATGGTACATGGCAAAAAAAAGGTTCCTCCACACTCCCAGAACCATCTCCTTCCCTGGACATAGCAGAGTCCATGGCATCTCCTGCAAACAAGTTATTCTTATGTCATCTTTAAAATGGAAACCCAAGCTCACTTTTTAGGAGCTTGTCCTGGCAGAGAAGCTCTCTGGCACTGCACCCAAGGAGGTGCCGCTGTGAACCCACCATGGTGCATAGAATTCCAGCAGCACAGTATCCTTGTCTGCAGTGAAGGTGTCAAAGTTTGCATCATTCAAGACTAATACACCATTTTCTTCTTTAACTACAGAATCTTCATCATCATCTTCATCTTCATCATCATCATCATCACCATCATCGTCAGCTTCTTTTCTAACAGATTCTAGAAACGTAAGAATATGACACAGATTAGATTGTGTCAAATTAACATTGAAGTGACAGTACCAGATTAAAGATGGATTAGATGTCTCCTGCGATTAAGAAAAGTACCTACATGAATTAGTTCCTGCTCTGCATACAGTGGCAGCTATCTCAGTTTGCAAAGAGCTTGGACTCAGATGTTTGACCATTTCAATTTTGTCCATACTACACCAGATAACAATATTAATATTTCAGTAAAGTATCAACAGGTATTTCACATTTCAGGGTGAACTGATAAAATAGACACAAGAAGAATTAAAGCACACAAATCTATGCAACAGTTTCCACCAAGGTTTGGTGGACATCTTGCTGAAATGTGGGCAGTGAGACATGTTTTGCTGGGCAAGAAGGATGCACAGATGATACCTAAACTTCAAACACAACCCCTCCGTCACACAACAAAACTGCTGTCCTTTAAGTGTAGCCAACTTGAGGCTGAAAAAATTAGTGTCTTACAGCAAAAAAGGAGGTGTTATCTGCTCCCAATGCTTCCCTTGTACCCCTGCTCAGGAGACCTGTCACCACAATAGCTATATGCTGCCTGTCTGAAGGTCTAATAAACAGACTCACTTGCCATAAACCCAAATGTTACAATTTCACTGCTATCAAGGTGATTCAGAGGAAGCACTTCAAAACTGTGCTTCTATCTTGACCGCTCCATCCACCAGTCTTGCTGTAAGTCACAGCAATGTTTCAGGTCTGCTCTTCATTGAGGAGTCTCACTCACAGGAACATCAATCACTCTGCTCTGGATCAGCACCAGGCTGCAGTTAGTGTAAATTTAAGTAACCGACTGCAGGAGTCCCATGAAAACCCACCCCTATGTACCTGGCAGATGCCAGGTACTCTTCTGAAAAAAAAAAAAAAAAAAGGAGCAAAAGCTTCTTATTCCAAAGAGCTTTTGGGGAGGCCTTTGATTCTGGTCTTTGATCAAGACCAAAACCATTGGTCCAGACACGCCTTTAAAGGAGAAAGCAGATTTGTTAAATTACCAAAGCAAAATTAGCACGTGAAAGTTGAAGCCAGGACATTTCTACTGGTTCATTCCTTGTTGGCTTGGAATTCGAGACTTTTTTCCAATATCTGACCTTTCATATGTTCCTTTAAACCTCTTTTTTTTTTTAACCGCTATCTTTCAAGGAAACCAGACCTTCCTGAAGGACTGTAAAAGAATTTCAGCTACAGAACAAGTAATGAAAATATCTCATCTCAAATGAAAACTGTAAAACAATGAAGCTTAAGTCACTTTCGACCAATGGGAGTCTCAGGAGTAGGATAGGAGAAAAATTTAAAGAAAGGAAAGAAGGATTAAAGTTTCTTGTTCAAAATTATTTTCAATTTAACCAGCTTTTGACTAAACTGAGAGGAGTTACTGCAGCAGTATTCTGAAAATACTCTGATTTCATCAGGAACTTGAAAGCTAAGAATGAAAAATACATGCTATCCAGGTATGAAAAAGCAAACAAAAGAAATTCCACTTTTCTCAGACCAACAGCAGACATTAGGAACAACCTCACCATGGATAAAACTATGCCATTAAACTGCAACAGCTATTTTTATATTAGAAGAAAGTATATAAAAACAAGCCTATTTGCTCTCAGGAAACAGTATTGGAGAAAATATGTTGATTTTAATTAGAGATCAACTTTATGAACCATGAAAATATTAAAGCTTCTGTTGAGGGGAGAGATCACAGGGTATCATTTATCACACAATAGCAGTCAGCTGGATTAGGTTTCTTTAACAAGTACTAGTGTTTCACCTGATCTTTGAGGCAGCTAAAAGCACTGTTTGCAAGCAGACAATGCCTCCTGTGTTGCAGCACTTGCTCACCCTTGAGTGAATCTACACCTCACATACTTGCAGGACCATGAAACAGCTGGATTTCATGGGGCTACAGCAACAAAACTTGTGCCTTACATGGGTGCCCAGCAGTTCTGAGGGCTACGTTTCACCACAGGCTGTTCCTGGCTGACCTGTGCCTGAATTCTCGGCCATTGCATTCCTAGCAAATTGCTTCAGATACGATTCTTCCTGACAAAAAGGAATGCGAGCAAAACCAGCCAGCCAGTTCTGCTCCTACACTTCAAACTATCCACCAGGTTGTGACCCTTGTTCCCGCTCACTCTGCTCACTACCCACCCCCAAGAGAGACAAAGACCACAGCAGCTACAGTGGCACCTGTTTTTTAGAGAACAAAGAACCTGCAAAAACATCCAGCTCTGGCAGATGTAACCATTAGATTAGATTAGAACAATCTAATCTAACCATCAGATCCGCCATCCCTCACTGAAAAAATATGGTATCTTTCCCTGCAAGTGGCTCTACAGTCTGCGAACGTAAATCTTTCCTGACACTGGCACATTGTCATGGGCATTGCACACACCCACTTCCTCCTCCCTGGAGGTGGAGGCAGGACAATAGCACTTGAACAGCAGGACTCCACCTTTCCCCAAGTGGCTTAAGGGGGCGTGCATCGAGAGGAAAAAAAAAAATAAAACAAAACAAAACAAACAACAAAAAAAAAAAAACCAAAAAAGTAAGCCACACTTAGATATGGGTCCTTAAGAGCGCAAATTTACTTTCTGTAGCTTCCAGCTTCACCAACACGTAGGGGTATCATAGCTACCTCTGCCATCCCTTTACTGTTGGGACTGAAAGACCTGTTTCAGGGACCCAAGTGGGGGAGAAGCAAGCAGGACTTTTTTTTTTTCCCATTGAGAACAAGAAACTTTCCTCTGAATTAGAGAGCTACAATTTAAAGATGACAGAATGAGTCTAATTGTGACACCTGAAGTGGCAGAAGGAGCTAATAACAAAACAACAGCTGTGACAGCTGTGGCTAAAACCTGTCCTAGGATAAAATACGGATAATCGTCTTTTACCAAAGAAAGCCAAACAAAAGTTTCCACAAATTTCAACACATTACTATACTACACAAGTCAAAAAAACGTGATCAAGAAGGTGCTTTTTTAAAGACTTGAAGTACACGATGCTGGCTGGCAGGTCTTTGTGCAGGGGACAAAATGATGACAGCTACTCCGAAATTAATTCTTCAAGTAACTTCGCTGAATGCTCAGCATTTATCAGAAATACGGCCTAGTAACATTTTCTTAAACAAAGCAGATCCTGTACAAAAAAAGCTGCATCCAGACACTAATGGCTTTGGGATTCTGCCTGAAAGTTTCCTTTTGAAGCACAACGTTCCCTGACTGGATGAGCTCAGTGTTCAGAAACTCAGAACTCAAGACTCATTATGTGTTGCTAGGGTATTCAAAAGATTTTTCAATAATATCATCTCCCCTCACTCTTTTCTGTGGTGGACCCTCTACATGATCCCTCCTTTCCCATCATCAGGGTGCTAAGGGTATAGTAGTCAGGATCCAGGCCAGCCTCACTTCCAGCATATTTGCCTCCCTGGCCTGCTCAAAACTCACTGACTTCTAAAAACCATGCTGGGTTTGCTCAGAACTTTTAATCTCCCCAACAATCAATGTGCATAAGATTACTTCCTTGTTGCAAAGCAAATTTATTCCACTTCACCCAAGTCTGCATTCCAAGGGCAAAAATGGAAATCCCTAACTATGTACACTTTTAAGGCAAAGGCTTTGTAAAGCCTAGTTCATGATCTATACACAAATTCAAGATACACAATAGAACCTGGAAAACGATTCAAGTTGGGCAGTGGATTAGTGTTCAGCTCCACACACCACGGGAGATACTTCTATCACTGCATACCTTTGATCCTGAGAACTCCTATAATGAGAAGAGCAGCAAGCGTGGGAAATACTGATGAGAGCCTGGCTCACAAGAAGCCCAGCCACAGGTAACACTAACATCACAGGTGTTACTTCACCCTTAGAAAGTGGCAGGAGAAATGAGTACTAGGCTTTGTCACATCTTACAAAGAAACCATAACCATGATCTAGCTAAAAACAGTGAAAGAGGCACAATGATTGTATTCCAGTTTACAACAGAAAAAAAAAGAAAAGAGCTCCACAGAGAGATTCAGTAGCTCCATCTCCTTACTGCAGATGCCATATCATTTAAAACTAATCTCTACTCGAATCCTACAGACCATAGCTAGTTACACAAATAGGATAACCGATTTAAATGCACTTCTTCAAGTTTTAGTGCCCGTTAGGAAAGCAAGAAGTCACAGGACATGAGTTCAAAAGGTCAACCATAATCTAGTTGCTCTAAAAACCCTCTAATACTTAAAATACAGCAGTGTTCATGAAGGAAATATGAAAGATACATAATTTACCAAAATCCACATGAAAGAAACTTAAAACTAAAAAAAAAGGAACACCTTAAAATGCCTGCCTCCCACATACAGGCTCGATAAGCCAGAGCAGCTTTGTTTCAGCTAATTTTGGAAAGGAGGAGACACATGTCAGTGAAATTCAAAGACGGTGGGAAGAAAAACCGAGAAGATGGTAACAATGGGCCTTCCTTCTGGGAATAAAAAAAAATCAGTTTGAATCACGAGTAATGCACAGAGTCCCTAAACAAAGGAGTAAGGAAAAGAGTGCTCGATCACAGAATCATAGAATGCTAAGGGTTGGAAAGGACCTTAAAGATCTCATAGTCCCACTCCCCAGCCATGAGAAGGGACACCTCCCATTAGACCACTGCCTGGTGGTCTTGAACACTGCCGCGATCGGGGTATCCACAGCCTCTCTGGGTAACCTGTCCCGGTGTCTCATCACCCTCAGAGTAAACCTCACATCAACCTAAATTTCTTCTCTTTCAACCTGCACCCATTACTCCCTGTCTTATCACAACAGCTCCTGATGAAGAGTACCTCTCCAAATAATGAAATCGCAAATTCCCTGGAGATTCAAAAGCTAGGGATTGCCAACATGGCTAATTGTTAGCTAGCTGCTAACTCCGTGCTTGAGAGAGGCGAGGCAGAGCCGCCCCACTGGCGCAGGACAGACGAGCACCGCCGGGACCAGCGGCTCGCACAGACCGCGGCGCCTTCACGGGGTGGGCTCAGCGCCCCGCACAGAGGCCTGCAAGGAGCACCCCAGCCCCAGCGGCGCCCGGTCAGCCCGAGCTCCCTGCAGCGCCCAGCGCCAGGGCCGCGCCGCGCCTCCTGCAGGGGGTCTCAGCATGCGCTGCCGGCCCGGCCCCAGCCCGCACTCACCTCCGTCGCCATCCTCCTCCTGAGCCGCCGCGCCCGCCGGCCCGGCCCGTCCGCTCCCTACGCCGCGTCCCGCCGCCCGCCCCGCCCCTCGAGGCACGCTGCACCCGCTGATTGGCTACCGCCCCAACACGTGCTTGACGCGGCCGCCAATCAACAATCGTCACGAGTGCCGCCGGCGCGGGGTGCGCGGGTTTTGCGAGATCCGTCGCGCCCCCGGGGACCCCCGGTGGCAGCGGCCGAGGCACCGCGGCAGGACACGGGCGCCATCGACCGGAGCGGCGGCGAAAAAGCGGCGGCGTCACCGTGCGCAGAACCTCCCTGCTGCTCTGAGGTGCCGCCCCGCCATTGGCCGCTGCGGCGCCGCCAACCGCAGGCCGCCACGCGTGGAGCGCGCGGCCACTCCAGGGGCGGGAGGCGGGAGAGACGGGGCGGTCCCGCCCCGAGCGCGTGCAGCCACATCGCCCTTCGGGATTGGTGGCCGGCCTTGGGGGCGGGGCCAGAGTCCAGCGGCAGCCTGTGAGGGCGCGCCGCGTTCGGCAGGACGGGGCTTGCCCCGCCGGCGGGGGGAGGTGAGGGAGGCTGAGGGCAGCTCTGGGGCTTCTTGGATTCTTGCCCTGTGAGAGTGGGATTTAGGTGAATTGTGCGGATGGGAAGGGTGGGATGGAGGCGTCGCCCCTGGGTGCTCCCTCAGGGGCCAGGAAGGGTGTGGTGCAGCGAGCCCACCGGTGGCGCCGTGATTGCACGGGAAGGTGTCACGGCACAATTTCTGTCCGTGTTTATCTAGGTGTTTTATCTGGTGAATATCTAAGATGCAACAAGACGGCTCTAAAACCTGGGCTTTTGGTGCTAGAATTGCCAATCCGTCCCCATGCTTGGGCAAATTACAACTGCCCATACGCTCTTGGGACAATTACTTTAGTTTTTACAAAGCTCTCGAATTGGTAGGTTGCAAGCATAAAGCGCTGCTAAGTTCAGTGTGCGGCGATTACACTGTAAAAGAGTAGCAGTAGATTACGATATAAAATAACGAAATTACGAAACAAATACTTCAAGGTTTTGAAGAACAAGCTTAAAGTATAAACTCCACAATTTTAGAGGATTAAGTTGTTGCATTGCTCTGAAAGGCTACTGTTGCATCAGTTGCCATTTGGCGTTTGTAAGTGGTTTGTAGGTTGAAAAAATACATATTAAACGGTCTGCTGTGTTCTACATTCTTAAGTTATAGCCTAGAAATCAGTGCCATTCTTAAACTCAGCTGCCACACAAGTTATCTGGAAAATGCAGCAGCTGATATAGGAGCAGTTTTTTAACTTGACATATCACTAGAATGGAGTGGGACCTGATCTGAACCAAGTTAAAGCTGTCTGGATCCTGCCAAAATTGTAATCCTGGTCCTGCCTGGTTTTGGTATTGTTATAAATATTACTTTGATTAACACTGATATTCAGTAATTTGATGATAGCACATAGTAAGATTGGGCACTCCATGTTCTCAGTGGGAAAAATTAAGACTATGGAAGGCTTTTATTTAGAGTCTTGTTCACTGTTTAACACATTTGATTTGATTTGAATATAATTTTGGTTTGTGAAATATTTACTCTCTTTTTCCTCTGAGTTTATAAGAGAGATAGTGGCTATGATAATCTTTTTTTTTTTTTTTTTTTTTAATTATGTTGGAGATTTTCCAGCTGATAGTGATCTGTCACTAGACCTGTCAGGCCTAATACTTCATGACAGACATTGTCTAAGCCATTGCAAAACTGGTTAAAATAGCTTGCAGAAAAAGTGAGTATGTAAAATGTGGCAGTGGTGTCAGTATTGCTTTTGTCTGCTGGAGTATGAAATAGTCAATTAAATGCTTTTTCTTTGGCTATGGGTTTTATGGTTATTGTGGTTTCTGTCTATCTAGGTTGACCAACTGAAAAAGGTGACCAGTAAATTTTCTAGGCAGTCAAAGGTGCCAAGTACCAACATCCTGTCAGACAGTGAAAAGAAGGTGCAAATAGTACAGATGTAATGGAGGTGGGCTTGTTATTACTTATTTGAGCTGCAGGAGGAAAGCCTGGAAGGCAGAAAGAACCCTTGTGATCCCTGTTCAGCCAAGGACAGCCTAACTGAGAGATTTGCTGAATTGGCAATTCATTGTGTGGGTAGTTACAGCATTGGTAGCCTGGATGGATCTTAGGCACATCCCACTGGACAAACAGGGCCTTGGCAAAAGACTGTGGATTGGTTTGTCTTCAAACCAGCAGGGCTGTGCCTGTCTTCCTAGATTAGGGTTGTACAGGATGTCACAACAAATATACAGCTGCAAATGGCACACCAAGGAGATGTGTGACTCATCACAAGTCAGCTGGGATGCCAGCTCCGTGCAACTGTGAAATACACTGGGCACTTGGAAGAGTGTGCCAGCTGTGCAGAACTTCCAAGGGATTCCTTACTGCTCTCTAAAGGGCTGGTTATCTGTGGGACTGACTGTATGAAGCTGAAAATCCTCTGGGCTAAGCACTGCTGGTAAGAGTGCTACTGCCTTTTGCTGAGTGCTCATTCCTTACATAAGTTGATAACAGGAACACTCTCCTCTTTGCCAGGAGGATCTCTAGGCAGAAGGCAGGCAGAACACAGCCTAGCATAGTGTTATCTATGGGTTAGATGCATAGAAAAGTGAATGGCACAGGTCTCTTGCAGCTTGTCTGACTGTGAGAAATTTGCCATACAAATCCCTCATCCCAGGATACATGGGAGGGCCCAGAAAGCGAGGCCTTGCAGAGCACCTATGGTAGAGTTTATGAGTAAAAGGCATTTCTACCTGCTAACATCTGCTGTGCTACAGAAAAAGGCAGGTATTAGAACACTCTGGTTATTTGCAAGTGGATTGCATTTTGTGCATACTATCCTTTCACATACTGATAAGGTGTTAGCATCACTGTTGGCAGACCTGTGTCCCCAGGAACAAGCAGACAATTGTAGTTCTTAAATATGCTTCTCTTCAGGAACATTCAGTAAGTGTCTTTCCTGTTGGTTTAAGTTGCCAGTGGCTACTTTAGAGTCTTCATAGGTTCCACCTGTGTTCTCCATCATTAAATGGTGGACTGGAATTCTCTCCTTGTATTACACTGTGCTTTTCTCCTTCAAAAGGTAGCTTAGATGCTAGTAATACTGTACCTCATTCTGCACATTCTGTGGGGTACAGCTGTTGGTCTCAGAAGAGGCATATTCAGCAGTAAATATCAAAAAAGAAGCCAATGCTCTTCCACAAAAATCATGGAAATGGAAAGGCACGTCAGATTAAGCTATATAGGTCTAACTTCTGCTATTAAAATGTATTACAATCTCAAAGGAAATGTGGACCTACTTGGCCTTTCATAGGCTGTGAGTTGACACAGGCAGGCAGCTGGGATAACCACAAACTCACAGCAAGAACTCAAAGAGTAGATTTGAGGTAAAAATGTAAGATTTAAAATGGCACAGTGTCACAAGTGTTTTTGAATTATTTTTATGGTAGTTTTCTTGTCAACCTCGGTTATCTTGTTTGCATGATTGCTAAACTTTTGCAGGATGCTGAATTGCCTTGCACATAATCTTCATGTAAATCGCTTTAGTGCACCTCAAAACAATGCTTAAAATATCCATCCTGGCTTGCATTTCACCTAAATCTAAAAATAATTTAGAGCAAGAGAGACACTTGTAGAACTCGTCATTTTTTGTTCAGTGGTTGATTCATGAGTTGTGATGCTTATTTTAAAACACTTTTCAATAATTTTCAGTTGTCATTGTAGAAAGATGATAGAAAGTTCGTTGTGAAAATGTTCCACTTCAATACTACTAAATTCTTGTTAGTTAATGAAATATTAAAATGAAAAATCTTAATATCTCATTAAATACAATTAATAATTATATATATAATTAAGACATAATCTTAATATGAGAAGAAGAAATAGTATTTTTAAGTAAGTCACAGTAATATAAATACTATTGATTCCTGTATTGCTAGCATTTTGTTGCAATGATTTTGAGTGTCTGGATGACTTCTTTTCTTGCTTTTTCTTTTGCCTTTTTTTTTTTTTTTTCTCTTCAGGGACCTACTTCTTAGTTCTTGGTTCTCAGTTACCTCTTTTTCTGTTACTACCAACCTTGGTAAAAATTCTCTTACATGAATTCTCCTTATTACAAGACCACTTCATATGTTAAAAGGCTGCAATAAGTGACCCTGGAGACTTCTCTAGGCTGATAAATTCCCACTCTCAGCGTTTCTTCAAAGGAGAGACATTTTAGTCCTGCCATAATTTCTGTTGCCCTCCTCTGGAGCTGCTGTGACAGGTCTATCTTGTGCTCCAAGAAAGGAGCAGGATTCCAGAGCTGGACACAGTGTTTCAGGTGAAACCACCACGGCAAAGTAAGGGGATTCCTCTGGATAGCATCCTGTCCTTCTGGCATATCAAGTGTATTTGGACACTCCTTGCTAGGAGGATTTGGGCAGCATTTTTGGTAGTAAGTTAACCAGGGCCCAGGCAAAGGAATGTGATTATTTATTCTCAGTAAATTGAGATGCAGGCTGGCACAATGCTGGCTTGTGCCAAGCAGAGTGCTTCCAAAGACTTCTGAGCACTCTTTCTGGAGCTGGCACATTCTTGGAAGATGTTTGTGTGCAGCCAGCCTGCTTGGAGAATGAGAGAATTTACCTCCACATTGGTTGGCCTCGGTGCCTAGGAATATCCAAGACATGCCTAATTTACTGGTATAGGTGTGGCAGTTCAGTGATGTGTAAGTTGGTGCCAAGAATAGCAGAGAACATGTAGGAAAGTATGTTCTCACGGAGGTAAGTGGCCTGAATGCTGACCCTTACTATATTTTTGTTTGAGATCTACATTGTAAGAACCAATGGATAATGAGATTACTCCAGATGTCTGTGAAGTTACATCCTAAATTTGGATGACCACAAATCCAAAGTAGCTCTGTAAGTGTAGTTCATATCTAAACTCTAGTTTATATCTACTTTTTTCTTTTCTTCAGGTTAAATATATACCTATAGAATATTTTCATGGAGTTTATTGGTAAATGAACATGGAATAAACTTTATAAGTTTCAGCAAAGTCACATTCTAGAACCCTAGAATGTGCAAACCCAGTCTTACCAGTGTCAGCCCTACAGGCTGCTGATAGCTTTCATGTAAAAGGGTGGATGTAACAGAACCTTGTTAATGACTGTGAGGGTACCTCACTTTTTCAAAAATCGTTTTTCACTTTTTGTACAGGTGACAGAATGTCCTGTCTCCTGTAGAGGACAATTAAACATGATGAAGTTCAGTGCATTGCTGGCTCTAGTGGCTGGCTCTGAGAGACAAGTGTTGAAGGATGCATCTTAAGCAAGTGGCAGAGAAGAAGAGGAACTGTGTTTTTCTCAGCGAAGGTGCTGCTGAGGGATGTGTGGAGGAGCAATTGTGCTAATGGTGTGCACTGGAAACACTGTTTTCATTTTGGAGTTGTTTTGGGGAGTTAGTGGAAAGAGATGGAAATACAGATTTCCCAGCATTTTCTGTTTACACTTCAACACCTGAGTAGATTTGTCTCTGGTCTTAATTTATCTTTACTCTGTTCCTTTGGCCTGTGACGAGGTTCATGATCCTAAAGGAAAAGAAGAAGGGGATATAACATGAAACGATCATTCCCTTGAAATGAGGGTCCCATGTCCACAAGAGTAAGTGAGTTATCTGCACAGTTGGTCACAAGATGTCAGTGTCAAAGAACAAGCTGGAGTGAAGGGCCTGGGAAGTTGAGATCTCCCAGTTCCCCATTCTGGGAATGCTGCAGGGAACATTTGTTGCGTTGGCCCCTGACCCTGGAAACTGTTGCAGTACAGTATTGTTGAGGCTTGAGGCCATAGTGAAGGTCATGAATCTTTCCAGCTCTTTGCAGGGTTGTTTTGGTTTGGTTTGGGCATAAGACCCAGCAGAAAGCTGAGAACTTTTTGAGGCAAGGTGAGAGTAGGAAGCAGATAGGATTAGGAGCAGTAACAGATTCTGGCCGGAGGGGGAAGCTGTTGCCCTTTGGACATCTATCCTGTGTGGTACAGTACTTCACTAGGCAAAGGTAAGTATCTTGTATGTGTCTGTATCTTGCATACAGCTTTCAGCTGATATGTGAAAGCACAGGCCATCCAGGTTGTCACCTGTAAAGAGCCTTTTTTTTTAATCCAGGATCATGATACGAGGGGTTTAAGATTGATCTGGCTTGCTATGGTCTGTTCCAGATTACATCAATGGAAAAACTTCCTAACAAAAACTGCTGCATGTAGCTGGCTCAGCATGGCACAGCTTTTCCATCTCAGACTGCTGCATGGGAGTCAAGGGCAGTTCAGCTTGTGGAGCCATGAGAAGCCCAGTCTTACAATGTTTTAATTAAAACCATGATTTTGGCCCATCCTCCCTTGGATTTCCAGGAGCTTCAGGAAGCAGCTGTTTTCCAGAAAGAAAAACATGTCCGGATAACTCATGATTTCTATTCAAACATCATTTTCTAGAACTGTATTACGGACGTGGTCTCTTTGAGATTCAGTTGGATGCTCAGTGCTTCCTTCCTGAAAAACCTTTCAAAACAGTTACAAAGGAAGAGTGGAAGTCCTAATGCTCCCTTTCACTCACTGACTAAAGCTGAGTAACAAAGCATGCACTACTATGGATCTAAAATTCCTTCTATTTATAGCAAATCAGAACTAGACTACTTGAAATGTGAGATATATTTGTTTTCTAATTAGCATTGCATTTTTTCCAAGATGCTCTTGCTTTCTTATGCTTTAAAGGCTCAACCTAGTGTATTTTTCTCCTATTTCTGTTCCCAAACACAGGCTTGCATTTGCAGTTTGTTGTGTATTATATGTTTAAAAGCCATGTCATTCCTCTGTTGCTTCTAGCTTTTTTAAGAGTAAAAGCACCAAGAGATGCTACTTCTTGGACTTCTGCTTTCAAACAAAATCAAGGCATAAGCTATCCTGAAATTCTAAATTCTTAAATAATTACATTGGCTAGCTTACATCCATTTTCCTCATACATGTACCTCATACAGTTTGCCAAAGTAAGAGTCACATTATTGCCTTGAGAATTCCCTCCCTGCTCTCCAGATTTGCTGTTCCAGCCCATATGGGCATAGCCCAGCTCACTGCTTTGGGTACCAACAGTGATAAAGCTGTCGAGAAACTGCAAATGTGAAAGCCTTGGCAAGACTTCTACAATTTGTCCTGATCCAGATTCAGCACCATGCAGCTTAAAGCTATTGGAAGTACAAGCAAGTCTGAATTTTCCCCTGCAAACCTGCAGAACTATACACTACATTTATGTGACTGTTGCTCCAGCGGTTTCCATTTCTCCCTTTCAGAGCCTCTTACCAGAGCAGTACAGTAAGAATTACAGTACTGTAATTCAACAGACTTCAGTCACACTTTGGCTGTATGTGAATACAGGTGGCAAAGCCATTTTTATGCTTATTTCCATAAGAAAGCATACTGCTCTCTCACCTTGTTCTGTGAGTGACAGCTGCTACCAATTTGTGGTTAGTATTCTCAGGTGGGTGAGTGTGTCTAAAATCAGTCACATGTAAGCTTGGCAGTGTTAGGCATTTACACTTCAAAAGGAAAGTGTACTGCAGTACATCTCCTTTCTTTTGGTCTTCCAGCTCTCTGACTATTATTGAAAACAGTTCTTTCTTCAAAATCCTGACTGCCTCCTGTTAGGGAGCCCCAGCCTCACCTCACCTGGCATCTATGGGAGGAACCCATTGTTTTGGTGGATGAGCAAGGAATGGAGGCAGAATCAAACATCTGTGATAGTAGTGGCATTGCATTACCTGCTATTACATTGTCCTCATGATTGTAAGGCAGTTTTAAACTGTTGATTCATCAAAACTGAGTTATTGTCACATGCCTGCTTAAAGTCTGAGATGGCCCTCTTGAAACAAATTTTGTGTTATTCTTTGGCTGTTTGAGCAGGGCCTCTGTAGGAGGGGTCTATAGATGCCTGAAGGGACTGTATGGAAATCCCATATTTTGAGCCTGCCGGTGATGCCATGGGGAAATAAAAAACACACGTAGGATCATACAGATAAAGATGAAAATACAGTGCCTGTGTGTAATTTGGCTTCATGTTGGGCCATCAAATTGCCTTGCATTTCTAAAAATTTTGGGACTGTATTTCAGTCCTAAAATGCTGTACATCCCTAATACTTTCACTCCTTCCATTTTAAGTATCCTCTTCTTGCAAATGAATATTTAAATAGAACTTTCTAGACATGGGAACTGATGAAAATGGGGAGACAAGGTTGTTCTACAAGAAAAGGTAATACTTTTTATTTCCAGTCCCTTCTTCTTATGCTTATGGAAGGTCCTTCCTGATCAAGCAACATCACTAGAGAGTGAGACATTTTTAACCTAACTTGCTGCTTTTTGCTGAAACTGACTTCCCTGCACGAAAAGTCAAAAGAAAATACAGGTAAAGACATAGAGACAACAACAAAGAATTGAACAATTACAGAGGTAAATTCCCGTTCACAGCTTTTTAAGTCAGCTTTGCAATGCTTCTGGATCTCATTGTAAGGGCACAAAAGGAGAGCAAATCAGTGAGCACTGAGGACAGAACTGCTTGGGAAAGGAGGGGATTCTTTCCAGACACAAAGGAGAAGTGGGATATCAGGCTGCAGTTTGCTAATGGGCTCCGCCAGCTTGGTCCTGGGCCGGCCGGGGCGCACCCTGGGGCGGGAGGGCACCAGGACCCGCAGGGACCCCCGCACCGGCCGCGCTGTCCGCGGTGCTGAAGCGTCGAGGGGAGGACGTGGACCGGGAGCATCCGGCAAACAGAGTTTTTAGTCTTTTGCGTGCAGGCGAATGATGAAGAATTCCGTACGCTGACTTATGCTGAGGTGGTGGCCGCGGTAGCTCTGTGCGGGCTGGTGGCAAAGCTTTGGTAATCGGACTGCCCTGTTGGCAGCGCTTGTAGCAGGGATAGCGGTTCAATGCAGAAAAGCCTGGACAAGGAACTAGGGCATAAGTCTGGCTTTGACAATGTAGAGTTTGAACTGAATCGTATTCAATGCAGCCTTGTCCTGGAAGTGATTTCAAGTAATGGCACTGTTGGGGGTCTCACATATTGCAACTTTTTATTTCCTGCAGCAATGAAATGTCGCATTCCCTGCCCACTCACCCTCCCACACACACCCGCTCCTCCCCCCCTCGCCCCGCCCATCACCAAAAAAAGTATCCTTTGCTTGTTTGAGAATAGTGCTTTTTTACAATAAAAGTCAAGCTCGTTGTGTCCTGTTTCAATTCTGTTGCATGGTGCTAACTAAAGTCATTGCAGAAGAAATGTTACTTGTAATCAGCAAGAAACTTAGTGAGGCTGTTAGCTGGGTTTTGTAAGATAAACAGGAATGAGCTGTGTGTGTGTTTTGCAAGGTGGAAAAGGTGTGAGAGCAGGAAGGCTTTGTTTAAAACTTCAGCTCTTCAGGTCCCTTTTAATGTCTATCCTTAACTACTTGCAGTCATTGGAAAGCAGGAGTATACACAGTTTATGGCCATGTTCAAGACAATGATCCTTCCTGCTGGCTAAGGCACAGGGTGGATGGCTGAGAGTACCTGCTGCTGGGCTGAGCATCAATGTGCTCACCAGCCCAGTGCGGGTATGAGGTACTGCCCACCGTCTCTCAGAGTGGGTCAATCCTTGATCTTACTAGATGTCCATCTTCTGACCCTCTGCATTTCTCTGAGGAATTTGGTTCTTTTTTGGTTGTCATTACTCAGGAATATTTACATGGCTGTTTCTGACTCTACAGCTCCTTTCTTTGGGTTTTGTTGGGTGGGGCTTTTTCATTTGCTTATCCTGCTCATTTTAGTTTGCTCCATTGACTAAACTTAAGCCAAGGGCCCAGCCACGCCTTAGGTCACATTCAGCTAAACCTTAAAAAAAATGGCTATGAGCTCCAGTTCCACTCTCTGAGGGTTTGATCACTTTTGATCATTGATGCCATTGCTTTGTTGATAATTAGGTCTAGCATTGAGCTGAGTCTCCACTTACATCTCTGTCTAGTGGGCTGCAGCAGGATTTGGAGTCTTAATGACAGCTCTCAAAACAAAATTTTGTATCACAGTATATGCAAACACCAGCCTATTTAATACTCTGACTAACTGGACTTCTAATATCACCACAGCCCAACTTCTTCTTGATCATTTTCAGCCTCTTTAGCATTTTATTAGCATCTGGTTTTGAGCAGTGATAGAGGTATAGTACAGAGCTTGATATAGAACATAGACTTCATTGAACCTTTGGTCTGACATGGTAGGGCTGTATTTTTGTTTTTAATATTCCAGGTCAGATTGTCAGCTGATTTAGAGCACTTTAGACAGTTCTGAAAATATACAAATTCAAGATCCTAATGTTGACAGAGTGAATGTTACAATGGATATCCAATGGATATCCATATCCAGTCTGTTTTCAGCAATAATAATAAAAAAAATATTTTCAATTCACACCCTGCTTTTCAACTCAAAGGATCTCCAGATGATTTGTAAATGACACTCAGGGTTTGCTCTGCATGGCACTGAACTGCAGTCATAGGAATTGTCCAATAATCTTTATTGGTGCTGTCTGGCAATCCTGAGTGTATCTGTAGGGATTGTTTCGGAAAGCAGAATGTAAATGACAGAACTGAAATATAGTCGAGTGTTTGAAATGTTGTAGCTAATAGTTGTTATTATTTCACATGTCAGTCTTGAAGGCTAAGAAACCTGGAAGACCTCTTTCCTGTAAAAAACAAACAAATAAAGAAGATAATGAAACTTTCCCCTGTGGAGGACAATAAGCCCTCAGCACAGGAACACCCTGCACTCCCATGGTGGAGCAAAGCCTGAGGGACAAAAGGATGTAAAACACCCCCCAGAGATATACCTCCCAAACGAGTCCCCTTACTGTTGGTGGCAAGAAGAAAGCTACCCCCATCTTGCTCTGTTTCTTCGTGTTAATAGCCTATAGCCTGTTGGTCTCTTTTCCTTGTTTTGGTTTTGAGTCTTCAGACTATTTGCCCTGTTGCTCTACGCCACCCCCTGCCTTGCCCATATAATCCCGTGTTTCTCCCCCGTTTGTGGGAGCTCTCATCCCTGCCGCCCTTCACAGAGCGGCCTCCTGTAATAAAGGCTTTGCTTTCTGTGGAACACTGTATGAAGCTCCTGTCCTTTTTCGCTGTGTCCCCCAAGAGTGACTTCACAGAGGTGCTAGAAATCACTAGAGCTGAAGTCACTTGCCACTAAGGGACGTGGCTGTGCCCTTTGGGATGTCTCCTGCTGGACACCTCTCCAGGAAGGTCATGGCACCCCGGGAAGACCACCACCGGACCCTCCGGACTGCGGCACTCCCTCCTACCCAAACAAAACAAATCAAAATAAAACAAAACAACAAAGTTTAAATAAAAACATTTAAAAACAAAACTTATGAAGTTTAACAAAGACAAGTGCCAGCTTCTACATCTGGCATGGGACAACCCTGGACGTTTGGACAAATTGGGGAATGAGAGGCTAGAGAGAAATGCTGTGGAAAGGGACCTGGGGGCTCCTGGTTGATGGCAAGTTGAATGTGAGGGCACAGTATTACAGGCTGGGCATGGGAGAGGATTGTCCCACTCTGCTCTGCACAGGGGAGGCCTCACTTTAAGTTCTGGGAGCTGTTTTGAGCACCACAATATCAAAAAGATATTAAGTGACTAGAGAGTATTTGCCATTACATAAAATAGGGGATGAGAGATATCACTAAAGCATAGGCTGTCTGAGGTCCTTAAAGTCCTTTGCAAATGATTCCTAAGGCAGTTTGGAAGTGGTTCTTCACTACATAAAATAATGATTATAGTAAGAGCTACTATGCCAACTTTCTTGGAGCACAATGTAATTCAGGGAGAGCCCAGAGCAGAAATTGTTAGTGCAGTAATTCCTGATCCTTGTTTTTACAAAACAGCTCACTTCTGGTTCAAATAGACATTTTCCACTCACACTTCAGAGCTGTAGAGTAAGACACATGGCTCAAAATCACAGCTGCCTTCAAAATAGTACAGCTATTCCAAAGAGCACAATAATACCAAAGAAAGAGCACAGTACTTCACAATGGTATAATTAATCAAAAACATCCACTGTGGAACACACACTCAAAGGGCTTCAACATCACTGGGGTTCTGGACTGTGTTCTTTTACTCCACTGAATTTTCAGGATTAAGGGCAAGTGACTCCACAGCTTTTATCCCTGTATACCACAGGCAGGTCTGAAAGAATCCTCACTCTTTGAACTCCAATGCCTGTTAAGTAGGAATCACCAAAGGGAGGATTCCATTTCCCTTTCCCTGCTGATCCTGCTTCCTGCAGGGCCATTGCTTGTCATGGAAACACCTGTGGCTCTCCAGCCAGTCTGGGCATGAAGCAGATGACCAAAATGTTTGCAAATCATCTTACAAGGTAGCATGGGATCTTGGTAATGGTCTGTGAGGCTGCAGCTTTTAAGTATTCTGATCTGCTTTCTTTGGGCTTGATGTCTGCAGGGCATTCCAGGGGCAGTGGGCCAGGCTGCTACAGAGCTCCAACAGAACAAAACTGGAGCAGAATCCAGCAGTCTTGGGTGTTCTCAAATGTTAAGATTGCAAAGAACAAGTTTGCAATCAGAAATGTGGGAGCTTTATGCCAGGGGGTACATCTTGATGCAAAAGAAGGAATACATGCTCCATAGTCCATCAGAGCAAAGTTCAACATCTAAGTGGGCAAGGAGCAACCTGAAACCTTTCCACCTTGTGGAATACTCCTGAAATGGATTTTGCTTCTCCTTCTGGCCCCTAAATCACTGAAATGGTGATTTTTCTTTTTTGCTTGTTTTCAGAACTAATGAAGATGGGAGAAGCAATCCTATACATTGTTGGAAACATTAGTGACCAAAGGGTTTTTTCTCAGTATTCAGATTAGTGTACAGGGCATACTTGTTTGGTGTGTTGTGTTCTTGGATCCTTTCAGAAATGTTTGGGGTTTTTTTCATTAGCTTTCCAGAAGATTCAGTTGCCATGCA
The DNA here is from genome assembly GCA_030060385.1 of Muscicapa striata striata. Classification (NCBI taxonomy): domain Eukaryota; kingdom Metazoa; phylum Chordata; class Aves; order Passeriformes; family Muscicapidae; genus Muscicapa; species Muscicapa striata. The sequence continues at coordinate 2,089,647 of JAREIS010000101.1, forward strand.
TAAATTTGCAAACCAACCAAGAATGGCTGGTACTATAACGTCAGCAGAAAGTTGCCACACCATGCTGCTGCCAACACAATGTTGCTATGGCACATGGAAAGCCTGACTGTCCAGAGTACCTCTTTGACATGCTTTTTTCAAGAGGGCTCTCCTGTTCCAAAGGTTCTCAGCTGACAGGCAGTTCCTTGGCACTAGGGGTCCCATATTTTCCCTCTTCAGTGCACAGTCTGCAAAACTACTGGGCAGCATCACTAAAATGGTCAAGCAAATCTTTGCTGCAGTTAATCTTTTTTTTCCACTGGCCTATTCTATCTATTCTTGCCCAGACAAAGTCTAGACTCACCTAACAAGAAAGTAGAGTTTTTTCCTAGTTGTATCTGATCTGGCTTTTGTATTAATGTGTTTTTCATGCTATCACTTAGTAACTGAGTTGATTTTGAAATGAAAATGCCATTAAGGTACTAGGTCTTGGGTAAAGTTCATGTCAATAGCTTCAGCCAAAAAGGGGATGTCTACAGCTCTCTCATGGCATGTGGGCAGCTTTTGTAATTGAACCTGCAGGGGGTCTTTTTCTTGCATGGGTTGGCATGTGGCAGTGAGGTCTGTAATTTCCTCAGCTGCTGGTTCAACAAAGACAACTTCCAAAATGCAGACTGGCAGAGCTTCTGTGAAGTCTGTCTCAACTCTGCAGTTATCTCCAAAACTGAGGAAAAGCAATTTATTTTCTAAATTCTGTGATTAAAAGATTTGATGGTCTGACTTTACAATGGCTGGTGACAAAGAATAGCCTAGTATATTGTGCTGTTTTCTTGCTTGCTATGTAAAAGAATCATTGCTACTGGAGGGACATCCTGAAAGAAAAATGCTTTTTATTTGGGTTGACTCATTCTGTGCGATTGCCCACAACAGACAGTTTTCTAAAAACATCTGTTTTATTTTCCCTTACAGAAGTCACACATGGATACAGAAAAAAGCCATGCTTTGGTGAGTGGCAAAGTAATCTCTGACATTCCATTCAGAATCATGGAGCAAGCCATGAACTTTGCCTGCTGCAATAGGAGCCAGCCTTGTAGCCTAAAAGAAAGTCCATTTCAGTCTTTGCATCAGCAAAAAAGAATTCCTTGGCTGTTTTGTAATTTTCTCTTGAAGAGCTTTTAAGCAGATGAAAGTCTGGTTTTGCAGACAGAAAGCTGCTTGCTGTTTGTTTTTAGCCATGGTGGAATATATGGTTCACAACAGTATGCAGTGCTCTCTAATTATCCCACTCTAATCTAGTTTTAGCAACTCATAATCCCATTTCTATCCAAGTTTATGATTTCGCCTTAGTATATCTGGGTAGATTGATGCATATTAATAAGATTGTAAATAATTTGTAACACCCTCTCACTCACACTGCTGTCCGTCCACAGAGCACAACACCAGAATCAGAAGCTGCTTGGGGTCCCTCTGTTTCTAAAGAAGATGATGATGAGTAGGAAGACAACCAAACTCCATCTGTTTTTGGACCACAATCTGAGCATCCGGAATCAGTAGGGGCCAGCTTTGGTCAGTGTCATGTTTGGTGTAATTCAGAGCTGTCTGCTTCTGAGCAGGAAGCACTGGTCACTCATGGCTGAATATTCTGAGGGCTGGAGTCCTACTGTGACAAAGTGCTTATCCTGTTAACAGCTGGAAAATCAGCTCTGAACTCTCAAGTTTAGTCATCATTTTCCTGTCATTCTGATAGGGACCATGACTTTATCTTACTGAATAAGAGGTAGCATTGTGTCTTTAAATGCTACCAGTGTAAAGGTGAGCTATTTTGTATCTGTGCAAGCTTCCTGTCATTGGAGGAGCCAGCTGTCTAAAGGCACAATTCACAGAAACTGTCCTGAGGAGGTTCAAGTGAACTTGCTGAACTTGAAGCTGTTCAGCTGGCCCTGGACATTGCTGAGAGAGAGAAATGGCCAAAGCTCTACCTTTACACTGATTCATGGATGTGAGCCAATGCTCTGTGGGGTTGGCTGGAAAGGTGGAAAAAGGCTGACTGGCAATGTAGAGGAAAGCCAATCTGGGCTGCTGATGAGTGGAAAGACATTGCCACTCGGATAGAGAAGCTACCTGTGAAAGTCTGCCATGTGAATGCCCATGTTCCCAAGAGTCGGGCTAGTGAAGAACACCGGCACAGCGAGCGGGTAGATCAGGCTGCACAGATAGAGGTGTCAAAGATAGACTTAGATTGGGAACACAAGGGAGAATTGTTCCTGGCTCGATGGGCCCATGATGCCTCAGGTCATCAGGGCAGAGACGCCACCTATAAGTGGGCACGAGACCGAGGGGTGGATCTAACCATGGACAGTATTTCCCAGGTTATCCATGACTGTGAGACGTGTGCTGCCATCAAGCAAGCCAAGCGGGTGAAGCCCCTCTGGTATGGGGGGCAATGGTCCAAATACAAGTACGGAGAGGCCTGGCAGATTGACTACATCACACTGCCTCAGACCCGCCAAGGCAAGCGCTATGTGCTGACCATGGTGGAAGCCACCACTGGGTGGTTGGAGACCTACCCTGTGTCCCACGCTACTGCTAGGAACACCATCCTGGGCCTGGAAAAACAAGTCCTTTGGAGACATGGTACCCCTGAGAGAATTGAGTCAGACAACGGGACTCATTTCAAAAATAGTCTTGTTAGCACCTGGGCTAGAGAACATGGCATTGAGTGGGTGTACCATATTCCCTACCATGCACCAGCGGCTGGGAAAGTCGAACGGTGCAATGGCCTGCTTAAAACCACCTTAAAGGCACTTGGTGGGGGGACTTTCAAGAACTGGGAGATTAATCTACCAAAGGCCACATGGTTAGTGAATACCCGAGGTTCCATTAACGGAGCAGGTCCTGCCCAATCTGAGCCCTTGGGAACACCAGATGGAGATAAGGTTCCACTAGCACACATAAGAAGTACACTATGAAAAATTGTTTAGGTGAATTCTGCCTCCAGCAAAGACAATCCCATCCATAAGGTTGTTTTCGCTCAGGAACCAGGTTGCTCCTGGTGAGTGATGCAAAAGGATGGAGAGACCAGACGCATACCTCCAAAAGATCTTGTTTTAGGGTAAACTACCCATAATGCTGTGCCTGTATCTGTAAGTGCATATATGTGTACAATTAAAAGGTTTTAATTTGATGTAGCATGCTGGTACAGAAAAAAATCGGGGTGGATAATGTTGGGGGTTGGTTTTTTCCCTTTTCTCTCTGTGGGATTTTTTTCCATTGACATGCTAAGAAGCCCCGATGGCTAGGCCCTAGCACTGATGGCTAGTGACCAGAGAAGAGGAAACTCCCAGTTCCTTTTTTTTTTTTTTTTTTTCCCCAGAGGAAGGGAGGGAACAAGGCGAGATCAGAAGCCAGTAAAGGAGAGGGGGAGGCACTGGCTCACCTGCTCACTCTTGGAGCCAGAGGAGGACAACCACTGCTGCTACCCCCACCCCCTGCCATCCCAATGCTGGGAGCCACCATTTCTGTTGTTGGACTCCACACTGCTGCCCTGCTAGGATGCTCTCCTGCTTCAGCCTGCTATCTTCAAGCATCCTGCTGGAGCACCGGGACTGACACTCCGAGCAGAGACTCTCCTTCCACCCTTCCCATCCGGGACACAGCCACCATCACCCCCAGCACTCCTGCAGCTATGTGGGATCACTGCATCTGCCCCCTCCCCACCAGGAGCCGGCTGGCACTGCCTGCCAACTGGGATGGTAACTGTTCCAGAGGGGAAAGGTGTCCACAACCAAAAGAACTGTTACTGGGTTCCTGTTCTCTTTGTTGTTAATTTCATGGTTATTGTTTTGTTTGTCTTGTTATATATATAAACTAGTAAAGAACTGTTACTCCTATCCCCATATCTTTGCCTGACAGCCCCTTAATTTCAAAATTATACTAATTCAGAAGGAAGGATTTATTATCTCCATTTCAAGGGAAGGCCCTGTTCTTTCCTAGCACGCCTGTCTTTTCAAACCAGGACAACCGTACAGATTCTAAGTAGTGCATACCTAGAAGGAATGCCTCTTCCTTCTATTCCAGGTTCATTAACAAGTTCCCTGGAAATAGGAATAAACTGGAGTGTTTTTTGTAAGGTAATTTAGCTATGCACATTTATCTCCATTTATGCCATTGTTTCCTTCTTTCAGCTATCTCGTTGGGGATAAACTCTGGATAATATGGTGGACCTTTAAGCAGTATCATTAAAAAAGCCCATATGGCTGAAGGAGAGATGGCAGCCATCTGCCGAGAGGTAAGGGATGGCACTGGTGCTTCTGATTGTTTGGGCACGCTGGTACTTCTAGACAGGTAGTAAGAACAGGAGTGATTTCATGTTTAGAGAGAGCTTTGTTTCTGTGTTGTTTTGATGATATGAAGAAGCAAGAGTGTCTTACTTAGGTGGAAGGCCAACCAGTATGTCTGGATTTTTTAAAAAAATTTATTGATTGTTAGTCTCCTGGATAGAGAGAGCCCATGCTCTGCAGCAGCAATCATTCTCTCTGTGTTTGCAGGGGACAGTCTGTAACAATAATTGCCATTTATCTTTCAAGGGGTAATATGTCTTCACCTAGAAAGATACTGCTCTATCACTGATGAAGCAACAGACTCTTCCTTCTTGACAACACCATGTTCTGCCACTTCCCACCTTTCAGCTGCAACTGAGGTCCTTTAGAGCCATTTCCTTTCTTGGCGATGAAATCAGGTCATGAATTTTTACCCTCCTGTTTGTTTTTTATCTATCAGCGCCTGCAAGCACTATATTCCCTTCACTTCAACCTTTTACATAGAGATGTAAAAAGTGAAAACAATCTTCTCAGAATGGATGGATCTGTCAAACTGGGTAGGTATTCTTGGTCAGGCACAGCATTCCCGGGATGTGGGGTGTGGGGCTGCTTAAGACTGACCGCCAGTTCCCCAAGAGCAGTGCCTGTGGGAGTGCATGGAACACTGCTGCAAGCTGAGAGCTGAGAGCTGAGAGCCCTGTGCAGAGAGGTCTTGAGAGAAACAAGGTGTCAAGAGTGGCTTTGGTTTGTGTGAGACCTTTCCAGAGGGTGGGAGTTAGTCTTAAACTTCAAGTGAATAAAAGCCGCTGAGTGAAATGTAGAGGTTTCTGTAAATGATAGATTCCATATTTCCTCACAGTTACCACCCTGAGGAAACAGAGCATGGCTGCTTTTCCAGCTAGATTAAACACCACATTCTCATTCTTTAACTTGGTTTCTTAATTCAAGCTGGCTTTACCAACACTGGGTTTCCTCCTCAGCTGATTTTGGCCTCTGTGCCCAGATGACTTCTGAGAAGAGCAAGCGGAGTTCGATAGCTGGGATGGCTCCCTGGATGGCACTGGAATATGTGAATAAGGATGCATATGGGACTAAAGTAGATATTTGGTCCCTTGGCATTGTGGTGATAGAAATGCTGCAAGGTGAACCACCTTACTCTAAGGAAATTCCTCTCAAGGTAAGGTGCAAATACTAGCAGATGTTACTGTCTCTCTAATTTGTCCCATGCTCTTCTCCCATCAGACTAAATCCCATTCACATCAGCTTGGACTAGTTCAACCAAGGCCCATCTACCAAAAGCAGTCCTTGGAGCACATCAGCATCTCGTGTAGCTTTGGCTGCATCAGTGGGAGAACCTCAGAAGAGGAGTGACATGTTCCAGTTAAAAAGATGTCCCATTTTGTCCTTCAGTGATGCTTCAAATTTCTCATACACTTTTTGAACTCTTTTTGAGTTGTGTCTCAGAATGACAAGAAATGTTCAGTGGTAAGTTTCTTGAACTGGGGAATTTGTATGAAAAGCCATCACCTGCAGGACAAGGAGAGTCTTTTGCCAAGACTTAAAGAAGAATTTTGGGGCTAACAGGACTTAAAGATGGAATAGGGAAACTAATGAGCTTTACTATCTGCTTTTGTCATAAACTTATAGTCATGTGCCACATTCCAGATGTCACCTGCCTTGCTTTTTTACCATTTGCTTTCTTTTTACTATTTAATTTATGTAATTGTGTTTTGAATAATGAATGTAAGAGGGTTTGGGTTGGTTATGTTTTATAATGTGCTTTTATAATGTTTTACAATATGTTTATATATTTATAATATATTATGTTTTATACATGGTTTACTATGGTTTTTATTTGTTTTATTAAGTTTCAAAATGCATATTTTGTTTGTTAAACCCAAATTTGTTTGCTTCCTTTATGTTCCAAGTGCAGCATTGACTTGGAAAAAAACCCAGGCGCAAACTTTCTTCTATTTGGAAAGAACCCAGCCCCTCTCTCGGCAGATGGGGAATGTGAAGGTGGATCCTTCTTCCTCCAACCTGTGGGATTTTACAACTTGTTCCTAAGAATTCCAAAACATAAGTATGAAACTGCAAACCCTTCAAGCCTGGGGACTGATGCAGGTTTAACTTGCTGTTGCATGGAAGCTCGTTGCTTACCAGCCCAAATATAAACATTTCCTTCATTTTGCTATTTCAAGTCCTTTTGCCACAGGGTTCCCTGGGGGTGGATGCCAGGCTGTTGCCTAGTTTATTTTACTGCCCTGTGCTGCTCCCTGTATTCCCTGTAGTTCTGCAGCCCCTGCTTCTGTGGCTTCCCTCACTCCTGGGAATCTCTGACTAGCAGCGCATGGCCCTCAGGTTTCAGCCCTCCGAAGACAAGCAGCAGGTTTTAGTCCAGCAAGACAGAATGACTCAGCCCCAGATCCCACTGCAGCATCCGTGGTCTCCTGCCTGTACTAGTTGGAAATGAGATAACTTTCCAAATTAATGGTTTTAATTAACTTTTTGATTAATTGTTTTAATAACCATAAGTAGTGTATTTGTCTTTAGCAGTGTAATTTTCCATTTTAGCCAGCGTGTACCTAAGTTTATCTAAACTAACTCTGATAAGCTTCAATGAACAAAGCCCTGGAGAGTTAAAGGCTGGACACCTGGAATCCAGAATTTATAGCCCTCAAAGAACATGTTGAAGTAACCAGAAGATAAAGAAAAGACTAACAAAGATGATTCAACATGGGCTAGAGACTCCCTGCCTGGGAAAAAAGATAATAAAAGAACTAAAAGGTGTGGACTAATTAGCATGAAAAATGATAAATCACTAACCAATAGAAGATAGAATAACAATTGATGAAAAATTTAGGTAATTCAGAACCAATGAACATTAACTTATTTGCTAAAAATGTATGAATAAGTGAAAAGTTTTGAAAGTCACGTGCACCTGGGTGGAGCACCAGATGGAATAAATTAATGCCTACTCCCTAATACTACAAAAAGTGTTAGAGGGTTTCATTCATCCAGTTTTTGGCAACATAGTGGCAACATAGTGGCAAGTCTCTGGGAATCAGCTGGCAGCAAAACTTCAGAAACTGTCAGTGAGTGAGAGCAGGAGTGACTGTGGGAACAGGACAACAGGCATTTCAGCAGGAATGATGACAAAGTAAACAACATCCACATGCACACACCTGTCAGACTCTTCTTCCTCCTGGGGGTTCCTTCCATGGTGTGTAAGCTCCCAAATGCATCTTTTTTACCCAAGAAGGTTTAAAAATGGGATTCAGAGTGGTTACGGCCATCTGCCACAGAAAACAGGAGAATTGTCCCTATTACATGCAAAGACAAAACGCAGAGTCCAGGCTGGTAGAGCTGACACAAAAGACTGGCAAAAAGTCGAGGTTCAAAGTCTGGCTGGGAATACACTGGTGCTCGGCTCTCCTGTGGAAAGGAACCAAACACCAGTGACTTTTGATGTTTTATTTTGGTTTGTTTTTGGCTTTTGGTGTTCGTCTTCCCATAGGAAAGAGGATCTGGGGTTCCAGGTTTCTCAGCCATCCAAGCCTGAAGTGTGAAATAATAGCAACTATTTACATACAGCATTTCCAACACTTGCACCTGCAGGTGATTTTGAGCTCAGAAGGGCAGATTCAGCTCAGTAAAGCTATGAAGGCAGCCACTCCAATGAAGAATTCTTGAACAGTTCACCGGCCTTCATCCTTTGGCTGCCTCTGCCAAGAAACACAGACAAACATTTTCAAGTCCAAGTATTAAGCGTTTCTAAGGAATAATTTTCTTCATGATTGATCATTTAGGTCACACACCTACATAAGCACTGATACTCGACCTAAGGATAGAGAATTATTCTTACTAGATCCAGCAAGCACTGGGTTACATGTAATCTAAAGGAAAGGTAAATTCTGGAACTGTCAGTGGCTTGTTTTTTTGTTTCTTTTTGTTGGTTTGTTTTGGTTTTTTTCATTTTATGGGGTGTGGTTTTTTGTTTTGTTTTTAATTACCTGTGACTTCTCAGAAACAAAAACAGAAAGAAAAGACAAAGATCTGGGCCTTTGCTATTTGTCTAGTTTTGAAGCCATGCTAGCATTTTAAATGGCTCTACAGAAGTTTTTCCCAAGCTGGAGGGTGCTCCAGCCCCAAGATTGCCACTGATCAATGCATGAGTGCCCCAAGAGCAGTGAAGAGAGAGCAGCTGGTCCAACTCTGATTGTGAAATCTGAGAGGTTGCATATCGTCATAATGCAAATAATCTCTATGTATCAGACTGAAAGAACAATTCTAAAGAAGTGCTTGATTAGATCAGGAACTTTCAAATTCTTTGGAGATACAGCCACAGCTTTCTCCTCTTATTAATGATTATTAACTAATTAATGTAGCCTGGACTTCAGAAAATGCCCCAAAGCAGTGCACAGAACCAGTGGAGGACACGCTGTTGGCATTCTGTAACTCACATTTCAAGTATACTTACCTGGCAAGCATCCAAAAAATGCAAAATCGCTTTCCTTATAAATCTTCCACATAATTTTTCCTCAGGAAACCAAACATCTAACAGCAACAAGAGGCAGAAATAATACTTACAATTCTGCAACGCCTTCTATCACCATATCTAAAATTCCAGTTACAAGGGAAATAATGCCCAGAATCCTAGGAATATTCCAACAATGCACTTATTGTTCTTCATCACAATATGAATGCGTGAACCTATGTCACAAGTTTTGTAGATAAACACATACCAAAAAAAATTGAAGTGAACAAGACATTGATTTGGAACATGTATTTTCCTAACAAACCCCCTAAATTGTGGATGGCAAAAAAACCCACAATTCTTATGGACTGGGAAAACACACTTAAGGAAAAGTTTCCTTGCAGACGTGACTGCCGCCGGCACCAGCCCTGGCTCCAGCCGGGCAGCAGCCCCAAAAGCGGCCGGAGCAGCAGCGCCCCGCTCGCCCCGCCCCGCCGCGGCCGCGCTCCCTCCTCGGGGCCGCCTCTCCCTCCGCCTGGCCCCGGGGCCGCCTCTGCCCAGCTTCGCCCCGGCCCACCCCCTTTCTCTTCCCTCCGCCCGGCCCGGGCCGCCTCTCCGGCCCCGCGACGTGGTGCTGTGCGGCGGCGGGGGCGCAGCCATGTGGCTGGCGGCGCTGGCGGCGCTGCTGGCGGCGGCGGGGGCGCAGTACGAGCGCTACAGCTTCCGCAGCTTCCCACGGGACGAGCTGATGCCGCTGGAGTCGGCCTATCGCTACGGGCTGGACCAGTACAGCACCGAGAACTGGCCCGAGAGCGTCAGCTACCTGGAGGTCAGCATGCGGCTGTACCGCCTGCTGCGCGACAGCGAGGCGTTCTGCCACCGCAACTGCAGCGCGGCCGGGCAGCCGCCGCCCGCGGCCCCCGCGCCCGCCGCCGCGGCGCTGGAGGAGCTGCGCCTCCTGTCCGGGGTGCTGCGGCGGGCACAGTGCCTGCGGCGCTGCAAGCAGGGGCTGCCCGCCTTCCGACAGGCGCAGCCCGGCCGCGACTTGCTCGAGGAGTTCCAGCGCCGCGAGCCCTACAAGTACCTGCAGTTCGCCTACTTCAAGGTGAGCCCCCGCACGCCGCTCCTCGATCCCTCCTCCTTTCTCCTCCCATCTCTCTGCCCTGCCTCCACTCCCCACCCCACCCCCCCGCCTCTGTCGCAGGCTCTCCTCCCCAAAGTGTCGCCTGGTGCGGTGTCACCCTCCAGCCACGCCAAGCGCGCCTGTCAGCGTCGTGGTGGAGAGGGACAGCATGATGTGTCCCTGCAGGTGGCGTGTCCCAGGACAGTCGCAAGAGACCCCAAATGCATCGTGCACCCAACGCTAGAAAAACCTCTTATTGTGCCCATCTCTCACCTGGCCCTCGGAGAAGGTTACTCTAGGCCACAGTTTCATTCCCCATCACCTCCTCCACAGCAGTTGTCATCTACTTCACCTCTATTTCTTCCCTACCCCATGGTCAGTCCTTTCCCTCATAGGCTGCCAGCCCTGCACTTCGTAATTCTTTCTTTGACAAGCCTTTCAGTTGTTTCCTTCCACTTCTGTAACCCACTGTGGGATTTGCATGCCTTGTCTTTTCCCCTGCTTACCCACATAGTATCCAGCTTGCTCTTCACTCATTTTTTGCAACTCATCCAGCACGTCCCCTAAAATCAGCCCTTCCAGTTCTTCCTAGACATCTAGCCACTGTACACTACCTCTGTGTCCAGTAGCTGTGTCATTTCTGCCCCTCTCATCTTTCCATCTGCCTCATTTTCTAACCTTCTCTGGAACCTTTTTCAGACTCTTCATGTCACAGCTCTGCTATTGCAAACGATCTTCACTACTTCTCCCTCAGCGTGTCCACCTTCTTCACTTGCTTGTTTCTGGTCCAGTTCTATGAAGTGCAGCGGCCCTGTCTATTACTTGCAGATAGCCAAAACTCCAGTTTCATTGCGGCTGTGAGAAGGAAGGAAGCAAAAATTGGCTGCTGAAGTGGGACTAGCCCTGGAATGGTATTTACCTTTTGCTCTTGTGTCAGCAAAGACTGGGAACACGCTCCTCTCTTAACAGATTTCATCTTGTTTTTCTACCTTCTTGTCATTCTTCTGTCCAGGATCTAATTGATTATTTTCTCCCTTCTCGTCTTCACCTTCTGTTCTCTTTATCGAGGTCCATCCCTCCTGCCATACCCTCAGATACTGCAATTATTTGCATTTGAAATAAACAGGGCCTCTCTGTGGGGAGGGAACAAGCTGAGCTCTTTGGTTAGGCTGTTTTCTCTTTTAGAAATTCACTCCCAACATATCCCAGTATACATTATAGAGGGTTGTATGCTTGTGCATTATTTTGAGGTTGCCTCTTGGGAACACGCATCCGCTAAATTGTTGCTGTGTCCTGTTTTTAGGAGTGCTGTTTTGTCGGCAGTTTTTCCAAACGGACACAGGGAAATGTGTTCTCATAAAGCCAGAACAGTATTCACATGCCTTCCCTAAGACCATACAAAAGAACTTAACTTGATACATTAAAGCCTCTGCCTTTTCTTTTGACTGAGAGGGCAGGAATTCCTCGAATTCTCAAAGCCATATAAGGATACCAAAATGACATCACTGCAAATGTTTCTTCTTCTTATCTTAACTATTAATTCCCTGCTTGTGGCGCGTACAAAGTTTGCAATGTATGGTTTACACCAAATATAATTTCTTCCTACCATTTCAAATACAGTCAAGTAACTGCCAGGTAGGAGTGTGATAGGGAAACTGGAGAAATCCCTCCACCTCCCTTTAAACTCTTTTTTCAGTCATGTTTGCATTAAGTTTGAGCAATGTAGTTTGGTGGTTTTACCTTTAGTGTCTGTTGTTTATATTGTGTTTCATACCAGATTTGTAGTCCAGCTCTGAGCCCTTATCTTTCTCTTGAGGAGTTCTGAATGGGGCTCCTAGAGCTATAAACTGCTGCATCCAAAGGACTTTTTCCTGGCTGGTGGTTTCTGTAAAAGAGGAAGAAGCGAGAGGGAAATGCTTTATGTAATTTTTTTAGAGTGACAATACATGTATTCAGGTGGGTTCCACAGAGGAATTTGCCACGTTGCAAGATTCTGGGAGTAGCTGTTCTGCGCTGCTGCTTGCTCCTCTGGAGGGAGCTTTCTCAGAGCCATTGAGTTCACTTAGGAGTGTTTCTAAAAAATCGTTTTAAATTTTTTTACTAAGCAGTGAATATTGAAACCAAGAGTGAATCATAGACCTAAATAACAATGAGACTTGTCAGCCTAACAAAGAAGCAGGGTTACAGCTACAGCACAAAAGAAACCAGGCGTTTGACGAAAGTGCAGCTGAGATTTCCTTTTGCATTTAGCACAGTCTGGGCTGACTGGAAACACGTAGTTTTGGGACAGCCAGGAAGGGCAGCTGGCAGAGTTCCAATTCTCTGGATGGGACACTCCTAGCAGCACAGCAGCAGTGGGTGGGTCAAAGTCTTGCTTCTGTGCAGCTGTCTCTCAGGTTCCTGTCCGAAATGAAAGGGCACCTTTGATGGATGCGAGCAGAAGAGTGCATGTGCGCATGTGCCTGTGATTCTTGCTTGTTGTTTCAAACATGCACTGCCAGAAGCTATTTCACATGTGAGGTGAAACTGTGTCGCCTGTACATCAGTACACTGAAAGGGCTGATGTGGATCTTGGCCTAGAGAAAAGGGTTTAATGTTTCACAAATACCCCAGACTTTTGCTTTCTCTCTCACTCTTCCTAAATATGTGCAGATATGCTATATAATGTATGAAAATATGCATGTGTGTGTGTATATATAAAATTTTAAAAAATCAGAGGTGGCACGCGCACAGAAGTGCATACGTGTTTGGTACATGCAGCTGTAAATGAGAAGTGTACACTTCACAAAGTATATCTAACAGGGATTAAAGTTAGTTTAAAAATGGTCACAGCAAGTTGCTTTAGGACACAATTTTTGACCAAGTCTCTGCTGTATGCTCTAACTTTATAATGCCACCAGTAGAATACATTATTGTAGTAATGTCCTCTGTGCTGCTAGGCAAATAAGTGACATAAACACATATGAACAGTGGTGACTCCTGACCAATATCCATAGGTTAGCATCAGTGCTTGCTGTGAGATTAATCCCTCTCAGGAGCCCTGGTATAGACTTTTGCCCTGTCAGCTCCATGAACAGGGGACGGCAAGGGAAAAAACCTAATCTTTTTGATTTGCAACAATCATCTATGCTATATGCAAAAATAATGGATTTCTAAAGTTAAAATAAAATTGTTCATAGTGATGCAGCTTGGAGTAAAACTGAGAAGAATTATATCAGTTTTACTGTACTGTTGTATCTGCTGAGACTATGCTCTCAGTAGAATCAAATTTGTGAGTATAGAGAATGCAGGAAAATTGATTGAGAAAACTGAGAACATTTGAATTGTTTTGGGTTTTGGTGCTTTTTTTTTTCTCCAGTTAATCTTTTTTAACACCTTCTTTTCCCTATTCCTGTTTAGGCTAATAATCTTCCAAAAGCTATTGCAGCAGCTCACACGTTTCTTCTGAAGCATCCAGATGATGAAATGATGCAAAGAAATATGGCCTACTATAAGAGCATACCTGATGCTGAGGAGCATATTAAAGACTTGGAGACAAAGCCTTATGAGGTATGCTTATTTAAGAGAGTTTGCTCTTTTGGAACTGTTCTGTTACTCCTCTTACTGAGTGAATTTCAGGAATCTCATTTGCTTATGTGTTCTTAATCTCCCTCTTCTTGTCATCTCAGTCATCTTTGTTCTGCCTTCTTGATGCATTCAATAATTCTTACCTTTCCTGCACTGTTCCATAAATGAGTCACAGCAAATCAGACAGTGGCGTACCTGAAAGCTGCTATATGCAGATCACTGCTGGAGCTAAGCAGGTGTGTGGTTATTCAAATTCGTAAGTACTGTAGTGGCACAGCTGAAAATAGCTCAGACGTTTGGCTTTAAGATTCCATTGAAAATTTCTGTCACACCCTGTCCTTTAGACTGACACTGTTACTTCTCTCCAGCAGGCTTTTCTTTTGATTGGAAATGGAATTACATACTCTGCTCTCTAGGAAATACCTGTTAAAATCTGTTAGTCTCCAGTATTTGTTGTCCTCACAGCACCTGGAGAGCAGCTCATACAGTCATCCAGAAATGTGGAGACATCATTTACTGTATTTGAATTTACACAACACTTCTCATGGGTCACTTACTGCTGATTCATTCCTGCCAATTTTTCAGAATCTCTTTGTCAGGGCTGTGAGAGCATACAATGGAGACAACTGGCGGACATCCATCTCGGACATGGAACTGGCTCTTCCTGATTTCTTCAAAGCCTATGATGACTGCATAGCAGCCTGTGAAGGCTCCCGAGAGATCACAGATTTTAAAGACTTCTATCTTTCCATTGCAGGTGAGTGGTTAGGGAACATGAAGGAAAGATGTCCCCAAAGTGCATTTCAGTTTATTCATAGGATTGGTTACCCAAGTCCTGTTCCTCAGTGTAGGCCAGTAGGCATTTATGAGATTCAATACTGCTTGAATTCGGGTTTACTTTTTTTCTCTCTTCAGTAACATAAATGAGGTCTGTCAGGAAATTGGAACAGAGATCTTACATTAGCATGGAAGTTCTGTGTCAGAGTAAAATAGATGTGTAAATAACAGCTGCTCCATCTGGGTAGCAATGGTCATCCAGCCAGATCTCTTGACCATCATTTCAGTATCAGTTTGGCCACCTTTGAGACTCAGTGGTTAGCCTGCCTTTGAAATCAGCTTTGTGGTTTATGTAGGTCTGGTGATTTGTATCTCTTTTCTCATAAATGGCAAGGTTCTGTTGGCTATTTTTAATTTTTCCTGCATTAGAGTTTTACTAGCAGGTAACATCTATATTTTGTGTGTATAGCCAAAAAAACCCCCGAAACAGCACTTTGCAAAGGAAATAGGACATCAGCTTTTTTGATTGTTGGCAAAATGGCACATACACGTTTCCTATGCTCTGGCAGCAAAAGAAACAACTAATTTCTCCAGTGCTCTGACAACTCAGTATTGTTCACAATATTTTTTTGTGGAGAATGCCTGCATATTTTCTCAATAAACTTAGAAATCTTCTTGCATTTTTTGTGTTCTAAGTTGCCCTAAGGAAAAACATTCCAGCTTTTTGTCATAAAGCCATAATATGTCTTGGTGAGGGGAAGCTTTTGTGAAGTATGTTTATACATGAGCAGTTTTAGTTTCTCATAGTGTGCAGCTGGTATCCACCAGTACAGCTGACATGGAATAGCTGTTGCAGGCTATTCCTCAAGCCTGACTTGCTCTTGGGCAAAGCAGGCAGGTGTCTAGGATAGCAAATACAGAGTGAAATGCAAATCACAGACGGTAAAGCAAGGAACACAGACTTTCTTCCCTAGTGGGTCAGAGCTCTGATGTCAGGACAATCCCCAAGCCATTGTTAAGAGTAGTATCTATGCTCAACCGTGGTTGACACTTACTGTCACCCTCCCTCTTCCTCCTTGGAGAGGAAGGACAATTCAACAGCAGTAGTGATGGGAAAGAAAGGTAGGAATTACTGCATGATGTCACCACAGCCACATTCATGCATTTCAAGTATTTCACTCTTGATATAAGAACATTCAAATTTATTTGCATTGCTTGGGCTGATCTGTGCTCATGTTCCAGGGAGAGATATTCTGCCTCCAGGGGTCTGCTGGAAGCAGATGTATATGCTTGTATCTGCTGCTCTTATAAAAGATGGGTCTAGTGATTTCATTTGGCCAGTTGTTTTTAGTTCATTTCAGCAGTTATTTTTAGTTAACCTCAGTGTTCTTCATGTTAGGAGTTGTCAGGGATGAAAAGTGTTCTTTTGTCTTGGTCAGAAATTTGCTGCACAAGCTTAGCTAACTTCTTTCACCTGCCAAATGTGGCTAACAGGGAAACTAAGACTTCAAAGTATTTCTTTTCTGTGCAGTTGATGAATGTGATATATCCGTAAAATGCTTGAAATATTTTGCTGGAAAAGTTTTCTTGAAACATATTTTCTTGCATATAAAATTACTTATAGTCCTATATTGCATTATATATAGCAATTTTTAGACTGGGTAAACTTGTGAACTTACATGGCTGAAAGTTTTTCTGTGGTTAGTAGTGTATTCTCCTCTTTCTTCTCTCTTAAAACATCCAAACTCTGGGCCCATAACACAGCCATCTCTGGAAGTTTATTTTGCAATCACCTGCTGTATCTGTCTGTGACACAGTTGTACTCAGCAGCATGGGGACCTTATTTGGACAATAATGTAATGAAATTGTGAAGGTTTCCAAAATTTAGAAAATAAAAGAAAGCGCTGTTAAGTTTACAGCTAGGAAATTATGCAGTACTGGGTAATACTCTGTAAAACCCACCACCACATGCTGCCTGTAGGTGTCAGTAAAACCTAACTGCTCAGTTCTCTGGAATTCCAGCTCTGATGCCTTAAAAATCAGCCACACAGATTTTTACAGAAGGGCCTAGTACCAAGAATCAAGTACCTAGTATCTAGTACCTAGAATCAAGTGATTCCTAATTCAAATGTAGGTGTAGATTCTCAGTACTTCCAAGAAGCAAGATCCAGATGCTCAGGACCCAGGAGTGGATTATAAGGCCAAATTTTAATGGGTGCCTAATGGGAGGGATTATAAAAATTCACTCTGTGCTACCCATATCCTCTGTTGCTGTTTTCTTCATTCCAGATCATTATATTGAAGTCCTTGCATGCAAAGTGCAGTGTGAGAGCAATCTGACACCCATTATAGGAGGCTTTGTCGTTGAAAAATTTGTGGCCACCATGTACCATTACTTGCAGTTTGCATATTATAAATGTAAGTAGTGATTTATTGTTCTTGAGTAATGGTGATGTAGGATGATGTGGGACAGATTCCATTCATAATATTTTCCCTCTAATTTTATGCTTTAGAATGTAAGTAGTGGCCTCCAGATTTTGCATTTTAAACTGTTCTGGGACAGAAAATCTAAGTTTCCTGGTGTCTTTTGTTCCCTGTTATCGCTGTAGTTAACAGACATGGGACAGAATTTCTTCCACAGACAAACCTACAGAGTATTTCATAATATTTGCTTTTTTCTTGTGAATTCTTATCATCCTGTTAGAAAAGGATTAAATAGCTTTTGAAGAAAGAGGGCCACTTAAAAGAAATTGTAGTGTTTGGTGCTCAGTGATGACATATTTTATAGGTAAATTAATCAGTGAAAGTTGTGGTTTCTTGAGGAGCTGCTTGCGCTGTAAAGAACACATGTAGCCCTTACAGCTGTTCCTGCAGGCTCCAATATCAAAGGGAAAACATATCAAGCTTGATTATGTAGCATCAAGCTGTTAATGACTCTTGCTTGTGTTCTTTGACTACACTTCACACCTTTACTCTTCCCTCTTTATCAATCCTAGTACAGAGATGTAGGGAGGGGTTTAATATATTTTTTGTTTGTTTTTTAAATAAATGTCCCAGTGCGTATCACCAAGCTGTGTGGTGATACTGGGATACCTGGCAGGAACATTTGGTTAGGATTTTCATAGAAAACCATCAGAGGTTGATGATGAGTTGATTTTTGCATCATGGCCTTAGGTGTTTCAGAGCACAAAAATAGCGTATCATATCTGGGGAGAAACTTCTTTTTCTCTATGCAGCTGGTGAGAAGGTAGAGTATGGGCTGTGTTTCCACTTGGGTTTTCCAGGGATTAGATAATAGTAGGAATTTGTTCGTTTACCTTATCGGGATTTTTTTTTTGTGTGTGTTTATTAATTAGTGAATGACATGAAGAATGCAGCTTCTTGTGCTGCTAGTTACCTTCTGTTTGACGAGAAAGATGAGGTAATGAAACAGAACATGGTCTATTACCAGTACCACAAAGACAAATGGGGACTTAAAGAGGAGGATTTTCAGCCCAGATCGGTAGGTGAATTACCTAAAATGCCTTCTAGGTGCATTTGAATATTTCTCTGAAATTCAGTGGGAAAATATGTGATATCTGCTATTTCTGGAGTTTAACATGCTGTGTTTTATTAAAATCATATAGAAAGTTGTACACAGAGGTGTAATGTGTCATGTAAACCATGAATGTCATTACAACTCTTCCCTTTCCATTGGAAGATACTACGATAACATATATGATGAGAAGAAAACTCGTGCTGGTACTTCTCTGACACTTAGACATATTTATATATTTATATAACTCTATAAATAAAGCAGCTGGCCCCTGAAATCTCTGATGATGAAATCTCTGAGTGACATTCAGGTTTTTGTGCATCATTATTTGCCAACACATACTTGCCCACTCGCTTGTTATTTCAAGTTCTGTGGGCATTGGAATATGTCTGAATATGGTTACTTCAGATAAACTGACTTTCCACTTACTCCATTTAGAACACAGTTGGGTGGATGAGCATGGAAAAAGGCTCAGGACTGTATTGTATCTAATTATCTAAATTAAAATGCTTGCTGCAAAGACGACACCAGTCCATCCAGCAACAATTGTCATCTGGCTTTGGAAAACTATTTTAAAAATGGGCTTCCATGCTGTTCTTAAATGTCCATGTCCAAGGAAATTTTACAGTCTGGACTGCGACATCAAATTGGATTTTCCAATATTTCTCGTTACCAGGATTTAAGTCATGCAGCTAAATTGTGACACTCATTGACTACTTAGGCATCAGTCATATGGGCTGTACAACTAGTTAGTCATTAGCAATACATGTTGGACAAATTGAATTTAGTGCCTTCTAGTCGTGGTTCTTAGAGCACTTTATTGGCACAGTGGGAGCCCAGGCCTGCTCTGCAGGGCCAACTGAGACGAAAGGCAGCAAAAATGCATTTGGTTCTTTCAGGGAGCAGCAGCTAGTCTGAGCTCACAGGGGAAGGGGACTGCTTCTTTGCCACTGCTTTTGGGAACAGAATGGTGCTTTATAACCATATCAGAGACAATGTTTCATGATGGTAGGAGTGAGGCATAGCAACAGCAGGAAACTGCAAACTGCTGATAGATAGATACCTGTGTGTTGCTGCCTGAGATGGTTATGGAGCGGCGGTGAAGGGATACAGCAACATGGCAACTCTTACTTGATGCAAGAAAGAGAGCAGTTTATTGAAGAAAGCTGTGGCTTTTTATAATACAGTTCGTGCAAAGCAAAATACAAACAGTTCATTGGAGAGAGTAAGAGACACCTCTCCTCTCTGGTTCTCCCATAGATCCAGCAGGTGTGTTATCTATGTTATGATTCTTTCTCTTATGTTTACAGTACAGACAGAGGCCCTAGCATGGGAAAGGTTTCAGCTAGGCCTGAGAAGGTTTCACAGCCTGAGAAAGGAACTCAGACCCTGTGAGGAAAGGCCTAGACCTGCAGCAGTGTCCACACCTGTGCAAAGAGGGCAGAACAAGGGCCCTACATAGGCACTCTGAATGTTTCAGTGATAACTTCTGAAGCTGGGGGCTACTGATAATTGGATTTTAAAATGCGAAATATTAAATGCACACAGCTGTATTTTCTTGTACTTTGATCTGTGTAGCTATCAACAGAATTTGCTTGCTGTCTTAATCACTTGCGTTGAATACCATAATGCCTCTGGTTTATTTTCAAAAAGTGGTAATGGGGTGACAGCAACATTTGGCTCTGGCACTAACCCTTAGATGGTCTTGTGCAAGAGAGAGTCTCCTGTTTTCTTCCCCAAAAAGAGTTAAATGGAATAATCAAAGTGGATGACAGTTGGTGCTCTCAAATGCGAGACTGAGACTGAGCTACCCTGTGCTGTCTGGGCACATGGCCGGGAAGTGAGGAGGGAGAGGTGAGTGAGTTTCGCTAGCCCAGGCTCAGGCTGGGGTGGTGAGTCATTATCATGCAAAACAGCTCAGTGTGTCTCTTTCCCAGAACTGCCTGCTGCCATATGCCAGCACAGGGAGACAGAGGCTTTCTCCTGTCCAAAGCCCACTGGAATGCAGGCACAGGCTGCTGCTCAGCCCTTGCAGTCTCATTCCTTATTCTCAGACTTGCCAGTGCTTTGAAACATGAGAAAGAGGAGAGTGCTTTGTTCTTTCAGTGGGGGAGCCTGTGCTTAGGAAGATCCACAGAAGAGTTTGGAATATGCTGTTTGCTGTTTTGTTGTTTCCTTTCTCAAACACTGTGAACCTTGCCTGGGATCTAGGTGTGGGTCAGATTTCACGGGGAGGTTTCAGGAGGCATGTGATGACGCTGCCCTGTCTTGCTACCCTAAAGTAACAGAAATCTGGGGGTTTTTTGATAGGAGGCAGTTCGATACCACAACATTACTACACTGCAGCTGGAAATATATGAATTCGCAAAGGAACATCTGGTGGATGATGATGAGGTGAGTTTTCTAGAAATGAAATCATGGTGAAAAAAGCAGCAATCATGTTTAAAGTGAAGATGATACATAGCTGTAATTCCAGGATTTCACTAATATGGGAAAATCTTCTTGTAACTATGGCCGATTTATAATAAATTTTTCTTTGGTAATTGGAATATAAGAATAATCCCAAAGAACATAATGTACTATTAAAAAAAACATGGACAGAATTAACACGAATGTGTATATATAACGCACTGAGCCGACAGTTTCCGCGTTTTAACACTGGGGGCAGAGAAATGGTATGTGTATATATGTATATTTAAACCAAATGTTTTTCTGGGTTTGGTGCTTTGGGGGTGGCTGGGGGTTGTGAATTTTTTTTTAATGTTGTTTAAATTAGATTTAAAGGTCCTTATTATTTTGTCCAGAAGTAACCACCTAAATTGTAATTTTTGTCCAAATGAAGTCTTGCTATCTGTTATTTTTTTCTGTTCAGTGGCATTTTGGTCACCCAGTCATGCTTTTTAAATGGTTGAAATTCATGGTCAAATAGCATATAATGACTATTATTTACACTGGAAAATATGGAAAAGGGATTTTTTTATTTTAGTGCAAGAAAAGAAGTTTAATTGTTGAAAGTGCATTTCCTTCCGCAATTGAAATTAAAGTATTATTTATGAGAGGTTTTGGATTGCCTTTTACTTTCATTTAGAAGCTTAAAAAAAATCTTCGAATGGTGAAATGTTGCTGGCATTGACAAAGGAAGAGCTGTGCTTAGTTATGACATGAGGCAAGAGTACCTGTAATGAGCACTGCTGAGGTCTTCCTTAGTTAGGAAAGACAAAGATGGTTTATGTTAAAAAATGAAAACACCTTTGCAATTTTTATTATCCAACACGTAGGGAGAGAGAATATTTTACAGCAGAGAAGTAATGTCTGTGCTGCCTTCAGTATCCTTGTGATCTGAAAACAACTCTATGTAAAATTCCATTGCAAGGTTACCAGACTTCAGGAAGACTATCCATTGTGATAAAGCCCCCTGAAAGACAGTTTAATAAGCTTGCTTTAAAGTTAAGCTTAGATAAGGACTAGTCTGTATGGATTTTCATCAAGGTGTGAAATACTTGAGCACTTTTTATGTTCATTTGTTGATTTGTGCTTTGTCCATGATATTTTCCTTTGTTTTACATCAACTTAGTTTGTACTTTTTTCTTTCTTTCCAATCTGCTGCTTCAAAACACAGGGATGAGTAATTAAGGAGGGGGTGAAGAAGTCCATTTTGAGGGTTTCCCCCATATGTTTTAGAAGAAGGGGTTATAGAACAATCTTCAGCCTCCAGCATTGCGTGTCGAATAAACAAGCATGCATTTGGTGACATTCATTTCTGTAGCCCCTTTCACCAGGGCAATTACAAATGATCTTGCAATCTGCAGGAGGGTGGTGCAGTGTAAACCTCAGTTAAATTTTTGGGCTGACAAGGAAGTCACATTACACTGGGTTATATGTTTGGATTAAACAACCAAAATTACTGGGCCTGCTTATGCCACAGATATCCCTACTTCACACTCTCTTTGTATTAGGAAAGTTAACATTCTTCTTCTCAGGGGGAAAGCTGAACAGATCTGTGCCCTCCCTTGCTAGGGCCCAAAAACCTGTGAGTGATGGAGGCTGTCCTTGCCTCTGGCTTTTGGTAGTGAATTCATAAATTGCTGGCTACCAGAACTTGTCTTTGGCTGCAGGAGACTTCTAGGGACTGCAGACAAAGCAGGAGTAGCACAAAGGTAAAAGCTACTACCTTGTAGTTTCTGCTCTATGAGCAGGACCTGGTAGTATAAGTGGAATTTTTTATTTTGTTTAATAGTTCTCTGGCACGGATAGAAAAGTTTGTTCCATAGGAATGTTGAAAACTGATTAACACCTGGATAAGGCATTACAGTAGAAACTTTATTAAAAATTGTCAAGGATGGAGGCAAGCTCTCTTGTAAATGCACTGTGTTTATTTAAACTATGTGCTTCTTGGGCCATAGGCCATACCTTCTGTGAGTTTCTGTGGTCCATGTTTGCTGTTTGTGGAGTTGCTTGTGGACCAGTAAGATAGCCCTCAAAATAATCTGCAGAAAAAAAATCACCCTTTTTCCTTGACAGACACAGAAGGATTGTGGCAAGAGGATCCCTTCCTGTGTGAGTGTCATTATTTTCAAGTGGAGAATCTCATTTTATCCAGACTTCTCAGTGCTCCCATATCCCAGATCATCCATGTGTCTTTCTAAATCCCATTAGCAAAGCAAGTGAAAATATTTGGCTTCTCCAGGAATATATAGCAGTAATTGCAGGGGCTGGAACAGGCTGTAATGATTTTTGCATATGTTACTACAAGAAATACTGTCCTGCTTGTTTTACTCTATTAATGTTTTTCCACAAGGAAATGAAAAACTCTTATTTCAAACGTTTAACACAGTAGAGGTGACAGAAAATTAGTGCCAGCTAGCTACAAATTACTTTTAAGAAAAAGTAATTATTCTTAAATATCCTTGCAGTTTTCCACAGGGAAGTTATAAAAACATTACAGTGTTATCATCTTAGCTGGCCATGGACAGACAAACTTCTTGATTTCTGTTCAGATGTGTAATGCATCAAGGGTATCATGGATACAGCTCCTGGTACTGCACAGATTTGAGTGGCAAACTGAAATACTGTTAAGAGCCAGACACTCAGCTAGTGTAGATGTAACTCCAGCCCCATGCTAATTGTATGAGACGTGTTTTTGGCCCATAAAATCAAATCAGTTCTTACAGATTTTTTTTTTTTTTTTTTGAGGGAGATAGCTACTTAGCTATTCTAAATTACATAAGAACCACAAGTATTTGGCGGGGATGAGCCTACAATGTGATTTTTCTTTCAGTACTTAATCAGTAGGTGAAAAGCTGTTGGCAGCTCTGACCCACTTTTTTTGGACACATTTCTTTTTATTTGTATGTAGTGCGTGTTCCATTTGCATAGTGGCTGAAATTAAAGCACTCTGTGTTTCATCACATCCATGTAGTGCAAAGGAGGGAAAGTACTGAACTAATGGAATAGCATCAAAACAGGGGTCCCACTGGAGTACTGATAACAAATAGCAATCTGAATTCAGCCTATTTTTCTGTTTGGGAATTGCTAACAACGTACTTGGAGCTTTATTAACTAATTCCTTGCAAATATTCAAATGATTTACACAAGTGTGCTTGTAATAGCAAGTTGTAAGTAGAGACCTGAAAACCCTGCCCTGCCTGTGACTTCAGCACAGCTTCAGCAGTACTGCTGTCCTGAGAAGAGCTGGTGGCAGCTGTTTCAGAGAGTTGCCAGCTAGTGGGCAATGTTGTGGTCCCTGTTCAACATACACTTTTTTAAAGAAAAAAGAAGATGAGGGTTTTTTTTTCCATCATCATTTTCTAGTGGAGATTCTTCCCATGTGGCTGGGTCTTTCTGCTTTCTCCTCTTCCTTCTACACCACTAGATCAGTGTCTTGGTCAAAGGTGTTCCTCCTCCCATTTAAGCCACTTCTCATGGGAAGCTGCCAGCATGGTTGGGCTTAAATGTCAGGATGGCCCCAAGCTCCAGGTATTGGCATTAGGAGGAACTTCTACTGCCCAGATTCTCTTGAGCTTCTGCATGCAGCATAAAGCAGGCAAGAGAGCACAAGTAGAGCTTAGAAACAAGACCACTGCAAGGCTTCTGCTTTCAGTGCAATTGGAGCAATGTTGAAGTCCTCTGAAATTGGGTTGACTGATGTTTTATAGGCATTATAAATATGTTAAAAGGAAAGCATATTTATTGGTTTACTGTAAAATACTACTGTAATAACTGCAGTGTACTGTAATTTCCCACAATATATGGGAAAAGAACAGTTAAAGGTTCAGAGTATATCATTAAAGTGAAATGGAAAATTATTTGAGAATGTAGTTAATATTAATGTAAAAAACAACTAAGCTTTCTTAATATTGAAAAAAAAAAAAAGGCCCTAAAAGCATGTGGCAGTTAGTCACACTGTGGACTAAGTATCTGAAAAAGAAATAAGTTAAGGGCCAAATAATTTTTCTGCACAAAGAATTGAGAGATTTTTTTATTTTTTCCCCAGCTAGAATGTGAGGAATGTCCAGCCTGGACTGTACAGCTTATGGAAGTTCTGGCAGGGCTTTGAGGTGGTTACAGTGAACTCTCAGCTTTTAACTGAAGGTTAGACCAAGAACCTTTCTCTTGGTCGAAGGCTGAATAAACCTTTCAGGCTAAGCCACTCATTGACACATGCCTTACTGTTACCCTGAAATAATGTTTTCTCCCTCCAAAACATTGCTGGCCAGTGGGCTGTGTGGTGTGTATGTGCAGGGTCTGTTAGGTCCATTTTCTCCGCAGTCATCCATATCAAACCTTTGTCTTCACTCTTGCAAGGTGATTATTTGTTCTTGGACAAAATCTGCTGGTTTTCATAACCCAATCCTTGTGACTACTCCCATTACCTACTGCGCAGTTACGGGACAGTAATTAATTATAGAGCAGCTAGCTCCTCACCTAGAGGCCACCCTTCTCACAACCTAATCACCTACACCCAAGTGCATGAAGGAATCAGATATGTTGCTCTCACTGTTGCACAAGTTTCCAATCATTGAGGTCTTTGAACTTTAGCAAAATTTGAATTTTTTCTCTGAAGGACAGCCGAGGGACATTTGGTGAGATAAATATTTTCCTTCTAGGTCATAGATTATAAGGAAACAAAGATCCAGCCAATTCTTCATGTTATGTGTATTGTCTCTTAAGACTGTTTGTTGGGTTAGTTAGAATAAAAGCTGTTTCCTATTCATTGACTGGTAATCACATATAAAAGCATGTCGAGAATAATTTTCTGTGGATCTTAATTAATTCTAGACCACTACCTTTTATTATCTTCTCTGTTGCTTCCCTGAAGAATGGATATCCCACTGCAGTACATACGGAATCCCTATAGGAGATGACATCAACAGATCTGCATTGGAAAGTATGGGTTATTACAAGAAAGCTAATGGTTTCCCATAGCTTTTCCAGTCCATACTGATAAAGGACAGAACAGATTATAGGTGGAGGCAAGGACCCTGAATGATTCATGCTTGACAGTTGCAGAAGGCAATTGTTGCAAGCAATGGTAAAGTGTCTGGATCTGCCAGTGGGTAATGCAACTTCTTAAATTATGTGTTGAAAGAAAAGTTGGTGCTGGACCATTAGCCTCAAGTGTGCCATAACAGAGCCAGGTACTTGTAGCTCTTCCTCTTTGCTGTTTTAATAGTTGGCTAGGAGTCTTCAAAGTAAAGATGTTTCTCCAAAAAAAAGTTGTGTTTTTTGAGTGTGAATGTGACATTTAATGTTGCATAAGGAAGGCCCAATGTATATCATGGTCTTGGACACACAGTACACTGAGGTACTAAGTGAGTACTTCTCCTTTTTAGGTTTTTTTTTTTTTTTTTTTTTTTTTTTTTTTTCTCCCCCAATGCTCTAGCTTCTCTTGTGTTTGTGCCCCAATGTCAGTAGCCTGGGTTTGCTTATTCAGAATTGATCAAGAACTCTGTTTTAATTTTTTTTTTTTTAAGTTATAATCCACCTACTCACATACTCTCTTTACCCTCTGGAAAACCTCCTTAAACTAATTACGGCAGAACAAAACTTGTTCTTTCTGTCTGTGCCTCTGTTCAGTTTTTAATCTATGCCAAGAGTGCTCATTTTGCATATCTAGCAAATAATTGGAAGTTCCAGTTGAACAGATCAGCTTCTCTGATTCCTCCTACTACTCACATGAGTCTGGGAACATTCCCCTTTTTCTGCTCCATATCACACTTCCTGTATTTCAGGCTGTACCTGCTCCATCTTTTCACATGCATACTTGGTCTGTCAGTCCCACTTTCCACGGGTCATCCCTGGACTGGGGGAGGGAAGAGGTTGGTAGCACAGGGAGGGAGGTTGTGGGGTGTCATAAGGCTGCTCAGCCTGGAAGACACAACTGTGGACGGAGGGCTAGGCATGGAGGGAATGCTTCTCTGCAGCTGATCACGCGATTAGAATTTCTCTATTTCTCTTACTGTTTTCAATGACAGAGTTTTAATTCACTTTCCTCACCAGAATAGGAAAATGGTAAAATTTTGAGTCTCAGAACGTTTCTAGAAGATATTGTCTTTCTAAGGAATGCCTATTTAGACAAAAATGTGCTAAAAATGTACTTGGGATTGTAAACAAAAATTCAACAGACTTAGAAGCTTAATGCAGTTCACAGAGACTTGGAATGGATGGTGAAGGAAAGAAGGAAAATGGGCCTCCAAACAAGAATTACTTGCTTTCAGCACAACTGGTATTAGTTCTCATTAATTTAAGTATGAGAGTGAGTATGAACTGATTAAGTTTTCCAGCAGAAAATGACAATTTGTTTTCAAAAAAACCTAAATGACATCTTAAGACCTTTTTAGACCATAGGTTTATGTCAAGAAAGAAAGGACAGGAAGATTTAAAGAAAACAAAGTTAAATGAAGAGTTTATCAGAACATCATAGTTATTAGAGTAAAAGGTTGAGAATATGGTATTTGAGCATCTGCATCTTTCTACTTTAAGTTGCATCAAAAAATGAGGATAGGCACACTTATTCCCACAGGGTCTCCCCTCTCAGGCAGTGTTTATGAACTGTG
Organism: Muscicapa striata striata; assembly: GCA_030060385.1. Lineage (NCBI taxonomy): Eukaryota > Metazoa > Chordata > Aves > Passeriformes > Muscicapidae > Muscicapa > Muscicapa striata. Next base: position 2,116,480 of record JAREIS010000101.1, read on the forward strand.
CATGGAAGGCAAACCAGAAAATACTGGTGTTTGAGGGTGCCAGCAGATGGGCTGCTACAGTCCGTTTTGAGTAGTTTTGAGATGCTGCTGGACGTTTGCTGTCGACCATCTGCTTTTCACCACTGGAGGTCTTACCTTGGTGATACAGAAGGTTTTAGCTCAGTTGCTATAGTTTAGTTGACAAAACAGTAAGTTCCACCCAGTGGGGCTGTATCATCCCAGAGTACTCAGGCTTGACTGCAGGAAGACATTTTACTAAGAAATAGGACATAGAACTACGTTAGAAGTAGTTTAAATAAAGTTGGATTGCTACATTGTGTTGGTGTCCTGTGTTAGCAGAATGGAGCTTGTACATTTTCTGGTCTGAATCTAAATCCAGTATATTTGTTTCCAGTATTGAAAACATTCTAATATCTCTGGTTCTTCACATTTTTCTGCGTTGAAGCATCGCTTGTGAAAATCCGTGGTTGAAAATAGAGAAGGTGTGTGTTGAAGGGTGTGACGGGACATAAACAGTTAGAACAGACATACAATGTCAAAGTTATAGTTCTACAAAATGCTTTGGCTTTGAATTTTGAAGCTTTCTAAATTTTTTTAAAATGTTTTATGGTATTCTAATAACTTCCTAATTTAACAGGTGCTTTAAACTTTTATTCCTATGTTTGAGGATTTCATTGTCTATTTAAGTACCTGTAAAAGTACAAGAGGATTTACTGTGAAGTGCATAACATTTTCTCCTTTTAAGGTCTATGTCACTGCAAGTCTTGTGCTTCATCTGTGTGGGCCATTTACTTGCATTTTATAGGTTTGTTGTACTAGTGTCTGCATGGAGGGTGTTCAAAATATTCAGATGCCTATTATTACAGTTTATTTTTTTATTAAAATAGCAGAAGTTTCCCACCAATTTTTTGGGGTTAATTTTGTTCTGTTAAATTTAATCATTTCTAGGGTGAAGTTGTGGAATTCCTTGATGAGCTCTTAGAAGTGGAGGAAAAGAAGGAATCCTGAAGAGTGAAACTACCACAAAGTATTTTACAGAAGTGAAGACTCACCATTGCTCCTTACTAGTGTTTTTGATCACCTGTAGTTCCAGTTAGATATACCTCAAAGGTGCTTCTTTAAGCTGCACTTTTTGTCCCAAGATGCACTCCTGAAAGGTCACTTCCATGCTGCACTGACTTTCTGTGAGCATGGCTTTTCACTGTGCAGAACTGGTGCACATGAGTTTCCCTCTTGAGCTTTCTTTCCCTTACACAAACACAGCAAAACAGACTATTTCTGTTTTCTGGCACAGCACTATGCTGTTCTACTAAGCTGTAGCAGTATGGCTAAATTCTCAAGAACTTTTGTCAGATTATGAGCTATGGAAGACATAGCAGTTCCTCTTTCTGAGCTATGGATTGTATTATTTATATATGTCTTTTTATGTGGCAGTGAATAAAGTGATAATGAATCCCACTGCACCTGAAAGATATTAAGGTACATTTAAATAGCTGAAATAAGGTGATTAACAAAGCACAACTAATGATCTTGTAAACATTGCTTAAAGAATTATGAAAGCAGTGTTGATATTTCTTGAAAGCTAAATTGAATTCCACTATGTGAAACTGAGAATAAAAGTAATTTTTTCTTCCTACCAGTCCTTACTCTTTCTGTTCAAACAGCCTATGGTCCCTGTTGAGGTGGGGCCAGTCTTGTATGAAATACTGATTATTGATGTACTTAGTATTCTCTTCTGTAAAAAAGTTAAAATAATTTTTTGTGTGGTTTTTTCAGCCTGGTGGGACTATCTGCATAATTTTCATCCAAAGGCAGATACAGGTGGAAACTGAGGTGATTTGCAGTGGAAAAATGAAAAATAATTACATGTGAATTCCTGTCCTTTTGATTAACAGCAGAGTCCAATACAGAAGTATTGGTGCAGACCAAAAAAAGGTGTGATAGAGAAGAGTAATGAATTAAGTGAACTAATGAACTAAGTTTACCAAAGAGCAAAAATGCCCTTGAATTCAGAGAAGGATACAAGATTTCATCCAGTGCTTTCTGTTTTGTTTTCAAGGATCAAGTCCTGCAAGTGATTTCATCCTGCTTGCATCAAGAGGAGATGAGCATTCAGTGCATATGAGCATCCAGATGACCATTCACCTCCTATGATGGAACTGTAATTCAGTTGAATGGAAGTGAATTACAAATGCTTAATCTGCTTTGAGTTTTTAAAAAGGCAAAACATGATCTACATTAGCTTGCCAGGTTGTTGCTGCTATAGTTTATATTAGCTGTAGTAGTCTACACTATTGAGTGTCTATAGGGAATAAGGAGAATCCATAGGATGAGGTTTTAGTGTCCTTCAGCATATGATAGCAATGAAACATTTAAATTTGAGTGTGAAAGATATTTGGAAGATCAGATTTGCTTTTTTAACTGCTTTGATATAAATCACAACTAATCCACTGAAGTTGATGGGGAGACTGTTTTAATCTCGAAATGAGAATCTCTCAAGAGCCTTTTAACTTTAGGAGATTTGCCCAGCTCAGCTTGTGGTGAGGAGACTGGAATCTGGGTTGCTGTGTGCCTTGAGCTGACAGAGAGTTGTGTGTATCACATTTCCTCGTGGTTTTGGTCTGCATAATATTTGCACCCCATTCATTGTAATTTTATGTAAGAATTGAAATTTGCTTTTAGAAGTTGTTAACAAGCAGTTGATTGTTAACCATCACTTCACCCCATGAAATACATGTAATATCCTCCATGTGAATTCTCCAATTTATCCTTAGTTTTCTCTTGTCGGAGGTATGTGTATGCTCAAAGGAGAGTTACTGCTCTAGTGTCCCCTTTTGCCCTTCTGCCTCCCAGCTTGCATGGACAACTACAAATTTTGTCCTCAAGAGCTCAGCTGGTGATGAGGGAAGACCTCATTGCAGCCTACAACTTCCTTGTGAGGGGGAAAAGGAGGGGCAGGTGCTGATCTCTGCTCTGTGGTGACCTGTAAGAGCCATAACAAGAGGACTTCAGATGGCTCTTTAAAATGCTTTTTATTTTATCCAGATGATACAGCAGTGCACGGCTCATGGGTGAAAAAGCCTAGCCACAGCTGTAGGCTTGTCTGAAGCTGCCTTTAGTTCTGGTTACAACGCATTATAAACTTTTCTTTGCTGAGCATCTTAATGCATAACAACCAATCAATACCTTTACTATTACCTATAGCCTATCATAACTACTAACATTACCATATTCATGTTACTATTTTCCAATCACAAAAAGTTAGTATGTTACAGTTTAAGCTAGAAGTTGTTTTTCAGTTTTCATGCAGTGGAAAATTCTGAGACCTTTTTTCTACTTGCAATATTGGCAGTCTTGTTTGCCTGTGGAATCTTTTTGCTTGGTAAAAACATCTGTTTGAGGTGGGTTTATCCTTTGTTCTGAGCCATAAAAACCCCTTTTAACATACCCTTTGCCTTCTTAGTTATCCAGTAACACTGGCTCAGCAATTCTTTTTTTTTATATTAAAACTTGCTTTCAATTCTATTCCTTCTTCAGATTCTACATTCAATGAGCTTCCTGCTAAGCATTCATATCTGTGAGACTTTCTTGTCAAGCTTTCATCCATCCTAACAGTGACCAGTGACAGGACCCAAGTGAATGGCCTGAAGCTGTGTCAGGGAAGATTTAGGTCGGATATAAGAGAAGGGTTCTTCACCCAGAGGGCGGTTGGACACTGAAACAGGGTCCCCAGGGAAGGGGTCACAGCACCAAGCCTGACAGTTCCACAAGCATTTGGACAATGTTCTCAGCACATGGTGTAACTCTTGGGGTGTCCTGTGCAGGGCCAGGAGTTGGACTCCGTGATCCTTGTGGGACCCTTGCAGCTCATAATATTGTGTGATTCTGTGATTCCATCATAGCCAGTAGCTTCATCTTTGGTATTCTAGCATTCAAATCCGGAAATCTCACCATTAAAGGGTGTGGAGCTGGTTGGACATGGATGTATCTCTCTACATTACCTTTGTTTTACAGCATATTTAATTCACTTTTTTGCTATCACCATTTACTAAACTGACTTCAGAGCTCTGCCAAGTTCTGGCTGTTGCCTGGCTATTTGTTTCTGTGGTGCGCTGTTGTGCCCCAGCTGCTGTGTGCTATTTGTAGGTACTGCAAAGGAGTACTCAAAGGCTCCAAGAGCTATGGTTGCAATTCAGGTTCCTGAGCCCAAGGTGTTCCATGACTGTACATCCTGTGTGGAAATAACACGGGCAAAAAGCTCCTAATCAGGTGTTGCCTGTTGGTGGAGCAAATAGCATAGACTACAGTAGGTACTGCAAGATGAGAGAAAATAAGTTCCAGGACCTCCTTGTTTTGCACCCAGAATTATTTCTCTCCAGTTAAAGAGCTCCATTGTCCTTTCCAGCACTAATTGTCTGAGATTCCTATTATGTTTTTTAAAGAGAAAAGGACATGGTAAAATACCGCCATATTTTCACTCCACCAGTAAAAACTAAGCACCAGTTACCTGTTTTGTGATTCATTTGACTTCAACAGATTACAGTGGCAATACATTTGGTGCCTATGAACCCTGATTTTTTCCTCTTCATTGAACAGTTTTTCAATGGTTGTTGCAAGTCTCTCAGATATTATCAATTCTCTGGCAAGCTTGTGATTTGGTCTTCAATGCTTCCTTAGCTAATCCCTTTTTATGTTCACTCATTTCCTCACCTCTTGATTTTGCAGCTAAACTCCCCTCCCATTGTGCCTTCTCAGGTGGGGATTTCATGGTTTACTAAGATGTCCATTAGCCAATGGTTTATTTTTCTTAAGCCTACTTAGAGTAAATCTGATATACTTTACCATTTGATTTAACTCGAGGAGACAACTGATACTCTTGCGGCCTCATGAGATGGCACCATCATCCCTTTTTCGTTTTGTTTGAGTATCTGGATTTTTTTTTTCTGGCTTTCTTAATTTCCACTACATATTCCAAACCAGTTCCATCTTAATAAGTACAAGTAGTTCTCAAACCCTTGTTGTTTTCAAATGAGAAATAGCTCCTCTTCCAGTTCTTCAGTATTTATTGTGGCTTCTTTCAGCATTCTCAGGTTCTTTTAACTGATTTTTCTTTTTCTGCTGCTATTGTTAAATGCCAACATTTACATGTGACTGTAATAGCTTAGTGTCTCTTTTTTGACTTCTCTGATCCTGCCAACTCTTCTTGGGAGGCAGTGGGAATTTTTCTGCCTTCCGTCACCCCAAATTCCTGCAGTTGTGCAGGAGTGTGCAGTCTGCCTCAGATGTTAGCAGCTTCTGCCTAACCTAATGGGATATTTAGATTTGTCTCCACTTTTGGTAAGGTTTACAGTATGATGCTGAAGCTCATGGGAGCATCATCTTTGTTGAACACAACTTGTTCATGTGACAGATTGGAATGCAGCATTGGTATGTGTCTCTGTCCACCTTGGTGGTAGTATTGCCTATTGTAGAGCTGTACAGCTACACTTTCTAATAAGGACTCACATCTCTAATAATAATGCTGGCTATTCTGGTAGCTGCTGTTGGCCTCTGATGCTCTGTCAGTGCTCATAAGCAAGTCTGCAATAATTCGATCTTCATATTGTTCCATGACCACTTAGAGGCAAATGGTGGGTGAAGTCCATCTTCTGGCAGATTTGTAGCACAGGGGGCTGGCTACATAGATATGAGTCCTGAGCTTGTTTTCTTGTTGAATGGGGTCCTACACTGGGGCACTGCTTGGAAGCTTAAGATTAAACTGAGTCAGAAACAGTGTCACACTGAGGTGCATATTTGTTTAGGTGAAAAACACCTAAACACCTGACTGCTGGCTGTCAGGACAGTCTTTTTTATGTAAGAACTAAAACTTGGGTAAGGGAGGACATGCACAGGTTGAAAATCAGTGCATTTCACAGACATCTGCTGATAGTCTAATCCTTTTTAAATTAATGCCTGCTCTTACTATAGCAATTCTTTTTATTACTGGCTCCTTGTGAATTCATCCTCACAAATGGCAACTTTCATTTAAAAAAAGGAAGAAGGATAGTAGTGATTTTTCTCCTCAAAGCTTAGTTTTCCTCTCATAAAAGAGAATTTCAGTCTTCATACTTCTGTGCCTTGGCAATTCCAATTGCCAATAAAATCGACTATGAAAAACAAATACTTTTAGAATTATCAGTTCTGGCAAATTCAATGGGAATACAAATGTCCTGCTGGGCCCTTTCATTTGCCGTAGCAATCCTGCAAGCAGACCTTCATTACTTCTGTTGACAAGACATGAGCCAAAAGCAAATTCAAATTGCTCAATTTTCCAGAGCTTTACTGCTTTGGAGTGCTAGAATATAAACCCAAAATTTAGTCAGTTGTTGCTCTTAGTTCACCCAAAGAGGCCATCCAACCAATGAGGTGCCATTTCTCCATACTTTCCGGACAAACTATCCCCCTGAAAATCTGATAGCGTGTCCTGCTCTACAAAGTTCTTTCTCAGTAGACTGTTGCCATCAATACCCACCATTTATGTTCACATGCTTTACAGTGACTTCTTGATCTGTGTTGATAATGGAGGCACACTTGGAAAATCTTTCCATTTCAAGAGAGTCTTCATGAAAACTGGTTTAAATAGCATGCAAATTTCTCAGCTCTGAAAATGGAGTTGTGATTAGACAAAGATTTGTTGGATTATTAAAGTACAAGTATTTATTATGGCTGGTACTGAGAATAAACAGTTGCCTGCATATGCCAGCTACTATGGAAATATGTTTTTAAGTTCTAATGTGAGCTGTACACCAAAGCTACTTCAGTTTAAAAAATTCAATACTTAAACTGTGGGGAGAAGTACTCAGTGCCAGAGAAAACATTCCCATTAAATAACGTTTGAACATAGAGCTATGATGCAGTTTGTAGCAAGGCAGTGAGAAAAACCCACAACTAATCCTTCATTGCAGCTGTCTGAACTTTTGGTCCTCTGCCATGCTTTAAACAGCGACTTCTTTTTCCTTGTGACTCAAGACTTGAATGACCTAGTGTGGAGAGTTTTAGCTCTATACAAAAAAGGACTTAAGTAAGAAATAGTCAGAGTAAGTTGGGTTGCACACCCAGCAAATCAGGGGTTTGTATCTTGAGTCCTCTTCAGTGCCTAGGAGAAAATATTAAAATAAATAGATACATTTTTATTTATTTATTTTTGGCAAGGAAGTATTCAGTGGTTTAGGCATCCGTCTCTTCTCCTTCCCTTCTTCTCTCTCCTTAAAGTACTGATGTTATATGGAAATTAAATTCTGTAGAGAGTTCAAATTTTGAAGTTTATAAATGCTAACCTTTCGTGTAGAAAAACTTTCTAAGTTTTCTTTTATTATTTTTAACTTTTTCTTCCCATTGATGTATCTCATGGGCAGGTCTTTTCAGCATCATGGAGTAACAAATTTTTTTTTCCTGATGAATTCGATTGCAAAGTAATGGAACTTGCTTACTTTCAAGTGGAAATATGGGAGTCAGAGAAGTAATTTTATATGACTATTAACTTTAAAGGAAAATAAAAAAGGGACTTTCTGCCTTTGCCCTATTCTCACTATCACTTATCTGAAAAAGGATTAAACAGTCAAGTATTCTCCTGAGCTGGTGGAAACCCTGTAGCTTGCCAAGTCTTATGATGGTATAATAATTTCTTATTAAGGGTAATTTTTAAGTGCTCATTCATAGCCACGTACTCTGTCTTTCACAGAAATGTATTATGTTTTATCTTTGCATTACAAATTATGAGGCATTAAAAAAGGTAAATAATTGAAGAAAAAAACAATCTATGCTGTGCCAATGCACATGGCAAAAAATCTCCAGCATAATAGCTTTTGAGGTAGAGTAAGCAATAAGGCATACAACACAATAACCCTAATTTGCTAGGGCAAACATGGAAACTGAGGGGATTTCAGCCTGAGAGCTTAGCAAACACCTAAAATGCACAAACACAGTGTCTCTGTACAAGGGGGAGCAACCTCTTTTTGTTTGCATGGGTTTGAACCCCCAAACACTGCCATAGCTGTGACTCCACAGTGTCATTTTTCAGCCTGCTGAAATAAGTTTGTACAGTCTCTGTCCAGACATCGTAGCACAAGGTCTGTATGAAGTGAGGGGGCCAAGTTAATAGGTTAACTTGGAAAGTTAAGGAAGAAAAGAGAGGAAAGGGAGATCATGTCTCACTCTTGATCCCAGTGCGCAAATTCTGACCACCTGATGTAATATGTGGTTTCCTAAAGGAGAATGATACATGGCTTTTATCACAGAGAAATAGATCAATGGCTGGATGTCACCATCACAAAAGCACTTCTGGTATTTCCCCCCCTTTTTTTTCCTCTCCTAATTTCAACATGCAGCTGCCAGTTTCAGCCTTGATTCCCAAGTAATTAATCTATTCTATTTTCACCTTATCATGTTAAGATTTTGTATTCATCGTATAAGGTATATATTGTTTCCATTCCTGATGCTGGTGATTAGCCAAGTTTCACACACAGAAAGAGGTCTAAGTCAAATGTATCATTGAAGAGCTGTTTATCCCCATCTGTTTATTAGTTTCCCCATTCTGGTAAAGTGAGAACTGTGAATACAAACAGATGATGCTGCAAAGGAAGGTAGATGTTCTGAAGCAGAACTGGGCTGGCAGTCTAAGCTAAACACTTTTTGGCTAATATTTTTAATAACAAATTGTCTTCTACAAGGATTATGAAAGTAACAGGCCTATCTTTTCTCCATAAACTTGTGGGCAAACTGGATGATTTGCACAAGAACACACGGACACACTTCCTTTCCTGGTGTTTTTGTAACTTGAGTTTTATTTAAATAACTCCAAAGCATTATGTTAATGTACACTTTCTTCTGGTTCATGAATAACAAATGTTTCTAAGTCTCCAATAAGATCCTTGTACAATTTGTTTTTGTAATTATATTTTGAGTCTCATTTTTATGCGTCCAGTTCTTGGGACAAATAGAATTGACTTTTCATTTTGAATGATGCTACACAGAACTGTAACACCTACTTGTACCTTTCAGTTAAGCAATATTTTTAATGGATGTTCCTGTGTTTATTTTTCAGCATATTTCCACGGGATTACAAATGATATGTTTTAGTTGAGTTAACAATCTCTATAAAGTTGCTTGGTGGGAAATCTATTATTGGGTTTTTCTTTTTTAGCTGCTTTTAAAAAAAATAGTTTGCAACAGAAATTCTAAGTTATTTCATAGTGTAGAATGCATTAAAAGCATAAAGTCATGCATATGTCAGAGACATATTTACAAATCTGTACAATGTCTGTCATTTTAATTTACTGCAGCTCTAGCCAGGCAACAAGATTCAACTCTTACCCCTGTGAGGTCAAACTCTCCAAAATAACCCATAGCCATTGTCTAAAAGTGCTTTGTTTTGCTTGCCAGCCCTGAGATTGATGGCTGCATGTAAAATGGGCTAAATTCTGCACTCCATTTCATAAAGCCTATCTTCCATGGAGTTAGCGGTGATTACCACTGCAACTCAAGCCAGAACATGGAATGAATTCCACCCAGACACCTTTTATTACTCTTTGACTAAGGCTGAATGGCAGATGAATTTATTTCTGACCTGCAGATTATTCACAGTTGCCAGACTTCCTCTTGTTCATTCAGAAATGTAAGGAAGACCTCATACTAAATTCATACGAACTATGCTAAGGGATTCTAGAAAACACGTTCCCCTCTCTTCCTGTTTATTTTCAGAACTGCTGGAGATGGAATGTGCTTTTGGAAAAGCCTCAGTGCTTTTACACCAACACCCAGTCTAGAAGCCGAGTGTATTTTATCAACTAGATGAAATTTATTTCTTTCGCAGGTCAGCTTTATCTTTAAAACCACAATAAACAGCATGCAAAGGGGCTGCCCATCTCCCAGAGCCAATGTTCACCCCTTCAGCCAATGCAAGAGCAGAATGGTGAAAAATCAGTCCTTCCACAGATTTCACATAGCTAAAGTTTGCCAGAGGTACTACTGGCTGTGAATTAAAGTTCAGTATCTTGATCAGTCGACATCGTGTTCAGAAAGCAACTGACTTTATATAGGGTTCCCCTGGAAAGTGCTTTTTCAGTGTTGGACTCTGTAATGAGAGGCTATTCATCATAACACCTGGATTCAAAGGTGCTCTGACTCCTCTCCCACTCATACTCAAGGAAGAATGGCACTTACAATATTGTCTGAATTCCAGGAAAACATCATCATTTCTACAGGAAGATTAGTTATAAGAATAATATTTCTTCACTAAGACTAAAAGAACACCTTCCAGAAAAGTAGCATAACGACCCAACATTTGCAGCTTGTTAAATTCACAACATTGAAGAAAATTACCTTAGCAATCATTGCAATACTATCCATTTAAGTCTGGTAGCAAATAGTTTTTCTTTTTAAGACACATCTGGTAATAATTTGTTATGGTGGTTTATCCTGACCAGCTTGGGCAGGTTCTAAAAAAGGAACAAACACCAAGTGTGTGGTTGCTCCAAAGACATCCTTCTTCCATTCTTCCCTCCTTCTTTTCCTCTTCCACTGAGAACAGACCAAAGAGGCCTGACCAGCCCTACCATTACATTATAACCAGGTAACACAGAAATTAATCAATTAATTTATTATTAATAGGAGCAAAATGTAAAAGCAGAACAAATTTAAGATGTACTACTGAGCACACTGTGTCCTGCCGGTGTCTCCAAAATACCCTTGTGATAAAAATGTACAGATTATTTAGCTCTGAAAAGTCTAATGTGCTAGATGCAGTTTCAAAAGGATGAAATCTTTTCTGTCTTCTATATTCTTCTAGCATTCTTTTTTTCCTCTGCTTTCTGCACTGCTGGATTTTAGCATCCATGAGTCATGTGATTCTTCTAGCATCAATATGTTTTTTCTTCTGATCTCTGCCAAAAGGCCCCTCGTTAAACTTTCTGCATTTCGATGTGCTGGTGGTGGTAGTGGTGGTAACAGTGATGTCTGGGCTGACACCTTCCATTTAGTTTATAGACAGAATTTTTCTGCTGCCGTTTTTTGAAAAACCACGCTGCCAGAACAGCTGCAACCAGTATCAAACAGAGAAGAATCACTGTTACTGCTATGATAGCACCTTTATTTGGCTTGGAACAATCCTCTCCTTCACATGGCTCAGAAGTGGGGACAGGCTTTTCTCCAAGGCCCTGGGTGAGATTTTCTTGCTCAGCTAATTCCTGGGACACTGTGTCAGTAAGGATGTCTGGAGCTGCTGCAGTGGTTGCTACTTGTTCTGGGTAGGTGGTTGTGTCTCTTGATTCTATGTATGGAGTGTAATCGGAGGGACTGATGGTCAGAGAGGCTTCTGACATGGATGTTTTATAGCTGGTTATGTCAAACAGCATTGTTGTGGTGGGCTCCTGAGTCACAGTTTCCAGAGATGTAGCCAGATGTTCCCACGTGGCATCATCATAACCCCTGCTCACACTAAAGCTCTCCAGACCACTCACTGGTGTAAGTGTCTCTTTAGCCCCTTCATCATCTACCCCTGTTGTTGCTGCCACAATCTGTGTTAGACCTTCCTCTGGAGCTGGACTGCCGTTTCCCGATTTTCTTACTTCCACGTGATTTGGTTGGTCAGTCGTGAGGATGATGTCATCTTCTGTTCCCATCGAACCATCAACTTTATCACCCTCTTCATCATCCTCTACCACCTCTTGTGTTACTGGATATCCATCTAGCCATGACTCGTCAGTGATGGCAACTGTGTCCATCACTCTTTTTGTATCATTAGTTGTGAGAATGGGTCCAATAGGGAAATCTTCACTATCATAAAACATTTTGACGCCCGGTTCATCATAGGCTATCTTCCCTCCAATGTGGTTATCACCTTCAGAAAACTGTGCTTTAGTGGAATCATCTGTCTTTTTCTCTGATTCAGGCTCACTGAAAGTTTCTGGTGGAAACCAAAACAAGTTTTTTTGGCTTAAGAGTGACACGGGGGACCCAGTTGGTGCCCTGCTTTCTGTTTCGGAAATGTCTGTGTGCTGAGTAACCCCTTTGGTACTTCCAGTTCTTCCTTCCTCTGAACTTTTACTGAAGGAAAACTGTATTTGTTCCTGCTCGATTTCCTCTTTGCCGTTGCCATGGTCATTGTCAGCGATAGGCATTGATCTGTCATCAGGAAAGTTATCTTCATAATCAATGTGTGCCTCGGTTTCATCTAGAAAACAATTTAAAAAACCTCATAAGCCAACATTTAATTCTCTGGAAAAGCACTGAGCTAATTTATTACAAGAATCCAAGAGGAAAGGTGCAATGAGAAGTGTCTTCTAGGCAGTATTTTTCATTCTGTGTAATTGGTTATTTGAAAAGGGCATGGTCCTTGAGCTGATACTCAGTTTCAAGGTTCTTTAAAAATCACAATAGTTATCATTGCTAGCTGCTAATATCTTACCTTTCCAGATTTAAAAATGCATATGAATAACTCACTGTCTGCAGTTAGAGGACTTTCTTTGCTTATTGTTTTCTCAAACCTTTTCTCTCCCTAGTATGACTCCTTGCAAGATTTGAGGAAAAAATTTCATCTTATTCACGCAAGAAATGTGTCTGGAGAGAAAGATTTAGCAAAAATTCATCAATTAGTAATAAAAAAAAAAAAAATTAGTAATAAAAAAAAAAAGTTTTACAGGAATTTAATCCCTTGTGAACCAGATAATTTTAAAGAATTATGCTCAAGATATCAAGGCATGTTTTTATCAGTATACTGCTTTTCTTCAATTCCCTTGGTGTTACAGTTACACAACACCTGGGGCCACAACAATATTTCTTGTTCCATAAGAGCTCTTCAGAGCTGACTGAGGCAGACTCCACCACCAAGGCTGCCGCTGGGTTCTGCTTGTTTTCATCTGAAGAAAGCAAGAGGCACCCTGCAAGGCTGGAAAACTGAATCAAACACTTAAAGCCTAACACCTAGTTAACATGATAATCCTGTCTGCCAGTGATCAACTCTCAGGCTTCCAGTTTTAAGGAATTAAATGTTGCCATGGAGAAAAGAGAAAAACAAAACAAAATGAAACAAAATTGGTAAGAAGCCTGAATGCAACGGAGAGGCAGATTCATTGCAGAGCTTGAGTTTGATTTAGAAATACTCAACAGACCTACCACTCACAGCAAAATAGACTTGACTCAAAGCAGAAAGATAAAAAGCTTGAATTTGACTGGAATAGTGCATTGTAATTCATATTTCTCCCACTATTCTAAAACCTTAGCTCAATGAAAAATTTTCCAAACTAGATAGGGTGGTTGATTTTCAGTTCACATAAGTTTTACTCCATAGGAAGTTGATGTAATTTCTGAGATTCATGCTGGCATTAAAAATCATAAAAAGTAGTGCCTTGGAATACGGAAAATAAACTGAATCATTGTAAGAATTTTTCTTTTTAAGAGGGTGTTTAATCTTTTATGAAGACAATGAAGTAATAGACCTGGCATGACATGGGAAACAAGAAATTAATAGGAAAATCTGTATTACAGATCACTGCATTAACGTAAAGCCTTATCTTTTTTGCCTTTTTACAGTCAACTGATTTTGAATTGCATTTTCATCTGGGGCCTACCTCAATTTCTGCCTGAGTCACTTTCTCCTTGGAGTCTGCTTCCCAGACTTCTGGGAGAACCATATTTGGTGTACTCTTAAGAAAGACTAGAAATATTATCAAACCAGTTTGACCAAAACCACTTAGCGGTGATACAGCTCATGCCAGCTCACTTTTTGCCAGAACAGCTTAAGCCAGGTGCCAAAACAGAATGAGCATTGGCAAAAGGTGTTTTCCTTGGAATAGCGTCTGGGTCTACCAGAAACCAAAGCAGTTTTGCAAAGGAAACCCAAATGTGTGACCCAAATAGCCTGCAGAGTTAATACCTCTGTGAAAGCTATCATGCTGAAGAGCTGGATGTTCTTACCAGGTCCTCTCATCTCACAGGAAGTGCCAACAACAGACCTCTCTCCCTCCTGGTCCCAGTGTCCTCATCTGCTTGTATAATCCTCTAGATCCTCCACATTTCCTCCAAAGCAGGAAAAAACTTCTGTTCATTCAAGGATGATTTACCAGTCAGGGAAATACAACTCTTAGAGTGGAAAGCTTCCTGATAGGACTCTCACTTTTCTAATTAACCCTAAAATATTTTCCAATACTATTTCAGTCTTTCACAAATGAATGGAGGATAACTCTGAATACCAAGGTACTTTAGCAACATACTCACGAAGCTCTGCACAACACTACTGATCACAATGCAGCATTTCTACTAAGTCAAACATTACTTGTCTCTTTATGACTTTGTCTCTTCTCTTGCTTTCACTTTAGAATTTTTATATCTGGTTGGCACTCTCTTTGCATGGAAATGGTGCCTCAAACTATTTTATTCTCTAATCATCCAGACTCCTGCTAAACACTAAAGTTCAGTGTGTCTGAGGACAGCCTATAGGTGTCTGTGGCATGTATATTAACTGGAACATCATGATGTGAGAATTCACTGTTTATCAACTGCTATGGTCATTGTTTTCTTTTTTTAATTGAATAATCAGAACAGTTTGTCTTCACCTCTTGTAACCTCTATTTTTGCCACTCATTTACTTTCTACACTACGGTAATCCAGCTGAGGTTGAAACAGTAATTTTTATCTTGTGGCAAGCAGGCACACACATCTGCAAACAAAAAATTACATCCACATGCTTGTTTCCTCCAGAAACCTATTTTTAGTTAGCAGTATGAATGGGCGGCTAGTATTTGTCTCATTGACCAGTACCTTATGTGTGTGAGTGGGTCATTGGTGAATACTTAACAACTGTAGTAACATGCTTTTTAGAGATTTTGAAGCTCTTTCCTTTCAGCGTTTCTCCTGCCAGGTAGTTTCAGCCCTCTAGGAAAAGGTCCTATGGAGCCACATCAGGAAAAAGCATGTGCTTCCAAGAAAGTGCAAGTCCCCATCTATCAGAACATACTAAAGGTTTGTTGAACTATCAATCGAGTCCCCATCAAACATGCTGCCTTTGGGCATGATCCTGCCTGTGGAGAAATGAATTGGTGTTTTCTTAATGCAAAGCTGGGGGAAGAAAAAGCTCATTGTAGTCTAAAGAGATCCTGAGATTGTAGCTCATTATGCACTGCTCGTCACCACATAAGGGAGTCTTGTTCCCTCTCACAATCAGATTGTGGCCCAAGTTGTAAAGCTGCTCTAACATATTTTCGTATTCAATCTCCTGTATTTGTAGAGTTTATAGCAAAGACTATCAACATAACTAATGTTAGCTTA
Source organism: Muscicapa striata striata (assembly GCA_030060385.1). Taxonomy (NCBI): domain Eukaryota; kingdom Metazoa; phylum Chordata; class Aves; order Passeriformes; family Muscicapidae; genus Muscicapa; species Muscicapa striata. Next base: position 2,131,780 of record JAREIS010000101.1, read on the forward strand.
TGGGATGCCAGAATGAAAACAACTATTGAGCTCTCTAACCATCAAAAGAAATACAGACCCCCTTACTCTAGAACTTTGATTTATATGATCTTTGATTGACTTACACACTAATAATACTCTATTCTTTCTTCTGGGCTTCAGAGCTTCAAATGGGACTTGGACTCAGTATTTAGTGACTCTGTGTTACCATGACAATCTTTTAAGTCCACCATGAGCTTGATTTTCTGGGAATAGATTGCACAATTTCTGCACTTCTTTTTGCTCACCTCTCAGCACTTTCCCAAACTTTCCAGTTCCCTGAATTTTAGTGTTGGCCCTGACGAGCAACAGCAAAACTAGATTCAGCTCCACCTCTTATCTAAAACATTGTAACCATTATTTATTCACATTTTTTAAATTGCTAGCAATTGATTTAAAAGTGGTTGCATCTTTCTTTCTACCTAGGCAGGTCTGGTTTTAAGAAGAGCCTGTCCTGAAATTAATTTATCCAAGATCAAAATATTTCTGTATTTGGTCATTGTTCCATCTTTACCATACCTTCTTCTGGCAGACTCACGAATCAGTGAGTTTTAATTCACTGTCTGAGGGATTACTGAGTCTGAAATGAACACTTTACAGCAAGAGATGCTGAAATTACATGCTACCAAAGATGTGAAGCTCAGTTAAAAGTTAAAATCCTTTTAATTCTTAATTAATCCTTTTTGGGAAGCATCCAGTCCTATGGAGCTCTCATGTCCTTCAGTTTTTGATTCTAATGTGAAAACAGTGACCAAACAAAAAGACAGGGAAAAACAAAGACCCTGGTCTTCCACACTCTAGGATCAGTTTAACTTTTCTTCTAGATGGTATATTGGCATCCAAGCTCTATTTTGAGTGTTGCTATTTTGGACAACCATAAAGTGCACTGCATATTTTATGGGTGTATTTTTGGGAGTACAGGAAATTGAAACCTGATTCTCTATAGACCATCACTATAAATATTTGTACTGTATAAAAACATCTTTAGTCTAAGAATCTCGAAGTAGCTTCAGCAAACATTAATAAGACAGCATCTGTCTTTAAGGATGGGAAGGAAAAGAGCATGTAGACTGATTTGCCTGAGATAAGTCACATTTGTGAACTATGGCATCTCAAAGAATTATCCATTTAGTTTTGATCAGGCACACACACTTCTCTCTAGTCGACCACAGTATGCTAGACAGAAGTTGTGCCTTTTGGCTTTTGCAATAGCTACAAAAAGGAGGATTTCTTATTCCAGCAGATAGTCTGCTAGTTATAACCCTTCAAAATTTAAAAACTTATTCCATTTGGCAGAATTTATTCATGCCAGATCAATACTTCACAGTACTTTAATCTAATACAACCCCTCAGTGGCAGGCCTGAGAAGGGAACTAAAGTTTGTCACGACAATTGTTTTGACAGGCCATGGACATATTTGTTACTGATTATATTTGTCTGTCACAATTCTTCATTTGCACTCACAGAACAAACAAAAAAAAAAGCATTCTCAAATAAGATCAAAAGCCAGAGATATTTTGTTTGATTCCCTACATTAAAAAAAAAAAAAACAAAAAGAAATTACCCAAGTTAGTCATGCTTACAGACCATATGAATGCAAACCAATATAGTTCTTGCAATGTTTGAAGTAATGAGAATTTTTGAGCCAGGCAAGAAGACTAGTAGCTGCAGATTAAATGGTCATAGTCAGCCAAGTACTCCTTACACTGACATCAGAAGGATGGTCCTCAGCATGGAAAAGTTGGACAACCTTGGAACACACTAGTTTATGTTCACGTGTTGTCATTGGAGATATTCCTTAGATGTGTAGAAGTTATGGACTCTCCTGCCACAAGCATATAGCAGGAAAACCCAAAACAAAAAAGGATAGATACATGACATCCTTCTGAGCCAGTTTTAGGGCAGAGATGGAACATGATTTCCCAGCCACCCCATCTGCCCTCTCTTTGAGGAAGCAAACCCTAGAGAATGCAGCCTAATGCAGTCCAGCCCTGACCCCTGCCACTGAAGTGTTGGCATTAATGCTTCTGATATTGAGTTCATGGTTTATTTGGGGAAAAAAAACCCCAAATGTCATTTAGCAATTATCATTTTAGTCTCTGTGCTTTCAGGACAGCCACAGCATGGCACACATACATCTCCTTTCAGATCTTACTACAGTATTCTTCAGGATATATTATGTGAAGCAAATACATTCTCTGCACAGAAAAAAAAAAAAAAAAAAAAAAAAAAAAAAAAGTAAATGGCAAAATCAATGAATTTCCCAGTTCTCTCTTTGAGGTTGCTTTGTTGGGCTAAATATCCCTGTGTTTTTGGCTAGAACACAGTGCCTTTTCATGAAAAGGAATTACAGGAAACAGAGTCACTTATTTTCTTAAAAAGCATCTTATTTAAAAATTACTATCTATTACCTGGAGTGCACAATGTACATTACAGCCATTTGTAATATACTGCTTTCCTAATTTCCATCATATTTTACTATATCCAGAATCCACTTAAATTTCTGTCATACTTTACTGCATCTGAAATCCACTTAATATAAGTTCAAAATTACTTTGTTCAGTTATGCCCATAGCCAGGTTTTGCCATGTATTTTGCATTACTTCTCTATTTGATTATGTATGTATTTTTTAAATTTTTATTTGCAAATCTACTGACTGTATTGCTGTACACTTATATCCCAGGTACAAGAATGGATTGTATCTCTTCTCACTGGATCAAAACAGACTGGAAAGATAATCACAAAGAGATTTCAAAGAACATTTAATTGCTTTATTTAGACACTGCTAAGATGGTAGTTCTGTGACTCCATATTGGCTCTGTGTGAGCAAGTGGGAATGTAAAGCCAGTCTGATGCTTTTCCGCAAAAAAGAAAAGCTTGCCATTATTGCTATTTAGTCTGATATTCTGCCTGGACAGCTGGGTATTATAATGGGGCAGTTACCAAGTAGTACAATGATACAAAGGTGTAACTTCCCGAAATCTCAGCAAGCTTTATGAAATTGGATAAATGTCATCACACTGTCACAGATGAGGTGGAGTAAGCAGCAGAGAGCAGTACAGAGATTTGTCCCTAGTCTCAGAGACACTGCAAGATGTAGGAACAGGCCTTATAGCTTTTAATGCTCTGACCAGAGTTTTGTCCCCCTGGTCCCATTTTGTTAGAGTAAGAGCATCAGGACTATTTTACATTTCCCAGTTGCTCACCCAGAGCAGATGCAGAGCAAAGGCACTGTATCATCTTACCAGGCTCTAAACATAGCACTTAAATGTTCATTGAAGTGGCTTCACAAACATCTTTCCATTGATGTCAGCCAGATAGGACAGAAGTGGTCCAGTCTGTCAACAGGAATATTAAGTCCCATCATTAACCTTCATCATAGGGAAGGTGCTCTCTTGCCTCAAAGCACTTAAAAATCAGTAGGTGTGCTGATTTCTGGAGTACCTAATAATTGTTCTTCTCTCTGCTATGATGCCAAAATATCGGTCAACTCTAAATCAGGTTCCTTTAAATTAAATTCCTTTTTTTGTTTTCATTTTTCACTGGATTCTTACTTTCGTAAAAATAATGAAACCTAGTATCACACATTTTAATCATCCTGTAAAGTCTTCTTTCTTAAGGAATTATGTTCAGGAGGATTAAATATATAATTATTACTTGAACAATTATTTTTTATCCTGTGCCCTTAAAGCATTTGAAAAACATTAATCAGAGAAAGACCTCCAGGATGAAGTATACATGTAAATAATTTTTAAAATCATAATTCACAATATCACATCGGCTCCCAAGTTTCAGTGTTGATGTTTGTGATTTTACAACTGCACTTTCTTTTTTTTTTTTTTAATATTTTTCTGTCCCCTGTAGCTATGTGAAAGGCTTGAGCAAAACAGGGGAAATAGACTATTTATCCAGAGAAAATAGTGAAACACAACCTAAATGGTCTGATTCTTTCCCTTCCTTACTTTGGTGTACACAGCTTTACGTCTGTGTGTGATGAAGGTAGCACTTCCACTAACCTCAGTAAAGGAAAAAGAATTATCAATTTGGTGCAGATTATATGAGATTCAGACCCACTGGGTTAGTTGAAGATGTCCCTGCTTAATGTAGAGGGGTGATGGACTAGATGACCTTAAAGGTTCTTTCCAACCCAAACTGTTCTATGATTCTTTATTCTATGATCAGATAAAGGTACTCTTTTCTCCTTTTTCCCTCCATGTCCTTCCTTGATGCCCTGCATTGTTTTGTATAATCATCTGAACTGCTGTTTATAAAAACAGTTTCAGAAGCTGAAACAATTCCAAAAAATGCTGGTGCTTTCATTGTTTATTTTTTTTTGGTATCTATTCCAGTTGGATGGGTTTGAGAATCTGGTTCCCTGGTGCACAGACATGACCCATTTCTAGTAAGAACAAGTTTGACCTTTTCTCATGGTTATCCACTGTCTGATGGTATATTCATGAGTAAAAATAACTCACTGCAAGCCTCCAGACATTAAGGAATATATGGGTTCTAAAACAGATATACTAACTCCAGCCCATATAGATAGTTCAGCTACCCAACCGCTGCCTATTCCTTTGCTTAAAATTCATCTGTTTTGCCAGAAACATTAAAGATGTGATAGCCTTCTCAAAAAAGTACTAAAATTTTCTGATGACCATTCTTAAGTACTAGAAAAAATGTGAATTTATGCATTGATCAAGGTAACATGAGAAAGAAAAATTCAGATTACATCCACACCTGAACTCATGGTACTGTTTAGCCTATATTTAAACAAGGGGAAAGTTAAAAGACTGCTGTAGAATTTAACTAACACATAAAGGTGAATTTTATTGAGGATTTAAATTAAGGAAATGCAATTTTACAATTTGCTTGGGGGTTTTGGGGTTTGGGGTTTATTTAGAAAAATATTTTCTTGTGTCAAGTCATTTGGTAAGAAAATCCACTTTCATTCTTTTTAACGGAGTAAATATCTGGGCAACTACTCTTGAGTTTGTAGACAAAAGTCCTGGAGGCATGGTAAAAGATAAAAACTGTTTGCCTTTTTATTGGGGCAAATTAAAAATCATACACTTTTTTGGTCACAGTTTATTTGAGTGGCACAGGCAGCTCTCCTACCTTACACAGGTCTTCAATGTTCCCAAGCTAAGAAAAGGAAGTAGCGTTTATCATATGTGTAAGGAGAGAAACTCGAGGGTGTTAAAGCTGAAGGAAAGACCTAGTAAAAGCTCTGATCAACCACTGGCTTCTTACAAAAAGCCAGGGGACAAAGTGAAGAGATTAAAAGATCTTTTATTTTGAATGGATCCTTCTACTCAGAGAGAAACCTTACGTTCATCTAGGTATAAATAAGAGAAAGTTATCTTTTCCTGTTATTTCTTGGAGATGTCTACCAATGGGATCACAAAAGTCCTGTTGGGCCAGCTAAGACAGTCACCGGAACCTTCACTGGGATTGCAGGTGCCCAGGGCACACCCTACAATCCTGGATCCATGTGGTTGGGCGGGGAGGTTGTGCCCCCCGGGCAGGATGCTGGGCATGCTGGGTGAGCTCACCTTTGACACAGGCCTGGACCTGCCCGTACCACTCCCCGCAGCTGTCGCAGAGCAGCGTGAACGCCGTCTCCTTGCTGCCCATGGTGTACCCCTGGGCACACACGTACAGCAGCTCGTCCCCCATTTCAAAGCCAGTGTGGCCATGCAGGATGGTGTGGGGGAAGGATGGCGGGTCCCCACAGGGCTTGTCTGAAAGGAAAAAAAAGTGACATCGTAAAGACTTCACAATAGTCTTTTTATGCAGTGCTAACAGCAGTGCTGAGTTTTCCTGAGGATAAACTTATACACATCCACAGGAGTTGTACATCTCATCTGTTTCATGCCCTTATATCCTTTCACAATTTTTCCCAGCTGTAATTGGGAAGGTATAAATTGGGCTATAACTGTGATGCCATAAGCCTGACGTTATTGGCATCTGACAGTTATGCATTTAGAAGGGCTTTGTTTCGAACAAGGCAGGAAGCCAAATCACAGCTGTCTTCACTGCCTGATTCTACAAAAGCTAACAAAAGCTTGGACAGGTTGGGACTGGAAAGCAACAACTTGGACACAGTAATTTTTCTTAACCACAGAAATGTTTGTGGAATTGTTTAAGACTGACACTTTGAATCTCTCCTACACTGTAGGAAGCCAGAAGAGGCTGAGCAACGGCCCAGTCCACACTCACAGAAAGAAAAGGTCCAGGTGAACACTAGTCAGTTTTCAGACTATCTCTAATCTAGTCTTTCTCAAATCAGGTGTCTTCCCAGATATTCAAATCTCCCTTTTTAGGCTAGAGGCACCCTAAAATAAATAGTGACTTTGGCTCATCAGCTTAAGAATACCCAGGGGTAACATAGCTCTGCTGTCTCTGAGAATCTGAAGAGCTAAATTTATACCAGTCTATAAGACTCAAAAAAATGTTTGATAGTATTTTTGCTGACAGCATTATAAGCCAGGAAGAAAAATTACTATGAATGAGATCAAAACTGGTTCTTGTTGCATTGAAGAAGTGGGCAGAGGAGGCAGGCTGACAGCTGCCACCACCAGTGTAAATTGAATTTTAACCCTCTTTTTCAGGTTTGAATGATCTTGGCCATTGTTAACAAGATAGATCAAGATTTGCTAGAGAACTTTCGAGCATTGTGGATTCTCTTTCCTCAAAGACCTTCCTCTCTGAAAAGAGCTCTTCACGAGGGGTTTGCCATGTCCCTTTTTCCTCCATGGTTTTTACAGTCCTTTTTTGGTATAGGTACCTCTTGGTTACAGAAAAACAAAACAAACAAAAAAGATATAATGCAAGAACATGTATTTTATCAAGAAACCCAATGGGCAAAGACTGCAATGTTGGTACAAATTATCACTTCTATATTCTTTCTCAAATCTGGGAATTTTTTCCAGTGGTTCTAGAACCCTTATTGAGTGTGTTAGAAAAAAAACAACTGTTCCTCTTGCCAAAGTAACTGAAGATCCAAAATCTGCTTTTGTTCAGATACAGAACAACCAAAATTAAAAGGCTCATGAGTTCTGGTAATTATATTGAATAAGGGAAACACAGGGCTAGGTCTATGTTCTAGTACTGATCTCTCCTGTTGAAATAGCATGCTTTGGGTACAAAAATCTGATTGCTTAGCTGGTAAAACAAAGATGATGTTCCTTGAAAATACTTTTGTTTGGAAGCTGAAAAGACTCCAAAACTATGTTCCTATGTTCTCCATGCAGAATGAGAAACATCTTCAAAGAGCACCCTAGCTATTTTCTAGAGTCTACTTTTAGGACATCATCACCACAAGATCTTGCAAGCAGCAGTTCCATTGACACCAGTTCATGTCCAAGTTTTCAATGGGCAATAGGATTGACAGAAAAGCCTTTTCAATCACCCCTGTGCAGAAACTCAGCCTTTCCTGGTTTTGCCCAGCGGCATTCTGCAAAACACTTGTGAGTCTCAGATTGCAGCTTTTCTCATCATCTACACACTTCTGATCCAGGCATAGGCAAATACATGCTTATTTAGTAATATGATGGATTTATTTTGCGAGTCATTTACCTTGTAGTGAAACGAAAATCATATGATAAACATCCACACTCTGTGAAAGTTCCTTTGGATCAGGTTTTTGGAAATTGTTTGATAGACCTGATTACACCACTTCTCAACTGGGTATGCTGAAAAATATCTGCCACTACTATAAGGGACATGCTACTGAAGTCAAGCTTTGAAGCCTGTTCTCTATACTGTACATACATACATACACACACACACACACACACACACACACACACATATATACTGTCTAACACCTTTAGAAGTTAGTGGGAGTTACTCACACACAAACTGACTGAAAAAACAAGCTTTTGAGACTACACAAAGCTCAGTTTATATAGAATCTTATGGAGGTTTGACATCCAAGGAAGTGAGGAGCAGCTAATGCCTTTCCTGTGAACTGGTTGGATGAATAGAGATTAATGTGGATGAAAAGTATAAAGAATTATTTTATTGCCTCCCAGGAAGGCTACAGAGCCTTATATTTCATGTACTTTATTTATGTAGCTACTTCCATCCATACGAATGGGAGCTGTGTATCTGTTCTGAGGGAAGTATTGATCCCAAGGCTGTGTAGGACAATTAGACATCAGCGAGTATTCTTATCTACAAAGCCTTGCTTCTTTATCCTATTGCCAGAGGAAGCAGAAAAGCAACACATTAGTTAAATATGGCAAACAGATTCAAAAAACACATTATAACTTTCCAGGAAAGAAGAAAGCTGAAGGAATCTTTACAGTAACATTTGACAAAAGAATTATGAGAGCCTGAAAGAGAGACCTGGCTGACGCATGAATAGAAAGAAAAGCATGACTTTGTAAGGTCATGCCTTTGCTGCAGAGCATACTGAGTGACAGCATGGACAAGCTTAAGTGAGAGCTTATACACTGCAAAGACAGACTGAAGTTCCTACATCCATTTTGCTGCTGTCTTCTCCTGCATAACACGTACAGGAATTCTCCAGATTACAGCATCTTATGGCTCCTTGTCTTGCTGCAGTCTCAACTGCTATGACAATCCCTGCTCAGTCTTTTCCCAAACTTGCTCCTCCTGGCATGCATACAGAAGTGACACTGGCATAGCAACTCAACAAACTGAGCCACTTCTGGGGACAGGCTTCATGTTTTTGTCTGTAGCCTTTGTACCAGGAGCTGGAAGAGCATGGGCTTCTTTGGAACAACAGTCTGTGCTCAGTGCTTGCATTCAGGCCATTTTCTTGCTGGAAGGGAGGAGGCAGATCTGAGCCATGAAGCGTGACAGAGGATGTGTTGGCAGCAGCTTGTCATGTAGAGGAACACTAGTGCCCTTTGTTAAGGTGACCACAGGGGCTGCCTGCAGTGGCACTGTTGGGTAGATGAGGTCTGGGCTCCTCCATCCATCTGGAACACTGATTATTCCCTCATCTATCCTCACACAAACCTAAGTATTTTCTTGCTACTGGCTAAAAAATTAGTCCAATTCATGCTGCCCAGTAAAACAGCAGGATCTGCTTGATACTTGAGGGCCATCCAGCAGAGCATTAAGCAGGTCCCATGCTCTGCCTGCTTATGTCCAAGGTCATATCTTAAATCTGAACACTTGGAATAGGTTTCTGGACATCATGACCCTTCCAGAATTTTCTACTTGTTGATATCAAGGTCAAACTTGTAATAGGCCTCCATACTCTGAAAACTGACCTCCAGTAAGAGAGTGTGGATTTGGCTTCAGAGCAAGACAGCACAGAACAGATATAAGGAAATCAGTTTAAGTTCACAGAAGATCCTCATGTCAGCAGTAATTTGGCACAGACTGTCTCCTGGAGTGAAAATCACCATTACAGTTAAGAAAGACCTCAATATACATGTGCAGAAATCAGAACAGAGTCAACATCTAGTAAATTAATGGGAATATGTATGGGAATATGCAAAGATATGGGTGGTGAGCACAGATATGTTAGGGGTAGCGACAGCTCTGGTTACAAACCTCTTAGAGACTCAGTAACTGTTTTTTACATGGGACTAAAGAGATCTCCTGTTAATTGAATTAGCAGATTCAGTCATGATTAGATTTAGGAAAAATACCTGCTCAGAATAGTACCTTTAACCCCAGAACATATGTGGAAAGGAGCTTGTGACAGGTGATTTTTGGCAAAGAGTTGGCACATGTCATTTTAAGAACACAGCAATTCTCCTCCCCAATCCAGATTACACCAGAAGCATCTTCTTTATTTGAACTATGAGCATTCCATCAGTCTATAAAGATTTTTTTAGAGATGTCTTGGTAAAATACTCTCTACAGAAAGGATAGACTAAGATCAAAGCAAAAAAAATTAACATGAAAACATGCAGACTTCAGCTTCCACATCTCCTGGCAGAACCAGGAATTTACTGAAATCTGATTATCTACAATTGCTGCTTTAACTGTGCACCACACCCTAAAAGCTGACATGAGACATCCACTTTGACATTAAACATCTCCTGCTACAACCATCAAATCTAGCGGAGGTTTTTCCAGAGAGGTCACTGGAATTTTTAGGATGTCATCTTGTCATTAAGAAATTAGAAAATACAACTCTTAACGGTCAGACCTGTGAATGAGATGAGTAAGGATGTTTATTTTTCTTCTTGATTGCAGAGATCCTAAAGTATATGGAATTTTTCTGTTTCGATAAATGACTACAAAACATCAAAACTCAATTATAGCCAATAAAAGTGTTGCTTGTAAGTTACCAGTGCTAGGATGCCAGCACCTCTTACATCAGACAGGGCTTGAAGGATTTTACTATTTAAGTGTCATAACCAGAGAAGTGGGAATTAACTGTCAGCAATATGCAAAGCCATGAAAAATAAAGCTGTAGCACTAAAAAAAATATATCTACAGCAAAGCATGACAAACACAAAGAAATAGTTCAAATATTACACAAAGCAAACTGCAATTTGGTTGCTCTTGTAAATGACACTTAATATATTTTCTGTAAAGAATACACTAATTTGTTTTTTTTCTTACTGCTGAAAAAGGATAACTGGAATATGTACATAAGCCATCAAGCTTTGATGAGTATCTGGAGCCAGCAGTCATGTTTTAAAAAATTTGATTTGCATTTATGCTGTACTCTATTACAAATTGCTGCCTGTTTAGTTTTCCTGTGGTGGTAGCAAATCAAAGCCTTGTGGAACAGATCTTATTTGTTGCCTGTAAATATCAGTGGGTCAGTGAATGAAAGAACCAGTAAAACTTGGGGGTTATTAACAAAGAGATTTTTCCTTTGCTGCAATAAAAAATAATAAGAAAGAAAACCAAGAGGGTTATACATACATATATATATGGAATTGAAAGGTATGTATTATTACAAAAAATAAGGCAGGAAAATTCCAGCTTTCTGGTTTTCTTGCTTTACCTACTTTATACTTTGAGGTATTATGAACTCTAATAGAGATACACATGCCAGATCTAACTTATGTGCACTTTCTGAATTGGCAGAATCTAATACATTTTTAGATATTTTTTGGCACTCAGGGCCTAAGAGGGAAACTTTCTGATCTCAGCAAATCCTGAGCTGGTACAGAGTTGTCTTTCTGATTCTAATGACTGCATAAAACATGTGTTTATGAGAAACTGGCAAGACACATTTCTCTGTACTGTGAAAACTGCAGTTATATTCAGAGCATTCATAAAATATTACAGCTACATCTTTCCTTGTCAAACAGAACCCTTAGAATCAATTCCCCATGAAAGATAACTCTTAGTCTCAACAAGACTGTGATTTTTCTGTGTGTACAGATCAAAATCCATTTCAGAAACAAACCAAAAAACTGGGTCTCTCTTCAGGACTTCTATTTTTAAAAGCCTGAGGCTGTAAGCACACTCAGAGCTCTTGCTAGAATCTGACTACTGCCCCAGTGTAGGGGCATGCTGAGATGTGTGCTTAAGGAATTTGACTCCACTCATTTGCATGGTAAATATTAATTGAGTAAAGATTAGTTATAAATCAAGAGATAAGAAGTTAATTTGTCATTGTTTGCACTAGAACTTTCATGGTGTTTTGAGATGCATTCTGCACAGTCCTAGGATCTAAAAGTACAGTTGCAAAGACTTATTAATATCAGCTTAGTTTCTGAAGTAGAGGTTGATGTGAATATTTCCTCAGACTGTTTTCAACCTACCAGTCTGTCTGAGCCTTTGGCTCTTCTCAGCCAAGTCTGAAAAAGGAGGAAAACTCCTATCTGCTCATTATTAGTTGGATGGATATAAAAGAAATGAAAGGGCTTGAAGAAATTAATAGAGGTCTCAGTGTAAAAAACCTGGGATGTATCACTTTCAGCAGGGCAAAACAACTTGCCTTTTGTACTTATCTCTATTATTGTATTATAATTGCAAATATATAGATTAAAAGTGATGTCCACTTTTCTAAGACTAAAAAAAAATTCGTGAGGTTTTAAGTAAGAAAAAACCCATTAATCCAAACTTAGATGTGTAGTTATTAGCCACATGTACATAAGATCAGAACAGATATGCTGTGTGTGAGGTTGCGGTGCAGGGTTTGCTCTTGCTGCTTCTTACTGGATATTTGCTAAAACTGGAAGTGGCATCCTTGAAGATGTTCTTTTATGAGTCAACAGCTCTGTGCCAGCTTGTGTGTTACTGTTGTAATGTTAAGGCTGCTTCCTTTCCAGACTTTGCTCTTTTCATACTAGCTACAAACCAAGCTCTGCCACACAATTTCACTTAAATCTTTTTGTTTAAACCTCAGCTCTGCATCCCAATTTTTAAAATGTATTTAAGGAAGAGGGAACCTTAGAGTCATCCAGAAATGTTTCTGCGTGTAAGGACTACTTGATGAGTGCATTGGGATGGATGATCATCCCATTCTGTCATCAGAAAATTCTCTGCCCTCTAGAAAACAAATTCTTCGTAACTTGTACATTCTTTGCAAACTATCTGAATTTCCCAAGAGTTTAAAGTATGCAGTTTCCGAGTCCCATGTAGTACTCTTTTCCAGCATAGTTGTGTCTAGTTACATTCTTGCCTGCCCCTTTACCGTGAGCAGTAACCAAATGCAAAAGGTAAACACAGCTCCTTTTCCAAGATAAGCTCAGATGAAGCAGGTGGGGACAGACAGGGGAGCACAAGGGCACAATGGAACAATAGTGGCTAGAGCAATGATTTCAGCATCTCACAGCTGTCCCAACCCACTGCAAGGTTTTTCTCGGGGTGGGGGGGAATGGTGACAAAAGAGATTTGAAAGAAGACAATGAGAGAGTTTTGCAGATGTTTACGGGGAGCTGGTCCTATGTGTGAGGAGCAGCATGGAGAAAGCACAAAGGTGCTTGTGTGACCACATTAGCAACTGGGTGACAGAGTTGGCACTGCTCACAGCAGCACGGAGGCTGGAGTTGATATCACAAGGGTTACTTGAGAGGAGGGTCAAACTCTGCTAAAATCATTATTTCTAAAATGGATTGTTTGGTATACAGCAAATATGTATCACCTCTGCCACATTTCACTTCAACCATATTTTCATCCACACTGCTGCCACTGACAGTTTATCAGAATGCCCCACCCTGTGCTGTGAACTTACTGTTTCTCAGTAAATGCCAACAGCTTACCCTTGCTTTTCTTGGAAATCAGATGCAAAAACTCACTGCAGGCATCAACAATCTGTTTCTGGGGTTCCCAAATTTCTTTACAAAATCCTGCCTATCAGTAACAACTTACTTTTTGCCTTCAGAATTCATCTTTGTTTGTGAGTTCTGGAACTTAAATCTTGAAAAATTAAAGCACCAACCTACATTGGAAATAACTTGGTTTTCATAATCATCCGGGATACATCAGTGTCTCTAGCAGCCTGGTCTACACTTATTGAAAAACACCCAAAACAAAGCAAAACTAAACTAAAATAGAGGCAATGAAGTTATTTGCATACAAATGTTGTATACTGATAGATATACAAAAGGATGGTGTGTTGCAACTTGAAGCCAGCTTCCTGAGTTACATTCAGCTACAGTGCTGAGTGGGGGACATGCTTCAGCCATCTCCATTAGATTGGTGTCAGATATATTCCTCTCCGTAAAATATGTTCTGTGAGCACCAAAATGGGTTCTGCCAGATCAGTAGTGCTGTTTGAACTCACTAAACTGCAGCAAAGGCAAAAGATAATACAATTTATTTGCTGCAACCAACGTCTTTGCAGCCACTGGCTCTTGTAGTGAGCAATTACTACAAAGATTTATCCCTTAACATTCCCTTTTTCTCTGTCAGCCATGGAAAAGTTGAAGGCAAAAAGTTTAATATTGCAAGACAGTGATGACTCTGCATTATTTTCAAAATATATCAGTGCTGACCTTCATCCTTTATACAAAAAGCATCATATTGGTCATTCACAAAGGGATCCGTTTCAATTTTAACATCAATGGGTTTCACGCTCTGCAGTTTGCTGTCCGTCTTTCTGCATATAATTGTCCTAAAATGAAAAAGAAAGAGAAAAAAAATCAGAAATCTTCTGGAGTTCTACATGCAGGTGAAATTTGGAGATTTTTTTATCAGAGTAGTCAGGCTTTAGCCTCAGCTTAACTGTTTCAGCATTGGTACATAAAGTAGTAGTCTGGGAAGATCTATGAGAAAAAGCCAAAGAAATAAAAGTAATTAGAAAAATGTTTGCTGTAGATCAGTTCAAGGTATAGAGAACAATAAAAGATGTTTATCTTACTATATTCTGTAATAATTCTAAATATCAGACGTATACCCAGAGTATTTAAGACCGTATTTTGCTCTCATATTTCAGCAATACATATTCCCACAGATGACACCTGGATAGAAATGAATAGGAAACTCAAGATTTGATCTGAAATTTGGCAAATCATTAGCATTTACATTAAAGAACCACTAAGGTTGCATATTTAACTGCTCAAAAGCTAACACAGGCAAACTCAGAAAATTCAGCTTGAGTTCTTGAAAGAAAAACAGCTTTTCAATTTTTTTTAAATAGCAATTTCAATAGCAAAAGTTTACACTTTTGAGTAAACTGCATTTCTTCTGGTTTGGTACTCAGCAATACCTAATCCATCCTGTTGCCCCTGATAGGCTTAAAGAAATGTATTAGATCTGTAGTGGGTTTTACAACCCTGTAGATGCTGATGATGAAGTAAGAGTTTATTGATTGTCTCTTCTCTCAGCTGTACTGGCTGCTTAAAACTAGCAAATGGAAGAGTTTGTTGTAGAAAACACTGGTTTTACTGTTACACTGAAGGTTACAAAGGCTGGGGAAGTCATTCCAATCCAAATTTCTGCAGCTGGATATTAATGGTGTAGGTTTATGTTTTTGTGGACAGCAAGCTTGAAGAAATGTTGCACAGTCAGCTATTCTAGTGAAAGGAAGATAAAAACACTTTCCACAGAACGAATCGTTCCAGTGGAGGAAATGTATCATTTTGTACTGTGCAATGGTTGAACTAATGCGCCATCAGTCCTCCCTTAAATCTGAGAAATGAGATAAAATAAAATACAATAATATTAAAAAAATAAAATAAAGTAAATAAAATGCCCATTCATTGAGGATGGAAAAGATCCAGTGGAAAACTGGTATTTTACCATGCATTTAAATACTATATAACAATTGATTTACAGAAATAGGCTGAGTTATAGTTGTACAGACTATTTTCATTTGGGCATGTGTTAGCTTTCAAGTAGTCAAATAGGCAACTTTAATATTCTTTTAATACAAAGAAACAAAAGCAATATGAAATGAGCCGTATGGTGGTGGTCATGCATATGCACCAGAATGGCTCCTGCCACATTTCTCCTCTGGGAAACAACATTATGTCATTCCCGGCTGAACGCTCCTGTACGATTTCAAACCAAATATGCTTCCTTTGTAAAGAAAGCTCCACTTGATTTTTTGAGGGAAAAAAAAAAATCCCTTCCAAAAAGTCCCTCTTTAAGGACAATACTGTCCTCACAAGTTTTAAATCCAGTTCTCTCAGAATGGAGATTTAAATGGATTTAAAGTCTGAGACCTCTAAGTTCAGTAATTAAGCACTTAGACAAAAACAACTTGATCTGCTAAAATCAGTTCAGATGACTGAGAGGATCAGAACTTCAATTAGAAATTTTCTGTATGTGTATAATATTCACATATTGTTCCACTGGGTCCTACAAGGTTTAAGAGAATGAGACATCTATAACTCCCTTCAAAAATAAACTCATCAACGTTAATCTTTCCCATAATTACTCAGTTGCTTAGATATCTGGATCCTTTAAATGCGCTTTTCTTCTGTAATTTTGCACTTTAGGCTTCAGGTTCCTTCTCTCTCTCTCTCTCTCAAAAACAAAACAAAACAAAACAAAACAAAACAAAACAAAACAAAACAAAACAAAACAAAAAAAACCACAAAAGAAAACAAGTTTTGAAGACTGTTACCATCATAAAATTCTGGTCTCTGAAAATCAGGCCACCCTCATTTCTATGTTCTATGAAAGACTAAAATTCCTGAGACTTGGAAGCCACTTTTGAAATTCTTATCTTGAATTTTCTGATTTCTAATTACAATTTCTATATTTATGTATTTTGCTTCTGCCCAAAACACTGTAATTTCTTTATCAGTTCTTCATCAGGCTACAAAGTTATCTGTGGGTGACACATCCTCAGTGCAATGAGGTCATCACCAAAACTTCCCTTGAGTAATATCACTCATGAGTAATATTGCATATTTAAAGTGCTAGTTTTTTTCACTTTTTTCTTTTTCAAACATTGTACAATAAATTACACGTTTGTAATTGATTGATTTCATCAATTAGCTAATTCATTTCAAGAACCTTTCTCAGCTGTTATCCAGTGTGACCAAACTCACAAAGGTGTACCTTGCATATACTTTCAACATTATACATAGAGATAGACTTCAAATAAGATCTTTTATGTGTATTTACATGTATCTGCTACTTAGGACTTTATTTGGATTTTTGGCATATTAAAATTTATCTAATTAAAACTGCAAGCATCCTAATGCAATCTTTCTGAAATGAAAGAAATCTTGCCTTGTACACAAGACACAGTGCTGGGTAAATGATTGGACTTGATTATCTCAGATGTCTTTTCATACCTTAAAGATTCTATTATTCTAAAAAACTGAAGGGGAAAAAATCAATTTAATCTATTTCATTCCTTCTTCTCTGACCCTGGTTTCCTGCCTCAAGCTCCATCCTGCAAGCTTTAAACACCACCAGTAATTTGTTAAGTACCTTCTGTAATCTTTTATAGCTTCTGATGGCTAGAGCTTCAAGAGTGCTCAGCATTTCTCAGTAGTGGGTGGATCAGACCTGCAATGCCCATGACATAGAAATAGTCTCTTTTCAATCAGTAGGATTTCAGGTACAACTAAAAATACACATTAATAGTCTATTTTCTGAGTTCTTGAGGGTTCTTCTAAACCCTAAAATGATAGCTTTTAATCTATAATTAGAACTTAAATACAGGTACACTTTTGTCACAGTTCTAAAAGGCAGAATGTGATGCTTTTAAATTTGTTACAATTTCATTACTGGAAAATGGCTACCAATTCAGAATCCATTGTATCTTGAAATTTCTTCAGCAGCAGCAGAGCCATGCTGAAATACAAGACAAAAAAATTGTACAGTTATTCTACTCTTTTCAGCACCCTTCTGGGAGGTGTTGCTGCCTGGTTTGTTTCTTGACTGCTTTGAATTATTGCCCTGGGACATGCATCATGGCTGAGAGAATGTCAAAAACTTTTTAAGGTATACATCCACCTACACAGCCATTCAGAAGAATGTGGTCACATATGCTTAATTTTATTTATGGATACTTCCATGCATTAATTGAACTTAAGCTCATTACTCAGCATATAATGTCATCTGATGCTCAGAACAGTGTAATGTTTGATTTTGTGCCTTTTAATAAAGAAACAGATTTGATTTTATTTTCCTTCTGTGGAGATTTCTGATGAAGGCAGACATGCTCAGAAGAAACATACTGAGTTCAAACAGCATATCACCCATAACAAATGTCTGTGATCCACATCTGCCTGAAACACCTGTGCATCCCGGAAAATTACTCTTACATGGCCATGAACTCACAATCTCAGCATAAAAAATCTATCAGAAACACTATCAGAAACACTGTAGACCACGAAAGTACCGCATATTATCCAGTAACATAAAAATGTGGTTGGTGATGTTGACAACAGCCTCTGCTCTCTGTTGAAAAATTAGAAGGTGTCTAAAGGTGTCTCCTTTGTTTCCCTGACAAACTACTGAGAATCTTCCCAGTCTACTGCTACCTAGCTTGGAAGGATAAACTGCTTCATGATGCCTCTTCTCCTCCCAAGAGAGAAAACAAGAGACCAGGGATTCTGCACTGTGTTGAACCTCAGCTTAACTCCTGCTATACATTATGATTCACCCAACTAAGAACAATTAACAGCCATTCCTCTGTACCCACCTTGAAAAAAAGATCAGAGCTTGGCCAATCTGATCATTGTCTTCCTGCGCCGTGACTCAGATATTGCAGATATGATGTGCACACACGAGAAAAAAACTAATATGTAGTACAATAAGGTATGGATCAGACTTTCCAAGAGTCTTCTGCTTACTCTTGTGCTACTTAATTTTTTTTCTAATGTATTATGTAACAAATAAGTAATTGGTATATTTTGCTCTTCTTTTAATTCCTCTGTTCAAATATGGCAACGGCAGAAAAGCTGGAGTGAATAATATTTATTTTTCAATAAGTATAATATAATATGTATTAATAAATATATGATAATTATATGCTTGAACTGTTGTAATTATAGTTAATGTCATAAATGGTATGTATGTGTGTATAATAAAAGTATTTTTAATAAAGACATGGTATTTTTATATAAGTTATAACTTTTGTTTAAAATAGAACCTACTGATAATTTTGCTTTTCTTTCTTTAAAGAAAATTACAAGGCAATTTTGTAATATTTGAAAAATTTTCAGTAAGCCCAAGTTAAAATATATGGATTTGACAGCTG
This sequence comes from Muscicapa striata striata, assembly GCA_030060385.1. NCBI lineage: Eukaryota > Metazoa > Chordata > Aves > Passeriformes > Muscicapidae > Muscicapa > Muscicapa striata. The sequence continues at coordinate 2,150,361 of JAREIS010000101.1, forward strand.
AGTTGATATGATAAAGTGTAATCCATCAACACAGAAAACAGTAGGTGGGACATTTCTTGTAGTTGCTACCTTATCTGCCAGCCGATTTTAGGTTTTGTAGTCTTAGTCAATAAATTCACTGAACTGAGTCAGAATGGTCTTATGACATTGATTCATAGTAGTATTAGCTTGCAATACATTAGGCTCAGAAGAACATCAGGAACTCCGTATTTGTTGAGGTACTGTGAAAGTCTGGTTCAGAGGATACTATAAGAAACCTTCCCCTAATTAGAAAGTCAAAGAATGTATCACTTTTCTTAGTCAAGATAAATCTTTAACATATTGCACTATTTTTTTTTTTTATGGGTCAGCGTTACAGATTGTGTTTCAGCAACTAGGTAAGAGGAAAAAAACCAACAGTAGTCTGGGAGCCAAACTAAGGGATTTTTATTCTTAGTCTTTCCCCTCTGTATTTTGGGAAACTACAAATTACAAAGCTGGCTCTGATGAGGAATAAAATAAAAATGACATGTTCATGACTACCAAAGGGAAGAAAATTTCTCTCAAAATCATGAAGGGGAACGCAGGTGGGCTTTGGAAAGTCCATTGACTGGGAACTATAGAGGCTAATTTTGGCTGGATGTGACCCAAAGAAAGCAGCTGCTAAGTGCGACATGAAGACATTCCAACAGCAATGCTGCCACTGAAAATGTCAAAAGGAGGTCTTACCAAGGCAGAACCAATATCCTTTAGATTCTTAAAAATATACACCAAAATGCAGTCTTTTGTGCTTAAAATTGTACATATGACTACTGAAATAGTAAGGCCTCTGTTCATTAAATAAATATGGCCCATTCATGCAGGCTTTCATACTGTAGCCTAGTATGAAAGATTTTATATAGCCATTTTACTGTAATATCACTAGTATAATATATAATTGGAACATTCTTAGTGCATGTAAAGGAGAACCGTGCTTCTTCTGGATCTGGACTAGTTGAATGCTCAATGACCTGTCAAGCATCAGTAGAAAGGTGGTTTTACCCAATTTCACTTTACTGGCTCCAGTTTAGTCCATGGCTTTTGTAACAGATGCTACTGGTTAGTTACCAAAGAGTTTATAAAAATACAAAAATATTTTCTGAATGCTATAAATTTGCAAATCATCCTCACTCTCAGAGGAAAGGCTTTCAGATGCAAAAAAACATTAGAGTGATTCCAAAAAAAGGCAAAATCTGTAAACTTTTTTTGAAAAGTAGAAAATCAACCTCATTAGAATGATCTGGCAAGTTAAAATCCTTGTATTAGCTGCTCTCGTGCATTTGCAAAGAGTAAGTATATCCTATTTCTCTTTTCATTTGTTCAGATAAACAAATTATCACCTTTAATCACCTTTGGATGAGAAAGGTGCTTTTTTAGACCAACCCTAGTCTGAGTCCAGACATTCTAAGCTTGGATGTGAAGAATTACATTACACTACTGCAGTTGGTGTCTCACTGGTGCCTCATTCAAGCCCTTCAGTACTGCCCTCTCTCCTCTGGAATTGTTACTGGATGTCTTTTAGGATGATAGTGTTTATTTTTCTCACAAATTTTATGTGAGTTACTTTACAATGGGCCCATTGCCATCCTGTGTTCTCTGACTACACCCAGCTCTTTCTCCTGCTCTGCCTTTCTTGCTGGTTTAAGGCAGAAATTCCTATTAGTCTTCATAAAATACTGTTACATTGCACCTTGATTCTGTTACTCCATCTCTAAAGTCAGGCTTGCCTTCCTGTTAAATATTGTGATTTTCCTTGTTCTTAGGAATGGTTTCTAACCTTCTGGCATTAATTAGTTTCACTAGTAAACCTATGCTTTTTGTGCCATAGCTTGCTAAAATTTTGCTAAAGTTCTCAGAGTTCATTAAAACAACCTTCCAGTAAAAATACAATATAGCAGTGAGAGTCATATCACATAGTAGTGGCAACTCTGAGGACTGTGATGCTACAGATCAGCAGATGGTGGTTTGGGTACTTGTCCTAGAAAATACATAAAAATATGTATTTTCTTTTGTGCACTGCATTTCCTCAAAAAGTAAATTTTGTAAAACATTATTCAATTATTGGGCTGTCTCTCTTACAGGGAACACAGCTGTCATACTTTGCTGTTGTCCCAAGTTATGGTGAGAAAAGATTTGCTTCTTTCTTCCCAAAGCTGATGGAAAGTGGCTCATGTCTACATTGCTCAGTGATATCATCCCTTGGAGCAAACTGGCCATGCCCATTTCCAAAATTCGAGTTTCTTGACTGAACTTTATGTAGAAATCCCTATTCCTGAAACACAAATACTTTGTTTTTACCTTGCATGGGACTTTCTGAGATGATTGACAAGAAACAGCAAAAAGTCATCTTCTAGGAAAGCATGACACAAGGTATGAGCTGTGGGACTAGAGTTTGTGACATGAAGGCATTTTGTAGTCCAAGACCTCCTCAGACATAAGCAACTTCAGCAATTTGAATTGGACTGTGTCCTGTCAGTTATGTCCGGATTTTTCTCTTGAAGGGAATTACTTGACCTGCCTCAAATACATGTCTGGGAGCAAATTCATGTGCATTATCACCAGTCAGCAGAGTACAGCCTAGAGATAAAACTGAGAGCTTGCCAAAGTGGCATATCACCAGGACTGCTTCTCTGGAAAGAGCATGTGGACCTGTTTTAGCATACACACCTGGATGAATTTGAAGGGACCCACAAGCCCAGGACTTTACAAATACAGATGAGAGGACTGGTAAGGGTTAGCAACTGACCCTTTATTTAATTCCTTGGATATTGCTTTTTCTTTACCAGGAATCATGCTTTTATTACCATACTGTCAGGTACTGGGCAAGACCCACACAGTGGGCAGAAAAAGAAATAGGTAGTCTTGTGAAATGCCATATTTGAGCCTTATTATTACATTTCCCACTGGTGTCATCTGCAGTGAGGGCCCTGTTGTGTTTGACACGGTAGAAGCATTGAAAAGCAGTCAGTGCAAAACCCAAAGAGCTAACAAAAACAAAGAAAAATAGAGACAAAGTAATTTTCCTAGTAGCAAACATCTGGTCTGTGGTCAGCCAAGAAAAGAAACCCTTCTGACTCTCACAGCAGAGCTTATTCTAGCTGGCTCTGCTTGCTCACTCCAGACTTATCCTCTCTGGAATAAATCCTCCAGGGACTAGGTACAAACCAGCCCAGGGCAATTTCACACAAAGGAGCAGGTTGACAGCCCTGCAGGAGATCTGTCATAGAGCAAAAATTCTATGCAGAGCTTCAAATCTGTTATAGAAGAACATATATGGCTCCATTTCTTTGTAGGCAAATAAGGAACAGGATAGGGAACAGGACAGATTCAGCTTTTCCATCCTACATAAGCACTGGAAATGAGTAAATATGCTATGGGGACATTAATACAGGGTGTTGAGTATGTTTAACAATTTCTAAAATAAATAGCTGCTTTCTAATATGCTGTGCACTGGGTTGATATTAAGACCAGTTGTGTCATGTTCACTTCCCAAATTTCACAAACCTCAGAAAAGAAGTCAAGACCCTACAGGACATGCTGCCCAGTGCTGGAAGACTCGACACAAAGTTTTCCAGTGTGAGAGCTGAATTCAAAACATAGCAGTGAGAGTCTTTCAGAGAACTCTGCCACCTTTTTTTCATTTATATTCTGGCAGATTATTTCATGGTTTTACTGACTCACTTGTCTGACATGCAAGTAAGTCATAAGAGTGTCATTTTTAGTATAAATAGCTATTAGGGCTCATCTGACAAATGAGACTTGCCTAATGACATTTCATCTCCTGAAATGCAGCAATGTGTAATGCTTTATAGGTTACACATGTCAGGACTGACTTGTAAACGGCATACTTCTGGCTTGCTAGGAGAAGTTATCGCTACCTACTTGTCAGTGGCTCTTCTCAAAAAAGTTCCCATGCCCCTGGACTGCCAGGATTTGTCTCTGTAAAGAGCCCTGAACCCTGAATTGGGTTGGCCTGAGCAACTTCAAGGTCAAGACAAGAACATACCCTTATCCCTGTGAAGGAAATTCTGTCTCAGGCTGCTTAAACCACAAAACCACCCAGTTTATTGTGTCTTTGGATTTGCTGGTAGGGCTCTGTTTGTTTAAGCAATTTCTATTCTGCATCAGTTGAAATGAATCATATTTGTCAAAACCTGCTGCTTGGGCTAGCCCAGTTTGCAGGGACTGAAGCAGGCATATTTAAAGTATGGATGATCTGCATTTACATGAGAGGCATCGGAAATTTGACAGTCACCCAAACTGGGTTGGCTCTTTAGTCCAAATGCTCCTCTTTGCCCATAGAAGAGGTATAGTATAGCCCAGAGAGCAGGCAACATAAACATGCTCACACTGACTCAGTGATGTGCCTCTGCCATAACAGGAGAAACTCCCACAGGTTTTGATTTGGCTGTAAAAATAATAATGAGGACAAAATAATCAACAGTGATGGATATATTTACCAGGAGTGGGACTGTAATTACTCACTAAAACCATAAACAGCCATCAGAAGTGAACAAGTCACACACTTGTGCAAAACCTGGAGAATGGATCTAGTGGTGAAAAAGTCCTTACATGTCTGCTAGAGCTCCTGTTCACTTTTAAATCTAAGTGATGAAAGGAGGGCTGAAGCATATCAGAAAATCTGCAACACTGTAATGACTTCAATCACATCATTTGTTTGTGTTTACTTCTACTGCAAATATCTAATCCATTTTTCCTCACAGGAAAGACTGGGATTCCTTCCAGGCAAGAAATAAATTAACTCAACCTCATTCTTCCTGAAATTAGGAACTTCTTTTATCATGCTTGCTTCTATTCATCTCCTTCCTGGTATACACAGTCCAAGAAGATATGGGATAGTATTTGACTAAAACTCTGTGATCTGCATTGGATGTCAGTCAGCTGTTGGAATGATTAAAAGGTTTTAGACCTAACTTATAAAGTCCTGAACAGTTCTGGACCTGGCAGATGTTGGGAGGTCACCATTCAAAGATGATCTTTATCATCAAGATAAATACACAAGGTGTGCCCTGCAAAGAGTCCTTTATTTTGGAACTGATTTTCCATGCTTCTCTAACTTGTGGGCATTGCTGTGAAGCCTAATTTCACTTCTCTGAATTATATTAGCTGATGTGGAGAGGTTTTTCTGTATACCAGCTATCCTTTATCCCTGCTGTCATGTTTCCTGTTATCAAATAAATGCCCGAAGTATGGAACCAGTAAATTTTTTAAAATAAATAACTAATTTAGTAAAATCATTTGACACGCTTGTTAATAGATTTTCCATTACTTTAGTAATTCTTGAGCCCTTTTTTGATACACTTATAGTACCTTTCCCAAGACACAGCAACAATACATATAGTATTCCAAAGGAGGCTATTACACTGACCTACATATATATATATATATTTTTTTTTTTTCATATTCTTCATTGCCTTTCATAAACACTTCTTTGTTTGCTTGAATGTTTGTTTGTCTGTTTTTACTACAGCTGCAGTCCGACAGAGGTTTTCTTTGTGCTGTCGATAGCGATGTCCTCATATCTTTCCTGGCCTGACAGAGGTAAATCAGAACCCTGTAAAGATATTTTCAAGTAGATTTCATGTCCCTCCTGCATGTATTATCATTGAACTCCTTTAGGCATAATTTTACCCTTTCATCTAAATTTTTCTGTAAGTCTCTATATTGAAGCTGAATTTGTTCAACTTAAACAAATTTGTCCCATTTGCACACTTTGTGTTCGACTGCTCAGTTCTTTCTGCAGAGCTGCATTAACTTACAGTTACAACAGATTAGCCTTTTTAGGCAGTATACAATTCCTATTTTCCCCAAGAATCAAAAATACCCAGTTCAATAAACCAAGTAACATACTTTCTGGTGCTTGCCCAGTCATGGGTAAAATAGCCTCAGAGTATAAAATTCCAGCTCTGAAGAACCTTTCTCTCTGGTGAAGCTTTCCAGTGAAGGTCAGATCTGGTGACTGACTGCACAGCAATGGTGTGCTGATGTGCCCCCACAAAGTTCTTTCTGATAAATAGCTTAGAGACTTCCATACTAAGGACAGGTTTACTGGAGGAATGGAATACAGCAAGTTGGAAGGGATGAAAAGTCTTCATTTCCTTCCCATCCTAATGATGTGTTTTTATCACCATACACAGTTTTGATATTGAAGATATTCAGTCCACAGCTTATCTATTAATAGTCACAGCTCCAGTGCCCACAGTAATTAATTGAGGATCTCACTGGACTAACTAGAGGTATTGCTTAGATAAAAAAGCAATGATTTCTTCTCCTACCCATTATCATTCCTTTCTTCCAGAATACAGAGGTTGTATAAAAGACCCTGTACAACAACTTTATCATGGACTTCTTACAATTATATAGTTTTCCTGGTTCATCAGCATGCATGACATTGCAGCAACTGTCTTGGGAAAATGATTTTTAGGGTTTAGATCGCTGTCTTTTATCTTGAGACATTTTTGGATTTTTTTTTTTTTTAATTTTATGACCAAAAGTACATACAAATAAATTTTCAAACCATTTTTTCACCTGGAAAAAAATATATTCAGAGAAAATGGTTGTTTTTCCTTGAAATTTTTAAAATACAGTATTTCATTAATAGTAGTAATTTTCTGTCCTTTGGAAATTTTTTTACTAAAAATACAGAAACACCAATACTAATTTAAAAAACTGGTAACTGTCACAAAATTAATAATATGCTAAGGTTTGGAAACATTTTTTTCATAAAATAAAACTTTATCACCATCAAACATTGGGAATAGTTTTGATATACTCCTTCTGGGCAATTCCTGTATGGAATCAGTGATATTCAGTGACATTTCCTCAATGTCTCCATTTACATGCTGCTTTATATTAGTCTCTACAGAAACACAATGTTTCATGCAAGGAAAAGCTCAGCCTAGTGCTACATCGAGTCACCCGAGCTACGTCGAACACATTGAGAGACAATATCAGTTCCCTGGTAAGCTTTCTCAACAAAATTTCTCCCACATCATATCTAAGTGGTTATCACATCTAAGTGCATCTGTGCCCTTTTGAACATGCCTGTTGTCTGCCCTGCCATCCATAAATACCTTAGACAGACACGTGGTTCCCATGAAAAGTTTAGTTTGCTGAGCTTCTGAAAGACTTAACAGTCAGTGGGAGCACTGACACTAACTCCAGCACCTTGTCCTCAGCCTGCAAGGATCTTTAGGGCTCAGCACCCCATTGTATGCCAAAGGAACATGTAATTCAGCAGGAAAGAAGAGGAAATTGCATCAAATCTGTGAAATCGCAATGTGAGACTGATGAATACTTGTGTAACTGCAATATTAGCTGTAAAAAACTAATTATTGGGGCAGTGGCAAATTCAGCTATATTTAGCTATATTAGCTATGGTGCTTGAATTGTGACCAGTGTTTTTCAGCAAATCTTACTCAAAGTGGAAAAGCTTGCTTGACAGCCATCATTCATACATCCCAGAAAGTGTTATGCCATTGTGCTTACCCAGCAGAGCCACTGGCGAGCCATCCTGTGGTGCAGCCAGCAAAAGAACAGTCCAGAACAGCCGTTTTCAGTTCTTCTGCTGTTGCTAAGCGAGCACTCAGGTCAACACAAGCTTTCTCAGCTTCGGCTAAATACAGACCCTGAGAGTTGTTCTTGGACTCCAGTGCAAACACTTTCCCTGCAACACCAAGAAAGGACATGTCATCCATCATGGAGTTGTACTCAATACATATTCAACAGAAATATTGCAAATTAGCACCAAATAAAGCCTTCATGCTTTTACTAAGTTTATTTTTTTATGGGCCACCTTTTTTTTTTTTTTTTTTTTTTTTAAGCTTAATTTAATCAAGGCTGTAAGTATCCTTGCGTTAGTTTTTCTTTTAATTTTGTCCACCACCAGAAAAACAAGAATGGCTAAGCCACTAATCATTCCTAACTCAGAGGAGAAACTTGTCTTGCCTTTGTGAGTCTGTGCTTGAGATCTGAAGAGAGAAAGTGTGATACTCTCTCATATGCACATACAAAGTCAAAGTAAAAAAGAACACCTCCTGCAGGCTACTAACACTAGAATCATATTGCTAAATATTTTACAGTTACTCTACAACAACTACAGCTATAAAGTAAGCATATGCCTAAAAGCCAGTATTGCAGCCCTGTCCTCCACATCAGAAATAGATTTATACTTACTGTCTAAAATCAAAATTATGTCATTCTATGACATCTTGTGTCTACATGCAGACTGCTTCATTATGATGTCTTTTTGGAAAGACAGAGAATTTCTTATTAATGAGCACGAGAACATATTTAGCATAACTTTTTTTTTTTTGTTATTTTTATTTTCAGTTTGGTTTATTTTATTTTAATTTATCTAATACCAGAAAAGCTGAAAGAGTGAAAGTTAGAGGTTTTGGCAACTGGGAACAGGTCAGTTGGGGTTTTGGCAATGAAGCTTGAGAAGTTACTGGCTTATGGAATAAATATACTAGCTGTGTGCTCCAGAAAAAGAAATAAACAATGAGACAGTTTGCAGCTGACATTTAAGTTGCCACAAATACTTTTATTTCTGATTATAACATCCCTCAGAATACCTTCTAGATTTCAAAGGTACAGACTGAGATTGCTTACAGTTGCATGAAGAAAATTTTTAAGCACTTCTCATACAGCAAATGCCCAAAACCATTTATTTATATCTTATTTTCAGAGTGGATTAGTGGTAGTGCTTATATGAATGCATAACTTCCAGCACATACCTAGTGTTCACCACATAGCCAGCTTCAAACTCGTAGGAGATATTGACCAGTATCGGGAATCCTTCAGACTGATTCAACCTGGTTCTGTACTAAGTGCCACTCTCACCACATACCACTTCAACAAATTGGTAAATCTGATTCTAATACTAAGAACAGGGAACTTACACAGGGTAGGTCTGCCCCTGCCAGCTTTCTGTTCTCAACTGTGTGCAGCTAAACCCACTAGAAGAATCACAGTCCTTACATCAAAAAATGAGTTTCACTCAAGTAAACATGTAATTTGTGTTTACATTAGCTAGCAAAGGCAGATGAGTCCCCATAAAGACTTCTACTTTGGTGGGAACATGAGCACAGCAAGAAGTCATCTTGACCTGGGAAAATGGCAATTTAAATAAGTGGGACAAGCAGCTATGAGAAGGAACAGAAGTTCAGAGTACCCAGAGTGATTTTCCTAAGACAGCTAACAGTAGCTGACTAAGGAATACAACCAGAAACACTGGTCAGTGTGATAGCCACTAGATTGCATAATCTTTGGATTCTCCACTGTAATCAATACCATTAACTGTAACTAGAATGGGGGGTTTTGCAGAAAGTAGTTACAGCAACATGCCTCTACATCCCTAAGTACACAAACAGCAGGATTCTTTACAAGTCCCAAATAATGCACGTGACACTAATGTAGCTCCTGTTCCCAAAGCCTCGACAGACACAGTGAAGTGTGCATGGCCTAGGGAGAGAGACAGTATAAACAGAGAGATGGTGGTTTTGAATGGCCATTCTTAAGTTGCAAAACAACTTTCACTCCTAAAGGAAAACAGTGATTAAGTGTAATGCTTTACAAGGCTTTGTCCCAGCTAAAAGCCTGTCCATGTTCTACAATTCACAATTTGACTGTCAGAATTGAGGTGCATCATCAAGGACATTTAGGGCAAGTTTGCATAACATCTGACTTAAATAATGAATGTTATTTTGACATGGCATAGCCCTTATTCTCTAGCCATTAGTACTTCAGTTAGACATCTTAAAGAAAGGAAAATCATCAAGCTTTGAGTTCCATCTAGATACAATTATTTAATAATTTTGTGGTTTTACCAGTCTGAAAGAGTTACATTTTAAAAGGAGTTTAGCCTATCCAAGACAGAGGCTGAGACAGCTTTGCTTGACTACTGTTATGTTGTTCGCTAATACTTAAGATACACTAACTTTCTACTAGAGCCTACGAAGATGCTGTCACAACACTCTTGTCCTTTGAAAAGGTATCTGGGATGATCAAATAATATAAACAAGTGAATTATAAGGTGGTTGGGAAGATACTGTGAACTGCTTTATAGGAAATTCTGGTTAGCCAGAATTTGGGTAAAGAAGGCCAACCTGTTTACCAGACCAACCTGTGAATTTTCTTCAAAGCTGTAGATGCTCTGTGGGTGTCTGCCCAGTTTTCAAGATGTGCCCTCTGGTTTTGTCTAATGTCTTACTTGGAAAATATAATAGTGTATAAGGTTCACTTATCAGATGCTTGACCAATGGAATAGCTGGATTCTCAATATCCTGAGATGTGTCACATTACTGAGGGGCATTGACAAGAAAAAAAATACAGGAGACATGCTAGCATGGTGACAGAACAAACACAAAAGCACATGAATACAGAAAATCCCCTTAAACAAAAGACTGCAACACTGAATTTTGCACCTTACAGTGTCATAGCTAACATACTCAAAATATTGACACATTGAATTTTTCTCACTTTTAATTTCAAAAGTGGTATAATTTTCAGTCTAAAGGAGTCTAAGGGTCCTGGCTAATTATTTGTAACATTTTTATTGGTCCTACTTGTAATGAAATGTTTCTTTTAAAAGGATTGTGTTGTATACTTGATGACATAGCAGTCTCTTTTTTTTATACTGGGGTGGTTGAAATCAGTCTTATCTCTGAGAAAGTATCAAGAGATGTGTTGTCATTCTGTTTTAAACATGAAACTGTTCTGTATTTTCATAAAACATAGGATGAAGAATCACATCTACATGAATAACATAGTGTGCCTTTGGTTGTGGTACCTTTGAGAAGACACCCTCTCTGAACTCCCTCTCAACTCTGTCACTTCATTTCTGCTCTTTAACGTTTGTTTCCCATAATGCTTCCACCTCCACAAGAGGGTGGAAATTTTTTAGTAAAAACTCTACATACTTTTCTGAAGCTTTTCTGAACAAAATCCCTTTGATCTCTCAATTTTTAAAGATCAAGCTAAAAATGCATGCAAAATAGTATTTCACAGGACGCTTACTGAACATGTTGAGTTTAGCAGGTTCAGAATGAAAAAGATCCTTGTCAAGTAAGTTTATTTTAGATTCCCATTTGAAACAAGTGATAAAGCTCTTAACTTCAATGATGAGGCATAAATAATAAGACATCATTCTTCCAACCACTATTTGTCAGAGGGATTCACAGTTCACATGAAAAATTCATGCTTGAAACAAGATATTTCCTCTTTAATACCTAGCCTATATTAAATTGCTAGCCTCTACTTTTATCTGATCACTATTATTACAGAATATTGATTATATTTTGATATATTGGTAATGTTTTAGTTAGTTTTTTGCAATAGATTAATATAGTTTTTACTAAAGAGTACCCCACTGTATCTGATGGGAAACATACCCACTGACACAGATCTCAGGGTTTCTAGGAATCAATTTTATCATCTTGCTTAATTCCTGACTACCTAGACTGTAGATTTCCCCTTGTAATTCCACCATCAAGTCCAAAAACTCATGGTTCAACTAGAGCATGTCTTTTCAACATGCATCCAGTCATGATTCAATGCCTTCAAGTAATGGAGAGTTTACAGCACACTTTATAGTTAACTGTTCCAATGGTTCATTACTCTTATTCTACCTTATTTCCAGCTCCAAATTTTGCTAAACTCAGCTTCTAACAACTGATCCTCATAATGCTTTCAAGACTTAAGAGTCTTGAAAGCATTACTCTACAATCAGATACTCAATGCAGAAAAAGGAGTTCTTAAAAAATAAAACCAGTCCAAAGGCTTCTTCATATTTTATGGAAGATCAGTGGGTTTAACAGAATTCTATTGATTACCAAGGAAAGAGTTTGGCTTATTTACACTTTTACCATAACAGATACAACAAGTTCATCTGAGCTGCACAGGCACAGTTCAGTACCCACTGAAATGGGTTCAAATTTCTCCACGTCTTCAGCAAGATTTGCATTATGCTCAAAGAAGGAATATAAAACTGCATAGTCAAATATACTTTAAAGTAAGAACATCCCTCAATAATAATATACAATGAAAGCACGTTAAAAGACATGCCCAGTGTGCTGACCTCACGACATGACACTTCTTGTTTCAAAAAATAAAAACTAATCTGTTTCAACAAAACAAATTTGGTGGAACATGTGCAAATGTGGAGTCCAGAGTCCAATACATTTTCACTTGAATGTTAAAAATTTCAAATTGAGGTAAAAGAGAGCAGAGGAAGGGAAGGTCACTTCTGTGCTTCAACAGAAATTTAATATTCATTTCTATGGATGTGTGTAACAATGTAACTTGATTGTAAGTGTAAAGGTGGAGGATCCAGTAACTCTAAAATTGCAGACACAGATTTAGCTTATTACTAGTCCTACTTAGTCTTCATGAATGTGGAGTTGATTTCTGTGAGAAACAACAGTGAATGATGTCTTACTCAACTCAAAAAATATTACGTCATCAGAAAAACAGCAAAATCAAGATGTCACCTCTGAGTTCCCCCTCAGCTAAACTCAGCTTGAGCCTAAATTTTGATTTTACTGCACACTTTAGGATCAAATAGTTGGAATTGTTCATGCAAGTATGTGTGCTATTTTGCAAGCAAGAGAATGAAATGTGTCGATACCTGCTACTGAAATGTGAGCATCTAGAGAAAGCAGAAGAGAAAAAACCCACATTTTTTCCTTTACTTTAAAAAAAGTATGCAAAACAAGCCAAATTAAATACTCTATAAGAAGGATTTTCCTACTTTGGACATCATCAGTTTCTAGTTAGAGGCATGTCTCTCAGATTCTACTTGTGCCCAGCTTCCTGGACTCTGTACTGCTTCACCTGCAACCTCTGCAGTCACTACGCTCACTACTGATGACTAGCTTGACCAATAAGGCTTCATGTAATCCAAATTTAGCCAAGAGACCAGCTCTATTTTGCACAATTAGTAAAGCTTTGAAAACAGCACATTTTTCATTTCAGGAGTGTCTCAGTATGGCAGATGAAGTGCCATCACCCTCTCCTGACATCCTCTGTCTCAGAGCAAGTACTCAGCAGAAAATTATGGCTCATACGCGTGGATATTTTAGGAGCTGTGAAAAGACAAAGGAGGCAGGCAAAAAAAGTAGAGGCAACTCCTGTGCAGGATTCAGGAAGTCACATCCTTGTTCTCCTATTCCAGTGCAAATGGAAAATAATTTAAACCCCCAGAATTTGTACTTATATGATAGAAAATTGCCACAACACATATTATTCTCCAGTAACTGCACTGGAAGTGGCACACCATGGTACCTCAGAGCATGAACAAGCCCTTGGGGAAGCTTTCTGTCCATTTGACCTGGACCTGAACAGTTTTGAGCAAGCACATTTCAATTGGGAAAAAAAAAGCTGCAAAGCAAAACAAAGCTATATTTTATTTCTGCATTTGCCTGGGTATTTCTGAAGCCTATTTGTGCTACAGCAATATGTGCCATGGTAAATAATGGTCAAAAGAGATCAATTAAGTTCCTCACGACGGCCGTCAGTTTTATTGCCTACTCTCTGTCATTATTATTGTGTGAGATAATAAAGTGAAAGTCTTCCTTAGGGAAGTATACTGCAACCAATTTCAGATGTTTGACTGTAACAGGGGCCAGTCAGAATTTCACAGGTTTTTTACAGGACATATTTAAAATCCCTTTGGCAGTTTGCAACACAGTCAGACACCTTCAGTTAAAAATAACAAATACACAAACATGTATGTGCCAGTCCGAATAGTCAGTTGGCACTTAAGTGACATTTACATGTATTAGAAACTAGCACAATTATCTTTTTACTCACACCTTAAAAAATGAGAAGGTGGTTTCTGACTGGGTCAGGACAGAATCTGCTATAAAAGATAGCAGATTCTGTTTCATCCCCTCAAATCTTCTTAAATACATAGCGGTGAATTTTAAAGCTGACATACAGTGTTTTCTTCTGTTTTAACCCAGATGGCTTAAAGGAGAGTGTCACAGTTGTTTGCTCAAATATTAGTATTAGGAGAACCCATTGAAGATCAAGTTAATAGCAGAGTTACACATCTTTCACAATGCTCCTTGGAAAAATTGCAAACCACAGTATTATAATAATGCTTGACAACTGTAAAGTGCTTTATATACTCTGCCCTTTCATTCTATAAATGTTTTTACCACATGTGAAGTAAATTTGACAAACTGTTGTATGACAACTAAAATCTGTCATGATCTCTGCCTTAAAATGTTCTCCAACTTTTTTTTTACTTTCTCTTTTAGAAGATGCTGTTTAGGAATCAGTAAGTTAGTTTAGTTAATTTTATGGAAATAATAAAAATTGTGATGTGTCCCTGACAAAACAAGGCGATCTTCAGGTGAAGCATTCTTAGGAAGGGAAATTATGATTACAGCCCTATGTCCTTAAGTTCTGTGAAGAATCCTTTTTCATGGATACGCTTTTCCCCCCTCTTCTCTTTTCAAAGGCATTTTGCTAGGGAAGGTGTACATCCTAAAAACAGAATCACAGTTTTGCCTACTGCAACATAGTGTCTGATACATTTCTTTTCCTTTATGCTGAATGAAATGCAACTCTCATAAACTTTACAAGACAGGGTTCTGTTGTATAAATGGCATACATTTATACATTCTACCTGAAGCAGTAGAAACATACAGGCAAGATTAATTTTCTCCCTTTCCTTTGCCATACTTTGTCATCAACTGAAAGAAATTTTAAGTTAAACAGGAAAAATACTCTGAGAACAAGCAAGAAGAGATTTTTATTGCCCTATAACGTTTAAGTTCTGTTCTCTGGAATAATGCAGCAAATATCAATGGTAAAGGATTAGGGTATTGAAATAAAAAAATCCTGAGACTGGGCATAAATCTATTGCAGCTGTGAAAGTGAAAAAATGGGACCATTCAGCACTGCTGTCCCAGGAAAAGACAGAGTGGTTTCAAAAGTAAGTCATGTTTTGGTTTAGATAAGTTGAATTGTCATTATCACTAGATGAATCATTAAAAGGGCATTAGGCCACCGGAAGCGTTCAAGAGATGCAGCGTATCAGGATCACCATTAGCAAGTAAAAAGTTCCATTTCAGAGTGACTGGTAGCTGGTGCTTCAGCCAAATCCATGTCCTGATCACATCCCTCAGCAGTGAGGTGCAGATGAAGCTCATGTGCAGAAGGTTCAGCAGTCAGTTTCAGCGTGTGTGGCACTGAACAGAAGAGATTATCTAAGTCTTTCACTTCTTGGATTCCCTTCCTCAAGTACCTGTATAAAGTGACACATCTGAAGTGGGGCGATGGGAAAGTTCTCTGGAGAAAAGGTACTTTTAATTATAAGGAGAGGTCTCCTAAAATATAGCTGAGTCTTCTTAATCGTGTTCTGGCTCTGTTTCATTTTTCTTATTTCCTCTGGAAAAGTTCACTATCCTGTCATTTTGTTGTAATAAAATAATCTTAGCCTTCTGGGATCTTATTTCCTTTCTCTGCTTAACCCCAGGATATTAGTAAAGTCTCAAAAAGCTCTGAATCAGAAGTTTCCTAATGCAAACTGGGGCGTGTATTTCAGCTTCTTGTTTAAGAAGGAAAAAAAAAAAAAAAAAAAGTGGGGTTTGTTTTTTTTTTTTTTTTTGCAATAACACATTTCAACATACAGCTCTCATTCCAGCCATAGCAGC
The DNA here is from genome assembly GCA_030060385.1 of Muscicapa striata striata. Classification (NCBI taxonomy): domain Eukaryota; kingdom Metazoa; phylum Chordata; class Aves; order Passeriformes; family Muscicapidae; genus Muscicapa; species Muscicapa striata. The sequence continues at coordinate 2,166,065 of JAREIS010000101.1, forward strand.
CCAGCCCAAACTGAATGGGAGACTCACCATCAGCCTGAACAGAGATGATCTGAAGTATGAAGAAGAAAGATCCCACTCCCTGGAGAAAGGTGAGAGAGAATCTCTGAGAGCCTGGAGCCATTTCCCTGATTGCAAAGCCCTCAGCTGCAGGAGGTTAGGCTGCTGAGGCTTTTTCTCTCTCCTCCTCTGCACTTCTGTAGCGGGGTCTGCGGTGATGATTTCAAGGAGCACTCTCCCTCGGCAGGATCCTTCGTCTTGGGTTTGCACTGAAGGCAGGAGGGGTGGAAAAAGAAAGAGGGAGGGAGAGAGGAATCCTTGGCTTGGCTAGCGTGAAGGGGAGGGGAAGTTGGGTGGGGGAGATGTCCAACCAGCTGGGATTGGAGAGAGGCTTTATCCAGCTCAGGCTGCAGGGCAGCGCACACAGAGAACCGGTGTGAAAAGTCACATTATCCTGCTGGTAAATACCTAATGGATCACGGTGGAAGAAATGTAAAAGCCAGGAGGGGGAGAGAAGGGGGGAAAGGACAAGCAACGAGCAGCAGTAATCACTGTCTGAGAGGAGGACGGCAGCTAGCTGGTGCTGGTACACGGTGAGTTTGTGGGCTTAGCTGTGCGTCTTCAGAGGGATGGGTACAGGCGTGGGGAGCATTTTCCTCTCCACAATACAAAATCAGCTAGCAGTGCCTTGCTGAGGTCAGTGGCTTCTGCAAGAGTGATGGTGCTCAGGTGAGGGTTGAGGTGAAGTGCCAAACGGCACAGGACCCTGGCGACCCTGAAGATCAGCACTGGGATGGATTAATCCTGCTATTTCAGATTCCAGCTTCATAAATGGACATGAGGAACTGGAAGTTGAAGTAGGGGTCCACCAGCTCCTCTCTGTCAGCACTCCTGGTCCAGATGAATGGTCTTGGTCATTTTTGAACACTCTGAAAGTGGCTGATGAAGGGAGTTTCCAGTTCCCACTAGCACTTACAGAACTGACATCTGTCCCTCATTCTCATGCATCTTGTATTTGTCCCAACACAAGTAAAAAGAAACCCCCACAATGAGAGGAAACGTACTAGGGGTGATGCCAAAATTTATTTAGCTAAATATATAAACTGAATAGTTTTGTGTTGCTGTTGGAACTCAGCTGAGCTCAGAAATGTTGTTTTCATATCCCCATCCTATTTTGCTTTTATTTCAGCTTCTTAAATTTTTTTCCCTTAGAAATTTGAAGCTGGGCCGAAATGTTCAGTCTGGCAAGAAACTATGAACCACCAGGAGTAGAAATAAGGAGCAGACCCTTCTCACTGCTGGAAGCCCTGGTGTCCTACAAGGCCAAGTGTTGGTAGGCAGCTACAGGCATGGCCTGAAAATGATGAACTTCTGCAAGGTTGGTTTCAGTCTCACAGAAATGACTCTAGCTCAGGAACTCCTGTCTAAGAAATTTAAGGAAGCAAGTAACATTGTAGCAACAGAAGTTTCTAAAATACCTACATTTGTTGAATTTGGGGAGATGATGCTCTGATCCTGTTGACTTTTAAAGAATTGTACCCTTCTTCCTCTTATGTATACCCATAACTGGGACATGAATATACATGCTGAAAACTTGCAGATAGGTTTTATGTGGCTTTGAATTTTCCATTTATCCAGAGAACAGAAAGGGCAGCAGGGTTTGTTTTTTGTTCATTTTTTTGGGGTTTATTTTTGGTTTTGTTTTTTGTTTTTGTTTGTTTGTTTGTTTGTTTGTTTGTTTTGGGGTTCCTTTGGGGTTTTTTTTCTGTTTTTTGGGGTTTTTTTGTTGTTGTTGTTGTTTTTGGTTTTTTTTTTGCATTGCCTTCCCAGCCTAACAAGGATTGCCTCCAAAATTAGAAGGATGGGAAGTTTCTTTCTGACTTCATCCTTAACATAGGATGGTTGGCATAGCACAACTACAAAAGTGCATTTCATTTCAACAGAAACTCCATGCTCTGTATAATAGGAATGAACATACAATGCGACAGAAAGGGAAACAGAAAATTCTAACATGTATTGAGTTTATGTTTCTTTAACTAGCAACTAGCTTATGGCATAAAATGCAGTTTTAATGCTCTGATAGTTCTACCCCTGTTTTAAAAGGTAGTGGACACTTTTATTGAGACAGCAAAGAGATTCCATGAAACTGAGTAAGTAAATACAGCAAGACTCATAGACATTAACAGAGACCTCACATTACCACAGCAATAGCTGCAGGTTTCCCTGACACTAGTCATAGTGATGATGATTTTGTTGGCCCTTCGCTGTTCTTAGGAGTTTGGCCAAAGCAGACTGAGGAAAGGGCAGTATCTTCTGGATTTTCATCTAAAATTCCTAAAGCCTGTTGGTTTAGTTTTTCTATAATTTGCTCATTTCCTTGTGTTGTTACATGTAAAGGCATGTTGCCACTCTGGCTCCTGTCTTGGAAAATCTCAGCTTGTATTCTTGAGTAGAACATCTTACTGATTTTAAAGAATTACCACAAAACCACAAGATCTGTTTCTCTCTGAAGGCATGACTAGTTTGTAGAATGACCTGGCTTCTTCCTGTCATCCCATCTCAACCATAAAGTAAGTCTGTACGTTTGGAAAGGTAAGGATATTTACCAGTTATTAATTCCTGGAAGGTAAGTATTTCACTGCCAAATAGTTGTCCTTCCAGTCTTATATTTCTATCAGCAAAAATTCCTGATTTTAGTGTATTTTGGAAGACTTTTATAAAGCTCAGCAGAGTTTTTATACTCAAAGAGGTTTTATAGTTAGAAGATATGCATGGTTTTATATTGAAATCAACATTAATCAAGGAAAAAAATCCTGCTTTTAGAATCAAATCCCTCTTGGAACCAAAATCTCAAAATGGGATCTGGAAGTTAAGATGCTTAGAAACAGTTATAACCTTTTGCCCAGAGCCTCTGGCATTCATGGCACTATAATAACGCATCAGTCAGACTATCCAGTGTATAAAATACAATGTATTATGACAGATTACAAAAGATTAATTGTGCCTGCAGCTTTACACCACTGATAGATTGTGCCTGCCTTGGGAGCAGCGAAGGTGCCAATGGGGATATTTTATAAAACAGTGCTTCACTGTGTGCAAACTTTCCTGCAGTAAGACACGGAAAGGTGCTGGGTTATAAAGCATGTACATACACGTATGAATGCACACACACACAAGACACTTGTGTGCTGTGAAGCACACAGTAAATGTTCTGTCATCTACTACCTGAACAGCATCTGTGTACATTTGCATCTCGAATATGTCATTCAAGTAAGAGTGATTTTTAAATAAAACAACTAAAAGAAATAAAAGTGAATAAAGACACATTTGCAAACAACAACACATGTGTTTATAGTAGATATGATTGTATTTGTTCTCTTCATATCTACAACTAGGAATATTTACTTTCTGTCACTGAAAATTTATATACTGTAAACATTGCTCCAATTCTGCAAATTCTAACACATGATCTTGAGCCTTTTCAAAATAAGGACTAGAGTCCTAAAGTCTTGAGCAAGTAGACACACTGAAATGTTTGCTATCTCAAGCCAAGCTGGGCGGATGTTGGGGGATTTGTTAAAGTGCTGCAGATGGCCAAGAAACTGGTCTTTGAAGAATGCTGGAAAGTCATAGGAACAGTCACTTTTCATATCAGGATAAAGCACAATAGAAATAAAGATTCAGTTTAGAAAAAGATACTTCTGTCTTCCATCACTAAAGCATGAGATTCTCTGCATAATGCAACAGCTTCAGATGTTGACGGTCTGCATAATTTAGCTTGAAGAACCGAATTTAGATGCTATCTAGGCTTTAGGTTTACTTACCATCCTAAATTTTCACTACTTTGTTTTCAAGAAAGAGATACAGATTAATATATGAACAAGGTGGTGACTAAATTGCTCTATCCAGCCTGATTATAAAAATTTATTATATGGTCTGGAAGTCCTGAAGTCCTGTCTTGAGCTGAAGTTGAAAGGAGCTAAATTCAGAAATAACTGAGGCATACAGTTTGCTCAGTGCCCTACACTCAGCTGCAGCATCTATTCAGAATTTTGGCACTATAGGATGACTGTAACTATTTGTGGTGATCCATGCCCAGGTATGAGTTACCACTTCCAAACTTTCAGATGCCAGTTGATCTATGCAACCAAATAACTGGTTTCTAAGGGCCAGACATGCTGAGAATGTCTCTCTCTAGATACTGGGGGACTGTGAAAACCAAGAGGATTTGGGTTCTGCAGCTTAGCACATCAACTTGTAAGCCTGCATAGCCTCTCCAGACTCTCTCTCTTCACATATGAACAAAAAGAACCAACTTTACACACTGTTCTGATATGCTTTTAGTAAATCAACATAAGTTCTTTATAGATATTTTCATAGTATCATATCATAATAATGGGGGAAGCCTACGCGTTGTGCCCCTGCTAGAAAAGGGACATAAAGAATTATGACTTGGCTTCCTAAGGACTGTGTAAAGGGATCTGAAATACCTAATAGATTATATAACATTTACATACAAGTGCTGCAATGGCATCTCCTAAAGGATATGGAGTCTGTGTGACTGAAAGGCTGGCAGGGAAACTTGATAGTACTGTACACCTATTTTTTTCGTGGATAGTGCACCTACTGTATACTGGGATCCAAACTTATTCAGCAGCTGTGTCCAAGCTTCTAACCCCCAAAAGCTAACTGGAAACATGAGAGAAAAATGTGGGAGAGAAAGATTTCTTTGTTTATAAAATGTGAATTATTAGGCAATGGCAACACAGACAAATATTTTTCAGTATCTGGCAGTCTACAACAGTCTACTAGCTGCAGAGAACTTTTAATTTTGTTTATATAGAGTGTTTGCACCTAATTAAATGAAAAAGTAGAAATGTGAAGAACTACCTGAAAGTAATTCAGGGAGCTGACAAAAAGGAGAAAATAAAAAAAAAAGTAAAAAGACATATTTCCCCAACTTTGTGGGTGGTGTGTTGAACATAGGGACCTGTGTCGTGGAGCTGCTGACCTTAAGAAAGAGTGTGATTCTTACATCATGCTATGTGGGGTCAGGTGTTGCCATGTGACAGGCCATGGCCCTCAAATAAATCATTGTCATGTAAAATGTAAAAATCACACTTTATTTCTTGGAGACTGAGCAATCTCAAGAAAAGAATGAAAATATCTGGTGATAAAATAGCAGCTGCAATATTAGTGATATACAAAATTAATTAAATTATTTTTTCTGACAAACAGAGGTAAACCAAACTTTTGGCTGCTCTTGGTTGGTGTTATTTGGCTGGGGGAGTGTGGTAAAATTTACTTTCTTCTATTTTTAAGGCCTTGCAGCACTTTAATGGGTGAAAGTTATGTAGCAGTGTAGAAAATGATGCAATTTTATCCAAATGGTTTATCTTTGTTCTCTGTGGGCATCTGTAAAAGTCTAGGTGGAGAAAAATCTAAGAGCTTGCCTAGATTTCTATGTTTAGCCTGCAGACAAAACACTCCCACTTTACTATTTCATCCAGTTTCTCATACTCTCCAGCCATGATCTGCAGCTAGATGAGAGAGAGCAATTAAATTCAAGGCTACCTGCATCTACCCAATCTATAGCTGCTGAATGCCTTACTCTGTGGATATGTGGCATGGCGTGAGCAAGTATGGAGTGTGGCTCATCTTCTCACAGCCCTAGAGCAACAACCAGACAAAAGACAGTCCCTTCCTGAGGTCTCACTGATGCTGTGAGTCTCTTCCAAAGCAGGCTGCTCACGCCAGCACCTGTACCTGCATCAGCAAGTGCTGTGCTGCATCCCCTGAACACACAGGGCCAACAGGGACTAACACACAAGGGCTGATCTTCAGTACTTATCACAAAACCTCACCCTGTCTCCATCCACTCCCTCTCTAAGTGCCTCCAACCACCTGTGAGCTTAGCTGCATGGAGACAGGGCCAGTGGCAGGAGGACTTAGGCCCCAGCAAACTTGCCACCTCCCTGGCACACAGCAGATAGCATGGAGTTTCCTTCCCCTTGCAGAATTGTGCTCTAGCACCTTCGCTTTGGTTTTCAAAGGGATATGTACAGTCCTTCCATTTGCAAACAAGTCCTTGCAAATATGGAAGAAGGAGGAGTCTCTCAGAGCTGCAATTGCTCCCAGCCAGCTGTGGGAAATAAGACTATGGTTGTAATGTTTGTCATGCTTCCAGCATAGCAATTAATTTGACTTTTATTTTACCAGTCACCTAATATTTTGACATTAGTGTCTCAGCTTCCTTCTTCAGCTATTTCCTAGGAGTTCATTTAACTGCATTCTAAGGTATGCTCCCTAGCCTTAAGGCACCCTAATTTTTCTGCCCTCTAGTGCTATGTACGACACAGGGTGCTGTGTCACAGAGCCATGGCTGGTATCCAAAGTTGACTGGTCAAATGCTAAACTGACAAAAACATCAAGTTGACTAAACTGACTTGAATTTTTTTGTGCCTCCAGGGAGTGGGTTACCAGTCTATTTCTAATAATTTAAACAGCAAACATCTTAAACACAGCCTGCCTAAACCCCAGCATTTTACAGCACCAACTGGTTCAACCAAAATCTATTTATTGCACATTTAAGTGGCTCAACCTGTGGCGCTGATCCACCCCACATGTTCTCAGCTGCTGGGGGTATGACCAAGTGCTGTATTGAGCAAAGGCAATTGGAAAAGTTCTTTGCCTCAGTGCCTGGAATTAAAGGTTCCGATGAAAGGAACAGCTGAGCCAAAGTGAGTACAGGGCTCTGCTGAAGCAGATTTTTATGGCAGACTGTCACAGTAACCAGCCATGGTATAGTCATGAAATGTGAGTTTTGGCCTGGATGCTTTGCAGTTTGCAAACCTTATGCAAGAACTTGTGATAGTGCTTTGCCCTAAGCCAGTAGTATTTTTAAGTAGAGTTTTATGCAGACTCTAAAGTGCTGTGTTTTCCTAATTCCACATGGGGAAAATGATACCCCTCAAACATGTTGTAGCAGTTAGGATAAAGCTGTCATGTTTCCTAACTCAGCAGAACTGAGTACAGGGAGCTGAAAGCAAGGCTGTTGATATCAAAATTTGAAATGCCTTCCCTCCTTGCACAATCCAAACATGCCATTATTAAGGTCACTATAAATTTTGGTAAGACAATAAAGAATTAGGAAAAAGGGAAATGCTGAAAAAGCTTCGAGTCATAGCTGCTCATTTGTACTTGGGAAGAAAATAACCTTCCACAGTCCTCATCTTCCCTTTATCCACACAGCATGCTTTCAAGTCAGACCTATTTCACGTCTCTCCATGGTCTTTCCAATATGTACAAGTACTTGAGAAGCATGGAACTGAAGCATTTGGGAGCATAAGGCTTCTAAGTGATATGTAAAGATTATTGGAAGAATTAATATAGCAGAGAGTAGATTAGAAAAGCTCATGCAGATGCAGATGTTTCTAAGCTACTGTGGGAGTCTGGAGAATTGAAGCATGGAGAAGAGAACAGAAGGAAAATTCTCAAGCTCTTATTCTCTTAGGCTAGGGAAACCTAATTTCTGTTTTCTCAATTCCCCCACCTCCATTTTTTCAGAAAATATTTTTATCAGGTTCATCTCAATCTCTTCTCCTGCATATTTTTGCATCTTTCTCATTTCAGCTTCTGAGTCTCATGGTGACACTCAGCTCTTCAGGTGGGATGTGGGGGTGCGTGTCAAACACCCAAGAAACTTGGGTGTGGCCTACCTGCCACTAGTTTTACAATACTTAGGGTTCACTTTGGGAGCATCACCTTGCATCTTCTCCCCTTCAAAGCACCCTTCAGTTTGTGTAAAAAAACCTGATACACAACATTCAAACCTTGTTTACACTGCCTGCCAAATACCATCCACAACACCTGAAGTTCACTACACTTCCATCCTTGCAGTAAGTCCAGTCATCAGGAGCTGACTAACAATCACTAACTGTTGAGTTACATCACTAACAATGACTAACTGTTAAGGCAAACCCCACAACACCCTAATGGTGATGGAGGTTGGGCAATAAGACAATTTGTGTACCAAAATATAGTCTTAAAAGTCTATGAGTTACTGTCAGTCCCTTGAACTGGTCAGGTCTTGCAAATGGGTTTGAGTTGAATAAGGTAAGGAGCTGTAATTGGTGTGCCCACAAATGCCAGGCTACTAATATTGCAACCACTGATTTTTATTACCTACTACAAAAATACTAGTGGATTATTATTAGCTAAAAAACCCCTGAAAATAGAAATACGTTGTTACATTAAATTTAAATGGACACCAAAACATGCTTTTTTAGCAGTGGAAGTAGTGAGGATATTTTTGCTATTAAAATATTTATTTAGAAAAAAAAGAGACCTCTTATCCCTCACTTGGTTAAGTAAAAAAAAAAAAAAACAAGAAGAAAAACCAATACTGTATGTCCTCAAAGAATTGATAATTTTAACTCCATAAGTAGAAGAAAGGGTGTAATTACTCTGTATTCCTATTGAGAAGATGAGTAAATTTTTTAACATATTAATCATGTATTTTATTTGCAAACAGAATTGAAAACTGCCCTGAAGTTTGGAACATCTGCAAGTTGTAATTGTAAAAAGAAGCTGGGAGAAGGGAATCAAAACAGAAGCTTTTTGTTTGTACGTGCATGCATGCACGCTCACCCACATGTGTGAGTGGGTGTGCTCATGTGGATGTAGAGAAGGATGGAGGGAGGGAGGGAGAGGAAAAAGGAGAAATATTTTCCTTGGTTCTTTATTTTTGCAGCCCAGGACCTGGCAATAGGTGATTTCCAGGCATGGAAGTTCAATATTAGCAAAAAATTAAAAAAAAAAAAAAAAAAATCATGAGAAGGTTAAATTACAAGCTAATTAAATTTAAAAAAAAATAATTTAAAAATTTGATAAATGAACCAGTATTTAATTATGCAATGAATATTATCTAATTTTACTAGCTGAGGTATTGCCGACCAAGTTACTTTACTAAAAGCCAATTTTAAATCAGAAATGAACTATTGACCAACACATAATGCCTGAAATAAGTCCTGTCTCAATCTTGTTTGGTGTTTAGTCATAACATATTTATTAATCCATCTTTTTATTTGCCTGATCGTTTTTGGTCTCTTTCAGTTTATTTGTTGCCTTTGCAGAGCACAATGAGTACTTATTACTAAGCCAAGCAATCTTAAGGGAGGAGAGATGAGAGAGAGTTTTGCATGTGAATGCCAAGTGCAAATATTCTACACCTTTGTGTGCAATAAAGAGAAGTTCATGAAAATTGAAATTTTTTCTGTGTTTCAACCTTTTACTTGTCAGAATTGTATCACAATAGCCATCTTAGCTTCTCATCCAAGTCATAGAATCAATGCTTCTCTGGTTAGATATTCACCAGTGAGAACATTCCCTCCCAGGTAGATTGTACACAAGGAACATTATTATAATTTGGCTTTGCATTTGAAATTGGGATGGGGATGGGGGAAATCCTGACATTTACCAAGATTAAATATGGCTCACCAACTACAACAAAGCTAAATCCAACATCCCTAACTAATAACACATTAATTACTCTTCATTCCATAGGAACACAGGATACGTGGAGGGGCTAAGCAGGAACTAAATGTGACACATCTATTTCACAAGCTGTAAGAGTAGATCATTGCAAAGAGAACATGTTATGGTTCATGTAACAGAAATCTTGCAAACTCACTGAATGATTTAAAAGAAGATGGAAGGCAGCTCAATGTCAAGTAGGATGTCTCTGATTTTTGGGGCAGAGAGAGAAACATGAAAGCAATGGAAAGACAATTCAGCATCACGTGAAAGGGATAAGAATGCTACAGGAGACACAGTAGCAAAAATATACAGAAGAGTAAAGGGGGAAGAAATTCTAAAATAGAGAAGAACCTTTTACTTTGAAGAAATAGGCAGACTTCTGTGTTTTTCTGCCTTGTTCCTTCAAATCTTCTGCAAGTCATGTGTCACATATACTCAGGCTATCAAAAATCAGACTGTGATAGCCCTCACCAGAGTTACATACCTGCTAAAGAAATTTTGCAGATTTCATTTCAGACCTAAGAATTTTAAGTGTCCCTCCAACCCAACTCTCTAAAGATCTCTGAATTTCAGGTTCACATGGCCCTGTAGAAGACTCATAAATGCAGAACTAGAGAAGTGTGCAGCATTTAGAAATTTCTCCAAAGGTCCACCTGCTGCTGCCCATTCGCTTTGGCAGCACCAATTCTTGCTTAAATATTGGCACAACTTCAAATAATTAATTACAGGTACATAGCTGTTTATAGCCCTTAGAGATTCCAAAGCTCCAAAGCTGCTGTGATACTAAAGGGCAGGTATAGGCAGAATTATCTTTGCTCTTTGTTAGCTTTGCTCTCTCCTTCTAAATCATTCCCATGGTGAATGTTTCCATCTTCCTGCTTCATCTTGGTTTCCACCATTGCCCTCCTTTCTCTTTTTTATTTCCTTAAGTTGCTGCCTCTCCTTCCCTAACTCTCCATTCTTATGTTTTAATTCATACTAACTTGTTCACTTTCTTATTCCTCTGTCCTGCTCTAGTCTACAGCAAACAAAACAAGACATGGGGTGAACAAGATGAATTATTTCACCAGCAGTAAGCTTATTGCACAACTTATGCTATTTGGTACATGAAACCTTAGCATACGGCTAGGCTTGAGAAAGAGTAATTTTTATTTGGAAAAGAGAAAGCAGCTTTCTAGAACACATGGTTTCTGAGAAAACATTTTCTGAGCATACCCCTGTTGGGGGCTGGGGTTTGCTCCCTTACTCTTCCACCTCTTTTGGAGAATTTTCCCCATTATTATGCTGAGGAAGCCTGCCGGGTTACACCTAAGTTCTTCATGGCTCGAGACAAAGGGATGGTTGGGGGCTGTCTCCAGGGCTTTTCACTTGCCAGCAGGGTTTGAGGGAGTCCGGACTGCTCGTTTCCAGCCCACTCTGTCCAAATGCCAGGAAGCAAGGTTCTCTTTGCTTGGACACTGCCCAGCCATCTGCTCCGCTCCAGCCTCCCACCTCTGGGAACACAGCTGGACCACCAGGACCCAAATGGTGAGTGGGGAGCCTTTCCTCCACCCTGCTCCCACCTGGGACACAGCGCTGCTGCCGCTGCCTCCCTGCTCCCATCTGCTCTCCGCAGCTGTGCGGGCTCTGCCCCACCTTTCACCACCGGGACTGGACGCAGGCAGAATGTGTCTGCGGCTGAAAGAGGACTGGAAGTGAGTTATTTGTTCTGGTTTTTTGTTACTTTCCATAGCTGCTGTTGTTTCTGTTCATCTGGTTAGATATATTAGTAAAGAGCTGTATTCCTACCCCCACATCTCTGCTTGAGAGTCCCTGACTCAAAAATTATAATAATTTCGAGGGAGGGGGTTTACATTCTCCATTACAAAGAGGAGCTTCTGCCTTTATTGGCAGACACCTGTCCTTCAAACCAGGACAACCCCGAAGGCTAAGAAACCAAAGGCAAATAAAAGGAACCTCAAATTGATTATTTTTAATCCAGAAAAAAAATAATAAGGAACTCCAAATTGATTATTTTTAAGCCACCCTCATCACATATGATTCTGGAACACTTCGAGCTGGCAACAGTGTAGCACAGATCAAGCAGAGGATTTGCCAAAAATCAGTCTGAGCTTTTTCATACACTTGTTTCCTCTTCTACTCTTACCCAAATCATAGTGCAGGATTTTTTAGGACTGACAGTTAAAATCTGTTGCCTGCAAAATACTGCTGTGTACCCTGAAAATTGGTGAAAAGAAGAAGTGGTGATTGAAATAAGGAATAGAGGAATTTTGTGACTGTTGTGCTTCCTCCTTTCTCAATTCCCAAATGTAGATGGGCTCTGAGTCTGGCTCTGGAGACAATGTATTCTTCTGCCTCATTTCTGTGACTGGTCCCTGTCTTGGCTTGCAAAGCAGGATGTAACTAAAAGTATGTATTCTGTCACCATCTGTTGAAAACAGGTAGGGTAATGATCTTTATCTCTGGGGAAGATATTTTCTGTTAATGGACCACCTGTTAATACCAGGTGGGGCAGTGCTCTTTATCTTTTCCACAACCCATCCTTCCTTCAGGGAAATATCTTCTATTAATGGGCCATTGAGTCCCATTGTATGACTGATAAAATTACATTATCCCATTGTGACATACTCCACCCAGGGGGAGGAACCAAGCACTTCCTACCTAAATAAAATCTGAGATTTGGAACATCAGAGCAGCCTTTTTCCACTGGATTCAAGGGGAAAACCAAATCTTTCCACATTATCACAGGACCTTCAGAGGAAAACGGCACTCTTCTACAGGACCACTGCTTCAACAGAACCACATCTGTCATGCCAGGAGGGCGTCAGCCACTATTTAATCAGACTGCTACCAACACGCTGACCAACAGGGTGTTAGGTTGTATTCTGACTCTGTCAGTGTTTTGGTTCTTTTTTTTTCTTTTGTATTACTGTAGTTTTTATTTTAATTATTCCTAGTAAGAACTGTTACACCTATTCCCATATCTTTGCCTGAGAGCCCCTTAATTTCAAAATTATAACAATTTGGAGGGAGGGGGTTTACATTTTCCATTTCAAGAAACCTGACTTTCTTAGCAGACACCAGTCTTTCAAACCAAGACAGTCCCCCGGGCCCCCCCGTCCTCTTGCAATCACAAAGACCAAATAATGGCAAAAAAGATTGACGGTGTGACAACACTGGCAAGTGATGAACATTATTTACAGATTCTCAGGAACAAAAAGGGAACATGCTAAGCCACAGAGTCATCTATCTTCACCTGGGGTGTGAGGTATATTGCTTAGCTTTGTTTATAACAGCCTCAAAGATGTCTCAGTAACAGCTTAGTTTACATAAAATCTTCTCCAAACTTTACCAGATTTTTGTGATGGGTGTTTAGCTACCATCAACCTTTGTATTTTCTATTTTGTCTTGTTATGAGAGGGAGCAGAAAAATTACAAACCTGTGGCAATGTTCCCTGTTCTCAGTTGTTTCCTTCTCTTTGTGTAGACAAGGTGTCTGGCACCTTGGTCATACTGAAAATGCCCCACGAGATGTGCCTCTCTGTGCAGCTGCTATCTTATTTTTCCATCACTTCCAGTCATGAATTATCTCTTCCACTCTGAGCTGATTCAAAGCTCAGAAATCAGAAATTGTGGAATCCATAAGGGAAATAGCATACAAAGAATAAAAACAGCTATTTACAATTACAGCGACTGGGTTTTTTCCAAGAAATTCTTATTTCGTGTATTCCTCTGCCCACAGTGCTTCAATTTCTGTGGCAGATAGTTTGATGGATCTGAATTGGAGTTATGTGCAACACTCTCAGGGCAGAAACCAATGCAGAAATCTTGGCAGCACTGCTGTTGGCTGCCTGCTGGGGTTGCGCATATGGAGGCTAATCGGCAGTGTAGCTCAGGACACGGTGAGTTAGGGCTCGATAGCTGAGAGTGAGCCATGGAAGGGGTCCTGTCCAAGCACGACCAAGCATGAGGGTTTTGTAGGTGTATTGCAGAGGAGCGTGCCTACCATGATTGCATATATGGTGTGAGGAAGACGAACACCTCTAAAGCCTCAGCTTTCCTGAGCTGCACAGAAAGATAAGGTGCTTAAAATCTGCAGTAATATAGAAGGCTGATTGGTGCATTTAAAAGCTGGCAGAAAGTGGCCTTTGAAGCAGCACCTTTTCAAGTGTCGAAGGGTCTCTCAGAGATAGAGCCAAGCTGTTAGAAAAATTCCTGACTGTAACACTCATTTGTCCAGTTCATAAATCTGCCTCCCTATTCTTCAAAGAGCCAAAAGTTATCTAGCCAGACATCCAGCTTTTACAAGACAGTCTAACAAGCTGTCTGGCTCAATTAGTTGAACTCTGATGGTGCTCCAGATTTTCAGTCAGCAGACCAATTCATAATGAAAATACCTACTCCCAGACCCAGTTCCCTTCCAGTGTTGGTAGCTTAACCTACAATGTTACAGTTCTTAAATGTTTTTTTCAATGAACCACAAAAAGAAAAGCTCGGCAGTTCAGACACAAACCACAGTTCCAGCTCCTCCATTCCTCAGCCCCTTTTTTTCTTGGCCTTCCTCACTGTAAATGGTGGAAGCAATATTTTCTATGGTCTGGTTGTGCAAAACACATTGTGAAAAAAAAAAAAAAGCTACATGCTTGGTTATGACTGAAAAATTCTGAGTACAAAAGTATTATTTGGGGTTTCTTCAGCCTGAGCTCACTCTGTTCTTGGATAATCCTGTAACAGACTGTTCTATATGACCACAGATGTAAATAGCCCCACAGAAGCTGGACTCTATTATCAGGTTAGGCTGTATAGCCAAGTAATGTCTAATTTTTGTTTCCATTATGAGTTCTAGTACACAGCTGATATGGCCCAGTTAAACAGAATATGGCTCAGTTAAACAGAAGCAGTCTTTATAGAAACAGTTGGGACTTTTGATCAATAAAGAGAAAAACAACTACTAGAATTACAGACATGATGTGATGCCTCTTTCTAAAAAATGACACACAAAAGAAAGTAACTGTTTTTACTAGTTACCCAATTAACCTAATTTTTCAAGTTTTACTTTTGTCAGTCAGCATACATACTGAGAGATTCACTGTCTCTCCAGGCAGACAAGGGGCAGAGATGTTTTCAGCTTCTGGTGTTTCTACTGTTCACCACTAATGACTTCAGGAATATTCTCACCAGTGGTCCCAAGAACCCTCCTGCTCTCTCTGGTGATCCCTCATTAGTGATGTAGGCATAAGTAAGGCAGCCACAGAGGCAAAATTTTAGGGTACAGAAACCTGAAAACCTGGAGTTTCATAATGAATCATTCCCCATCATTTCATGCACAATTTCCTTTTTTTTTCTTTTTAAATGTAGGCCATGCAAAGCTTATTCAAATATGTTCTATCCTCCGACTGAAAGTTGACAGCGATAAAATTCTGTCATGCAAAACACAAAGGAAAAAGGTAAATAGACAGTAGGAATGCAGTGTTATTAGGGCAGTTATATGCTCAAGATTTACTACATTTAGCAAGCAAATTCAGCAAAATAATATAGAATAATTTTTGTCTGTGTTTAGTTTTTGAATTTTGAACAACCTTTAGCAATACAAAATGAATCCAAATAAGATGCTACTTCTGCACAGTACATAGTTAACTTAATTCTGAACAAATTTTTCAACTAAAGGCTTAAAGTATAAGACAATGATTTATGCTCCTGTATGAAGAAAATATCAGAGAAGAAAAGCTGTTTTTAAACTAGTTGCATTGACTTCAACACATTCTACAGCAGACCTTATTTTCATTAACTTCCCAAGTCAATAAGCTATTTATATGAGAGATAATCAGCAGGATTATGGGGAAAGATGTTGGCACTGTAACACACACAGTAAAACAATTCTCAAAATACTAGTCATTATCTTCAATTATGTTTTCTATATGATTGTTAGGAGCCAATCTTGTTGATCCAGCAATATACACTTGGCTTTGCATCCACTGTTGCTGCTTACTAGTGTCTTGGGAAATCCTATGTCTTTGAAACTCCACACAAATCATCTAAAAGGAGCCAACATTTACACTCAGGCTGAATTAGAAAATAGAAAAATACACGAAGAAAGTTGTTTAAGGACAAAGTTGTCTCCAGCTAAAATTAAGCACTGATTCACAGTGACATTATGAAAACACCGAACTGTACATTAAAATTCCTAAATATTGCTGCTATTCACAACAGGCCAATGCAAACATTTGTTACTTCTCTGTCTGAGAGGGAACTTGTAAGTTAGGAAAATTATGTCAGTACAAAAGAATTCAAAACTAATTTTATCTGATTGGTAAGTGAGTTAAAGTACTGAGATACTAAATAAATATTTGACAGCACCGTTCCATGGTATAATTCATTTCACAAATGCACTAAATTAAAAGGAAAGCCTTCCTAAGCTGCAAGCAATTTCCAGGCTAACCACTAAGCAGAATGATGGTGATCACTGCCATTGTGCCATGGCACAGCACCTTCTTACCCTTGCAAAGGTCACCAGAGTTTTGACCAAACAATCAAAACCACAAGGCAGAGAATTTTGTCATGCTTGTGACAGGGAACTTAATTTTATACCACTAAGCATTTCTGCATATGAGGATGAGGAAACAATGCTGAATGCTTGGCATTGTTTTGTGTCATTAGGGCTATCGCTATTGATCAGGAGTTCAGAGTTTTGCCTAGCAATGGGCATTGCTGGGAAAATTAATTCCAGCATGATAGAGCTGTTGTTAGGATCCTATTTTAAAATTTTGATGTGTCTCAGTAAGGGAGTGCATGGAAATATGTTATTCATGCAATGACCTCTTCTCATGGACACATGATGGCACAGGGGAGACACAAGAGGTATGCAAGAGCTACTAGATGGGATGTACAAAACAGAGCCAGAACTAAGAAATACTTTCAGAGAGTATTCCCAAGTACAGTGTGTGCCATTTCTTGTTGTGTAGCAAAATGGAAGATGAAGAGGTGCTACATGTTCAGGTCCCCACAGTTTTGGCAAGGTTGATCTGTTCAGTGGTTCTTTCTAAAGTAGTTTTTCTATTAAAAGTTTGGTGATCTGAGATACAAGCAAAGAAAGACTCTCACATCATTACAAGGGTATAGAAGTGCATTTGTAATACTGTAATTATGGAGACAGATATTCAGCCTGGTTTTGACTTTGCTGAAATGCTAGGGTCAAAGTTAGAACTGAAATTCCCTGAAATGGAGAGGCTTTTATGCAGGATTTTTATTAAATCCCCCGTAGAGACAAGAAATAACTGCAAAGTTCATCTGGTTTATACCCCAGAGGACTTATCAATGGCAAGGTTTATAACTAACTATGGGGAAATATAGGTAACACTTAAAAAATGCAATAGCTGTATGTTATAGCTATACATTAGCTGTATGTAATATCATATGGTTTGTAATACATGCTTTTAAAATTGCTGTACACCTTATGACAATGTTTTGGATACTAAATGCAAACCAAAAATCATTCAATGCTAATTTCACTTACAAAACAATCACCATCAAATCTGCTTTTTTTGCCCTTTACAGAAAAAAGAGAGATGATATTTATTGTCAAAAAACCAAAAGAAGCGAAAGGCAAATGAAAACCCGATTTATATGGTGAGATTAAATTCAGAATGACAATTTTTTAAAAGTACATTTTATGATTTTTATTTCATTTTCTCTCTTGACTTAGAGAAGCCAAGAGTATCTACTGATTATCCTACAAATCATGAAACCTTAACTAACATGTCTAACACGCTTGAAGTATTGAAAGGAAGGTGAATACAGACAGTATTGAAGGTTGTGCATTAATATTCCATTTTGATCTAATAATTTATATAATATGTGAATATACATGCTCTCCTCTTCTTGACATACTTTCTGTCATGTACACAGGGTCATTTTTCTAGAGAGTACTAATACAGAAACATGCATTTGTTGTGAAGCTTCCCTAATACAATGCTGGATTTGTATGCACTTTGGCATTGTTCTGGGTGAAAAGCATTACACGCATGTAGGTTGTGTCATTTAAAAAAACAATTTGGGAGATCAGAAAGCATGAAAGTGAGAAGGAAATTGGTGATTCTGAAAAAAAATAGTGGTCCTAGGAAGTCAATGTTTTATCTTCCTAGGTTTGCAGTACAACATAATCACCAGTCTGAAGTAGCTGTTCACTTTATTTGCCACTGTAAAATAAACTCTTTGTGTGCGCACAGGCTCTGTTGCACTTTGGAACTGACTACAAATCATATCTATTGAAACACCAGCAACAAACCATTTTCTAACAATGAGCAGGAGGAGTCAGAAGGTTGACTCTTAAGTCAGCACTTACTCAGTTACCTACTACTAGCCTTATTTCCTCTTCAGAGGTCTCGATGTCTTCTGTTGTAATTTTTCCTGTTTTAAAACTTTCAGCCTAAATGTCCATGTACAGCTGCTCTACATGCAATCTTATGGGCAAGTACACCTGTCCCCAAACTAGACACAGACTGGATACAACTGTTTGGTTTGTAGATTTTGAAAGAGTTATTTGAATGACAGATTTAGATAATTTGATGTATAATTTATAGCAGATGTTTGGACTATCTGTATTACCTCCAACTACAGGGAAAATAACAACTGTTAAATCTAATAGCATCTCTTGAGAATATGATTGCATGGTAAAAAGTCGTGGCATACTGAATGAGAGTTGTTGTAGCAACATTTCAATTAAACAGTTACTGTGAATGCCAAATCATGTACACGTAAATTGGTGAAATTAAATGAAAATATATTAAAGCTATATCTACCTCTGAACACACCTAGTGTGAGCTGAAGTATGATATATTCTGGTATCTGTCTAGGCTAAGTGCCACACAAGAGCTGACTTAGACTTTGGTTTCTATAAAATTGTCAGAAAACACCTTGGTTTTGACAGGAAATAACTTTAATAAAGGATATTGTCACCACAATACCTCAATGTTTTCAAGGCAAATTTTACTGAGAAAGACATTTTTGGTAGGTGAAAAATTTTACCATGGGATCTAAAAGCAATTGCTCTGCTCTTCTTTCTCTGATCTTTAAGTACACTGACTCCCAGCTTTTCCTTCATTGTTCATTCCTATCATGACCCCAGTGCAGTGCTGGGTAGTCCATCAAATTGTGCCAGTTTCTCTTCTGGCCTTTCTCTGAGCATAGCCTTCACTTCCTGCTGATCTACATGGTGCCTGGAGAACTGGTTCATTTTGAAATGAGGTTGGTTTACCAACCTGTGTTGTAAATGTCACTCTAAGCAGTGCAAACACACACTTTGGTTTGGCTTATCCGTGTCTTTCAAATCCTCCATGTTATGCTCCAGTAAATTTCACCTCAGAACCTTTGCAGTAGGCATATTCCACTCACCCGAAGCCTAATTCTCTACAAGTATGCTCACGCAAATGCCTTGATTCTCAGTATCATTTCCTAGTACATTTCTGCAGCTTGGCCATTCTTGCTGCCAAGTGTCATTTTCATCTAGAAAGGGTCAAAAGACAAGCGAAGAAAAACAAATATGCCTACAAAATTAAGAAATTGATAAAGCAACTGGAACTGATGTTTGTTTGTTAGTGATCTCAGATTTGCAACAAGGGTGTGAAATTAATATCTGCAGCCCTAGACTATCCTTACCTTTTCTGAGAAGAAACGCCTTTTGATTCATGCATCTGCAGGGCAGCTGGAACCTTCAGGCTCCAGGACCATGCCAACAAAAGAAGTAGGTGGAAGAGGTAAAGCCAGAACAAAGTAGCATTCTCTCATCTGGGTCACAGCTGTCTTGTCATGGGGGTCATCAAGGCAAAGCATCAGCCAGCAACAAAGAAAGCCAAGTGCATCGTGGGCTATATTAATAAGAACTCATCCAGTAATTTCAGAGAAGTTATCTCCCTCTGCTCAGCACTTATTAGACCAGATCTGGAGTATTGCATAAAGTTTTTGCTCTCCAGTACCTGATAAATTGGAGTAAACTCAGCAAAAAGCCACCAAAATGATTAGAGAGAGCCGAAGTGCTTGTCCTGGGGGAAAAGGCTTCGGGGCCACAGCTTGTTAAGTCTGGAGGAGAGAAGAATTTGGACCTAATAGAAGACTGCCAACACCTGTTGGGAGGCTGCTAAGAAGATACAGACAGGCTCTTCACACACAGGAAACACACAGTGGTACAGGAGGAAGCACAAGAGACAACAGTTACAAGATTAGAAGCAGGCTTTTACCAGATATTTGGAAACCTTTTTTCTCTATTAGTATAATCAGGGAGTAGAATATGTTACCTAGAAAGACTGTGTCATCTCCATCATGGGAGATTTTAAAGACCATTCTGGCTGAAGTCCCAAGCCACCTGCTCTTATCTCAGAGCCAATCTACTCAGAGAAGCAAGTCAGACAGGATGACTGCCTAAGATCCCCTCCAAGCTGAATTACTTTCTGATTCTGTAATACCAAATCATTATGTATGCTGTTCAGAAAAACAGCTGCTGGAGAAGGCAAACTTAGTTACCTCCTATGTGTTGATTTTACCCTGACATTCTGCACTCAGAAGAATACTGGGTTGCACTCCAAAAAATTTTAAGGCTAGTCCAAAACCATGCCCTTCTTCCCAATTAATAACCTCTATAGAGCTGACTCTTGGGAAATGTAAGAGACTTACTGCAATTTCCATTTGATTTTTTTTCTTCCAGCACCCTATCTCCCAAACCCAGACCTCCACACTGTTCTGTTGCTGTAGTTGTGTAAATGCCAGAAATACAGCAGAAGGATGACCATGGATAATTCCAGTGCAACAACATAAAACCAGAGGGAAAACATCAGGAAAAAAAAATAATTTTGCAGAATGTTATAAAATAAGTATTTTCAAGCCAAGTAATTAA
Organism: Muscicapa striata striata; assembly: GCA_030060385.1. Classification (NCBI taxonomy): domain Eukaryota; kingdom Metazoa; phylum Chordata; class Aves; order Passeriformes; family Muscicapidae; genus Muscicapa; species Muscicapa striata. The sequence continues at coordinate 2,186,484 of JAREIS010000101.1, forward strand.
ATTGGTATGTAAAAAGCTTTCTTTCTACCTTCCTGGCAGAAGATGACCTTGTTTGCCACCACTTTAGGATTGACACTTTTTTCAGAACAGAAGATTGCACTACACAAAGTCACACTATACATTATTGGTATTAATAGCTTGGCATCAAACATACACTTCTAACAATGATAACTCTTTCTCCCTGAAATCTGCTTTTGCTTCACCCTGCTGCCACCACTCCTCTGTAAAACATCTGTTTTTCATCCATCCTCACTCTCCTTCAAATTCTCTCGACTCTTCTCCCCACAGTTTCAGAGATACCAAGCCTGCTCATTTTTTGGCTGCACAACAGATGCAACAAATGCACAGGCTTTGTAATAATCCTATAGATGAACAACATGGGACGTAAGGCATGCTCCAGCAAGTGACCTTAAATAACACATTAATTGGCATAAGAAAGAAGACATTGCAGTTGAATGTGAGACCTGGCACCCAACATGTGTTGTCTGTAGGTGTCACTTACATCTTCCCTAGTGGCAGCTGATGTTCAGACTCTACAAGGAACAACTTGGGGAACATCTGTTTGCCTCCTCCCAGTCATGGGACATCACACCTAGGTCAGATGGGACAAACAGCAATTATTCAAGGGATCAGGGCCCCTCCACACACAAGGTAAATGCTTTTCTACTACTTAGCACTGGATGTAAAATGTTCCTGGACTTCCAAGAAAATCCTAAACCATACCAAACCTTGACCCACTGATGTCAGTGACATTTTTCCAATGGACTTATTGAAACTGGGACATTTCCCCTAGAGTAATTAATTGTTCCATTCTTATCTTTGAAATGTTTTCTCTATATGAGGTACACTGTGGCTGTTACTTCATGTAATTCTGGAAAATCTCTATTCCCGCAAAGCACTCGTCCTCCAGAAAATTAAAACAGCATCATATTTTTCTATTTTCCAAATAAAGTACAATCAAAAAAGTGAATAGCAGAGTATGAATTCTTGAACTAGTTTTATGAATACCAGTGGAATTAGAATGCAGATTAATTTAATTCTGTGACTATTGATGAAAGAAACAGATAAATTTTGTATATTTTTGGTGCGCCTTTATTTTTCTGGTAATGAGGGGACACAAAAATATATTCTGTATGGATCCCTATATTGTCTAAATAACATTCAATATGAAGTAAGTGTGATTTGTGATTCACCCTTCATAATTTATTATTCTCTTCACGAATGTGCTTATTACAACAGATAGTTGCAGCATTGCAACAATAGGATTTTGTCACCATTTCATGTAAACCAAACTGAAAGCTATTTTTATATCTTATGTATCCAATATTTAAGAGATTTTCCTACATTAAAATGTAGAAATTATGGAAATTCTTTAGAAATATGGTCTTGGCCTTGATTTTGCATGTTATTGCACACTTTTTTGGATATGCTACAAAACTTCCAATCAGCCTCTAGTAATAGGTTTAGCAGTTGTTCCCACCTCCCTCAAAATCCTTGTTCTCATTTTTATTTCACAGAAGGCAATTTAAGGATCCATCAGCAGACACTTGCTATCCAAAGCAGTGCTCGCTACCATTGATAGTGCTTGTGAAATCCAAGTAGCAAGTACTTTACCTAGTAATAGGAGTCTGGAGGACTGGAGATGAGGTTGCAAATGTTCATTTAATTTTGGGAAGATATTCAGGCAGGCCATGTTTCACACTAGAAGTGTAAATACCATGTTCAGTAATGTCTTTCTTCTAGTTCTAGCACCACCTCTGCCCAGCTGTATGACATTGAACAGGGGTCATATCGGACCATGCTTCAGTTAATCTTGATTTAGAATAGAAACAAAAGCTGTTCCTAGACATTTGGGAACAAAATGGTCCATCAGATAATTTGAGAACTAACCATGCCAATGACAAAAGTACACCGAAGTTTTTGGCGAAAATGTACCCTTCCGAAAATCCATGAAAAGAAAAAATTTGAAAAATCTTACCCTATCCATCATTTCTATATGGACATCTAAATGGGCATCCCATTTGTGACTCCCACTGTTTCTGTATACTGTGATCGCACCCAGGGGCCCATTATACTAAACACTAAACATTAATATTTATGCTTCACTTTGTACATTTAATTGTGCTTGCATCTTGAGGCATTTAATTCCAGGCTCCCTATACAGTCAATAGGGAGTATGTGGATTATTTACTTTTCACAGGTCATTATAAAGACAATATGTTCTTCTAGACTAAGCAGCTAATTTAGGTGCTTAAAACTCAGCTGTGTCCAAAGCTATGAATTGAAGCAATTGAATGCCAACAAAAGAAAAACCTCAGGCATGAAGTTCAAAGTGGTAATTTGGGAAAGCATCCTTACCAAAAGGAGCAGTGATTATATAATAAATTAGATATCTTTGCTGTCTCTTAATCTGGGTTCTTTACTGTGCTTCACCTTTCTGTTGGTGAGTCAGATGAGAAGGACCTCTGCATTTAAGTCTAATCCAAGGAGTCCAGGGTTTCTCAGCTTTTTCAAAGAACCAAGCACATTCTTCAAATTTAAGAAATCAAAATTTAAAAATATACAATAATGGAAATGGAAGAGGCATAAAATATATATATATATATATGATATATATAGCAACAGAATATTTTCAAAGTTCAGAGAAAACAGTCATTCTGCCTAGGCATCTGACCACAAAAATTTTCATTCTTCATTTAAAATTCTATTTTTCTTCTGCTTTGCTCTTATCCAATAAAACTCCATTCAGGTTTCTACCTCATGAGACAAAACAGATATAAGGATTTTTAGTTTAAGTGACTAAGAACTAAATACATTAAAAGGCTTTTATTTCACAGTTGCTAACTAGTATTATTGGAAATTTCTAAGATACAATTTACAGCATAGAATGAGTTCGTCAAACATAATTTTCAAACAGCAGAATTGTTGGAAGCTATGACAACATAATGTGAATTAAAATGTTCTGCTAAATTTTACAAATAATTTGAGTGCAACAAGATGAGATTTTTTTCTGGTACTTTAATGCAAATAAATATACATGCATTCCCCCAAAATACAAAGCTCAATAAAAAAAGCCTTTGCAAAGCATCTTTAAGAGATCACATTTGTATTCTTTAGTGAGTGATTTATAAATGTCTTTAATTTAAAAAGAAAAAAAAACCAAAAATCACTGCAGCTCAGTGTATAATCAAAGATTTTATTGTACTTTGCAAATGTATCCTATCCCATCACTGCTTCTGCCACCCTATTATATTCACATGACTGCAACAAATGGGAACTAATTTAAAGGAGTATTAAACTCTAAGTTTTATTGGCATTTATTATCACACAGACAGAACATTAGCCCATGCAATAAAATACCACTCTGCTTGTGAACCTAAGTTTTAGGTTTTTTTGCAACCACACAAATCTTACTACAGTGACTTTTTATACCTCTAATTTTGCTTCATTATTTTAAACATAGCTCCAAGCCAACTATGTTAGGCTACTAGGGAAACCATATATGGTCAAATTGCTACCAAACATCTGTACCCTCTGTACAGATAGAGATATGCAACAGCAGCTAAACATATGTACTATGTCCTTCTATGGAACCCAAGTTAACTTTCCAAACTTTTATCAAACTAGTTCCCCCAAACAAGTATTTTCTAAGGGCAAATGTGATAGAAATTTCAACACCTCTTACTTAAACTGGAAATTAAATTAAAAACACCCGAGCAGAGATTCTTCTGCACAGCAAATGAAAGCGTGGTCTGAAAAGAAATTTAAATATACCACATTAGAAGAAGTACATAGTGAGAAAATTCTGGAGCTGGATATGGTAGATACCCCTATAGCCGCCCTCTGGTTTTGTGCTTACTGAACTACATCAGTAGGTGAGGGTAACCAACCACACAGACACTTACAGGACTGGTGCTGTGGCTTATCAACGTCTCTCATGCAGATGGTAATTGTTAAACTTTGCCAACTCATTATTAATATTATTGTTATTTGAGTGACTGTGGTAAAGTTCAAAAACCATCTGGTTGAATCTTTACTCTTGGTTAGCATAAAGTAATTTTCTGTTGCAAAGATTCACTAACACAAAACTGAGTCTAAAAACACCACTGAATTTTTCTAAAATAATGAGAACACAGAAGGCCTACCGAAACTAGAAAAAATGGGTGTTATGGGAATGTCTTAAACACAAGCTATCATCTTTGTCACACATCATCTATCTGAAAACACTGTCTGGTTGACATTCAGAAGACTTCCTGTAAGTCCTGTAAGTAAGTGTGGGTTACTCATAACCTTGTCCAGCAGTGAAAATCTCCAACATTGGAGACACCACTGTCAATCTGATCCCTGTTCTAGTGCACAGCCACTCTTATTGCTGCAAACCTTCTTGTATCCAGTTAGAATTTCCCTTTTTGCAACTTGTGACTCTTATCTCTTAGCCTTTTACAGGGCATGTTCAAGGAGAGTCCGGCTCAATCTTCTCTATAACCCCCATTTTAGGTAGTAGCAGCTTGCAATTAGATCCCACCTGCTCTTGTCTAGATTAAATGAACACCTGATCTCTCCTTGTTTGGCACAGTCTGCAGTCCCCAAACACTGTAGTGCTCTTACACCTGATTTTCTCCATTTTGTCAACACCTCTCTGATGATGAGGACCTAGACCTGCTCACAGCACTACAGGTGCAGTCTCATGAGTGTTGAACAGATGGATATAACCATTTCTATCAGCCTCCAAGCTACTCCCTTGCTAATGTAGTTTTTTGTTGTTGCCAGAGCTCACTTCTGACTCAGCTCATTGTCCACCAGGACCCTCAGGTCCTTTCCTACAGAGCTGCCCCAGCCTGTTCTCTGGCAGAGGGATACCTCATCATAGAGCAGGACTTGGCATTTGCCTTTGCTGAGTGTCCTGAGATTCCCATCAGCCCATTTTTGCAGCTTGCAAAGGTCCCTCTGAATGGCTGCTCTGCCTGCCAGCAAATTACACATTTCTCACGATCTAGGAGTGAGGTGGCTGAGGATGCACTGTGCCACTTGTCAGTGTTGGGAGGAATGGGTTAAATTCAGAAAAGCAGCAAGGAGGACTGTAAATCGCTCAATTGACCTAGGAGCTGGGAAAAACTCTTGATGAGCCTGTGTGAGCAGCAGGCAAGTTATCCTTTAGCACAGATACGACCAAACAGTGTTTGTGTCTCTGCTTTGGGTACCTCTGCCCAGGTGTTCCACTGAGGATCCCCTAGTTAGTGAGCTAATGGAAATAAATTTAATCCTAAACTAATTTCAAATAAATTACTTTCTAGCTGAGAGATTGTGGCTGTCCCAGCTGCTGGACTGTTTCAACTCACAGGGATTTTTTGATTTAAATTTTCTTGAATTTTCAGGTGATACCACAATATAGACAAAAAGGAACCCAAAAAGTCAGCGGCTTGTTGCCATGACACCACTAGTTGGTCCAGACTCTAAAAGGTTGGATTCCTGTCTCTCACATCCTAAAAAAATACATAGGTGGCAAATGTATGGCTGTATTTTCTTTCTTGTGGGATGAAACAAGGAACTTCTTTTCATACAGACTTTTTATACATAAAATATTGATTCAAATCTATTTTGCAACAATTCATTCCTTTTGACAGATTTCAATCAAATTAGAACTGATATAGGCAATGGAGAGTCTACTCACACATTTGCCACCTGTCTTGCATCTCTTGCAAAAACACATCCAAATTTAGCTAATTATACTGAATTCCTCATCATTGAAGATAGTGGATGTTTTGTAATGCCCTTTCTTTTTGCAAAATAAGATTTTTTTTCCTTCAGGTTGCTGCAACTATAACTGATTCTAATTCCCTAGACTTCTTTCTTTTTACTGTAGTGATAGGGAAATTTGTCACTATCCTTACAATACGATCCAGAGATTTGCCATATGAAATTAAAAAAAATAAAAGTATCATGAGGTAGTAATCTTCTTCTTCTTCTTCTTTTTTTTAATGCGAACCAATAGAATTTAGAAACTGCTAGTCTGGACCTTCTGCAATTCAGCTGAACATGTCTAAATTGTTTATACATATTTCACATTTCTGAGGCTTTCTTCCCTACTATACAAAGCAGATCAGCTGTATCAACCAGGTCATTCTCCAAAATTTGGAGAGAAGACAACAGATTCAGAGATGTGCCAACAAATGGTATGTGCATGTACCAACTATTTCCATGTGGGTTTTGAGAAAGGATACTTTCGTAAGAAACTATTTTTTACTGTTTATCAAACCAGAATGTTTCATTCCTTAAAGGAATGAATGCAGCCCATTCCAAATAGCAAACTCCTGTTACTCTGCAATGACCACTTATGATTCTTAGAAACCTGAAGGACTGAATCAACAGAAAACAATACCTGCTGTGGAAATTTTTTTCCTCACAATTCTCCCATCTCCTCGTTTTTGCCTGGGGTATTGTGACTGCTTAACAGATGTGACCCGTAAGTATGCTACTAACAATGTTGTATTTGGCTTTGACAGTGGTTTCATGCAGAGTGTTTGCAGAAGCAAGCCGTGCTCTTACTGACAGCACGCATTGCCTGAAAACTCTTGGCTGGCTGACAGACCAGCTTTTGTGAATTTTTCGTAGCGATTTAGAATGTTATCGTCCCCTGGTCATCTACAGTCTTGGTTGCAAGTTGCAGCCCCTGCGGTGGCCAAGGAGACATCTCCGGATGAACTTGTCATTGCTCTCCACAACTACCTGAGGGCAGGCTGTACCCAGCTTGGAGCCGGGCTCTTCTACCTCCTTGCAGTGAGAACCAGATGTCATGGCCTGAAGCGGAGACCAGGGAAATTTAGATTAGATATCAGAAAATAAAAAATTCACTGTTAATGGGGTCAGGCACTGGAATAGGCTGCCCAGGGAGATGGTGGAGTCCCCATCCCTGGAGGTGTCTAAGAGGTGTCTGGATCTGGCGCTGGGTATGCAGCTTAGTGGTTTAGAGGTTCCAGTGGTAGTGCTGGGTTGATGATTGGACCTGATGATCTTTAAGGTCCCTTCCAGACTTCACGATTCCATCATTCTGTGCCTCCAGGAGGTCACTGTGCCCAATACAAATCCAACCCCAGGCTGCCCTCGGGAGCGCAGGACGCGGCCACAGCCGCGCCAGCAGTATCCCGCAAACTCCCGGAGGGCGGACCGGCCTCTCTCCCGCGCGCAGGGCAGCCCCACTGCACACCACCGCCTTCCCGGGAGGCGGTGCGGGGCGGGCCGGCCCCACGGCGCAGGGGCGGTGCCGGTCACGCGACCTCGCGGCGGCCCCGCCCCGGCTCCGTCGGCAGTGGCGGCGGCGGCGGCGGGGGCAGCTGGCGCCCTCCTCGGGGCTCCTCGTCGCCGGGACAACCGGGATCGCCGCCGCCGCGCCTCTGCCATGGTGAGGAGCCGGCGACACGACACCGCTGCCCGGCCGCAGCGGGCTGGCCTGGCCGCCCGGGGCGGGGAACGAGTGTTGGTCGGGCCGTGCGGAGCGGGGAACGAGTGTTGGCCGGGCCGTGCGGAGCGGCCCCGGGGCCGCGCGGCTCAGCCGAGGCGACGGTGGCGGGCGAGGGAGCGCGGGGCGCGGGCGGTGCGGATTGCGGGGCTGGGCGTGCGGCCCGGCGCGGGGCTGTGCCCACCCACGCTGTAGGCGAAGGGAAAAGAGAGTGTCTGTCTGCCCCTCTATCTGTCTGCGTGCCTGCCCAAAGCAGGTGGGGCCGCGCTGTCCCTCGCTGTAGCACATGCCTGCGTGTGTGTGGTGAGGTGTGACGGGCGCCTTTGCCTCCTCCTCCTCCTTCCCCCGTGTAACGCCGGAGCAGCCATGGCAGGGCTCTGCCTGGCGTGTGACGCGGGCCAGGTGTGTTGTCTGCCTGGATAACACAGGAGGGATGGTCTGTTTACATGGGTGTGTAATCCGGCTGGGGAATGATGGAATGATGAATGATGGTCTGTCGTCCCTCTTGTAAAGTCGAGAGGAAAAGCCATGGTGTGTGTCGGTGCACAGGGCAGGGGTGTCACCGTGTGGATGCACGGGATGCTGGGTTGGGCGCTGTGCTATATCCTTAGCATGTGCCGTGAGCCGGGGTGTGGCCTGGGATGTGTGTAGATAGCAGATATACGGTAGGACATGAGCGTAATGCTATGGCTCTGGGTGCGTCTGCTGTGATTTGGGCTTCGGGTATGGTGTGTTTGTGTTGTAGCAGAGATGTGACATTGTGTGCAGGGCCATGACATGGCATCGTATGTATATAGTTGTGTCTGCCTGCTGCTGTCTGGTATGGACTTCTGCCTATGTGTATATATAGTGAATATTGGGTGTGGCATAATCTCTGGATATTTTTAAAGGCATGTATGCTGTGGGTGTGGCAAGGATTATCTGTGGTCCTATATCTACGTTGCAGATACAGGGTATAGTATTTTGTGCATATAGAGCAGCAGTGGCTTGTGTGTGTGAGCATGCATAGCTGTGATGTGATGTGTGTGGTGAATGTGGTGGGCACAAGGTTTGTTTCACCTGTATGTGGGGATGGCACGACATGGAGCACATGTGTGGGAGGCTTGCAGCAGAGAAGGTAGAGAGGCTGTAGTTTGCTCTGTGGGAAGAGCATGTGGGGATGTGACACAGTATGTGTATGCCACGAGTGGCAGGGCAGAGATGCATCAGATGTTTGTGGAAGGAAGATGACAAGGTAAGTAAGGGGGAGTGTGTAGGGACAGGCACAGCATATTTGGGAAGATGATTGGTTCGAGCCCTGTTTTCAATTACAGCTTAATTGTCTGATGCCTTCCTGCTTCACAGTGATAGATGCAGCAAGAAGGCACAGTTGCTGGCCTTTCCCATATGGAGAAGTATACAGTGTTTGAAGGCAGAAGTCACTTTGTGTGTAATGATAGTAGGTTTTCTGTATCAGGTTCTAGGGGCCAGAGGGAATGCTCAGGCTCACAAAGGGAAGAACTATATTCCCGTGGTGTTGCAACTTTTCTTCTTTTGCATGAAGGCTTGTTCATGTGCTCTCTCTTTCTTCCCCTCCACATTGCCTTCTGTTCCTTCCCAGTTCTAGCCTGCATGTTGTGAACCCAAACAAGGCAACCCTGAAAACTAAAATGTGAGGTGGAATAAAAATATGGATAGACTGTGCATGATTGCAGCATGCTTCTGTGTAGAATCAGTTCGGATTTGCTTTGCATAGGTTTTAGGATGTATCTGTTGCTACAAGAAGTAAACCTCAGTGGATGAGGCTGTGGGTGATGTAGCATAGGTGGAGTGGTTGTGATGTCACTTAGTGACATGTTCTGCATCACATTAATATTCCATCAGAGAATATGCAGTATCTTAAGTCAGTTGAATAAAATGGATTTATCTTATGCTCTAAATTTAAGATAGATTATAGACTGGAAAACAACTAACCAAATGTTTATAAACTGCACCAGGGGAAGTTCAGGTTGGATATCAGGAAGAATTTCTTCACTGAAAGGGTTGTTAAACATTGAAAGGGGCTTCCCAGGGAGATGGCGGAGTCACCATCCCTGGAGGTGTTCAGGAAACTACTGGATGTATCACTTACTTAGAGCTGTGGTTTAACTGACAATGTGGTGGTGTTCAGACAGAGGCTGGATTCAGTATTGGAGATGTTTTTCATTCTTAGTGATTCTATTATTCTATAAGTAAATATTCTCCATTTACTGAACTCCAGGCATGGAGGTTTTCTTTGTGGTCTATTTTGACATTCCCAATGAGATACCTTTAGCAATCTAAACTCAGCCGACGTCGAATCTGCAAAGCGACGTTGGTGCTGTAATTGCACAGGGGAAATATCAGAAATTATACCATCTGTTGTGCAGATTCCTGTACTGGGCAGCTTCTTAGTTGCACTTGACTGCTGTTAAGCTTTTACCTCCATTTTTGTTATTATTTTAATATTTTTCAAGTATTTTATTCAATGCATGCTTATACTTTAATTGCTCTCTCTTATAGGGTTAATCTTAGTCAAATTATTCTTTCCTTCTTAATTCTTCATAGCTTCATAGAATTAGTTTTGAGCAATTAACACCAGACCTTTTAGTACAGGGAATATCGATGTTCTTAAAAATCAGGACTATTAGCTGACTGCTTGCTTATTTTGACAACAGACTGGAATATTTAGTCATGCTAGTTAAAATGACGGATAACATGGGGCTAGCAGGTGTGGAAGGTTGAAAATAAAAGTCAGGTTTTCAGTGAAGCATGACAACTATTTTTAGGTAGGTGTAGAAAAGTAGTACTGGTCTTGGCACTGTGACAGTATTGATCTGAATCCCAGGAGAAGGCTACACATTGTCAGTACTTCAGCTGTTTTTTCATTTGGAAATCAGAATAACTGCATTAATTTCATGTAAATTGCTATCAACTGGTTATTCTGGTAGTCTTTCTACTGAATTAGAAATGCACATAAGTGAGATATGTTAAGTAGGACAAAACCAGATGAAATTGTGACACCAAGTTCTCCCTCAAGCTAGTTTAGACAATAGCCACAACATTCACTTGCATTCTTTCTAATAATCTTTTTAGGAAGGCAGTCCATATTCTCCATAGATTTCCGCTTTTACTTTGTGGTTTTTTTTTTTTTTTTTTTTTTGTTTGTTTGTTTGTTTTTTGTTTTGGTTTTTTTTGTTTGTTTGTTTGTTTGTTTGTTTGTTTTGTTGTTTTGTTTTGTTTTTGTTGTTGTTTTTGGTTGGTTGGTTGGTTGGTTGGTTGGGTTTTTTGTTTTTCTGTATGTTTTTGTTTGTTTTCTTTGGTTTTGTTTTTGTTTTAACCCCTCCATGTGTTTTAGGACAATGCAAAAACTGTTAAAATTTTTCATCATACTTGACCTGTGTATTTTGGGTGCCTTGATGATAATGTGATAAGGCTTGAGTCCAGCTGTTCACTTGAGCTTTTACAAAACTACTTTCCCCCTTGAACTTTTAATGCAGAGTGGAACATTCTCATTCTTTGTAAAGCTTCTGGGAAGGCAGATTGTAAACACAGAATAACTTCTATATGGTGAAAATCAGATTTGCATTCTTAAAAATGAAGAAAAACATATACATGAGGTGTCAAAAGTGTATAATGAACGTAAGATTTGCTACATACTGGTATCTCCTCTGTCAATTCAGTTTTTTTTCAGGATCAAGAAATTACTTACATGTCTCTCAAAGCTTAAACTAATTGTTCTTGAGACTGAAGAACAAATGGTTTCTAAAGATCAAACATTTTTCTCAGCCTAGTTTTTCAAAAAATGTACTATACTATAAATGTCTGAAAAATCTGTGTATGTAGTGCAATTTTAAAAGACTGTGAAACAAAATGGATTATTTTTTGTGACAAAATTAATTATAATGTGACTGCAGTCCCTGTGAATCATTTTCTGGTGGAAGCTGCCTTAGATTCTATTTCAGTATGTCTCTGTAGAGTCTAAAAGTTAGCTTTGAGGAGTGGTCAAAGGAAAGTATCTTTCTCAGGTGTTTTGAGCTTAGACTTTTGCAACTTACATTTGAGTGTTTGATACTTAAGGAGGGATTTGTTATTTACCTGGTCAAGGAAAAGTAAGCACAGGATCTGTAAATGCTTAATTTTTGCTGTCTCAAATGACTTCCCTCTTATGCATCTGCCCCTACCCCCCAAACCAAAACAGATCAAAATCCATCCAAACAAAATCACAACATGAATTTAGATGTTTAAACAGATTAAAATCATTTTTGTTTGGTACAGGGAGGCAATGAAAATGCAGCAATAGTTGATGCAAGGGCATCTCGACTGACAAAATCAACTACAGCCAATGTCTTGAGGGGTTCCCTCTGGATTTTTATCTTTGTGTTGGAGGAACCACTACTAGAGGAGGATTGGAAATTTGCCCTTTTCTGGACTTGCACATTTATGACTGTTTGGAACTATGAACACCTGCTGTGTAGCCCACAAGGAAGTACTCAATATTTGGTATCAAACTGCAGCACTCAAAATATTTGCCTTAATTCTTGTTATACACTTCCTTTTCTATTCCACTGTTTACCTGAGTTCTTTTTGGTAGGCAGAAAGAAACAGTAAATTTGGTTTTCATCGGATTAGATTCCTGTTCAGCTGGTTACTCAGTATGTTCTGTAAATTTAAATCAAGGAGACAAGGACATAATCAAATCTGCGTAAATGTGAAACTCTACCAGTATGTCAAGTTTGTCTGTCTTCAGAGGTTGAAATTGAGGTCAGAGCTTCACAGAGAGAATGCATTCCCATATCATACCTTGATGTTATGTGGTAGTTAAATAAATATTAAGGGACAAAATGTCTAAGTGTGCTTGTAGTTTATAGACTATTTTCAGAACTTCTTCTGGAATGAAAGTATCAAGAGAATTTTATTTCTGCAGAAATTCAAGAAGCATACATTTTGGCAAATACTAAATGTCCGGTTTCTTTCTAAATCTTAACCTATTACCTTTCTTGAAACAGTTTGAAAAAGGTATTTTGGAAATGCTACTATGATGCTATTTCCTTTGAAGTCAAGTGTAATTACTGCATGTAACCATGAAGAGGTACCTAATTTTGCCTCTTATAATTGAAAGCTTTTATTAATAATGCATTACATGTATAGCAGCTTCTATTAATTATGAACTACATATATGGTGTATGTAGCCACAAAGCAAGTTTTTTCTTGTTTTTTTCTTGTTTGTTTTCTAGGGAGATTTGCCTTGCAGAGATGATTTACCCTTCATAGTAAAGATTTCATGCTCAGTACTAGGAAAAACCGCAGTTCTGGCATAGTGTTTATGAGGCAGATCAAGCACTGTTTTAAAATGGCTTTGTAGAAACTATAGAGTCATTCTTGTGATAAACCATACCTTTTATGTCTCAAATGTGTTTTTGAAGAGCAGTTATGAAGGGGGAGAATTAGTACTCAAAATTTCTGTTTCACAGGTGCTTAGAACAAGCAGTTACTTAAACTGTGATTTCATTTGCAGTTTGAGCTAAATGCAATAAGAAGAATTGCATTTCTGTGTATGGGATTGCGTGACTGGTGGGAGGACGCTGTCAGTTCAGATTAGAATGGTGCAAACTCCTGGGGAAATGGACTTGCAGAAGAATCTCCATGTGAACACTAGAGGAGGATTTCATGTCTCTGTTTGCCATCAGCCTGTTAGTTTGTGTACTGGTATTGGAGACTGGGAATAAAACTTAGCCATATGTATGTCAGTAAAAACAGCTATATGCAGAGGTGGGGATTCAGAGTTTTAATAGATGTTCTCCTAAGGGCTCTGAATCTGTGACATGGATTAAATTTGGATGGCTGAAACTACATGGCTATCCCTAAGCAAATATTGCTACATTGAAATGAATGGACACTAACTTTTCTTTTGGACTAATTTTGTTCAGAACCATATCATGTTCTGAATGCCTTTGAGAATGTGTATTTATAGCATGATTCTACAAAATTGCATGACACCAGTTGGATTATTTTTATGATTACATAATTTGTAATTTGAGCACACAGTCCTTGTGGTATTGAGATGGAAACTACCATAGAATCTTCTTCAGTATTTCTGCTTAGAGTCTCAAAGTTACTTGAGTGGTCCAAGAAAATAACCTTTCTCAGGTGTTTTGAACTTGGGCTTTTGCAAATTCCATTTGAGACTCTGATTGATGCTTAAAGAGGGATTTGTCATTTACCTGGTCAAGAAATACAAAATCTGTAAGATGTATAATCAGTGTTGTGGGGGGCTACTTTGTACCATTGTGATGGGTTATAGGCAACAACTGCTTTATCCATCTGATTTTAGTTTTCTGAAATTCTCCAATGAATTAATGGGTCTGTTGCTCTCCAAGCCCATAAAGATATTGATATGGGTTTCAACATATTCATCTTCAAAGTACTTTATAGATTGGACTGCTAATTAAATGCTTTATTTTAATTTAGTTTTTTTAGGAATGTTGTCTAAATGCAACATCATGTACTGTTTGGAGGGGTAGAATCTTAAAAGACAAGTAATGGATAATTACCTAAAAAAGGAAATGTTCAGTCATTATTTTTTTTTAAGAGAAGTCAAATTGAAGGAAAGATTTGCCAATCAGTATATGACTTAGAGATGATGAGGATAAAACTTCATCATACCTGTTTTTTCAGCTTTCTGCATATGTTTAAAGAATATATGGGGATACAATTAACAGCTTTTTCTAGATTTCTTAGTGTTTAAACAGTAGTTGTTGGATTTTTGTTTTATTTATTTTTCTTTCCCAATCTGAACTAGTCTCTAGTCATAGAAGATTAGGTAAGGAATAGTTTCTTTTTCTGTGTGGTTCAGGTTTGTTCTGCTGTCTCTGATAGTGGTTAGAACTTAATGCCTTGAAAGGAAAATGTGGGCTGGGTGCACCTAAATGAAGGGTTGGTCTTCCATGTAGCTCCTATCTCAGAGTGCATAGGAAAAGCAAAGCTTGCAAACCTTTTTTGTCAATAGTAGTGTAATTCCTCTTTATTTTAGTGAGGTGTTGGATTGGACGTAATGTTTTCTGCCATGCAGGCTACCAAGCACATGATAGCAAGTATTGATAAAATGTTATCTTTCAGCTGAATTTTAGGCTTGCAAGTAATTAGGTCAATCACTAATTCTGCAAACCGTCGGATTTCCACTTTTTAACAAGCAAAAATAGGAACTGTCGCACTGGAGTCAGAAGATTGCTGTCTCTTTGGTGACTTAGGAGACGAGGCCGAGTCTTGCATGGGAGTATGGGCATTTCGTTTGACAGGTCAGGTTAACCTGTTAGACCTTAATACCCTGGTTGCTTGCAGGAATGAAGCTGTACTCTAAAAGGCTTGAGTGATTATTTCTAAATATGTTGTTGGCAATAGGTGACTGCCCTTCAGAAAAACACACAGGAAAAGGTCCTGAGAGCTGTTTGAGCAGCTGAGCATGGGCTGGTGTGCTTGAGACAGAAAGGAAAAGCAACCTCCAAGCACCTCCTGCTTTGTGCTGGGAGACACTTGAGTTGGAACAGCCAGAGGCCTTGAGATAGAGTTGTGCAGCTGTGGACATCAGCTCTGAAGTTCACAAATGACCTTGTTCTGTCATCCAGTAGGAACAGGCATTTCAGAGCCAGGCTGATGCCCTCCAGTAAAATGTGAATGATGTGGTATGAATACCAGTGCTGGCCAAACAAGAATGAGGCCTCTTCTGGAAGAGAATCAAACAGCAAAGTGGGCAGTGTGGCCAGCTGCTTCTGCCTGGCAGATTTTATTATGTTAAACAGCACTTACTCTGGGGAAATTTTAAAAGCATTATGGCCCTTATAAGCAGCCATAGGTCATTGGAAGGCATTAAGGAAAAACAGAGGTGTGCTCAGGTGCATTTGATCTTCTCTGAAGGTGAGCTTTAACTCTTTAAGATGACCAGCACAATAAGAACAGAAGTATTTGGTATAAGGTGTTGCTTTTGTTCAGTCTGTTTGTCATCACAGTGTTAGAAGAGAAAATACCCCAAGGAAAGACCAGTGCAGAAGATCCAGAAGGTATGTGGCAGCAAGGAGGAAACTGTAAGGCTATGAAAGGCCATGCCCTGGGCTCTAGCAGTGTGTGTCCAAAGGGAAGAAGCAGGCCAGGAAGCAGGCTGGATTTTAAAATGCACAAAGGCAAAGCCTGAGTCAGAGCAGGGTGAACAGTTGGAGCATAGGAGCAAGAGCCTGGAGGGCAGACAATGTCTGTGTGTTGAAATAAAAGATTTTCCCCATCTGTCTCTGCTGTAGACAAGCTTGGTTCAAGATGAGATTGCATTTCAAGGTTCACTTTGGTGTGTTATAATATTTATGGATTATACAGAAAGCTTTACCGTGGGTTCTAGTTTAGCAGCAGTCCTGTGTCATCAGCTGTTATGTCTTCAATACTACTTATTTCAGTTCTGTTGGCAATGTATATCCTGTCTAACGCTCCTTTTGTTGACTGGATACAGCTATGTTTTGCCACTTGCATGGTGTTAAATGATTCTGCCTGTCTGATGCATTGATTGTACATTTCTGGAGGAAGCCCTAGCTAGCAGCAATTCCCTGAGCATTAGAGAATTTTATGCACTTACAGTAGAGTGTAACATGGGACAATCTGAAATTTATGGTAATTTAGGTTTTACCTCTTCTTCCTCCTTCATTTTTGTGGTGTATTTAGAGAGCTTTTTAGGATGCCATTCATTACTTTAGTTTGCTTGTGAGCTACTCTGGGTAGCAAAGACAATTTGGTGGCTTTCCTACCACTGTAGCACTAGGTGCTTTCAATACCTTGTAAAATAAAAATTGCACAGGCAACAATTAGATGTCTCTGCTAAGGAGGAGAGATATGGAGCAAGCTGCTGGGTTTTGTGTTTAGCAACAAAAATCTGCACATCGAGCTACTGAGTAAAACTTTATTTTCTCAGAATTTTGCTTTAAAATTTGGTGTTACCATGTCTATTACTGCATGAATAAAATTTAATAAAAATTGTTCACACCAGTGAAAACCTGAAAGACTTGATGCTTTATACATATAGCTGTATTTACAATTTAAGTAGGATGTGTGCTGTGCCAATCATAGAAGGGAACGAAATATATGGATTTAATTCCAGTCTACTGGCTCCTGTGGTGAAAATGGCCCAATTCTGTTTTTTTCCTGAATTGATAAAAACTTCAACCTTGTTTTCACTATATATGCCTTTTACTGATGCTCTTTAGTCTTTCAACTACATCTTCCTCAAACCGACTTTCCCCCATAATTCCTTTAGCATGCTACTAAGCAAGGCTATTTTTGAGAGTCTGGGTTTTTAATAACTTCTGATATGAAAAGCTGACAGGTTGAAAGTCCTTATCCTGATTTCAGTAGAAATTAGATGCATAAATATCTCAGTGGAACTGAGCCATAATGGATGAGCTGCTACCAAAACTGTTTCATCTGTTAAGAAAATAGTCCTCTTCAATAGAGGACTGAATGACAGCTGAAATTGCGTGCTTAAAAAAATACGAGGACTATCACCAAAATTAGTAGTATAACCTTATTTTGATCTTGAAATAACTCTATCAGAAAAGATTTCTTCATCTCATTAATTCTGGTGAAAACAGAAGACCTTTATTGCTGGCTGTTATACCAGAAGAGATTAATGTGCTGCTTTCAATGGTGGCAAGCTAAGTGTGATGTACCAAGAAGTTATGTTCTAGGACTAGTGGCAATTAGTATGTTTAATAATACGAAAAGGGAATTAAAATGGAGAGATTATCCTTTTGGGTTTCACAGATTTACACAATGGATGCTTTGTTTATATAATAAAGAGATTTTTTAAAAATGTATTTGCTAAAGAAATTTAATGTAAGAAAGTATCAAGTAATTTTAAGAAAAAATACTCCCATTTTAGCTCATAACCTCTCTTCCAAAAGTAAAGTGAAGATATTACCAAGTGAGGTCAGTTAAGCAATGTAAGAAATGGCTCAAGATTGAAGTAATAAGGAATTACAGTTTTCTCTTGTGAATTTTGTTTTGTGTTATTTATTGTTGCAATCGTTTTAAGAATGAAGAGACCTTCTGTATCTCTTCTTGTGTTTATAGGAAATTTTAAAAGGGTTTTAGAGCAATGTTTCTTACATATGTTCAATTTCATTCTTTTTCCGTGCACAGATTTGCCTGTTGTATTTGGAGATTTTATACCATACTTTCATAGAGTTTGAGATATCCTATCATTAATGCAGTCAAACTTACTTCCAAATACAAAAGCAAAGAGAGGAGAAATATTCTTTCTGCATTCTGGGCGTTCTTAATTATTATTTTGGATTACTGTGTACAGGTGTTCTGAGGGCATGTCATTGTCAGCACAATCTGTAAGTAAAGAAAAAAATTAGTATTTGACAAGAATACTATAATATTTTTTACAGTGATCAAAAACTTCCTTGACTGAATGTTTTTGATGGATTTTTTTTATTAATAGAAGCAGAAAACTAGAGCTTATGTAATAAAAATTAAGTAAAAAATAAAAAGAACAGTACATGAATGTACTAGGGTTCTTGCTTCATTAATGGAAGTTTTAGATTATCAGAAACTGTTTTGTCCTGTTTGCACCTTCTGTCTTCTCTCTCTGCTTGCATGCATTTGAAATAATTTTACAAATGTTTATCTAGAAACTAACTACTCCAGTTCCGTGTCTGTTCTCTGTTAGGGGTGAAAACTACTGAGGAGCCTTTAAAGCAGCCCCTCTCTCTGAGATGCAAATGCAATATGGCTCTAGAAGCTAGTAAACTTTTCACAGGATAAAAGAGTACTATAAAGAGACACTTTCATTTTTCTAGATGTGCTTACTCCATAATGATCATATGTTACTATATGAGAACTGCTGCTAGTGCATGCTAGTGCATAAAAGAACACACAAAAGTTACTGTTTGAGGGAAATCAGCTTTGAATGTGTTTGTGGCCTCATCTGTGGCAGGTGTAACAGGCATGGTACTTTGTGTGCCTGGGCAGGTCACACGCTTCGCATAGTATGTAGTAAAAGCTGCATTTTTTCCAGTTTTAATTGGGATTCCTAAATGAACCATATTGGTCAGATAAGCTGTCATGTATTCAAAATAGTTTGTCTATCCAGCTTTAACGTTGGAATATTCTAGCATAAAGGTTATAAACCTTTTTCCTAAGAGTTGCTGGTTTGGTTGAAGGTTTAGCTTTTCAGCTTGGCCTCAGTGGGAGAATGCTATGTGCTATGGTTTGTAGTGAGATCACATTTTTGAATTCTGAAAACAGTTGGAAATACTGTTTAACAAGAAGAGCTGCAGTGCTCAAGGCTTTAGAGTAACTTGCCTCATACCTTACTAACTCAAATCCTGTGTTATCCTTACACAGTGAGCATATATATCTCTCTCTGTATATATCTCCATGTTACTGTATACTTGAGAATCTGTGGGGTAAATAAAAAGGATAATTAGATTTTTTTTATATAGGCATTATATAGCACACATGTAAACTAGTAGCAGTCTGCAAAGTAGCTTTATTTAAAAATACATCCTGATACGTATGTGTCTGCTAGATGATGTAACTTTTGAGGCATTATCTGCAGCTATTATTCTATAGCTGCAGATAATACAGAGACTATACTGCAGCTGCAGTCTATACACAGACTTAGTGTGGTCTCATAGAGGTGACATCCTTTTTTTGTGGTTTATGTTCCTAACCTTCAATGCACAGGAATATTTCCTTACTTGACTCTTTAGTGATCCTAACTTCAATGAGGATAGTATATATGCCCCTTTTTTCTGAATGAGTTCTGCTGTAAACACAAGTAGACATACAGACTGTTATCTAAAAAAAAAAAAACCAAACCCATTTTATGCTATTGTTTTCAAGCCACAAGCTGCAAACTTTGAGTATATATAAATATATATATATATGATATAAAAATGGCACATGTGGGTGCAATTCATAGGTCATTCTATCAAAGTCAGAAGCAGTCAACCAGTTCTAAAAATGTTATTGATGTACATAGCATATTTCAGCCTAAAGGCTGAAAATATCAACAGCAATGGGTATTGGATATAAAACAGCCAGAGCAAAGCTGAGCCTATGGTCAGCCATGTGGAACTGCTTAAAGCAAATGTGTCTCTTCTGAAGGAGCTAGAATTGTCCTATTGAAATACATATTCATGGTTGTTTTATGCTTTGAATATCTGTAGTCCCCAGTGTGTGAATGAATATGCTGCTCCAGTTGCTGGAAAAGGAAGCTTGATTAATCTTGTCAGTCCCATTGAAAGTTGACAGCTTTATTGTCTTTAGATGTGTGGATAGCCATGTACAGAGGTAATGGGTGAAGAAATCTGTGTCAAAATTGGAACAGTAATATGCAGTTAACTTGAAATCAATCTAAGATGTACTGGAAGAGAAAAAGGGTCTTGGCAGCAGCCAGAAGGAGGTTCAAGTCTTCAAATCTTACAGTATTTTTTAGGGATATATTTTCAAAATTCCCAGTTGTGTAATTTTTGCTGTCTCCTTTCCTTTATGAAGACAGAGCCAAGCTTATATTCAACTATTTTTTTTTCTTTCTTTGCTTTTGTGGACCTTTTTTCTTTTTTAAAAACAAGAAGCAAAGCAAATAGTTTCCCAGTATTCAATGTGTGTGGATAGTAGGATGAACAAAGGGTAATACCCTTATGTGAAGAACAGCTTAATAAAGAGAGAATATTCCTTCCAGTTGTTTTAATGTTTTGTGTGATTTTTGTATTTACCTTTTAGCATTCAGAAACTCATCTGTTTTGGATCCTTCATCCTAGCTTTTGTTTCTGGTATACGGGACGGAAAATGAAGTCCCTGAAGCTCTTCTCTTTACACAGGAAATGATTGCTTGTGACTTTGACATCTTCCAGTCTTTGCCATGATTCTTTAAATTCCATTTCACCTTCTGTTTTGTTTATTGCTTGTGTTCCTCTGGTAAAATTTCTCAAACCTAAATATTTAGACAAAGTTGTAAATCTGGTCAACATCTTTGTTTCAGTCTTCCTGTTTAACTGTTGATTGTATAACCTTAGTATTGCCTGCTCTTTTCCTTGGGTGGTTTTTTTTTACCCTCTCGCCTTTTTTTTTTTTTTTTCCTCCCATATGTATTAATAATATGAAGTTTGGGTGAGAGGTATTTTCAGTTTTTCTTGTAGCATTTCTTGATGTGCTTGCTTTGCTTATATAGCAGTTTCTGTCCTACCTGTGGCACTAAATTCTTTAAATGTGTAGATACTTACATTCTATCCATATTCACATACCTGGGCCAATTATTAGCACTGTAGACAGTGAAAGGAGGGACCTGAATAACTGGAAAGTGTCCAGCTTGGTTTTTGTAATGGGACAGTTTTAGGACTGTGCAGCCAGTGTGTTTGTGTATGTCTTGCTATTGCTTGAAGTTTCACTACTGCTTAAAATACTTCTTCGTGCAGTGTTAAGTGTGCTTGTTTCATGATTATTAAGTTGCTCCACAATTTTTGTGTGGTTAAATCTTAGCACTAGGTAAAATAATTTTATCGTATTGACAACTAACATGGTGAAAACTTGATATTAACAGTAATTTAAGAGAATTAAGCACCTAAGTAGGAGGTGAATAGCCTCTTTAAAATAAGTTTTTCTTGTTGGTTTTTAAAATAGTGTTTTTTCTTTCTGTTTCTAGGTTTTCTCAAATAATGATGAAGCCCTTATTAACAAAAAACTACCCAAAGAACTTCTGTTGAGGTAATTCTACATAACATTTTAAGGAGTAAAAACCTGAGGATTGTATGTTGCTTTCATGTATCTTACAGACTATCAAGTGCTATCCATTCTTCCTTAAATCCACTTGAAATAAATAAAACACATGATATAGTTCTTGGAATTCTTGAGCTCGTTGCCTTGATTTGTTTTAATGTGTTCAAGTTATGCTGTATCATGGAAGATGTAATTTAGTTGTGATTTTTGACTTGCATGTCAGAAAAAGAAGTGACATAAAATGTGAAAAAAACTTTGGTGTACCAAGTAGTCAGCTCTTTCACACTCCAAATGTTTTATATCTGTCTGAAGAGCCTAATTCTCTAATGAAGTTCACACTCTCTGTGCCATGAACTTTATTATAACAGAATAAAATACAAATTCAATGTCAGAGCTTCCAAAGAAGTCACTACAATGAGAAGCTCTGCCTATTACCATTACTGCCAGTCTGTGTTGTATAAGGTAAAACCAACAGAGGGATCTTTCCTATTGTAGTCATTGGGTTACTCATAAATTTTATCAGCTTGTTGGTGTGTGAGTAGATCGTCTTTGCAAAAGTTACCTAGAACAACACCAAGATCAGTAAGTTCAGCCCATGACTGGTGGATGTCTTTACTCTCTCATATGGCTGAAAGTTGATTTCAAGCAAAGTATAAGCCAGCTGTCAAATGTGGAGCTATTGCTTGGTTGGATGTGGCCACTGCAGAGCTGGAACTGAACCAGGTCAGCAACACCTTCTGTACCTAAAGAGAGGATTTGTTACAGACTAATCCTTAAGGTGAAAGAAAAAAAAGAAGAAAAAATGTTCGGTTATGATGGTGCAATTACAGTTTTTAGTGGTGGTGTTATTAAAATTAGCTGGAGATTTTTTTCTTAATATACTGAAGAATTGTTTGGCTCAGCTTGTGTGTATGTCACTGCTTCCAGTCTGATTTGAAGTGGAAGAATGTCTCAATGGTATTTTGCATCTTGTGCCCAAAGAAAATGCTCCTAAAAACATTGTGGCTATCACAGTGCTATCTCAATGATATTTAAAAAACAGACTCTTGTTAAAGGGATTGAATTTTAAAAGGCTTTTCATTTTTGTTGAGATACATTCTGTATGGTATAGACAGTAATTAGACTCTTGGAACTGTTTAGAAAATGTAGTTAAAAGAGACAGTCACTGAATGATGCCCTGAACAGGAATTTTCATACCTTTTGCTTTGTTGAACCCAGTGCCACACGTGAGCCACAAGATAAAAATCAATGTTTTGCTGCCTCCTCAGCTAAAAATCATGATCTGCCAACACTTCTTTTCAAGCATTAGGACTCCCCAGTTTGTGGAAATGACTGCCTTTTTCACTGTTATGGATGCTAAGTATCTCATTTATGTCATTGAATAGAATTTGTTTATATGGTTTAGGTAGTGAAAAGTATCGTGCACAGAGATAGTAAGGATGTCTTTTGGAACACCTTTCCTTAGAGGCTGAGGGAGTTGGGCCTGTTCAGCATCAGGAAGAGATGACTGAGGGGAGCCCTCATCAATGTTTATTTGTACCTGAAAGGAAGATGCCAAGAGGATGGATCCAGGTGCTTCTCAGTGGTGCCTAGCAACAGGAAAAGAGGCAATGGGCATAAATGAGAACACAGCAAGTTCCACTTGAATATGAGGAAGAGCTTCTTTACTATGTGGTTGACTGTGCACTAGAACAGATTGCCCAGAGAGGTGGTGAAGTCTCCCTCACTGGAGATATTCAGGAGCCGTCTGGATGCAATCCTGTACCATGTGCTCCAGGATGACCCTGCTTGAATGGGGAGTTGGGACTGCATGACCCTCTATGTTCCCTTTCAGCCTGACCCATTCGGTGATTCTCTGATTTTTAAGAATTCAGAATTCTAAGTAATTAGACTCTGCCAGTGGCTTAGCTGTTTTTTCTAATATTCAAGATAGCTTCTTACAAAGCAACTTCAAGGATGTGCAGACTTATCTTGGATTTGACCAACTGAGGAAGTGGTGTAGCTGTTATGGCAGTGTCAAAAGAAGCCTTTTGCATGGTTGAAAGGCTTTGTGGGGCTGGAACAACAACATAAAATATCGCAGACCAAGCATATGTGGAACTGATTCAGCCAATCAACTGTTTTTTGTATATATATGTCCTTTTTGCAATTGCACAGTGATTTAGCAAAGTAGTGTTGCAGATGTAGCTAGAGGAGTTGATGATCTGAGAAACTGAGCTGGGACTGTCAGCTTTCTTCATAAAGAACATGATGATGTCATGCTGAATGCCAGGACTGGGTCTGCTCTCTGCCAGAGAGAAATAAAGTTCGTATTTCATTATACCCACAAGACTATGCTGATCACCAGGGCTTTAAAATGGAGTGGAAGGAGATGTGTGGGGGAGGTGCTCTAAAGAGCAAATCTCCTTTTGAAATAGTATTGCTGCAGGGACAAACTCACAAAGCCAATGGCAGAGCATGTTAGAGAGAGGGACATGCATCTGGGTTCTCATCCCTGCTAATGTAGATATGGAGGGAAGTTTCAGGGTGCAGACCTGCCTGTCTAAAGGTTTATCAGTGGGAAATTTGTTTTATGAGCCTGCATGTAAAGGCTTTTGTAAGACTGAATCTGAATGCCTTTTTGACTCCTGAAACAGTATCTGCTCATGCTGCAACATGTTTTAAATTCGTCTTGCCTTATGGTTATAACAGGAGAGCTTCAATACTACTGCACTGGGTGTAATTAATATTCTAATTATTTTTCCTTTGTTAGCTATGCAGTCTACATTTTAATTAAGGGAAGAGTAAACCAGTTGCAATGGAAACATTTTGCTCAGCTGGAACTGAATAGTAAATACCACTGAAAGTGTCATCAAATCCACTTAGTTTTCTGCTTACTTGTATCAGATATATATGAAAACTGTTAGCACCACAGCCCTCTTTAAAAAAAACCCTATTGGATTTGTGGAAAAAAAAGTGATTAATAGCATGTTAAAAATATCTGGAAATTAAATTTAAACACAGTTTTTTCTATTGCCAGAATTGGTATTGTTCTCATTTGCATGAAGTATTTAAATTTATGTAATCTGGCTCTAACAAGCAGTCAGTCCAATTTTTTCCTCTAAAATTGAAAAACTTTCACTTCATGGCAGACTTATGAAATAAAACCACTTTGAAATTTATTCATAGATTAGTGTTGCTATACTCGCATACTTTAAAGTTGAACAAAGTAATCCCTTGGTCTTTTACTGCAGTTCATAATTATAATTAATAATATTATGATTGCAATTACTATTATTATTAATGTAACAACCAGAATTATATTGGAAGGTTTTCAAGCCAGTGTCATGTCTGTTGCACGTTTTCTATGTCTACAGAATATCTACTATGCTTGTAAGTAAATGGTTGAGACCCCCAGCTTCTCAGGCACAAAACTTACTTGAAAGGATAAGAAATGAGTGATTATTTGTTCTTTCTCTAGTAGATTCAGATAACTGGCAGAGGAGGAAGAGGATATCTTATTAATATGGACAGTGGTGCTTTTGAAGAAGACCCTTGTTGGGGGGGCCAGTTATACTTTGAGGTTGGTAGTATAGCTTGAGTAGAGAGAGGGAGATTTTTAATTTGTAACTTTCTCTGGTTTATGGACTTTCATTTTTATTGGTAATATTGGAGTATATTTTTACCTGTGAAAGAAATAGTCTGTTTCTAAAAACTTTTTTTGTAGTATTCAGGCTAAAGGAAAAATTGTCACCCCTGTTAGCTGTTGCAGTGCTATTAGTTTACCAGTTGGCAAGGAATGCTCTTTCCTCTCTACCATTGCATATTACAAAAAGTGAAAGGTTGAATAAATGCTCAATTGTATGATGTTTAAGTAAGAATTGTGTGGTGGTGTTATAAATTTATAACAGTTTATAACAGTGTTATAAATTTAAACACCACCATTTAAACAGTTTTTGGATGATTGTAGCTGGTTTTTTTCTTAGCTTGTGTGTTTATGAGAAAGCATCAATTGAATATGCAGGACATTGTAGAATTGAATTGGTGTCTGAAATTCATAAACCCATATCTGTCATCAAAAGAATAAGTAATCAAATCAGGCTAATACAATTTTAATTATAACTTTTCTAGTTAGGTATTACTGCCTTAAAGTGGCTCATATCTTTTTTTTTTTTTTTTTTTTTTTTTTATTGCTGGGGAAAAACTATAAAACAATGAATTATTACAGTTGCAGTGTGAGTTTGAAAATATAGAAAGATGGATAACATTTATAATATGTTATATAATATAATATATTATATTATATAATGTTATATTATATATAATATATAATATAATATAATATAATATAATATAATATAATATAATATAATATAATATAATATAATATAATATAATATAATATAATATAATATAATATAATATAATACATAATGCTCTGTACTGTGAAAACTTAATTTTTTTCCCAAAAATGGTAAGCTTAAGGAACAGAGATGTTTGTCCCTTTCAGCCACTTAAACCATTTTCAGTTCCTTTCTGCCCACAAAGTACCAACTTCATAAACTGTACCACAAATACAGAAACTATTGTGAGTTCTGTTATAAACCATACTTTTTGAGTGGAAGAGTAGATCTTAGCTATCAGTCTCAAAATTTGAGTGGTCAGTCAGATTTAGAAGAGGTTAAGTAAAGTTTTGGGTCTGAAATTAGGAGAGGAAACCAGGGATGGTGTTCCAGTAGCTGCTCTTCTTGTAGGTGAGAATATGCAGCTTGAGAGTTGAATAATGAAATTTTTGTGTTTCTATTCTTGTTTTTATTATTGTGTGCTGCTTTTTGCTGAGCTTTTAGTGTGATCATTGTTATAGAGAAAAAGTTACTGTAAGCTTAAAACTGATGAAGTCAAACATAGTATTTGATATATTTGAAGTGATGCTAATTTACCATCTGTGTGCTTAACTTTGAGGGAAATAGAAAATAAGTACAGTGAAGGCTACAATAAGATATTGTTGTAATGCCATGGGTGTTTCTTAGCTAGGTACTTGGATGGCCCACAATTGCTGTAAAATTTGGCTCCTGTATCTTAGCATACAGAGTACTGAGTGAGTCAAAGAACTGAAAAATATGGAACTTTTGTCTGGAGTAGTTCTTGGTTGATAAGAATTTTGTAAGCAGAAAAACAATATATGTGTTTTGAAGGGGAAAGGAAAAAAACAATCTGTCATCTTGGATATGATTCATTTTTCCCACTACAAGGAGCTATATAATTAAATAGGGAAATATTTCACCCTGAATCGCTGAGACTACTGTTTAATGTTTGACAGTCTCAGGGAAACATTCCAGTTTTATAATGCACATGCAATCTTTTATTTTGATTTTGGAGTGTTTTGCAAGTCTTCAAAATCCTCTATAGTAGTCTGCCAAACAATTACAGTTTAACTATTTAGAATTAGAAAGAGCCAAATTGATACAAGTATATAAACTATTTATACAGATTATGAATTGAAGGAATTATATTTCTTATGAAAGTAAGACTTCTGTATATTCTTGCAAATCTGTGGTTTTTGTAAAGCAAATTCTAAATTGCCTCATACAAGTAATTTTCATTGTCTTTTAATTTAACATGCCTGAAATACATCTGTCCAAAGAATAAATGCAGAGCAACACTAATTCACACTATCCAATATGGTGTGAGTATCCTTTAAATGTTTGCTAACTAGAAATGTGAACACTAACACTGACAAGAAGCAAGCAGAAACAATGCAACTCATGACGGCATAATAGCAAATCCTGACTCACTTCTGTGGAGTCATGTATTCATTTCCAGTGGTCCCTACCTCCCAGAAAGTGATCTAAATGAGCCACAGGCACAGGTCAAGGACAACATAAGGCCTTTGGAAATTATTAAATATTTTGATCTTTAGCTAGAAAAAAAACAGAGTTATAATTATTTTAAGACTACATAAGATATATAGGGTTCTTTCAGACTCCTTACGTGCTTTGGCAGCAATTTAAAAAATAATATCACATTATCAATGCTGTGTTTATTATAGCATGATTTATATAATGTTATGATGTTTCTCCATGTCTTCAGATTTCAAGACAGTGTATCTAACTTCAAATGTACACACACAATGCACTAAGTCCCAATTTTCTCATTAATCATCTTTTTTTAGAAAAATTTCCTTTTATTCTGGAGAGGGTTAGGTTTTTAAAACTTTCTAGTGACCTATATTCAGGACAGAACTTGGGCTCTGCTTGAGGAAACTAAAGGCTGAATCTATGCTTGGTGGTCAGTATACCCCCTTCAGAATGTGGAGAAGGTCTCATGCGGACCTTTTTTTTACACTGTTACATGCATTGTTTTTCTGCTTATGAAATTCTTACTAAGATCAGTTCCAGATGCAAGTTTGTTTTTCAGCTTTGCCTCACCAGTCAGCACTTTGTACACATTTTCTGCCTTCTTTGTATGAGATGCTAAACATTTGCAAATGATTATATGAACAATTCAGTTTGGCCTTTTGAAATGGGAGTAGGTAGCTGCCATCCTCTATTTAGTATTTTTAAGTGATTTGGTTTTGTTCACAAGCAAGTACCAGGGTAAGCTCAGAACTGAATGTTTTGGGCAGCAATATTTCAGATAGAATACCTTTAAAAATGTGAATGAGGGGCTTGAAGAACAGATGCAGAAAATTGCACACTAGTGCTCTTGTATACTGTGTTAATGAGGAAGAGAAGATATGGAAATGGAAGTGGGGTTTTATTGTGTCAAGGTGCTAAGTAAAATTTGTGAATTTTGAAAGGGAAGTATTTTCTTTAATCTTTCTGCTTGGGGCTTCCTGATAAATGCAGTGCTTCAGCTTTATGTGGTTCAAGTTACAGATATTATCTTTCAGTAAGAGCATGCTTGTGACAAAGGATTAGTCACACTGGATGAAACAAAAGTAAATAAGCATTTGAAACAGGAGTAACAGCTAAAAGGAATATAGGAATGACTTACACAACCTTTGGAATTGTACTTTACATTTATTTTGTTTCATTTTGTTTTTCTTTTATTTGCTACTAAACCTCTTTGGAATCTCATATTTAATGAGATTAATTCAATTTAGAGCTTTATTTACCTTGAAACTGGAGTTTATTTTAACTCAATCTCTTAATTAATTCATTATCAGAACTGAATGTTCAGAAGTGATATAATGAAGTCTGCTTCTTATATGGATCTATGGGAGGCAGAGAGAGAAATGTTCTTCCTCATTTCCATGTGAAAAGTGCCAACAGAGAATAAAAAGGCAGTCAAAAGATACTCTTACTTTCTGAAGAGAAAAAAATGTTTCTTAAATATTGGCGCTAGACAGCTTAATTAGAAAACCATACATTAAAATACTTTGACATTTTTGGTCTGTAGTTCATGAAGTATTTACAGAAGAGGTGAACATTATTATTGGTGTGTTCATGATACAAACACAGGCATGAGGAAGAGAAGTCTTTTGTTCAAGATCATCCTCCAGGCCAGTAGCAGAGTTACAGGTTTTATCAAGTCTACTGAATCCTACTCCAACAACTAAACAAAGCACATAACATCTGTGGCAGAAATGATCTTGGTTTATGGAGTGTCCCTAGGCTGCATGTCACCAGTGCATCATGTTATTTATCCACTTACCTAGCTAGCCACTAATGTGCAGGGTGGATATAGTGGATTTTTGGCTGTTCAGTGCCCAGATTATAATCCCTTCACTTATGTGGAAAAACAGACTGTAAAACAGTTGGAATGGCCAGCAGGTTGGATTAGAACTGTGGGCTGCAATTTAAAACACTGTGAATTAATCATTAGGCTAACTGCTTCTATTTAGTAAGATGTATTATAGTTGCTAAATTTGTACTTCATAAAATCACTTCATAAAAATAAAATCTGTATTAAAAAATTACAGACTAGCTGAGGCTGGAAAATTAAACAGAACTGGCCCTTTTTTAATTTATTATTGGGAATTTTATTTCAGATACTGGCAGTATCTGAAAAGATTGCTGTTGTGGTGTTATACAGATAAATAAAACTTATTTTCAAAGAGTGAGTAATGGGATCCACTTGTCTTGCAAGTAACATATAGACCATAAAAGGTTAGATGCTGTCCTCTCTAAAATGAATCCAGCAAAGCTGATTTCTTTTTAAATGGAAAATAGATGTCAGACATCCTGTAGTCAGCCTAGATTTTGCAATTGCCAATACTTATGTCAGTGTTCTGTAGTAATAGGTACCTTGGTGAAAGAAAAGGAGATTTGGCTTGTACAGAAGTGGTTTTTGGTGCCACATTTGTTATTGAATGATTTTCTGTGCAGATCAGCAGAGAAAGACCTGAGTTATTTAAAAATGGAAACTGCAGGGTTAGATTACTGAAAAGTTCTGGAGCACATAACAGAGTTTCTAGTTTAAGTGCTTTACTTTACAAAATAGCTCATCTGCAATGAAAAGGGGTTTGTTTTAATAATTGACCTGGAAGGTCAAGCATTAGATGAGTCAATGGATGTGTGCTTTGTGTAGCAATTGGTGTTCTTCAGCCTTTTGCTACTGAAACAGGCCTGACAGAAAAGATACTTGTTTTTTGATAGAAAATAGTCAAATTCCATAAGATTTAAATATGCCTTGCTATTTATCTTTCCAGCACAAGTGTTATTTTTTGGTTTTATTGAATAAGGTATTACAGGATTCAGCTGGAAAGTTGGTGAAGTTCAGAAGTACACCAGCATTAACATTGTTAATTTAATCATATAGATACAAGTTTATTTCTTGAATTTAATATTCATTGAATATTCATTAAAGACTCTGCTTTTCTGGATTATGGCTCTGAATTATTTATCTTACCTGTATGTTTTCTAGCCTGAATATTTTTTATTCTAATTTTTGTATGCACTGCTGGACTGCACTTAACCATGAGATGCCTCATACCTCTGTAGGGTGTTTAGTAAAATGGAGGACAGAAGGTGAAAAGAAACCTTCCATGTATAAAGAATTGTAAATATGGTTTGTATTTACTGAGTATGACATTTTAGGAGAAATACAAGACAGTTTCTATGGTGTTTATAAGACTTTGCCACTGTGTGTGTTCAAACACACAGAGTGTCTGATGCCCATTTCCCCTGTTGCTTAGGCATACATGGAGAAAATTTGGAGAAAAAACCGCTAAAAAAGGAAAATCAAACATGTGCAACTGTACTTCATCTCTCTTTTTTATGTACATAGGCTTTACTCTTCCATATTGGATATGAAGGACTGTAATGTGAACAGATTTGCTGTGCTAGGAATTGTACAAATCAGTAAGAAATGCAGAGTCTATAATGGGTAAGACATAACAGATTTGTTGTGTGCATATTTTGTAACAATTGAACAGTGTGGTAAAGTTGAAAGAACCTTCTAAGCAGATTATCTAGTTGATGTGCTGTCTTCAGTGAGGCATTTCTCATCGTTATTACTTTGGTTTTCAGTTTGATAATGTTTATTATCTTCCTTGTGTGCAAAAGCACTGTAAATTTAAACAGCATGAAAAACAAAAGTGAAGTGGAATTCAACTCACAAGTAAGTGATAAACAAAACCATATCTTAGGGTTTTGTTGAAGCTTTTTGGGAAATTACCAGGTGTTTCTGTCATACCAGATTTTGGGGGTGGGGTCAAAATTTCTAGGAAGTCAAGTGTCTGTGTGTGGTACTTGCTGCATGCATCTTGTTACCCACTTTTTATCAATCTTTATAGCATGGTATCAAAATACTTATAGTAAGTAATTGCCAGGCTTACTTCAGAAGCTTATTCTTCATGTGATCAAATGTGGAAGGGCCTTACAAAAGCAAAAGAGAAGCAGTTTGACTCTTGCACAAATTGATTTCTCCCTCTGTAGGAGGTACACTGTACAGTGTTGGGGTTTTGAGAAACAGCTACTTCTTTCTGTGGCTCCTTAGGGAAGGAAACTGTTAGAGTTATCTGTCTCTGTGTTTGGAAAGACATTGGACAGTCTGTTTATAGCAGAAGGTGGTAATGAAGCACATGTGGAAATACATGGGAAAATGATGGAGTCTGTAGATAACCACTTCTTGTTGGCAGAACCATGTAAATTGCAGTGAAAGTATCTAGAAGGTCTGTGGCCTCTTGTGCTGAGTTCTGGTGAGTCTTGGGTATCAAGTAAATTCCAGACTAGAATTATATGAATCCTAATTGCAGCCTTTTTAAGCAGGCAAGAGAGAGATGACCAGAAATCTCAGCCTATTCAATATGCAGTGGAAAAATTCACCATAAATTTGTTTGATTAAAGATTCAGAGAGAGGAATATGGCTATTTTTTGAT
This sequence comes from Muscicapa striata striata, assembly GCA_030060385.1. Classification (NCBI taxonomy): domain Eukaryota; kingdom Metazoa; phylum Chordata; class Aves; order Passeriformes; family Muscicapidae; genus Muscicapa; species Muscicapa striata. The sequence goes on from JAREIS010000101.1 coordinate 2,218,004, forward strand.
TCTGGAAAATAGTTTTTTGACAGTATTGTTCTTTGAAATCAAGAAATTGGTTGGCTTTACCAACCAAAATGACATGTTTCTACTTATGCCTTTGACTTCTAGTGTTTGGTGTTTTAATTTTGGAAGTGAACAATGTGTGTCCAGTTTATCAGTGCATGTTAAGGGGGTTGTGTTATAGATGACGCAAAAGAACTGTAATGGTTAGTCCTTATGAGGACATGGCACTCCTAAGGAATTTCATTAATAACATGATAAATTTTATATGTTCAAAAAAGATTAATTTCACAGATTTATTTTACATGGATAGATCATGCAGAGTAAGGAATGCTACAGAAAGAGCTGTGGCCTGGGCTATGCACTCCCAGAGCATGGTGTGATGGTGAAATGGATGAGATTCTGTAAGATTCTTGTCTGATGCTGTGTCAAAAGGCTGTTGCAATGGCCAGAAATGGCTTTGAAAATGGGGGTAGTGAAATCATATTTCATGTCTGTGTACAGCTTTGTTGATACTTATAAAATTTTTTAATGCTGCACATGCTTCTGATGTCTACATTTGAAGAAACATGCTGAAAAAATAATGAGCAGAGAAAAGGAGGCTTAAAGAACGGAAGTTAAAACAAGTGTTAAAATAGGAATTAAAGATGACATGATAAGTGGTTTTTAAACTTGGTGAGGAGAAGGTATGAACTGCTAAAGCACTTTTATTTGGTGAAGTAGAAAACAGCGTAGAGCTGGAAGTTGGACATTCACCTTGGAAATAAGGGAAATATTTTGATAGAGTGATTACCCAGTGGAACAAACTACCAGAGAAGGTGATGATTTTCTGTCTTGAAGGCTTTCAAATAAAGAGGAGATCCTTTTCTCTAAGTTAGGCTTTAGCCAAATGGTAGTTTGCCATGAGGGAGTTGAGGAACTCTGAGCTTATACAGCTCTTTGGTATGAAGTTCACATGTGCCGCAGGGACTGTTAACATTGCAAGGTCTCAAAGGCCAAGCTCATGAGGCACGTGTCCAGAGTGGTGTGTGCCTGGGGATGAAAAGGCTTGAAGGGCTCCAAGTATTAGTGTGTTTTCCTTCTCAAGCTCAATACAAGCTAACTGTGGAGAACTGAATAGTGTGGGGCACTAGAACTCAGAATAGAGGATCCTCGATGTTACTATGAATTTATTAACTTAATTTCTATTTCCTTGTATTAATACATGCCAAAGACTAAAGTGGAAATGAGTCCTGCTGCTGGCTGCTTCCACCTACGTAACTGTGGTCATAGAGGACAGAAGTGCTATACAACCAGCAGCTGCCCTGCTTGGTAGTTTTTTCCACTTTTTAAACTAGCAAGTGCCTGACAGATGACTGACAGTGTCAGTGTTTCCATCTCATTTTGTTGGTTTTATTTAAAGTCTTTAAAGACTCTGAAGTCTTTTAAAGACTTGAAATTACTGTAAACCTCAGTCTTATGCCTTGTTGGGTAGTTTTCCTGACTGGTAAGGATTTGCTACTAATTCTATGGAACTGCAAGGAGACAAGCAAATGTGTCTTAGTGGTACACATGAAAGGCTGTGTTATAGAGGGTAAATAAATAGAAAAACGTGGAAAAAAATGTTTTCAAGCACGTGTGCAAGATGCCTCTTTGGAATTTTAAGCGTATTTACTGCCATCTCTTGCCTATTGTACTGTTTAAGCGAAGGGTAATAATTGTGCTTTTGATGGCTAGTAATGCTTCTTAATGTTGTTACCTGTTTTGATGGTAGCATGGGCTGCCTTGCAGGAAAGTTCTCTAAGGATGTCACGGTGTGACTGGGGTTTGCCAATTTTAATATATTTAATGTCTTTCATAGATAGGATTTAGGAGCAAAGACAAGGCAGGCTTAAAAAAACTTAAAAGGGTATAAGAAGAAATTTATTAATAACACAAAACAATTCAGAATAAGATTTCTAGATTATTCCCTCCTCCCCCTTTCCCCATACCAGCAACATACAGAAAAACACTTCAGTCAGTTATCTACTTAAATAATCAGTTCACTCTAGAGAGAAAAGTCCCTTTTTTTAGTTTAGGCTTAAGGGGGGGGTCTCACTCTCATAACTTGCATCTGCCCGGAACCTACAAATTATGATTTTCCTCCCATTCTCACAGTCTCTCCAGAGCCGTGTTATGAGTTGTGCTGCACACATGGGGTACCATTTTAAAGGCGGGCTGCTGAAAACACAAAAGTCTCTTCATCTCATTCTCTATTAAATGTCTCTGTTCATATTCCAGTCCCAAAACAGAGAGAGCTTCATTTCTCCGAGGCAAAAAGTCTTCATCTCAAGCACCTAACCTCCCCAAGTATATTTCACAGTTTAAAGGAATTTCAGTGAAGTCACAGTCCCCTAGAGCCCACAAAAAAAAGGTTTTCAGCTACTTATCAGTGGCATCTTTTCAATCTCTTCCATCAGGAACCTTGTCTTCATTCTGCTGACTTCTGTAATTCTTCTTGCTTTATTCCTTTCATTCCGGGGAGCTCAGGAAATCTAGAGTCTCATCCAGGCACTAAGAGTTAAACTTGTATCCAGAAAGTGAAAAGAGCCAGGCTAAAGCCACGCTGGGAAAAAACGTGGCCGCCAGGGGACCACGTGGAGATGGCTGGACTTTCTTCTGCCGCATGGTCTCACCGAGCCGGGGCTGTGGCCGGGCCGGGGTGCCGGGCCAGTCCGAGCCGAACCGCGTGGGGCCGGAGTGCCGGGCCGGGCTGCGTGGAGCCGCCTGCGGGGCGGGCGCCCCGCCAAGCCACGCGGGGCCACCCAGGGCCGGGCTCCCTGCCGAGCCGATGCTGGGGTCAGGGGCTGAGAGCCGTGCCAGAGCCCCGCCTCGCCCCGCCAGGGCTAAGCCAAGCCAGGGGGCCAAGCCCCTGGCTGGCCCTGATGTCCCCTGCCGAGGCCGGAAGCCAAAGAGAGCGAAGTTTACTTTTCCCCTGTGATTTGTGAAAGCAAAATAACTTTTTAATTGGTTTCTTGGGCTGTCAACCACTAAATTAGGTCCCTGATTGGTCTCTTCAGCCCACGGGGAAACTCCCAGAGAGGGAGGGACAGCCTTTCCTGCTCCCAGGCCTCCACGCTGGCTCCCTTCCCCCACTCTCCCACGTGCAACCAGCACAAAGGACAAAAAACCCTAAAAGCATTACAAATGTTTACACTTGCTAAAATATTTATTCTCTTAGTAGAGAGTAACCACTTTCAGTTTTTAACTTTTTGAAAAGTCACTTCATACAGAATGAAGCAAAAATAAATACATCTGTTCTCCATTTGATTTTAGTTTAACTTTTTAGCAGAAATCCTGCATCAGCGTTAATCTCTTAACAGCACTAAACAATGAAACATGAAGACAGACTGCCAGACAACTCAAGAGTAGTGGGGGTATATAAAATACCCTCACCATCTTACAGTTTCTTATGTTGTTTCTTATTTCTGTAGAACTGGATACCTCACTTCTAAAGCATGTCATGTTCTTATTAGGCAAGAGTATCATGTCATAAGTTCTCTCTTTGTTACAATTAGCATGGAAATCTGTCTTTTCTGATTCTGTAAATTTGAGATAACCCTCAGGTTCCACTCTCACAGTGGTTCCATGAGGAAGCTTCTGCAAGCCAAGAAGCTTTTGCTACTCTTGTGTAATCTCCACATCCTCATCTGGTGACATTTCCCTCATGGTGGGGAGAAAGGTGATTTCAGAAGAGGGTTCCTGGTGAGTTGCTGATATTTATGCTGATCTTAAAAGAGAGAGAACACTTTTCAGTATTCATCTGAACAGTCCAGCTATTTACAGAGCACATTGTGTATGTTGTGCATTAAATCCCACTAAGTTTCCTAAAGTGGACAGGCCTTAGAGAGGATGTTCAAATGTCAAAATAGATGCTATCAAAATAAATGTTATTGACAGGATTTTATAAACTGTTTCATAGCTTCTGAAAACACCTGTCGTTCTGTTTACTTGGCTGTTAGTTTTTTTGAGAAAGTGTATTACTGTATAGTAAAAAAGAGAAGAAAAAAAATTCCAGGTGCCAAATGAAATATTGGAAGATTACTATCTGAAGTTATCATCATAAATGTCCAGAAGGTAATTATGTTTAAGAAGTACTTTTATTACATTTTTTGCTCTTACCACAGATAAAACAGTGCTTAAGATGTAGGCATCCATTTTGAGCTCTAGCTTCAGATTGTCATTTGAAACACAGTAATCAGAATGTTACGTGATTAAATTCAGTATCTCTTACCAGTTGTTTGCTCGTCAATGTTAACATCTAACTATAATTTGAAATTGTTCTTACTACCGTTCATGGTTTTGATGACTGTAAAAGTTCCTTGGCAAACAGATAGCAGTTTACCAGTTGATTACAGGAACATCGTTCATATATTTCATAGCTTTCGTTCTCTGTAATAGAAAATTATTTTTAAATAGGATCTGTATTTTATGCTTATGCTAACGATTTCTTTTTCACTGAGAACATTCTCTGAACCAATTTTGTTGGTGTTTGAAAACGATATTTAGCAAAATTCATTTTGACAATGAGAAGTTTCTTACTGTAAACTGTCAAGAGTTTACAACCCTGAGAAATTGGTTCCATGATCAGAATAGTAAATCTGGATTTTCAGCTGTAATTGTTTCTTGTAGATTAAATTTTGTAAAAGGATACTTTGTTAGACTTGGTAGTCATTGTGAAACCGTTTCAGAAATTTGTGTCATTGTCCCTTGAATAAATACTTAGATTCTTGAACTTGGATTTATCTATGTGTTATCTATTCTCACTCTTCACCAGCCTCTGAAATCTTCATCTGTATTCCCGTAAGTTATTTCTTTAATTGTAGCACAATTAAAATAAGCAAGTTTCTCTGAATTAAGAAGAAAAAATTATTTGTTATGGTAGGTAGAGGGAACAGAAAATATATTTTTAGAAGCAGCACCTGCTGAGTTCTCATACGTTCTCATTCGTTAATTTTGACAGTTTTTAGATGATAGCTATGATATTATTCTATCAGTCTCAATAACCAAAAATAATTCGGTAAAACACTCATATAGCATTTTACCTGCTTCTTGTGCAACTGGCGTATTTCCATAGAACTACAGAACTGTGAATTCATATGGTAGTCCAAATTTATAATTAAGTATTTTAATTGTAGTTGTTTTCCTTTCTTTATAGAATATTTTCTTTCTTGGACATAGTTACTTTGTGTCGCTGTGCACAAGTTTCCAAGGTATGTATTTCTTAATTAAATGCAAATAATGGGATTTATTGCAATCTGCTTCCTGTTAAAAAAAAAAAAAAAAAAAAAAAAAAAGTTTTCTCAGTCTCTTCGTTTATTAAAGCAAATGAACAGTCCCAGTTTTGCATGTAGTTGTGAATTTAGTTGCTGTGTATAGGAGTTCCGTCTAAAGGCTGTGGGAAAGATATCCAGTCATGTATGTGCTGTATCTGGAGAAGGGATTTAGCCCAGTGTAGCATGATGGCATTTGCTTTTTATAAAGCATATGGCTGTATAACACTATTTTTCAGGTGTAATTGCTTCAAATTCCATGTAGTTTGGTTGATGTGCACCATGTGTCTAAGTACATCCATAATTTTCTTGCCAAGTACAAAAGGTGTTAAGCAGATGGATTACTAGTGGAAGAAAAAGGCACACACAAGATATTAGTGAAGGCATGCTAAGTAAGTTTTTATGTTTAGCTTGTCTTCATTTTTTTTCTTGAAATAAAGTGAATAATACTCCATTTCTACATCAGCTGTGTGCAATGAACTACATTATTATACAGCATGAATGACCTTAATTTCATATTTTTCTTCCTTCTCTTACAGTTAGGTTTGGTTTGGAGTTTAATTGGTTGGTTGTTTGTTTTAATGTATAATTAAGTGTGTAATTATTTCATTCTTTACCCATATCCCCCTGTCCTGCAACTTCAGTAAGTCTTGTGAGTCAGGTAACATCAGGTTTCATCTAAAACCTACAAAACTGGGTAAGAAAACCAAAGTGATTGAGTAAATTGTATCTTTCTCTGAAACTACCTATTAGTTGGATGCAATATTCTCTTTTTTCTCATTTTCTGCACATATCTATCTTTTACATTTTGCTTTACTTTGAACAACTATTGCTTTGACAGTGAAGGACAAGTTCTCAAACATGTACATGTAACTTAGCACACGTAAAGGAAAGGCCTGGTCCTAATAGTGTAAAGTCAGCAGTTTTCTGAAAGGTTTCTCTTTTCTCAGAATAGTAACTAGTAAGGTTGAGGAACTGTGGTTTTATTGAAAGGAATCTCATCTGCAGCTGCTATTTTTCCATTTAGATCTAGCAAAAGTAACTCATTAGGAAACTTTAAAAAAGCTTTTTAAGAATGGAGGGTTAAATCTTTCTGTGTCCGTGCTTAACATTTAATATCTTGCTTTCTTGTATGTTTTTTAGCCACAAGTTAACCTTTGAAATGTAATCCATTTAGGAGATTCGAGATTAATTTCTACAAATTATATGTTTTTAGCTACTTCATACTGTATGAGTACTAATATCTACATTTTTTTTAAATGCTGCCTGAAATTGTCAAGTTTGTAATATCTGCATTACTGAGAGGAAAATGAAGGGAGTGGGCAGTAGAGGTAATAAATAAATAAACTGTATTTGTTTTCTGTAGGCGTGGAATGTTTTAGCTCTGGATGGAAGCAATTGGCAAAGAATAGACCTTTTTAACTTCCAAACGGATATAGAGGTTAGTGTCTTTTTCATTTTTAGGGTATTTTTCATTCCTATGGAGATGTTTAAGGGCATAGCCCATTTTGAGTGCCTCACATACTGTGCTTGCTTTCACACATTTTAAAGACTAAGTTCAAGAAAATAGTACTGTGAAGGAGCAAATGAAAAAGACCTCTGTATTTGCCTTTTTTTATTTATTTTTTTTTTTCTGGATTGGGTTTCAGTTTTGGTTGCCAGCTGTGTATCAGATGATTTTCGTATATCATATACGTATAGGGCTCTAGAAATTCAAGCCTGCTCATTTCCAGAAAGGAAAGGTGTAAACAGTGCCTCTGGATGGAGTGAGATTCTTGGAATCACTTTTACAATCTAGAGGATAGTTTTGCTGGTCACAAATCCCTCTATGAGGGGGCCATCTAGTGCTGGAAGCTCACTGGACACTTGGCTATAGGATTTGGAGATTGAAGCACTGAGATGCTGGACAACCTTCCTAACTGTAGACTTGCCTAGATTTGATTTGTGTATTTAATTACTATTTTATGACCATTTGTTTTATAAGGTTTGAACCTTGTGTAAAATGCAGGTAACTGTGAGGTAAAGTTATTTCCAGTATATAATGAAAGGTTTTAGGGCAGATTTGTCTTCTATAAGAAAAACGTCTGCATTAATGCTATCATAGATGTGCTCAACAAAATAAAATATGACATGTGAAAATGAAGAGAAATATGATTGGGGAGCAGCAATTTCTTGATTCAGTCTGGACTGGTTTATTATTTGTTGTTTGATACAAATTAAATGTAGGCTACAATAATAGATTTGCTTCTGTATTTTATGTTTTAGCTTCTTAGTTGCATGAATAAAATCATTTGCTCTATTTTGCTAATCATGGTACAAACCGTTCCTAAAGCTTCGCAGTAACATAGAGGGTAAATTTATTTCACCACTCTTTTAAAACTTTATTGCCGACTCCTGTGCTCTCCTCATCTTAAACAAGAGGATCTTTCAGAGATAGGAGAAAGATTTTTGGCATCTGCCTCAATCTAAATGTGTCGAAGAAGACTTGGAGCATTAGTGTCACATTTTCAGTTGCCTTTAAAAATCTTGTGTTCCTCATTTGGTAAGAAATAAAGTAAAACCCCACAGGTCGGCAGTCCTTCCTGTTGATAGGCCTTTTCTGTGTTTGCAGTCATTTTGGTATTTAAAAACACAGTATTGTATTTTCAAGTTTTCTATATTTTTGTCATATTTTTTGTCAAAATGTTTTGTCATTTTACCTAGTGGTGTTGCCCTCTGAGATGCTGGGATATTTGTAGCATGGGATTCAGGGGAAGGAGTGAAACTGAGTTATGATCTTCTTTTGCTATAAAAAGCTATTGTGGTTTGGAGTAATTCAGTTACTTCAGTGTATTGTAATTAAGTACATTTCTAATATATACCCCTAAATTTATTTATAAAAGTGTGTTCAACAAGAAATTATTACACAGATCAGTTCTTTAACATAGTAATTTCACATTTAGTGGCTAAGAACTCTGTTTAGCTGTTTCAGTATTGTATTTTTTTGTCCATGAATTTTGGACAGGTAAAAGCTCCCAATTGTATTTGACAATTTTGTGCTTAGTTGGATGTCATGCTGTTTGGTGATTTTTCAGTCATACTTGATTTGAGAATATCAAAATATGCAAAATTAGGTTTTATGAAATTTTCTATATTTAAGACTTCACATTGTAGATAATAAAGTGGGAGGAGGACCCTATAAAAAGTTTTTATTTTATATCAAAAATGTGTGATCTTGAATTTAAATATACCTTAGGATTTCTTGGTATGTGGGACCAATTGTAAGCTGGAGTAGGTTGAAAAACTAGTTTTTTTGAGTGACAAACTATTCAAACAGCTAAATGCTTTTGAATGCACTAAAGTTGTCTCCTTTAATATGCTGGGTTTTTGGGAGGTTTTGTGTGATTAAAGAAATAGATGAGTTTGGAAAAACTTCTCATTGTTTTTATTTTCTCTGAATAATTCTTTAGGATTTGGCTTTTTTCTGCAATGTATATTGAACTTGTATTATATGTTATTCATTGAAGAATTTATCCTTCCAGTAAGGTATTTGGCCTTTGCTGAGAAAAAATAGTGATTAATTGAAAAGCTTTAAAAAAATACATGATTTTCAGTTGGTTTGTTTTGTCATAAATTCTTCAGAGTGATAAGATAAGCAATGTTATTTATGGACCAAGAAACAAGCTATGATAAGAAAATATTTTTTCATAGTGATGGCCAGGATGTTAGAGATGGACAATAAAATGTAACAACATGACAACAAAAAATCCATTGACCTGTAATTCTATACATATTCCTTCTTCCAAAAAATAAAGGGAGATAAAAAAAAATGCACTGTGCTGTTAGGTATTAGTCGTGTTGTTGCTGCTCCCACCAAGGTGTTTGGCACCTTTCAATTGCAAGCATCCCTATGGCAGGAGCTGTAAAATAGGGACTTACTGGAGTCTGTCGTGATGTACTGGCCTATGCAGTTCTCTGTGTGCAATTTCAATTTACGTGCTGTAGGAGTGACTGAGACCCTTGAGGAGTGGCCAAGCCCCCCATTCGACATCTGGGCAGTTCACTGCGCATCTTAGACTTGAAGCTCATTTTAGTAGTCTTAATGGGTAGGGTCTGCTGTGACAAAAGGTTGAGCTGTGTGTGATTGAATGAAGAAAGGGAAGAGAGAATTAAAGATTGAATTGAATAGCACCTGAATATGAGTGGAGATTCTCAACAAGAAATTATTTCTTGAAGTAGCAAAAGACATTCAGAGAGTTGTAGTTCTAGTGGGGTATAGCTGAGGCTAGTCTTAACTCCTGGGATTTTAAATATGGTTAGAATATTGTGTCAGAATAAAACTCAGCTAAATCTTCCTTTTGTTTGATTTAAGGGTCGTGTTGTGGAAAATATATCAAAAAGGTGTGGTGGGTTCCTGAGACAGCTTAGTCTGAGAGGATGTCTTGGTGTTGGAGACTCCTCTTTAAAGTAAGTAAAATTCTTGATTAGGACATCACTTGTTTCCTGATGTGCATACCAAATAGATTATTGTTATGTCTTTTTGTATTTCTGAGTCCTGACTGATGACCAAAATGTGATCCTTGGGTAAGTATACTAATTACCTTAATGTTAACTAAATGAGTCATCAGCTTGAGATCAAAATATAGCTTCTGTTATTTTCTAGAAATGAACTACGAAATTAAAACTGTGCTTTTCAGAAACATTTCTTTTTCTTCCTTTAGGATTATGTTGATAGTGCTCCATTTTCAAATGGTTAAAATGTTTTCAGACTATACTTTAGCTTCCTTCAATAGTCAGAATATCAAGATTAGTGGTCATTTTATTGTTTATCATCTAGCATCTAGTCTGGACAAGAGGTGACCCTAGCAATACAAGGAAGGATAAAAACTGATACAATTAAGTGCCTACAAAGTTAGAAAATATCTGAGATTCTCTTTCTTGGTCTAAATAAGAACAGGCAGGCAACAAGAACACCTTGGGAGCCTCTAGGGAGGACAGTGTCCGTTTTTTCGTACAGTAAATGAACTGAACTGTGCAGTTTGTTCCCAGAAGAATGTTTGAATACATATAAACTTTTTTCAGTGCAAACTGTTCAGGCAGGTTCCTCTGGATATTTCTGTGAGTATTTAAACCCAAAGATTCTACCTCCAGCTGACGGGTCCCTAAACCACAAGTGCTTTTAGGGCTCAAAGAACATCTGGAGGAAGGCTTGGGGTATGGCTTTTTGCACTTATGCTTTCCTCCTCTCTTCCTGGAGCCTGGGCTGGATGGTGTTCAGTCTGATGTGATGTGGTCATTCTCAAGTGGAAAATATAAACACAAAGATTTTGTTAAGCAGTGGGCATTAAACTAGTGTTGTATGACCTTTAGCTATTCCTAAAATTTATAAGTAAGTTCAATTCATTCCCTTTTGTCTCTAGAGAAAACTCATGCAGCATTAATTTTCAGATACTCATTCTGAAAGTGATTTTTCTTTTAAGGCTATTTGTGTTGAATTGTTTCCAGGCCGATTAGTTTTGTGGGTGACACTAATTTCTCTATTTATCCTTCTTCTACATCAACTTTTGAGTAAAGTAGCCAATTACGGATGTAAGTATTGGCCATGTAACCACTGAATGCTTGTGGCAGGTTTGTCAGGACATGCCCCCACGCTTGAATCTCAGAGGCAGTTTTTGTTCCTTCAAAGTATAACATCTTTCCAAGTGATTTGAAGAGTGTCTTGATTGTAAATCTCCCTCCTCTATGAATTTTGGAATAGCTGTTTTGAGAATTCAATTGGAAACTCTCACCAGTATAACTGCTTACTGGGACTTTTTTCCATTGTTTTCAATCCATGCTGGCGAGCCAGAAGTTGTTACCAGCTGTGCATGTAGTGAGATCTGTTAACCAGGGCAAGTCTCCAGACAAAACTGGTTTTGTATGTTTCATTCCCTCCTGCCGATAAAATCCATGCACTTGAAGAAAACAGGGGCATAAAAACAGTGTTCTGAAATGCAATGTAGCTGTAAATATTACTTTGCACAGATGAAAAGAAAGTTTATGTATTTCTTCAGGGTAATTAGTATAATGATACATACAGGCTTTCAGCAGTATAGTAGCTCCAATCATCCCTAAAGTTCATACCCTGTAGTGCACACTGATGCTTTTTAATTTTTAAAGTAATAGAGAAGCAATCTGCAACCTACAGGGTTTTCCACTGGTAGTTCAGTAAGCTTAGGTCACGCTTTGCTATTGCTCCAGGTGTGTCCCTTTCCATTTGCTGTGGGAGCAAGCTCCTTATTAAGACTTGCAAAGACTTCAGTTATGAGATGTGCAAAAACTCTCCCCAAAAGCCTGATGTTTTAACTGATGTAACACTTGTTTATGCTCTTTAAGTTTTCTGGTATGGTATTTGAAGCAAGTTCTGGCTTATATAAGACAGAAATAACTACCTTGCCCAAGTGGTATTTGAGAGAGAACCAACACTTGCCTAAGACCAGAAACTTGCAATAGGAAAAGGAAAAAGCAACCACCTCAAATGTACTTGAGGCATACCTTGCAATTACTTTGCAGCTTGAAGATCAGGCTTTTTGATCAAGGTGGGAGGAGGTACAGGACTGAGTGTGCTCTAGTGACTGCATTGTACTCGGGACATTATAATAATTCACCATTTTGTTGCTGTTTTAGGACCTTTGCACAGAACTGCAGAAACATCGAGCACTTAAATCTGAATGGGTGCACAAAAATCACTGACAGGTAAGTCAAAGAGGTTTTTTGATTGATGGTAAAACTTGGAAAAAGAAGTAGCTGAAGGTATTTTTAGTGTGTCTGCTGTTTTACAGTACGTGTTACAGTCTTAGCAGATTCTGTTCCAAGCTGAAACATCTGGATCTGACATCCTGTGTAGCCATCACAAACAGTTCTTTAAAAGGCTTAAGGTAAGAAGATTCAGTGTTCTGTGTTAAAGAAAAGTGTTTAAACAGCTATTCAGCATTTAATAAAGTTAAAAAATTGGTGCTGAACATTTATGTTGTGAATCAGCACTGGCTGTATTCTACATCTAAGACTTCTGGGTTGTAGACTGTGGTGCTTGTGTGTGGTCTTTTCTCATGGCTTTTTTTGTGGAGGCCTGGCACAGTCCACTGGCTATCATTAATTTCTAACAGTGTGTTTAATTTGGGTTTCCCACTGTTATGACTATTTGAAGGCTGGATTTAACTTTATGTATTTTTTTAATTCTCCCAGTGAGGGTTGCAGAAATCTGGAACATTTGAATCTTTCCTGGTGTGATCAGATTACGAAGGATGGTATTGAAGCACTGGTGAAAGGGTGTAGTGGACTAAAAGCTCTATTTCTTAGAGGTTGCACACAGGTACATAATTGCTTGGGTGATCCTTTAGGAATAAAATTTTGTTTTGGGTTTTTGAAATCTCCATGAATTGAAAAATGTCATTTCTGTTATAGTATTTTGTTCAATATTGCAAAATGTGTTGGGCTGCTTTGCTGTGCTTTTAATTTATTGTTTCTTTTCCTATATCCAATTTAATTACTAAATACAGTTAGAAGATGAAGCATTGAAACACATTCAAAATCACTGTCATGAGCTTGTAATCCTGAATTTGCAATCGTGTACAGTAAGTATTTGAAGCTTCCAAAGGTCCATTTTCTAAAAATCAGAAATCATTTTTGAATGCTAATGAATTGATCTGCTATCAGATCAACCCATTAAGCACTTCATAACACTTAAATAAGATAGTATATTTCTGCAGTTTACAGGGTTTTGTGTGGAATAGTGGCTTTTAATGAGCTGGTTGTTTCTACAGCTGAGTTTTGACTGAAGTGTTGGGTTATTTTGTTCCCCCCTCATTACGTCATTTAACTGGTAAGCTCTAGAGTCAGAATTAACTGCATTCATTCAAATTTCATTAACTGTGTAGCAATTCTAAGGTTTCTAATTGAGCAGAAGTCATATTCTGGGCTACATAATAGAGAGTAAAACATAATGGCTTAAGATGATTCAGAACTGTCTCAGTGGCAGAAGGGCATGCCTTTCCAATATTGATGAAGAACACATTCATTCCTAGTGAAATTACTGGGAATCATTCATGTACTTTTAATTCTACTTAGAGAACACAAATTTTCTTTGCTCTGGTTTCTATTGGCTTTTTCGTTGTTTCTGATGTGACTTTTCAGGAATGGGAAAGGCCTTCTTTTAGATTTTAAATATCTAAGTCATTGTTTCCCTGAAAATAAGCCTTAAAAGATACTGAAATAAAATAGTGAATTAGAGTTTCAGTCATGCGGAGTTGAATAATGAAATTATATTTTTGTTTGGTTTGGAGAAGTTTTCTAGTTTTATTGCTAGAAGGTATCATAAAAACCTGCAAAACTTTCAAATCTGTTTTACGGATTATTCCAGAATGAGTGGGGCATGGAAACATTTTTTGTTAAGATTGAACCTAATTGATTTATTTAAAGTGTTGAATGTTTTTAAGTGTTAGGGATTATTAAAAGTTAAGTTAAAATGGCAGAAAATAAAAACAGTTCAAAGCTTGAGCTTCCATCCAGATGTTTAGTGAAAGAGAACTTTTCAGTCTGAATGTAGGTGCCCACTGAAGCTGGACACGTAAAGATAATGGCAATGAAGGGAAGTTCCTTCTTCTAAATCACACTTAAGTCAGTACGTAATTTCCTTCCCTTTTACTCTTCCTGTTGCTGTCCTTCTCACAAGTCTTCTTTCTGTTTTGTTCTGCCTGAGACTAATGAGATAGATCAAGGCCAGCCTTTTCTGACTATTTTTGTGGAAGGATCTCAAAAGGTCTCATGATAATCAGTTCCTATCTCTCCCACTTAACAGTGGCATTGGCACAGAAGTGCACCAGAGCTTTCCCTTGGTCAGGATGTCTGTTACGTAGTACAAACAAAAAAAACCTCCCGAAGGAAAGTATTCTTTCCTTTGAGTTTTTTTGAGTTTCTAGTCTGTGTGTCCTATCTAATTACACATGCTTTAAAGCTGTATTTCACTGAAGGTGTGTTCTGCTTGCTATGGCTTGGACACATGCTTTCAGAAGCATCTAGGCTCCATATGATCAAAGGGATTTTTACACAGCAGGTGTCTTTATGTTTTATATGACCCCCACTGTAATTCTAGTGACTCTGTTTTATGGCCCCTGTAAAATTCCAGGCCAGCCCCAGCAGCTATGGAATGAACTTGTGTTAGCTTTGGAAACTACACATCTGAAAGGTACCATCTTTAGAGAAAGTTTCTAAAAACTTTTGCAGGGACTTGCAGGCATTTCTCAAACACTTTTCTTTCCTGACAGTGATATGGGCATTGAAATCACAGCAACTTCAGTGGAAAACTTTCATATGTGACTTGACAGCTTTTTATAGCAGCATAAAATTTACATAGTTCTTCAAAGCAGTCCCTTTTCCCAATAACAGCGTCATTAGTATTTCTCAAAGGAAGGAGAAGAGTTCCAGAAAATAACATGGTTTTGATGACTCAAATCCAGAAGTACCTGACTGATTTGGACAGAATCCAAAACTTATCTTCTTACCTGTAGATTATGCAGATTCTTCTGGATCGCCAAAAAGAAAACAAGACTTCTGGTTAATAATAACTTGACTGAACTAGTTGCAAATCTAAACTTCTGATATTAAAAAGTCCTGGGCTGGGGAGGGGAGAGCTTAAGGTAACCTCCCTTTGTGCCCAGCTACTGCTATTTCTCATCTTGTTTTTATCTAGGAAAGATTATTTTTGTGGTAATAGCATCAGAAATATGCTATGTATGAGTGTACTCAAATAAGGGGCTTATACAAGGCCTGTATATTTTCTCGTACAGTGGAGGTCTTTGCTACTATTGCAGGAGTATTATTAAGCCAGGAAATAAAAAAATCTGTTCCACAGAGCAGAAAAATTAAATTCATAATGTGAGGAAGAGGAGGAGGAGAGAGAGCTTCTTCCAGAATAGGAGACTTGTAAACAAAATTGTATTTGCACACGCACAGTAATCCTATTTCTGTTGCTATTTTGTGTGCAGCTGCAATGGGGCTATTTCTTATAGTTCCTGTTTCAGAGAGGAAACTTATTTATTCATATTCTAAATTTGGAGTTGCTCCTTACAGAATATCTACTACAAAACATTTTTGAGAAATGAAGAGTCCTCTTCTGAGTTAAATCTTTCGTCTAAAGACAACTGTATAGGGTAGGGCAAATCCAGCTTTTACACTTCAGTAAATAATATGTAATTGTTTCTCTTTAGATCTTTCTTCAAAAATTAGCAGAAGGTGAAGGATTTTGCCCTTGGGTCCTACACTTCAGGGCAAGTTAGGTAGTTAGCTCCCTGCTGTGGGGCTTTAAAATCTCTTTTGCACTGTTTGCAAGCTCACACAGTCACTGGAACAAAAGGCCTGGACCCCACCAATATACAAGAAGTGAGCACAAAAAAAAAAAAAAAAAAAAAAAAAGAGATGTGAAAAATTATAAAACAAAAGCAAAGTGAAAGAGGAAAACAACAACAAACATCTCTCACTTTGTGCTTCAGACTGCGTTAGAGTAGGACTTAAGATATATGAAAAAATACATACGTAAGTAGGAGTTGTAAATGTTGATTATCTTCAGTGCTATCATTGTATGTGGTTTCATGACTGTATTTTTTGGTTGAAAATCCAGGTTGCCTTGGTCATATATAGTGTGACAGTAGCAGTGTCGTGAGTTTTATTCTTGGCTGATTACTTGATAAGGAAGTAACTTCAACCTTCTTCCATATTGCAGCAAATTTCAGATGAAGGCATTGTGAAAATCTGTAGAGGATGCCATAGACTGCAGTCACTCTGTGTTTCAGGCTGTAGCAACCTGACTGATGCTTCTCTCACAGCACTTGGTCTGAACTGTCCAAGACTGAAGTGAGTATGTCATGAGTGTGTGTTGTTTGTCATGTTCTCACAGGCCTGGTCTAAGAAATTGACTTCTAAAAATAAGCTATATTTGCAATCAAAACATTAAGTTAGAAGTACATAAATTTGAGGACTAGTCCTCTGTAGCTTCATATTAATGTAGTTCACTGTATATCAGAAAAGCAAGAGTTAATATATTACAAATAAGACATGCTGGACCCAGCAGTTCAATTCTGTGCTTCTAGCTAAATATTTTAGATACTAATTACAAGCAAGAAAAAAGAAGATATAAAGCCCATTACTTTTTTTTAAAGCTAAAAATATCTGTGATTGTGTTGTGTCTTGTGATGTTTGTAATCTGATGTGGTTTTATGTAGTCATTTGTCTTACAAAAAATAGCTACATTATATCTGATAATTGTATTTAAATATTTTATTATAAAAGTGCATTTAATATGCTCTGTAGTACAGCCTGGTGTTCTTAAACTCAGAAATAAAGTGTGCTCATGTCTTTGCAAGCATTGAGGACTGATATTTATGAGAGATGTTTTGAACAATAGGGGCTTAGCAGTTAAAAATAATATAAATTTCCACATTGGTGTAATTTGTACAAACATATATGTTATGGCAGGCTTTAAAACCAAAGCTCAGTTATGGGGAGCAGCTCCCTGGTTATGGAGACATATTGTAGAGACAGGTAATACTTCTGATTTTAATGTAAGTTAAATAAAAATATAAGATTTTTGGATGACAAATTGCCATTTATGACAGGAACATGCAGGAGTCAGAACTTGTTATCCTTAGATCAATGCTAGTGGAGGAATGAGTAGTCCCTAAAAATTCAGGGATGCTGCATTCAAATGCCAGTATACCATATGCTGACACACAATGTTCCTTTAGCTGAATGGGTGAAAAAGAGCTTTTGT
Source organism: Muscicapa striata striata (assembly GCA_030060385.1). NCBI lineage: Eukaryota > Metazoa > Chordata > Aves > Passeriformes > Muscicapidae > Muscicapa > Muscicapa striata. The sequence goes on from JAREIS010000101.1 coordinate 2,235,071, forward strand.
GACTGTAGAAAACCTGTCCTTAAGACAATTACAAGCTGACAGTCCCCTTTGTGTCCCTGTTCATGTTTATTAGGAGCCTAGGAGGCTTTTGGCACACTTACTGGTCTTCCTTGGAATACTATTATGTTACTGCTGGTCTTTTTCCACCGTTTCTCTCATTTTTGCAGTTAGCATTTCAGATGGGAAATAAAAGGATGTCTAAACTGCTGTTAGTTGTGCAGTTCTTTCCAGAGGCAGTACAAGTGCAGCAGGAATTGTTTTGACTTTGGTAGGTAAACTGTCAGCCACAAGGGGGAAGGCATCTGCTGCTCTCCTCTGGTAATGAATAACAGCACAGGGAAAGAAAATGACCCTTTGCCGTGATTACTGCATGTTGGAAGGACAGAAGGTACAGCTGGTTACAGCTAGACTTTTGGGATCATGGATGGAAAGCACTTGATAAAAATTATGTTGAAAATCAAAGGGAAATGTAATTCCACACTTGTTCTGTACCTTCTGAGTATTTCAGTGTTGAGTGTGAAAGAAAGTTATGCTGCCTCTGTTGGACTTGCTGGACCTGTTAGGAATTTTTGAGTATTTTCTGTGCTGTGCTACTCTCACTTCAGGATCTTGAATGTCCTACTGTTCTGCTTTCCATGATACTGATGCGTTTCCCTGATTCAGCTGTTGCCAGTCACAAATATCTTCTTGGACAAAAACTTAGGTCAAGTTTTCAGCAGACCCTTCAGCTATATTTCTTATCTCACATCAATGTACAAATGTCTTGTCATCCCTCTTTGCATCTGCTCTTTCAGGTGCTTGGTACTTTCTCTTTTTTTTCTTTTTATTAGCACTTTTTAATGCTGAAAATTTTGGCAAGGCTTGTCAAGAAGAGCACCTGTGAACCATTAATGTATTTGTCTGGGTGGGACTGTTAAAGTTAGGATCATATTCCTTTTAGCCCTACTGGCTGCTAATTCCACAGGAGCAGGGAGGTGCTGAGTGCAGAGACATTCCAGGTGTGCCCAAAAAGCAGCTGTAGGCAATGAAAGCAGCTTTGAGTCTGTCTTGGAGAACGTTTCTTCGTAAGAGTGGAGAATCTGCTTTGGATATCATTTTGCCTCACCAGTTCCTATGTTAGAGACTTTTTCACAAATCACTGGGTGGGAAATTCATGTCAGTTGTAACTGGAAAAAAGAAGAGCCCTCTGTATTTAAGCACAATCACTAAAACAAAAGCAAAAATTATTTCCATGCTGCCCAGTGCCTTCCCACCTGTTTTTGCATTCTGGGGTCTGATTGATGCAACGAGTGTGTATACAGCTCACTCCCCATTTTAGGAAAGCTAGAGTTGCTTATCTTTTGTGTTCTTACTGTTCTGTTTCAACTGCGTGTGCAGGAAGTAGCATCCTCACTACTTTGGATATCATTGCAGATGTCATTCCCTCTCCACCCCCCTTTAAAATCAGCCATGTAGTAAGATGGGCTGCATAGCAAGTGATCGATGAAAGGAGTTAGAAGGGTGACAAATGTGACCTGAATCGTGGGGTTTTTTTGTAGTGGTGTTGTTTTTCCTCTTCCTATTTGGTATCACAGGCAATTTTCAGATTAGCTGAGAGTATTTTATGATAGGCTGCTAACTGCCCTTGATGGAAGGGCACAGAATTTCTGAATTCTGTCTGTGAAGTAAGTCCCAGAGGTATTAGAACTATCTGTTTTGGAAGAGGTGCCTGTCTTGTACTTGGCTTGAGTTCCCTTTTACTTCTGAACCTTGTTGAAGACTGGAACTCTGAAAGTGGCTTTTCAAGCCTGTGGGGCTGCTCAGCTTTAAACTTGGCTGCCTTCTTGCTTTTGGCTTGGAAGAGACTGATCCAGCAAAGTCGTAGTCAGAGCCCCACATCCTGTGCTTCGGTGGGGTTGTAATTTGTTCATGCAAAAGCAAAAGCCCAGTATGGCTTTTCCCTTTGCACTTTCTCTCTAGAGAGAGAATATTCTAATGACCTCCTAAACCAGTGGAAAGATCTGGAGGCCTCTCAGTATTGCCACAAAAAGTTCTCTTGTTCCTCTTTCCCTGCCTCCTCTCTGCCAGTCCAGAAGCCTGGTTTCTCTGGTAAGTTGCACTTAGTTTTTTGCTGCTCATCCCATGGCACTGTGGTTTCCCCTTATTCATCTTGATACTCACTCCATCTGCAAAGGAAAGTGTTCATTAAAAAAAAGGACAAATAAAACAAAGACAACAAATTATTAGTGGGATGGAGGCCTGTTGTGCATACTAGTGGTACTATTTGGGGCAGTTGACCTTTTGATTTTTTTTTTTTTTTTTTTCAGTTCTGCTTCCCAGTGCCTCTTGGAAGTGTGTTAGGATTGTTACCAACACACCATCATTTTCTTTAAGGTTGTGTTGATATAGTTTGTTGTTCTTACTGTAGGCTTGGAGATTTTTAGTTCCTTGCTTTCTGGTAAATTGCTTCACTGTGCTTCTTACAGAGGCTCTGAGGGAATTTCTAGTAAGCACTTTCTCAGTTTTGTGGCTTCCCAGCAGCCTGTGTTTAGATAACAGGTTTTAGATGCAGGCTTCATCTGCATTTTGCTTAAGTCAGGGTTTATTTTCCCATATCTTTCCTCAGATAACACATGAGAAAACTTGGTTATTATGCTTTTAGTGAAACAAGAGGTTAAAATTACTCTAATTGTGTATAATTTTTTTCCACTAAATGTTGTGTGGCTGTCAGAATCTTCTGATAAACTGGATTAAAAGTCTGCTTTTTAATTTCAAGTCATGGTGAAAAATTGGGGTGGGGGGTGTATGTTTGTATATATATATGTACTTTCGCTATTGAGAACTTTTAAGTTGCAGAAGACAAATTTATCTCTCAAATGCATTTGCTTTTCTCTATGTTAATACTTTCTTTAACATTTGAAACTTTTCCAGGATTTTGGAAGCTGCAAGATGTTCACATCTCACAGATGCTGGGTTTACCCTTCTTGCACGGGTAAGGGTCATTTCAGGAGGTTCCAGCTTGCCCGGTTTCATTGCTGCTGAGCAGCTGTGAATTGATGTAGTTCTGCTGGGAAGCAATATGAGGAGAATTAAAGTAGAAAGAAGCCAGAAACCAGTGGAAGAAGGGACTAAAAAGCTATTTTATTTCTGGATTATACTTAGATCTGCAACTTGATCTGATTTGCCATCTATCATTGCATTTCTCACTTTTTTCCTCTTTTTTTCCATTTGTTTCAATTGTTTCAATCAATTCAATACACAACATAATTCTAAACTCTTGTTATGTATACTAGCCAAATTTCCCTTATATTGATGGCACAAGTCTTTGTGATATTTACATCAAAAAAGTCAGCATATAATAGGTTGTTCTGAAGATAACTTCATATTACAGAACACTTACATTATACATTATAAACTATAAGCAGTTGTGCCCTGGTTTGTGCTGTAAGTATGTACAGTAAGCATATTGGTGGTGTCAAATGCTTCGTGTTAGACTTGTGTGCTTGCTGCTTAGGAAATCTGGACGCAAAAATGATACTTGGTAAATGGGACTCATGCTGCTGATATTTCATGTGAATGAAAAGGGTGGGGGGTTTTTGTAGCCACAATGGTTAGAGTGGTTTTCTGATTGTCCAGCACTACGTCCTCAGGCTCTTGGTAGTCTTGGTAGTCACCTCAAGCCTGCTCTTAAAACCTTTTTTTCCTATTCCTGGAGAAAACAGTTTGGGAATTAAGCTGAGCTTTGACACTGTGTGGTCTGCTGCAAAGTCACAAGGTTGCATCCTTTTCTTGAAATTAGTTATGATCAGATATTGAAAGCACTTCTGAAAGCTTGCTGGAGGTCTCTCAGAATGTTGCTCTGAGAAAATTGCTTGTGTAGGTGTGATGTGCAGCTCCCTTCCGCCCTTAAAGTAGACCCTATTTTAATATTTTCAGCATTCATTGGCGAAGCAGTTTGCTTTTAAGGCTTCTTTCTAATGTATGACGATGATGAGAAATGTGCCGTGGGCTTAAGTGTATTCCAGATGAGTTAGATGCAGCTGATAAACGCAAAAGTTGTATGTGCAGATGAGTTAACTTTAGTTCACAGGCTGTAAAACCATGGGTTTGGAGTGAGGGGGGAAGGGAAGCAGGGCTGCTGAGCACTAGTATGTTCTGTTCAAACCTTACAGGACAAGAAGGAGACATTTCACGTTGTAGGAGAAAGGCTGATGTTTCAGAGGGAGGTTGGGTATTGCTTGTTAATTCGTCTATTTCTTTTAACTTTTTTTTTTGTCTTTTGATGGTGATCAAATATTTGAAGGGATTTAGATCACAGTTTCCTCTTGCAAGCTGTGCTGTCCCGTATTATAAGCCCTGTGCATGATTTTATGTTGTTTTATTTAAATTTTTGTTTATCTGCTCATTTTTTGTTTATTGTAGAATTGCCATGAGCTGGAGAAGATGGACTTGGAAGAGTGTGTTTTGGTGAGATTTAATATGAAAAGGAATATTGAATTGCCAGTGCAAGAATGCAATACATTAACACCTTTGTCTAGATGTCCTTTGGTTTTTATAAATGGTGTTGTGTTTATAGTAGGAAATAAAAATAATTATTGGGAAATTCTATGCAGGGAAATACTGGGAGAGTATTGGTGATGGGTTGTTTTCCAGAAATAGCAGAACCCTCATCTGGTAGAGAAAGAGATAGCAGGAGAGGCAACCCGCAAATAAGGTGTCTGTTGCTTATGGCTGATGTTTGGTTTCTTTTATTCCCAGATAACTGACAGCACATTGATACAACTTTCCATACACTGTCCTAAGCTGCAAGCGTTGGTAAGTGTAACTCATCGTCTGTGGCCTGTGATGCCCCAAAGGACACACACAGACAATTACTGCAGTACAAACCCAGGCTGTTAACGCTGTGTCTAGAAATAATTCCTGATATACAGTGACAGTGTGCAAAATATGTGCAAAATAAGTATTCTAAAAGCAAGACATTACTCCTAAAATATTTACATGCATTGTGTAATTTAAAAAATATTACAAAATCAGTGAGTAATAACCAGAAAGCTTTTATTTTATGGTTAACATCCTTCATATTTGATTCCTTACATATTTGATTCAGCTTAAAGCACTCAGATCCTTTATGGATATTTTCAAGTGTTCAGTGATTTTCTTAGGGAGTATGACACTTCACATCAAATATTGAATAAACAAAACCACCCAGAGAAGATAAACATAGTCATTCTGCAAGCAGTTTTGCATGCAAGCCCTTTTTTCCAAGGACTACATTTATATAATAAATTATGGAAGGTTTCCTTGGACTTGACTTTTGAACATAATTGGAGAGGATTGAGAGTGAGCTACCCTGCTGGATTTCAAAGAACTGTTTTCTAGGGAGGGGTGGCTTAGATTTTTCGGATCATCAAAACCAATTTGAGGTAACATAAATTTGCCTGTTCTTCAGTCAAGATACTTGAAATTTGCCAGATTGTTCTTACAGTAGGAGCTTCTGTATTTCAGGCCAGTTGTCTTTTAGTGTAGATTTGTTATAACTACTTAGATCTGTGTGAGATAACAAGTATCTTTATAATCTGTTCTTAGATGGGATTAAAGGAAGGTGTTCTACTTGGTTAATTAAATTGTTATATTAGTGTTACTCAGTGTTACTAAGGTAGCAATGTGAGGAAAGATGGCTTTTAAAAGGAGCTTGGGTTGGACTCAATGATCTTGAAGGTCTCTTCCAACCTAGTAATTCTGTGATTCTTGTTCACTATTTTATATTGTTGTTTTTTAAAATTTTTCTTTATCAACTGTCCAGCTTCATTTCTGAACCATCATTTTTTATGTTAAACCAAAAGAGTTGTCACGAGATATGGAGCCATTTATATGGGACACGTTTTTGTATTGTAATCCCAGTTGCAGCCAGTTCAGATCTTTTGTATCAGTTCTGTCAGTGCATCAACAGAGATACATAAAACCTCATAAATCCCGAGCACTTTTTTCTGAGCCTGCTCCTCTTTATTGGCCTTTGTGTGTTTGCCCACAGACAGTGGGCACACATTTACTAATGTGTGGCATTAGTAAAACATCACAGCTTTCCTAAGGCAACCAGAAAACTTGATTTCTTTAGTCTAAATCTATCTATATCTATATATATATCACCTGTGGGTAGGAAGGATACATACTCAGAGATTGTGTATGAACAACAGTGGCTGAGAATGACAGGAAAAGACAAGACAAGACAGGCTGGTGCCAAATATAGTGCATGAACTAATCTTGGTGCTTCCAATGTCCTGTAAACTCTTAAGTGTAGTTGCAGTTAGAACAAACATTTTGGAGTTGCAGAGATCAGATTTGCTTTTGTCATGTTTGGTGACTCAGTAGATGGTGGAAATAGGCAACCTCTTCAGTGTCAGAGTGCTTTTTTGCCTAATGTACTTAAGAAGTAATTTCTGGTTAAAGTTAATTTCTGGTTAAAGTATTTAATTTTACATTTAAATTAGTAAACTGTGAAATATGATAGTACTGAAGATGAGAAGACAATTGAATTCTTCACAGCATGTGAAGTTCCTGTAGTATGTCATGCCATACTTGATTTATGCACAGCATTTAGTATGTATTAACAACAACAAAAAAAACTGACCATGTATCTTTGTTCTTAAGATTACAAACAATTGTCTTTGCAAAATTCCACATTATTAATGTTTTTTAGCAGGCTTAGGAAGTCAGAAAAATCCTGTTGTTTAATATGAAGTGTGTATAATTTGGCATATTCGTTGTACAAAGTTTTACAAACTCAGCTGTACATCCTGTATTGTCCTTGCAGTACCAAATACCGTGTCCCAGGAAAGCTGATTTTATAAGCTGCTTACTTTCTGGGTTGGAATACTCCTAATTAGCCAACAGCTTCACAGAACCTTCTGTCCTTCCTTGGAATAACAGGTCTGTTATGAATGTTGGTTAACCCTGCAGCTGCTGATTGTTCCCAGGCTCTGAGCCAAACCAAGTGCTCAGAGCACGTACACAGAGAAAGGAGACACAGGAGAGAGAGCTGATGTGTTTAAAGACTTGAGAGACTTGAATGGGTGTCAGGAGTTAAAACACTGTTGGTGTGGGCAAGCACTTCATTTCTGATTTCTTTTGGAGACAGTTTGCCCTCATGGTGTTGCTGGCTGCTCACACTTGATGTGTAAAATTGGACCAGCTGGACCTAAAAGGTAGCTGCCGAGGCGGCTCCCGTCAGACCAGGGGAGATGGAGACCTGTCTGTCCCAGCCTTTTTTGGGTTCCCTGTTCATTCTGCAGAGCAAAGACAAAAAAAGTTGAGGGCAAATTGTTTCAAAGAGCAGGACAGACCCCATGTGTCTGGTAGCAGGAAGCTCATGTCTGTAGCTGAGGTGAAGTAGGTTGGAAGTCCCAGGTTGCCCTGTCAAGCTGGAATGAAAAGATGTGTTGTATCCAGAGAGGGGAGAGGTTGGAGTTGGGGGATTGGCAGGAGGTCCTTTTGACCACTGCTGTTTGCTTGCTCTGAGTTAAAAAGTGCTTTTGGACTGCTGCAAGTGTTTCTTCATCAGTTGCTGTCTGAAAAAAACAACTTGGGGTAAGGAAATGTTACTTCAGAACCAGGCACTGTTAGATTTAGGTACAAGTACAGGCAAAACACAGGGCTGAGCATAAAGCAGGGTGCTAGCTTAGAGCCCGGGGCAAGAGCAGTAGAGTTCACAGGTCCTGCACATTTTACTGGGGAAGGCTTGAGAGCATTCATTTCAATGGTGACAAAGAGTGTTTTTTTAAGCTGCCTCTGAGGAATGTCTGTTTCCTGTTGTTGTCATCATCCGTGCTTCTCCAAAAGTCATGAATTCCCTAAAGAAATGAGGAGAGTGCTTTATGTGGTGCCACTGCCTGAGATGCAACATCATTTTCCATGTTCTTGAAATTCAAGGGAGTTAAAAATTATGCTGAGGAGGAGCAGATTTTTTTGGTTTATTATGCTTACTGTTGCAGAAGAGACTGCTCCTGCAGCTGTATGAGATGTTTATTGCTCCTTGTTCCTACAGCCTGAGGTGCCAAATGTTCATGGCTTATGTTTTTTTGAAACCATTATTTGGCAAATCAGTCCATTGTGGTTGTTCTCTATGTGGACTTGCACAGGCTTGGTTCTGGTGTATGTATAAGAACATGGCAGCTGTGAAACAGTAACCCCTGAGTAGATACTCATCTATTCCCCTATGTTCTCGGTCATAATTTAAAGTTGTTTCTGGCACAGTGCTGTTCGCACTGTATAGGACAATTGGAAAAGAATTCCCACGTTCATAGAGAGCAAAGGGGCCTGTCCCAGTTTAGGGCAGATTTGGGAGGAAACCTCCGAATGAGGGCTCTCAACTGGTTTGGGGAAAAAATATTCCCTCAGAGAGAAGTGGGAAAAAAACCTGTTTATTTAACAGGCAAAGCACTCCCCAGCACAAAAATGAACAATACTAAACAGCAAAACCTCTTGCTGCTCTGAAGGAGATGACAAACTCAGAAGAGTCCCTTCCGTGGGTCGCAGCCCGGCTCACTCAGTCTGTTCTCAGTCCCTCCAGTGCTGGGAAATCCCCAGGCCAGGCCTGGTGGGCCACAGGTGTGAGCTCCCAGTGCTCCTCTGGGTTTTCAGTCCAGAGTAGGTTCGAACAATTCCAAGAAAAAGGGAAAAGAACAGTCCAGGGGAACTCCTTTGCCTCAGCTAGCCAGAAGAACTAACTGAAAGCAAAAAAAAAAAGCTCTCTTTCCACCCGTCCACTGCAGACAACACAGTCTGAGTGAAAAATGCGGGGGAGCAAGTGCAGTCTCTGGTAACAAACTCTGCACCTCTTTCTCTCCCCCTTCACTCCTGAAACCAGTCTTAAAGCTGCAGAACTCAATATTCAACACCAACAGATGATTTGGGGATACAAGCATCATAAAGTCACCCCAAGACAAGGCCTCAGTGTTTTGCCAGTGATGTGTTTTGGGACTCAGCTTGTTTTGAAGCAGAGTTAAAATGAAGTACAGCTGTTTTTTTAAGTAAAGCAGTTTCTTTTTTTACTCTGCTGGATTTCAGCTGTGTATTATTTGTAGCTGTTTAGCCACTGGAGTGAAGGAGGTTGAAGAGGACTTCTGATGTCCAGAGGCTCGAATAACTTAGGCTGAGGGATATTGTTAATTGTTTGCCTCTCTCTTTTAGAGCTTATCTCACTGTGAACTGATCACTGATGATGGGATTCTTCACCTGAGCAACAGCACGTGTGGGCACGAGAGGCTGCAGGTGCTGGAGCTTGATAACTGTCTCCTCATCACGGATGTGACTCTGGAACACCTGGAGAACTGCCACAACCTGGAGAGAATTGAGCTGTATGACTGTCAGCAAGTCACACGAGCTGGAATCAAACGGATCAGAGTATGTGTTTCCTGGCTTGTTCCTGTGAAAAAGCCAGAGCTGTTGGTACTGCTAGAGATTGTAGGAGTCGTACAGGTGTCCCAGGCAAGGAAGGCTGGATTAACAGTTTGACTGTTTTTCTGTTAGGTCCCCATGTGTGTAACTTCCCCATGTATGTAACTTCCCTGCAATAATTGTCAGTTCTGACTCATGACATTTTGCTGTTGGAATGATGAGCTTGTCTTCTTTCTGTATTTTTTTTCAAATACAGGCCTCTGTTTTTAGGATGGTGTAGTGGCATGCTTTATCATAAATATATTATATATATATATATATCTCCTAAAATATATGTTAATATACAGAGCCAATAGTAAAACATCTGCATGGTCATTTCAACTGAGGGGCGGCCAAACCTTTTCCCTGCATATCTCACCCATTAGGTCAGGAACCACCTGCCTTGTGGGGGCAGTGTTTTAGCCTTGAAGTTAAACTTGTCTGCAGCTTCGTATCCCAGATTGTGTCCAAACACTTTTGAAACTGGAAATCTCTTGCCTGATAGGGACTCACATTGAGGGCAGAAGCACAATTCTGCTTCATGCTGCTTTCCAGGATGAGAAAAGTAGTGGGAATATGGGAGACAAGGTTCAGACAAGTTGTCCCCCAGCCAGGGTCCATTCCTCTCACCCCTGTGGTAGAGGATGTGCCTCTCCTGATGCTGTCTGGGCTCATCAGTGCTTTGTTGGGGAACCAGGGCAAGTTGAGTGCCCAGACACACTGGATGGTCAAGACGAATGACATGTGAGGAGAAGACAGCTTGGCTGCTATCCACTGTATAGATGCTTTGTTTTTAGCTAACTAACCTTAATGAGTTAGCACTTGCTGGCACAACAGTTCAGGTGTGCTGCTTCTCTTTTCGGTTCTATTCTTTCTCCCCAATTATAATGTAGCCTTTTTACCCACAGGCTCATCTACCTCACGTGAAAGTTCATGCTTACTTTGCTCCAGTAACTCCCCCTCCATCGGTTGGAGGGAGTGGACAGCGCCTCTGCAGATGCTGTATTATCCTCTGACAGTGGGTGCAGCCACACAGAAAATGTTGTTGTTGAAGAATGGGATGGCAAGTCAGCAGAAGGAGTTGGTTTCCTGACAATTCTTAATGGTGTGTTTGGTCATCCAGTTTTGTGACAAGAAAAGCGTTTTGTTTTTTTTCCAGGTAAAAATCTTGACGTAATGTGCAGCTGTGGATTAAGTTGGTGATGCTTTGGTTTGTATTAGTAACTCCTTCCTTCTGTTGGCATGAGAACTGCAGTACCATGTCAAAGGTATGGGAATTGCAATGTAGCAGCTACTGGTGGAAGTTCATGGAACTTGGAAGTTAATTTGCATTTGTCAGCACTACTTGGTGTGAAGTTCTGCTGTAACATGGGGCTCAAGGCTGCCACATCAAGGAACTGAGCCTGCTGTTCTGTAATATACACCACAGATCAAGTATCACTTTTAAGGACAAATCAGCTTTAGCAGATGTTGACCAAAAAATGCAAAGTAATCATAAGCTCTTACAGTGAAACAGCAGCTTGTTCTTTTTCATGATTCAGCTTCACATTTAATTACGTAACAGGACATAATAGGTAATGTCAAAAGGTAAGGTAGTACCTGAAGATACTCATAGAACTAGAAATACTTCCCAAGTATTTTTTGGACTTGGTTCAGTTGAACTCTGCTCGTACAAAGCTTGGCCGACACATGTTCTGCCCGATGCCACTGGACTTGAATGGAGTTAAGAAATCTACTGTGGCAGAGCCTTTGGACTCTGCTGTACCTGCTGCTGCAGCCATCCATGGTGCTTTTGCTAACGCCATTCCCATGTCCTCCGGGACCACCGTGGGGTGGAAGGAAAGAATGCAGCCGCTTCCAGGAGGAAGGGTGTAGCACACATGCTTTTCAAATTCATGGGAAACAGGTTCAGCTACAGAAAACAGGATGGAGCAAGGAATTCAGTTTGGCCCACCCATTTTAGGGACAAGCATATGGGCTCATCAGTCTGTCGGCAGGAGTTGAACAATACCAAACCTGTGGTTTTCAAATGTGGAAAGCCAAAATCTTCATATTGGTTAAGAAGCTGTCAACTTCTCAATGATAATGATAAAAATCTATGTATTAACTCTTAAGGCCATGCGGTTTTCCGTGCTAGATGATTAGGTAAACTTTTTTATATTAAGCAGTTATCTGAGAGAAACTACTTGACAGTTCAGAAAGCTTTTTTGTGTAAGTTTGACTGTGTGTGTGTGTTTTAAAAGTTCAGGGCCTGTGTTTACTGAAAATTAAAAAGCAGTTGGAAAAGCTACTACTGGACAGTACAGCCATTATCCCCCTGCAAATTTTAAATGACTTCTAAAAAGGAGTGAGCATGAATTTCTGTGGCCAGTAATGGCTGGGTTGTGTTCATAACTCACAGAGGATGGGGACAGTAAATTAAGACCTCAGCTTTCGGATTAAATTACACCTTAGACTAAAGTACATAGATTTCTTTGCTACGACAAAGTAAACAAACCTGGGCTTCTTTTGCACAGTAGTGGAGTGGCTTATTACAATCATACTTAGAGTTCCATTTAGACACTACTGATCTAATGAGAGTTTTAACCAGATTTTATTCTCAATTGTACCAGGGCAGTCATTGGTACCAATATGTCAAGATGTGTTGCCTTTTGTTGGCTCATTTTTTTTTAAGACCATAATGAACCTTGTAAGTCTATTGCATTGAAGATGTACAAAAACAAATGGAACCTACTCTGATATAGGACACTTAAATAAACAATCAGCTGATGTCAAACTTGAATTTGTTGGAATTATTTCAAATCTAAGCAAGATTTCTACTAGAAGCAGAAGACCCAGGTGAATGCACTGTGTGCAGGATATACTGCAGGGCTGGTTCACATCCCTTCCTTACTTTGACCTATGATTCTTGCTAGGACAGGTCTTGCAATTAATCTGTTTCTTAACAATGGACTGTCTTAACGTGGGTGTGGGGAAAAAAAGAAGTAAACAAAAAGAAAAGCACATTTACAAAATTACTGAAAAACATTTATTATATTTGAAATGTATACATCTTATTAAAAAACAAAAGCCATTTGCTGGTGCCATAATTTAATTCCAATTTCAAGTGAGTTGGACAAACTACTGTACAACTTTCAATATTCTTTAAAATTAGATATTTGGATACTTTCCAATCAAGGATTTTTCCACTTTTATAAAACATTTGGATTTGAATATGGTGTGAGCTAAAAAGACACTAGTGTCAGTTCAGGAAAATACTAGGACCAAACAATACCCAAAGATGAACAATTTATAGGCAGAAATGTTTTAAGTACATAAAGTTTAATGTTCAGTGCCGAAAAAAAAACCCAGCCAAAAATAGGAAAAAAACCTAGGTTTGATGAATTTAAATTTTCAAGATGCTACAGCTTTCAAAAACTTTTCTGCTAAGCACTTGAGCCAGTTGTGAGAGGGGAAATCAAAAAGTCAAAGTTGCTTTTTTATATGCTGTAGTATTGGTTTACATGGAACATCGCAGCATAAAAAGCAAACTATTCCCAAGCTTTTAAGCCAGACATCAAGTTGGAACTTTCCAAAGGCACAGAATAACAGCTCTGAAACTGTCACCTAATACCTCTGGAAATACTCCTCTCTAAGTACCTAACCAATTAAAACTTAATGTTAGCCTAGGAAATGCTGTGCCATGACTTTACAAGACACATCCGAAATACCAAGAAAGCACATTGCCTGTTTCAGAGAAAAGTAAATATTTGGTCATATGAAAGAGGCACTGTAACAGGTGTACAGTATGGATGGATGGAGGGTGCAAGAAGGTCAACTGAAAAGGTAAGAAGAGATTTGCCCAGAATAGAAGCTCCAGCAGGGCATTCACCTGCTGGGAAGGAGACTTACAGGGTGTGTATTTAGTGTTTCTCAAGCAATTTATTCAATGCTGCTGAAAGCTATGACAGCCCTGTAGTGCCAGTGGGTCATGTTCCCTCATCAGCATAATTCCACTGAAAACCCCACTGCCAGTATTTTTAAACCCACAATTTTACAAGCAAAGAGTTAAACTGCAGCAGTGCTCTGCAGAGAACCTAGGAAACTAAGCATAAAGGATGCATAGGCAATTCTTTTCAATTAAATTCATTAAAGCAAAACACAATTACTTGGAACCCCACAGGATTTATATTAATCCCTCCAGTAAGGTACTATTGATAATGCAGTTTGCTGCATGCATATATTGCATCTGTCTGGGGCTTCTTAAAAGCCCTGTTCTGAATTTACATTTCTTACATACACTCTTATACACAATTTACACGGGAAGCTGTTTTGACAGCTTTACTCTCAAAGACCTGACAACCTGATCACTATCACCTTAACTACTCATCTCCACACAGATTAGCATGTGCTCTGCTAACATCAAAAAATAAAACCAGCGTAAGGTACAAGCACGTAATAGACAAACTGGCACAGAAAGGTAAATGCCCCAAAATAAGTTTACATTCATCTCCAACTGGATACAGATAATAGAAAAGCAGCACTGCTTTGCTTCTATAAACTGTATCTACTGGCCATAGTTTGCCTTATTTCAGTGAAGGGCAAGCACCTTTGCTTACATTGTCTTCCATGCCTGTACAGAAGCTGTCATGGCATTATACCTCTCATGAGGACACTTAGCTATGGCAGTGATAAGAAAGTTCACCTATCAAACAGCTCATTAGAAAGGTCATTTTGTTTTCAATATGAAACATCTTATACAGAGAAGTTAGATCCTAAGGTTTTGGATGATCTTCATAATCTTTAGGCAGGACTTCATTCTGCATTGGAATATCAGTCTAGCAAGTGTGTGATGTCACTTCAGAATTATATGGAAGCCTTCTCCATTTTCAGCTGCAAAAAACAAAGGCAATGTCAGCCTGTCTTTCTTGAACAGAATCAAAAATTCAAGCCAATGCACCAAAACACCCAAGTATGAACTTGGTTTTGAAAATAAACTCATCAAGGACAAAAAGGTTATGATTATGATTTGTAACTGGTCTTCGAAGAGGGACAGTTTCTGTAGGTAAAGTTTGCACAGAGTCAAACTTGTTCATTGATTAGAGGCATTTGCTGGCACCTTGTACCAGAAATAAATTTGAGTTCTAAGGAAGAGAGGGATTCAACAACAGCCTAGAAGATGGCTATTAACTAGCACAGAAAGAACAGGATGTTATGCTCAGTTCTGCTGACTCTCAGGACTCAGTTAAGATTCAGTTTCTTTTTAACCTATTTTGAAACTTCACCATTCTCAACAATCCAGTGATGGCTGACTGAATTTTACATAAGGTTTGTTACTGCATCCTGCACTGGTTCTGAACTTAAAGCTTGGAGAAGAGCCTGAGATGCTACACAGAGGCTGAAATTTGGCTAAGAGAGGAAGAACTCTGAGTATTTTTTACCACTGTGTATGCAAAACTTTTATAATTTTTAAAGAAGGCTCCTTGCTGGAATAATTAAGTTTTAGACTGTTAGAAAAGACAACGTACCTTTTATTGTGGTGAATAAAAAACAACTCTCATCTTGAAAGTTTTGAACCATCTACAAAAAAAAAAAGTTTCAAAACCCTCTGAGTATAACCAATGCAAAACACAAAACAAAAACAACCCTAAACAACATGATAATAAACACAGCTTTTTGTGAGCAATTGTGTATTTTTGGTTTTGTTTATCAAGTGACAGGTATACACCAAATTAAAATCCATTACTATTAAAATACTGCTTTTCACTCTTGTGACAACAAGCTGGGAGCCTATTACTGCTGGCTGTGTTTTTGGAACTCAGTGGAGCAGACACTTAAACAAGCAGAGTTCAACAGTGTTTAATGCTCCGTGCCTTTGAGTGTGCTCAAAATAAATATGTACTAAATAATTGCTGCGGCTTCTTAGCTGCCTCTGTCTTTTCAGTTTCAGTTTAGTCAGGCAGAGAAAGAGTCATATTTAAAGAATCCTTCTGGACATTTTATTGTAAAGGAAAAAATACTTTAAATGTCAGAAGATATTAGGGTTGTGAATGTGCTGGCTGTGCTTAGAGGGAAGTCACCTGAGAGGGATCTGAGAGGAAGAGCACAAGTACGGAAACAGAGGAAGGCTGTTCCCTCTCTAGGAGCTTCTTCTGTGGGCTGTGGGGACCAATCAGAGGGCTGATTTGGTAGTTGACAGCTTGGGTAACCAATTAAAAAGTTATTTCGCTTCCGTAAATTACATTGGTGAAGGTAATCGGCCTCTTTTGACTTCTGGCCTCCAAGGAGGTAAGGTCAGCCCCAGCCAGGCCCGTCCCCCTCCCCATGCGGCCTGGCTGGGGCAGGGGTGGGGGAGCCCACCAAAGCACCCCTGCCCCTGTTTTTGGCTGGGAGCCCTGGTGGCAGGGGAAGGGGGGGGAGGCCTTTGCTGAGGTCCTGGTGCCACCCCCCATCCACAGTGTAGCCACGGCTCGGCCGGGGCTTCCGCCGCCGTTCTGGGAGCAGCCGCGCGGTGGCAGGGCCCGTCCCACCGCCCATGCGGCCTGTGGGAGAGGCAGCTGGGCCCTGCTCTGGCAAAGCCCCTCCACACCCTTGCTTGCTGAGCAAAGTAAGGAAACACAAGCGCCTGAGGGCAGCCTTCATCCAGCTCCGTGATGTGGCCCGAGTGTCCTGAGATCCTGGCACTGTTCCAGCATGGCATGGCCCGGCTCCCTTCATCTTTTGGGTGCAATTTTAACCCTTTTAATGCCTGGATGAGACTACAGATCTCCTGAACTCCACTGAATGAGAAAAATAAAGCAAGGAGTCTACTGAAGTCAGTGAAATTAATGCTGTTTCCAGATGGGAAGAGATTGAAGAGATGTCACTGATAAGTAGCTGAAAACCTTTTTTTTGTGGCCCATGGAGGGACTGAAATTCCTTTAAACTGTGGGAACCTACTTGGGGGAGGTTGAAGTGCTTGAGAAAAGGATCTTTTGCCCCGAGGGAATGGGACTCTCTGTTTTGGGACTGGAAATATGGACAGAGATATTTAATAGAAAAAGAGATTATGAGAATTTTGTCTTTGAGCAGCTTGCCTTTAAAAGTAATACTCCCATGTGTGTGGCATAACCCATAACATGGCTCTAGAAAGACTGTGAAGGTGGGAGGAAGTTCACGGTTTGCAATTTTTCCCCTGGGCGGACGCAAATTGTGAAAGTGAAGACACCCCCTAAGCCTAAACCAAAGAAAGGAACTTTTCTCTCTAGAGTGAACGAAAATGATTATTTAAATGGAAAACTGCCTGAAGTGTTCTCTGTATGTTGTTGTTGAGAAATGTAGAAGGTGAGGGAGAGGGGAGGAGGGAATGATCTGGAAATCTTATCTTGAAATCCTTTTTTTTTTTTGTGTTATTAATAAATTTCTTCTTACACCCTTTTAGTTTTAGGCTTGCCTTGTTTTTGCTCCTAAATCCTATCTCTAAAAGAAATTGAATATATTAAAATTGACAAACCCAAGTCAAACCATGACATACTTTAAATGTCAGAAAATACTAGGGTTGCATTATCAAACAGAAAAAGCAGTAATAAATAAGCAAGCTTAAGAAAACCCTCCACTTCCGGTCATAAAATGCTAAGAAAATAAAATTCCAATTACCTGATCACTAACAAGAATGTGGATGCCTGTGGGACCCTGTCTGTAAACTTGGTTGATCTGATGCAAAGGAATATTAAATGCCAAAGCAAGCTTGCGTGTGACTTCTGAAGCTGCCATCTCCTCTAAGTAGATTGCATGATAAACTGCAAGAAAAAAATAATTTACATAAGTATGGTACTAAAGGATAACAACAGGTATATGAAAAATATCTGAATTTGTTTATACTCCAAGCTTTCAAAAATTTTAAAATCTAAAACTTTCAGTTTATTCTCTCTCTGTTCTCACTAAAAGCATGGACTGCCCTAACTTTTCTTGCAGGGAAAAGTCATAAACACAACTCTGATGGGGGGAGGCTTCTATTTGCTCTGAGACTTAAAGTAACTTCCACATTTTTTTCCTGTATCCTACATAAAAAGGCACAGTCATGTCAAACAGACTTAAAAATGGATCTTTAGAGACTGTCACCTAAAGATGGTTTTGAAAGCAATATTTGTGCAGTCTCAAAATAATCAGGTAATACCTACATCGCACTTACGTGCCTATGTTGTTACTTTAAATACAGATGTAGATTTTGGGTTTTTGGTAAATAAAGGCTTTTGCAACTCTCTGAATAAACTTTCTACAGATTATCTCAGAGTTGAATGCAACACAGCAAACAGAACAGTAAGACAAAGCAGCTGTTCAGTTTTAAGCTGTATATGCAGTTCCAGATCTTTATTTAACAGTGCAAGAAACCCTTGGCATCTCCAAGTTTGCATATTCTTCTGGCTGAAGATATCCTGAGTGCAACATGTATTTGACTGCGGCAGTATTTTATTTACAGATCCTCCTCCACCTCAATTCTTGCATGGAAAATCTACAAGCACTATCTGCACTATAGCCTGTGCAGATTTCAGCTTTGAAAAGAGGTCTCTTAAAGCCAAGAGCAAGAAAAGAATAATTTCAAATACCTCCATTCTCTTAATTGTAAGAGTGACATTAATTTATGAATTAAACAGTTATGTTTCCATCTGTGTTGAATCAATGGTTGTCAGGAAAATAATACTAAAATCAAGAGCCCATTCACTACTTTTACAAACAAGGCTGTTTTTCCTTGTCCAGGCTCTACAGTTTTAGTTCAGTTGCACAGAAAATGATAGCAAAATCTAACAGAAAATGGGAAAAAATTGTTTTATTTGCATATAGCTTTTACATGCACCTACATTTATATGGTTAATACCTTGTCTGTAACAACATGCACAACTGATTCCCAAGCTCCTTCATTCATGACCATGTAATTACAGTTAGTTTTATCAACGGACTGAAAATGCTCAATGGTTTAACCTTGAGAGGCTTCAGGTTCTGTTTGCTCTGTGCTGTTAAAGCAGCAATACCACTGTGATACAACTTCCCATGGCTGCTTTGTACACCAGGACAGCAATTCAGCCACTTTACCGTTGTTTTCCCTTTCCCACCTATCCTATTTTCCTGCTGTAAGCCCCAGCTGTGTCCTGCCATGAGCCCCACATGCCGTACCGTATATTGCACCATTGCTGTCTCCACTGCCCGTGTCCTGGCGTTCCAGTTGTATGCTCTGTAAGGGCTCCTGGCACACATAGATTGTTAAACGGGGCCTCACAGACCTGCAAGCCAAGGAAATCACACGTCACACAAAAGGCTATGTGCCCTGCAAATACAGAGGCTGATATGCCACAACTGTAGGTTTGTTATGCTAACAGTACACTTGATATGTTTTTTATCATGGAGCCCAAAAAATTAAATTAACCTCTAAGTAAGATGCTGCTGAATTTAAACAAAATCTCAATCCATTCAGAGCTCCCACAGATGCTGCTTGTTCAACTCCTGTAACAGGACTACTAAGTCACAACAGCAATTCTTCCAGGAGGGCCAATGGTACCAAACACCCATTTCAGACAGAATGAGACATCTCCTGGGATGCTGCCTGTGTTAGCACTCAATACCTCAACAAAAGGCATCAGGTTGTTCTTAGCTCCCCAAATGAGCAGTTTGGTGTCTTGGCAATAAATCCATCCGTATCAGAGAAACTGGCAGGGCCCAACTGCATTGGTGCAGCCTTACAGCCCACCTGCACTTCACCTGGGCCTGGCCTGGAGGCGTGCACAGGAGAGTTTTAAACATACTGCTGCCAGCTCCTAAGGCAGATCACACAGGCACCAAGGCCCATCCCAACACTAACTTCCCAAATCTCCCTGTTCTAAAATCCCCCATCTAAACCCATTTAGCCTCAAAGTCAGCACATCACCTGGATTTCAGTGCATTATACAGCCGAATTCCATCAGCTGGACCACAGATTTGTACCAGATCTTCTCTTGTCAGCTTTAATAAATCAGCACCTGGACAAACACATGAGGATTTAATGAAGATTGCACATCAATTCTTTCTAAAATAAACTGTACATTCATTTAAACCAAGAGTACCATGACAAAAATGGAATTTGGGACACAGGAATAAGTAAAATTCAGACCGGGCTCCAGTAAGTGCTAAATAAATCAACCTGTTTTCCAAAGGTGCTGAGTTACAGTTTATAGGGTTCACAGCTTTGAAATGCTACAAATCTGCAAGGCACACAATTTCTGTGGAGAGAGATGACTGTTCTAGAGACAAACAGTGATTTTTGCTGGCACCCAGGGTAGTGTATTTTGAACACATGCAAAATAAAGAGTGAAAATATTCCATGGTTTGTCACGCAGTGAATTCTCTCAGACATTCAACTACTCATCCATCACTTCCTCTGTGCACTTAAGTTATGACAAAGCACTTGTGTATAGAAGGTGCTGCTGAAGCAAAAAATGAGATCTTCTGAGAAACAGCATGAGTGTCAATAAAGAAAACAACACTCTGAAATATCAGTCACTGTAATAGATGAGAGGGAAAACAGGAAAAAAAATCATCCTTATGTATGAAGATTCTCCACAGACTATCCAGGAATGCACAAAGAGAAGCTAGTAAAAATAATTGATCATAGCCCTTAAATACTATAGGAAAAAAAAAGCAAACACAGACCTCAGGTAGTATAATGTAACTCACATATACTACATCTCTTGCTTAAAAAAAAAAATAAAAATGCCAACCAGCTAGTACTTCACTTTTATAAAGATAATAACGAAAAAGAAAGAAAGTCTTCCAAAAGTCTTTGTCAGAAACTTGGTACTGAAATTTACTGAGAAAGCTCAGCAACCTTCATACAAGAAGCACATGTCAAAAACTAACCACCAGCAGAAGAATAAATATTCTCAGAGAAAAAGCCTGGTAGAAAGGGAATCCTGACAGAAGCATGAGGTAAGCCAAGAGGCAGAGAGCTAGCATCATTCACAACATTGTCACCAAAGGAAAAGGAATTTACTTATGGTAAGTACTGTGTCATGCCATCCTTTGCACAATTCCACAGAACACTGAAGAAGCAAACAGCAAAACACAGCCCCACACAGTCCATCTATTGCCATTATACTACATCCAGGCATACAGTGGGAACTGCATTGCTCTTTAACAAAGCTCTTACAGCAAATTAGTAAATAAATATGCATAAATATCTATACCATAATGTTCTTACAGAACTTTCTTACCCACACAGAACCTGCTCAGTAACACAAAGAAAGGAAAAAAGTAAACTACGGATACCTGAGAAATTTGAAAAAAGCCTTGTATAGGCAGAGAACCTATTCTTGAGCAACCATTGCTGAGTTTCCTGGATTGTGGCTGAAGGATGAAGCTGCTGTAAGAAATGAGATTGGATATGGTAATTTGGATACTAAAAAACCCAAACAAAGCCTAAGCAATAAAAAAAATCTCCCTCAGTTTAACCCTTTCTTAGGACCTATTAAAATCAAGTGTAAATCAAATATTCTGACACAGCTATACCAACAAACTTTTGATCAATAACAGAAAGCAAACACTCACATCTCCTGACCCTTGAGAGGTTCCATCTCCTTGATGATTAGGGGAGGAAGAATTGCTACAGATTAAAAAACAAAACCAAGTATTACTAGAATTCTATAAACCAAAATACTTAAACACTGTTGAAAATTAACTTGAAATTTCCAAAACAATAAATATCACAGTTGAAAGAATTAAAAGATTGCAACTTGTTAAACTTAAAAGAAAGACAATTCCACAGTATATGGATCAGATCACACCCCATCAATAATTTTTGGATGAAGTGCAGGTTTGGTTACAGTAGTTTAATTAATGCCTCAATAAAAAAATGTTTTCACTAATGCAATTTTTGATGAAAAGCTTTTGAAGATATTTGTTGGGGCTTTTTCTTGCAAATTATACTAACTGTATATGTTACATACTAACTGTGTATGATGGAAATGAAGACTGATCTTACTGGAAGAAGCTAAAAATAGTTTCCATAGACAAGGACTAAATTACAATAGCGAAAAGGTAAAGTATTTGCTATATGACAAAGGACAAGAAGTTGTTTTAAAAAATGTATAGTAAGAAAGAAAGATGGTAAGGCAGAAGTAATTACCTAATAACTGAACCATGTGATACAAATATCATACTCTAAAATGAATATATAGGTCAAAACAATCTCCCAGTTCCCCAGTGGAAGCAGAACACAGTTGAATTTACTCAGAAAACATTTTGAATAATCCTGATTAAAATGTTGCCTCGAATAGGGATACAAAATAGAAACCTACCTGTCTGGGACACTGTAGGTGTTATGCTGAGCAGAGGTGAAAGTTGGAGCAGGAGTAGGACTGTTGTTTACAAATGTTGTAGGAGTATCAGGCCATGGTGAGCACTGAAAACGAAGAATTAAAATTTAAGTTTCTCTTGACAGTACCTTTTTTACTCTGATGCACACTTTTGTCGTTTAAAGCCAGAGGTTTATGCACAGAGTATTCTGATATGCACTTCCAAATAAAGACTCCCTCTATCCCACACATTACATGCAGATATTCCTGGTAAAAATCAGCTCTTTTTTATCTTGTTCTTTTATGAAGACTTCTATTTATACTTTCTTCTCTTTTAAAAAATGAAGGCATTATTGGTGAAAGCAACAAAAGACCTGCACACACTATTCAGTTTAAACCAAAACCAACCAACCCCCCACTCATCTGCTGGAAAACATGTCTTTTATCCTGCACAGGATGAAAGGGTTGTTTAAACTGCACGGATAATGACACAAGAAAAGTGTTCCATAATAGGAAGTAAAGCTATGAAGTAGACTGCTTGTGGACAAATTTAATGTCTCTGCCCTGAGAGCAATAAATACAAACAGAATTTTCAGTGGAAATTTTGTGAATTCAATATTTTTAATAATTTATTGCAGGACTAAAATTACATTTATTTACATGGGCTGATTTTTCTGAACTGCTTGGTAAACTGGAATTTTTTTAAACAAGCTTAAGTCATCACAAGTGTATGAAAAGACAGCTGTCCAATTTTGTCAGTCTTTTTTGGGGTATTTTTTAAAATCGTCATGATGAAGCTTTTCGAAACAAGACTACCTTTTAGTGCTTCCAACAGTACTAAAAATCCAGTATTTTTAAGAAAAACAAAAACCAAACAAATTTTGATAGGTTCAAAGACCTGATTAAAACAAGCAAGCAGCCCAAGATCAGGTACACTAAGACCATGCCTGTTAATGACAACAAACATTCCTGATATAATTATCATGTACCAGCTAAATAGCTTGTAAGAAATTTCCAGATTTCTATCACAGCCTTGTAGAACAGGCTGGAGGGAAACAACTATGATTTAATACCAATGGAAACTTTGTTTCAACAATTTTGCGTTGAAAAATCCCTCCTCGATCTGGAAGAAACAGTAAATAAGGGCAACACCAGCTGCCACCTTCTGTAAGAGAGTTAGCAACATTTCTGTGCTGAACCCCAGTCCTTACTTATCAGTGTAAGATGGCAAGTTCCCCAGCATGGCACATGGAATTAAAATAAATTTGTCTTGCATGAAAATACCTTAAAAATGAGGAACTTTCTTTATCTGCCCAAGACTTGACTCAAACCAGCATTTTTGTTAGCCACTGTGTTCACAGTCTTTGATTACATGGTCGAAGCCACCCTTTGGGCTACAAACAGTGCCCCCACACAGAGCATGCTCCTCTATGACCTGGTAGGGTGACACATTCCTCCTCCAAATCTGTATATTCCCACCTGCTGTCTCTCTTCTCAAGCTCATTTAACGTTAACCTCAAAGATGTTCCATCAGGTAGTAAAACCTAGCCTTCATTCCCTAAATGACAGATCCAAAGCTGTAATTTTAAAATAAAAGCTCTACAAAGTAACATTAACTTTGTTCTTCTGAAATACTTTGAAAGTGCAATTAAAATTCTTTAATTTTGTGACATTCTCTTCCTGTGTTTTAATCCAAGATGTTCATTGGACACACAGATGCACATCCTTTTGTTTCACATCCTTGGCGACGATTCCCATACAAGATTCTAGCCACCATATATTTAAATTCAGGGGCAGAGAAGAATGCACTGGTGCCAGAGAACACCTTTTGAGGTACTGCAGCTGCTGTTTCTGTCCTTCAAACCCAGCTGAACTTTTTCACAACAAAGCTCTGGGTTTAAAACCAGGAAGAAGCACATTTTAAGTATTCAGAAAAATAAAATTCCAACCCAAAGCAAGTAGCCTTTCTTCTCCCATAAACATGCTTTCCTGCCTTGTCTCCTATTCCAGCAAAAACACCAACAACTGTCCACTGAGACTCAATAGGCTGGTTAAAAAGAAAAAATATATAGTAATTGTAATACTACTGCAACACATCTATTGCCTCTGTTCTCCTTCTTTCTGTCTTATAGGTTGGGGAGCGAAAAATGAGTATTTGAGCACTGAGATACTTAATTCTGAAAGGCTTAAGGAACAAGAAAGTCTTCCAGCAATTAATCTGAGCTGATTATGCTTTTGGAATCACTCTTGTGCACAAGTGTCCTACGCTTCACAAACTGAATTAAGCAAATGCCTGGCGACCAAATCCATTAGCACTACAAAAACTAAGCAAGGATGTGGGGTTTTTTTCCTAACATCCTGAATGATAATTCTGGACTGAGGGGGAAGAGGGGTACAAGGGGAATGGAACAAAAAGTGCCACTGCTTCCCTGAAAAAGCACCTGCCATTGTCACTGTCAGGGACAGAACACTGGACTTCATCCTTGTAGACTGAGTAATCAGGATACTTCTTTTATTCCTAAGTGAAAAATGAATTAACCAAAGGACATTCAGGAAGCTAATGATACTAATACCGAAGTCCCTCACCAGTAGAGACAAACCTAGGAGAAAATGTCACTCTGTCACATGGAAGCATTTAACTCTGTGAAGAGCCATCACAGACCAGAAAGATTGGTATTGTATCTTTGCCTGTAATAAATAATTAATATATACTGATAAATTTACCAAGATAATGTTTTTGACTAAATACCCTCCAGAACTTGCACACTGGTACAATACTACTGATACTACTATACTCCAGAAACTATGGCTTATTTCCAAATGTGGATTAATTCAGAAGAAGAAAACTATTTTGGTTTCAGATGTTTTAACAGCCTTCTCTAATGGCCATGAATGAAGTTTTACTGAGTTAAAAAGAAATATAAGAGATCTTTATACGTATGATTTATCATATTTAAGATATATAGCATTTAAACTCAGAACATTCCTACCTGCAGAGGAATTGCAAAATCTCAAGTTATTCTAAGCCATGGTTTAATGTAACATCCCTTCCTACCTCCAATAAACTGGAATCTGCTCAAAATTGTGCCTTACAAGAGAGTAAAGCTGAACCTTGGCAAAGAGCTCCATACTATATTCAAAGACCAAATAAACATGAAAGCAAAATACAAATACCAAAATACAGTAAGTCTCATTTGTTCTCCAATTTAGACTTGATATATACTTGGGCACACACCATCTCCTTAGAGGATAACGCATCAATTTTCTTATAAATGGTATGGAGCTTTTTTCAATCTTCCATGTCTACAACTTAACACTCCCAATTTATTTCAAGGTCTATACCTGAAGTCTTTAAACTTCCATGTACTCTGTAATCAGCTCTATCTGGAAAAAATTACCATTTGACCAAGTTTAATCAATTTATAGTTTATATATTCAAGCTTATGACATATAAAACACAGTAGCATAAAAATCAACCAAAATACCACAGACAGAAAAAAGTGCAAAGGCCCAACTACCACAACACAAATTTTCCTGCTTTTACAAATTCAAAGCAAGGGAAGAAACCAGTGGGGTTTTTTTCCCTTTTTCATTAGATATGAACTAACTTTTATATACGAAGAGAGAGGAAAACGAAGTGCCTCCTTCATAAGGTGACCCCTGAATGAAGGTCACATGTACATAAACATCCACTCTGAGGTCCAGAAGGCAAGGTTAATTTTGTAGCTTTTTATATCTACAGAAAAAGTTAATGCTCCATAGTGTAAAGAGTAAAGAGTAGTGTAGTGTAAAGAGTCTAACAAGCAGTTCAACTGTGTCCTGTCTGTCTGGACAACACTGAGATAAACACTGCAGAAGCTACAGTGAATGCATTGAATTTTGATACATCAGGTGAATTCACAGAAGTAATGGAAATGCTTATCTAGTTAGCATTCTTATGAAAATAAGTGATAAGGGAAAGATGGTAGTTAAAAAAAACAAAACCCTCTGATTCTTTGAAAGGACAGAAGGGCAGAGCAGAATGACCATTCAGAAAGGAAGCGTCACCAAAGTCCTTACATTATGTTAGCAAGTCATATGAATTAAATTGGAAAGAAAACATTAGATTCAATGTTTTCTGAAGGAAGCATAGTAAGAAACAAATCTGTCCAAATCCAATCGTGACTGAGCTGGAAATAATCATATAGGAAGAAAAAAAAAAAAAAAAAGAAGCAAAATATTGTAACATCTAATAGAACAGCAGAATCTTGGAGGGGTAAAATAAAAAAAGCCAACATACAAAATGAGATGCAAAAAGCAAGTAATGAAAGGTAAGGTTAGGTGTAGCAGGAAGGTAAGAATTCACTGCTTTAAAACCAAAAAGAACTACAGACTGAATCAATATAAATTTCTGGAATTCAAGAAAAGGTAACAGAGCACTATTTCTAGGCAACTAGTAAGCAACACTGACTAAGGAACTTAGTCTGCATCTAGTAAAAATACACCCCAAACAATTCTGGTTTGGTTTTTTTTCTGTAATAGAGCTACAATTCCTACAGGACATGTGAAGTAAAAAGATCCATCATATAGAAACACATAACATGTGAAAGAGTGCCCATCTCGTACTTAAACGTAGGGAAACAGGTCTTCACTTTTTGTGTCTCAGCACCTCTGTGACAAGAGTACTGCACTTATGGAACACCTGATCTGCACATCTGAGGGAAGTCTGGAAACAGCCAAAGCTTCCAACGGCCACATTTGAGAAGACAGATTTACAAGGACAGAAGTGCTTCAAGTAGAAACATTTATCATCCCTGTCCATATTTACAGGGCCCACAAAAATAAGCCTGTGGTGACAAGAGAAAAGGGTCAATGAATTTGACTTCAAGATGTAGATCAGATACTCCTTTTCTACATCAGGCACCAAGTTTTACATTCAGCTTCTATAGCTAAAACTAGTACAGAGTTCATAGCAATGACCAAGGTTTTACTACAAACATAGAAAAAATAGTGTTTCTTGGTATTTTTTATGGGCTTGGTGATTTATAATAATTTTGCTAACAAAAAAAATCATAAATGATTTTTAATCAGTAATTATAGAAATAATTGAAATTGGCAAACAATATCAAGTTAGCAAGGCTGAAAAGATTTTAACCTGTGTGGATAAAATTCAGAATGGTCTCAACAAACTGATCAAATTATCTCAAGACAGCATTTTATTGCAGGCAAATGACCAACAGGAATAGTGAGCTGCATGATTAAGAGAACTGGAAAGCTGTACATAGCTGCTATTCAAAATAGGCTGTGGGTCATTATCCTTTGTGTGCCTTGGGAAAGACATCAGAAGTCCAATACTGTCCTATCTAAGCCCTTCTTCACTACAAAACAGGAAATGTAGAATTAAGGTAATTCATAGAAGCTTCGTATTGCAAGAGATTGTTAAGGAAAGGTTAGACAACCTCTAGGTATGATTTAGCTATGGTTTGTCCTACTCTGGGCAATGGATTTCCCTTACCAATTTAAAAATACCTTTTTCTATTATTCTTCCTATAAGCAACAATCATTCAATGAAATACTTGTAACAGGAGAAGACAAAAATCACAGAAAGCCCTCCAAGGACAAGCTTCAAAAGATGCTTTATAAGCAAAAGTGATAAAAGTCTGTTTTCTCCTGCCTCTCCCCCAGGGCAGCTGGAACAAGTAAAAGAATGCACTGCCAAAGAATCATAAAGATGCACCTTAAAAGAAAGAACAAAAACCAAAAAACCAACAGCCAAGAACAGTAGAAGGTAAATTCAGACAGCTCACTGCACACAATAGTTTTGGGTGCACAAAACAAAGAATCCAAATATCCTCCAAAGAACCCATCTGACTAACACTGCTTGTTCCTTCCCACCCATTTACATGGGTTATGAACAAGCGGCATACACTGAAGTATTTTATAACCTAAATATAAAATCTTGTCTATCACTTTCACAGATCACAAATACGAACCAAATCATGCCTGAGGGACAGGCAGAGTCATTGCTTAAGCACTGCTGGGAAAGAGCTTCAGCACAGTATGACTGTTCAAAGAAAAATCAAATTATGTCCTTCCACAGTCATGTTACTAACTGACATTTAAACCTGCCAAATGAAAGATGCGGAATTGTTCCTCCTTAAGGAACAGCATTTAAGAAAACTAAAATGCCAATCCTTGGCAGGATGACTGCATGGGACATATGCCAGGAAGGGCACAGGATATATGTCAGATTCCCTCTGAGGTGCACAGAGTTAACACAGATCATGAAGATGAGCTGTGCTAAAGGAAAAAATCACTAACAACCATCTGCAACATGACAGGGCTTTTTAAAAATACTGACGTATAAGAAAACTTCTACTGAATATAAGTACAAATAGGAACAAAGCACTAAATATCCTGTTCTTACTTCCACTAATTATGCATGTATTGCAAAGCAAAATGCTATTTCATTTAAAGTCATATAAACTGAAAGCTTGACTCAAGTTACACAATCCCTCTGCAACAGTTTAAGTGTTAGATTTAGGAAGGATTCCTTTGCTGAAAACAAAGATGGAGTAATTGGGATACACAGAAGTGAATAAAATTAAGACACAGCAATCAAAGTATTTTTACTTTATACAATGGAAGTTTCTCCTATATCTAACACTGCACAAGGTATCTTGCATAATCAAAAGGTAAGCAGAAGTCCCTTACACTGCCTCTCTTTGCCAGAGAATCACCGTAGTCTGCTGGCAAAGTCCGCTTGCTGGACTTTTTCTGCTCATGTTCAACTGCATCTTCAATTATAGGCTCAAGCCTCATCTGGACAAACACCAAAGATGTGGATCAATTTCTTTTCATTATACAGTGAGGAAAGATCTAAAAACCTTTTAAAAACTTGTCTATTTAGAAAACTGCATATAACTCACTGATGTTTAAATTAAAAAACCTAATGAGGCTCTGGCCATAAATTCAGTAATCTCTGAAAAATAGACTTCGAAGCTCAAATTTGATAAATGAACTTTAAGAGTCCCCCCCCACCCCCGCTTTTTTTGGGTTTATTTTTTTTTTTTGCTTTTCAGCTGCAAGATTTTGAAATCTGTATCAAAAGTCTTGCTCAAGGGTTCAGTACAGTTAGTCAAACAGTGTTCAATCGAAAGTGTGTTTTAATACAGCATCTAATGAGTATCTACATCCAAGTTTACAAAAAAAAAATCTTAAAATTGAATGTTGCTGCTTGCTGGAGAAGTTTGTCAAATAAATGTTTATCTCTATGCAGAACTAATTCTCCCCAAACCCTTCCAAGACTGCAGCTAAGCAATGTCTGTATCTTTGTATATTCTCCTCAGTCAGCAGATACAATTTTATTTTGTTACCTCTGTAAGAACTGTGGTGTCATATGAAGGCTGATACTTCTCTTTTTCATGTGCAGTTCGCTTTTCCATCTTTTCTCTGTCTGTCTTCTGTTTTCTGTCTGCTCCCTTGGGCTAAAAATGAAGAGTTATGTGAACATGAACACAAGTGGAAAATGAATTTATAACTGAAATCTGATCTCAGACATGAACCATTACAAGCAGTAATATAATGATTTCCTGCATCTTTATAAGAACTTAGAGACTACGGATCTGTTTTCTAATGTTACCTTAAAAACTTTGATTTGACAACTGGCTGAATGCAGATGATCTGTATATTCTCCATTTTCAGTCTGTTTAAAAGTGTCAACCTGAATCCTAAAAGGAACTCCTTTCTCTCCTCCATGTTTACGAGGGGTAAATTCAGTGCTGATACAATGTACCTGAAAAAAAACAATAACCAAACAAAAAGGATCCTCAGAAGCATTTCAGGTATGAACTTTAGTATATGCTACCTACATCACATGACTAGTTTCTTGTAAAAATATAGCAAAGCTATAAAAGGTCACTGACTGGAAGAGTTTTTCATCTCATGCACCCTCATCTCAGAGTATTTTCAAACATGTCCAACTCCTTTAAAAGTCTACAGATCTTTCAATCAGTGTGTAATTGCTTCAGCTGCCCAATCAGAATGAACACTGTGGTTATAAGCTCTAAAAACCCCTTAAGGGTATCTAATGAGAAAATCAGTGCAATAGAAGGAATTATGGACAATTTCACTGGATAGTGCTCCTAATTTTTTTTTGCTTCTTTATGGAATTTTAAGCAAGCATTTAGAATAACTGAACTATACTGGCATAATATCAGTTCCATTTTCAGTCTGCTGTAATTTCTTCTAAGGAAATGTATAAACAAAACTATTCCATAATTTATCTCACAGCTCTTCAAGAAGACTACATTTTAGCAATTCTGTAACTCTTACTAAGAAAAGTATCTTTTATTGTACTAGATCAAAGTTAATTTATCAACAACATAGAATTTAACCTATTTTGCAAGCCAGAGTAAGAGATGTTGCTTCCTGAAACTTTACAGCTACACTTTTTAATAATAAAATCAGACCTGAGAAAATAGTAAGCAATGTGAATATGAACATTCCATCTAAATAATTTCCAAAGAAAGTACGCTCAGTTGCCCTGTGTCAAATACACAAATTCCTACAAGGAAGCCTACTGACATAGTAAGAAACATCTGAGTGAGTTAAAACCCTTTTCTTGTAGGACAAACTTTTAATTTTGTATCCTTAAGCCAAGCTTCTGCTGAAAGTAGTAGTAAGAGTTACTGAGAGGAATGTAAGTTAATTCTTATACTTCATACAACTAAATATTTTAACTACGACAGCTTTCTTCAAAGAGCTTTTTCAAAGCTTTTTATTTAAATTTTTCTATAAACCAAATTAAATAGAAAAACCTTACAAGTGACTCCAACAGACCTATCAACCCATGCTTTTTCATCAAGATGGTATTTAATGGCCATCCCACAAATAATAAACCAAGAAGCTTTGTAGCTCAAGTATACTGCTGTTTGTGACCTGAAAGGCACGAAACAGAGACATCCAGTCAAATAAAGTTTCAAACCTGAATAAAAGCAGATGTACATTTTGTTGGATCCCATAAAAATTCAACTGCGTTGAGCTGGCTTGGATTTGTCTTGATATCAATGACACCAACAGACATTGGAATATCTATTAAAATAAGTAGCATATATTTCAGAACAATCATAGAGCAAGTAAACATTATAAATAAATCATAATATAAGGTTACAATCAGCATACACCAGGTAGGATGGAAAAATGTAGGCTTTAGTGGTATGACAAGTTTCTTAGGACTGATACAAAGAATATCAGTAGGTTCAATATATTCAGTACTCAAGGTTTTGGCTGTTTTTTCATTCTCCTCCCCTGCTGCCACCACCCCTGAGGTTATGCACCAAAAATGATCAAATTATGCAAAGTACAGAAACCATTTTTTTTTTTTTTCACGATCTAATAGAGAAAGTTACTTCTGTGTTCTCCTAATCACTGCAACACTTAGCAATCAAAATTAGAAACATTATTAAATGTGTATGGCTGCAGAGCTGCTATCTTACTTTAAAGTTTAAAAAGAAGGTGGAAGTAATAAGAATGTTTATATTCAAAACACTATGACAAAGCAGTATCCAGAAATCTGGTCTGTCCTTTTTCATCAGCCTCAACATAAATGTGATCAATTTAAATTTGGAAATTGAATTCCATACAGTGGCAACAAACAGAAACAATTATACCTAAGTCGAGCAGTCTGTCCCCAGGGCGGTTCCACTTCCAACCCTCTAGCTGCTGGTGCTCTGTGTACTGCAACCTTCTGTCATGGAATACAACTCTTATAATACTCTAACAAAGAGGAAAACAAGCCTGTGATGAGCCACAGAGTCACTACATGTTTAGAAACAGCCTAAAGATAAAGTACTAAAACATTCCAAAATAGCCACAGTGCCAATAAATACGTTTTTACAGCAAAAATTTGGCAAGCATCAGTATCCCAAAATATTCCAAAACACAGAAATAGAACTGAGCAGCAGGATATACCCAAAAATGCGGTAAAAATCCAAGGGAGAATTACATCTGACTGGATACTCTAAAGTCACTGTGAATTACATACAGTGAACTCAGCAACACTAGCAGCACAGTATCAAACTACGTAGGCAACACCAAATTATTTTAGAAAGCAAACACCAAAGATTTAATTTATTATGAAAAGTGGTGAATATTACTTCATCATTCTTCCCAGTTCTGTGAACTTCTGGAGGACATTTTAAGAAATAAAATAGGAAATTCCCTTCCTAGTACTTATAAGATATTTACAAAAAATCTATTATTTTAGTTAATAGAATTAAAAAGTTCTGAACTTTCTCAACTATTCTAGATTAAATATTCGTCCAGAATAACAACAACATGATTAACTTTATTCAGCTAGAGGCAATTATCTAATAATACCTATTTTTGTGGGCAGTTTTGGTACTGCTAAATGAATGCACATATAAAGAAATTTGTTACACAGAGGCTGGAAAAATATTGTACACACTGATTGTTACCCAGCAAATAGAATGTAGACAGATTTGCGATTTTTTTTTTCTATTATTCTACTCCTCCTTGTATTAACAGCAGCTAAAAGTGTCCACAAACCCAAGAACTTTTAAATGGAGTGCCTCTTCAAGATGGATTGCACCTCCTTGAGTTTATTTCAAAGATAATAGAAAGCAAATGTGTGTGCCTGTGTGCATGTACATGAACAAATGCATACACACAAATGCACCATTCCTTCTGCACTGCAAACTGCCATGTTTGGAACTTGGAAATATCTGCAGCCACTTTCACCTCCATGAATTTTTTTTTTTTGTAAAATACTGGGATTCCAATATTTAATTGTCCAAAATGGAAAATTAATTGATGCAGCATTACAGTACCTTGCTATGGTAAAACTGACTTTTCTAAATTTTCAGAATTTGCTTTGCCCTATTGTACCTACCAAATGACTCATCACCATGTACAAAATTACAGAGGAGAGACAACCCCAAGCCTACAAGAAAATACCACCTAAGGGGGCAGAACAGTCCACATGCTTATTACAGTAAGTTACCATGCTAGGTTGTAAAAAGTTTAATTACAGAACTCTCAAATCCCACTTTTATGCTCATGCTTAACTCTTCCTGAAGTGATCTCAGAACAAGCATCCCACAGACAAATAAGAACAAGGCATAGGACTATACAAGCAAGTCAAAGTTCATAAATTACACAGCCCAAAACTGGCAGGTAAAGATTCAGCCTCCCACAGGCACACTGTTCTCGTGCATTTATCAGCACCACCTTCAGAGTGACTTTAATTGAAGTTTTTTCCTTCTGTCCTAATACCTGAATAAGATTTTGTTGATCAAGAATCATCAGGAGCTTAGAAGAAAAATCCAAACCCCTCCCATCAGTTTTTTTAATAATTTGTACTCCAAATTGGCTTAATTTTTCAGTTTGTCTCATTTTCATACTTCATACAATATCTTAGATCCATAGTACATTCTATTATCATTGAAGCACAAGGAGACAAATCTGGAACTGAGGAAAGTGGCTCAGCTGTGGAATAAACTGCTCAACAAGCAACAAAATTAGAGATCCATTTTCGTATGGATGTATCTCCAATATTCCACTGCTGCAAAACCCACAGACTGGCTCCATTTGTTTTCTGTAACACTTCTTAAACATGCTGAACAATACTTCCACTATCAAAATGATCCTCCACCTTCCTCTCACCTCTCCTCATCACTTGAAATAGACAACGTGACGGCTCAGAAGACACTGGATACAAAATCTACAGACAGCTATCTTAAGCTTTGCATGAATACTTAGGTCTTCAATGTGCACAAGTGGGCCTTGGGTACTTATATCCATACATTTTTATTTGTAAATGTCACTGGTCCACATATTCTAACCAATACCTAGTGACAGCAGGAAAAAACCCAAAAAAACACAAAACCAACATAAAATATACAGTCTCTGGTTTGTTAGTAACACTATCTAGTGAACTTAAATTCACCTTCACCAGTTTTCCATTGATCTCTGGTATGTCTCCAGCTTTCCGATTATCTAGCATCCGGATCTCATAGGACTGACCTTTAAAGAGAAAAAAATTGCATGGGTAAAAGAGTAAGAGCTCAAGGCTATTTTGTGTTTAATGCATTTAGATTAGCTTTTGGTGCACAGTACATGAGAATACTAGTACCTGAAACTTGAGTTTGAGAGATCCAGATAGCAAAATGCATTTCACAGCATGCAAATTAACAAAACAAAGTGACACTTTTTAGTCTCCTTAAAAGTAGAGATATTTGCAAAATTTAATTATTTCATTTTGTGTCAAGTGTAAGTACTTGTGTCTCTATTTTTTTCTGAAAAAAACCCAAAACAAAACCACAGACTTTCAAGGCTGAATTCCTTTCTTTTTTGAAACTGCTGAATGGCAATGTACTGAGAACCATTCCAAAACAAACTCTTGCAGAGTTTTCATTCTTTTTCCAAAACATAAATACTATTCCCCCATGTTTAATTTTGTCCATACACCTGTAGCCTTTGCATGATTTTTATGTTCTGTATGATTTCAGAAACAGACCTTTAAAAAAAGACAGTTACTGTCAACAGTATGAGCAAACTTATCTTTCCAGTGAATATGATAAACTGTTGTGCTTCAAAAGAAGCAAAGCTTGCAACAATTTATTTGATTACAAGAACTTTTTTCCTTCCAGAGTGAGCAGCACATATTCATTTGCAAAATCACATTTCCCTAACTAAAATATAGGACAAAATAAATGTCAGCATCTTCACTAAGAGGAAATGCAGTAAAATCATCACCTGCACTTCCCTGCAGGCTACATTTATGATCCAGTGTATAACACATTTAAGACATTCTGATTTGCCCTACAAGGCAATAACCCTTGTGAACAAGCAAATGATTTCTTCATCTCCTTTCACTTTTCACAGGGTGATGTTACTTCCAACGGTCCAACTATGGACCGTCTCAGGGGGATGTTTTTGCTCAAACACAACAAGCATATTTATGTATATATTCCACACATGTAGAGGCTTTCTTTATCCAAGCAGCATGTGAACAATGATATAGTCACTGATGACATAAATCCATGTGAAATAGATGCTCACCTAGTACAGCTGAGTAAATAATATATAATTAACATACGTAACATACGTAACATACGTAACATATAATTTCTCCTCCTATATTTAACAGGAGGAAACTTCTCATGTTAGTGTGATTTGTTCAATTAGGAATGTTAATAAACTTTCTCAAGTATTTCTCTGTTCTCCATCAACTTTTTTTTTAAGGGAAGTGTGTGAAGAAAAAAATTTGGACTGTTTCTTCAAGAAGTATGGCTAATCTTTCATAGGAACAAAATAGTACTAAGACAGTAGATTTGATAAAGCTGAAAATCAAAGAATACGAGACTTGAAAATATAAAAACAGCTCTGGAAATTTTCAAGACAGAGGAACAGATACATTCCATTTTGGAGTTTTGTACACGCAGCTGCTCTGAAAGTGTGAAAAGCACTGATTTTTGTCATCCCTATGTGAGACCTATATCCACTACTTTCTCTGCTCTTTCTTGGAGAATCAGAGGAGCAAGGTGACATGCTATGAACAGTAACTGCCCCTGCTTCACACTGAATCTGTGATAGCTTCATTCACAAAATTCCCAAGACCTTCAAGTTTATAGAAGGGACTTCTGGAGGTCATCTTGGGCAATTCCGCTGCTCAAGGCAAGGCATATATTTATATGTACAGACAGACAATTGCCCAGCACTAAGCCTAGCTGGTTCTGAGTATCTCAAAGGATGCTTATCCAGACCATACTTGATAAGCTTCTCTGTAAAGATCTGAGGGGAGAAACCAGCAAAAGCCTTATTGAAGGAAATCACTTGT
The DNA here is from genome assembly GCA_030060385.1 of Muscicapa striata striata. Classification (NCBI taxonomy): domain Eukaryota; kingdom Metazoa; phylum Chordata; class Aves; order Passeriformes; family Muscicapidae; genus Muscicapa; species Muscicapa striata. Next base: position 2,270,600 of record JAREIS010000101.1, read on the forward strand.
AAACAATACCTACTATCCTCCCCCTGTCTACCAAACCACCCAGTTCACCATAGATGTTTATCAAGCTGATCAAGCATGATACCCCCTTCGGAAATCGGTGCTGACTACTCCTGATGTTGATCTTATCCTTTATGTACCAGGAAATAGTTACCAGGAAACACTGCTCCATCACCTTCCCAGGAAGCCTGTAGTTCCCTGAGTCCTCCTTTTTGAAGATCAGAGCAACATTAGCTTTCATGTGGTCTCTAGCACCTCTCCTAGCCATCAAGATCATTCAAAGCCTACCAAGGGTGGCCTCACAGTGACACAGGCCATTGCCCTTAGCACCTGTGGGAGTATCCCATCAGGAATGGTAGATTTACTATGTTCAGTTTGCTTAAGTATTCCCTGTCTTCCACCAAGGGTACATACTCCTCGCTTCAGACTTTCCCCTCATCTCTAATGCCTGGGATTTCTAAGGAACAGTGATACCAGAAAAGACTGAGCCCAAGAAGGCATTCAGTACTTCAGCCTTTGCCATGTCCCATGTCATCATGGCCAATGTCCTGTTCAGCAAGGACTTTCAATTGTCTTCCTCTTGATTATTTATTTATTATTCCTCTTTTTTTCTTTTTTTCCTTATTATTTATTATTCCTCTTATTTATTTATTTATTTATTTATTATTATTATTTACTTACACAAGACCATCTTGCTTTTGACATTCCTCACCCAGATTCAGTTTCAGCTGGGCTTCGGGCTTTGCTGATTGCATCCCTGCAGGCACAAACAATATCTCTGTACTCCTCTCAGGTTACCTGTCCCTGCTTCCACGCTCTGTATGCCTATCTTTTGTATTTGAGTGCCTTTGATTACCCACGCAAGCCTCCTGCCATTTTTGCCTGACTTCCTGTTCAATGGGATTCACAGCACTTGAGTTTGGAGGAGCTGATCCTGGAATGCTACCAGCTATCTTGGGCCCCTCTTCCCTTCAGGGCTTTATCCCATGGGACTTTACTCTCCTGGAGTTCAAAGATGTGATCTTTGTCTTCCGCCTTGTTTCTTCCTCTGAGGATCATCAAGTCCACCACCTTGAGGGGAGACAAGCCTGACTGACCTTGATACTCACAACCCCAATGAGCCCTTCCCTGTTTCATTAGGTACAGCAGAGCTATCCTCTATCACTTGGGCCAGGAAGCTGTCAATCGCAGCTTCTGGATTGCTCATGCCCTGCTGTGTTGGCCCTGCAGGAGACATCAGGGTGCTTGAGGTCCTTGTACAATGACCATGGCCTGTGAATGTGAGGCTACTTCCAGCTCTTCAAAAAACATTTCATCTGGTTCTTCCTGGTCAGGTGGCCTACAGCACATGCCCACTACAATGTCATCCATATGACATAATCCATCCATAATTCTTACCCATAAACTCTCAGCTGGAGCGTCACCTATCCCTAGGCAGAACCCCAGACGTTCCAGCTTTTCTTTGACATAATACTTAACCTCCCCGCCCTTATGCTCTTGCTCTGCCTTTCCTTAAGAGCTAATATTTCCACACTATAGCATGGCACTTTGCAAGCCATGCTATCATGTCCCCGTGATCCCAAGATCACACAGATGTCTTAATTCCCCATGTTTACTACATATGCTGCTTGCACTACTGATGTGTGTGCACTTCAAAGGCACCTCAACATATTGACTTACCACAAAGGGCTTCGGTGCTTGTTTGGAACAACGCTCTACAGGCACTTACTTGCTCACATCCAAATGCTGGAGATGACTTTGTTTAAGCCTTCTTTTGTTGATGCTGTGATCCCTTTCATGCTCTTTGCTTATCAGTCATGACCATTACTCCCCCACAGTGCTGCTGTCAGTCACTCTCTCCCTCCCACACTGCTCCTACTTCAAAGCTCTCTTGACCAGGTCAGCCACAAGCTGGCAAAGGTACCTTCACCGCCCTCTCCCAGCTGGATCCCATCTCTCCCAAGCAGTTCTTTGCATTCACAGAACTTTAAGCTTTGTGGTACTGTGTAAATCAACCTAAAGAATGTTTCCCTTTTAAAAGCAATTATCTTCCATAGCACTTCTGCTATTCCATATACAACTAGCTGAACAGCAGCCAACTCAAAAGACTGTCCCACAACTCCCGTATGTGTTTTCAATGGACCCATTTTAACAGATTTCACAGTAAGAACCCTGTAAACCCCTATACAACCACCATCACTCCAAGATCTGAACTTCTAGAATCAGCTTCAGCCGAACATCTAATCACCTTAAATATTCCATTATTTGCTCACACAATATCTCAAGTTGGAAGGCAAACACAGGAATTGAGTACAACACCCTGCTCCTCATAGGACTACCAAACCTCAATCACATGACTAAGAACATCAACCAGACGCTCCCTGAACTCTGAGTGACGCTCTTAGCGACACTAATTAAAATACTTACTGACAGAGGGTAAAGTTGGAGCTTGTTTAAGTATTGCCTTAGGGAATGTTACCACAGCTTAACAGAAAAATGTATCCACTGCTTCTGATATTCCCAAGCCAGGAAACTAAAAAAACAGCTGACAAAATTAAAGAGGGCACCTCCTCTTGAAAATTATTTAAGGCAAGACACTGCGTGAAAATGGGGCCAAACCTGAAACCAGATATCTGAATATATCATATAACAGATATCTGAATAACTAGGACATAAATTACTGTTTTGCTAGAGGACTCAATCTAACTCTAACACAAATGTATCAAACAGCACAACACAGCGTTGCAGACTGATCCTAACTTTAAGCTGCCTTCAGTATGAAAGAAATCATGTCTCTCAACTTTTTTTTTATGTATCACAGAATCTGCTGAGTTGGAAGGGACTCAAAAGGATCATTGAGTCCAACTCCTGGCCCTACACAAGACACCCCAAGAATTGCACCATGTGCCTGAGAGCATGGTCCAAACGCTTTTTGAACTTTGTCAGGCTTGTGCTATGACCACTTCCTTGGAGAGCCTGTTCCAATGCCCAATCACCCTCTGAGTACACACATATACACATATACACATATACACATATACACATATATAATAGCTAGTAGAGAAATTTTAATGAAAAGGCCTTAACCAAGTCAGTAAATGTACTGTCTTTCTGTCTGAAGTACTAGCATAGAAAGGAGACTGGCAGATTTTTTTTCTTCCCATATTAAGGAAAGGGTATATCAATGCCCTCATTTTTCAACATCAAGAAAACTTGACAGGACACTGAGAATCACCAAAACTTCTTTGCCAATGAAATTTTTATATTAAAAGATATTTTCAAGGACAGATGAAACATCCACAGTCATTTTAGACACTGTCACTTTAAATGGTAAGCTCTTCTCAGAAGCAAGACAGCAAGCACTTTCCTCCTTCAGCCTGCTGTTTTGTACTCTGTCTTTAAATTACAGCACAATCTATTGAGATTTTGAATCAAAATCTCAAAAAAAGAAAAAGAGAGCTGAACTAGATACAGGATTGAAGATTCTAGAGCATTAGAGCCAGAGGAGGGGTATGAAGAGGTGGGAGGGTATGAAGCCATTGATATGGTCCAAAACAAATGATAAATGGTTTTGAGTTCAGAATACTAGCTGATTAAACTTAGGACACCAATGGAATTCTCAGAGGTGAGGAAGGTTTTATCATACGGCAATGACTACATTCAGATTATTTTACCCAGCAGTCAGTGCTCTCTCTAGAAAAAAAAAAAAATCAATTTTCATGCAAATTAAAACCCGGGAAAAAAACTCAGTCTAATTCACATGAAGTAATTATCTAGTTAATTGCTAATAAATGTATACAAACTCAAAAGGTAACAGCATTTGTGATTGCATTCAAACATAATATAATTCTGGACAGACATGTCTGGCTAATTTGAGAGCTAATTTGAGTGGTCTCTTTTGTGCAACACCTCAGGGGCTGACATTTTACCATTTATTATGACATTTGAGGGCTGGGTGTACCTCATGCAAATATCCAATTAACTTGCGCTTATCAATCAAATTTAAACAGAAATACCAAATTAGTCCCAAATTTTCAGCTATGAGTACCTTAAATTACCTAAAAGCACTATTGGCTTGATTTTATGAGGCGATGGAGAGGGGCAACACACAACAGGAAAAGAAAAAAAACAAAACCAAACCAACAAAGGAAGTAAGACCCCACCCTCACCAGAATCCAAAGGGAAAGCAACACCATACTGTAGCTGTGAGCCTACAAGATGGACAAAAAAAGACTACTAGTAAGGCATCCTTACAACCTCAACGTCCTCAATCTCATTTCTGACATGCACTTATTTTGGATATACACACATATATCAAAACATGAAACACCATTTCAGATTCAGACTTGCTGCATTCACATATGTATACCAACCTTGATTCAAGTATGTGAGAGTTTCATCATATAATTTTACTGCTGGAGATGTTGCAGCACACATAACATATTGGAAAGGTGGATGTTTGGTCTCATTTTCTTGTGGAAGGCTGGAATCTTCCTGTTTGAAAATAGGCAGCGCCAAAACATCACTGAAAAGAAAAAAAACAGATAATTTTGAGACTGTTGGCTCTTTAAAGAAAAAAAGTTATTTGTGACTTTAAAAAACCCACAGTGAAATACATACAGAATTTTGTTACTCATTTTATTAGTAAAATCCGTATGAGCAGTATCCAAAACATTTTCCACCAGAACTTTAGGCTAGGATAAACAATATCATGGGACTTGAGCAGATAAGCAGCTGAGCTGATCCTCTGAAAATTTAATCTTTTTTTCCTGTCTCCACTTAAAAAATTCAGTTCTCTCTCAACTTTTCACCTGTCAACACAGCCAAGCTTGCCTAATAAACATGCAAATGAAAGCAAAACTTTCATTTTCTTCTTTGAAATAATGTATTTCCCAAAGTAAGTTACCTACACTATGAAAGTATCTCTCTCCTCATTTAGTACCATTATATTTAACCTATTCATTCTGTTGATATTGTCAATCTTTTCTTAGGCTTTAGCATGCTGATTAGCTCAAAAATGATTAGGCAGCAGATTCACAAAACATAAGGTACAAAAAGTTTATGCCAATATTCACTTCACTCATCTAAGATTCACAACTTTGGAAGTGCTACGTTTCTAGAGAATAAAGAGCAATCCATATTGCCCACAAGCTGTGGTAAGAAACAGCTTCACCACAACCAGCAAACATATCTTCTGCTTTCCACAGAAATTAGTAATCTGTATTAGTAACAGATTAGTCTTCCTTCTATACAGAAATCCTTCATAAATTAAACCTCTAAGAGTTTTTCTTGCACTGAATTTTTGTTCTTGATGAAATCACCTGCATATCCATGCAACTTCCTTTAAAAATGTTTCTAAAGTGAATTAACATCTCACACCATCTCACCTATTCAGCATTTAACTAACATGTATCTTGTTTGTATCTCCTGCACTGATCATATAGATTTAATATATTTTGTAAAACAATTATAAATGCCTGCATTGCACTAATTGTATGTTGTACCCTAAAATTTCTGAAGTAAAACTGGTTTTTTTTACTGTTCCTCATTTCTGCAAGAGTCTGCTTTATTAAAGAGAACTAATTCCTCTTTAATTCCAGCTCGTATCTGAAGAATCAAAAAATGTATCATAATAAATTTAAAAAATTAAATGACAACCAATATTTTTGTGTCACACAGGATTAGAATGTAAGACTTTGTCTACTTAAGTCTTAGATATGCAGAGTGCAGGTGGGGCACCCCAACTTTTTCTCAGTGCAAGTGTCACATTCCGTTAGGGATGTCATTCCCCGGGCTGCCTGGAAGACATTATACGGAACAAGAAAATATTTATGAAGGGTGAAAAAGTCTAAGAAATTTGTCTATACCTTGTAGAGACTGTACAGCTAAAAAAAAAACAGGTAGAATTTTAAAAAGAGACCAAAGACACCTATGCAGGTTTCTTCTCACTAGGAAGAAACCACAGGAGACTCTACAAAGACTGACAGAAACAGGACAAAGCAGGATACTGTTAAAAAAAGCATTACAAGCCTACTGAACCGTGTCCTAACTACTTCTGATACCAGCTCCCCAAACCGGAGCCTAGAGGAGACTTTTAAGTAAGTTAGAAAGCAAGATGAGAAATAACCACTTAGGAAAAGTGGACACCCTTAAAAGAGTTTATTTATACACAGACAAGGATCCATGAGTAGAACAGCAAAATCGATACATGGGTGACTGCTCCTTGAGGATGACTCAGAAGAAACAAGGAGCTACTTCTAGCCCTGACGTCATATGTAGGGCAGCAAGAGCAGCCTAACACAAGAGGGAGTGCTGTGATAAGCAGAGGGAAGTGTGGTCCCAACACAGGACTGCTATACCAGGAACCCATGCTCACCATTTACTTCAGCACCCAAAACACAAATGCTTTTATGAGGAGGAACTTCAAAACGGCAAGAACACAGAAACAATGGCAACGTTTAAAATACACACGAGTCAAGGTGCAACAACCAAGGCATGAGAAGTATCTCACCAAATAAATTACCTGTAATTCTTTACTAAGTTCTGCAGCACTTGCTTTCACATAGCACACAAGATTAAAGAGAAGTCTTTTGTGTATTCATGAAAAAATATCTTTAAAGCATTCATCTTCTATTCAGAATTTGAAGTTTAAAATCTAGCTGGTCTGGCTTAAGAAAGCATGATGTGGTTAATGAATTAGTTAAGAGACACGGCATTGGAAGCCTACAAGCACACCAATTTAGGCAGCTTTAAACCAGCTTTTGCTAACACTTACAAAGCATGATGACTAACTGCCACTGCAGAAGAAGGAAAAATAAAGACATCCAACTCTATAATCCTACAATTTAGCTGTAAAGAGAGCATAACATTCATTTTTAAATGCCACCATTCCAAAAAATACTCCAGAAGGCAGCACAAGGCAAATTTTTCTTATAAAACTCTTCTGGATACTAGTACATTCCAAAGGAAAAGACAAGCCAGTGCAATGTAAATGCCTTCCTAGAGCATGTTTAAATAAATACCATTTAAATAACATTTTGATTCATTCACTTGCAAAGAATGAAATATTGGTAGTTTTTTGCATTTCAACATACACTCTTTCCCCATCTAAAAACAAATTAAAGCTGCAATAAAAACAGTCAATAAGGTATAAGTATTTCAAATTACGATCTGAAGTATCAGTTTAAATAGGGACTAGCTAAATTTCACAGCGACAATCATTTTCTACAAAATAGAATTCACTGCAGCACAGCTGAAGAAAAGATGCAAAGATCACTCATAATGGGAAATAGAAACTTAATATTTTTAACAGCACTCTTTTGATGGCTTGGGTTTTAGCTTTTATATTGTTCAGACTCTCTGCTGCTCGGTATGTAACTCTGAAACTTCATATTAGGTGTTAGCAAGTTCTCTTCACAGGGTAGTTAGACAAAACAATCCCTTTCTAGCTAGAGAACAAAGAACACCCAGTACCCCAAAAGCATAAACCAGGCGAGGGAAAAGGGGGCAACCCAGGGGGCTGATACTTCATAGCCTGGGGCTGTGGTTGGATAATTGACCCCAATGTGTGGAGGAACCAAAACTTAGAAAAGTGTAAAAACTTGTGACCAGGATCCATCTTGGATTTGATTTGGGCGTAGCCCCAGCTGGGCTCTTGCACTGCCCAAAGTGCATCATTTCAATAAATACCTATTTTAACCCTTTTGCTCTGTCTAGTCTCTGTTCCAGGTCAGCCTTTCCAAGCAGCACTTTACTTAAGCTAAAGATGATAAACTGCAGATAATATATGCTATTGTGTCAATCACATTTCCAGAAACTATGGAGACGTTGAATCAGTCTTTTTACCACCCCTAATCTCATACTGATTGTATTTTAACACCCAACAAAACAGAAAACAAACAAAACCCAATGAAAACCCACAAAAAACCAAATACAAAATACCACAACAGATCAGCCTTCTCAGTTCCAATTGTTTTCCCCTCAGACCTCCATTACAATTTCTGCACTTATAATTAGCCAATGTCCCAGCAGGACAAATCATCTGCCCACAGTCAGTCCCTGGCAGCCTCCATGCTTATGTATACTTATGTAGGCATCCTTTAGTCATTTTCCTACTCACCTTATTTTTTCTAGGCCGGTACATAAAGGACAGGGACTTTGTAGTGGCAACTTTGCTTAAGTTACTTCACAGAGCAAAGATACTTCACAGCAAAGTTATTTCACACAGTTCTCTTACCTGAACTGAGGTGGCCCCTGACAGAGCAGCCCAGAGGGAGGAAAAGCCAACTGTTCCAAAATAGCTACTGTTGAAATTATTTCAGACTAAAGGAGAACAGAGATCTTGAAGAGACTGATTCTGTTTCTTTTTCACCATTGTTAACTTTTGATCTTGTCAAGTAAAGACTCTTTTACTTCACTTGTCTCATTTAAGTGAACTTTAGAAGTACAAGCAAGCTGATGTATGGGCGAGTAGTAACATTGGGAAGTACAAGCAGCACCTTTTGTTATATTTTTTAATGTAATTTGAGAAGGATTTACTCTCCTGATGGAAGGAACTCGGAGACCAAGTTTTTGAAACTATTAGCTCTAGTAAGAAAAGTCTTATCTCAGTTCCTCAGCATGTGTTATCTAAAGCATTCAAATTGAGAGGAATGTAGCATTAGTCTTTACAAACAGGCTGTAGATTGCTGGTAGATACAGTTAGCACCTAAAGATAAGTGAAACAATGGGAGGGATTACACTGATTAATGAATGGGAAAAGAGATTTGCCTTTACAAACAAACCGTAAGTTTGCTAGTAAATGAAATTGGGTAACAGAAGATGAAAGAAGCAATGGGGGGCGAAAACTATGAATTCTATAAGAATTAAAAATTAAAAGGAAGGGTTATACATTAGAGGGGAATCTTAGGCGTTCCGGGAAGTCTGTGCCTCTCAAGTACCTCAGCCTATGGGGAAAGAGAGAGGGAAAAGCGGCCGGGAAATTAGGATAAAAGGAGGCTGCGTCCTCCAAAAATTTGAGAGATCCCAGGGGAATGCCCCATGGCCTCTCCCTTTATTCGAATAAAGCAAAAAGGACTCCTCTGTCTCCTTTTTGGACATAGACCTCTGGAGTTTGTGGATTAATTTTCCTTACAATTTGGGGGCTCTGTCCGAGATATTTCCACCGTCCGGGACAGCGGGCAGCGGGTGGAGCTGAAGGCGCGCCTCACCCAGTTTCGGTGATCAGCTCCCCTGGGTGCCGGCTGGCACCGGGCGATCGATTGGGTTCCCGAGACTGTCCAGGAGACAGACGAGTGGCGGCCCAGGAGTCCGTGAAGAGTCCACAGGGAAGGACCACTGAAAATCTCACCGGTGAGTAAAATGGGATCCTCGCGGAGCAAACCTGGGAGGGCGCCCATGGAGGGCAGCACAGGTGAAACAGGACACCCATGGAGGGTTGCAGAGGTACACCTGAGAGGGCACCCATGGTGGGTAGCACAGGTGAAACAGGACACCCATGGAGGGTTGGAAGGGTGAAGCCGGGGAAGGGCCCCCGGAGAGTCCCTTGGGGAGAATGCTGAGGTCTTGGGACAGATTGTATATTCACCCAGAGGTAACTATGGAAATCACGGTAAAATATTGTTATTTTGTGTGGCCAGAGTATAAGTTGGCAAATGAACTTTTGTGGCCATGTTATATAGATGCCCTGGGGGGGCAAAGAGGGGAGTCGAGAAGGGGTCTCGACAATCCATGCCCTGGGGGGCAAAAAGGGAAGTCGAGAGGGGGTCTCGACAACCCACGCCCTGGGGGGACAAAAAGGGGAGTCGAGAGGGGGTCTCGACAACCCACGCCCTGGGGGGACAAAAAGGGAAGTCGAGAGGGGGTCTCGACAGCCGCGGGTGGATGGAGAGTGTTTGTGCGTTGGAACAGAATTGGTTGAAGAAAGTGTGGAGACATAGTGAGTGAGGTAATGAACGGCAGGTCCAGGCACGGGATGTGCAGGACGGGGATCGTGGGCTGGGGGCTGTGGGGCTGCCAGGGCTCAGCGCCGGGCTGTGCCTGACCCACCGATGAGGGGCAGGAGCTGTGTTTGGTCTGTGACAGGACAAGGGCTGGCTCTGGTATACGGTGTGTGATAAAGAGAAGGGGAACAAGGATAAAGGAATACATAGGAAATGCAGATTGTACGTGAAAAGAGTAGGATTCTCTTTTAAGGATTTTGTGAGTTTTGCTGGAAAATAAAAGTAATACAGGGAAAGCCATGGGAGTTTGCTAAATGTGTCAGAGGGGTTTGAAAAGCATGAGTTTCTGATGGCTCCTCATTGTGATTGTAATTTACTGGGAAGAGATTTGATAACTAGAATGGAAATGCAAATTAGCATTGTGAAAAGTAACAAGAGTAAAAAAGTAAGAAGTAACACAGAGTCCGAAACTGTAATATCTTTGTATAAAATGTCTGAGAAAGTTTATACTGAAATAAATCCGGAAGTGTGGGCAGCCCCAGGGAAATATGGAAAACTAGATATAGAACCTCTCCAAATTACTTTGAAGCAACCAGGACAAGCATTGTCTAAAAAGCAGTATCCTCTTCCAAGGGAGGGAAATAAGGGGTTACAGCCTGTTATTGAGTCCCTGCTGAAAGCAGGTCTTTTGGAGCCATGTATGTCTCCTTATAACACCCCCATCCTGCCGGTTAAGAAACCAGATGGAACATACAGAATGGTGCAGGATTTAAGAATAATAAATGAAATTGTTAAACCAAGGCGTCCCACAGTTTCGGATCCATATACGATCTTGAATCAGATCACTTCCTCACATCGGTATTATTCTGTACTGGATTTGAAGGATGCTTTCTGGGAGTGTCCGATTACAGAAGACAGTAAACAGTATTTTGCCTTTGAATGGGAACAGGAGGAAAGAGGGAAGATGATAAAACAACAATTGAAATGGACAGTTCTTCCCCAGAGATTACAGAGTCACCAGTTTTGTTTGGACAAGCTTTGCAGAAAATATTGTTTACTCTACTCTCAGGAGTTAAGTTGTTGTTGAAAAAAAAAAAAAAAAAAAAGTGTAGTTCGTAGAAAGGAAAGTCAAATGTTTGGGACATATTCTGACTGAAAGGTTATTGTGTATTGATCCAGAAAGAATAAAAAGGATTTTGCAAATACCATTACCCCAGACTAACAGAGAGTTACGGCGGTTTTTGGGGTTAGTGGGGTACGGCAGAGCATGGATCAGGGATTTTTCTGTTGTGACTAAACCATCCAGCGTGTAGATTAGGGACAATTTACGAGATACTGCCTGGCCTGAGGGAGAGAATGTGTTCATTGATGGGCCTTCAAAGGTGATAGAAGGGAGGCGGTTTAAAGGATACTCTATCGTGAATGGGAAACAATTAAAAGAAGGGGGATGTTACCCCCACCTGGTCAGCTCAGACAGCTGAGCTGTATGCGCTTATCAGAGCCTGTGAGCTATACCGGGACAAGACAGTGAATGTTTTTACTGAGTCTAAATATGCATATGGGGTGAGACATGCATTTGGGAAACTATGGGAAAATGAGGTTTATTAACCTGCAGGGGAAAAGACGTTAGCCCGTGAGAACTTTTCTCTCTCCTATTGGAGGTGATGAATTTACCAAAAAGGGTGGCAACAATCCACATTAAGGGGGCACCACGCAGGGTGCTCGGAGGAGGCAATGGCAGAAGCCTTCCTCGAAATGTATGCTGTGGGTCTTTTCAGCCTGGCCAAGCGAGCTACTAAGGGTTGTTTGATTTGTGCTAAAACCAATAACAAAGTTACAAAGAAACTTGCTAGGGGAGGGAGGCCTTGGGCTGTAGTTCTTTCCAGAGATGTCAGGTGGATTTTACTAAAATGCCCCGAGTGGCAGAATTTAAATATCTTCTGGTAATAGTATGTCAAATAACAGGGTGGCCAAAAGCATTCCCTAATGTTTCAGCAACTACAGGATCAGTTGTTAAAGTATTTTTGGAACAAATAATTCCAAGATATGGGATTGTGGAAGCAATAGACTCAGATAGGGGAACTCATATTATAGGAAAAATTCTGGAACCTCCATACTCCCTGGTACCCCCAGAGTTCGGGTCGGGTTGAAAGAATGAATGCAGAAATAAAGAAACACCTTCTGAAGCTGGTAATAGAAACTAAGTTGCCGTAGGTACGGCTCCTAGCCCTGGCTTTGGGAGGAATAAGGGCCAGGCCCAGAAGAGATATTCAATTGATGTTTGGAATTCCTTACCCCTGCAATTCTCAGCCTAGTGTGGGGTAGAGATAAGTAATAAGTATTTAAAACATTGTGTGGCTTGGATACTGTCTGTTGTGAAATCTCTTTGACAGGAGGCTCAGCTGGCACAGACCCTGCCTTTGGACTTTGCTGTTCACAACATCCAGCCAGGAGACTGGGTCCTAGTTAAGGAGTGGAAAGAAGCACCGCTGGTGGTGAAGTGGCGTGGACATTTCCAGGTGTTGCTGACCACAGAAACAGCCGTCAAGACAGCTGGACACGGGTGGACCCATCACACTCGGGTCAAGGTCTCTGAGGCCCCAGAGATTTGGACATCTCAGCTGGAGGAGAAGGACGGGAAGCCACGACTGACACTCCGCAGGGGCGGACTGGAGCAGTAGCAAGTGTGTTGACATCGGGAGAAGCCTCGTGTGCCCACCCACGGACTGCCTGCTGAAACAGTTTGTGTGGGCATCCCTCCTCTCGGATCTCCAGTCACTGGGGGGCCAGCCTTTTGCTGTCACTGTTTTTTTTTATGTTAAGCTGTTTCTGTGCCTTCACTCACCACAGGTGCGGAAGACAACATGAAAGTGAAAATTAGGTTAGGAAATTACATGACACCATTAGAATGCTTCTCTTAATGATCTTACCTTTATATTGTCAGTTAGGGTGGGGCCAAGAATGGGAAAATAAGTTTTTAACCTTAGGAGAAGAAGTAGCAAAAACCTTTAACCTTAGCAATTGCCGGGTCTGTGGAGGGCCAGGGGGATCTGAAAACTGGCCATGGGTGGCCAGCCCAGTCGAACCTAAATGGTGGGTTAGCACCCTGAGTGAGGTCCATAATGGAACAGGATTTTGGGATGAAGAAGGAAGTCCATGGCGGCTCCATTCTTCTGAAAGAGGCACTTATTGTCTACACAGAACAGGAAGCAGGTACGTGGGAAAAAGTGTTTGTAATTGGACTTTATCTTTGGGTTTAGATTGTTGGACCCCCAACTGCCTTCCTTATGATTGTTCCAGATATCAAGGCAGATGGAATCAAACTCATGTTAAACTCTCAAATGGTAACTGGGTAAAGTGTTCCTACCATAATTACTGGAAAGATTTGGAAGGCTGTAAAGCAGTGGGGAGGGATAAGTTTTTTTGACTCCTTATTTTTAAGCTGCCCCAAGATAATTCCACAAGTAAGACACATGTTGTTTGCAAATATCAGTGGAAGTGGCAACACCAGAACGGAACTCGAACTCTTTTTAGCAGGTTCTGGTCCAAATCTAATAAAACAGATCTGGGGTGTAACTGCAGCTGGAAACCTCATGTGGGAGCATGGAAGTGCAAATACTGTGATTCCCATGGTGGGGCAACTATTGTTGGGGGACCACTAGGCCCAGGAAGCAAGCTGTATTTTGATCACCCAGTGGATCATGAAAATTGGGAAGGTCCCTTTGCCAACGGGATCTGGGCTTTAAAGGGGCACAACTGGATTTGTGGCCAACATGCCTATCGCAGGTTACCCCCAGACTGGTCAGGAATATGTTATGTGGGGTACATCAGACCACTGTTCTTTCTGCTACCACAAGTCCAGGGAAACCAGTTAGGAATCAAGGTATATGATGATCTAATTAGGGAAAAGCGGTCGATTGATATGTCCCTGGCTGGGGGGAGCACCCAAAAGTGGGGTGATGATGAATGGCCACCTGAACGAATCATACAACACTATAGACCAGCCACTTGGAATCCTAATGAATTAATATCAGGTGCCAGAGAACCCATTTATAATTTAAATCGGATAATTAGGTTACAAGCTGTCTTTGAAATAGTAAGTAACCAGACAGCTACAGGTCTTAACCTTCTTGCTGATCAATCTACTCAGATGAGGAATGCAATATTTCAACACCGGATGGTATTAGACTATTTATTAGCAGAAGAAGGGGATGTGTGTGGCAAATTAAATGACTCAAACTGCTGTTTGCAAATAGATCACAATGCAAAGGTGGTGAAACAAATAGCAAGAGGAATAAGAAAGTTGGCTCATGTACCGGTCCAAACATGGAAAGGATAGGAATGGGACATGTTTTCGTGGTTACCTGGTGGACTGTGGGTTAAACAACTGCTTTTTTTTTCCTCTTATGTGCTGTAACAACTCTAATATTTTTATCATGCATGATCCTTTGCTTAGTACAACTTATTCAACATGTGATCAAAGGGATGCAGGTAATAACCATGCCTACTGACCCAGAGATAGCTACAAAAGGACAGAAATTGATGTCATTGCAAATAATTGCAAAACCAAAAAGGACAGGAACAATAAATTAAGTCAATGATAGCTAAAGTTTGTAAAGACAATTATTAAAAATAAAAGAGGAGGGATTGAGAGGAATGTAGCATTAGTCTTTACAAACAGGCTGTAGATTGCTGGTAGATACAGTTAGCACCTAAAGATAAGTGAAACAATGGGAGGGATTTGATTAATGAATGGGAAAAGAGATTTGCCTTTACAAACAAACTGTAAATTTGCTAGTAAATGAAATTGGGTAACAGAAGATGAAAGAAGCAATGGGGGGGCGAAAACTATGAATTCTATAAGAATTAAAAATTAAAAGGAAGGGTTATACATTAGAGGGGAATCTTAGGCGTTCCGGGAAGTCTGTGCCTCTCAAGTACCTCAGCCTATGGGGAAAGAGAGAGGGAAAAGCGGCCGGGAAATTAGGATAAAAGGAGGCTGCGTCCTCCAAAAATTGGAGAGATCCCAGGGGAATGCCCCATGGCCTCTCCCTTTATTCGAATAAAGCAAAAAGGACTCCTCTGTCTCCTTTTTGGACATAGACCTCTGGTGTTTGTGGATTAATTTTCCTTACAAAAAAAACAACCCATCAAACACATACAAAAAGCCCTCCATAACAGTAACAGTAGGGTCAAAAAATAAATTAAGAACTTCCTGTCCTGACTAGAACAGGAACTACTATGTCAACAAAATTCAAACTGATGTTCCATCAATCATCTGCCTTATCTATATTCTGGATTGTATACTTTTGGGTGTGAGTACTAAAGCATCCCAAGAACACACAGGCCTTTTGAAATTTTAAAGCACGATTTTTATGAGGACAAATACCTTTAAGAAAAAAAATTTCTCAAGCAGTATTTGAATTAAGAGTTATGATCTCAAGGACAAGCTCTGAACTGTTCAGAGGTGTGAGCAAGCCATAGGAAAATGTAAGGCAATAGGAGACCTGGTACTTCCTTAACACTTTCCCTATGTTCACAAAAGCAAGTTTGATGGGGGGGGGCAAGACCCCCTGGAATTAATTTCTAGGAAACAACCTTCTCAGCAGCAGCTGTCCAAGAAGTCCAACACAGATGAGAAACAGGTGCAAATGTAATGCTTATCCTGGGAATCCCACAGACCATCACACAGAAACTCAGATGAAGAAAGGCTTCAATTTAAGGGGAGTCTGGCACAAAATACAAGAAAACCATTAATCAAAGGAAGAAGAAAATGCCAACACCAAAACCTGTGTCCTTCCTACCAATGAAAAGAAGTAAGAATGTTCACCATGACAAATACATTTTCCGACATAGGGAGGTCAGGGAGCTGCTCTAACTTACAGCAGCTCCAGTACAGATAGCTCCTACATAGGAGAATGCCTGAAGAGCGAATGAAGGCAGACTAGCTGCCCTGCTCTCAATTTGATATGTCCATCCAACACGACAGGTGAGAAGGTAACAGAGAGGACAGTTCAGCACTTTGAAGTCTTTTCCTTAAAAATTAAACTGGGCCCTGACTTTTTGTAATGTATTCACACACTCAACTTGGAAGGAAACAACAACAAAAAAGTTCAAACTCAAGCCAATGTCAATGATCTAGAACATGAGGTTTATCTTGTTTCATCTGCGGTAACAAAGCAAGAAGGCTTAGGTTTATGGATTCACTTCTTCAAATGCCTATTTCCTGACAGGTATTTACATATTTGTGTGCTTGCACAAAGAATCAAGCTCCAATTCTAATCAGTAACTGACATTTTATTTTAGAGTCTATATGTGAGTGAATTTTTTTTTTTTTACAGTGTAATGCAGAAAAAATAGAACAGACCACTAAAATAGAAGCTTTGTAATGTATTCTGCAGAAAATGCTTTGTACATCTAAAAAAGAAGAAAAAAAAATCAGGATACAGTCATTATTCTTTCAAAAATCAAAAAAACCAAGAGTAGAGTCTCAAAAAAGTGGGAGACATTAGGGGAAGCATAAACAGTGATTTTGTATGTCATAATGTAACAGCAGTCAAAAACAGGCCTGAATGAAATAACTCTCTTGGTTTTGCACAGCAACTATGAAGTTAAAGCAGTAATCATCAGGACTCAATCATGTTTATCAGAAGCCAAAAAAAGGTGTAAGGGACCCGAAAGCTGTCAGAAGAGAACACACTCTGCCTCTCCTCCTGAAAAGAGAGCTCTAAGTTGTAAGACAATGTTCCCCCAACTCCTGACTGACCATCTCAAGGTTACTTCAGACTGAACTGTGCTCGAGAGGTGGTACACAAAGTCCCCTCATCAGCCAAGGCTCTCAACAGCACAGTAAGGAAACAAGACTGAAGACTACATTAGACTTTCCTTTTTTCAACCAAGGCAGCAGACAGCTACACTCTCCAAAGACACTTAAGTGTTTGAAAGAAGCAGCAGAGTCAAACTGGCTTGATTCTCCAAAAATGGAGGATTGTCTGGATGTATTTTCATACAGTCTTTTGTAGAGACTTTTCTATTTCAGAACCAAAAGTAATTTTTTAAATCTAGTTTGATGAACTTCATGTTTTAACCTACAAATATATACCAAAACAGCTACACCTGAAATAATTATCAAGTTTCCCATGACAAACTTGAATTTTAGCACTACAAACACCATTGGAACTGCAAGTATTTAAATAAATCCATATACTAAGCTTTCAAATTACACATAAAAATTCAGTCATTAAGGTACTTGTCTGTCTATTAATGTTAAATTAACCAAATTTATATTGATTCAATAATCAAATCATTCATTCATGAAAAATGGAATTCTGCTAGAAAGATGGCAGGCAGTTCTTTGAAACTTGTCTTTTCAATTAAATAGGCTCTATTTTTTTGCAGTTCATAGCAACCATCAGTGGTCCTCAAAAGTACATGACTACTGCTGTGTTACAATGGATATTATGAGGCATTCATAAGAAAACATTATGGGTGCCATTATCAACTGAAATTAACATTAACTCCCTTAAATATTAACTCAAAACTCACTACCACTGAAAAATACAATGTTTTTATATGGGTTTTGGTGCAGGTATTATTTGACACATCTGACAAATTATAAATTAAATTTAATTTTGTGATTATAGGCAGTTTCTTATTGCATGAGAAGGTGCTAGAACAGCAACCAGAAAAAAAAGTTTTTCAAGACTTTAAAAGGCAGTTTTGGAAACTATTTAAAACCATGTGAATGGTTAAAACCATGTGAATTTAGGAGTCACTTAGCTGCCTTCTAACAAAAATCCTACAATGGATTAATGATCAATGAACATGTGCAGCTTTCTCAGGAAGAATAAACACAGGAGTAATGCCATATATTCTACCTAAGGGCACTGACTTTTCATCAACTCCAGGAAGCATCAACTCTTTTATATGTAACCCTAACAGTTAAAAGAATTATATGCAGATCTTCCTAACAAAATCAAGAGGGCATATTGAGGAGCTCTCCCAGCACTCTCCTCTAGGCAGTATTTAATTTTCTTCTTTTTTTTTTTTTTTTTTGGTAAGAAAGTGACAGGTAATTAAGTTCTACTGGCACACTGAACAGTGACAGAGCAGTATCTCTCCTGTTTACGCTTTGCCACTTTTCTTGGTTTTCCCCTCCCAGATCACTTAACAGGCCATAATTTCTCTAAAGTAGAAATCTAACTAATACACGTGCTGAGAATCACTCTGAATCCAGCAAACACTAATGGCAATTAGGTGACCCCTTTAACTATGGGGTCCGCAATTAAAGTTACAAATACTACTAGTACTATTGTGTATGTTTTCCAAAAATACTCTGCAGACGAAGTGTGTAATAAGATTCAAGATTAATATGTAGCTTACACAATATTACTTTTTAAGTGCTGTTTTTAATGGCTACAACTCTTTCTGTGGGAATTCAGAATATCCTAATAGGCAGGTATATGTAACAAAAAGCCACTTAAGATTGCCGCCCACTATAACAGGATGATATGACCAGAAAAAAAACAATCTATCCAACAACAGTAAGGATGATAATTCTTACAGTTCCTAGAAACTGAAGTGCGTGTATTACTGGGATGAGAAATTAAGTTATGAAAACACAGGAAAATATTAAAAAACCTAACAGTCAAAATGTAGAATTTTTAATCACAAGAGATCTTAGAAAAAACTGAACCAAAATAGAGAACATGAGCACATGCTCAATTTCCCATTGGTGTCTGCAGTTAGAACCCATCCAGGCAACAACCTGATCACAAAAACTGGCATACCACTTCATGGGATGAATGTTTGAAGGTTTGCTAAGACAGAAATGGGACAGAAGTGGGATAAAATCCAGACAAGCTGAATATAAAAACAGAAGTATTCTCATCAAGAGAGATGAATCACACCTTGTTCTCTGAACTGGCAAGTTCTCAATGTTATTTTTAATTACAAAACAACAAACCAATCAACCAAAACACAACCCAAATCCCACATAAAACAAAACCCCTATCAAATAGATGTCCCACCATAAACCCACTGAACTCCCAATAATAAACGTCCAATCAGAACAGTCCCCATTTCTATCCAGCAGAAGCCCTTTATCGTAACTTTCAGCTAAGACACTGCACTTCCAAACATTTTACCTGAGAAGTACTGCCTTGAAGTATACATAATAGATGAAGCCTCTGGTCACCTGCAAGTTTCAGTTTCCCGTGAGAGAGAATGTGCCTTTTATAAAGGCTAGGTCATCAAAACTATCAAACGCAACTGTTTATCTTCTCCAGACTTAAAAGACTGATAAACCGAGTCGAAAACCTTGGACTTGAAATGTCTGTCTCTGTCTCCAAAAGTTTCACTTTTTCACACTAAGTCGTCACTCAGGAATCCACACATTCTGCCCATGAGCGAGCTAAAATTTACTCAAGTACAGTTTTAACTTAGCTTCGAAAAGGCACATCCAAACACTACTTAAACACTAACTTTGTAAAACCTGGAAAACAATCAAAAGGTAAGGAAACCGCCAGGTTGATTATGAACAGAGCTACATAGCAAGAAAAAAAACCCATCACTAAAGACATACTACATAGAAAAAACCCCATCACTACACAGAAATACAGAATAAACAGACTGAATAAAGTACAACCATACTACCACCCTATTAACTACAACGTTTACCTGGTCGACAAAGAACGTTTTTAAACCTGGCAGGAAATACCTACTGTTTATCATGAACAAGAATGACAACTGTCGAGTGTAAGATGACTACAGTTTGGAATGTGGGGTCCGGTCCCCGCAGGGACAGCGAAATGTCAGTTTTAGGGCAGGGATTTCACATATAAAGGGAACAGCATGCCGCGCAGGAGCTGCCCGCCCTTCCCAAGCGGCCTCCTGCCAGCAGCACGGGAGGGCAGGGCGGGAGCCCCTCCGGCACGTGCCCACTCCTTGGGAAAAGCTTTCGGAATAAAAAAAAAAAAAAAAAAAAGCGAGGGGGAAAAGGAGAAACCTCGGCTCCTTCCCGCGCAGCCTCAGCCTGCCTAGCGGCACGGGTAAGGCTGCGCGGCCCGCGGAGGCCGACGGGGACACGGCGCCCAGCGCCGGGGATGAGCTACGGGGCGAGTTACCTCATGCTGTAGGCACCGGCTCCCAGCTCCTGCCCGATGCCCGAGAGGCTGGCATCAAAGTCGTGCACCAGCCCGGACTCGATCACTTCATCCATCTTCAGCACCCACGCCATGTTCCGCCGGCCCCGCCGCGCTCCCGCCGCGGGAGGAGCCGGACGGGGCGGAGCCGCCCGGCACCAGCGCCGCCGGGGAGGCGGTGCCGGCCAGGCGAGGGGGCTGGAGGAGACGGGGTGAGAAGGGGGAAAAAGCACGTGCGGGGTTGGGAGCCAAAGGCGACTCCGCGCTCAGCCCCGGGAGGGCCCTTTCCTCGCGGCGCGACTAGGGCGCGGGGTCGCTCAGCATCCTGCGCCCGCCCGGCCGCCGCGGGGCGCTGGGGACCGGGCGGCCGCCACCTCCTCCTCCAACCGGATACTGCCCAGCGCCGCCGCCGCTTCAGCCGCCGCTTGAGCTCCGACCCAGCCCAGCGGCGCCTCCCGCCGCATCATTCGCAGGGGAGAGGCTGCGGCGGCAGCAACAGCACCGCGGGCGCGGAGGGCCGCTCGGCGACGCCGATTGGCAGGCTCCACCGGGAGGGCCAATCAGAGGCAGGCTGAGGGGGAAGCCCGGCAAATGAGAGGGCACTTCCTCACGCCAGGTGATGTCAGCGCTGACGGGCGCGGGCGATCCCGCCTCTCTCTCCAGGCCCGCGGCAGAGCTGGAGCGCGCCCCGGAAGCGGGGGCGACTGGAGGCGGAGGGGCGGGAGTGGGGAGTGGCGGCGGGTCCCGCAGCCCGCCGGGAATGGCGGCTGCCTGTCCTCCCGTCGGGCATGCAGGGCCCCGTTCAGTCCCCAGTGACCTCCGGGGTGGCGACTGCCCTGGGCAGCCGGGTTCGGTGTAAGGGGCCTGGAGCGAAATAAGCTTTAAGGTCCCTTCCCCACTCACCATTGCGTGGTTACTTTTTCCAGAGAACACCGAGGAGTCTTCCCAGAAAAAAACCTAAGCCCCACAGAATCACGGAATATTTTGAGTTGGAAGGGATCCTCAAGGAACACAAGGGTCAGGTTGGGAGCGAGCACGGTGGGTCATTTAGTCCAACCTCCCTGCTCAAGAAGGGTTACCCTGGAGCACACGGCACATGATTGTATCCAGATGGTTCGTGGGCATTTCCAGTGAGGAGGACTCCACAAACTCTCTGAGCAATCTGGGTATTCCATCGCGCACACAATACGGAAATTCTTCCTCATATTCAGGTGGAACTTACTGTGTATCAGTTTCTGCCCATTGCCATTCTCATCCTATTGATTGGCTCCACCAAGGAGAGCCTGGCTCTGTCCTCTTGTCACCCTCCCTTCAGATAGTGATAGATACTGATGAGGGCCCCTCTCTATTCTCAAAAAAATGCCCCTCATACTTAATAATTCAAAGAATACTTATATAATTTTATGAGATATTTCATTAAAATGTTATGTTTTGAGAACAAACTACAGAACAGTATTAAGACTGTAAAATGTATTTTGATCCTATAGTAACATGCTTAAGTACATTTGCACAAGTTTTGTAAAAGATAAAGGCAGAAAGGCCTTAAGTTCATTAATGGTTAACAAAACTAATTGGTTAACAAAGCTGTGGTTCATATGTTCAAATGTGGATATGGCATCCTCAAAGATAAAGAGAGGTACACAGACAATGTACTTGATGATTGATGATTTATGATCTTTAAAGGCAGTTTGCAAGTTAAAATACAACTGTCATCTTCTGAAAAAAAAAAAAAAAAAAGGTACTGGTGTTTTTCCTGCTGTAATTGCTGTAAGAGTTCTCTACTTGTCTGGGCAGAGATGAACAGTTCATCTGCATATAAGAGGAAGCTTAGAAAAAGTGAAATTTATGAAAAAGGCAAGGGTTCATGGACAAGCCACTAGCTACCATGTTACAGCTTTTAGTGAGAACTGAAATTACCACAGGCAAAATTCCTCTTTTAAGCCTAACAAGATGACAATATCCAGGCAGCAGGAATAACACTTAACCCTATTTTTGTAAGTTTTACAACAGAAGGTTTGTGGGAATCTGAAAGTGGTGCACTTTCTACTTCTGACAGATAAGACAGGATTTAAGACCAGAGAAGCCGTATACAGTTTGATTTATGCATAGCAAAACTGGTTTCTCTGCTTACTAGACCTATGCTAACATAGCTACATAGCAGTTACAAGATCATAAATTGGTGATTTTTATACTGGGAATTGTTTTCTTGTGACATAAATTCCAACCACTCCTAAGGGTATTTTGAGTGGATACAGTGAAACTCATCCTCTTGCATTTCAGTCTTTAAAAGTTGGGCGTAGCTTGTCCATGGTAAACAAAGTAACTTCTAGTATTTCTGAAGATGTTATCTTTATCTATTTTAGGACACAAAATGCCCTTTTTTTGTTAAAAAAATGAATGTTAAAGGAAGGTATTTTTTCTTTAGCAGTATTTGTATCTCTGGCTCATTCACAAGTTTTCTGTAGAGGTGTGTGTTGTTTGGTTTTTGCTGATTTTAAAGTACAGGCCTGTAATATGTTCCTTTCGGGCAGGTTCCTTGATCAGTCCCATTCTCAGGTCCTCAGCTGAGGATCAGCAATGCACAGAGATTGCTTCTGAGCAGGCCAGATCCACAAGTCTAACCTGTCAGAGATGACACTGCCTGTGGCCCTGCCATTCCACTTCTGCAGACCCAGTAACTGGAATTGGAGACGTGATATGATGGAGAGAAAGTGCAGGCAGTTGGACTCTGATTTTGCCAATAAATCTGTAAAAAAAGCATTCCAAGTACAGTTCTGGTGGGATGCGGGGATCCTGGGACATTCCTTTCTCCATCTGCTTATCACTAATGCTGGCTGGCATCCTCCCCTGAGGCTGATTGCTTCTCTGTCAGCCTTACTGATGTCCTGATGTGGGACTGAGGACAGAGCCAAGCAAGTCAATGATTAAGAACAGACTGAAGCCTTGTGCCAGAACTGGTTTGTGTTCTTTCTCCTCAAGGGACAATTTCATTAGAGATCAGCTCCTGTACACAGCCTGCAGTTGATGGAAGGGTCCACCCTAGGCTGTATTTCAATACCAAAACACAGATGCAGGATGCCATCCAAACCTAAAGGCAGCTGCTCAAAAGTGTGTGGGAAGAGCAACTTCAGAGGGACTCAAATGGCCGATTTTTAGATAAGGGTGGGAAAAGAGAAGCAAATATAGGGAGCGAAGGCAAGGAAAGGAAATGCAAGGACATGGTGAAAACACGCCCTGAGAAAAGCTGTGAGGGGACCAACATCCTCGTGACTGAACAGAGGCTGAAAAAGGGAACACTGGAGGAGTGAATGGACACCCTCACTTTCCCTTGTGGTTACGCTCCTTTTGTGCTGGAGCCGAGCGTGTCACTTGTAAACAAGATTGAATCAGGGAACTTGCGCACCTGTCCTTCATTTTAGCTTTATTGCTTGAGTCAATAGAAACAGTGCTATGTTTACTATCTATTTGTGTTAGCCAATAGATAGTAAAAAATTTTAAATCATTCTCACCTTTGTACTGAGATGGATTGATTTTATAAAACTCCACTGCAGTTTTGTTAGTTTCATACTTTGGAACCCAAATATAGCCTCAATTCCTTTGGGTTTTTTTTTTGGTTGGTTTGTTTGCATTAAAATCTAAAACTTTATACATTTCTAATAAAAACATGCTACTCAACAATTCTGCAAGAGAACTAGTAATGCTGTGATGCAGTAATGGTTGTAAGGCTACCAATATAGAAAGAGCCACGTCAAGATAAATTATTAAAAACCTGTTTATGTACATTGTATTTAGCCAAAAAGTAATAAGCTAAAGTTTAATATAAAGAGTGAAGCACATTATAAATTGAAACTTAATTAACATCAAGATTATCTGGAATCTATGAGCCTAGCTCTTGTCAAAACACAATAATTTTTAATTATAAGAAAATTTGCATACTGTACACAGTATTTCAATCATGCAGAGGTAAAGTAGGTTCATAGCTCACAGGAATATGCTAATGCAATAAGCTGCCTATTGCATCAGAATTTCAATGCAAAGCATTTAGCATGCACTCATATGACAAGCAGCCGAAAACCAAAACCATTGCAGATCAATTGAGCTCCAGAAAATAATCAAAGTAGATATGAGACATCAAGGTATTTCTAAGTCTGTATTATTTAATATAAACAGTTTTATCTACAGACTGCAGATGTAGTAAAAAAATCCAACCAAAAAATGAAGCACATCTGTGAATATCATATTAAGCAGTAAAACATTCCTAACACTATTAGCAGCATGCACATACAGTGACATGGCTTGTGAGAATTGTAGAGCTACAGCAAAGTAAACATCCACCATGTAACTCTACTGCTCCAATTATTTTCTAATCACCTGCTCTATTTGAAGGCTTCAACTTGTGTATTAGCAAAGATTGCATGTACAGTCTACATTCTTGTGTATTATATCACAATAATAACAATACCAACAATAATAATGATGATGATGATGATTATTATTATTAAAAGTCACCCTCATTCTTCACTTACCACAGGTAGCTGTTGTTACTGGTGGGATACTGGTGATGGTGGTGATAATATTCAGACTGGCTGTGCCAGAAAAGCCTTTTGGGATGAGGTGAAGCATTGTGCTCAGCTAAGAGATGGTCGCTGCAGTGATGGGAGATAGGAAAGAGAAAACAAATATGCAAATTCAGATTACAGTTGTAGTTGGGTTGCTCTAGGCCTTTATGTTCAGCCCGCAAGTTGTCCTTCTCCCCAGAAGAGCAGGTAGCCAATGTCTTTGGCTGCTCCCTACATGCTCTCCTGCTCCCCAGACTTGCTGTGCTGCTGCTGCCCAGTTGCAGGGCTTTTTTACTACCAACGTGACACAGTGCATCTCACATCTCACCAGCATCCCTTTTTCTCTACTCCTCTCCTCCCACACTGTCCTAGAGTGTGACTGAGCAAACCCTGTGTTACAGAGCCAGAGAAAGCGCTATTTCACTGCCCTTGGCCTCAGAGAAGCATGCAGCTCCCTCTTTGCACAGTTCAGAGACTTTGAACACTGTAACCTGAATAGGCATGACTGACTGCAGAGAAAAAGAAGAAAGGTGGAATACATAAACACCTCTTTAAGGGAGCAAGATGCCTTCTCATCAGTGTTTAGACAGCATCCTTTTTGCCTGTTCATTTCATTCTGGTGGCAGGCAGACTACAACCTTATAGTTCTACAACCTTCTTGCCATGAACCAAGATTAAAAAAAACTCAAACAACCCAACAATGTAAACACTGTCAAATTGCAGGAAAAATATTTACTCCAACATCAACCCAACCCACACTTTAGGGAAAAAAATCATATTCAGATGCAAACCAGCTGCTTTGTGCCCTCAGTGCCATTTGTTTGCTGGAATTTTCAGCCAGGATTGCAGCATCAATTTTAAAACACACTAAATAGTATAGATTGATCATGCAAAGACTTTGACACACAGAAATAATAGGGGACATACATCCAAAATCCTCATCTGAAAATAGTTACCTGCAGAGGGCACCCATTCTGCTTGAAATAGGAAGGACTTCTGACAAATAGTTTATTGGTGGCTTTGTCGTTTTTGTTTTTTAAATACTAGCTCATTCTATAAAAAGATACTTTTAAAAGGTCTTACAATATTGTTGCAACACACAAGCTATGAAAATCAGAACATCAGAGGGCAAGATTCTGGGAAACAAAAAGGAATTATTTCATATTAGAGTGGTAATAGTATGTACCAGCCAGAAGAGATTCAACTGAACATAATTGATTGGGGATTTTTAATAGCATCTTAGACAATTCTCCCTTAATTTATTCTATTTATATATTCTATTCTATTCTATTCTATTCTATTCTATTCTATTCTATTCTATTCTATTCTATTCTATTCTATTCTATTCTATTCTATTCTATTCTATTCTATTCTATTCTATTCTATTCTATATACTTAACATCAAACAATGCAAACAAAAAGCAAAGACCAGAATCATAGAATGGCTTGGGTTGGAAGGAACCTCAGAGATCATGTAGTTCCAAACTAGACCAGGTTGTTCAAAGTCCCATACAACCTGATCTTGAACACCTCCAGGAATGAGGCAGCCACAATTTCTCTGAGCCACCTGTTTCAGCATCTCACTACTCTCATAGCAAAGAATTTCTTTTTAATATCTGATCTAACCTACTCTCAGTTTGAATCCATTCCCCCTTGTCCTGTCACTACATACTCAAATGTCTCTGTCTTTCTTGTGGGCTCCCTTCAGGTCCTGGAAGGCTGCAATAAGGTAACCCTTAAGCCATCTCTTTTCCAGACTGAACAAACCCAAGTCTCTCAGCCTTTCCTCACATGAGAGGTGCTCCATCTCTCTAATCATCTTGGTGGCCTCCTCTGGACTCACTCTACCACATCCATGTCATTCCTGTGCTGGGGAACCCAGAGCTGGGCACAGCTCTCCAGGTGGGATATCACCCGAGCGGAGTAAAGAGGCAGAATCATCTCCCCAACATATAACAATACAGAATAATAGTAGAGGAACTGTAAATGTGGGATGAGAAACAAACACCCACATGTTATGCTGCTCAGGAAAGCAGACAAGAATTGAGACTGCTACCTTAGTGATTCTGAGAGATTGTTCTCCTCCAAGTGGCACATAAGTACCTCGAGGAGGGCTGTTATGACACAGATCTGCTTGTGTACACCAGCTGATCTTTAATTCCAGCAAGGATGAGAGCTGGATGAGTCTTTTAAAGGTTAGTTGTTCCTCTTACATGTCTCTGTAACCACGGACCTGTAACAAGCATCCTCACAGATGTAAAAGGCTGTACGTCTCCCAGTGATCACTGTATTTTTTTTAATAATTATTTTGATTCCAGTGACTGTAGGAAAAGAATATATATTCTGGTATCCAGTTCCATAAACTGGTAAGTTGTAAAATAAAGCTACTCTGTCTTCAGCCCTAGATTTCGGCAAAGGAGTTAAATGCATGCTGCACATTTATTTGTAAACTCCATTTCCATTTGCACTGATTATTCTCGAGAACTACACATCCCAAAAAACACTTTCACAACCTTCCCTTGGGGTTTACAAGAGCTTCCCATATAGAGGGAAGGCAAGTTTTGTTCTGTGACTTGTATTTCTGTCAAATGGAAAGAGTAATACCACAGATTCCCTTTCACTCGAAGAGCTCTACCACAAAATGGCTCCCACCTCTCTATGCATTTCCTACAGAGCTCATGTGGCTTCGAATTGTCCAATACTTTCTTCCCTCCTTAAACCAGCCCGTTGCTTTTGACAGATGCTCATTTGTCAGAATGCAAATGAGAAGGAACACTGCAGTTTT
Source organism: Muscicapa striata striata (assembly GCA_030060385.1). Classification (NCBI taxonomy): domain Eukaryota; kingdom Metazoa; phylum Chordata; class Aves; order Passeriformes; family Muscicapidae; genus Muscicapa; species Muscicapa striata. Next base: position 2,298,024 of record JAREIS010000101.1, read on the forward strand.
GATTAGTCTTTTTTTGTAAAGTCCAAGAGACTTGGGAGCAAAAGCATTTAAAACAGCTGTTTTTTTATCTTTAGCAGAGTTGGTTCCTAGCCCTTTTAGAATTTGTTATTTTTAAATAACACAAATGTCATATATCAGGGTTGCAGATTTGTCATTAATATGAAGACAGACAATTTGCTGAAAATAACTACCTCAGGGGAGCCCAGTGTTGAGGGTTGGGGTTTGTTCTCTTACTGTCTCAGCTTAAAGAATTTTTCCCATTATCATGCTAAGGGAGCCTGCCGGGTTATGCCCAGGCTTTTTTCAGGACTCTAGACAAAGGGGTAGGTGGGAGCTGGCTTCTGGGGGGCTGCTCTCTCACTGGCGAGGACTGAGGGAAAAGGACTGCCGTCTCCAGCCCATGCGGTCGGACTGCCCTGCATCTCCCCCCCTCCAGCCTCCTACCGTTGAGGAGACAGCTAACCATCAGGACTCAAATGGTGAGCAGGGACCTGACCCTCCACCCCGCTCCCACCTGAGACACAGCGTGGCCACTGCTGCTTTCCCCTCCTCTCCCGTCTCCCACCTCCGCAGCGGTGTGGGCCCTGCCACATTTTTCACCACTGGGGACAGACACGGGCAGAGTGTGCCTGCGGCTAAAGAAAGGAGTGGAACTGAGTTATTTATTCTGTTTTGTTGTTAATTTTAATAGCTGCTGTTGTTTCTGTTTGTACAGTTAGATATATTAGTAAAGAGTTGTTATCCTACCCCCTTATCTCTGCCTTAGAGTTCCTGATTCGAACAATTACAATACTCGGGAGGGAGAGGACTTAAATTCTCTATTTCAAAGAAGAGCTTCTGCCTTTATTGGCAGACACCTGCCCTTCAAACCAGGACACCTAGGCAAGCAGTTGCAGATTCAGCTACTGGTCTGGGTTCAGCCCATGTATTCTGAAAGCAGATAGTGAGCAAGAGCTTTAGTTCTCTGATTTCAGTTCCCTGTCATTAGCTTGCCTAGCTGTTACAAGAGCTTTGACTCTCCTGACCACAACAGAAGGCTGTAATAAAACAGGAGCATCACAGCAAATGTGCCCATTCAGTGCCTTACCTTCATTTGATTCTTCAAATACTTCCCTTATGTGGACAAGTGAGTCATTAATAATATCCAAAAAAACTATTACCTTGAGGAGATGGGATGTTTGTAGGGAGGGTGAAATAATGACAGCTTTTCTATTTAAGTACCTGCTTCTTACAAAAGGTAGAATTCCCAAGGCCTGTGTGACAGGTGTCCCTCAGGGTATGCAAACTATTTCATACTTGATAGAGTGTAACCACAGAAGTTGCTGCTACAAACCATCCAATCCCACAGTGACCACTGTACCTGGTCAGAATATATACCTGTATAACAGAAGCAAAGCACAATCAGATCTTGTGGACTTCTATGCAAAAGCACTGTAAAAGAGTAAATTCTGCCTTTTTCCCCCTCCAAGGGTTGACAAGATGATTATCAGCCATAGATGCTTTGAGTTCTTTGTATAGAGTATAGTAGACAGGACATGTAGAAAAAAGTTATTCAAACTAATTTTTATTCAAAATAATTAAGTGTTTCTTTTCTTTGTCCTATTCAGAGTCTTGTGTTTTGACTGATCTCTGTTGTGAACAGTATATAGGTACAGCTTCAAGTAAACCGTAACTCAGTTTACTGAGTTAAGTCAGGATAAACTTCCCAAGTTATTCTAAATCTGGTATTTTGCCTTAAGAAACACTGTATATTCCCCACACCCACACCTGCTGCCCTTGACTAACCTCTAGACATAAAGGTATGTGGTTACATGGTCCTTCAAGTTTGGGGACAAATAAGGTGAGCTATTTACCTTGTACTGTTTATTGTTGAGGGGCTACTTTTTTTTCCCTTGCTTTATGATCTGCCCAGTAAGTACACAGACTTCTGCAAAGGAGCACTGTATACACAAACAACAAGACATTATTTATTTAAAACATCACTTGCTCTAAGGCTTGTGTATGGCATGCAAAGTCCAACCTGAAATTTAAGGTGGAGAGGCTCATGTTTTGCTAATAGGTGGATATGCACTGAAGTAAAGTACTTTTGCCTATGGTACCTGATAATTTTATTAGATTTTTTTTTCCCCATGAGCTGCATTCAAAATGAAGTCTCCTAAGGCATCACTCAACTTGCTATTCTTTTTTATAGTGATCAGACTCCTCATATAATTTTTATGATTGCTCTTCTGAGAACTACAACAAATGACCTTAAATACTGGCATTACAACTGGTTTTATATGACCAAATGTCATCTTTGCTCTTTGCTTTCAACAAGTAAAAACTGTTCTATGGACAACACATGAAAAATGTAACCAGGTACAATATAAGACACTGTGAATCCAGTATCTATTCTGAAAATTTTGTTTAATGGAAGCTTTTGCTGTCCAGTGACTTTTGTTGCATTTAAAATACTAGTTTGAGTTTAAAGTCAGAAGAAATTTTTGTATTTATACAGAAGCAATCCCTACATACTTCATACCCAGAACAGAGTTTAGAGAAGTATTGTTATTTTGATGCATCCTACTGGGTCTTTGGATTCTTTTTAGTTGTACAGCAATTGCTGCCTAATGCAGGGGGACTTTGGATAGTAGTGACTTAGTTATCCACGACTAGATGATACTTCTGGCTTGGATGGGCTCTGAATTCACCATACATCTCTACGAAAGGTGCTGACCAACATTTCTCCCCCCTCTATTATCGAATACACAGCCTCTGTTTCTCCTATATACTGTGCTAGTAGAATGTCATACATCGTATAACATTATTAGTAGAATGTTTAACATAGCTTTCTGCCCAATTAAGGACCAAAACCGCCATGTGGGAGTGTATTTACTCCTACTGCAGTGAACTTAAATAATGCTGGGTTACAGACACAAGCAGGAGTAACTTCTGCATGTGGTCCACTGCTGCACTGACCTGAGTTCTCCACACACCTCCTGACACATTAAGGCCTGATCCAGCCCAGTCCTTTTGCTGTGTCTGGTCACCTGAAGGTGGCAGAAGTACAAGCTCACTGCTGACAGCTTGAGAACAGCAATGCATTGTGTCTGGAGTGCAGTAGAAGATCAACAGCAATGCTGTTCTCCATGTCCACCTGCCACCTTTAATCTGTATTCTTGGATGATTTTAGGTGTTGTAATTTGGGCCTGTTGAATGCTAAAGCACTGTAAGGACTGTTGCATTTCCCAGCCCTTCTTCTGTGATACAGAACTCTCGAGAAGCAGGCCTGACAACAAAAATAAAGAGAAATGGGAAAACTCACAATGCACATTTTTAGTAGACCTTCCAAATTCCAGTGAAGTCTTAGGACACTACCAGCATAGAGACAAAGGCAACACATCACAGGGTATCTGACCAGAACTCCGCTAAATGCTTCAACAGCTCCTTCTGATCATTTTGATCAAATACATCAGATATGTAGCAAACCCTGTGCTTGCATTTGCTTCAGTGTCTCCTTGATACGAGTGAGGCACTCAGAGAAGTAAAGGAGAAATACAGACTGCTTGCAATGCTCAAGTATCAAGTTACAAAAAACAGATTTGGCTGCTTTTGAAGAATGCAGCAGAATATACTCCTTCCCTCATGGGGTCTTGTCCCCTTTTAAGAAAGTCTCCATTGCAAGGTATTTCTGGTCTGTAGTTTACTCCTCCATAGTCATACTCCTCACACTACGAACTTCTCGATCCCAGGATGCAGTAAGGTGCTGAGGTATGAACTGAGGAATAAATGTGTTACTGACTTCACATCTTACAAGCTGGAGCATGGCAAGTATTACCTTTGCTTTCTTCTGTTACATCTGCTGCCTTTTAGGAAGACCATGGCCTACAGAAAAGAAACCTATGACATGGAGATAATTTGTAGACACTGAGATTTAGACAGCATCACTGATCAGAGTACTTTGATTTAACCCATTATGTCATGCCTAAATCTAAAGTTAGCATGTTTGTATGATGGTGGCAAAGGGTGGAATCTGTTTTATTTTTAGATGACTGAGAAGTCTGTAAAAGGTGGACAAATTCAAGTAGTTCTTATTCTGCTATTCTGTGCTTGGTAGCCTAAAAATCAGTATTTGGACTTTCAGACTGCTATGGCAATGTAGGCTGCTTGACACAGAAAACAGAGCTTGGTTATTTCTCAGTCCTAATGGACAAACTCCCTTTTACCTAAGGCTCCGAGGCAGCTTTGGTACCCTGCCAGGTCTAACATTTTCTAGCATTGAGCTGGCTTGGTTTTGTAAATAAAGTCCTCCAACATCAGCATTTTTCTCTCAATTCCCAAATGAAAAAGCAAGACATTGTGTATTCTAAGAAAATTTCCTTCCTAAAAACATTACAAATCACACAGGGGCTTTAAGGTTTTTAAGAACATTAGCTGCAAAATACAGGGGGTTAAATTACGTATCTACACCATGACTTTCTCCTCTTATTTTCTACCAACCCTACATTTTCCACCTCCTAACAGTGCAAAAATCTTACATGCCTCTAGCAGTGGCTAATAAATAGATTTCTGAGAAAAGGCAGCCTCTGACAGTACCAGCTCTTCAAGTATGGTTTTAAGAAGTTTAAGCTGGTACTTTCTGAACAATCAGGTAATATCCAATTTAGATTTCTTCTCTAGGGCAGGTACAGGCTATATAAATGGTGATGCATGAAAATTCCTTAGAGAAAGCAGATGTTTTGTCTTGGAAAAGTATTTGAATTGATTAGTTGGCCAGCGTGGCTGTAGTTGTCATCTCAAAGACCAAAAACCGCATTAAACAGCTCAGAAGTTCTTTAGGTAAGATACAACCATCTGTAAAGACATTTACTATAGTGCAAAAATGTTTTATCTGCATCAGTTGTGCTGAAAGGACACAAAGTAAAAGGCCAGAAATAACTATTTTTTCAGGTTAGAGGCTTTTTGTAGTTGGACACCGTTAGGTAAATTTCAAATGTATTATTTCAGACTAGTATATAAATTAATTAAGCATTTTAAAACATGCTGATCTGCAATTTTAAATGGAACACACATCCATTCCCCTACAGGCTTGCACTTGAGCTGTTTATCCAAGCTGAAATCAACAGTCTCCTCATATTCCCTAGTATTTTGACATGAACTATGTGTGCTCAGGCTAAGAGCACTGTGCTAAGAAACCGGTGGGTTTTCCTGTACTTCGTCCCCCACCGCTGCCACCTCCCCACCCAATACAGGCAGATCCTCTCAGCCCAGGACAGATTCGTTCATTCTCTGGCACAGGTTTGTGAGCCCTTGGTGTTGCTGGAGGACCAATCTGACATTATTCCAGACAAATCAGATTGGAGAACAGATTAGGGAAGCTCCAACAAAGGTACTCTGTTGGCTCTGCTACAGGCAGAAATGAATAGATGGTGAGGGAATACCTAAAGCAGTCCATCTGACTTGTAAGAATATCTGTCTACTGCATAACTTAAATCTACATACTTGTTTTTAACTGCTACAGGTGTTCCTAAGACAGACAGACACTGCTTTTGAATTTATCCTGACATAGGGTTAGCAGAACCATCTGCAGTACTGGTTGTAATGACTTCACAGAGGTCCAAAGATTAGCACTGCTGGACAATAACATGATCTAGGAAAGAAAAGATACTGAAAAAGAAAACTTGTAAAACTGTGATGCCCAGGATCAAGTTCAGTTACTTTTTCACCTCCTACCTGATACCAATATAAGTGTATATCAAACATTTACATGCACGTGTTCATTTTTCCACTGAAGAAATATTTTCCATGTTTCACTATCCGTATCTTTATTCCAATCTTACTCCCGCAAAGTATTTCCACTAGCATGACTTATATCTATCTAAAATTCATTAAAAGTTATAGAATTTTAATATTCAACAGAAATCATACAGTATTCAAAACTGCTTGCAAACTTTTTAGTAAATACACTTATTATCCTAAAATCCCACGAGCAAATGAAGAAATATCTTTAACTGGAATAATCCAAGCTGCACAGCTTGGAAACTCTAAGCTCTTAAAGTACACTAAAACATAGAAACATGAACAAAATATAGAAAAAGAGTAAGGGAAGTTTTTCTGCCAGACCAGCACAATTAGTTCAAACTTTGTGCATTTCTGAAAGTCTTCTGTGTTTTAACAAAAAAAGAAGAAAACATATATAAATTATGAGGCAAATCTTTGAAGTACGTACTTTTAGTGAGTTGGAAAACTCACGTGGAAGAGAATTTTAAAATGTTTTCTTAAGTGAGCTCAATATGAATATTGACTTTTATCTTACCTGGAAGTGGACTGCAATTGCAAAACTCATCAGTTTACTGTTTTAATTGGGAGAAATCAACAGATTTTTTTCTCCAGATAGTCCTCCAGTTCTGAACTGCTTATCCCCATAATATTTATGTTTATTGTGTTCTCTGTGTTTGTGAAGTTCCAACCTAACACACTGCAAGTTACCACAGCCAGTGGAACCATTTTCACTTGCCTCCCATAGAGAGTAACTGTAGTGTAACTCAACAGATTTATTTCCCACAAATATTTTCTCTTTTATGATTGTTTTCAAAGGGACAATATTACATTCAGCATTTTCAAAATTCAAAACTGTGAGCAGTTTAGGCCTGTATTCTCAATAGAATTTTTCATGGGTATGTTCAGGACTTAAACGTTTAAACGTACATATAAGCCATTAAAAAATATGTAAGTGTTTCAGAATCCAGTTGTCTGCTCTTTTTTGTTCTGTGACTCAGACCACAAATAATAAACACAACTCAATCTGTTCCAACACTTATCTTAAAAAAAAAAAAAAAGGCAAGCCAACTCAGAAAAATTTACATGATCAGCTCTCCTTTCAATTTACATTTATTATCCCAACTTCCTTGCTAAGACTTCCCCAGAACATGATGTGTGTTACTCAAAATTCTTTAAAGCACACAACATCCAAGTCTGAGACATCCATGATACCCATTTCCCATCCTGATTTTCCATGTAGCTTTTCTTCTCCTTCCTCCTTTTTATAGCCCAAACCCAACCTTTAAGAATTACATTTCAGATTTCAAATGACTGCAATGACTTATCTTCACAGGATACTAGAAGGAACATATAGAAACCCTGTCTGAAAGAACAGCAATTTATAACTGTCCTATTTTTTCCCATATCTTTATGCTAATCCATTAGAGAAATCACCTCCAGCAGGAACATAAGGCAAGACATGAATTTGTTTGAGTTTTCAATTGCTTCAATTGCTTGAATTTAACTGAGCTAATATCTACTTATAATATAGGAAATGAAGGCAAAAAGCAATCCAGTGAATTTGATAAACTGGCTGCTGTGGAAATAATTTTCTTTCCAAATTCTTACATTTATACATTTCATTATTACATTACATGGCTTCATGTAATATAAATGGATTCTATCTGTTCACAAATATAGCAACCCCATCTCTGCTGGAAACAGAACTAGCCATATCATAAGTAAAATATTCATTTAAATATATTGCATTGAGATTTTTAATACATAGGATATCTTAGCTTAAAACACTTCAAGACGGCTTAAAAGCAAAACTGATGTACAAATTTTGGGTAAATATCTTCTTCCCCCCTACCTGGAGCAAAATTTTTCAGTCATATAGGGGATAAAAACCATATATTTTGTTTACATGTAAAAAACTAGGTTTCATCCAGAATATATAGTGTATGTTTAAATAACTTATATTTTCAGTATGAAATAGCATCTTCAGTAACAATAACAGTCATCTTGCAATGATTCTCTGAAAATAAATATTGCCTATACAAAATGCAGGAATAACATACAGGGCTATTAAGCTTAGAATTTGTGCGATTTTCTGAAGTGACCTTTCATATAATTAAAATGTAAAAACTACAAGACTGTAGACTGAAAAATATTTTTCAGTATTAGAAAAATAAAATGTAAATTATGTATAATGTACAAATAAATGAAATAACAAAAAATCTGCCTAGATGAAGGAAAGCTTTTTCTTTGAAGATGAATGATGTGTTCATAAAGAACACATGTGTTCATGTGTTCTATTCAATTTTTTAAAAAATTGTCCAATATACCTATATTCACAGCATGTTCTCAAATGTCAAGTCAGATTTAGTAACAAGACTATATAAAGAAACATCATTTGGACACACAAAACATGAAGATTATTTTTTTTAACCAATGCTGTATGAATAACAATTATAATTTTTCTTAGAGCATGTGATGAAATAAAAGAGAAAAACCAGAATGTATACATTGCTAATCTTTTAAGTAATGTTATGTACATTTTATTGCCAGTATATGCACAATGGTAAGCATAGAACTATAAATACACAATGTAATTAAACAGTAGAAAACAACAAGGATGTTACATGTAACAAAGGAAGAAGGAGGAGATACCATTTTCTTCATGTAGCTGCTAAAAAGGGCTAGCGAGGAGTTATGACAGTCTTGGGTTTAAGTCTTTACATATATTTCTGTAAGTTTTCCTCCAAATAAATCTCTGCAATGGTATAGCTTCTTTAATAACCACATCTTAGCTCTTTCTATCACATTCACTTCAAACTAAAGTAAAAACAACCTTTCCTTCTAACTACAAGCATCTGACTTTATTTTTTATTCAGTTTTGTTTTTCAGGGTTCCTAGCAGGTAAAGTGTGTAAGTAGTTTCTTATGGTATTTGGCTGTAATGTTGAAGAATAGAGTTTTGAATACACATTAAGTGATAATTTGGAAAAGAAAAAAAAAAGATTTTTCTGTAGATAGTTCTTCTACTGGGTGCTATATGCAGCAGCTCAGTCAAAAATTAGTCACCCTGAAGAGGTAGAGAGAATTTCAGCTTAGCATAGATCATCATCCTTGGCACCACTATTTTCTCTCTTATCAGGATACACTTCTTACAACTTGACAACATCACAGTCAAAGCGAAAAAAAAGTCAGGGAAAAAAAGTTCCACTGGTCCTGGGAAGGACACTGTTTCATCCCATTTCTCACTTAATTAGCTTGCTGCTTATATTAAAAAAGAAAGGAAAAAAAAAGGAAAAAGACAACATTTAGGGACACATTTACTTATCTTTGTTCTCTTTCCATTATCAGCTTCATAAATACAAAGAACCATTATTCACAATATACTCTTTTTCAAAAATGGAAAAACAAACCCTTGAAACATTTCCACACCTTGATCCAGATGGGTCTTGAAGATGCTATTCAAGAAAACCATGCAAATAATTTGGTGCAGCTTTTCCTACTCATCCAAAATATATATTTTTCTTTAAATTAAAAGGTGGTGAGATCCATAGCATTTGTGACTATTCCCCCCTCCCCCCATTTAAATTCAATGCAGAAAATCTTGGTGCTTTTTGGAAGGTAAGGAATAAATAGTTTTCTGCACTGTTGTCATAAGATCCCATGTGAGTTACAATACAAGACTACTTGTTCCAGCAATTAGGTTGAGAGGAAACATTCTAGTGATAAAGATAAATACATACTGAGCATGCTTGGGTAGAGCACTCCATTCTGAAGCATCCTGCTTGAAGAACGAAAGGTGACAAGGATGGTTCACGTCCATCAAGTGGCCATGAATTCAGCTGCTCACCAGCAGGCTGCCACACTATCACTAGGTTGGCAGTGCTGCCCTGGCAGGGCTGTCTTCCACATTAAGAGGTACTGGTTGTACCAGTCCTCTGCTGTGCACACTAAATTCTTATTTATGCAACAAACATACAACCAATGAACAACATCACTGCGACAGAACTGGATCAATCCAGCTTTCTTTTTATAGGCATATTTCTCAATCTCCAGAATATCCCAAACAAGCTATAAATAAGATGATGAACCATCAACACAGTGAACGAGTCTCACTGCAGTTCAGACTAGTTCAGCCTTGTTTCACATCACTTCTTGTTTCTAGTGAAGGACATGATACTCAAACAGAACAGCAATAAAAAGGTAGTGTTATCTGCAGCTGAAGAAAAGCAACAGAATTTATATTTTAACTTCTGAAGCTTAAAGCATACCTTTTTATTTAGCATTTAAAAAATCTCTTTTTTTTTAATACAGTAACACTGGCAAAAGTTAATGGGAAGACACAGAGGATTATGAACAGGATAACCAATGGATAAGATTATTTTAGAACTTTATTCTGCTTTGATCAATTGATGTTAATACTGTTTTTCCTTAGATTTGGAATAATTCTATTGCAACAGTCTCATGCAGGCTGAGGACAGCTGTTGGTTAAAGAAAAAAACCCAAAAGCCCAAACAAAAGAAGAGTAACAAAAGAAAGGGGGTGTGTGTGGGGGGGGAACCAAAACAAAACAAGAAAGAAGTTCCAGAAGTTGGATATAAGGATTTTCCTTTCACTGAAGAGGGTCCTTGCTTTACGAGACCTGGTTAGCTCTTGTCAGCTTCATTAGCTTTGTCCAGACATATCTGCTGCTGTATCCCCTGCTCCAGAGCCTGTTTGTGCACGTTTGATGTAAAGGTTCAATAATTTCATCTGCAAATTAAAGTCAGAAATTAATTCTGTTTAGTATTTGCAAACTGTACAGACTGATTAGAGTAACTGTACAACAAAAGACATTAATCCTTTTTCTTTTCCCTAAAACCAAAATTTCACTTTACACAGTTGATTCAAAAGGAACATAACATGCCAATGGAAAACACCAAACACAAGTAAAATCTATCACAAGGAAACTGTTCAAGCTTCTCTAAGGATGTAAAGAAGAGTATGATATAAGGTAGCTAGATAAAGATAGATGAAGTACTTTCCTCCAATTATAATGCTTTTCTAAATATGGTAGTGGTTTGTTTTTTGTTTTTTTTCTTTTAAGTTCATGCTAATGTTTAAGCCTCTAGTCAGAGTTGCTTATGCTGGTATTTACTAAAGCTTCTAATATCGTCTAGAGTCACTTTAAATACAATCACTGCCAGAGACTATTTTAAAGATAGAACTGTCTTCTATCACAGACACACAAAATTAATCGTCCTGTTTTACTCCCAAGGACAAAGAGACTCACAACTAACCTATAGCTGTTTACATGCAAAAAACTGCTTGAAAAAGATGTCAACGAAGTTGTAAATATCCTGAAACAAAAAGGACTAGATTGCTTCTTATTATTTCAAATCAGAGGTACTGAAAAGTCTGGTGAAAGCAAAATAACAAGGAGGAAAAAACAAAATGAAACTGGTCTATGTAACATGGACATATTATGTTCCTTGTTTTTCAATAAGAACTTGCATGAAAACAAAGACAAGAAACACTGATAGGAAAAGCCTGCTGAATGCAGCCATTATGACTACTACCAGCATACAAGTAACTGAACGCATTAAAAAAGCAGTAAGAAACATAGTTTAGTAATTATCTTTATGCAAAAGTTTGTACACTTGCATAAATAAAGATCTGTGGACTCTCATTCTCTTTCAAGTATACACTTCCTTGAAACTTTCTGGCAATGGCAACCAAAACGCAAATTCATAGATACAATTATGAGCCAAGATTTCTTTAAACAATATCTGCTACTTACTTTACTGCCAGTGAGTTGACTGAGATGTGGTTTTAGTTCATCACCAATTACTGCATGAATGGCTACAAGGCAGAAAACACATGCCTTACGAACGCTGCTCTCTGAATTATCATAACCCTAGAAAGCAATAAAATTAACTTGAATACCTTATCAGTTAATGATTAAAAGCCCCAGAAGGCTATTTACTTATTTACTATAATAAATACATTGAAGTCTATGGTAAATTAATGCCAGTGTAGCCCAATTAAGCATTCCAACAAAAAACCAGACACAAATACAGAGCATGCAGTTAAAAAGCAGGCTGCCTATTAGTCTCTATTGATAATCATTTTTCAAGCTGAATTTAAAACCCACACAGTCCTGTTCATAAGTTACATTGAAAACAGAGCTGCTGCCGTGCCATAGGTGAGCACATAAGAGGACTCTTCTAGATTATACAGGTGTTTACTTAAAAGACCACTCACAATTTAGAGCTTCCTGACTCTCTGAATAAACTCTCTTAACAGCTAAAGATTCTTTTGTAAACCCCCACCTCATTCTTCAATGATTTTTGTTTCTTTTGTCTGTTTTCTATCACTCCATGCCTGGCTATCTCATTCAGACTCCCTTCTCAGAGGGCCTTTCTCTGCCTCTATTTTCCTGCAGGTGTAGGAGTGGATCACACTCATTAAAGACAGAAATCTGCACAATGCAGCTGCCAACTCCAGAAAGTCCTGATCCATTAAGTAGATTAATGTATTTTGCCTCTTAATATGACCTTAAAAAAGTTGGTAAAAAAATTCAGTTTTAAAGACAAAGGAAAAGAAAACTCAGATATCCTTCTAATTTTATTCAACTTTATAAAACTGCTTGTTTTCTCTTGCCTCCCAAAAGCCCCAGCAGATAAAACCCTACAATTATACACAAATAAAACATGACCAATTTCACATCAAATTATGTAACTTGGAAAAAGGCACAAACAACAAAGAACGATCTTAGAACCAGAAGTATCTACCAAGCTTACCTATAACCAGGACTTTTATATCCTATTGAGATTCCCTGAGTACTAATAATGGTTATAATTTAGCTCCCTGCTAATCAAAAGAGATTGTTCCCAGTGTTGAAGATATTTCTGGGTCAAAGCAGCCATCAGCTATCAGACAGGTGAAATCTTTTACAAGAATCAAGTGGCACTATTTTTAAAAAGTCTTTGCAATTTGTGTGTATACACTTTCTTTTTATTAATCTGTTTGGTCATTTCCCCCTCTATTTTACTCCTTCTTCTCTCCTTACCTGTATTAGACCTGGCACAATCTCTGGTAAAAGCTGAGTAAGGGTTTCTTTAGATACTCTTTCTATAACTTTTGTCTGCATTTTGATTGCAGCCAGATTGATGGGGTAATCTGCAGTTTGGATAATTGGACAGAGAACTTTGATGCACTGATCTGGGCTAATGGAAGTGGCCAGCATTGAAGCAGCTTCTTCAGCAGATCTCACCACCTATTGAAAGAAAATGACACAAAAAAGTGATTTATATGAGACTCTCACTTTGCGGTCTGTTTTCTGGCAGTCATGGTCTTGAGCATAAAAACTTCCAATCAAGACCTCTGTGATATTATAGAAATATGTAAAGAGTCCAGCCCTTAGACATTATTTCTTAAAAACACAATTCTTCCGAATATTCCGTGGCTTCTATGCCCTTGGTAATACACATCAGTTTTTCAAACTTGCTTAATAGGATTTGAAATTTCTGTACTCTGCATACCCTCCAACTCCATATTGAAATATCACCACCTCTGTAAACCTGTAATTTCTTGTGTTGTTATTTGTTATTGCTTGTTAGATCAGTGACCAAACATGATAAAACATGTTTTCACCTTCATTTTAAAGGTGTGTTTAATGACATATCTAGATTGTTGATTGCAGAAGCCCATCTAGCTGTTTTTCTTCCCCTATAATTTTGAAAAAAACTATGACAAAAGACTACTTTAAGCCTGTAGAATATGCAGAACAAGAACAACTAGGTAGGACTTCAACAGGTACACAAGCTCAAAACACATCAAGGACACTACAGAGAAAATTAACATCTGATATTCCCATTAGTGCTGTGCTGGCATCTGCCATCTAACAAGGGAAACTACTGTACAAAACGAGTAGTTGTACACAGTGAGGTACAAAAACCTCCAAAATTTTCTCTCCATCCTTTACTCTCTCACTCCTAACACACAAAAAGATGAGAGGGGAAAAAAGCCCAGGAACAGAGAAGGAACAATGAGGAAGTGACACTGTAATAAATACAGTGTATGAAACAAATCCAGACAGCATAGGAAAAAGAGAAACGAATATCAAATGAGTGATGAAGTCATGGGATGGGAGGAATCACAGTCAACTTCAAAGCCTGAAACTCCACAGTTTATTCCACAAAGTGCCCTTGCATGGGGAAGATGTACTCATTTAGTTGTAAACATTTTCACAGCATCAGTGACGCTAATGTCAGAAGTTGAATATTGGGCTTGGTACTCTATCTGTGTTTCCTATATTCACATGCATTATCCTTTATTGTGTATGCAGGCATCACAGATAACTCTGAGCAAGGTTACATTTACCTTTTTCCAGAATCCCCTCCCTATTCCTGGCACTAGCACCTCCGCAACTGACATATTCCCATACATTTTCCCATAACACCTTCAAAGCCATGTTATCAAACAGAGCAGAACGGGCTGACAATTCCTTATCTTGTTTAGCCTCATCTCTCAACCACAAATCTCACTGAAATCCAAAAGCTTGTTTTAGATCTCTAGAACACCTATATTGGGCTTAAGATGTCAAACAAGGAAAAATAACCTTTCAGCTATTCCTTAAGGAGTCATGAGACAATGTTGGTTACACTGCCCTGTGGAATGGCACCCAAGGTAATCGTTATTGAGGATGGTATTAAGCATTCAAGAGCTTTTAGAACTGCAAGGGTTTTCCTCTTCCATATCCACATTAACTAGTAATGTCATTGTTATTAAACACATAATAATATGCTTGTTATTAAAAAAAATACTTCCTCAGTAAGAACTGATTATTTCTCATTTTCTAGACAGCTCTTTCATTTTGTAATAATTTGTCGTAACTTATATACAACTTATATATAAGATAACTGATTACTGACCTCCTTATGAGGATCCTTATGCGCTTCTAATGTCTTCATGATTGTGAGCTCTGCATAGTTCTTAAACCTCGCTGGCTGGTTTCTTAGAATTTCTCTTAGAACTTTCAGTGCCAAGGCTCTAATCACATGCTAAAGATTCAATATTAAAATAAATGAGTTATGCATCTTTAAATAGACATATACTTGTAACATATGTTCAGCTGCTGGAAAAGTTTTTAATAATGGAAAAAAAAAATATCAGATAATACTTTTTACATATACAGAGTCTGAATCTAGTGTAAACAAATGAAAGTAAGAAAAAAAAATCTCTTCAATCTCTCTTTTTGCAGAAAATTCAGGTGACATATCCTAAATGCACTGCTAAACTAATTTGACTTATCTATGTTACCCAGAAGTTAAGTTGCAAACACAAGGGCTGATAAAACTATCATGCAAATGCATTCTTTATTTTTTCTTTTTACAATTATTTAAAAAATAAAACACAACTACTGGTGTCTTTTTGATCCTCAGTAATTTCAGAAACATGGCCCTTGTAGAGAACTATTACATAGAACTCAGTCTCTTCACAATGACCATTACAGTATTTGAGAAATAAATTTTCAAATGCTTTGCCACACATGAGGGTTTGATATTCCAGATTCATTAATGGGCAATAAACAGATAAGCTTTCAATCTCAGTGCAAAAATATTTCATTCAATCTACTGTGTCAGAATCAATAAATAGGAACCCTGGAGAAGTATCACTGATGCCCTTTTCAACATCAGAGCAATCAGACTTCATGGCATTTTTTTAATTTCCATTTTGTTTGTTTTTCCACCACTAACTGGGATTTGTGCCCTTTCTACAACTCATACAAATGTCAAAGGTACTGAAAGTTAGCCATGTACTTTGTTAAGATTCTTAACTCGATGTTTCTGAATTTACCTCTTTATCTCCAAGTGTTTCAAGCAGCAGAAGTAGTATTGTTTTGAAGTGCTCATCCCAAACACCAAAAGACTCTTCCTGAGTTAACTTCATGAGCTCATACAGGGCAGCCTTTCTTTCTTCAACTCTCTCATTATGGTTTGATAACTCTTTCAGTAGCTCTGCAACCAGATCAGAATGGTCCATGGGAGGCTCTGTCAAGAAAGAATACACAAACAGAATTACTGCAAATAAATATTAGTGCTTGTTGTACAACTAAAGGATATTTGCTAGCGCGATTGGCTCTCTTTTGAGCATGCTTTTGTTTGTAGCCCCACATTTGCCTGCAAGAATTGCAGTTTGGCTACTACATCTTCAGCGCAGCCAACACTGCTGCACAAGCCTAGAATCTCCCCAAAATCCTACAATGAGTGCACAAAACCCCCCTTGCAGGCTAGTCGACTGGAAGAGTAATTTTAGGCTTGCAGTACCCACTAAATACTCCGAATCCTTTTCACAAAGGGCCATCTTTCCCATGTGACCCTTCTATTGAAGATGAAAAATTTTATTTTCTCTGTTAGTATTACAGAACTATTTAGACTTTTGTAAGTCATGACTCCACCACAATAACTAGGTTGCTAAAACAAACGGGGGAGGGGGAAGTACAACAATGGTTCTTGGTACAAAAGAGCTGAAATAAAGGCAAAACAGGGTTATTAGTCCCATAGATTACAAAAACAATTCATTAAGATATGGCTCTGGATTTTAGTTTTGATTAGAGAGGATTCCATGATAATGGAAACACATTAGTAACACAACTTTTATTTGTAAATGCTGGACTGCAAACAGAGTGATCTGCTAACAGTCAAGAAACTTTAAAATGGTGTCTTAATGAAAACTTGAGTATCAACTTAGTATCTTTATTCCATCATCAGACCCATTTAGCCTTTAAGAAAGCAAAGTTTAGCGCATCCATCTTTGCACTGAAACTTTTGGATAAATTAACAGCAGAAACATGCTTTTTCCTAAGGCAAAAATTTGGAAGTTCTGGCATACAATGCAAATGCATTGCACCTTTCCTGAACTGACTGCATGTACTAACAACACGTGAACTACAACCTCCATAACAAATTAATTGTATCATACACTGAGAAACCACAACCCTTGAACATCTTGTATTACTATATTCAGTACAGTAATTTATAAATGCTGTACAAAACACTTGTAAAAAGAAAACAGTAAAAGCTGAATACCACAGAATTAAATATCCTAATATCACACATCAGCTACTGTAAAAATCATGCTGGTTTTGAACCCTACATTCCTATTTGCATTCTGTTTTGCATGAATAAAGAGGAGCACCAGCACCTGAAAGCAAACTACAAACACTTCTGCTGCCTCTGTATTAATGGATGAATAATGTTTGACTAATTGCATTGAAATTGCATTAGGTGAGTTATTATTTAAAGCAGATGAGCAGAATGGACAACCATTTTTATGGAAGCAAAATCATTACTTTAATTTGCACTATTACACTTGTTTTACCAAACTTACATATAGCTATAGCAAATCCTATTTGGATTATAGGTGTAGCAAATCCTATTTGGGAATGCATATTGACACTTCATTAGCAAAACTACTCATTTAAATTTATCTGTTTAAGGCATTTCATTGTGGTGTCATCTTAAATATACAGACCGAAGAGTTAAAGAGAGGGGAGGGCAATAGAAATGTCCATGCAGGAAAGAAGCTCCAGTAGTGGAATACATAACTGAAAAACATGAAGATAACCAAGAGGGATGTGCCTTTACAGCTTGCCTTTTCCCTTTCCTTTGTATGACTTAGCATCCAGTGTTTCATTTCCAAACACTCTCCAGATAAGAATGGAGAAGCATAGAAGAAATCACATTCAAGGTCTACTCCCAAAATTGCTTTTTCAGAAAGGAAATAAAACACAAATGAAGAGGAGCAGATGCCATTTATCCTTTATTTGATTGAATTAAAATATGCATTAGAGAGATAAATAATTGATGAAGAACAGCTCTTCTCAAACCAATCAAATCACATCCTTTTATAAGATAAACAGTTTAGAGGGTTAAAAAGTATGTCCTGAATTTAGAAAACATTTTCATACTGCTACTCACAACCTTTTAATATAAAAGCTATGCAAACATGATGGCCAAAAAAGCAAACAAAGCAAGTGCAAAACTTGATGAACCACTTGCAGGGTGACTGGATTATAAATGCCTTTCTATTAATCCAGGAGAATATGAGTGATGTCCTTGCTTGGATGTGTGCAGAGCCTGGTTCTGTTGGATGCATTTGTTAGTGCTATCTAAGGAATGTGGAGTGAACTCAGAAAATCTGTAAATGACATCACTTTAGGAATAATCACAAACATTCTGGAGAACAGTAAGAATTTTAAATTATCATGTCAAATCAAAGGAATGGTCTAAAATAAAAAATATGCCAAATGTAAGGCAAGACAGAAGCAGAAACGTGGGTGACACAAAACTCCCAGGAAAATATCCCTGGGAAGCTCTCTCCTGAGAAACAAAGAAAAATTCCTCTCACATGAGACAATTTGTGCCTGAAAACTTTTTATCACTTTAGAGTTTTATTGGTGTTCAACTTAGCGCAGTGATTGGTTTCTTTTAGAGTGTTAAGTGAAATATAATTGGATATTGAGTTTAACTAGTGTTTTAATTGGTTCTTTTCTGAATCCCTCTGAAATCTATAAATACTTCTGTTCTACCTGTATCTAACGGATTTGTAGCCTGAACTCCCTTCGGAGAATAAACTGTCTCTGGAATAATTCAGCTACAGTCTCAGTCTTTTTCCTCGCTGGCAGGTAGCCAAAGGGCTACTTGAACCCCCCTGAGCTATCTGGGTTCTCGTAGCTCCCTGGGGGGCTAGCTTAACCCTGGCCCCCCTAACGCTACACAGAAATGTTAAGCCCATATACAAAGTGGCAGACAAAAAGGAAGATGTTTGGAAAGTGCAAACCATGGAAATAAGCTGAAATAAATAAGCTTCTTTGGAGAAGAACAGAGTTTTTCAAACAGAGACTGTAAACTGCTTTTAAGGAGTCTGAAAGTGACTTAAAGAGCCAGGTTTCCCTATGCTTCAGATAAAGAGCATTTCCCTTGGGGAAAAAACCAAGTGCAAGTGGTTGGAAGATTTAGGTTGTTACTCTGAAAACCTTTTTACTTCACTGTAAGAGAGGCAAAACACTCAAACGTGAGTCATGTGAGGCACACTGTGGCAACTCCTCCACTGACAATTTTCAACTGCCAGACAAACCATGTGTAGAATACACGTTCCTGCCCCAGTGCTGTTGACAGGACTGTATGAGCAGCTAAGGCTTTCCCATCTAACCTTGTATTTCCACATCTTTCTGTCAGTAATGCATGACAGGACAGCTGGGAATCCAGTACTAACATAATTTTGTATCAGGAACAAGCAGCAATTCTGTGGAGTTTCCAAAAACTGATATCTAATGTCAAACGAGCCCTTCAGGTTCATGGGCAAAGTGCGTAACTCGCAACAGAGGAGTTGTAGGTACAAGGTGTTTTGCCAAGTTTATATTTTCTCTTGCAGACTTTTTTGTAAATAATCCCAGATGAAATTCTGAAAGTAACACACAACTGACAGAATGTACATGATATAACTAAATACCGAGGGTGAACAACACAGGAAGGAGAGCAAGTACTTCATGAAGATCCATTAAAGAGCAGACCTAAATAATGCATTACACTACTCTTCCAACCAGGACAAACTAATACTGGATAGGGATGCCTCACTCCAGCTAGTTATGAGTTGTTACAAAACTGGATCATGCTGGCACAGCACAGACTACATCTGGTTTAATGCAATACCCAAAAATAAGTTGCCAGAAGATAGGAGGCTTCTCCCATGTAAAACAAGACTCCTTAATACAGAATCTCAAGCATAACCTGGCTCTGTATGCGGATGACAAAGCTATATAATTATTAATATGTACATGATATGATCTGTAAAACAGTGCTTTTCCCTCCATCTTTTTCAGAAGATATTTGGCTACTCTATATGCTTCTTCATGATATGTAAGAAAAAAACGAAGAAAAATGCACCATACTTGGATTTTATTTTGATTCAATGCAAACTTAAAGCCAACTTACAGAATAGGTGAGTAAAACACCATGTCAAAAATAACTTTGTTTTTCAACAGTTTCTGTAACACATGTTTTGCAGAATGACAAAAGCAAAACAGGTAGAAGGGAGATGATTAGTTTGTCCCTTGCTATTAAGAAAATGTTTACTTAAAAACTTAATCTATAGCTGAACAACAGTGAATAACAAATTATGAGAACCACTGACTGTTTATTAAAATAATGATAGTAATGGTACTTTGGAACCTTAACATACAGATAAAAAATTTATTCAAAGATATATGGAGAAATATCAAAGAAGCTATGGAAGCCTACTAAACAGCAACCCATGTTCCTAGATTTACATGGGCTAGATGAATGACCTTCCTGGTAAAAAGCTGGTTTGTTTTGTTTCATTTAAAAAGAATTGTTTAGTCAATAGAAAATGCCAATGTCATGTTTCAAATACAAACACGTTACTAACAAAATACTTAATCTTTCACCTAATTCCCAAACTGGTTTGATTCAGTTTTACTTCCTTGTTGTAAATCTTTTCTCCACCCTCCTGCTTTAAATTTCAATCATACAACAATCTGATAAGTAAATTTATACTGCCAATACTGATACAGGATGTGCTATCAGAAGTATACTACATAGTTTAGCACTTCCTTCAGTCTCTACAAATACCAGGTAATCCAACAATGTAACTCAAAGAGATGACTAATAAATAAATGAATTCAAAATATAGCATTTGTAAAACCCCATCAAATAAGTGATACATATATTCCTAATAATAACTTCAGAAACTGAACTACAAGATAGAAAATCTCATAATTTTTCTTCTAGCACAGTATGTAATCTGAATCTTACCATCAGGAAACTGCTCTGCATCATCATCAAACATGGCTTCTTTCAAAGCAGATTTATTAAATGGACTGATACCATCAGAATAATTGTATGGGTTGTAATCTCGTGAGCGTGGCGAGGAGTGGGGAGGCATCGTGTTAAGTAATGACGTTTTGTTATCCAGAGCTGTCCGACCTGTGTCACCCACACCACTTCCTGCTCGTATATCCACTATTCCAGAAGCACTGCAAATCTGCAGAAGAGGAAGTATCACATCAGCATGTGAAATACATTCTTACACCTTTCCATTAACTACATCGCTAATTCACTTATGTAGCAAAAACTCACAAATTTCAAAATGCTTAGAATTTTCGAAGTAGACTTCAAATAAGAAGTTTTAGTTCCCTAAATATTGCTTTCCTTAAAAAATCAAAAAAACCCCAGAATAAAAGGGAAAGTGTATGTTGTCCAAAATAAACACTAAACCAGAAACAGCTGTATTTTATATTACAAGTCTGATGCAAAGCAATTAAAAATGCATTTAAGCATATATACATGCCAAGTTCAACTGCCAAAGTTCCACAGAAACAAGTCTTACATATTGCATCTTAACAACCCACAGGTTATGTACATAATAAAACAAAACATTCACAAAAACATATATTAGGATACAAGTTTCTCAAAAAATTAATTTCAGCTGTTTTGCAAGATCACTGGTTTCTAAACTGCTAACACGTTAAATAAAGAGACAGTGCTACTTAGATTAAGCATTTGCATCTTCAAAATGCAGTTCAAGAGTAGGAACATATTTTTCTAAAGTTCTTAAGTAATTCAGGAGAAATGTCCAATTTAAGAAGAATATAGACCTCCTGAAACAGATGCTTTCTTATCTGTAATCAATCAGACACCAGATTAGTTTGCTGATACCAACATGGACTGAGTTTGAATACTCACCGAATCACCATCATCTTTTTTAGCATCTCGTTTTACAGGCTCATTCATATCCTCCTGACTACGAAAACTGAAATTCTGAATGGCTTCAGTGACTCCACGAAGAGAGCTGTAAATATCTTCAGAATTCATGTTTTCAGTGTCATAGTCAAATGCACTGTGAGCCATGGAGAAGGACATAGGAAGTAAGATGGATTTATTTTGTCATTCTGTATTTTTAAATCACATTAGCAGGCAACTACAGAGACTCAGGAAATATTACTAAAATTATTACTTGTCTTGAAATACATTAAGAAAGTTGTCTCTTCACAATACAAAATTGTATTATGGCATGCCTTAGTAAGTGTACTACCCCGTTTCAGAAAGCACTGAAACTAAACAAAAGAAAGGCTACATTAGGTAACAGCATCTGCCTGGAGAAACAAACTTCTGCTCTGTTTTACTCTGCTGAATGTGAAACAACTGGAATTTTTACACCATCCTCTTATTCTGAAAAAAAGTCTTATTGTAAGGAGCATTGATAAAACTCAACAGTAAATTGACAGGTAAAAGCAAAATTACAAAGTCTACTTTGCTGACAACATCATTACTATAAAAAACATTTGTTAAGTACTACTTCTTTAATCTCCCCAATATAAAATCTGGTTTGATGACCAGTGTGTTGGTTTCAGCTGGAATAGACTTAACTTTCCTTATAGTACTGGTATGGGGCTATGCTTTGGATTTTTGCTGGACACAGGGTTGTTCACATAGGGGTGACCCCCCACTAGAAGTAGTGAATTCCTTGTCTGTTGCTTGCATATGTAGCTTTTGCTTTACCCAATTAATTGTCTTTATCTAATTTTTCTCTCTTTTATATTCCGATTGTCCCCCATATCCCACCACGGGGATATTGAGTGGCTGTGTGATGCTTAGCTGTCAGCTGGGGTTAAACCATGACATAAGATGACATATTCTAATACTTGTTAGAGAAGCACACCTTGGTTCATTCTCTTGTTAATCCATTTGCATTCCAAGATGTACAGCCCCTTCCCACATTAGGCCAGCACATCAGACCCTTCTGGGAGGCTGAGCAGTTCACTGTCATTCTATGGAGGAAGAGGGATTATTTCTGAGCATCTGTCATTTTGTGCAACATTTTGCCCATGCTTTCATTGTTGGGGTTACATCTTCGGTTGTGTTATAATGTGTACATAATGTGCTGTAAGCCTTAGATGTGGAACTGTAACACCACTAGTCTATATTACCTTGGTGACAAAGTGTTCTGTGATGTATTGGTTGGCGAAGTGAGAGGACTTGACCAACTTGCTGGGGAGCGTGGAGTAGGTCTCGTTAAAGGACTTCCTACTGATCCCTGGAGGAAGAGAGGTGAGAAAAGATACTCTAGCAGGACTAAAAGCTTCCCTTTTAACTTACTACATTTATTATTATATTTATTTTCTGGTTCACAGGAGCATTTAAAGAGCTTCAAGTAAATTCCTAGATCATCTAACCCATTACTAGTAACTTCAATCCTTTATAACTTTGAGATTAGAAAGTACAAGAGGAACTACTTTTAGGAAGCACATTCAAACCTATTAAGTCACTTGGAAGCAATACAGAAACTGTAACTCTAGAGGAAAAAGAAAAGAGATTCCATTGAGAGTTACTAAGATAGGCTTCTACATAGTAACTTCAGAAAGAAGAGTAACAGAAGTGTGGATACCTGACCACTGTTGCCTGTATTCCGGAGATGATTATGGAGAAGCTTTGTGGCTCCATCCTGAAATGTTTTTGGTAAAGCACCCAATAGCATTGTAAACTCTGGAGTGTTGAGCTCAAAAAGGGAAATCAGCACTGACTGTGCAGCCTACAAGAAGAAAACACAAACTGAAGACATTAATTAGAGTTTCAAAGTAATTTTATCAGCAAAAGATGCCATAATGAGTGGTGGTAACAAAATGTGACTCAAGTCTTGATCGAGCTTGAATAAAGATGTTAACAGATGTGAACAAAAGCAATTCATATTTGCTGGTAAGCAGGAAGTTCTGATTTTGATAAATTCAAGCACACAACTATCATTGTAACAAGCAGTCTTTCAGAAAGATGCTTTTCAACCCCCCTTAGCCCCATATCCTTACTCAGAACAAAAAAGAAATTTGCAAAATGGAGTTAACAGTTTGGGTGAAAAAATTTAGAGAGAGAAATGAAACACACCAGGCAGGTTCAAGCACGTGATCGTTTCTACTGAGTTCTGAAAGTCGTAATTACAGATGGTAACACACTTGCTTGAAAAGGAACAGTTAGCACTGTAGAAATTAAAACAAACCCAGCCAAACAAGATACCCTAATCTGGAATGAGACAGTAGTGATCACAGCTGATCACTTGATATTCCTTATAACTTACCATACAGCCAAGCTAGTTAGTTAGTGCCTCTGCTTCCTTTAACCTTTCTAAAAGGTAGGCAAACATGGGCAATGAAATTTAGCTGACAATTCTGAAGATGAAAACTGTGGGTAGTTTGTACTGGATGTCACCTTCCATACTCTCAACTTAATCAGTTCATCATTACCATCACCTTCATCCTACAGCATGTTTTACATATGTTGGGGCTTTTTTTACCTCAATTAAAAAAATGAGCTCTCTCTACTGACAATGCAACACAGTAAATTACACAATAATTGGATTCCATCTAGTACTGGAATTGTTGATTGAATACTTAAGTAATGTTTGCACAGTTTGACAAAGATTCACTGGATAGTGTAACACACCTGTCAACATAGTAACTAAACTAACAAGTGCAAAATAGAGCTGGAAGAAGTTCTCCGGAATTACTTCTTTGTAGCAAAAGACTGCCCTTGTATCATTAACCAACCATGTGTAGTGTACATAGCTCACCATCAAGGTCTGCTATGCACTGGAAAGCACCAGTGCCTCATGCTAGACAGAATGATAGGCAGCTTGCTTAACCACCAATACACACCAAACAAGTAGTTTAGAAAATTCTTTTAGACATTTCCCTCCATTTGCTTCCAGAGCAACGAACTGTAGCATTTTTAAATTAAAAGTGGAAAGCCAAGGTATGAGCACACATACCTGCACACATCTCAGTATTAATGACAAAAATCCTAGCATGTCAGATTGCTACAAATTACCTTTGCATACTCCTGACTTTTTTTTCTTTAATTTTTATTTCCTCCTCCATTTGATAGCCTTCCCTTCAAGTGATCACCCTGAATGTCCTCTGCAGTCTGTCTGATGTTTCTCCTGTCCTTGTAATTTTTAATAGTCAGTCTTTTAATCAAAATTGATATAAAGCAAAATCAAGATAAATCCAGCAGCTGAGCAGAGGTTTGGGAATCACCATTATCTCGTTAACCACTCCTTAATACTGTGTACTGAAATACAGTCTATTTAAGTTGCTATTAAGAGAAGACAATAGGAAGTCCAGGATTGTATCAGGATACAAACTGATACCATCAAGTCTGCCTAAAATTAAGCTCTCCCTGAAGCATCAAAATTGATACTGACTTGTCGAAGGCTTTCAACACAATTACCAACTTTCTCTCTCTCCTTTACCAAAGAAACCCTGCATTTTAGAGTATTTAGAGGTTTTTATTCTCCCCAGCATAAGGTCTCTTCTGAGATGTAAATTCACTCACACAGAGATCATCTTTAAAAGACTGAAATAAGGATTAGAAATATTTCTTTGGTTCTGCTTTCTTCTTAGGAGATTTCTAAGAACGGACTAAAACTCTTTCCAGAAGCACTCTAATCTTAGAAGAAATCTAAGTTCTGAAACAGAATTCTACCTTCCCGAAAGAAGTCCCATGTCAAGTGAACTACACTAAGAGTGCCCAATTTCAGACTAATAAACTAGGATTTTTCATAATACTTAGCACTGGAATTGTTTTTGCCAAGGAAAAACCAAACCCATTAATTATACAGAAATCACTTAGAAAAAGTTTTTAATTTAAAGAAATTACACAAAGTGCTATAAAGCTTATTAAACGAAATAAAATTAAAAAGCCTGTGATAGCAGGTGGATAAGACTGTTAAGAATTTTATACTATCAGAATAACTTTGACATCTTATTGGCAAAATTTTAATTTCAGGAGCTAAAGGATTATTGCAGTTACTTGCCTCAAAGAGCTGTGTTATGGAAAGAAAAAATAAAGTCCAATTTACATAATTAAGGTGTTCCAGATGATTTAACTCACTGGTAATTCTTTCCATGATTCAGTTACTTATTGACATAAAAATGCTTATTAGAGTTACAAACCTTCAGATAAGACAGCTTGCCACGTGTCTTAGTACTAAAACTTCACTGATTTAGAAGGTAGTGCTGCTTCAATTCTCCCCGTTTTATGATCTTTTTTATATGTTACTAGAACACGATACCCAGGCAAGAAAAGCTTACTGGATGTAATATATTTGTTTTCTCAAACTCATGACGTTCTACAAGAAGCAAATGACTAAAACATTACCTCCAATATAAAAACTATCTGGTTTTTTTTTTAAATTATGTATTAAAAACACTCTAGATAGCAAGAAATCTGGTAAGTTATTTTTATTTTCGGGTTTTTTTTTTCACATTGCAATTTTTAAGACAGCTCCTACTTTTTCACTTCACATCATTATGTGGAAAAGGGAGTTTTGCACTGGAAGTGCAGCATTACAGGAGTAAATCTATGATACTACCTTATCAAAGCACAAACTTTTTTTGTCCAAGGTTAAACAGCTATCTACATATCTGTTGCTAAAAATAAAGGACTCTAGAAAATCCAACAGATATTAGACTGAGTTTGCTACCAAATTTACCACTCACTCCTGTTACAAATATGCTATTTAGTATCACAGAGGGTAGTCTCTGAAATAATATTAAAACTGTACAAAAAATGGCCACTGAAGAGATTTTTGTACTAGATAGTACTTGCAATGAAGAATGATACGTTATAAAACAGAATCTCAACATATTAACATATATAAATACACAACTGTAATGGAGAGTTTCGAGATGTTAATTTAAAATTTTTACTTAAATATTCTTAATTACCTGGAATGTTCTGCAATTCTAAGGACACATTAACAAACATACCTTCCTAACATCTGAGCTTTTAGGTTCTGTGGTCCAGGTGATAATTCGAGACACTGCTAACCTAGTTTCACTAGAATTTACAAAATCTCCTGGATCCATTTGTTGCGCAAGAGTTTCAATGTATTTTAGGATTGCAACTTTGACCTGCAAAAAGAAACAGAGTCAGGTGAACAGTAAAAATGGTGTGCAGCAAGAACAACTGAGCTCACAGAGTAGAGTGTTCATTCCCTAAAACAAAGACTTTTTTTCCAATTAAACTACACATGTTTTCAGCATTAATAGAAATATTTTTGTAATAAAACAATTTACAAGTGGATTTAATATTTGAAGAAGGAAGTTATTCCACAGAAATTCAAATACTAATAGAAAGCTTACATTTCACTGCTAGCGATTAAGAGACATAAATCATTGCATATGCAGAAGCTTATATTTAAAAAAAAAAAGAAATGAAGAAAAGATTCATTCAGAATTATTAAGAAAGTTTTTCAAGTACTAAAATGAAAAATGAACATCATCTAATGAACCAATGATCACTTCTTACCACCTTCTATCAGGTAATTAACACTCAGTGCTTTTTCATAAAACATCAGGCTGAGCAGTCACAGTCTCTGGAAATTAGTCACAGGAATCTTCCCATTAAATACTAAAAATGTATGGAACAGAATTTCTAGGAAAGACTTAAGATGGTCACATGCACACTTTGTTTTGAATATATTTAGATTATAGAGACATGGACTTACCAGGAGGACAGAAAACCTCCTGTACTCCCTCATTTATCTGATCATTCTCTTACTCCACAACCTTGTTTTACTCTTCATGCAGAATGCCTGTTATCTACATCCCAGACTGCAGCCTCTCTCTTGTTTCTTCAATACTGCACCACTGCAAAGTTTTGGGCAAAGGGCTATTATGCCTGTATATGCCTAAAATATTTACTTCCTCAGTTCCTACTGCCTCAAATTTGTCACCCAATCTGCCAATGAAAGACATCTATGAGATTTAGCTGCTTTTATTTCCACTAATTTCCAGTAATTATAGTGAATCAAAAATACCTGCAGGAGGGAGAGACCTATGTTCATCATAACCAGAGAGAAAAAGAGTTCTGGGTGTATTTCTGGTTATTCATGGCTTATAATACAACTGTTTTGAGCAAAGCCATTTAGAAATTTCTCTTGGTCATAAAACTTGCAAGCTATTAAAAACTCAAGATACACCGGCATACATATGGGGATTATTAATAAATAGTTCATTTTCAAAGCAGCTGTTAATGCTCAACTTCTCTGAAGTCATATCAAGCAGCAGCTGAAGGCTTTCATCTTATGCAGATCAATACCCACAAATGCACACTATTTGCTAGCAATTTTCCAAGGAATGAAGCCAGGAATATCTCTGCAGCAAAAAACCTTAGGCCACATAGCTTTCCAAATTTAAAGCAGTAACTGACATTTCAAGATTACGTAGGGAAACCATTGTGACATCACTACATTTGACTGTTGAGGATTTAAATAAATCTAAGACTTGAAAAGGCTGCTGTTAAGGACTGTAACATCCAGAGGCATTTCTCCCAATGAAGAAGACTCTGAAGTACTGTATCTGAGAGAGCAGGATTATTTTGTGTCTGAACTGCTTCCTGAGGAACTTGCACAGATGCAAAGATTCTGCAAAGATGGAGGCTCTCCAACAGAACAGCACTGAACAGATGATGAACAGAGCAAGTTCTCACTAACAGAGTTTTTCACAGTGAGACAGATTCCTAAAGATCAACTTGACAGCTATTTTGAAAAAAACACATTTTTTACTAATTGCATTTGAGATAAAAAATTCTGTAAGGGCTACACCTTTCTGTGGTCAGATATAATAGCCAGTATTATTTACAGACTAAAAACCCCATGCTGAAGTAAAACTCCGTAAGAGCAGCAAATCTACTTTATAAGTATCTTCTCCAATATTTCCAGTAACTACATACAGAGCTGAAATTTAGAAATAAAAGGCTAATCTATTTCACTCCTCTATAAAGCATTTAATCTTTCTGAGAGAAAAAGTTCTGGACTTTGCAATGAAAGCATCTCTCTAATTCTTACATGAATATTTGTGTTAAGCTGAAACCACTCTCTATGAAGTTGTTCAATACTGTCACTTTCAGACTGCCACATCCCAGGCATCTGCGTCTAAGTTACTGCATACTTAGGAGTGATTGCCTGTGCCATTATATAACCAAATGACTAAAATATACACTAAAGATAAATATCGGAGGGCTTTCTCCTATTTGCAAATCTGTGGTACTCAGGGTTTCTTTTAAATCCAGAAATTTTAATATTGACTTAGGTTAAAAAAAAAAAATCTTCTCATCAACTGTGGCAAAAAACCAAACAAATCAGTATTTTCAAAATAAAGAAGTTCAGAAACTTGAACTTTGGTCACAATGCTTAAATCAACTCCTCACTGAGGCTGATATGAAACCCAAGAAAATGAAGCAATGATTGGAAGTGTATTTCAGGACAATACCTATCCTTTGGAAACTGTATGTTTTGCACTTGCAAAAATAAGCTAAGTAAACTATATCCTACCACGAACATTTGACTCTGATGCCCATCCAAAAATCTGACCAACACAGACACCTCTAAACTGTGTCTCAGCAATTCACTACACTTAAGTATAAAATGACTACAGAAGTATGACAGATAGCATAGTATTTAAGTTGTAGCCCCCACAGATTAGGTCAGTAGAATTCTGTCTTCTCTATGGTCGGTCTTCTTACTGCCCAGCTATCCAAATCTACCTCTGGCCACTCTAAAAGCTCAAGTTTTATTGTCTGAGACTTAGCTGTCTTTTTAAGTTTAAGAATGACAATGACAGTTTACTCCAAAGGATCAAGATTATTTACTACTATCATGTGAAAAACAGAGGAAAATGTCATTTGTAGAAGGGAATTGCTGTACAGCTCCAATTTCTGATCTACCATCCCTCCTTTTATCTGACTATCTTTCGGGATGCTGAAAATCCCTTATCTGACTTTTTTCTGTCACAGCGAATGCTGTTTCTCAGTATTCCGAGAAGAAAAGCAATGAGATAATAATTTATCAAAGAACAAAAGCTCAAGACTTCAAGAACTGGAGCAGTCCTCTAGGATTATCAATTACTCTGTGGGTTTTGATCCCATCAAGTATTCAATTGATTATATCAATTATTCTATCTGAGTGCAGTGAAGATGGGATTGAGGCAAAACACTCAATAATATTAAATATTAAATATAGATATTACATAGATACTTCTGATCTGTGGGCAATAACTTTACTGTCTGAAACATGAAGTTGTAG
Source organism: Muscicapa striata striata (assembly GCA_030060385.1). NCBI lineage: Eukaryota > Metazoa > Chordata > Aves > Passeriformes > Muscicapidae > Muscicapa > Muscicapa striata. The sequence continues at coordinate 2,327,921 of JAREIS010000101.1, forward strand.
TTATCACAATAAAAGGAACTGGGGGGCAGATGTCACTTTCTTCTGGGAAAAAAAGCTTACCTTCTCTTAAACAGTTACATAATTTACAGTCCCAAAAATTCATTCTACTCACTCTTGATTTTGCTTTAAACTGACAGGTGTTCTTCTATGGAGATAACTTTTACCAGCATCTTGATTTCAGAATTCCCTCTCAAAATTATTTTCAGAATGTCTTCCCATCAAGTATTTCGTATTTCTGAATTCCTTCTAGGCCATTTAGGGAATAATCTTGAACTTAGTCCCAGCACAGCCTAGTAGATGTCCATGTCTCATTCCAAATCTACATTCTCAGCTTTGAAATGTGCTTGATACACCTTTAACAGCTAGACACTACTGTACGGAAAAAGGAACATCTCAACCTTCAAATTCACCTTCCTAAGGAGGAAAATCAAGTAAAATAAAACCAGTCTCAATGTGTTCCAAGGATTCATTTAAACAACAAACTGATTTTTACTACCTCATTTGCTGTCTTCAATAAATGACAGCAGTCCCTTTTAAACACAGCTCTACGAAGCAACAGTGGTCAACGTATCAACTGTCCTCAAAAGCTTAAAAATGTAAGTTTTACTGTATTGTAGACAAAAAAGGCATATTCATGTGACTTCAGGTTCAACATAACTCCAGAAAAGTTATATTCTTGTGCAGTATCAAACTGAGTAAAAATATTTCGTGCAGGATAGAGCGGAAGTTGCCAGGTATCACATGCTTGTTATTTCCCCATTCTCATCACTCATAAATCTTCCTAGGATTTGATGCATTTGTTCTAAAATCAACACTCTTTGGAACTGCAAATGTACTACAGAATAGATTTTTACTTTTCAGATGTGCTGGCAGGTCTATGGACTACAGATTCTTAGCTAAAAATGTGTGTATAATTGTAAAGCTACACACTGCTTTCAGAGAAGTAGAGTGTACCACAGAAGCTGATTTTTAATAGAGTAACTCAAGTTCACATTAATATTAAAATAATTTAAAATAACTCAAGGCCTATCAGGCTGAACACAGGAAAAAATAAATATGAACTAGGCAAAAAAGTATGGGAAATCACAAACACAAAATTAGAAAAGACTTGATAGAGTGAGTTTGCATAACCAGCTTGATGTTAGACAGCCACATTTTTGCTGCTCATTTTTACTGTACTGTGTTTTTATTAGATCTGTCTTGCAGCAAACATTTTCATACTAATGTCTTGTTTAAAACTGAGCATCCGCATGCTTAAAGTTTCCCACAAAGGTTAGTAGCAGCATACAATGCATTCAAATAAAAATTATTGGTAATACTGTAAGAGTTTCACAGAGGGTTAAGAATAAAGACAGTAATTCAGACAAAAACCTTTGAGCTCCAAAAAGAGCGAAGCTGGTCCTGCAGTGCTGGCTTCACTGTCTGAAAGTTTATAAAAACAAAATCCACTAATTGAAAACCCTTTTTTTTCCTTTGTTTTTACATAAAACAAAAATAACAATCCAAATTCAAAATTAAGACAAGCATATTAATGATGATTTCTACTTGCAAAGCAAGCCTAAAAAGTCATACCTTCAGACTAGGTGTTTGGGTCTGGTCAACAGTAAATCTCATTAAAATACTGAACTGGAGGTCATTTGGAAAAGATTCCCTGTAAACAAACAAAATAATGTTAAGTTACGCTTTTAAGAACTGTTGAGAGGCACGGAATAAGCCCTTACCCTTCTCAGCAAGGCTGAAATTGCTACCAGCTGCCACTGTATCTGACCTTTGAGAAACATTTACCTAGCATGTTAAGGACAAGATTTAAGGAATTCCTGCTATGAAACAATTATAGCTAGAATCGATAATGCAAGTAATGCAGAATGATACAATAATGATATGCTAGAATTCTGATTCTAAATCAGGCTGTTAGTGACGTCTGGGGAGAAGGAAGGGAAGACAGAAAGCAAACCCATTATTACTGTAACTCCTTAAAAGTTAATGCTGATGCAGAGATGAATATTCCAGTGAAACTTTTACAGCAAAATAAAGAAGTTCAAACACAATTTCTACATCACCAGGCGAGACAACAAACATACATGGCTCAGATGCACATTTTGGAATCAGGTAAGTAGTATCATATTAATTGTTCAGCAATTGGAGGACTCAAACCCTTTCAACTAAGAGTCATTTATGAAACCAAAATGCTGAAGCAACAAGATTTACTAAAGTTTCAAGATCTGCTATGAGTTGTGCATTTTTCCAGAAATTAAACAGCACCAAAAAAAAATTAAAGAGGCAAAAAACCTTGAAAATAGCTAACAACTACATTATTGTTACTTTCTTAAGAGCTCATTACCTTGTGACATCAAGTGCCTTCTGAACTTTTGCTTGTACAGACCCAAGCAAATCAGCACCCATTTTTTTCAACAGCTGTGTCAGCAGTACAAACAGCCAGTCCTGCAGATCTTCTTTATGGACCTGGATGAAGTCGACCAGTGTCTCCAAAAACATACTGAACACCTAAAAGGCAGAAGAAGATGGAAAGAGGGTAGGATGGGGCAAAAGAGGGAACGACACTGACGTATGCCGAACTTACAAACGAAGAAAGCAGTAAGGGAATCAGAGGCAGAGAAAGGCAGTGTTTTGCAGCCAAGCGGGAAAAAAAGAAAAAAAGAAAGGAAAAAAAAGAAATCTGCCTTGCTTTTTCATTGGATTTTGATATAAGAGTACATTGGAAATGTTAGCCAACTTCTGTAGAAATTTGACAACTAGGTATTCCATGCAGTTTCGTCAAGAAAAGGAATGCTTACTGTGATGGCTGGCGCAACCTCAATTTTTCCAGTAAAACTTAAATTTTTTACCCTTTCAAGCTCTATCATTAAGTTGATTTCTCATATTCCTCAAAGATGACAAACATACTTTCTCTTTAAAACCAAAAAAGCTGTTACAATTCTTTAACAAAATATTAATTGTAAATATCTGAATTACTAAACACTGCAAAATCATGGCAGCTGGCCAATTCCTTTATATAAAATACTTATAGAACAGAACAAACTTCTTCTGCTATTGCAGGTATCCCAACACAAAATTATTCACCACAGTAGGGAAAAAAGCCACAATAGATTTCAGATTGGCAGGTGTTTAAAACACAGGAAGTACTTTCGTAATAATATCCATTGTCTTCTTTTCAACAAGTAATGTTGAAAAGACTGCATTAGGTAAAAAAACCACCAGAAACAAACAAAACCAAAAGAACCAAAACCATGTATTTTTTTTACTGGACTCAGACCAGGAAGAAGGGCTTTTTGGAGGGAACAGGTCAAGGAGGGTGTGACAAATAGGTAACTTTGATTAAAGAGCTCTTTTAATATGTCTCACTAATGTTAAGTTTTTTTCCAGACCTAAGAGTGAAATCAGGATGTATACACTTTATACTTGTGTGGCCCACGTGTTTCCTGTTTCTCTGACAAGAAAAATGGGTGTTTGAGCAGAAAGTGTTTCCTTCACAATATATACTCCAGCAGAGAGCTGGGTACAGAAGTATTGCTGTGGCACAAAGACGGTTGGGCAGATATTGCCTCCTGAGTATTTACAACATGGGTGCAAGGCTACAAGTGGCTGCTGCAGAGTAAGGGCTGGAAACCCACATCCTCCTGCAGCTGACATGCCTTGTCATTAGGCCAAATTCTGCTGCTTCTACGAGAGTGGAAAACCCCAAATTGTGATCACGTCTCACACAGCTGCACACACTATGCCATGCAAGTAGATTTTCTTCCACAGCACTGATGCAAATTAGTATGCTGCTGCATGCCTTCTTCACTGAGGAAATTCAATTGCTTTTCATGTTGATCATCAAGTCAGGGAAAGCAAATTCACACCATAAAGTGGAAAAAAATCCATGCAAATATCTCTTAAAGAAGTGCCTCCAAATTTACACAAGAAAATAAAAAAACATTCAGATTCACTGTATTAAGAAAGTTTGAATCAGATCATCATGAGGTTCTCTTTTAACCAGATATTTTATGATTCTTTCAGGATCTACTGGAGACTTGGGAAAAATTGTTAGCAGATATCTTAAATACTGAAAATCTGTGTAAGAAACAGAACAATATAAACCCCTACTCAATATAAAGTCCATCAGGAATAGCTACTTTAATTAACTTCTTTTTTGGGACAAATTACATTAAAAATTGGTGGGGAAAAAACTGCCAACTTCTGTGTATATTCTAGTCTGAGGTTTTGAAACTACCCTGCCAGTAGTGGGACTTTTTGTGTAGGACTGGAAACATCTTCTGTCTCAGGCTAAACTGAAACAATACATAATTTTGTGGATTCACAAGCAGTAGTCACGGTCATAAGACAGAGGCAAAATCAAACCAATATGCACTTTCTGTATTGTAATATGAAGTCTTTGGCTTTCACAAAGTAAGGCAGAAAATATATTTAGGCAAACAAGCAAACAAACTCTGGTGCTATAAAGATTACATTGTATGTGTGGGGGGGAGGGTGTCTCACAAACTCCTTCAAATTGAACTACACAGCTCAGAAGAATTTAAACCTGCACGTTTGAGTTTGCAGACACTGACATGCATGGCCTTTCCATTAAAATATGGTAGGCCGAACAAACTGGTTACAAGCTCTGACTTGATAGAGTAATATGGATTTCTTATGGCACTTCAAACTTGTAAAGTGGCTTATATGGAAATCATTATAAAGTGAATTACGTTTCACTGTTGCAAAAGCACTCTAAAGATCCGGTGCTGACATTTTAGCTGTTAAAAATACACATAAGTAAGGACTCAGCTTTGTTTTCAAGCTTTGCTTAGATTTACCATAGAGAATGTCTAGAGAAAAATAAGCCAAGTAATTTAGTTGCATTAAAAAAAAAAACCTAAATATATAATTTTGTATCAGCATGAAGAATTTAAGAAGGCTGAAAGAGCATTTAAGGTAAAAGATGAATTTGGAATGGAAAATGGAACTCAACCACCTATATGTTGAAGAATGCATGTGGATACTGCAAAAATTGCAGTTTCCATTTTTATGATGCAACCTACAATTCTGAAATCAACCATCTGAAGTTGAAATTCATAATAATTTGACAGTGGAAAAAAAAGCATATATGGAAATAACTGATCTACATTTAAAGTGAATTATTTCAGATGTGCCAACCACCACAATATAAAGCAGGAATGCATAATCAAACAATGTCAGTTAATTAGTAGATAAAGCACATCTTGAAACTTTACCACACATTTTACTAATTGTTTACAGCATTTTATGATTGTAAAAGGCTTGACACTGCATGAAGTCTTTGGGGAAGAAAAACAGAGAAAAGGGGTTAATTGCACATCCATGCAAGTAAGGTTAGGCTTCCAACAAATATTGAACCAACTTACTCTCTAAAGAGAGTTCCAACACAGGAGACAGCATGCAAAATGAAACAAAAACAAAACAAAACAAAACAACAAAAAAGGGAAAAAGATAAAAACACACAAATTAGTGGCCATCAATACAAAGTTCCTGTAAGGAATATAAACCAAAATAAAACAAAAAAGGTACTTCAAAACTTTTATGACAAATTTAAGTGATTTTATTGGGATACCAAATATATTTTTAAAATAAGCACTTAGCAAGTCCTTTAAGTCATTCTCCCATTTCCTCCTCCAAATATTATTACTCTCTTATTCGATGTAACTCCCTCCAACCAGACATCAAGTTAAAATAAATGTTATAAAAGCCCACAAAAAGTGATGACAGAATAATTCCTACAGACACCTGAGTAGAGTCTAAGATGAGATTTATGTACACATATGTGTGTGATTAAAAAAAAAAAAAAGCTTATGAACTCTTAATACTTAAAGGATTCTCCTGATAACATAGTGATAACTATTAATAGTTTTGCAACACCAAAAAGCAGGGAAGGTTTCAGTGACTGGAACAGCTGTACCAACAGATTACAGCACAGGCCAAATTTTCAAACTTGAAGCCACACTATTTCATATCACAGTGGTCAGTAAACAGAACAATCAGCTAGAACAAGTCAGTGTAACATTTTTTAAAGGCTTATTTAAAAGGTAAAATGCTCTTTTGACAGATACAACTAAAGTTTGGAACATTTAATTTATCCTTCCCTGGCTCCCATGCTACACAAAAATCTCCACAGTAGCTCTGACATATGCATTGCTGCAATATTAATTACCACAGAACAAGCACAATTAAACTAAGCTGCTATTAACAATCTGGTTATAACTTAATTTCAAAAGTAAATATTCCAGCAATATTTCAATATTTAATATTCTTTCCTCTGCTTTGACTTTTCTTTTGATGTAATATTTTCTTCTTTTTAACTGCTTGGTTTGGTATTTTCTTCTGGATTTCTGCAGTATGTGATCAACTTTATTACCACGTTGCTGTTTGCAATGCAAGTTATTTCCAAAATATAGCAGCTAAGTCACTTTGTCCAACAGGACAAATATAGAGGACAGATGAACACTAAATTAATCTGTCAAGACTTCTCATCACTCTGAATTTAATTTTCCATTGCAGCAGTAAGAAAGACCTAAAAATATGTAAAATGTATGGCATAATCAAAGCAGTTTTTCAGGATTCTTCTGGGGAATTCAATACTTCTGAAATAATATTCTGTTATGAATTTATCTTTATAATTTTATCAATTCCGAAATACAGACACAAAGTGGGACATGTTATACTCAACATAGAAGGTTCCACTTCTTCCAAACAAGCCTATAAGTAAATAAAATATAAATTTATGGTGTTTTTTGTATTATTACATTTATTAGGTCCCTTACTTACCTGTATTCATTCTGCTATGAGAAATTGTGACATTTAGTCAAGCTGCACTAGTACGCTACCTCGCACAAAAACTGTAAAAATATTACCATGCAAAGTAACTCACTTAAAAAGATTTTAACAGTCTTAGAAAACAGAACCATTATTTTCCTTGATCTATCATCCATACTGAGTCTTTACCTAAGTAAAACTGAAAAAAGTCACATTTTCTTTTATATCAAAGTATAGTCTCCTTATGGAATATTAAAAAAATGATGTAAAATTTATTCACCAGTCTCAACTTCCAGTACTATCTACAAAATTCAGGTAAGACATTATAAGCTATGATAATACAAAATGTCCTGGAAAATAAATAAGTACACATTTGGCATAATTTATCTGATTGTGTATGATTTAGTCAGACAACTTTATTTGTAACTTAAATTACTGCAGAGCCTTTTTCTCTAACTGAGAGAAAAAATATATTTGTGCTGAAGTGGCCTTTGTAAACAACAGCTTCTTAAAAACACAGATTTTGAGCAAAATCCACTGAACTACTTCAATGCATTTTATATTACATTAACTTTCACTTTATTTCCATGAATCTGAAGAAAAAGGGGGAAAATTGCCTTGTTCAAAATCCCAAATTAAATTAATTGAAACACAATACTATAAACTACTTTTGCTTTTGAAATTTTACATATGTAAATATTACTTATAATTTACTATAACTGCCTTTCTTGTAATTTTTGTTCTCAGACGTTTACTGAAAATAAGAAAAACTAGCACATACCTTACTGTGAGGATCAGCAAACATTCTTGTGAAGATCTCACACAATCTTTTCAACTCAACACGACTGTTAAAACAACAATACGTTAGTCAACTCCCTTGCTAGTTCTGCTAGAATACTAATGCATAGCAATCATTGAAATCAAGAGTAAATATTGAATCAAATATCTAGTAAATTAAGTAGAGGAATTTTTTCCAGACATGGATAAAAATGTAATAGCTTTAATCTAAAATGAGACTTTAAACCTATAAATGTCTCTTTAAACTGCTTCATATATTACACCATACTTTTGTAACAGAGCAGATACTGAAAAAGGTGTTTTTAGTAGCGAGTCGTTGTAGCTGTTTGGGGTCTTAGGGGTCAGACCCCTGGCTGTCATGATATGCCCAGATAAAGAGCTCCGCAAGGAACCTTCTCCTAGTGTTTTCAGCTGGCCTAGCTTGGCTGCCACATAGAGAAGAGACCGAGACGAGCCACGTGGGGTTCCATAGGTATTTATTGTCCTGCGAAGGGTCCGCGCACAACTACAGTCCGCTGGACTGGGTTTAAACAGGGATTTTTATATGGTTTGAGTAGCTTGGAAAAGGAACCAATAGCTAGGGGTTTTTAGAAAATTGACCAATAATTCTACAGGGAAATGAAGTGAGGGGCTTAGTTACAGGAATATTTCTTTGATTAGTTTATTCTAGCTAAGCAATTCTTTTCTAAGGAATTTCTCTCCAATGAGGCCTAGTTAGGGTTTCTGCTCCCTCCACAAGTAGTAAATAATTTCTTCTGAATAAATACCCTAAAATTATAGTAATACATAAAAAAAGGTCTTCCATTGACAGTAGATAGAAGCATCTTATGAACTTTCTGTATCGCAAGAATTATCAATTTTTAATTGCCTACACCCACTAGTATATAAGTACACACTAGTAGCCAGAAGTGAGAAAAGCTTCCTTGCTTCCCCTATCTTACTCTCCAAGACACACCGCCTTCCCTCTCTCCCTGCCCCCCAACAACATGGAAACAAGATGTTTCTCCTATTAAGATATCATCCTACCTTAGAGTTCTCTGATTCTTTAGTAAGTTCTGAAGGCCTAGAAGGCCTTCTTTCCTCTCTGACCAGTTGGTGCTGGCACAGCGGTTCAGGACTTCAGCCACGTCTTCTGTCTGCCTCATGTACGTTGGTATACTCCCATTCCTGGAGCTATAGGATCTTTCTGAACAGGCACTTGATGCATCACTGTTGGCATCATCATCTGAGTACATCCCATATGACTCATATCTTCTCCGCACAGGCTTCTTCTATTGTACAGAGACATCCCAGATCAGAACTGATTCTCAAATGGGTAATACAAATACCCACAATGGGTCGAAAGACCAACAGTTTAAATAACTGGTGTGACCCCTACTCCCTGCAGTGACAAATGTCTCCAACCATTCAGGAGGTAAAACCAAGTTAATGAAAATATTTTGAAGTATGGCTTACATAGTATTCCAAACATAAATCCAAAGCAAATGCACGGAAGACATACATTTGATGAAACATTTAGCTTTAGGTCTTCTTTCAAGAACCCATAAAATTGCATAATAGGGTGACAAAAGACTTGCAAGTTAGTTATTTCACTTCACAGCTTTAGATATGTTACAGAATTTAAGAATCAGAGTCTACACAGAATTTGACATTTTAACTCATTTTGTATCAAACATGTTAAGAGCAAAATATTAAACTATCAAAGAAGAAAAATAGTTTCTATACCTTAGTCCGTATGTCTCCTAAGAGCTGTTAGCAGTAAATTATTGAAAAGAAACAGAAATTGAGAACAGGAAGGTAAGGCATAGCAGCACTGTAATAAACTCCCTGACACTGGACAACATATAATCTTACTGTAAGTTTTGTTCTTAGCTCTCTGGGTCTGATTAGCATATCACACATTGCCAAGAAGTAATTTGCTAAGCATCAGTTTCCAGGAAAATAATGCATACCACAGGTAGGTTGGTCACAAAGTCTTCTCTGTCAAAATCTTTGTGTCTTATGCAGTGATATTTGAGCATGAACACATTAACTTAACACATGCAGTCAGTTGTTACTTAAGTACAAAACCTTGATTTGAACTATTTGTTTAACTTTAATATCTAAATTTTGTCATTGCAACAATTACAGTCAATGTTCTACAAAAAAAACTGATTACATAATGCAAAATCCCAAATTCCCTAAAATAAAAAACACCACATACCAAAGATTAGAGAGGTAAAAAAGCCCTATTTATCCTAAAATGAAAAAAACCTCACACCTATGCAAAACAGCTCTTGCTATTCAAACTTTGGAGCTTAAGTTAGCATTTAAAAACTCAGTTTCGTTACATACGCAGAGAAGCAGTACTGTAAGTGATTGTTTTCCCCTTAACTACCACTGCCATTTGCATGGGGTTCTCATTTTTAACCATGGAATAATTTAAAGGACATCACAATACTAATCACAAACTAATCATTACAGCAACTAATGAGCAGGCTTACTGACAACAAAACGAGCTTACATACATATGTAAGAGAATAACTGAAGGGAAAAACCACAGAGATGTTAAGTCTTTTGGAAAAGAGACACCATAAGGAAAAAAAAAAAAAAGATTTTTCAATAAATGAATCGGAAATGCCAAGGATGGTACTAAAGTAAAAGACATAAAAATATGTAAAGACTGCCATTATAGCTGCACTTTACACAGCAATATTCAAAACAGATCTTAGGCAGAAGACTGACACCTCTTTGGCTTTACCACCACTAAAACTGGTCAAGTATTTTTCATAAAATGAAAAAGAGTAATACACAATCTGGAATATTTTTATTTTTATATTACATATGTCAGAATTCTACGTTCTACCTTTTAAAAATACCATTATGAGTGTGAATCTTCAGTCTATGATAAAACAATAAGGGTGTTTATTACCAGATTTCCATCTACATGTCCTATTTGTATAGGACAACCTGTACCATCTAGAGCATGGCAAGGAACCAGGCATACAAGTACTACAGTAATAAAATGCTGCAATTCTTGATCCTTCTTTGTAATGTCAGACTCTAATAAAAATATACAAACTGATTTTCCTCTAACGTTTCTAGCAGCATCATGGTATTTTGGATCCAGGTAATGCAAAACAGTTTCTCTGAAGAAGCTTTATTGCTTCAACAAAGCGGACATATTCAAGCCTCAAGAGCAGTCACTGGAAACATGGCTTTCTCCTCAACTTCTATTCTTACTACATAATTTGCCCAGTAAATTTTAAAACTAGGAGGCTGCTAAAAGATACTCTTTGTGACGCACCTGTGTGGAGAGGACTATAGCACAGGCTTCCCAGTTATAGCCAGAAAATTTCCATGTTCCATGGACTGTTTTTCTATCGTTCCCTATTCCAAAATTCAGACTGACTTCCAGTTTACAAAGTAGCATTCACCATTAATGCTGAAAACTTTTTGCAAGTTTGTAATAAGAGAAAGGGGAAAATGTACTCAACTTCACCATGACCTCCATATTCTGATCTTTATGCCAATGAAGGCACACAAAATTTAAACTAATACGCTAATACGTCAAGAAAAAGGTATTAACCAAGCAATCAATAAACAGTCATACTAATAATATGACTTCTTCATATGAGTTCTTCATATTTTGTTTCTCTCTATTCAGTTATATCTGATTGTAATTTAGAGTCTAATTTGTAGTTTTTTACTGACTTCCAAAATAACAGTTTTTCTTAAACCAGAGAAATAACCATTTCTTTAAAGCATTCTATTAACTAGAAAACAGGCACTTACAAGTATTTAATGATATGCAAATAGTATACAATTATTGATATGTCTCTGATTTATAGCATCAATATTTTAAATTAACCAAGGATTTCAGCCTGCTGATGCACGTCAGAATAGCAAAATACATCATGTGTTCAGTTTGATTTATGGGGCAGGAAGGCAGAAGAGCCAAACCACCCTTTTAAAGAGCAGTATAGCTTAAGAAAGAATGGCATAAACAGTTTTACCTTAGTGTCACATTTTGAAAACAAAGGAAAACAAAAACTAAACTTAAGAGATGCTACCTGCTGAGCTAGTTTTGGCTTGGCTAGAGTTAATTTTCTTCACAGTGGTTGGTGTGGGGCTGTGTTTTGGATTTGTGCTGAACAGAGGGTTGATAATATAGAGAGGTTTAGTTCTTGCTGAGCTGGGCTCACACAGAGCAGAGACCTTTTCTGCTTTTCTTCCTGTCATGCTGGACAGGGAGCTTGGGGTGAATGGGAGAATGGGAGGAGACATAGCCAGGACAGGTGACCCAAACTGACCAAAGGGACATTCCAAACCATATGACATCATGCTCAGTCTATATGGTGGGGGGAAGAAGGAGGAAGAGGGGGATGTTTGAAGTGATGGCATTTGTTTTCTCAGGTCACCGTTACACGCAATGGGGCCCTGCATTGCTTGAGATGGCCTGCCCATGGGAAGCACTGAATCAACTTCTTGTTTGGCCCTGCCTGAGTGCATGGGTTTTGCGTTCATTTTTAAACTGTCTTTATCTCAACCCACAAGTTTTCTGGCTTTTACCTTCCTGATTCTCTCTCTGACACCAGTGGTGGGGGAGAGAGAGAGTGGCTGAGAGATAGCGTGGCTGCCCAGCTATCGTTTTCTCTCTTCAGCATCGATCTCACCTGCTGTCAGACAGAAAAACTTTAAATGGCACTCAGACTTCAGGGAAGCAGAGGGCTTTAGCTGTCATCATTCCCAGACCTAAGAAGTCTTCAACCTATCCTGAAGTTTTCTGGCCGTTGTGAGAAACTGCTGGTTAGTTCTACCTGCTCCAAGTGGCTCCTTGGGCCACTCCAACACAACAGTCCAAGACTGTTTCCTGTCTGCCATGAAAAAAAGCACGCTTCTCAAAGGTGAGAACTTCTGTAGGGAATGAGAATTCCAATACTTTCTTTTTTTCCCTTCAAGAAGCCAATAAAACAATAAATGAGTTCTTCTGCATGCTTAATGTACAGGAAGCAAACACTTAAAGAGCCTGTAAGCTACTCAAGGTGATAGATTCTTACCAAGGCATCTGCTACTGCCTCTTCCACGTCAGAACCTGTGTTCAGAACTCGCATAGCACTGACTGATGATGACAACCTACTCGACTGACTAATTCCAAAGCCAGTACCTGTTACAACAACAAAAATAAATACAAAGAATTCAATCAGAATAGAAAGCTGGGAGGTAAATACCACACTCACTTATAAAAACCCAAGCAGAAGAAAAGCATTTGCTTAACATTTTTAATAAATTATGTAGTGGATAAAATAACCATTTCCCTTTCAAGTATTCAGTGGCACATACAAAAGTAAAAATTCAAGTAAAAAGCCAGTCATCTACAAACATTCTGTTCCAACATCACATGGAAAAACCCCTATAAAACAATGGTTTTATTTGAAAAAAGTTTTGCTTTTTTAAGAGATTAATGTCTTCTTCATTTTGGGTTTTTGTTTTCATTTAGAAAGAAAACAAATACAATAGGATGGCTATTGAGACTGTTGATTAGAAAACTACATGCATAAAGAGTGCTCTACAAACACTAAAAAATGGAAAACCAAAAAAAGTTCTCCTGTAAGTAAAAAATGTTAAGGAGAAAAGGATTAACATTGGGGATGAGGGTGGAGACAAAATCTAGCAACATAAACACATCTATCTGGATTATTAAAACCACAAAACTCAAATTAATATAAATAATGCTTTCTAAAACTGAACTATGAGAATAACCAAGTGGGTGGAGAAAAAAAAATCCAGGATGACTGCACAGATGACAGCAAAGGGTACTCATCCTTCACCTGTGGCCCCATAAGCATCAGGAGCGTAGAGGGCACCAGTAGATCTGGAGTGATGTCTGGAAGCTGCAATAACAGGATTAAATAAACCCTATCTATGACCATGGAATCGAAGTGCTGCAATAGCTGCTCAGATGAACAAGAGAATATTTATCAAAAAGATGCAGCTTAAGCACAAGAAACTGAATATTAAAGAGAAGCAAAAATCTTCAGAGAAGTTCTTTGATTATACCACATATGATTATATAGGTTTGTGTACACTGGACATTTCATGCATAATTTTTTTTTTTATAATTTACAAGATTCAGAGCAGGGTAAAAGCAAGTATGTTTAAGTTCAAAGAAGAAAAGGCGCACAGACACACATGCACACACTCACACACAAACAGAATCATTAAAATACCTAAAAAGTTACCAGTGCACTGACACTGTGCATTGTGGACTTAACTAAATTCTGTGTGCCCAAGTCAGAGCAAGACCTCACATATCAAACATTATCTGCAAAAGGTGCCTCCTGCACAAACCCGCAGTGCTGGCAGCTGACAATCTGTACACGCTCGAATTCTTGCCTATGTTGCAGACAACTCAACCTCAGTAAAAACTCGCCACTGTGTAAATGAAAGTTAAAATTATCTAATTATAATTAAAAGTTTAACATAAGCCAGCCAATTAAATTAAAAATTCACATACTTACTATTTTATTTAAATAAATAAAATGTGAAATTGAAACTGAATTGAAATTGTTAGTTACTACAACTTACAAAGATTCTTTAAAGTTATGGAAACTAGAAACTGAAGATCCTTAAGGACTTCTAAAAAAAACCTGAGTACCCCACTCCTTATGGCACATGTACAAAACTGGTTTTTTAGTGATTCTGAAGAATCTCACCCACCATTTAGTATATTCTTTCTTAAAACAAGAAATGTTTAAACCAAATGTGCTTTTAAACAATTAAACTTTTTTCTTCAGTTGACTTAAGTTAGACTTTTATCGCCACATAAATGACAATTTTAACTTGGACCCAAATGTCCACTCACAGTGGCAAAACCTCCAGATAAAATCTTATGATTTAATAAATAACTTTAAAGGCAAATATTTTACTCCTTCTGGATATATAAAGTAGCATAAACAGAAACCAAACCAAATTAATCATCCTTTTCTCTGATTAACAAAGACCATTCAAGACTCTGATTTGAATCATGTAATGGTGACATGGACCAAACAACATTTTAGGAAGGATCTTTTAACCTGAATGCACTTCCACAATGATCCTAAGTCCTGTAAAGATCCCAGAAACAACACTGTGTCTTTCCACATTAAATTCCTCACTCCTTACACTAGGTACATTGATACACTTTATTTCTAACTAATCCTACATGAAGATGTTTGGTTAGGGCATTTAAGTCTGGAATTAATGTTTCCTGGAATACTTGGCTCTTTGTAAAGTGTATCCCAGCATGGAAAAGGAGACAGGACTGAGGATGTCACAACACAGACATCACAGCTAACAGCTCTTTAAATACAAGCATTAATGGAATAAACCTTCCCCTTACTTTCCATCAAAGAGCCCTGAAAATTAAAGGTTCCACTGAAAACTAAAAATTCAAACTTTAGGCAAGAAACGTGAAATAACTCCTGCCCCTACATACATTTGAAATATGCTGGACAAGTTTTTAAGACAGTGAAAAAAAGCCCTATATATTGGGTGAAACATACCTCACTTGAAAACACATTTTCAAGAATATTCTTTGTACCCCTCAAATTGCGGAAATGGTCAAGTATTTTCTTTTGCGGCTGCATTTTTTTAAAGGATGAATCAAAATAAGACTAAATGGACCCACAACAAGAATATTTCTTAGCTAAAATATGGACATTATACTATTCTGATATCTAATATTGACTGTATTTAACAGAAGTGCATTTATGGCTCTTATCTCCCAGTTTATAACACTGTACTGAGATGTGAGAGTACATAAACACTTCATATCAATGTATACTAGTGAAGCAATTACGTAGCTTTTAGGTAATTTTATACCCTAAAGGGGGATAAAATCCATTTTATTTTGTGTTCATAAGCAAAAATGAGAGGCAATACAAATTACATTCCCCTCTTCACCCCCATGTCAAACTGCCTCTAGCTCTACACAGAGCTGAATTTGCCTTATTTAATCTTTCACTTGTACCAACGAAAAACTGAACGACATTTTAAATAATTCAAATAAAAAGTCATTCTAAAAGGAATCTTCATTTATTCCCAGCATAGTTTCCTTTTTTTTCAAACCAGTGCTGGATTCCTATAAATGTTACTTTGCATTTTCTGTGCTAAGACAGTTCTACCAGTATAGGTACTTGTTTTGATATCTGAAGTATAAAACTGAATACCTAAATAAGAATAAAACCTCCACTGGCATCTATCCCAGCAACACATCTCATGGTATTGCCTAATACAGACTTCTTAAGATAGCAAGCATTCAACCAATTACAAAATGTAAATCTGATCTTGCCTGCGTGCAGTTCAAATCAAGCTATAAGACAGCAAAAGAAGCACAAAGAGTTCCGCAAAGAACAGAAGGTACATGTGTACTTAAACACAATCTTCCAGCTGTGCTTTAGAAAAAAAGATACAGGTTTCTTAATGGATTCAGCCTAACATCTACTTTTAGTATCACTTCCCAATTAAACAGCATCTGGGAAAACTAGCATTAGTTACTGAAACAGCTCTCATTCAATTCATCTGTACTCTCCCAGTAAAATCATGGCTGGCAGGAAGCCCTAACAGACCACAACATATGGCCAGTGCTAATTGGGAGTACTGTTGGATGCCTCAATTTGAGACAGAAACCAGAGATTTACTATCTTCAGACTATGTTTAACAGCTAGTATTATAAAGTCCTTAACTGTAAGCTATACTGAACAAACCAAATAAGAAGGATACATACTGAAGACTATTTCAGACAAGGATAACACCAAAAAGAGATCTGTTTCAGATTCTAAAGCACAGAGAGTTTGGTTACCAAACAAGCAAAAAAACCAACTCAATCCACAAACCCAATATGTAAAAGTACTTTAAGCAAAATTAGCTGTAAACTTTGTAGTCACCTTGAAGGATACATGGAGATGAAAACCTTCCCTAATCCTTAACCAACATGTTAAACTAATATTCTTAGGCCTCATTGACATCTCAGAAAGAGACTGATAATCTGGCAAAACCTTGCAATTTGTGTCAGACCAATAAGCTGCTGACCATTTAGCTAAGTGCACATCATTAAGTTTATTTTCTCGTTATGCACCGAAATAAATTCATTGACTAGGTAGAAAATTTTGAGCAACAGCTGTCCCTGCACTCAAGTACCCAAGCAATGAGTGCTGCACTGAAAAGAGAAACATGTAATTTCAAAAAGGAGTGCCTTTCCAAACTAGCATCTAGGCACTGTGCATCACACACCTCTCTAGACTTGGTACTTCAGACTAAGTCTCGCAAAGCCTGTATTTTTCCTGTGTGCAGCCCATTCACACATTGGTCAATTCTCCATAGGGGTAAGTGGGGTAAGAGCCAAAGGAGGGGAGAACACAGTGGCCAGCTACAAGCTAAATGGAATAGGCACGGATTCGTTAGCTGCACATAACGAAGGGCAGGGACAGCCATGCACAACAAGGGCTCCGAGTACTTACCGAGGGGCGGGAAAGAGCGGACAGGGCTCGTGTCCCTGCTACTTTCACGGCTGGCCTCCCTGCTGCAGCCCTGACTCACACTAGGCCGAGGAATGCGGCTGCCTCGTGCTAGTATGATTCAGGGTGCAGACAAACAGCGGCACAGAAGGGAGAAGACATAAGAAAAGTTGCAGTTTTAATGCAATTCTGTTTTGCAGTTAGATCAAAGATGCATTTCTAAGAAAAGACATTGATGATTACGTTACTTCTTAAGTCATAACCTTTTTTACAGACTTTCTTGATTGTGCTGGATTAGTCTAAGTGTAGCCAGTTCAATGAAATTATTTCTTTGCACAGCTTAAAATGGAAATTTACCAACTCTTTACAGAATGGTTGAAAGACCCTTGGGAAAGGATGGAGAAAAAACAAGTAACACTGAGTAATGATTTAGAATTTGTGCTCAAGATCAAGTTATTCAACAGTAGCACTAATGGAAAACCCCACAGCTTTCTAAAGATGGAAAACAAAAAAATAATGCAGCTAAGATAAAAAATACAAAGGAAGAACAGCATTAATACCATTAAAATAAACAGATGTTTTTCAGTAACACTGTTTGCAATAAAGTGTAATTGAATTATACCGTGAGGCTGAAGACGTAATTTTCATTTTAGCATCATAGCATTTACACATGTCCGCACACATACAGAAGACATGAAATAATGAAGAACATATTTTCAAAATGGTATCACTTTCATTCAAAGGATATAGGTATTTTCGGCATGAAGTGAAAAAAGAGAAGGAAGAAAGGATGGTGAGGAAAAGAACAACTACAACATTCTGATAAGAAAACCTCAAATTTTAGCTTCAGTTTAAAACTGTCTTATATATCAAAAACTCGTCTCAGAAAACAGCTACATTCTATGATGTATTCTACTTTTTTCATCCATCTAAAACTAAATACCAGCTGTAGATATCCAGCAATTAAATAAGGGCTATAAAGAAACCAAGAGTTATTTGGTGAGTCTTACCTACTGACAACCTAGAAGGACTAGCTTCTCTACTGCATCCCTGACTTCGTGGGATTTTGCTCCGTTTTTGTGCAGCTGCAGGATTCACCAACACTCTCTGAACTCCTGTGTTCATAGTGGAAAGTGTGGTTGTTGTCAGAACTCTTCCAGGAGATCCAGATCTACTGCCAGCTGAAGACAGAATGAATGAATAAATATTAGTAACAGCACAGTGGACAAACAATCATGGCTAAAAAGAAAATAATACCTTAAGTTAGTAGGAAGGTGGTGGTAGATTGAAATGATCAGGAAAAACTTAAAAGGTAAAAACATGAAACAGAATGCCTCTGAGTTCTTATAGAACTGCATACAAGGTAGTTAAAATTATTGATACAAGGAAGCACTTGACATTGTATTTAGCATTACATGAGCTCAAGAAACCACAATTATTATTTGTGGACATGGTCAAGAGTTCCATGGTCCCTAAAATGAAGGCTGCTGTGTTCAGTTTTTTTTAAGCTATATGGTCTCACTTATCACTTTCTCTATTAATAAAGAATAACAAACAAACCTGTTAGAAAGCTACAACTTTAAACTTTAAAGGGAGCAACTTTAAACTAGGATTTCATAATTATCCTAGCTCTTCCAATGCAACCAATGTTATAATAAAACAATGTAATTTCCCTAACATTTAAACTCTTCTCCCTTACTTTTAAAGCATGGGGTCTTTAAGCACTATTCTGACATTAAATAAAATGTGACTGAAGACAATTAAAGTACTCATGTACATTTCTGTGGAGGTTACCCCACAGATTACAGAAAATCTTCAATTAGTTTTAAGCAAGCTAAAAAATTGATTAAGATATATTTAAGTGCTTTAAATTTCTGTTAATTAAAACTGTATGCTACAAAGTACTACATATGTTCAAGGGACTGTATCACTACCAGAAACTCTGGTCACTTATCTTTAATTTTGATACTCCAGTTACAGAACATTTAAGTTCTAAGTTCTTAACAAAGAATTCATTCTTCCCTAGCTGTACCTGATTTATATCACCAGCTGATATTAATATATTGTTTCCAGCTGAAGAATTCAAGAAATATGACCAAATAAAAAGCAAAAAAAAATTTCAACCAAAGACTAATTACATACATATTTGAACCTTTCATTAATCTTTAAAATACAATCAGGTAACTGTATGACCACAGTGATGCTATCAGATTTACAGACAACATGCAACTTTTCAAGTGAATTTCATGGGTTACCTCTTATGAGGCACATTGAAAAAAAGATACAAGTTGACTAAAGCTTAACTGTATGAGAAAAGAAAAAAATCCCAAACAAAATAAAATATATGTTGGGTGGAAGAGAGAAATCTAAAAACAATGTTCCATGCATATAATTTCAGATTCATTGTTTGAATTCAAACTTGAAATGATTACTTGGCAAAATCCCTTTTCCAAACTATGAACCTATTCAGCAGAAATGATAAATAAAGTATTATACAGCCCTGGAAAAAAAAAATACAACTTCTATAGCAAAAGAAGAATAAGCAAACCTATAAAACTGCTGTGATCTGCAAAAATTAAGGGTTTGATACATTTGTCATACCAGGGTATTTCAACTTAGATCTGTATTGCCAAGATCTCTGCCTGTTTTGTATCTCTTTAAAACAATAAAAATATTGTACAAAGTTTCACTCTCAGAAGGTGCTGCAGACTTGTACATTTTCTTCAATAGGTCAGAAATCTGAAAAAACTTCTCACACTTCTCAGAATGTTCGGAAGAAATGCAACCTCTTGTTCTAATGCTTTATTTAATCATTCTATAATCTGACCTACAAAGTGCACCACTGCAGTGTAAATGAACTGAATGCAGCTAAAGAGCCTGAAAATACTATCCTAGTAATAGTACAAGCATACTCTTGTGAGTATCACCAGTACCAGCAGATCTAAGTGAGCTGAATGATGAAAGAAAGATTACTAAGGCACTATTTCAAACCCTTCCCATTTCTCCTGCTTTCTACAGAAGTATTACACCCAATTAAGTTATGTGCAGCGTATGGAAAAAAGCCAGACAGAATTTCTGCTGAATAGGGTCCTTAAATGAGGTACGTCAAAGAGGTGATCAAACAACGATATGTACACGAACTCCGTAGACTCTTACCACCAATGGGGTTAGCAGACTGTGATCCTGAACAAGTGTAAAGGCAGGATAAGGGTAGGGATTTATAATCCATGAAGAGGGAGGGAGCAGAGCAGATTAAAAAATGAGTGGCAAATGGAAATAAGAAAGCTTTAGTCATTTCACACAGGAAAAAAAGCCAGAAAGGGGTTATGCTAAAGCAGTGCTATTAAGTAGCTTCCACAACTGAAGAATTAAACTCAGATGCTATGTACAAAGCAGATGAAGCAAAGCTGCACAAGCAAATTACAATTCTTCAGCTTTCTAATCAACAACTCAACACTGAAGAATTAAATTTGAATTAAGCATGAAACCGTAGCCTGCATATTACTTGAAAAGAATATTACATTACCAAAAAGGCTCAAGAATTTCAACAGTTGAACAAAAATTACACACAAGATCAAAACTTTGCTTTTTGAGACACAACAATAAAGAAACTGAGCTGCAGGTGCGGTGGATGACCAAAACAAAAAAAACAAATTCACAATGGCACAACTGAAAAGACTTGCATAGAATTTTTCATTTTCATCTTTAAAAGTAATCTTGAGTATAAAAGGAAAAATTTGTTTCCATTCAGAAATTCTCTGAATGTCAAGTGTAATGCAATTTTAGCAGACCCTGCTGAATTATCTGACAACCAAACTGGAAAGAAGAGGAAAAAAGATGTAATCATTTTTTCCAATAGGTAAGAATAAAACAATGAGACATTTACTTTATATTAATTTAAAAACAGAAAAGGACGTTTAAAACCCTAAAAAAACATTTTTTGTAAAAGCATTCAAATTTGCAAGTCTTTCATAAAATGATTTTTAAACAAAAGATAGCTGTAACCCAAAAATTAACAAAAGCTTTTGTGCTATAGTGTTGTTTTCTTTTAAACAATAACTTAAATCTAATATGAAGCTATTCTCTCATTATATAAGCTGGGGAACTAAAACAATCCCCTGTATGGAAACATTAAGCATCACACTTCACACAATGCTGTGAAAATTTTCAGTCACATAAAGAAGCATCACCCAATTAGCTGGCATACAGTGCCTGAGAATTCTCCTTTGCCTGTCCATTTTTATTTGCCCTGTTTATCTTCCTTAGAACATCTCAGAATTCTTGTTCTCCCCCACTGACAGGTTATAATGAGCTATTTGAAGCAATCAGTTCTGAATAGAAGTAGTAATAACAGGCTGTAAGGATGCATTCACGCATTTAATTTTCAGACATCATCATATGTAGTCAGATCTAGTTATCTCAACATCAATTTATCTCTTTAGACATTAATACCGTGTAAAAATGAAAAAAAAAAACCACCTGTCATTATTAGGAAAAAAATTGTAAAGGCTTAATTTTGCTTCTCTGGATATATAGTTATTTAATGTTACATGACACAGATCATCACTAAAGTATTATACTGCCACCTAAATTCACTCCCTCCCCAGACATTTATCAAACATCTTCACTTTTTAAGAGTTTACCAAAACTATTCCAAGTACAAAAGCTTAATTCCAAACTTTCCTAATGCTAATAAAAAAATTGTTAGAGACACTGCTTATAGCTTTTCATAGAGAGGAAAAGGGGATTAGAAGGAACTTTACTGTCCCTCCCTCTTAAATTATTCACATATTTTCACATATTCTTTGCTTATGGTATAGTGTAGCCATCTGTAGAATAAGTTGTAGATAACTTTTGTCCCAGCCAATAACTACTCATTTTCAGGCTCTCATTTCACAAATACTTCTGGGATTAGAGCACTTAAGGGAATTTCTACTGAATTTCAGTATGATACATTTATCTGTTCACATTGTTTGAAAGCCTTATTTCCAAAAACCTGCAAACACTGGATCAGGTTTGATCCAATTGTACTTGTTGGCAAATGAAATTATGCAAAAATCAAATGGCAAGTATTTTAACATGACAAAAACAACTACTACCTGCTTTCTAAACTTCTAAAATCCTTCTATTTATGATAGATGCAGTCATGGCAATGAAGACAAATGCTTCTGCCATTAAAAACATTATTAAAGGGTTTTATTTAAAAAGTGGATATGGATAGTGATAGCAAAATAACTGTATTGAAAATTTAAAACATGTTGAAATTTACTGGTTTAGAACATTAGATCTGATCATTTATACACATGGGAGGTTAATTTTAATTTTATTGTGCATTTGTCTTCCTTTCATTTGTTTAGTTGCAGTTCACCTAATTAGACAAAGATAAGAATCTGAAAATGCTACAGAGCTTAGTCAGAAAATGTCTGTTGGAGACATCAGATGTGTGGATGAATTACTGTAGGTCAGGCAGTGCCAAATAGTGTGAGGTAATCAGGTCTTTTTAATCAATGACTGAGTGCTTGGCTAGATCGAAAATGTCACACCTGCTTTGGTTACTAAACACACATAGAAAATTACTGTGGATTAGCTGACACACATTAAATTGCTTGTTTCAAATTTGACTCAACACAAGCTAAGTAACTGATCGTAAAGGGAGGGGTTCTTATTTTTCAAAGAAGAGTTAAGTAAAGACACAAAACGCAAAAAAAAAGAGCTTATATCCAAGAGCTACAGCAGTGTCTAGCTTAAAGTGAAAATGGGTATTTCTGGATAAAATAAGACTTGTTTAAAAATGAGAAATTAGGTCTTACAGGTAACAATAAAGACACCATTCAGCCTACCCATTCTTCTCTATTACTAGTCCATGTTTACTGGCTTTCATGTTGGGGAAGTCAGAAAAGGGGGGAAAAGAATGTTGAGAAGTTATAATTGGAGAAAGAATTTAAGGATAGATTTTACTTCCTACTACGTTATCTAATTTAACTGGCAAACTAAGACCAAACCTAATATCTTATCTAGAGAAAAACAACATGAATCAGAAAAGCATGCAAATACCACTGACCCAAAACACTGAAAAAAATACCTTCATTTTGGTCTGGCGATGATGAACCTAAGGCACAGAACAACAACTCAGTATGTAGCTTTTTAAAAAAAATTAACTTTGACTGTAGCCATTGGTCAATGAATATATGCTTAAGCATTTGGCCTCTTTATCAGGTATAACTGATAAACAGAAAATACATACGCTGAGATTGTGACACCACTTTGGTTCTAGTCCGCCCTCTGGAATCTGTTTTAGAATTTCCAATACCAACAGAAGGGGTCGAGAGCTTTGATCGTATACGACCTAGAAAAGAAAAATGGCATTAAATCAGTTTTTCACAGTCAGGTAGGAAGCAGAGCATGAGTAGTATTTACTAGTATTTTTAAAGTTTCTGCGCATAAAAGAAGCACAGTGTAACTCAATTGGTGAAAATTCGCTTGGGATAATTAGTAGAAATTTGAACATCTTGAAAAATTTAATAGCTGAGGAAGCACAATACCTCTCCTCTGATGCTACATGTTTCAGCAAACAATTTGCATATTACAACACGCAACAACATGCTGGACTGGTTAGCTAGTTCTTCCTTCCAACATATACATGTTGATAACATTAAAAAAAAGAAGTTTACTCAATACAACACAATGCAAATACTAATGTTGCTGTATCAGGTAGTCTTCTCATGATTACTTGAGCCTGTAATTCTACTTTTGCTGTCCTAAAACTACAGAATAGTATTCTGAGCTTTCTTCCTAACTTCACTCCTCTTTTTAGAAATCTAAATACTAGCTTTTACTATTACTGAAGATTCTACTGTTTTCCTGGTCCCAGTCATAGAGACTTCTACAGGATTTCCCAAACCTTCTACAGCATTTTGCAAACATTAAATGCATTTAAGTACTTCTCATGGCAACACAATATAAAGAAATACTACTCTCCTCAACAGATAGCAAAGCCAAGCAAGAGACAAATGAAACTATCTTCAAATAAAACAAGAGATTCACTTTTTGCTAGAATGCCAAATGGCATATGACAAATTCTCTTGGGTTTGATCAAACCTTTCTGCATTGCTAGCCATGTTCCTCATAACATCCAGCATATACAAAGAAATTACAAAAGAAAGGAAGACCCCAGTTGTCTGAATTACAGCTGACTGAAAGATCATTCATAAGAGAAAATATTGGTGTTGTATACATTTCCTAAGCCAACCTCTCAAACAATAGAAAAATAAAATCAAAACCAAACCATAATTCTTCTAAATTGCAAGAACAACCCCCCAAAATTATAGGGTGGATCTAGCTCAACAAGCTCAACAGTTTTGAAACACAGCATAGTTAAAATATTGTCTAGACATGCTGAGTCAATATTTGACCTAAAATTAGGTACACAGACTGTTATTTAGTTCTAGCCTCTTTAGGCTTTCCACAGCAGAATTTGGAGACCAATCAAGTTAATATTATTCATCCAAGTAGAGAGAATAGCCATAGATGAGAGTCTATAAGAAGAGAATCAGGATAAAGGAGGTTACTCACTAAACTATTAGAAAACAACAGGCTTAACAAGAATGGTTAGATTAACTAGTCCAAACTCTACTAGTTATCCCCGTGCAATGGCAATGTTTTCCCACTAAGTGCTGTGAGACTGCAAGGCAAGTAACTGCATTCAGAATTTGGCCCAAAACCTAGGAATACAGAGTGCCACTATTTCAATATTATGTTAAAATATCACCTGTAATCTCTTTCAGTTTCATCAATGTAAAATTAACCAGTTTGTGTATCTGAGTTAAATGAACTGTTAAATCATTTGGAATCTCGACATCCATTCACTAATGGCAGGCTTAAATGTTAATAACAGATTGAAAATCAGGTTCCAAGTCTCAACGAGATGACTAATAGTAGCACCTGCTTCCCAGAGAATGAACACATTTGATGAAATATTCTGTGACAAGATTTGCTTTAAAAACAAACATAAAATTATAGTGTCCCTGTATTTTCACAGTATAAATGTTAAGTAATGATACTGAAGACTGCAAATGAGTAATTGAGAATTAAAATAAAAGCAAAAGAATTTTACAAATAGTACACGACAACCAAGTATTAGATGCATAAGCTGTTAGTCCGTAAGCCCATATCTGTTACGAACCACCACAAAGCCCAAGAAACAGCAAGTTCTACTTTTAAAGTTTCATTTGTCTCAATGAAAATATGAAGCTGAAAATATTAGCTAGTCTAACAAAATAGTTTCTTACCATCTTCAGAAGCTGTTCCTAAACAGAAAAAATAATAAAATACATGATATTCCAAACAATACTATGTCTTTCAAATTTCTTTTTGAGATTAATCTTGGGAATCTTGACAAATTTTATCAAGCCAAGAGAACTAAAGCTTTTATGTTGCAACTCCATAACTGAACTGAAGTAAAATTATCAAGAAAATATCCGCACTACACTGACAGCAATTTACAAGAACACAATGCACATCACTGCCTTCCAAACCACAAGAAGTTCAATAGAAAAAAATTACATCTATGAAATCAGTCAACAAAATTACACGTAAATCAGTCAACAAAATTACACGTACAGATCAAAACAGACATTAAAAATACTGTAATGCAAGCTCTTCTGAAAATATGAAACATACTACTATACATAACCTCAGAGCAAAATACAGAAACAGTGTTTCCCACACTGGACAGTGATAATTTGATAGAAACTGCCAGCAAAAAGGATTTCTCTGAATTAAGCCTGTGATTACTCTGAAGATACAAATGCACAAGATCAAATCTTGCTCAGCAACATGGAAGGAATATGAGCTTGCTGAAATCAGACCATGCTTGGACAAGTATGCTGAGCTTAAAAAGGCCTTTTTGATTTTTGACAGTGTGAGAGTCAAACAAGCCTTTCTCCCATCAGTACCTACAAACTGATGGGACCCTGCCTCATTGGCAGTCCTGCTTTTACGTTCCTTTAAAACAGATCTTAATACGGAATAAAATATATACTACTAATGATAATGCTAAATGCCCCTGAAAAACAAAAGGGTACTTCCACTTTTATTTTCACTTCATTTCAGCCTTGTACGAGAACTACAATGATATCTATTAGTGTCTTTGGCTAGCTTGAACTCAGATTTGCTGGGAAAGTTTTCTCATGTTACAGTATCTCCACTGAACCATTCTTAAAAACTCCCATTAAAAAACTAGTTCAGTGTATATTTCAATGCTTCTTCACAAAAATTACAAAAAACAAAAATTAAAATAACAAAAGTTACAGCAATATGTATGTAGGAGCTCTTCAAAGTTTTCCAGATCAAATTTGCCAGTTTGCAAAAACTCAAAACCAAAAAAACCCAAACCCTTAGCTACCCGTCCAAATCCTACAGTCTTGCAGAGCTTGATCTTGGAAGGCAGATTCTATGCAACATCTAAGACAGGCTAACAGACAGCTGCCCCTAAAAGGGGTGGTTCTGTTTCTCTTTGCTCTCAGCCTTGTGCTACCACCTGGTCTGGATGGCTAAAGACTCACTGGCAGCTCCAAACATTAAGTAATAGAATATTAGTCACTTTCATGAAATCAGTTCTATGGAGTTTGTTCCCCTACAGTAAACAATAATGGAATATCACAAAGTGCTAACAAAAGAAGAGATAAAAAAATATGTGGACGAGGTTAGTGGGAAAACAAAAAATGATTAGTTTGTCCTGGTGGTGGTTAGAACAGCTGTATCATACAACTACAGCAGGACAGCTAAGCTGTTTTCATTCCATCTTGCAGATCATATCTAGAGAAAGCCTCTGAAACAAATCCCCACCCTGTTACTCTGATCAATTGTATAGCATTTCCCTTGCTGGTTTTAAACAGAAATGTGCAACATATCATTAGTTGTGACTCCTGGTCAGAACAAAAGAAAAAGAAAAGGCCATGTTTCTTAGGCCTACATGGACCTAAGAACCTTTATTTCTGGTGACAATATCCAAAGCTCAAGATTTGCTATAAATAACAGCTATAAACAAAGCCTACTACATGTAGCCTAAGGAAATGTAACATGGAAATAAGCAATACAGACTCCACGATCCTGTAGAAACACTCCTCATTCTATTAAACTAGTCTTGACAGCTTCATTGCTCAAAACCAGCTCCATTTCTTTCAAGAAGCATCTGTGTTTTGAATTTATTCAAGATTCTGGTTTGGAAACCTACCTTCTTACTATTTTCATTTCTATGAGGATACATTTGCTTTCAATGAACCATTCGTTCTTCCAAACATGCACAGTTAATAAATATGCGGCACAAAATATTAAGTAAGCAGCAGACTTGTTAAGTGCTCGTTAAGTGCTCCCAAGCAATAAATTAGAACTACAATGACCAAGCAGCAGGCTGGGACTGTCACTTTATTATACGTGAAACATTATTTGCACACACCTGAAACAGACAATTGCTATAAGAAGCTTGATGCTCAACTGCTTTGCAGTCCCTCCATGTGTTTGTAACAGAGTGAATTAGGAAAAAGCAAGTGCTAAAACTTAGGTGGAATACTTGGTAAGCTATTTTAACGGTAGGCTTCTTCACAAATGATTCTTTAATAGAATTACATTGTACTGCAAAATTTACAGGCACTTAAAATCATGTAGTAAGGCTAGATTTTGATACAGGAATTTTTTTTTGTTTTTGTTTTTTTTATACTTATGTGGTCAAGCATCTGCTCTCCCACTGCTGTTCTGCTAAGTCAAAAAATTGACTTTAAATGTAAAACTATGGAATAAACTGGAAGTAGATTAATTTAAAAAGCATGTATTTAACTAGTTAAAATCAGCATGTAACAATTACTAAATTGCCCTGTAATTAACAAAGCTTGTTTCAAGAAAGAGGGGCAATGTTAGATTTCTGATAACGTTGCTGACGCAGACCAAACATTCAAAAAATTGACAAACAATTGACACATTGACAGCAGTAACACATATAGTAAGACATCTAGATTACAGAGGAGTTAATGGAAACAGCATAGTAATTTGTTACTGAACAAATATATTAAACATCAATACTTTTACATAAAAGATACTTTATTAGATATTTAATAGAATTAGAGGATAGACTAAATAATTTCTTACCATCCATCTTGTCAGAAGTATCCTCTTTGTTGAAAAAGCAGGCAAAGAAATACAGAAAACTTAGTGTGTTAGAATAAAGGTGTTCACAGCAGAGTCATAAAACATTAACTGAGGAAAACACATTAATATTAAATACAGCAGACATGTTTATCTAATTAATGCATGTATAAGCTACCTTAAGCAAAGTTGGTTTTGCTCAGTGCAACGTACAAAATTACAAAACAGAGTACAAGTAGCCAGCACAGGGATCCTGATTCTGTATTTCCCAGATTTGAGAAAACCCTCACGGTAAAACATTTATAAATTGTTTAATTCTTGGTGTAAACAGTTACTGAAATATCAGTACATATTTATATCATTATGAACAACATATTTATACTTCTTATGAAATTTGTTTCTGAGCACGAAGCCTCACCTGGGGTAAGGGACAGGAGGGAAAAAAATAGCACAATTAAGACAGGGGAAAAATGAGAGAAAGTTTCACTCTGGTTTAAAAGCATTAATTATTTACAAGTTCAGATGGAAGGCAGTGTATAAATACTCTGACAGTAACAATCAAAATTAAAATATTTAGCACAAGATATACATAATTACAGCTCAAGCCTCCTCAATAAGGACATAAATACTTAAGGATGTCAAAGACAGTCAACATTTAAAATAACTAGAGAGTATCCTCCTACTTCTAGAACAGTGTTTAATAAATCATAAATAAGCAAGAGTTCTTCTATTAATAATGAGAAGGGAAAAGATGGGTGAACACGATTATGGATTACTATGCTTATAAGCCTCTGGCTTTCTGAGGCTTTAAATTTGGTAGCTGTGTAAGCAAAAGGTGGATGTTTCTCTGCAAGCTAAAATGAAAATAAACTCAAGCTCTAGGAGACAATGTCATTTATTTTGGTACTGACCACAATACCTAAAGGAAGTGGAAAGCATTACGGAAATAAAGTAACATTGCCTAGGCCTTTTAGGACCACGGTCAGCATTAGCTTGATTGTTCTGTCATTAACTTTCCATATTTGGGCTCCTATAAATAAATCCCTTAAAATGAAGAGGAAAAAACTTTACATATTAGCCCATTTTCTGAAACATGGCACTTGCTTGGATGTGCACCCCATTCATTCTAAGGTTCCCTTCCGAAAACCAGGAGTAAACAGTTTTGAAGGTAATCCACAACAATTACACTGCCTACATGGTATGTATCATACAAATTACCTTACCACAGTCAAAAACCTGTTAGGAGATTGAGTCAAGATCAGTGAAGCCGTACGGCTTTTATGTGACTGCAAACAAAGCTTGGTCTCCTTGACTACCACTGCCCTTTAACTGTCTGCACTAGGATTTGACTTTACTGTACTTTGCCAGTACTATGCTATTTTGTCACTTCAAATAACCATCGTACTGTTCTTCCCACGTTACTGCATCTGCTAGCAAGGTAAAGCCTTCCAGCAACTCAAATCCTTCAATCAAATAGGACCTGGACTTTTTGCTTATTGTTCCTCTCCCTCATCCTAGCTTGTCCAATCAATAAATTACTAAGAGAATAAGCTATTTCTGTGATTTTCCTGCATAAATCCACCAGTGCCTACTTCACTGGAAACCTCTGTGCCCTTCTCAACCTTTGCTTACAAAATTCTTGGCATGCATCAGATATTGCTTAAAATGTTCTAAAAGCAAACCAATACTCCAATCAACAGCTAATTTTCTGTGAAAGTCTTAAGATAATACAGTCCCTTCATTTGAGCAGCATAAAGAAGACATTAACAGAGCAGGATCTCTATCTTTGTTTTTCATTTGACTTTTCCCTCTGTCGCTATGCTCTGTTCCACTTTTACTTCTCCGAATGCCAGCTTTGTCTGAGGCTCAAAATATGTTTTGTTGCACATCAAAACACACCAGGCAATACTCTGATCTTTGAAAACAATCATCCCACATATCTCAGGCTTTTAGCCATTAAGTTAGGAGGAACCGACAGTTCCAGAATCATAGAATGGTTTGAGTTGGAAGGGACCTTAAAAATCACCAAGTTCTAACCCCCCTACTGTCAGCAGGAACACCTTCCATTGGAGTGGCTTATTCCAAGCTTGGTCCAGCATAGTGTTGAACACAGTTAGGGATGGGGCATCCACAATTTCCCTGGGGAACCACCAGTGTATCCCCTCCACCAAGCAGCCTCATGTCGGTGTCCACCCGAGACCCAGCAGGTTCTGCTGCCCCCTCTGTGGGCACCAGAGGGAGCTCACATCCAAAACTGCTATTCCAAGTACCAAGTATTCCTTTAAAGTCGAGATTGCTCACTTTTTAAATTAACACTAAAATCAATGCTGTTCACAGCATTTCAAACGGGCCCTGAAAATAAAAAGGATCAACTAATTTTAGATAGCTTTTAAGTTTTGATTTTAAAAAGTACAACCAAAACCTTTGCAAATCACAGCCTACATGTATGCTAACATCTAAGAAAAAAAGTTTTGTGAACACTGAACCTCTCTTCCCCCACTGTCATCCCTACAGAACAGATAAACTAAACATTTAGAATAAAATCAGTTCAGACTCCTTTACCATTATCACTTAGTGGATGTTCTAGCATCTACACCACCACCACCACCACCAAATATTTTACTGCACTCTTACCACTTGCAGCACTTCCTGTGTCTAACAGCAAATACCAATGGAGAATGTCAGCTAGGTAAAGCATACACATAATTCCATCAATGCCCTTAGGAAGAAATTATGAACTCAATGTAGTAAGTTATTGTGTAAAACACTTCTCTATTTCATGAAGAAGCCACCTCTTACTGCCAGTAAACAACCTGAAGAGCTGAGAAAAATGGAAAATCAAGAGCTCTCACACTCCTTTCCCTGTTGCTTTTACAAACAAAGAAAGGCATGATCACCACGTGTTTTGTGAAGGTACCACTCCTTCCAACCCTTAATATTAATTCTAGTTTAAGACATTCAAAGAGCATAGTATGGACACACACTTTGCATTGGCATTCTTCCAGCACAAGAAAAATACAGCATCTATGAAAGTTTGCAACCTACTTCAGAAGACCTGTCCTTTTGCGACACTCCAGTGCTACTGACGACGACTGCTTTTTAAATACAGGAGCATGGCACTGTACCTTTTTGATCAAGAAAATCACAAGAACCCCTCAGAGCACTGCAGAGGTGCTTCCCTTACCTAGGGAGGCGTAAGACCCCGGGGGCAGCCCGGCTGCTGAGAGGCGCCCAGCTCCAGCTGTCTGTCCAGCAGCATGGCGGGCCTTTGCACCTGCGGCAGCGTTCACGTCGATGTCACTGCGAGACCTCTGCAGGGTACCCACGTTTGGGATGCCCTTGCTGCTGCCTGACACTACCAGAAAGAGGAGAAAAAAAAATTAACATTGAATGAAATGAATGATATTTAAAAGGTTAACATGTTTTACTACCATAGCATGCTTGTAAGCAAGCACAAAAAACTGTGTAAAAAAGCTTAAATTAGTATTAAACCAAGAATTACTGAGATTAAAAAGCAAACTAGACCCGGTCTTGCCATGAACTGCGTATAAAGGATAGTTTGTTTTACAGTAATATTTATCTTCATTCAGCTGGATTTTTAGCATTATTTAACGCAAACTGTCTGTTCCCATCGTTGCACAAATGACATAATTCTGAACCTTTGTGTGATTTATTACATTATTGAATGATTCACAAATGTAAGAAAATTCACATCCTTCCTTGAGATACTGAAGGAAGAAAATATTCACACACTTCAGCTAAGGTAAAGCCACAGATGGGTGAGCTGAATGTGTACTCTGAAATGCTTTACGGTCTAATCTTTAGTATTTTCGTATTCACTTCCTATTATTTACTGAATTTTAACTATTTGCTTAATTTTAACCATTATTCCAGGTCTTCTAAACTTGACTCCCTTATCAATTTCAATATCAACTCTTAATTACAGTCCATTTGTAAAAAGCAGATCAATGATTTATTCTCAGAGAGTCCCATAAGACATTATGGGAAAATACATTGAAGTTATTAAATTCCAAAATCCAAACACATAATTAAACTCTTTGAATTACAAATATGTAGTTTGGCTCCTGGTTTTATATTTATTTATTTAGAAAGAGCAACAGCTACATGGGAACAGACGAAAGCGAGTCTTTAATTTCCAGTTTAATAGACCAAATAATAATGAATAATCATGAATAGACCAAAGAAAAATGTTTTGTTTCTTTGAGAGTGACTGTTCCATGACAAAACTCCAGGACAATGATCAGTTGATACTGAGATAATCAGTTAATACTAAATT
Organism: Muscicapa striata striata; assembly: GCA_030060385.1. Lineage (NCBI taxonomy): Eukaryota > Metazoa > Chordata > Aves > Passeriformes > Muscicapidae > Muscicapa > Muscicapa striata. The sequence continues at coordinate 2,360,420 of JAREIS010000101.1, forward strand.
ATGTCTTATACTGAAACAACTGAACCTACATAAAATGCGAAGTGAGTGTAAGGCAATCTTAGCCCCAGGTACAGTTTGTAGTGACACATACCATTATTTATCTTGGAAACAGGGTAAATGCTGATGCAGTCAAATTCCAAGCTGAATTTAGATCTTTTAATTTGAAGAACCTAAAGAACAATAACTGTGCACTGCACTACATTACTACCACCTTACCTCTGCCTGCAAGACTTGCTGGGCTGGCTGCAGACCATTTTGATGACAGAGGCCGACTGAAAACAAAGTCAGTAAATCCAGTAAGTCTCATGTATCAGATGCAAAAGCCAAAAATAAATAAGAGGAAAAATAAAATTTCTGTTCTTTTCTCCCATTCAACCTTCTCAGCATATTTCACAGAAAAATACTTTAAACAGAGAATGATGATAAAACCAGAATTATCCTTTATATTTTATAAAATTACATCTTTATCACAAAGCACTAACTCTTCAGCCACAAACAGGCACACTTTGCTAGCAGGCATTCCAGACTTGGTCACAGAAACATTTAAGGTGGTCAGTATGAGATTTTAACCAAAGGGCTGATCTTACCAGCCATCATAGAAGAACAGGGAGAGCTACCCAAAAATCCTTATTTGTGAAAGACATTATGTGAAGTGGCGTCTGCAGTAACAAGAAAAACAAGGGTCCAACTCACAAGCCTCCTCCAGTCCTAACTGCCTCAAGAATTACGTTATAAATTAAAAAAGGAAATGTTGATGCTTCCAAGCAGCTAGACTCCATTTACCCCTCTTGGAATGTAGAGGCTCCCACAAATTATAAAAAGAGAAAAAGCCCATATCTTTTCCTCTATGTTTTATCTTCATTTCTTTTTCACTGCAAAAATGAGTAGTTACTGAAGCACAATCTTTCAGTCTTGTCAAGTTTAATTGTGAGCCTATCCTTTGTCAGCTGGAGAGACCAGGGAAAAGAAAAAGACTGGTAGAAGAAAATATAATAGCGTATTCATTGGTTGAATATCTGACAGGGAAAGTTTGTATTTGAGGAAATTGTTCAGTATTTGATCAATAGTCAAATTACAAGCTGAAACAGTGTCTCAGCTTAGTAAAAATAATTCCTCTAATTTTAAACCTAAAAGCAGGAGAGAAAAGAGATGCCTCATACTTTTTTACCCCAGTTATTAGCTCAGGCAGTAATATAGAAGTCAGCACCATTACCTAAATCCTCACAGAAGAACATGTTTGCAGCTTATTCTGAATAAATCTGCTTTTCTGACATGATTAACTAGTGTTTTGAAGGTACATTGCCTCAAGTAAGGTGAGGAGGCTGAGGTAGAGCTCCTGGGTACATCCTGACCTTACAAGTTGCTCCAAACAGAAGTCTCAGACAACTGCCACAATGTACTGCAATTGACATTTTATGTAGGAAGTTTCACTCAGGTGGGCAGAAATCACCACACTTCTCTCTCATTCCTCCATCTTCTCTAAAACAATTTTGGATTAATGATCTGTATGAGATGTAAGTTCAGAAGGTCAAAAATCAGAAAGGATCAGACTTTTAATAAAATCATACCCATATTTCCTCATTTAGCCTATACAGGGGGAATTCAGCACCTATACTAAAAGCCAAAAATAAAATTTTGGGTCACAGAGTAAAAACAGCCATCTGAATGCAAAGTTAGTAATAAATCAATTAAAATTCCATTGATTTCAAATATCATCACCTCTTCTGCTAGTTTCTTATTTTACCCTTCACTTTCCATACTGTAGCATGTACACATCTTGCAAAAACATTTCAAGATTTAAGAGTATTTTAAGATTCTAATTTCCCTGTAACTTAGTTTTTTAACAGTATATTACCAGTAACTCATTAATGGCACTTTTATCTTCAGATGGGGAAAACAGATTAATTTTAAAAAGGATATTTAATCTTTGAATAAACATCTGTGGAAAATTAAGTGCTGGCAATTGCTTGCATCACAGACAATTCTTTTTAAAAACATTTTTTATAATTACAAGCATCATAAGAAAGATAAGGTAAACCTCTGGTATTTCAGGCATTAGCCAAAAAAAAAAAAAAAAGAAACAACCCCCAAAAAAGCAATTTCCAATATGTGGGAAGCAGTCTTTGCTTTCAATTCAAAAGTGAGCAGACAGGCTCTCTGGTAATGAAGATCTGAAATACCAAAAAGTTGAAATACTTTGAGGAAGCTTTCTAGCATTTAAAGGCAAAAATCACCACATACTCCTACTACTACTCCAAATTATCTCCTAAAAAGCCAGTAGGTTTCTTTTGCTATTGATACCTAAGAAAACTTTAATTAATTCAGCTTAAGATTGTCTATGCACTTTAATACATCACTGACGGCAGCACAGACCCACCCTGTATTAACTGGCAGAGTTGCAGAATCCTGCTAATACATATTCAGTACTGTGAAGACAGGGAGGAAAAAAAAAAAGAAACAAACCAATCTCCAGTGAATATCATTGTTGATGTTGCTTTTCCAGGCTTGTCAGTGAAAAGAGATGAAAAAGAAATAACACCATTATAGCTTTCCTAGACCTATTCAGCGCATCAGAATTCTGCACATCAACATGAACCTTGAAGATATTTTCGTGTTTAAAGCAGCTGTTAAGGAATTAATGCATGAATACAGCGTGCCAAAACCCAGTAAATACTGCCTGTACTTTTCACCTTGCTGGGGTAACACTGTTGTATAGTAAAACATCATAGAAGAAGTTTTTATTAATTAGAAGTCACAAAATAAAACTGCAGATTTTCTGTATTCAACGGGAATCTGGATAATTTGTTTTTGAGAAACTGCATTTGTTTTTTGGCTCAGAAACAGTAAAGTGACCCTTACTTGAGGCTCTCCTGTGAGCTAGAGGATGACCTGTCTGACTGAGGGAGAGATGCTATACTGCCAGAATTCTTCAAGTAGGTCTGAAGGCTTCTTTGATAGGGCGGCTCCAAAGAATTATACAGAGTCTCAGCTTCACTAGGAAAGTGATTTCTCAGACCCAGATAAGCCCTGCAAGAAAGAATAACCACATGTAAATGCTCAGTATTTTCTTTAAAGGGTGGAGTCAGGAAGTAAAGACTGCAGAATGAACCATGGATGGGAGTGAAAGGAACTGAGAGTATGTAAAGCACACAATGATGATCATCAAATCATAAAAGAAACCATCTACACTGACTGAATTAATCTTTTCAAAATAAATATATCCTCTGAACGTCTCACATTCACTTTTGAGTTGTGTGGGGAAGCAAAAGGAATTGTTCTCTGGCCTTCCCACTAGTCAAAGTTCTGCAGTTGTTTAAAGATTTAATTAATGGGAGGAGAATGATCATGCAACAATATCAATCTTTCTAACTCTTCTTTCAGTGGAACTATTAAATGCTGCACAACTGAATTGACTGACTCAGCTTTGAGGATGTCTTTTGCAAAAGAAACTAATTAGCAATTCAGGACAGAAATGTCAGTTTTCAAACAAACTTGTGTCATCCTTTTCAGCCATGGATAGCATCTCACCTTGAATTAGAGCCTTCTATCACTCATTTAGCACATGCAATTTTTCAGAGCAAAATTAACCAAAACTCACTTTCTTGCCTCCACTCTTGCTTCTGCATCAGCATCATGAATGCCCTTCTTGATTGTTTCAACCAAGACAGCTGCATGCCTAGAAGAAAGACATTCTTCATGCTATTCTGCTATTCCAAATTCTAAGCAGAACTTAGAATTTACACTTTAATTAACATTTCGCCAAGTAAAAAACAGCTGCAATGCTAGTTTTTTCCAAAATAGGCAGTAAACAAACACTTAAACACACTGATGACATAACTGTATTTTCTGTAAAGTTTAAGGTCAGCTTACTCCTTCAATCTAGAAGGATTTAAATCTACTTTTCTGACATATGCCCACCTATCACACTTAAAAAGTTATATTTTTAAAACTATCTTTTTTAAGACACCTGCCTTCCTGAAATGGAAAAACTATTTCCATTGTTATATTAATAGTAGGAAAAATTAAGACCGTAAGTTTTCTTTCAGCTCTGAAAGCTGTTGGCATACAAGCTCTAAACCTAAATACAAGCTCAATGAACAGCAAAGTACCCATCAGAACAGAAACTTGTGAAGATAAACAAGTTTTAACTCAAGGTAAGTTGTGGGTCGGAGGTTTGTTATTTGGGGGTGGGGGAAAGGTGGTGGGTTTTTTTTAGACACTTTGGCATAAATTAAGTGATTTCCCCATCACTCCCTTTCTCAGGAACACCCTGGGAGACAGAAATGTGACTGTGGAGCTGGATGAATTCCTCAGAGCCTTTTCTGGATGCCCTTTAGTCTCTTTGCTCTTACCCTGTGTTTACAGTGACCATCCCGCAGAACTGACGCACACACTGTTTTCCCATCTATCTGGAGAAGTCACATTACAACAAAAAGTCGTCCAGCATAAGCCCACTTGCACTCTTTCATAGCAAACACACAATTTTCCTCCTTCCAGGAGAAAAGACAGATGCTTACATGTGTATGCATTGTTCACATGCAGGATAGGAGAGGCAGAGTGCAGGGGGTTGAAGACACAGGAAGCTAAGGCTGGCTCCTTCCCCCTGGCACCTGAATGAGCTGCGTGATCTGCTGTGCTAGAAAGGCTGTCTATGCCAAAAAGGCTGGCCAACACTGAACAACATAATCCAATTAGGATTCAAGGACAATATTTCTGTCTTAAATTACATTAGTAATTTATTTTAGAGGAAAAGGTATACTGGCCCATACCTTTCCAGTGAATGTGTTTGCCACTCTTGTAATAACAGGTCTAAAAATTCAAAGGAGCGCCTAAAATAAACAGAACAGAAGTCATAATTAAATACTGATTTCTCTAATGTGCTTGCGGAATAACCACTAACTATACTCCTTCCCCCGAGGGAAATAAATGAAATAAAAGCACATTTATCTGTCAAATAAGGTCACCTTACTGGAAAGTTAGAATATTCTGTATATTAAGCAAACATGCAGGACAACTAATCTTAAACTTCAAAATAATAGATGTGGTTCAACTAACAATGTGCTGTTCAAGTCACGTTATTACACATACCCAATGTTAACTGTATTAGTCACAAAATAACAGACGTAAATTAATGAAGCTGAAAAAATTGTACAGAGTACAAAATCCTAATATAAAAAATAAATATTAAACACATGATATAATATTCCTATGGTGGTATACTTCTGTCCCAAACACTATTTCCATCCTTCCATCTGTCACTACTGAGTATTATCATAAAGGAAAACATGAGACCATTAGAGGAGAGCTCAGCATATAGAAAGCACTACAAAAGATATTCTGGCACTGTATTAATGAAGATACGTAACTGTATTCATTATTAATTAAGGAATATTGATAATTTAGCAAACTACCATTAGCAAAAGCCAGCCTTTCAAACTGTCTGAAGCTAGATCCTGACGAAAAATGAAACTGACATAGATTAGGGAGATATAGATAATTTTCAAACACACAGTGAACTTGACAGCCTGAAACTATCACTTTTTCTGGTTATTCAGCATTTTTGACCTGTTCTGGAGGGATAAATTTGGTTTTGATTCTGCCCACATCCTTTGGACATCAACACAGCATGGCAAGAAACCCTGAAATACTTTTCAGTAATAAAGTCAATCTAGTGTTTTGCTGTCTTTCGAAAACAATGAAAGCAGTATGGAGACAATGCTTCACTGATACTCACTGGACTGTGAACTGCAATACCAAAGCCACCTACAGTCTAATGTTCCTCAGTAAAGCCACAGCATGTAGAGGCACTGAAGCCCTGTGAATTGTTTTGCAGTCAAACTAGAAGCTGTGAGAGGTCAGTACAGTTACCTCTGGGTTGAGGTAACACTTGCTTTGGATGCAAAAGCAGCTTAGACTCAAAGAAAGTAATTCAGATGCTCAAGCTGTTTCCTGTGTACACACAGTGACCTCACTTTCAGGACTAGTGTTGGTCCAGTGTGATTCAGTGCAGAAAATGACGTTGTCAAAAAACTATTTTCTCAACTGCCAATTCAAGTGTTTAAACATCATGTTCTTGGTGAAAGCAACATGCTGGAGATGTAGCTAAGCTATTGAATACAACAACACATGGATGCTCCGTGTCCTAACATAGCTGCCATTTTCCCAAGGCTGAAATTAATGTTTGTAGTTTGCAGTTTACTGGGTAACAGTTTTGTGTATTCAGAGTTTATGGTCACAAATCTTCTAATTTGTTAATTTTCAACGTATGATAACCATATTTTAAAAAACAACAGCTTTAATAATTTTCATTTATAATGTACTCACCTTCTAACTGCAACTGATTTTGAAGTACAGTTGCTTGTTATTAAAGGTATGAGTCGTGGCACATGAGTATGCTGACAAAAAAAGGACAGTTAATGAGAAAAGCATTCCTGAATTCTGAATTCGTACTGTACTAATGAATTCAAACAACAGAATTAACAACATAATAAAAACTGCAATAATTTAAAATGCTTACCAAAACAAAATCATAGACTACTATTAAATGAAAGACTGCTGCACATGCCAATTGATTAAAGCTATTTTCTTCCAAAAGGTCAAGCAAAAACCACTTCCAGTGCCATCAACAATCACATAATGATATGCAATACTTTGCTGTCAAAAGTAATGTAAGAAGTTCAAATGTAGCTGTCTCCTCAAAGGAGTTGAAAGCTGATGCTATTTCAGTTTTGCCACAGGAAAAAGTCATATACAACGCAGCCTTGAAAGTCAGGGTTATAGAACAAAAAGTGAGTCAATAAATATGAAAATATGGGCATTCTTACAATGATCAGTGATTAGTGCCAAAAGGATCAAATTTCCTTTAATGCAAAATATGTCAATGAAATAATAAAAGCACTGATATACAAGCAAGCTTATATATGTCATTCAAATGGAAACACCTGATGGGAGAAGTATTAAACTATGCAAAAGATAAACTACATTAAATCCAAATGCATTACAGAATTCAGAATTAAAGCTGTCTTCCTTCAGCTTTTCTTAACTAATTGTAGACACAAAGCATTACCATTTTAATTCCAAGTAAGAGTAATGTGGTTCAACAAATGTATTTTCAGTTAATTTCTTTAGTCCTTTCTTGATCGAACACCTACAGTAAACAGTCCCAAATACAGTGTGAAACAGTAGGCTAACTTAAAAAAATCCATGATCTTAAGAAGTACTGTACTGAAGAATTCTTACTCTCTCATGTATCACAGCTGCAGGATATAAACATACAAAAACCACAACAAAAAAAAAAAAAAGCAGAGATAATCATCAGTTCACAGAGTACTGCCAATTTTAGAATTAGGAAGGAATTAATTAAAAATTCTGGAAGAGCCTAATCTAACAGTTACATTTGTTTGTCCTGATATACTTTTAAACACAGTTTTAGGGGGTTTGTTTGTGTTTTGCATAGATTGCAAATTGCAAAGAGGCGTATGACTTCCAGGAAGGAAAATGGGCAAATCGGGAGTAAAAATGAAGTTTTTTACAGATGAAGAAACCTATACATTCAAAGTCTTTGGTGCTATCGATGTTGTAATTTCTAGAAAGTATTTTGGAAAGGAATCAAACCTCAGGATTGCTTTCATTCAGTTTTTAAGGTGCCACATTTCATCTGCTACTCCTTGAAGATGCAATGATATGTGCTTCCTCACAAACCACCTTGAAGGTCAGTTGACAAACCTGAATCCCACCTCCTTCTGAAAAAGATTTCTTCCACCATGCCATCTCTCCATGACTCCCTCCCTGCCCTGCCACCTTTTTTGAAATTGGCTTCCTGATGTACTGAGTGTCAAGAAAGAGAAATCAGACTGCAGTGAAAGAACTTCCAGGAGAAGAAATATGAAATCCAATGAAGGCACAAAGATGAGATGGAAGTCTTCAAGATCAGTGGTATAATACAGCCTCCCTGTTTTTATGCTGACTGATTCTACAGCAGGTACACAGCAAAGCACCAGGAACTCAACTGGCTGTCACTGGATGCTTGTGGGAGTTTTTGAGTACAACACTGACTCCAAAAACTGCAGTTCCTTGGGTTCTAAATATTCAGTTGATCAAAGACCCCCTGACCAATACTCATCTAGTCCAAAGCACAGAAGTCCAAAGGGACAGGGGGCTGCACTTGTTATTGATGTTTATTTCTGAAATCCAAATTTTCTGCCAAAACACCTCACATATGCTATTTATTGGTTGGGTATTTGAACACTGTGGATAGGATTTTCTTGTTTTCATGCTTCAAATCCACTATGTTAAGTCACAGCTAGGAAGAACAGAAATTTAAACAAAATCAGGGTAACTATAGCTGATGTGTAAGCTCGTCTTCAAATTAACTGAACCAATAAAGCCAATTTAATGTAATTGGTTAATGTTTACAGTTTCTTACATGCCTAATCTTGTCTTACACTACGGCAAATATTATTGTTCTCTTACAATTTTAACTACCCTGGGTAAGGTGTACTCATTTTCTCATTCTCACAGTGCAGTGTAAGAGTCTGGGGAAAAAATGTCAAGGGGTTTTGTCTTAGCCCAAGTGCAGATGCAAAGGACATGCATGCAGAGGTCTCAGAGCACATTCACAGAGGCACAGACAGAGCAAGTACACATTCCAAATCATACTGAAGATGGCAAGAAAAGGTGTAAGTGATGAAACCTCTTAGGCTTTCCAACAACTTACAAAATTAAAACCAAGGATGAGATCACAGTAAATTGCAGTAAGTGCTTGGCATTAAGAACACCGAAACTTCTAATGTAGAAACTAGGCAATCTCCCATTTCATGTGAAACACAAAAATACCAGTACAAGTCCCAAACTCTAAATATCTTGCTTTAGATACCAGTCAGTAGAAGATGACTAAAGAACATTCAACAGAAAACAGCTAGGATAGAGCACTCCTCTGTTCCATATGCTATAGCTTTAAGGACTCAGTTTAGAAAGTTCTTGAATTAAAAATTCAAGTCTCCAGTGGATTTTTCTTTCATGAAGTTGTGCTTTCTGAACTGATCCAGGTATATGAAGCCTCCTCAACATTTTATCATTAACTTCATGGTTCCAATTCTTTTGGGGAGAGAGTCTATGTAGAAATAAATATCTTTGTTTTGTTTTTCGCACTATTCAAATTCTCACTAGTTTCTTAGCTACTAGCTTAACTTTGTCTTTTCCAAGAAGGCAGTTAAAAGCAGTTATCCTCTGAAACACGCTTGGTCTTTTTTCAATTAACACATTACAAAAAAAACCCCAAAAACATGAAAACAGACATGCTTTTCATACCTATTCTTCCATCTTTACTATGACAATGCTGCCAATTGGTTACAATGATATATAGTATTTGTCCACCCATGAGAAACATTACTCCTCTGTTTAAGAATTATTTAAAAACCTGTATTTCAGTATAGTTGTTATCTCTTCCAAGAGCCACTATCTGAAAATTCCTAGCAGGCAAAGCGAGAGAGGAACACATACCCGAATAATGAACCTGATGGCTGCACACCCAGAGGTTGCCATCACTTTGGCGCTGTTGGGAACCAGGTTAAAAAGTGTAGGCACGATTGCTTCAGCGCCATGGTCAAACTTGTTTCCCAGAACAGTTGAAAGGTGGCTGTTAAGGGAAAACATAAATTAATTTCTTAGTCTTAAAAAATGAAGTTCATTGTAGATTTTAAAGATTAATCTTCCCAAACGAAAGAATTTCTCAATTTCAAACACGAATAACTTTACTTCATAATGAAAAACAAATGCTACAATTGGAAAGCCTAAATTTTCATGTCCGCATAAAGTATAATTGCATTTTTGCTTTTTAACACACTTTGAGATGTATTTTAAATAAATTACTGAGGTTTTTTTTTTTACTTTTGAATGCAGGCAAAACTACTAAATTCACCACAATCAGCCAACCATAAAATTTGACTCCCTTGTCTGTTAAAGGTTATGTTTTCAGTTTTCACAAAAACACATGCCACACACAGTAGTTTAACTGTCCATTGGTGAAAACAAATGCTTCTTTTGTGCAGAGAGAGTATATAAAAAGAATTTGTAGCCAGCAGCAAATGATACACCAAATATATCAAAGTTTTAGGAATCAAGGAAAATTCCCCGTTGTTACGCCTGGATGAGAATATTTGCAGAGTATGTTTACACTGCTCCTGACTTCATGTTAGGAAAGGTTATTTTCTCAAAGTCTTGATTTCCTTGGAAAGGGCAGCTGTATGCTTCAACATTTCCCCTCAGTTTGTTCAAACAGGAGACCAGAACAGCAGCAGTTACACGAATGCCTTTCCGAGGAAAAAAAAACTAATGTAAAATATGGAAACAGGAAAGACTACTCTGGTTTTCTCCTCTGCCCTTCATTTTAAAGTAGCCCATGAGATTCTAATGGTGAAGATTTCACTTCAGTTTAGCCACAGCTTCTAAAATTATCACGGTCATTTATCTCTTGCCCAGAGAGACATCCCTGGAAGTGTTCAAGACTAGGCTGGGTGGGGCTTTGAGCAACCTGGTCCTGTGCAAGGTGTCCCTGCACTGCCAGGTGGGTTGGAACTAGATGATCTTTAATGTCCCTTCCAACCCAAACCCATTTGACAATTCCATGAGAAGTACTACCTCACCAAAATGTTCTATGTTCAAACCACTACAGCGTGCTATTCGTATTGTTTTTACGAACAGTCCCAGTGAAGTGCTGCGTCTATCACCCAAGCATGTGATCCTAAGGTAAGTCCTCAATATTATTCACAGCAGTTTGTATTAGACTGCACTAATGATGACAATGATGTTAACTGGTTATTCACATAGTCTGTTACAGGATTATCAACTACTTGTATTCCCTAAGAGAACAAATTCCTCCAGGCGTTTCTTTTCCTCTGTAGCTTCTGATCCTCACTTGACTCTTTATCAGTCACAGTGTACAGCAGTCCAACAACAGAACCTCTCCTGGAACACTGATAAAGCACCTCTAAGCCAGCCCCACATTAACACCCAGCAAGGTACACAAAGACACACAAACTGTACTTACGCTACAGTAATGCAGGCTTCTCTAACCACCTGGGATCTGAGATCCTTGGCTGACAGCTTGAAAGCACCATCCAACAGCCGTAAATGCTGGAAAAACCCATCGTACTGTGCAGCTCCAGCAACAAGCAAGGACCGAACCTTCTTCAGCTAAAAAAATGAATGCATTTGGGTTAGGACACTGCCAATAGACATTTCAAAACAAAAAAAAAGAACAGCTTCACTATGCAAAAATACACATAGGCGAGTCTTTAAAGCAACATTTTCAAAATATATGGCTGCAATTTAAAAAAACTGTAAGGAATTCATATTAAACTCTAGAGTTTAAAAAAAAAAAATCTCAGAATACAAATACATGAACACAATTCTGTTCACATACCTGTTTATAAAAACTAAGATGCCATAAACCTGATTAAAAAATATAAGTGCAACATACACACAAACATGTTAACCCTGTAGGTGGAACTTTTCATAGCTGCACATGAGGTACTGAGGCAAGCAGTTAATCTGTAGAATATGTATTTCCATAAACACCAAACTTAAACATACATGACGGCTTTTAGAAAAATTTCCACTTAAATGTCAGCAAAATTACAATTTTAATTAAAAAATACTCAAACTTACTTGGTATACTGAAATTCAAGGTATAAAAATTAAAATGAAAATTTCTTTAATTACCTGCAGTGTAATGACTTTGGAAAAAAAACATTAAAAAATATCTGGCTGTCTGTGCTTTATGAAATACACCCACTCATGCCTGAAAACAGACAAAAAGTTTACCGCATTAGTTCGCTGATCCCAATCATGTTTGTCATCTGAGAGAATTTCCCTGATTTTGTTCAATGTTTCTTCAAGTTCTCGACTAGAATAAATCTGAAATATCAAAAATAAAAAAAAAAAACCCAGGAACTTTATATTGTTAATAATGTAGTGTGATAAAGAAAAATAGCTTGAGAAGAGTGAAAATACAATTCTAATCCCAAAGATGTTACCCCCAAAGTCCCAGAGATGTGGGTTAGAGTTATAAATGGGCATTTTAGGACCCACTAATGAATATTCACAAAGAAAAAAAAGGCTGAAGAAGCAACATTTTCCTTTCAACATTTTCCTTTCCTTTGAGCTTAGAACGAAGATTTTACCCATCACCTTTATGATGAGCCACAATATAATAATATAATCATAGCCACAATTTCATTACCTCCACTTAAAAAAATAAACAATTCAATAGAAGCAGAGGTTTTAGATAACCTGCTGCAATACTATTGAAACTCAGCTGCATTTTTTTTCACTCTTTTAATAAAAACCAACATTTTATCTTCTTGCAACTCTTTCGGAGCTGTGACTCTCTGAGAAGCTAACTGGGCTGTGAGAACACTAAAATTAAAATTTGTCAGAAAAATGAAATTAAAAGGCTTCCACAGCTTCTCTATGTATTGCTACTTCAAAATCATCATTTATAAGAAGAGGTATTTTAAAAAGAATAAAAAAATCTAATAATAAAATGAAAAAAATATTGTTTTCATAAACTGACTTCCCTCTATTTTACCGAACATAAGTCAAGATATAAGATGCTTTTTTCTGCTTCCACTGCATATGCAAAAAAAATTTTTTTTTTCCTCCAGACTGAGAACAAATTTAAGAGAATATGAAGCAAATTATTAAGCAGAAACTTAATCTGGCCAGGGTTTTGAGGGTATTTAAAGTATTTTCAGCTAAACTTTTCCAGTTTTTTGAATCAGAAGTTTTTTTACGTAATCACTTTAGGCAAAACTCACTAGCCCATACACAAGCACCTGGCACCACCTGAGACACCTTCAAGACACAGGGCTGGCAGATATGGGTCAGGACTTCAAGGAAACTCATAGCTTTCTACAGTGAAAGCTGGACTCCAGTATGATAACTTATGTAGCACCTAAACAGCAGGGCATAATGCTCCCTCATTATTTAAGTACAAGATATAATTTTTGTATGTGCTAGAGCACACAGAGTAAACAAGGGCCAACAGTTAGGACACCTTGCTTTGTATGGATTACTTAACAGGTCTGTCTCTTGAACACACTGTTCTACCATGCATATATGCATCTTTAATATTACCATTAAAACAATGCAATGTTTTTCTTCTGTTCTGCAGTTAAGTTGAATGATTATTTTCTTTAAAATATCTTAATTTCCCAGGCATCTTCAAGTTACTGTAAGGGTTATTTCAATTACAGTCTACTCTTCCAGTTTCCTGAGCACATCAAATTAATTTAACTTACAGAAGATACGTAACCTTAATTCTATTGACATCTACTCTTTTCCCAACACCTTAACAGAACATGGTTATGGAGGCGTGCATTTTTCATGCTGGAATATGGAGGAGGTGAAAGACATCAGAGCTCTAAAACACCTTCATATTGGGTTTCCAGAATAAACAGAGTAGGAACCTTTTCAGAAACAAATTAATGAGTACATCCAGACCAGCTTCACTAAAAGGTGGAAAATGATTTCTGTATATACTTTACCAACAAAACTGAGATTTTCATTACCACGCAGCTGTGTGAGCTCTTCCAGGATACACTGTGGAAGCAGCTTTGCAGTTCTATACAGGAAACTTGACTGCATACATAAAACTCAGAAAGCTATTCCTCACAATTACTGTTTCCTTCACTAGAAGTCACAAAACATCTGATGTATAACTAACTTAAAATGAACAAATGACTTAATGAAAAAAATTGGGTCCAAGTGTAACAGATTCTCTACTCCACTGCACACAAAATCGAACACAAGTTTTCTATTGCCATTTAATATATTTGTGCACACTGGTAGCCTATTAATAGTTGTTACACAACTCTAGTTTATTCTAACACTAATTCTGTAAGTACCTTACTCTTAAAAGAAAATTACATGTGTCTCAGTAAGCTTTTTTATCAAAAATATTTTCCACTATGAAAGAGTATTTTTATTTCTCTTTGAAAGTGTAAGGGACTAATCACTGATTTAGTCAAGATGCAGCTTTATATTACAGTGACACTTTATGTCACCAGAATTCATTACATGATTCAACTTCCTCAGGATCTCCTTTTACCATAACCCACTTTACCTGTGTCCCACTCAGTTCAGAGCTTTAATGTACAAAAATGTCATCCTACAAGAGGAGACACAAAAATTTCTATGGAAACCCAGCATTTCTCTGTGAACTTATCATAAAGAAGTGAAATGCAACAAGAAGGGAACAGGATGATGCCTTTTGGTGGCACAGCATCTAACTGCAGACTGTTAAATGCATACTCAAGTCTCAGTCTGAAGTCCTGGTCAAGGTACGTAAACCTTTTCAAGCTGTTTCATTAAGCAAATTCTGAAAACAGAAATTTTTTGTTGTCAGCCTCTGTGTCCTAAGAGACCATATTGTAGAGTGTAGTTACTGCTGGGCACAAGACAAACACTGAAACAACTTGTTCAATGGGTTAATGTCCATCCACCCTATTAGCATTTCTAGGCAAATAATTAAATTTTTTCTTTAATTACCTAGCTGAAATAGAACTGGACAGAGGAATATTCAAATTGGCATTGCAGTCTAGAATTTAATAAATGGTATGATTTTATGTTGTCATAAAATGCAAACCACAATTCCACTGTGTTTTCCAGGCTGTACATACCTACTTTAATTTCACAGGAATAAAAGGCAATATTTTAATAATTTATTTTCTCCCTGCCCTCAATCAATTATACTTTTAGGAGGCCAATGACATAATGCATTTTTTGCTCACAAGTTCCCACATCAGACTTGATAAAAGGAACTGAACTCATTTTCAAACAAATTTTAGCTACTAATGGGAGTTACTCTTTATAACCAGAACACAGAATTTTCTTTTGTTTCAGCAAAGACTTAAGTTGTAAAAACATTATGGTTGTAATCTTGAATATGAAGGCACAATCCTGTCACTACAGTACTTTCTGGCACACAGATCCATCAGACTACATCTAAACATCACCCATCATCTTCATAAACTGCTGCTATCCATCAGAAGGCAACATACACACATCTCAGTAAAGGCAACTGCAACATCAAAGACAGAAAAATCAGAAGCTCAAACACAAGGAAAAATAATAACTATACAGATGGAAAGTATTTTCAATATGGAGATTAAAAACTGGGTGCAAGTAAACAATATGACATTCCTAAAAAAACATGAGCAGTCATATGAACAGCTAACTGGAAAGTCAGATCTACCATTGGAGAGTTTTAAGGATGACTTAAAACATACCCACTGTATGGTTACGTATGGGTATGTACTGTAAGTAACCTCAATTTATTTGATTAATTAAATGCACTTAATCTTGATCCAGAATGGAATCTGGTTTTCCATATAGTTTACTTTCCTAATTTCATTGAAGCCACTACTCAAACCCATAAACGTAATGAAAACAAAAGAGACACAGGAATGGGCCCAGAAACGTCCAAACAACTTTTTGTCCTCATGCTGTCCTTTGCTTTCAGGATAATATGGTAAACTACAGGTCATAAACATTCTTTCTTCACAAGTCTAACAGAGAAATTTTCCATTTCCTTAGTAATTAACCTAGTTGCAGAACGTGAAATCTGCTTTGGTATTTTTCCCTGAAAGATCAGAGATTGCCCACAATCAGAAGCACAAAGTTGGAATTAGGAATAATGACTTCCTTGGACAGGTAGTCACTATTCCTAAGGACACTAAAAAAAAAAAAGTTTTTTTTCTTCCATGCTCATCCATGAAACCAATAGATAATTTTGGAGTAAGTTACACATTTCTCTCCTGTCTCCTCACCTCAGCTTGAAGGAGATTAGTAAAGACAAATGTCTTTCTCCTCTATCTCTTGCAGTTTAGAGAATTACCTACCTTCCTAGGCCATTCAGCAGCCAGACAGAAAATAACATGCGTTGATCCATATATGTCATTTGGTCACCCTACTTTTGTTCCTGCAGTGTTACCAGCCAGCCTGAGTACTTAGAGAACTCAGCTTGGGACTGCGAACACTAAGGCACTGGAATACAAGTATCACACTCTGTTCTGTGGAATATGACTCTGTGCAACATAACAGCGATAAACAATATTAAGAGCTGCATGTTTTCTTCCTCCAAAGAATTCTTAACACAGTCTGAAGAGGCAAAGATACATAAAGCTCTTACAGTGTGTGCGTGGTTTTGCATAAAAGTCCCAAGGAGGAGGAGCACAGACACACACACACACAGAGGTGTTTTCTCTGGGAACTTCCTCTGTGAGTTCCTGGGGTCAATTGGAAAGCTGATTTAATAACTGACAGCCTGGGAAACCAATTAAAAAGTTACTTTGCCTCCATGAATCACATCAGTAAAAGTGAATCTTCGTCTTTTGACTTCCGGCTTCTGAAGGTAAGGCCGGCTGGCCCAGCCCCCCTCCTCCCATGCAGCCTGGCCGGGCAGGGGTGGGGGAGCCACCGAGGCCGCCCTGTTTTCAACTAGGGGCCCTGATGGCCAGGGGAAAGAGAAACCTTTGCTAAGATCCTAGTTTTCCCCCCAGCTGCCCACGCAGCTTGGGAGAAATTCAGCTGGGCTCTGTTCCAGCCAAGCCTACCCCACGCAGCCTGCGTGGCCTGAAAAATCCTGGCCTGGCTCTCTTCACCTTCTGCGTGCAATTTTAACCCTTCCAATGCTTGGATAAGACTGCAGATCTCCTGGCTTCCCTTGAATGAGAGGAATAAAGCAGAAAGGATACTAGAGTCAGTGAAGTAAGAGCCAAGTTTCCAGATGGGAAGAGACTGAGGAGATGCCGTGAATAGACTGGCTGAAAAGAACGTTTTTGTAAGCTATGAGGTGGACTGGACTACACCGAAAATTCCTCTAAATTATCGAGAAAATACATAGAGGGGTTGAAGTGTTTGAGAAAAGGATCCTTTGCCGTGAGGGAATGGGGGTCTCTATTCTGGAGAATGGGAAGATGAGCAGAGACATTTGATGGAAAAAAGTGATGAAGAGAACTTTTTGCCTTTGAACAGCTTTTCCTTAAAAGTAATGTCCCATAATTTTGACACGACCATAACACAGCTCTGGGAGGACTGTGAAGATGGGAGGAGTTTTACAGTTTGCAGATTTTCCCAGGCAGATGCAAATTGTGAAGGTGAAGACACACAAGAGATCTTTATTTTTCTCTTGGAGAAGACCCTATAGCCAAAACAAGAAGGAACTTCTCTCTCTAGAGTGAACTGAAATAATTATTTAAGTGAAAAACTGACTGAAGTGTCTCTATATGTTGATGTTAAGGAATATGGAAGGGGGGGAGGAGGGAGTGATCTGGAAATCTTATTTCGAATTTCTTTTTTCCTGTGTTATTAATAAATTTCTTCTTGATACTCTTTTAAGTTTTAGGCCTGCCTTATTTTTGCTCCTAAACCCCATTTCAAAGAGAAACTGAGTATATTAAAATTGGCAAATCTAAATTAAACCAAGACACAGTAACAGACAAAGACTTGCTTGATGTGACAGGGATCATGGAGATTTAAGTGCACCCTCATGAAAGCAGACAGTATTGCTGCCTGCAGAAGCAGATCTAACAAATAACTATGTTTGGGAAATAAAAATAGAACAAAAGTACATATCAAGAAAAGAGAGTCTTATAAAACCCTTCTGTCACTTGGGAACAATGGCTTAGTGAGTTTCTGGTTGTGTTCCACACCTCAACTGCCCAAGGAAAAGTTATTAAATTTTTAAAAATTTATAAAATTTATAAAATAGCCCTCATAAGCTATACACATATTAAATGACTCAACTGTGTGAAAGTATCAAACACATGCAATTCCCACACTAAAAGAATAGAAATTAAAATCTGATCTTTTAATTAAGAACTCAGAATCCAACAAGTTCATTAAAATGAACATGAAAATAAGGCACTAGATTTAATTTTTACAGTACTGCTAGAATAGGAACACATATACCAGACACACATTACAATTCAGGCAAATTTGAAAATAAAATTATTGCTGTTCAAATTATTTGCCTATATTATTATTACTTGATTATGCCTTGAAATTGCAGGCCTAAACTTTCTAAAATTCATGTTAATCTTTTTCTTAATAAAACTTCCAATTATTTTCACTAGCTCCCTGAAAAAGTTTGAGAAAAGCAGTAAGGCATTTTAGCCAAAACACAATATGGCTGTAATGAGTAGAACAGTAAAGAAAAGGTGGCACTTTTTTTGGTAAATACTGGAAAAATATAAAGAGCTTTCCATGGAGATTCTAAGGTGAGAAAGAAGAAAAGAAATGACGCTTTCTCAGAACACTGTAAAATTATGTAAATTTTAGAAGCAGGTTAACACATTATTGCTAATAATGTATTTCTGAAGACAAACATGAATATACACAGCACATTACCTGTACAGTAGGAACATCTGTAAATGCCTTAATAAAATCATCCTCATCCACAGCTCCAGCTCCTCCTTCTTTAGTGGAACCTAAATAAACACAAAATACTGTTAAACAGGTGTGCTGGGGACACGTGGAGCAGGGAGGGGGAGGGGAGCCCAGCCCCCAGGGGAGCCTCTTGAAGACCACGAGGGCCTGAAACAAGAGAACAGTCCCCTCTCTCTGGGAGCTTCTATTGAGGCTGCGGTGACCAATCAGAGAACTGGGTTGGTGATTGACAGCCCAGAAAACCAATTGGAAGGTTGTTTCGCTTTCACAAAGCACAGGGGAAGAAGGTTAGCTCTCGATTTTTGCCTTCCGGTCGGGGAGGTGAGCAGGTGTGGGGGCTCTGGCCTGGCCCGGCCCGGCCCGGCCCGGCCCCTGCGCGGCCCGAGCCCCGGCAGGGGGGAGGGCCCAGCCCTGGGAAGGCCTCGGAGTGAACCCGGCCCAGCCCCAGCTCCGGCCCCGGCGGGCCCCGGTCCCAAGTGGCCCTGGGGGGACTCGGCTCGGCCCGGTCTGGCCCGGCCCCAGCCTCTGGCGGGGGCAGCCCCACGTGACCCGGCTTGGCGGAGCCCAGCCCGGCCCGGTTCCGGCTGGGCTCAGCGGGGCCGCGGCTCGGCTCCCCGGTTCCTGCTCGGCCCGGTTTCTCCTTCTCCATGCAGCATGGCCGAGCGGGGGATGGGAGAGCTACCGAGGCTCTCCTTTCCCCCTGTTCTGAGAAGAAAGGCTCCAGCCAAGCACGCGGCAGAGGGAGGTCCAGCCGTCTCTGCGTGGTCCTCTGGTAGCCACGTGTTTTTTCCCAGCGTGGCTTCAGCCTGGCTCCTTACTTTCTGGATTCCAGTTTAACTCTCAGTGCCTGGATGAGACTCTAGAGTTTTTGCCTGAGCTCCCCGAAACGAAAAGAATAAAGCAAGAAGAATTACAGAAGTCAGCAGAATGAAGACAAAGTTTCCTGAGGGAGAGATGAAGAGACGCCACTGATAAGTAGCTGAAAACCTTTTTTTTTGTGGGCTCTAGGAAATTGTGACTTCACTGAAATTCCTTTAAACTGTAGAATATATTTGGGGAAGTTAGGTGCTTGAAATGTAGACTTTTTTTGCCTCGGGAAATGAAGCTCTTTGTTTTTAGGACTAGAATACTGAACAGAGACTTTTGATGAAGAATGAGATAGAGAGACTTTTGTGTTCTCAGCAGCCTGCCTTTAAAATGTACCCACCCCATGTATTTCAGCAACCCATAACACAGCTCTGGAAGGACTATGAGAATAGGAGGAAGAAGAAATCATAGTTTGTAGGTCCGGGCGGATGCAAATTATGAGAGTAGAAACATCCCCTAAGCCTAAACTAAAAAAAAAGGACTTTTCTCTCTAGAGTGAACTGAAAAGATTATTTAAGTAGATGACTGACTGAAGTGTTTTTCTGTAAGCTGCTGTTATGAGGAAAGGGGGAGGAGGGAACAATCTAGAAATCTCATTCTGAATTGTTTTGTGTTATTAATAAATTTCTTCTTATACCCTTCTAAGTTTTAAGCCTGCTTTGTCTTTACTCCTAAATCCTATCCCCAAGAGAAATTAAATCTATTAAAATTGGCAAACCCCAGTCACACCATGACAACAGGATGTAACATACATCAGGGTTTTAAATCTCTTACAATCATCTTCCACCCTACCTAATTTCAAACATTTAATATATTTTACAAAAATGCTGCATTTTTGTGTAGAATTGTACATCATGTGCAGAATCACAAGATCTTGAACTCTGTCTTCATGAGAAAAAAACACTTTTTTAATGCAAAATGAACAGTTCTAAGTAATTTGCAATTTTACAAATTTAATGGTGTTATAATTTTTATTTTTGTATCCAATTGGAATCATATTTCATATAAAATCCTATAGCAGCTGTTTGCATTCAATTCTAAGACCTGCACACTGAACATAAAAATGTTCTAAAATAAAGCACCGAATTTCAAATTATTTACTAGCGCAAGAGCAAGAGCTCTAAATAGAACTCTTCAGGATGAATTTTCATCTTAACATATGTGCCTTAAGTAATTAGCCCTGAAAGTCTGGGGGTTGGTTTTTGTCTTTTCCAGTATTCTCACATGGAGCTAAGAAGTGTGATGTACATTTCTTAGTCTTAAGGTTACAAGAACTTCAACAACGAAAGAAAAGACACCGAGAAGAATTTGTAATGAAGCAAAATCTGCACTTTGGTGATCTTGTTTTCAGACCAGTAATGATGGAACTATTCTCACATGACAGCCCAGCAGAAGGACCAGAAAAGAATACCGACAAGTAACCACCTGCTGGTTTCACAG
Organism: Muscicapa striata striata; assembly: GCA_030060385.1. Taxonomy (NCBI): domain Eukaryota; kingdom Metazoa; phylum Chordata; class Aves; order Passeriformes; family Muscicapidae; genus Muscicapa; species Muscicapa striata. Next base: position 2,381,177 of record JAREIS010000101.1, read on the forward strand.
CAATATATGTTGCAAATTCCATTAAAATCTTGGGTAGAAGCTAAGATAATTCTAAGCAAGAAAGCTATTCAAAAACAATGCCTGGATTTTGCTTTCCTGCAAAAACTCAGGTTATCAAGAAGGCCCGCTTTTATAAAGAAATGAGCTCAAGTTTGCTATCAAATCAAAGAACAAGGGTCATCAAGTCCAGGCTGTGCTACAAATCTAGAACTCCAAGCACAAGGTGAAGCTTGGCAGAATCCTGAAGTATCTTCAATAATTGCATCAGGAAGGTAATTTGACAAAACATATTAACCACATGTGGAGAATCAGACCAGTTGAACATTTCCTTATTGAAAGGAAAAACAATTTGTCAGAGTAAATGAGCATTTGGGAAAAGTACCTCTTTCAGGGTGAGGCCAATAGGATAGATGGCAGAATGTCCTCCCTAACAGAATACAACTGAAATAACTGAAATGGAGGCATCATACAGAGAAGACATGTATTTTACTAACTAGAAAACAAACAAACAAAAAACCATAAAGAAAAAGCATTTAAGAGGCTGAATGGTCAACCAGCACAAAAAGCTGGGAATTCTTGATGAATCAAATTTTTGGTGGCTGCACTCTAAGAATCATGGTTTACAGTCCCTGATCTGTTAATTATAGTCAAGGAAATTATGTTTGCTATGTTATACATGAGCATTTTGGAAGTATAGGGGTGCACTACTACTGCTACAAATTTGGTGGCAAACTTACTAGAGCTCAACACTGCTGTGCAGAACAAGATTTCTCACATACCTTTGTGGCTCATTAGTATAAAACCACAGAATCTGGACACAGTACCTGCAGTATGATATAGGAACAACTAATATATTTTGAGTGCCTTAGCTCAAGGACGCTGTAAAGATATACTGTATACAACACATTTCAACATGTGTATCTCCAATGCCATCTGTCACAACTGCCAGCAGCAGCCAGTAGAGAAAGAAGAAATTATAACCACCTATTTCTTCTCATTTCAGAGAGGAGATGGAACAAACCTTTCCATAAAGTTCATGAGTACTTGACTGGCTAAAAAAATGAACAGGAAAAGATCCATTTACAGCCGAACATCCTTCTACCACATAAACTTGTACAGCTCTTCAGAATACCCTCGTCGGAACAGAATTTTGAGAACAGAAACCTTGAAAGAAGTAACTTGGCCCAGGGGCACCATGTTATTAAAGTAGGTGGTACAAACAGCTACTTAGATGCTCAGAACATAACTTCATTTGTTTAGCCACAAATACCCCAACATTTAAGAAAGCCTCATAGAAACAAAACAATCAGGATCAATATACAGTACCTATTCTGGAAAAGTAAATAGAAAACTAAGGTTATTGAAGTTCTGTACTATTATTCAGTTACATAAATACACAAACACCTATGTTAACACAGGGAAAAAGTACTTTGCATTCCCATTCTTTACTTCCTAATTTTTTTTCCTAGGGAATAAACTACAGAAACATTACAAATTGATACATACAGGCCATGAACACAAAAATAAACAAAAATGTTTGGATTTCAAGTATTTCTAGTTCACTGTTGTACACCATAAAGAAAAAGATTAAAAGGAGATGAAGTTGCCTTTGCTAAGTAAGTAGATGCTGTCACCTTCAGTCTGCCCTAAAGTATCACTTTCAAAATTAGGGAACAGCATACGTTACATGACAGATATTTCTAGCACCTCAACATCATCTAGTAATGCACCTGGAGTAAGAGAAGCAGTAAGGGAAAATCCTTTATCCAAGTAGTAATAGTTTTTTACCTCAAAAAGAGAAAGAGAAAGAGGAGTGACAGGCTACCTTTAAACTCCATTTGACATAGAGAACTTTCCATCTTCCTGAGTTTCAACAACTAGTTCACATCTACAAACCAATTTTCTTTTAAATTAATACTCTCCAAAAGTTGTTTTTATTACTTGACTGCCAAAAAAATATTATGTGATTCAAAATTATCTGCAAACCACATTTCACTGATCTTTCTCTGCAACTGCATGATTACACATGCATACCAGAGCAAAGTATGAAGTAACTTCTCTTCATATTCTATAGAAGTCAGAAGTCCACACTGCCTGAGGAGGAAAGATACTGTTCCATTTTTCCCTTCCCTTTCCAATCTCTCTGTAAGTATTTTTACCAATTCTGTTTATCAAACCACTGTTTCTATAGAGACAATAAAAAATGACAGAACTCCACCTGCTGTTTGACAATTGGGGAGAAAGTATTTTACTGTGCTAATAAGATACCTAACAGTCATACACATGCAGATGCCTTCAAATGATCTTTCATGCTTTTGTAAGGCTTGACTCTCCTCCAGAAAAGCAACACCAGAGCTTTACTAAACTCTCAGTACAAACAGTGCTGCCTCCAGACCCCAAACTGATATATCTGATAGAGCACGCATATAAGCTCTTTTGTTGCTGTTGTCGCTTACCTTCTCAGTCCAAGCTTGTGATTACAAATTTCTTGTATCTCTCTCTAGTATTCCTTCAACTGAAAAGTGCATGTTCAAGGCTCCCCACGGAACACACAGTCCTCTGACCAAATATGGAAGAGTTCAGCAACTGTACTCCTGAAGGCAAGAACACTCTAAACAATTCTAGGGGGCTTTAACCCCACTGCATTTTTAACATCTTTTAGTGCTCAGCACACAGCTAATATCCAGACCCTCATCAACTGGATAATTACATTACCTTGCCTTTGGATTTGAATCTAACTGAGCTTTTTTCCAACTGAGACCCAGAAAAAAACTCTCTCATGAAGAGGATGAAAAATACACACAAGACATTTATCAACACTGTTTGTTAGTTTTCATTCATAACCTTTACTTATTCTTATCCTTCCAGCCTTCTAGTTAGAATCACAGACTGTCCTGGAAGTCTCAGTTCCACTTCAGGAAGCTGGTGAGAATATACCAAACATAACAGACAGACTTGATACGGAAGCATATCACGACAGCTGAAGCCCCTCTCAGTTTTACAGTGGAGTTGTAGGGGTGTTTTGATAGGTTTCTCTTTTGTATGTGTCTTCAGGTTTGTTTTGTTTTTTAAACTGAAGTTCAATGAGTCTGGAAATGGACGCCAAAAAAATAAGAAATCTCTCACTTCCTGCAGACTGCTAATGCAGATGACACTTTCATGAGTTAAATTCAAAGGTTTCTAACATTTTGCTAGGCCCTAGGAATCTTTTTTTGGAAGAAGGTTTATTCCAGCCATAATGCTGAGCTCAGCACTGAGAATAACTCAACACCAGAAAGGGTACTGTATGCAAGCAAGGGAATCACCCAGCCTTTTGTGAAATCAACTTTTTCACCCAGGAGTTAATTCCTGTGGTTGAGTTCTTTGCCTCTTCAGACTGAAACACTTGAAATACTTCCAATATATTACAACTTTGGAAAGCTCACTTGGTCTACTGCCTTGATGCTCTGCCCAGTATTATCTACACATCTGTACATCATGAGATGACAAAACAATGGGACAACACGAAATGGGAAAAGAAAGATGCTGAATGTGATTTTGGACTTGTATTTCTGTTTTGAAACTGCTTATTCAGAGAACTGCTTATTCAACTGTTAACTGTTAAATAAACTACAAAAATGCTGGCCTAAAAGTAGAAAAAAATTGCTCAATTTGTATTTGGTAGCAGACCTTTACCAGTCAAAATAATTTTTTTCCTACTTTAGCTAATCTTTTGACAAAAATTTCACAACAAAAAATTTCCCTGTGAAAAAAGTATAGAAACTTAGAAGTAACAAATACTCTAAAACTTTGTTTTGCTTTTTGTTCCCGAATTCTTTTTTGAAAATGTTTCCCTAAAAAAATGTTAACTATTTTCTAATACAACATCACAATTTAACATTAGTCAATGCTGAAAGGGATACTGTTTCTCAGATGTCTTTTATCCCTCAGAAATCTTTAACTGCAGGCAGTAACTATCTTACTTAAGAACATATCTAGAATAAAATGATGGAGACTGCAATTTTTTTTTCTGAATGACAACAAAATGTTACACACCTTTGTCTCCGCTAATTCAAAGGCTTCATTTCTTATCTATTAGAGACTGAAGCAAAAAATCATTCTGGACTGAAAGAAAAAACTACTGTTACCCTTTTGGCTATGTAGGTTAATAAACAATCATCTGTAAATTAGGAATAGACAGAAGCTTCAGCTCTGCGTGGGATAAATGGCCAGGATAAGCTCAAGTACTTACTCAGCTTTTCATATAATAGGTTAACTGGCAACTCCCACTCACTCCTACTGACTTCTCTCATTCTAGAACTGGTACAGCTGAGCACTAAGTCACAAAAGGGAGGGGCTAAACCGAGAATAAAATAAACTGGCCAAGATGAATAGTTTCACTGAGCAAGTTCCTTAGTCTGCCTCCCTGTGGGGCCATACAAACACTAAGGCAGCACAATCCAGTGGCTGACTCAGGATACAATTGAGAAGACAGGGAAGGAAATTAGCCCAGTCAGCTTAAAAATATACAACTGCTGAAAATCTAAGTATAGGCTAAGGGGAATAGAGCAATACTTAAAATTAATTCAAGGAAGCTCGACTGCAGAAACAACTTGGCGAAATGGAAAGCCTCTCTCACAAGATACTGAGTAGAGTGGATCTAAGGAAAGGGCTGATATTGAACAAAAATAAACAAACAAACAAACCAATGCACAAAGACAAGCTATAAATAATAGATCACAACCATATGACAAAGACCTGAATGACAAAGACATGACATGACAAAGACATGAAACCTAATTGTTTCTTCTGCATGGCACTTGCAATATAACCACATTCTGTTCCCAGCCACAGGGGGCAAATGTTTCAAAGGTCGTATTTAATTCTTTCTTCGAATGTACATTCGGCTGTCTGCTGCTCTCAGTAACTGGGATTTTTCCTGAATCTTCTGCAGCTCTCAGTCTTCGCAAAATCGACTTGCTTGTCCTTGGGTCAGGCCCTATTATTTACTTTTAAAGTCGTATCTGTTGGGGGCCAGGGAAGGAAATTTCCAGTGCTTCATGATCTGAATTATTACCTCTGAGATGGCAAGGGTGACTTTCAAGAAAATGACTCTGATAATGCCCTCTTGTACAGACTGATTTCAGTCTCAGTAGCTCAGTAAAGAGTCTCATAATCTTTTCAGGTATCATAAGATTACTAAAATAGTCTAGAATAGCATCTTTTCATATGTACTTTTTGTAAGTCTGCTTCTGTAAAATAGGAACCAAATGTTAAGAAAATTGGCTGGAGATTGAGAAGTTTTGAAAATTCCCTTCAGGTCTTAAACTACTGAGTTTAAACTACTGAGTTAACTAAAGCTATTTGATATACTGCACACAGAGACCTTTATTAACATGTATTGACATGATGTCAATACAGTTTAACAGATTCTAACATTCTCATGTTTGAAAATCTGATCAGTGAATCTCAACTGACAAACTTGATTAAAAACCTCCCATAAAACAAGCAAATAAGCACAAAGGTGTTCTTTCATCATTAGGTGATTGAGAGTCAGTAAGGATGCTTTCAGCTTGCCTGCTTAAGTTAGGAAAACGTTTGAGAGCAACAAAGAAGCAGCAGAAGCTCATCCACTTTGATCAACATTAGACAAGACTTCTTTTTTAAAAAAAAGAACCCCAGTTCAGATAGTTATACTGATATATCCTACAGGATGGATATTATTAGACCAACTTATAAAAAATTATGTTAGTTTAAGTAAATTGTAGTGTTAGCATCACTTACTGGCTTTGCTAGACAAGCTAAGAAACAGACCATATTGCTAATTGCCACAACTCTCCCAACAAAACCTGGGGGAAGACCAAACCATGAAGAGTGGCAGAGACCCTAGCTTAGATAAAAGTTTTCATCAATTGAATTTCAGCTACTTTGTGTCCATTTCCTGAGAAAACAACTCCATCTGCAAACAAGTAACTCTCCATTCTCCAAAACCTCTCTGTTATTATAAACTTGAGAGATTACCTTATTGGATTGCCCAGCACATATGTCTCACGGTAGTTATTACCCGGATATAGGGAAACAGGAGAATGAGAGAACAGCAAAAGGAATCTGTACAAGTCTCACGGGCCACTGTAGCTCATGGTTCAGTTAGTCAGCCTAAAATGCCTCTGACTGAAGCTGAAACTGCCTTTGACAAAGACACCTAGGCAGACAATTAGTATCAGCAAACCTGTTTAGTTGTTCCAACACAAGCCACCAGTGTTTGAAATAAATTTCAGAAATGTGTTTCTAAATCATCAGATAAAACACTAAACCCAAACAAACCCCTTCCCTCCTCCCCTCCCAGCATCTGGACTGGCAAAGCTTTCCTGTTGTTTTTAACCAGCTTAGAAAACAATTCAATTGACTAAGCAGAGTAGAAAAGCATTCACTAAAAAGCCCACTTTAAGGAAACTGACAGATGAATTCTGTCATGTTCAACCCCAGTGACTGACATTCACTCTGAACTGACTTGTCCACCCCACTTCCTCCAGTGCTAAAAGTCATCGTCCCTGAGGCACCCAGTAACTCATTCAAACTGAAACAGCAGCATAAACTGAACAAAACAGCACAATATCTTAAAATACCTTTACAATATCTTGTATTCCTTACTTTATCTGCCTATGTTAGAAATTTGGCAGACATGTAGAGAACTTCCCAAGACAGCCCACCTGTACTGTGCCTATTCCATTAAAACATTCCTGATACATGCCAGAGATATTGCTCATGAACAGAAGTTTCCATCCAACAAGGAAGTGTCTCTGAGGGCTGAGACACTAAGCAGATCTCTCCATACAATTATACACTGCATGAGAGAACAGGAGCAGGAGGGACAAGCAGAAACTAGGAGTGAGCTGAACTCACAAGGAATAAAGTGATGCCAGGTTTACAACTATTAGGATAGCACATTTCAAGCCTTGAGGTGTGACATGTTAATCAGGTACAAATACAGGACTCCTGTACTAAGAGGAAGCACAAAATAATTCTTAGGTGGACTGAAGATGACAGCACCAGCACGCATACTGTAAAATTTGAAGCTGCTCTTGAGCATGTAAATTCCTCTGAAATTATGGATTGAATATTATATGCTCCAAGAAACTTAGTCAGTAATGTCTGACGCTGATTTTTAACACTGAATACATAGTTTCAACAAGTTTAGCCTCAATTCCTCTCTACACAATTTCACAGGTATAAAAGATTAATAATACTACCTCTTCACAGACATGCTGTAGAGATCAATTCAATTAATACACATTTACCAAGCACACAGTAAATAAGAAAATTGCAAAACAAGGAAAACAACAGTGTTACACTTACTACAGTTTGGACAACATACATTAGGTAAGACCAAAGCCTGGATGTGGAGGAGCACATGAGCATCAAGAACACAGACGCCTGACTTTTTAGGCTTATCTCAAATTGATTAATGTTGGTTTCTACTCAACTGGAAGCTCATGCATGCATCTTTCAACTCATGCACAATGCTCATGCTCCCATGGTAATCTTTCAAAGAACTCATATATTTCTTTTCTCCCTTGGCACTCAATTTTCATCAATACTTAAAAAGACATACATTTGTGACCCTGGTCCATTTGTTCAATAGGTCAGTTTTGAAGTTATGCTAATTTTTTAAACATAATAGCATTAGTCTTATTTTCAGTTTTTAATGTAACTTCCTAATAATCTATTAACATTTTACTTTAATTTGATCCTAGTTTTACGTTTGAAAGGGGAAAATTGCACTAATTATTTTACATTACAGAAATTACTGAGAACAATCATAAACAAAATTGATTTGTATATTCTGTAATTCTGATGCCAAAACAGAATGAGATTTGAGATACTGTGACATAATAGTTTCAGTAATATAGTATTTTCATTACTGTTGTCAGTACCCATTTGTGTATTCCATTCTGGAATAATTTAAACAGACACTTTTTTAACAACAATTCACACCACCTGTCACCACAAATGACACAATTACCATTTTTACATGTTCTAGATAATATATTTTTATCTTTTACTTCTAAAAGTTTACTAGAGCAAGAAAGAAGGTCAAAGTAACTTGACTTTAATATGTTGTTTTTTCTCTTATATTTTAAAAAACATTCAAAGTATATGATTCAAAAAACCATTTCCAACACAGGTGCAAATACTTACATTACAAAAATAATTTTTATTCCCTGCTTCTCTGTTTGAAAGCATATACCATTGTCAAAAGAAATGAAACAGGTTTCTTAAGACTCTTCTACCACACACCAACACACCACCCTGCAAAGAGGAATCGCACCTGCTACTCTGCAAAGCAGCAAAGCAGAATGTTTTGGAATGGTCATCTTTGCTTACTCAGACACAATCCATAATGACTCCAAGAGGCAGGGTCAGCTGATTTTAGTCCATCTTCCTCCTCTTTCCTTCCTTTTTTTCCTTCTAGATTAACTTGCATGAAAATATAAACAAATTGCTTCCCCTTCCTATTGCTTGAAATGCTCAGTGTCAGCAGCTAAACAAGAGCTGGGTTGACTTCCTCATTCTCATCATTGTCTGGTACAACCATGATTGCCAGTAAGAAGTCTGGGACCAGAACCCCAGGTAGATGTTCACAATCAGGCTGGGCTACATCTTGCAGTGTGCTTTTATCTCCAGACCTCTTCATTCAAGCTCCCCTGGTACTACCTCCCTGTTTAACCATTTATTAGCTAACTTCCAGACTATGAGCCTTTTGAGAAAAGATTGTCTGATATAAAATCATGCTTATACCAACAACAATGAATACTACAATCTAACTGAAACTTCTAGAAATTAAGTGAAAAACAGGGTAGTATGAAGTATCACTTGGGTGACACACAGAAAACAGAGAGACTAATAAACAGTGTTATGGACACATACACATTTTCTGAAGGTGTATGTATAGGTATGTATACATACATACATATATTCATAATTCACCATGTTTGTTTTCATTTAGATTCCTTATTAAAGTGGATTTTTCAATCCCCCCGCTGAAGAGAGCTGCAAAGGAAGGTATTTGCTAAAGGAATGGAAAACCCAGTGATTGCACAACCATTTATAACGGTCCAAGGAAAACAGAGCACTGATCCTATGAAAGGGAACCCTTACCTTAAGTGCCATTCAGGGGAATAAACAACAACAAAATTCAATCATTCTCAGAGGACACGGAAAGTTGAAAATCCTCCTACCTCCCTGAACTCTGGATTAGGTTAAAAAAGCAGCAGTTCATGACCACAGGATTGCAACTCAGCAATGCCATGGGCAAGGACCTCTTGGGATGGAAGTTAATTGACATTAACTGTGGGGAAAGGGAAGCATTCTTTACAGGCATTCTGTAGCAAATTCTCTGACTCAGACTGATACACAAGGCTAATCCCTAAGGCTACTCAGAATGACAAAAAGACTTTTTTAGCTGGATGTTGAAGAAAAATCCTTGAATTTCATTACCACCTGGAAATCAAAAAGGAAACAAAGTGCCACAGAATGTCAGGGGTGCTTTGCTGACTAATATTACCTCAGAGCAGCTTTATGGCACATACAAAGGGCCAGGGTAGAACAGGGTAAAAAATCCTAGTTTATTTTACAAAACAAATACAGCATTTTGGAAATCACTTAATGAGGGCTAGCAAGAATAACAAAGGAAACATTCCTGAACTTATTTTCTGCAGAATTCAAAATTAAAAAAAAAAAGCCCTTGTGGGCATTGCTTATTATGAATTCTTTTTGGTTTTTTTGTACAAGTCAGCACAGAATTCTCTTGAGTCTGGAGACAATCGATACAGTGAAGATGAATCTATCTTGTATCAAGTCCATTCACTAACACCGTATATTTACCGTTCCACAATTACTGAAGCCCTTTTAACACAAATGTTTCTTAATTACAGCACGCAGTTTTAATAAGGTTAACTTCAACTGGCTGAGATTTCACCTATCTTTCAGTCTCACATTTGTTTTATGCAGAACCTTTTAATTTAAATTTTTCCCACTAAAGCCTCTAAAGGCTCCAAAATGTCTTCTGCTAGGAAATCGAGCCAAAAAAAGCAAATAAGCACCATTTTAATATTTTTCAACAAAGCGCTGTATGTCTGTTATTGAGAAGGGGAAAAAAGCATAATGACAGATATGAAAACATAATTTAAAATTTACTAAAGCTGGGAACAGTTTCCTACAGCTCCTTCATGTACAGTGTTACTGGAGTTCCCACAGCCTTCTGTTGCCAAACTGTTCACCTGGTTCAACCAGCTTTTCCAGCTACTTGATTTCAACACATACATTGCTTCAGAAAGTGTAACAGTGTTGTCAGTGTAAAACAATAACCAAATCATAATATTGACATCCTGCCAATGTACTAAAGATTTTAAAAAACTCAACGAACTATAGATTAAAATACACCATGCAGTTATCTTCCTGATGAAAACACTGCAAAAAGTATGAAGTTCCCCTTGTTTCAAATTACAACATTAAGAATAGCCCCAGAGAGGTTTTCATAAAAAACCACAAAAAAAGTTAACACACAAACTTCTGTCATAATTATATTTCATCAGAAAGCATTTCTTCGAAAGGCCACATGGCTCTTTTGAACAATCATCATTTTTATATTTAATCCATTTTAAAGACTGCTGACCTAAACTGACATTTTAGGGAAAGAGAGGATGCCAGAGTTCTTGTTGAGGCAGCCTGAGGTTTCCTACTAACAGTTAGATTACATAAAGGTTCCAAATGGTATACAAGCAGGCAAATCCCTAAAAGACTTGGAACAGGGCTTTCACATTTGCAAGACAACTTGCCAAAGACCTATAAGAGATCTTGAACAGCACAGGGACAGAAATATAGCTCATTTGGCTGACATACTCAAGTCCTTATCTACTGTAAATTATGGTGTCCCTTACAATTAAAAAGCAGCTTCCACCATACTGCCAAGAAAAAAACCCTGAATTTCCATTTATGCAAGGGCAGAACACAGAGTGCACATCCTCAGTATAAAGGCTTTACAGTAAAGAGTTATTTCCAGAGGCTGTACCCCCTGAATGAAGGGCTGAGAGTAAGTGTGTCAGAAGTAAGTAGATCAGCTGTGCAAAGGTCTAACTTGGTGAAGTGTATTGACCATGGAATAAGAAATATGCCAAACAAAGCACTGTCCCATTAACTCGAAGACCTATGACTTCTCATTCATCACTAACAAGAAGGTCAGTGTCTGAACATCTCCAAGCAGAAAAGTCAGAGGAAAAACAGCCTGCTGGATTCTTACCTCCCAGAGCAGTAAACTACTGTGGCTGCCTGATCTGGTACTTTTTTGGAAAGCAAGCATCTTCAGTAGGATTGATCATGCCTGTCAGCACATCCACAAGTTCTACAAGCCTTACCACTCCAACTGCCAATAGGAAAATGTCTAGCACAATCATTCCCAGCACAAGGAGAGAGAATTCCAGGCTGAGTAGGACACTGCTATTGCTCATATTGCTGTTTCACATGCCTTCCTAGACAATGATGTTGAACTTCCAGTGCCACCAAAGTACATTATCTACATTAAATGGAAAATGCCCAAAACCATGAGAAATTATTTTTTTTAGTATCAGACGGGTCCTTTCATCGAGCAGCATATCTGGGCAGTGGTGGAATTACCCATTTCTTCATTAAGAACCATCTCCATGACGCATATAATGAACAGCCAAGAACACAGGCATCTGAGGTATAATTCAGCAGGTGCCAGCAGATTAGAAAGCCAGCAGCATGGCTAAGGAGTTCAGTTTTCTTAGCCTCAAGACAGGGTAGCTTCAAATCCTTTGGACCCAGGGAAAAAAAAAAAAACAACGTACTTTTTCACCTACAATTCGTAGGAAAACACCTTTGCCAAGCACAACATCCTATGATACGGATCTCTGGTATCCTTTAAAATACAAAAGGTAGTTTAAATGAATGGAACTTGCAGTAATCTCAGCCTTTGCTCAACACAATTTCTATCTGCACTAAATTCTGCCTGGTCACAGAAGTCCAAAGAGAAGAAATTGAAGTAAAAGACTTGCTTCAACTTCAGGTCACTTACATGACTTCGGAGATTTTTGTGAAAGGGAAATAAAAAGCAACACAGTTAAAGGAGCTGCTTCTAGTTCTTCCTCCAAGGCTGAACTGCAACTTCTGAATATGGATTACAGGGTATTTCAGAGTCAGAAAAACAGACAAGCAGGACCAACAGGTGGCAGAAGCACGAGGTGAGCAGTGAAAGCCTGAAATACCCAACCAGTGCTTATGAGGAAAAGGCGAGAAATGGCACACCCACTGACTGCTGACTTGGAATGCAGTGGTGAGTACAAGAATTTGGGACTGAAGGATACAGCTACACCAGAAGGAACAAACAACCTCCAGAACTATAAATTTACTCCACAGAGATGGCAATTTTGAGGCTGGAGAAAAATCTCAGGTGTCCTTTAAGCACCTGCAAAGTAGATCCTGCAGAATGTGAGAGAGCATCAAGGTTTTGTTGTAGTCATAAAGATCCAGGAAGTCTCTAGATAAGCAGAACATGATGCCCTAACTGGACTCTCCAAAGATCAAGATTCTCTGTGGAATAAAGCTTTCTAAACCCAGCATTTTGTCCCATAATGACAGCATGCCTCTAGACACTTCTCCTGTTCCTGTACCTGTCCCTAGTAGCCGTTTCTGACCATTGTCAGATGGGACAGCAGACTACCCAGAACTCTTGTCTGACCTAGAGTCATTGCTCATATGCAGATAATTACAGGAAACTCCTCACTTCTGTAAGAGACTATGACTTTATTGTTTAAGAAATGCATTTGGCATCTATGCTAATGTTCTTGATTAGGCTAGGAGATGCAGGATTTGTAAATACTATATTACAATTCTGACTACAGATACCCTACAGAATAAAAAAAGAAGGGAAATGGATGGATATGTAAACACACCCAAATTTTCTTCCACAGTTGAAATAAGATGGTATAAAGCAAGGAAAGACTAAAGTACTCTGGTTTTGGCACGCTTAATTTTTTTTAAGTTTGGCAATATAGGAAAAGGAGAAAAGCAGTGTTATAATTTTGGGGGTTTTAATCTGCTTTACTACTGTATTTTTAGATAAAATGAAAAATCAGTGAGTGGTTATTCTGCTCTCATCTCCCTTTACCTTGTATCTCCATGTTTTTACTGCAGAGCATGTAAAGTGATAGCCTACATGTAAAAAAAATTACATTAAAAACCATCTGTATTTAATAAAATATTATTAAATCTCATGCTGAAATAAACAGAAATCCTAAGCATTCAGTTCTGGTACTGTGTATATTACTCTTGCATGCAAAAACCACCATGCTTCAGGTTAAAGCAGATTACATTACAATTATTTATTTATATTTACTTATTTATAATACTTACTATGTGCAATAATAACAACAATAATAAATATCAATGAGGTCATTTCCTTTATTGAGTCTTTTAGATGGTATTTTCTGATACTAATCTGCTATATATTGCTATCAATTCACAATTACACCACGACAGTGTTGATCCAGCCCTATGAAAATCTTTTCAATTCACTAGGAATTCTTAAGATCACAACTGAAAAGCAATAAATTTTCAAAACATTAGCTGTATCTTAGTAATCTGAAAATACTTAAGGCAGCCTGTTTGTCACGTATATCTTCTCCCAAATTTTATATTTGCTTTGCAGATTACATATGGGATTACATGAATAGGAACATGGAAAATCTACTCTTACAAGAACCCCTCCCTAAAAGAATTACTTATTCATAAAAACCCTGGACCTGAAGTATGGTGGATTTCCACAGAATTATGTATTCTTTCTGAATGTGTACATGAACCATCAAAAAAAGCAGTCACTTCTTTACCAGTAGACAGTTGCTTTTGTTAAGACTACCCCCGCCCTAAAAAAAATGCGGATTTCCCTGTTCTAAGATCATAATTACTAAGCATTCCTCATTACACTGCTTTGAAGCCACACCATGCAAAAAAATTCTGCCAAGGGTTTTGGCCCTCATGTTTTATCTTTCACAGCCAATTTCACAATACTGACAGTTAAAAGAATAATAATAAAAGTCATCATGTAATATACACCTCTGATGAGGACTCTGGGTGATGGCTGATCCTTTCTAACCATGTGAAACAGTGCAGACCTACAGTAAAAATTTCATCTATATAGATGTAGAAGAATTTCACAGGATATTATATTCTCAATAAGTACAGTATGGATTTCAGCAGAGACGCCCATACATATACATGTATTCATTTCACCAACATAAATGCTGTCTCCAGACATTAATTTCATTTATAATACAAGAGACCTTAATAAGCTCAGTGCACACTCAGAACAGACAGACATGCACACACCATTACAGACAAATAATTACATAAAACAGGGCCCCTTACTGTTCTCAGCTCTGAAAAAATACTGCAGTCATGAATTAAACATCACCTTCCAAAGTTCTCTGTTTTGTGCCTGCTCTGGCAACGTTTCTGGGAACACTGATTAGAATCTGAATAGCTTTACATTACCTCCAACCTTAGGCCCACCAGCTGATCCTGGCTTTCTTGCACTGTTTGTAGGATTTCCTGGCTTTTTAGGTGCTGGAACCTTAAAGGCTGAAGCAGCTGATGATGGCCTATTTCCATCCACTGAGTCTTCATCATCAAAGCTTTTGTCTAGAAAAAGACATGCCAAATAAAAATAGAGCTATTAGAATGGATGCATTTTCATTTCCTAACAGTTTTCCTTCACATTTCACAGAAATTCACAAAATGCGCAAATAAAAACAAATATTCATCAGTTTGTCCTGTCTCTGACCTAGGAATAAAATGACAATGGGAGATAAACAGCATTTTCAACATCTCAATTTCTTATAAAATATTATTATTTTACCTTCATAATTAACCACAGTAGAACAGAGCATAAAAATGAATCCTACACATCCACTCTCATGACAGAAAAATATCCTTGCACAGACTGAATCTTTTTAACCATTTTTAATATTTTCCCGAAAGGAAAACCCTTAATATAATTTTTATCATTCCAGTCTACCAAAGAAAAATGCTTCTCCTTTTTCTTCTTTCACTCATGCATGCATTTTCTGCTACACATCCTCCCACAATGTGTCTAACTAGCACTCCCTGTCTCCCTTCCACCCAGATTTTTCAACTTACAATCACAGATCCTCTTGCAGATCAGTCGCCTCATTCCTCTGATAGCTCTTCAATCCCCTTCCCTACGACAGATCCAGCACTTCACATGGCCACATGCAGTTAATTCTTAATACTAATTAAAGATTCTACCAAAATCTGCTCGCAAACACCCTAGATCCACCACTGAGATTTGTGCCGGCATCTTTCTCTCCCTTCCCTGCGCTAGGTGCTGTACAACCAATGAGCTGCAAGGTGACATCATCTTCTGGGAGCCAACGACAGAGGAAAAGGTGAAAAATCTCCATGCAAATCAATTCATTCCCACACACAGTATTTGCCACTATTCCAATCCTTAAAAAAAAACCTTAAAAAAATTAGACAGGCAGACAATATTCTGAGGCCTGCACTCCTCTTTCCTATAATTTCAGGTTTGTAAGAAATTAATCTCTAGAGATGAAATAGTCTCAATTCAAATTATTGTGCCTTAAAAAAATCCCAACATATTCCAACAGTAGAACATAATATTTTCTCCATCCACTTAGGGAAGAAGGATTTATCTATAAGTTTGAACACAGAAGACGTATCAGCCTATGCTTCCTATAATAAATAAAATGGGCGAGGCTGAGACACAGCTGCACTACAGTAATGAAAGACCAATTTAGCATATTACCTGCTCTAAAACCTGCCATTTGTAAAAAAAAAATTAAAAAAAAAAAATTAATTAATTGCAAAGCTTCATTATCTCTGAAATGGTTAACTGTTTACCCTTCTCTTATTCAGAACTTGCTCCCAGGGAAATGCCAACTACATTTAACAACGCAGCCTCACAGAGGAAGGCAGCTTGCATTAAAAGGTACAGCACGGTTTTGTCCAACAGCATTTGCATCAACATAGAATGTAAGAACACCTTGCACTTAATTTGTCCAAGATCATTGCTGCTATAGCCAGTACATTTTTCTAGCATTGGCCAAAAGCTGTGTTTTGCACTAATGAATCTCCATGATCAAAGAAACAAACCATCAAAAGAAAAATACGGATGCATATAAACCCATTTTGATTAACATTATTTCCTCCTCTCCTGTAAACACTGATTTTTACGTGAATCTTTCTAAGAGCAATTGTTTGGATCTGTAAACTCTCCGAATCTGAGGAAAAGGCATCAGCCTTCCCCTTCACTATCCTGTGTGTTGCCATGGAAACAGCACTCCTTCTCAGCATACGGGCAGAGCCAGAATACATTTTGATTCCTGATGCTTTTACTCTCACTGTCTTAAACAGAACCAGACTTCAAGATTTCCAACAAGGAAAACCACTAACACAAAGGCCAAATTAAGTGGAATGACTTCAACACTGTCATAGAAGGGTAAATGGCAAGGGTTAATATCTAGGATAGCTGCAACATTACAGGTAATTTTAAGTTAGAAATACCTTGCAGATTTTTGAAAAGCATGATCAGATGACACGTGAGTATGGAATCATAAGAACAGACTTAAAGTGAATATACAGTTTGCAAATTAACATGGTTCTGTTGCTGCACTTTCAAATCTGATGAAGAAACAGGCAAGACTTTCATGCTACTACCCAACAGCTCTACAATGCAGCACCGATATGCAAATACTGCACAAGCCTTTGAAACAATAAAGTTATTTGCAATACAATTGTAAAAATAGAAAATGAGCATTTGCTCATTCATGCAAAATCTCTAATCAAGAAAAATAGACAACCCCAAACAACTGTGTACTTTGGGAACCAGTGACTCAGATAAATTAATTTTATTTTTACCAAACTATTAATTATGAAGGAGTATCAAATATAGGTAATTGTAGAAGTTATTGCTCAACCCCAAAATGTGCAAAGAGAATTTCAGAAAAAAATGCAAAGGTAAATATTTCGACCTACTGATGTGCTGTGTATATTAGAGGATACATTAAATAATATTTTTGGTAATACGGTCAAATTATTTTGCCTAGTTAAAGAAAGAATATTTTTTCATACGTTTAAAGTATTGCTAACTCTGGATTAAAAATCTACACTACAAAATAGTTTTATACAGTTTTTCAGTCCACATGAAACTCATCTTTTTAAAATAAATGCCTTTTTTTAAGATACAAGGAACTGATTTAAACCACTGATACATGGGTGTCCTTAACCAGACTTTTCATGATTTATGTTAAAATAAATTTAAAATTGCGGTACAGTTACTTGAAGTGTTCCAAAATAACAGCATGATACCATAAGTAACACAGCACCATGTAAAATTAATGGCTGAAAAGGATCTGTTTGAATTCTATTAAAGTGATAATGCAGTTGAGCCTCTTTTGTTCTGGATTTGTTTGTTTTTTAAATAAACATAAGGAGGAAGATGTCATACTGTCTTTTAAAGAAACCAGAGGTTTTCCCCACCCTTTTAGGCGTTTACACTTTTATTTCCCTAGGATTTACCATCAAAATCCCGAGTGATTTTTAGGGACATTCCATTTTCAGAAATATGCCTTACACTGTGAAGATCCAAAACCAGAAGTCTGTATTTATAGCATTTCATGAAAACAGAGCATTATATTTGCTTCCCCTACAATGCACCTTCCATATCCTCTCACTCATCTGCAATGATCCACTTACTGGTAGCTCCTGTAAAAGCATTTCCATGTACTTTAGCATGGAGAAGCCCAGCTCCAGTTGTAGCTGTTGCTCCCCACGGCATAATCAAGGAGCAGTTCCGCTCAATCTGGCTTCACTATGTGCCTTTGGCTGGCAAAAGGACCAGGCATGGAGCTCCTGACAGCCAACACACAGACCACAGAGATGGCTGTATTTCAGTATCAAACTGTGCCATTAATGTTAGTTTTATGCAGTCTACAAACAAAATGTATTTCTACAACAGAAGTCATAAAAGCCTAAATGTAATTAGTATTTCAAAACAAAGCCATCTGATGGTGCAAACTTTTTTCATTCTAAAATGGCTAGATAATTCTCATTCTAGGTAATTTTAACACTTTCAGAGTATCAAATTTTACATATGCAAATATACCTGACAGCTAAGAAAGCATTATCCAAACAGTGTTTCAAAACAAAGCTCCAAGGTACTAAAAACAAAAAGTTGTATGAATTGCTAGCAACTCACAGAACATGTTAAAGGGAAACCACAAATTAAAGACACTAAGCCTCAGTAAAATCTCACAACACTGTTCTTGTATTTGATATGTAGTAGATACTACATATCAAATGATAGTGGATAAGGAGTTTTGGAAGTTTTCACCATACAGAGAAGAGCCTGGAATCTTGTACTGCCAAAACCTCCTGAAGAAACCCGATGAGCACAACAAATGCTCTCACTCTGGTACCAACTCTCTTCCAGATGAACAACTTCAAAGCAAGGGAAGAAAAATTTGAAGAAAAGATTGTTTTTATTTTCACAAAGCTAGGAAATCAGGATTCAAAATCTGAGCATTAGAAGTTTTCTCTTCTAATGGAGGGCAGAGATCGGCACTATAGAGGACGTTCTGCAGGTACAGTGCACCAAGTGAACTGCTGTCAGTGAACTGCTGTGCATTTCTAAATCATTTTTAGATTATTATTTTTAGATTATGAAAAATCCTAATTTTAATTTCAAAATCTTTCAAGAATTGTCTAAGAAATCTCTCCAATAAAAGATCAACCTGCAGGACACATCAGAACCCAAAGTCTACCACACTTTCAGAACTTATGATTTACCAAAATTATTTGAAGATTAAATCCAGGCAGACAGACCGAAAGTTGAACTATCACAGAACATGAAATACTAAAATTCTTAAGAAACAAATGATGTCATTTAAACTAAATATGTGCTATCTTCCTGCCTTGTAGCATTACTCTTGGGGCCAGCTCACAAATATGTAGTGTATGTTTTCTGAAGTATTCAGAGAGATCAAAGCACAAACATTTATAATGGAACTTCATATTCAAAGATAACCCAATATTTTAAACTTCAAAACAATCTATTGACTGTGATTTGCCTATACAGCAGTAAAGGTAAGTATGTATCCAGCAAATGTAAAGATATATCCAGTGACAAGGAGCATCCAGAGAGAAATCCAGTTTTTCATATCCAGAGAGAAAAAAAAATTATTTTCAAAGAAGAATTAATTAGAATACATTTATTGTTACTGCAACTCAAGCCTCCACCTCAGCTGGCTTGAAGAGTTGTATGTGACATTCTGTAATCTACGGTTTGTAAGTCATAGTCAATAACAGAAAAATGAAACACAGTATCACCTATACAGCAGTACAAATACAAGACCTATATTCTACTCGTGCAACTCAGCTGCAGGAAATCAGAAGTTAACTGACTTAAAGCAGATCCTCAAGTGACACCATGAGGGCGAGAAAACTGGATTCCCTGCAGTAATACTTAACTAAAGCTGGCAATAAAGGTAAATCTGGATACTGTTTTCAATAGCAACACCTTACATATCTAACAAAACTAGGGTTGTGAATACCAACTTGCAGTATTTTACTGTAGACTGACGAGCCAAACCAGAGAACACAGTATATTTAATATTTATATATTTAATAAAACTGCTTTTAAACTGACTTCTGTTCAAAACATTTATATAATTTTTGCTTCAGTAACTGATCAAGATAAGCTTTGCTAACAAATACCGGGTTTTACCTACTGTTGACACTTCCTCTTTCACACCACAAAATATTTATGAGGACAACTGCAAAATTCTGCCTAAGCAAAGAAAATCCCAAGTAGATGAACTCTTTAAATTTTCAAGTCACTCCCCCATTCTATGCCTACCAAGACACTCAGTCTTCTTTCAGTGACTTACAAACACAGACTGCAATAATTACTTGGAACATCTGGGATTGGATCATTAGCTCAATTCCAGATGAACTGGCGCAGCCTACAACAACTTCTGTCAAGAATGAAAATGAAGCTGCAAGCACTACACATGCATCAAGCTAGTTGATCCCTCTAATCCATACCTCAAGCCAGTGCCCCCACATCATTTAGTGAGAATTCTTTTACACATCAGGCATTCCATACAGTCCAAATCTGTTTGTCCTGACACAAAGGACAGGATTCATGTGCCTAAGCGCAGTCATCTAAAACCAGTTCAGATAGTCCTGGGCATCCTGTCTGACGGCCAGCTGACATTCCAGAAGGCCACAGATCTCTTGCGGGTCTTATGTCCCACCTGCTCGCTCCATGTGGCTACTGTGGATACAGCAAGGCATCTTGAGTGGCACGAGACACCTACCTACAGCTGGACAGATGAATTGCACCTAAGAAGCTTCAGATCTACCAAAAAGGCATGATTCCTTGGTATTCTCCCTGTCCACAGTAGGTGTAGGAATCCTAAACCATTAAGGAGACAAATTCTCATGCCCAAACAAAAGCCTGCTTCCCACAATGATGGAGCATGTCTCTTCCAGAGACCATAGTGAAGGCACAGAAGTAGCATAAGGCCACTTACTGATGGATTTAACTTTACTTCATGTTACCGCATTTGCTCCTCTTTGCCTTCCTGAAGGAAGCAACTGTACCAATGCACAGTTAGAAATGTACCAATGTTCAGTGTTAGAAAATGGTACTCTTCTGTGCAATATATGCTGATGCTCACCAGCAAAATCTCAAACTCCTACCAAAAGAGACTCCTTTCTCTGTAAGGCAGTAACCTCACAGGGGATGGACGAGATAAAAAAATATCAATGAGAACAGTGTTTAAAGAAAAACAAAACTTAGTTCAAAAATCCCCCAAAGTTCTTAAATCATTCTTTCACATGCTATTTTTTTTTAGGCAGTTCCAGTGAACTAGTGTATTCAAAAAAAACCAGAAGAATCAAAAATGCAGCAAGAGGAGAGCAAGAGTCAGTAAAAAGAATAAGGCAAATATTTATCAGTTAAATTTTGCCATTGATTTGATCTCAAATTTTAATAAAGTTCCCCTAACTTTTCAACAAGCAAAGCAAACTAGAGGTCTCCCACTTTCCATCAATCAGTTACAGCACTGAAAGAGGCTCACACCTGCTTTCAGGTTTTTTTGTTTTGATGTATGCATTTTGTCTTTTTTAGGACAAAAGAAAAGAAGGAAAATAAGGAAGAAGATACTAGATCTAACAGACTTCTAAAAAAGAAATATTTACAAGTTGCAAAGGCACATGCCACAATAATCATCTACATTTAATACAGGCCTATTCTAATGACATTAGTAGTGTATCCATTCTGCTTCATAGTTTCATGAAGGATTATGTTCAGTAAGATTAATTCAGAAAAAAATTAACATATCCCCATCATTATTTTCCTAACCCCAAAGAAAAGTTACTCTTACAGTTTATCTTACTACTGTCTGGCTGAAAGACAAGACTTAACTACAGGTTTCAAATAAAGTTGCAATAAGCTCAAATAAGCAACTAAGCTAACTTTGCTCCCTAGTAAAGCTCATCCCCATTTATAGCTCTAGAATATCTCCTGTAAACCTAAGTACTTTTCTAATTTTTACCTATTAAAGTTTAAGACAGTTTCTGCAAATCTTGACATATTTTAGATTTTTACAGCATCTGTAAAATTACCATAGTCCACATGTTTAAATTAATTCATAAATAATTTAGTCCTTTCTAAATTCTTGAAACTGGACTTTCCTTTGTTATACATGTGTAACATTTCCCAAATGTTACTCCCAGCAAACTTATGGAAAACTGAAGATGTAGTCAATATCACTGTACTTTAAAAACCATCAATTTTACTTTATTTACATCTTTCCGGAGGCACGTTCAATAGCCTTCTGAATCAACACCTAATAATCTACAACCTATTAGTAAATGAAGCACCATTTTCTCAGTAAAAGGGGAAGAGAAAGATAGTTAAGTTCTCCAGAATTCATGACAAGGAACACCTCAAATATGATTCAAGACAAACAGCAAGGCTTAAAATAAAACTATGTAACATTATTGTTCTTCAACATTTGTACTATGTTATTGCTCTAGGCCATGCTATTTGGACCATGCTGCACTATGTCCAGCACTCACACGTTAACAAGTCAGGTGCCTTTTAGGCAGGGGGAAGGCAAAAAGGTGTAGAAAGGACACAGACCTGCCTTCCATATGAAATCAAAGACTGAAAGTTTTTGACATTTTAAACACACAGGTTGAGTCGCTAGCTGTAACAGAAATTGATGGGATACTCCTGTATTTTAGCACAAAGTAAAACATGCCTACCACAGCAGAAATGTTTTGCTCTCTTATGAAATATCACAATTAAAGCTGAGAAAAACAGTAACTTCTGAAGCACTCAAGATTTCTGCTAAATGAATGAGTACTCCCTCAGAGAGTTTCCCTATCTAGACAATGATTATAATGAAAGCAGGTAATTCACTTAAAACTGTGAGGAAAAAAAAAAAAAAAAAAAAGCTCTAACAGAATTTTTTCTTGATGCCTGGTTAATTTACATACAAAAGACTCTAAATTTCTATCAAAAGTGATGGTTTATTTAACTGTTGTAGCCTGACGGAATTCACACCTCACTTGTGGTCAAACCCTTCACTCTATTGCTTAAGCTGCCCTCTAAAAAAGCTGCCAACTTTATGTATTGTCTTGAAGTATAAACTCCACTATTTGCATTTAAAATACTCTGTAAACCAACAGCCAGTATTTGCTCAGTAGGCCTGGTTTAATTACTGCCTTTATTATCTCAGTTCCAGCAGTCATTTTATTTCTTTCTTCACAAATTCCTTTTGCTTATACATCAAGAATCCAACTCGCCCATAGCACCAGCATTTTCTTCAGTGATTCTAATGACCTATTTTAAAACCAATATATTTATCACAAAAAATGCATTTTATCTAGAAACCACTATCCATAGACAGCAACAATATGGCTAGCATTATTGATGTATTTAAGCTCAGAAAGTAGAAAAAAGGACCATCATATTTACCTATCTGCAGCTAAGTCAATCAAACAACTGATATCCCTTGAGGAATGATTCAGTTCAGGACATTTCCAGTACTTCATTCAGTCACAGAGAAGCACCTGGGCTTAATGACTTGGATTTTCAAACTATTAATTACATAACACCAAGGGTAAGAGAGGCACTCATAAGTACCACGTTCATTCATCTTTAATGTCTATCACAAGTATATGTGATAGGGAAGGGGCATTGGATATAAATAACATCAATGAGGTGGTTTACAAACAGGGAGCCTAAATTGTGATTTACTATTAGAGTGTGACAGTGACAAATATAATTCTACCATGAGAGAGATCATGATAGCAGCTAACATTTGCATTACTTTTTACTGTGGCAAATTTCTGCATGTTCAACCCAATTTCCATGTTGAAAATGTAAAACAGCAAGACAGACTGGCAAATAACATATAGACCCTAGAAGCAGAAAATGTAATATGGGCACACAGCCAAGAAAAAGTTGAGAGATTTATTGTTCTGAATTTTTGATCCACATAGTTTAGGAATTAAAAGTTAACATCTACACATGAAAACATACACACCACAGCACAGAATGAAAGAGATTGTTAATGGCCTTTCAGCTCACTGACCCACCTGATCTCTGCCTCTCATAGTCAGAAGTAGAGATTTAGAAAATATGGCAAATTATTTTACTCTCAATACTGCCACTTCACTTGTAATAAAAGTGGTGGTTTTAAAAGCCAACTCTCCTCAAACTGGACTTTTTAACATAGAATCATAGAATGGTTTGGGTTTTAAGGGACTTTAAAGATTGTCTAGTTACAATCCTCCTGCCATGGGCAGAGACATGCTTCACTAGACCAGGCTGCTCAGAGCTCCATCCAACCTGGTAGTGAACTCCTCCAGGGAAGGGGCATTCACAACTTCTCTGGGCAGCCTGCTGCAGTGCCTCACCACCTCAAGTGAAGAATTTCTGGTCTACATACACCTTCTTCAGCTTAAAGCCGTTCCACCATGCACTTGTTAAATGTCCCTCTCCAGCTTTCCCTTATGTAGAGGAAGGTGCTGTAAGGCCTCCCTGGAGCCTCCTCTGCTCACAGCTGAACAATCCCAATTCTCTCAGCTTGTCTTCACAGAAGGGGTGTCCCCGCCCTCTGATCATCTTTGTGGCCTCCTGTGAGCTCACTCAATAGATCACCTTCCTTGTCCTGCTAATCACACTGCTTTTGATACAGCCCAGGACAGACCTGGGGTTTTGGGCAGCAAGCCCACACTGCCAACTCACATACAGCCTTTCATTGACCAGCACCTCAGAAACTACAAAACTCAACCAGACCTGGAAATCTAAAGTGCTTAGTATATGGCTAGGCAGCTTTAGTAGCTGCCATTTCTCTAATTTTGTGGGAACATGATCCAACCCCCAAATAATATACAGACTGTTGCTCGCAGTGTTTCTAATGAGTTTGTAAAAATCGACTCGACAATGCAAAGAAAGTTTGAACAAAAACAAACTGCACAGAAATGTAGGATGTGTGACCTTTAAGTTCAATAGCAAACCTCACACTGTGTAAGTTGATTTACTAAAGGACTTTTATCAGGTCAACAAACAAAACAATCCATAATGATAAAACATTTTTTTTGTCAAACAGAAATCTACTCATGGTCATTGCTTAGGCAATCATGGAACATCATGGAGCTCTTGACTCATCTTTGCTCTGATTAAAGCAAAAATATCTAATTTGAAGAAAGTAAGGTTTTTCTGCAGGCTGTTAAGAGGTTCTACTTCAGCCCTTCTCACCTTTCCTCAGGCTCCAACTACCCATAACTTTGAGGGCTTTTAAGTGTTTCTCAGTTGAACAGAAGAATTTTCACATCAATTAAATGTGCATGAAGAGGTACCAGAGAAATTCCAGTGCTATGAAAATCTTGTTGTCTACACTCCATATAGCTGGGAAACTCCTGCGAGTTTTGAATTGTAGCTACTTCTTGTTAGAGCCTACATACACAGCTGGTCTTCAAAAGGCACTTCCAAATTATGGACTACTCTTTCCAGCTGTTGCTATGAAAGTGTATTTTGATGAACAAGCTGGGCAAAGAAAGCAGACACAAAATCCAAAACACAAGTCTTTAAAACTAAGATGCTTTTATAAATACAATATACAGAATGGAATTTCTAATTCAGGTCAATACTAGAGGAGACCCTTCAGCTCTGAAGGCATTTCAGATACTGAAATGATCCAAATGTAGCTTACTTGCTAATCAATATTTACTAAAGGAAGACTTTATTAAAAATAACATGTAACAGTAAGAAAATACTCCTTCTATTTCATAGATAACAAAGGCAAATAAACCCTGCAAGGCAAATATCCAAACCTCAAGATCCTTAGTAGGCTTTACATTTCTCCTGTGGCTGTTGACAATTCTAATGTTTTTTGGTTTTTTGCTTTATTTTCCAAAATGTGCCTTCAAAAAAAACCCAACCAAACAAAAAACCAACCCCCCATCAAACAACCAAAAAACATGTAGTATTACCAATAGTCTGGAATAATCAAGAACATGCAGACAGAATGCAAAAACCAAAATAATTTTTTTATTATGTGATTTGTTCTTAAAAACTAATAAAAATTTACTCCGATACTCCAGACAATCAACACTTTTGGATGACAGATTAAACATATCTGGACATCTTTTTAGTGAACCCATGCTTCATGTTTAATGAAAACAACAACCACCACCACTACCCACAAAACTCCTTGACACTTTGAAAACGTTGTTTAGAAACAGGAAGACAAAACTTGCTTGTACTTATTACCCTAGAATATATTAAAATAATCAGGTGCACTTATCATTCTAGAATCTATGCTAGTTTTGAGAAAACAACTGTGTCTGCCATACGTTTGCAGGTTTGTTTTTAAATAAAAAATGCTCTGAGTTGCACCTTGAATTCTTCCTTTAATTATTTTTTCTATTCACATCAGTCTCAAACCTTGCTATATTCATCCATCTTCTTAGCAGAAACTGTGTCTTTTCATACAGCCCTTGGGTTATTCTCACATTCCCTCCCTCTCCCACTCAGCTGCTTCACTTTCCCACTGTTCTTTTACTGCTATTAGCAACAGTACTTGCACTTTATAGACGAAACAAACTCAGAAACTATGTTAATCACTGGAAGTAGCATATGACCTTGCTGTGAAAAGAAGCTTTGCACTTGTTTGGTTCAAAACAGAAATCACATTCCAGCTCACGGTATCTGTCCTTCCTCTCCCAGGCACAGCAAGTAAAGCCATTTCCCACACCAATGTGCACACCAACTGCTAACAAAGAAGCAGGAGCGGTGGGGAGCAGTACAGGAAAAGGAGCCAGTGCAGGTGCAGTCAGCATGTTAAAGAAAACACAGGCCCAAACAAGAACAGAAAAGGGAACAAGTGAGACGCTTCTATCATGCACAAGAACTTCTACTGCTATTTATATTCCCACACCCAGGAGACAGCTCTGAATGGTACAAAACACCACAGTTACAGGCTGACCAATTTCTAGGCCAGTATAGCAATCGCTTTATTATCATCATTCACAGGACTCTGTTGGTTTAAAAAGCCTCCTACCAGAGTATAAGAAAAATCAGAAATACACCTCAGAAATCCACATGCACTAAAATAACATATATATTTTAAATCAAGCTAATGTCTCAAACATCACTGTAGCTTCTGTACCTTTAATATGTCCAATCCCTTTTTAAGTAAAAAGTAAAATATTAAAGCTGTACAGCACCTACACTTCACAGAAACTAGTTAATCAGATTAAAGACTTACGAAGACAGCCTTCTCTCAGAAGAACATCAGGGATGGAAGATAATTGTTCTCATGCTTTAGGACCACGCATACATTAATCAAGTATTTTGAAAGAAGACAAAACAACAAAATTTGATATGGATATGCAGTAAGATAGAAGGATAATTTCTATTTAATGAACCAATCACATTTTATCATCTAAAATCTGACAAGTGCTTCAAGTCATAAAATATCATTATATTGTATGCCATTTACATAAAAATGGACTAATAAATAAAGAAGTGCTTATTCATTATACGATACAAACAGTATACTTAATACACACTAGTGCAACAAATGTTTGTACCAAATATGTCCTCTTACAAAGCTGATTATATGTTTTTAGACAGCCCTCAAACACCTTATGTCTGGTACTGCAATATGTTTAGTACATCTTAAGAAAACCTGCGTCTAATCTTCCCTTTAAGGCCACTTGTTTTGGGCAGATAATTTTGTCCTTATCCTAATTACCTTGTTCAACTGGGATCAAGGCAGTCCCTTACCTACATATAACAGGGTAACATAGCACAGACTGCCAACAAGGTGAGGCAACACCAGTGGAAGCTGCTGAATTACAAACCCTGGAAAGAGAATGCACAATGAGATGCGCACACTGTGATTCGATTCACCGCCTCCTCAGCAGCCTAATCTGGTTACCATTAGATAATGGCAGAAATGCATTATCCTCTCCTAGGAACAAGGAATCCAGAGCGAGGAACAGTTCCTAGCTGGCTTTCCTCAGCAGCCTCCAAACAAAACTTGCAGGGTAAGCTCAGACCTCCACTCACACAAGGATGTGAAATGCCTTTCAGGCAGTGCATGCTTTCCCACTGGCATGCATTCAGTACAGTACGGTCCATTTGTTTGCTGGGCCACAAGCATAGGATTTTTTTTTCCCCTCTACATTCTTCCAACAACAGCTTGGAGAGCTTGAGACAGTTAACATGGGGGAAAACAGAAAATCTGGTTCTTCCCTTTAATCTTCACTTGAGAAATCAGATTAAGATTCAACTGCTGAGCATCACATTTTATTTACATTTCTGCTTCAGCTCAAAAAAAAAAAAAAAAAAGTGGAAAAAAATCCAAAAGGTTACAATAAGCCAATGCCTTGCAGATAAAACTGACATTACCTCTTCTAAATAGCATTTCCAAACATATTCTGCAATTGTCTAATACATCTAGACTTATTAAGTGAGCAAACCAAATAAGACAAGTAAAAAATCTGTTCTCTGGAGTATATGCACAACACCTTCAGCCCAGTCTCACAAACATTAAGTTAAACATACATACTGGCCACAACAAAGTGACATTTTGCCGAGAAAAGACATTTCTCAAAGGCTGCAGAATCACTAACTTTAAAACATTTTCTTCTATGTTGCATATATTAGGAGGATATACAGAATATTTGCAAAACAAAAGACTGCAGTCAAACCATCATTAAATTTAGGACAAAAAAAAGATTAAGAAGTTTTTCTAATAGTAACTAAGGTTTCATTTTTCCTTGCAGTTTCATAATAACACATCAGAAGCCTGAATTCCTTGTAAATGTGGTAAACAGTAGTTTTAAGAGAGACCAACAGCTATATAATCATCCTACACACTGTTAATTGTATCTGGCATTATTGCTCAAAGCTCCTACACAGAATGTCAGCTGACTGCCTGAGCAGTACTTTGTTCTTAGTGCCTTTGTTAATGACGAATTAAATTATACAGAGGAGAACTCCACAACCACCCTCACTTTATAAACCTCGACCATTACACAATGACAAGAATCCTACAGCTTTGCCTAGAGAATGTAGCTATTTCTTAACATGCTACAACTTGTATTCTTAATCTGCAAGTTACTACAATTCATGTTTACACCATGGAGATCAGTGTTGCTCCACAGGATGGAAACAAAGAGGAAGAAAAACATTTCCAAAATAAAAAATCTCAGGAAGAGTGAACTTGGTACATTTTCAGTTCTACAAAGACCATGACTTCCCTTGCACCTCGCAAATGACAAAAATCCAAACATCAGAGAACTACCTGAATTATTTTTTAGACGGTACAGTCCAAACATGATTTCACTGTTCCAGTCACACTCATTATCTCTTTCAGTCTCTGACATATGAAAGAACCAAGTGAAAAACACACATTTCAGGTCACCTAAATAAACAATCTCTCTCAGGACTTAAAACTACTGTTCCAGCAAATTCCAATAAAAGATTTAATCTGTGATCTTTAGAAACCATCTTCTTTATGCAAATCTGCATACAGTCACTTGTAAAAGCACAGCCATCCTACCTCATCCCTAAACTTGATGCAAGTCTAATGAATGCATCTCGAGTCTCTCTAAAAATAGTAACGCATATATAGAAAGTCATCAAGGTATTAAGCTCAGAAAACCCGGCTGACACGCAAACACAAGAGGTGTCATAAAGATAAAACATATGTCTAGTTTTTAACGAAAATACAACCATATAGTCAGTATTGCTTTACTGACCTACTTTCCATTGGTTTGTGTAACAATACACTGTGCAGTGAAGGAAACGTATTAACGTTCCATGTCTTTATTAAATATACATCTCCAGCTCTAGCATCAAGGCTCTTCTTTTATGGCTATGCTGAATAAGTATGAATTTCTTCACATAACAGGGCAGGGCTTGTTTACAAAGCAGTATAGTAAATTCCGCCTTATCTTGCAGAGGTGGTCAACGCAAGTAACACCGAGGGGAGAGGGGTAAACACAACGCCAACATAAAAATGCACAGCGGAATCTGCCGAAGTAGTAAATAATTGAGATCACGGGCCATCCCAGAAACCCAGGCAGGGTTAAAATTCCAAGGAGGGCTGGAACCCGGCACACTCGGTGGCCGGGTACCCTACGGCTGCTGCACGTAGCATCCATCGCCCAACGCCCGACTCGGGCGGAAGCCAAGCCCGACAGTCCAAGATGCCAATCTGCCATGGCAACCTCCCCAGCCCACCTGGGCTGCTAAGAGCCCCCCGCCGCCCTGTGCTGGTCCCTGAGGGCACGGCAGTCCCCACTCACCGTCCCCCACAGCCATCATGCCCGGCGGTGCCGCGGGAGGGCGGGCTCGGCGGGTCCTGGCCGGATCCCCGCCGGATTCCTGCCGGCTCCCCGCCGCTACAGCCGCCGCCTCGCTTCAAAATAGCAGTCCCGCCTTGCGAGGGAGCCTCGGCACCAGCCCGGCCCCGGCCCGGCCCCCGGGCGCTCCGCCCCCGCTGTCATGTGCCCGCCGGGCCCCCCCGCGGCGCCCGGAAAGCACCGGCCCCACTGGGCCCCGCCACGAGGGGACATCTCACATCGCCAGGGAGAAGCTTTGCCCCCACCACCACCACGGAAAATGAAGCGAGAGGAGAAACAGCAGCCTTGCTTAAGGACGAGCGCTCCACAGAACACAGATCAAAACGTAACATAACATGAAATGAAAAAAACAATAAAGCCACAGGAAGTAGGAAAGGCCTCCGTTGAAGAATGCTGCTGCCTCTTTTTTTAAGTTTTCGGAAGACTTATTTGGACATCTCCCTCCCCCCTCCTTCCCCCGCAACTTTAAAAGAGAAACTGCTTCCAAAGCATGCGTCCAACACATGCTGGGAAGCATCAATGACAGCCTGCCCAAAGCCTGAGCTCCTGATCCGAGCTTGTACCCGAATCTACGTTTTGGGTGACATGCTAACGGTAGGGAGTGCAATCCAACAGTGATAAAAAAAAGAAAAAAATGTAGGAAGCAAGTGCTAATTTACTTAGTCTACTCGACAGAAAAGTTTAAGAATCAGGAAGACTGTAGCATATGCTGTTGCACAGAGCATGAAAACCATGCGTTTGCAAGGAGCTGGACACAGTTCCCTGTAGTAATAACCCAAAAACTTAAGACTAGTGGAGGCATCAGCCTGATGAGGCCCTTTTCTTACAAATGGGCTCGAACTGACCAGTACACTTCATTTGTCAGTAAATTTTCCTATTTAAAATGATAGGCCATCGGGAAGAGCAGCTGAAATTGAAAATTATGTGGCTACATTTTGATCACTTGCATTGAGAAAGCCAAAGGAATACATGGGGCTCAAAACCTCTATAAAATAATCACAGCAGCTATCACCAGTATTCCCAAATGATATATATTCATGTTGTGCTGCACTGGTGAGCTCTATTAAGAGTGTGTTGTCACTGTCTCCATAGTAACTATATTTCCAAAGAGAAAACAGCAAAGGAAAATAAAAAACCAATAGCATAATGTGGAAAAACAGATACGCACAAGTGCTATGGATTTTTATTTGCCCCTTTTTATTCCAGGAGAACATGTATTTCAGTTGCATCTTTATCACCCATAACACAGCTCCCCTGCACCATGATACTAACATCACATATCCTGTCACATTTTGTGTTTGTAAAGCCAGTCCTTTGAGCCATGAAACACTAAAATGGAAAAAGTGCATGGGTTGCATAGAGATGTATGATTTATCTTCACCTCAATCATTCTGCTGAGTGCAGCAAGGAGGTAGTATTAATAAGTATTAAGAAGTATTAAAAAGTATTAAAAAGTATTAATAGTTTCCCTACTTTTGTTTTAATTTTCTGTCTCAATAATGACACTATTATCTGATACAGGAGTCTGCTTGAATTGTCTTAGAGAAAACTGTATTTACAAATCTCAGGCAGCAGAAACAAATGCTTTTGTAGTGCTGGGATTGGCTGCCAGTTCCGTTTCCATAGAAATGAACATTCACTTGCTGAAAAATGGGAGGGGTGCTTTATAGAATTTTCTTTATAGAATTTTTTGAAGGCTACATACAGTTCTGGTGGTGTGAAATGGCAAAAGCAGCAGCATGTGAAAGATACTGCTTAACAGGCAAACATTCTGATATTATTCTTTTAATATCATAATTATGAATGTAAACAAATCCCACGGTTTGCATAGCAGCTCATTCATTCACATAATTCACATGGAAAAAATTATCTCTGACTTTACTATACACATCTGAGAGTAAAAAAATAAAAAATCAAAGGTCAGCTGGAGAGGCAAGCTAGCTGGGATATTATTTAAGGCTCTAAGCCACTCTCATCAAACAAAAGCACTAAGATTCCTGCCCAGTTCCCTTGTTAGACATGGTACCTCCTCATGTGTTGGCTTTTGGAACTCCTCTTTACATCCTACCCCAATTATTCCATCCCTAAGTGTCTGAATGTGCTTTCTACCTTGCCTACCCTCCAAGATCCAAGAGGATCTGTCAGTCCCTAACGGTAACTTGCTCTCCCCTCCTCCTCTTTATCATTCCATCACAGATCATATTCAATAAAGGAAAGAGGTAACACAAGAATATTTTCACTAGATCCCCTCTAGCACCCTCAAATAAAATAAATAAACCTACCAGTGTGTTAAGAGGGCAGGAAGGAGGCATTTTCCTGTTCTACCTGTATTTCTCCCACATACCAACATAATGTTTTTTAAAACTCTCAAATGTTAGTATAAATATATTTTTTAAAATATGTATTTGTTTTGACTATCAATATACTATGGAAAACATTTTTTGTATTTGGGTTGTTTACAGCTGCAAGCTCTGACTCCTTATTAATTTTTTTCTTCCTAAGTACACGCTGGATAAAAAGAGTGAACGACTGATGTTAGTATTATTTGATGGGAGAATCCTAAGTCACATCTCTGGATTCTCAGAAACTACATCAACACACCAAATATTCACTACCACAGCAGTGTCACTCTGGACTATGAAGAAGACATCTTCCAAGGTTGTATTAACAAGTTCCTACCTATCCATCACACACTGAACAGGATCCCCATCCCTACTTGGGACAGTAACTCCACCTGGCAAAAAGCCATTCCTTTTGCTGTTAAGAAGACACACCATGGAGTTTAACTATATTAAAGCCAGTTTAAGTGTTTTTGTGCCTTCCACCCCACCTCTGCCTTCCCCCCCCATTTCCCCCCTACCATCCCAAACCCTACTACAAAATATCCAAAGCACAAATTTTAAAAAAAAAAAAAAATCCTCAACACTGTAACAGATGTATTTAGCCACTAAAATCTGGCTTTTATCCAGAGATGTCTGATAAAGCTCCTGAAAGAAAAGTTGGAACCAAGGCCACAGGAATTCAACAGTAACTTTAAATCTACACCTGCAAGCAGTAAATACAAATTGTCCTTCAGAGAATAATGAAGCACAAAGCCAAGATAAAACACTAACAATGGAAGAATACCTTTCCAGTAACATTGAAAAACTGCATAGATGGAAGCAAGAGATGAACTAGGTTCAAGCAAAAATATTGAAACCAATGTATTAAGAGCGATTCTGTCATTTATGGTACCAAAACAGAATCACTGTAACTTTTGCACAGAAATTCCCACCTACATGACAAAATACATGGTTTATACT
Organism: Muscicapa striata striata; assembly: GCA_030060385.1. NCBI lineage: Eukaryota > Metazoa > Chordata > Aves > Passeriformes > Muscicapidae > Muscicapa > Muscicapa striata. The sequence goes on from JAREIS010000101.1 coordinate 2,414,473, forward strand.
GTCATAGATCAGCATTAACATCTGTGTTTTGTTTGTTTATTGCTTCAAAATAAACTTTGTTAACCCTCTTAAATGGAGACAAAAAGGACAGAAGTGCTATGTTAACTAGTCCAGCAATGTGGTAAATATATTTTCATATATTTAAATTATTTCTCTGCTTATATTCCCGTGTGAATTTCTCCTTCTCTGAGAACTACCAACAGGAAAAAATACACATGTAAAATGCACTTCTGAATCTTTCAAACCTATGAAACCTACGCAGCTGTATTAATGTAAAATGCAAAAGATAATGGTTTACCCTTTCATAATGAGTAAATCTACAATCTAGGAGAACATAAACATTTACATTTTTAGGTAAAACATTTTCCCCAAATTAGAATGCTTTGGGTTTTGAAAAAAAAAAATTACAAATCAATTTTTAAGTGTTTAGGAAAAGCAGTGTTCTATTTCAAAGCAAAATGCAGCATGGAAACTCCTACTAAGTCAAAGAAAAGGTTACAGAACCTTTCCTCTGAACCTACAGCCACTTCTGTTTTCATACTAACAAGAAAAGGGTAAGAAAATTTTAAATGAAAAAGGTATATTTGAGTACATTAAGGAATTATATGCATTCCTCAAAATATTTCTCTTCTTGAATAGTTAGACTTTTTAGATACAGCAGACCATAATCAACATAGTTACTTTGAAAGACAAATGAACATGAGAAAACTCTTCCCAATAAAACAATATCTACTGATTCCTTGCAGAAGACAATGAGGTTTCCAAAACTGGCTATGCTAACTAAAGCCACTGCCACAGCACCTCCTTTGTTTGCTGTTATGTAACTTTTCTGATAATTTACAGTTTTAAATTAAATTTTCATACTAAAAAATACTGTAGCAAAAAAGCAGTAGAAAGCAACAGGGATTCTCAGCATAACACATCTTTTCTTGAAATACACTAGAATAAGGAGCTCAAGCTCCTTATGAAGTCTTAGCTTCAACAATTGTCTTTGAATGCTGCAGTCTCCTATTTCTATAGTTTAAAACTCAATGTATTATGATCATAATGCATCATTTTAACAAATAAAATATCGAACACACTCATCACAGAAGTACATTTTTTTCTCTTAGAAACATACTAAGGATAAAAGTTCATCTGATTTTTTTCCCATATATGAACACTTTGCAGCATTCTTCTACCCTCTGCTGAGAACATCTGTAACTTGTTAAATATTCACTGCTTTTTTCCATGCAGTTTCAACACCTTTTCCAATTGTATTTTGACCACAATCCAGCAAATACTTCCAGTAAAGTGTACAAGCTTGTTTCACCAAGTGTCTCATTTTCTTAGCATTTACGTTTCTATTAATCCATCTCACATTGATAACGCTAGTATTTAATTACTTATCTTGCATTAATCTAAAGCTGATTATACATATACGATCTTTCATACTCACCACTGATGTTACTTAATATCATATTGTCAGAGTTTCTTATTTCATCAAATTTTGCAAAGATTGTTTGCAACCTATAAAGAACAAAAACAACAAAGGATTTTTACATCTCTCAAATCCCACCAGCTACTGGTAAAAACAGAAATCAGTTTATTAGCATATATAAAGCAGCAATGCAGAATAGACAAAGATTAAGTGTATGAAGAAATAATTCCTAAAGGATTCCTCTTCAGCTGAGCATCTTCACAGATATGCATAGAAAACGAAGTAAACTTAGCAAAGAACAAAAATTAAGTATTATTATTATTAGCATGATTGAAAACAACCTCCTAACATTCAGGTTCAATAATAGCACATATTAGGTATATATAGCGTATGTATATATTTACTTATACTCAACAACAAAAGGTAGCAATTCAAACTGGAATGTTCACTTAGAAGAAAAAAAAAGGGCTGCTATTTACTTTGTTCTAAGGCTATTACTAATTTTCTTCAAAGTTTTTGTTCCACAAAATTTCCTCAGTTTGGTTATAAAAAGAGCTCTGTGGTAGTTAGCACTTCCACAGGGGAAAAAAACCCAAACAACAAAACTTTCTTCTTAACTTTAACGACACTAAACACTTAAATGTGTCCTACCTGCACACCATTGATTTTAACTGTCACAATAGATAATACACTGCAAATGCTTTGCTACATATGAACAGCAAATGGATAAATGAAACTCCAAATTAATCAAAACAAAAAACTCCACAATCCTAGATTTGCAAACTAGTCCACAAGGCAAAAAATGGTATTCAATCAAGAGAGCTGGCAAAACACTTCAACAGCCCCACTTGTGCAGAAAACTCAATAAAAGCAGTGGAAGTATCTCCCAGAAAAATGTGACCCCTTATTGCATTAGCAATGGATTTGTACTGACATAATACATTATTCAGCTGTAAACAATTGAGAACATTTTCTTATATTTCTCCAAAGACTTCTCTGCATTTTAGACTACTTGGAAAATCATAATATGTAACATGCACATGGGATTTTTAGTTCCAGGACTATCAGGACTCAATCCTGATTTTAAATGAACAAAGTCATTAACTACAAATCACAAGACAGTCTGCAAGTCTCTGAACATGTACAATTCAGCTACATCCAAAGAACTAGAGACTACACTACCCCAATTAAAAATCTGCTAAAAATTTGAACTGAAAGGCTGTCTTTACAACTCACAATCCAAACTATTTTATTGCAAACCAAGAAAAATGGGTAAGAACTACACCTGGGTATGAAAATTCTCACAAGGAGAAAAGTCAATGACACACGAAGATTTCACTTCAACATTTAATTGTGCACACTTTTATGATCCATGTAGAGAGGCAGTGCACTTTCACTGCCTAGTCTACATTTCTCTGAGACTTGTATATTCCTTTCACTCATTGGGACCTCATTTATCTAATAAACCTCATTTACCTAATAATGAACAATGTGATAAAATAATGAAATGCAGACAGACAACAACATAGAAAATCTGAGCCTTCCCCCCAATTTTCCAACAATTTAGGGCTCTCAGGATGCATTATTTTCAATTTTTCACTTTCACTTCAAAGCAATCTGCAACAGAGCAAATTTGTCCTGAACTTAGTAGGCCCACAACAAGAACTATACAGATCTCCACAAAAAGGCTTACCCTACTGTAAGCATCTAAAACAACAAAACCCCCTTAATAATTTAAATCAAAAACGCCTAACATAAACCATCAGTTATTCTACCATCTCAACTTATCTCAGAACTATATGTGGTTGAGTAGAAGCTTGCCTAATCTTTCCCTAGTATACTTGCCAGCTTGTCTCTGGAACCTATTATCTGCTCTCCCTTTTGCACAGCCATTGCATTTCCAACCACTGGTGCCACAGCAAAATGTCTGACATGGCAGCAATTCACAAATGTCACTGCTGTACTATTAAACTGCAAGTCTTTCAATGAAAAGATCAATTTTGCAAACAAAAGGCAATACATACTGAAATGAAGTTTTCTGCACTTTGACTTGAAAAACTAAAACTTTTGAAATGAAATGCTTTTTGGGTACTACAATTTACTAATGACACATGAAATCCCATCAACATTCTATGTGCTTTCAACTGTACAAAGCAATAAGTTCACACATGAATCAATACCTACAATAATGCATCAGGTCATCTTGCTTTCATAACAAGAAGTTAATGTGCTTGCCTCATATATTTGTGTTCCCCTCAACAGTGCTGGATTCCACAGCGAACACTGCATTAACAGTTCACCTAGTTAATGAGGAAGACTTAACAGTACATCTGAAAGGTTAAAACTGCCATCCTAAGAAACTGAACATGACTAGAGAGATTAACAGATTTGCCTTAAAATTTCACTTTAGTTTTTATATCCTGTAAAGCTGATGTTATCCATTTAAAGAATTCAAATGAAAAAATATTTCCTGCTCTTTGGAACTTTGTTTTCAAAAATGTTTTCCTGAGTGTTTTAAACAGAAGCTAAAAGTCAAATGTTTCCTTATAAATATGTTATAATAATATACATGTTGCCTTTCACTCTGGGCAAAATATTTGACAAAGTATTAACTAAAAACAATTTAAAAAAAAGTGTTTGTCAGCACTGGATGCTATGTTGTCAGTAGTGCAGGCTGGAGAACAACATAAAGTACTGCCACTCCTCAAACTTTCAAAGCATGTCTTTATGACCAGAGGCACACTCTACAGTATTTGTAATAATTGCAACAACAACAGAAGAGTCCATCATAACACAGCTATCAATGTGTAAAGCATGACTGTAGAACCAACGCCCTCTTTAGAAGTTCACAGGATCTGTAAGTACTACCTTGCAAAGTCTCTCACAACAAATTTCTCCTTTCCTCTCCTCCCACTCTTCTTACTATCCTCTTCTCATATTTCTTCACATGGTTACAGGCAGAAAGGCAGTATGGGCTAGAGTCTCTAAAAATATTGCAACCACAGGCAATTTAGGAATATTTACAAGAGGTTCAGCTCCTGGCAAAAGAGAGCCTGCCAAGAGGAATCCAAGAAATTCTACCGTTTTACTGGCAATGAGGAATGTTCTTTGTGAAGAGAGCATTATTACCCCATCTCATGACAAACCCTGCCCTCCAGCAGGCAACAGGTCTCTATCAAAATACTAACATACTGTGGTGAGGATGGGCAATAAGTGGAATATATATGTACCCTGCTAGGACACAGCTGACATGCACACATGGAAACATGGATGCTTCCATAGAATGTGCACAACACTTCACACTGAAAAGCTGTTATTCATTACTATGCTTGATGGAGTTCAACTGTTCATATAACAGACAGAGGGGGATACCTAAAGGTGTGGACCTTGTGATGAAGAGGCAAAGGAGCACCACTCCTAAAGAAGGTGTGGTAACTAGTCTGTTGTTTATATCCAAACTGAGTCGAAAGCAGGAAACGGCCCATATGAAACTTTGCTGAAGACATGTGTTCACATCTGGACACACAGATGGACCTCATCTACAACTTGAACTAGACAGATAAGTAGAATGCGCATACCACATAAAGTGTAATATTCAGAAACACATACTGAAATACACTTTAACATTTTAGGAAATGAAGTTGTGGCCCTAGGCATAAGAACTAAACAAATGACTGGTTATTTACATTTTTGTTTCTCAAGCAAGTAGGGAAATTTGTCAGACGAATTCCTCAATAATAAAAGCTTTTAACATTCAGACTAAGTAACCACTATCCAGAGCCACGTATACTATTTCCGTTCAAGGAAGATCAGCCACATAGATTCCATATCGTAAAACATTCGGTTTGGCCCATAGAGAACAAAACCTCTTCAGTATTTTTGGCTCACTGAACAATAAACATAACATCCACTTTCAGTATTCACAAACGTATTAACACTACTACTTTAACATCTGACACAAAAGACTGTCAAACCTCTCTGGCAACAATTACAACAAAAGGGAAAACAACATCCAAATTTCTAACCACTGAGTTGATACTGATTGTTCTGGAAAAGGAATGTGCTTCAAGCAAAAAGCATAATAGTATTCTGAGATTTCTAAGCTAAAAAACAACAAATAGAAAGAGGAACTCACTGAATTGATTTATAAACAAACTCACCAATTAATCTCAGTAAAGAACAGAAATGCACTGAAGAAAAATAAATAGTAAATAAGTAGAATTGAACTATAAAAGTAAGATCCCATATTTTATTCATTACTTAGATTCCAACAGGTCTAGTAAAGCCCTGAAGAAAATCCAGTATTTGCCACAAAGGCAAACCCTACTAGGTGCAGATTACCAAACCTTTTAAGCCTACTATTTATTATTAAAGTACTGACTGTATTTGGCTTTATATAGACACAACATGTATATACCATTTGCATATTTAAGGAAGTTGAACAATTTCTCAAAATAATGCTTGATTAACTTTCCTGCCTTCCTTTCAGCAGACAGGAGCTCTTATTTTCAGTGCTCTACGATGAAGTGCATTCAAGCAGCAATACACAGCTCTGTAATGTGTAATTTGTTATGCAAACTAAACAAGCCTACATTCTATTGATTCATGTGTGCACCAAACACTGGAGTAATAGATTTTTCTGCTAGTATTTATATTTACATGCAATTTTTAATGCACTGGCTTACAGTAAAGGAGCTGCAATGCAGTTCTTAAAGGCTGAACTCAACAACTGAAAACAGCTGTGTCTGAACTACAGATTATCTGTAATACTTAAAACCTACTTGGACACACAAACATGAACACAGATTCCTCTCAAAATAATGATGATACTCTACATCAAAGGATTTTTTCATAGATCATAGCTCCTGCAAAAGCACCTGAAAATTTTACTGCATCTAAGCAAAGGGAAAGCCGAAGAAGTGTCTTAAATTAGGTCTGCCTCTGAAGGAATAACAGTCTGAGCTACCACAGAGCTAATCTGTCTTTCTTGAGCTTTGTCAAATGGCTTCTTAGTTGTATGAAGGAGTAAGAAGGGACTACAAGAACTCTGTTTTCTGTCAGGGATGGATGATACAGAGTGGCAGTCTCGTGTTTATCTGAAGCAAATCGTAACTCCCCCTTTTATCTCAACCCAAAACCTACTGCAGAGGACATAGCACTGATACTCAGCTCATGTACTATTTAACACTAGTCCTGACTGTCAGGTGCAAAACTGTTGGAGATTTAGTGGCAACAACCCATCTAACATGTACCAAGTAGAGTCTTGCATCTTTATGTAAATGCAAATTATACAACCATGCTTGCTTTCAGATCAGGAGGAATTTTGTATTCAGCTGATTCAGACAGTAGAAACAACAACTTGGCACCTACTGCAACTAAATTAGAAGCTGTTGATTGTCCTGAGGATACAAAGCACGTATGGTGTTTAATCCTAGCTGGATCCCAAGATGTAGTCAGCTTGTATCACATGGAATTGTAAACAGTGAGTACTGTACTTAAACTTACAGTCAGATCCAACATTCATTGCAAAAAGGCTGTTACCTGCACTTTTATTCTCTGTTCCAAAAGATGTCCAAGGCCCTGTCTTAATGCAAGGAAGATATGTTCCACTTATTTGCTAGGAAACTTAATTTTTTTAATTGTAGTAATAATATGGCCTAAACTTCTGTGGTAACCATATAATCCAGTACTAGTCTAAAAACAAGACTATCATTAAATAGAAGAGAATGTGTACAACTTCTCATTCTTATAGGCTGGGTAAACTTGTGTCTCAACAGGCTGAACTCTGCCTGGGACACAAAACAATAAATTCAACACCCTTCTCCCATGATGCTTTCACAGAGCCATAGAATGGTTTTGGATCATCCAGTTCAAATCCCTCTGTCATGGGCTGGGATACCTTTCACTAGACCAGGCTACTCAAAGCCCCATCCAACCTCACCTTGAACACTGCCAGGGACAGGGCATTCACAGTTTTTCTGAGCAACAAGTTCCAGTGTCTTACTACCCTCACAGTAAAGACTTGCTTCCTAATATCAAACCTAAACCCCCTTCCAGTTTAAAGCCCTTACTGCTGGTTCTATCATGCCCTTGTATGAAGTCTGTCTCTAGCTCTCCTGTATGCCCTCTTTAGGTATTGGAAGGTGCTCTAAAGTCTCCTAAGAGCCTTCTGTTCTTCAGGCTGAACAATCAGCCTGTTTTCATAGCAAAGGTGCTCCAGCACCCTAATCAATTTAGTGGCTCTCCCCTGAACTAATAGGTCAATGTCCTCCTCATGCTGGGGGCCGCAGAGCTGAATACATATTTTCATATATTATCAAGCTGTATTTTGCTATTCTACAAATAGCCATTAAAAACTAGGGCTCAGTTTTTTAGATGGGTCTGATTAGGCACTCATCTGATACTCTCTCTGACACTAAGTAGTAGACATATTCAGCTTTATCAAAATCAAGAAGTGAATGAAGGTGGTGATGGTAAAGTGGTATGTTAATATATAAGGAGTTAAAACACTTTTAAAAGTTAACAAGGAATTTAAAAGATTTTGGAGAATAAACAGTCTTTGATCTAAGTACAATTTCAAGCTCTGTCTAGCTTTCTTGTTTAGTCAAAGGTAGAAACAAAACAATGGCTAATTTTCTTTCATATAAGCTAATCAACATACAACACAGCCAGGAACTCTAGTAATATCATACTGATACACAAAACTAACTAGAATATAAAATAAAAATTACCATAATTTTGAAACAGAGTTTTTAGTGAGTTTAAAGTTCAGATAACAAACAGTAAAACAAATGGCTCAGAATTACAGAATCAGAACAGCTGGCTCACCTTCCAGGAGGAATTCCTCTTTTTGTAAGATCTATTCGTACTTTCTCTCCCACATGTCTATAAACCTCTACAATGGCTAATATGGCAGCATCTCTCACCTGTGAACACAGTTTAAATTGTCAATTTCAGGGTTACAGAAACCAAAACAACATTTGCTGATAGGCCACTAATCTTACAGTTTCTATGGCCCTGTATGCCAATTCAGTTGAAACAGTGAGAATGAAAAGGAAAGGGAATACAACTATTATATCAAGATGGCATTTTTTCCAAGTTAGAATATCCTCAGATGGTAAAAAATCTGGCAAGAGGGAATTTCTTGGTCTGACATAAGAATAGCATTTTTTGAAATAATGAGCTTTATTTAGGACTTGTTCACAGTAGGCAATACTTTCAAAAGTTAGCTCCTGCACTCAGTCTCACATTTCACCTTGCTTTCATGTGTTTCTACACACAGCAAGGTCCTTCTGGAAGACTAAGACTGCTCACAAGAGTGAACCAAAGTGATCAGCATTTTCTTTATTTATTTCAACTGGAATCAGGTGGCATGACATCAGCACAAGAAAGGGAATGGGGCAGGATAGTGGAAGGGGAAAGAACAGTTAAAGAAAGGAGACAGAGTGCCTCTTTAGAATTTTTAAACCGTGGTCATGAAAAAAACTGCAAAAATGAATTTTAGTAAATGCCATTATTCTCTTTAAAGAATGTCTGGAATGACTTTAGTATTGTTCTTTGCAGCAGTTCAAAGTAAACACACAATTGCTCTAGCAAGATGTAAACTACATCTTTACTAATGATCAGCAAAGAGGACAAATTCTCAACAGAATTTCTCTAGAACAGAACAATGCTATGCAGCACAGAGGAGACAAGAACTTTTCTGCATTCAGAAATTAAGCTGTTTATAAGCCCATCTGTTAATAAGCCCATCTCCTACCAATGTTATCTTCTCCCTTACTATATTCATAGTCTTTTCCCTCAAACACAAGTTCAGATAAAAAAAGATATTTTAACCATTTCCACTGGAAGATTTTCTGAAGTTCAGATGTCACCATTATGAACTACTTCCTGATTTTCACTGCAGATGTTTTTGCATACTTTAATGATTTTAATGACAGTCCTGGTATGTTCTCAAATGCCACTTGGCTTCCAACTGGAAAATAATTACTCATAATAATGCTATCTTCATAAAATTTGGCAAACTATTGCAGGTTTCCTATAAGGGCTGCTTCTGGAGGCAATTTTGTGTGTTAATAACTTCTTTTTTTTTATTTATTTCCTTTCAACATGCTCTGTAAGAAACAACTACTTCCAGTAATTATTAGTTTCAACTTTTGAAGACAAAACTAAACGGACCACTATATCGTGATACCGATGCCTTTGCAACTCTACTTTCATCTTCCAGTGGATGGACTAATTAAGAAGAAATTTGGTTTACTTTTTCTCTGCTGTACACAAGCACTCTGAACAGCTTTTCTTTAAGTGTTTATAATTATTTTGCTTTCATTGCTCTGTCAAAGTATAGTTGTTCACGGGTCAGTAAGTACTGAAATCCTTACCTGACTGTTGGAGTCACCAAATGCTATACACAGATGTGGTACCAGTTTGCTGAGGATTAATGGTTGTGCACCATAACTAAAAAAAAAAATAAAGTGTATTCTTAAAGAAAAAAAACAGAAAATAATTTTTGCAGAAGTGATCTTTTGGCTTAGATTTTGTAGAATAAAAACTGATATCAATCAAGCTCTGTCTCTCTTACTAGTTCTTTATCTACTTTTAAATAAGATAAAAAACTCTGTAACTTTAGTCCTTCTTTCAGAAAGCCCGCTATTTAATTTGATTTTTCCCATGTATTAATTTAATTGAACCAGACTCCCTAAAGAATTACTTTCAGAGAAAAATGACATTCAGAAGGATAGAACCATTACATCTCCATAGAAACAAAAAGCTTACATGTTTAAGGTAGCAACAAGACACAAACACACTCCTTCTCGGGATCGGTAATTCTTGTGTTTAAAACCAACAGCAAGGCGTTCCCAAATGTACTATAAAAGCAGAAATAATGGTCTTTAATTACCAGGAGCACAATACAATGTAATTCTGTTCCATATAATTACATTCGTAATAGCTGCAAAAAAATAACAGAAGGCAGGTCCACTGGAAAAGTGATAAAATTAACTTATGAAATGCACAATATGAAACACAATACGGATTAATTCTATGCCAAAAACAATTCCTAAAAAACACCCTTCAGCAATCTAGCTGAGTATTTTTCTTGTCTGAGAAACAGTTCTTACATACAGAATTGTCACTGTTAATGAATACAAAACAAACATTAACATTACAAACTACTGACTTAAGCTATAGAAGTTACTATATTATTTTTGCTTCATATTCTGTTTCCCTGAGAAAATTTCCTCACAGCCATTTTAGCTTGTCCTAATCTATACTCCTGGTGTCCCACTTCTCCCTTACTTTTGTTTTAGATCCATTTCTTCATTTTTTGATTATTTCTTGCCCTCTCAGTCTAATTCCAGTGCTTCCATTTTTGTTCTGCTTTCGGTTCTCTCTGTGCTGGTGCCACTTCCTGGCTCCCTAAACCCTCGTTCACCTCCTTGCGCACTCGTTTTTCTCTTTCTGCCCTGGCTCTCCGCCTCCTGGGTTTATCCCGTTACCTTTCCATCTCCTCGCCATGCTCTAGCTGTGTGTCAGGGCGTTGGAAGTGCAAACATGGAGCTGAGGCGCTGGGGGATTCTTCCTGGGAGCAGACGCGGGCTCAGCCTGCAACTCGCCCAAGCTGCAGCGCTGCCATTGCAGCCCGGCCAGCATCCGGGCAGCGTTGCCTAGTGATGGACGGCTGCACACTGCCAGCAGCTGCACACTTTGCAGCCCAGGCACCTCCCTCCTGCCAAGTGCACCCCGGAGTTCTGCAACTGCAACCTCTAATGATGCCACACAAAGCTGCTAAAATGTATTACATACTAATCATTGCAATCGGCTTTCTGGAAGGGGGGGGGGGTGTTGGGGAAAGCCCGCACAAAACAGCTGTTGATCAACAAAGACAGAGCATAAGAGCAGGGAATATGCATCCTCTTTGTTAATGAGGTAGCACGCTTCAGAGCAGACATAAAATTTTCTAATTAGAGCCCTGCTTGATAATTTCGTCCCATCTGTGTTTTTTTGTTTGTTTGTTTTATACTTCGTTGCATTCAGAAAACAAACCTTAGACAAGCAGGATACGGCTTGCCAAAACTGCATAGCTTAACAACAAAGAACAAGATTTTATTGAAGAAAACATCCTTCCTATTAACCCACTGCCATGGACAAACATGGGAAAGAGGAAATCTCCTCACTATATGTATAAAAATACAGGTAAAGAGGGAACTGCAGACTACTGAAACAAACAAAGCAGACCAAAGAGAAATTTAGTCTTTCACTGAATTATCCCTTAAGAACTGATTTTTTTTAAGCAGAGAAATTCAAAGGGCTGCTTAGAAATTTTAATTGTCAGAAGTTCCTAGCAAGAGTTGATGTCAACCTCTGCTTGTCCCTTTCATGCACATTTTATACTATGATTTTATGCCTTCCACCCATAAACAGATACATCTAGTTCTTGCTCAGAAACAAAAAAAACCCGACCGCCTAAAACAAATAAAGGGATTTAACAACAGAACAAAATAAATATAACTCAACAATATGCTATTAGAGGCAAGATGAGTTGACTAGAAAGAAATTTACAGGGCTCATCCTCAAAAAATAAATCCATTCAGCTCTTCTAAAGGGATGCTTCTCTGCAGCAGAGCGCCCAAAACTCTTTATTTCACTGTTGGAGGCACATGAAAGACTTTTCTGTTTTGGTCCCTGCTGCGAGGATGACTGATGCTTTTCATCCAAAGTTGTAATGACCCATAAACTCTCCAGAAAGCAGACAACCACAAAGCCAGGCTTCTCCCACCCTGGGAGAGTTACCAAGGGAGCCATACCTTGTCTTACACACACATGCTCTTTCTTGAACCCACTGTCTTGGCTTGCAAAGCAGGATGTAACCAAAAGTATGTATTCTATCACCATCTGTTGAAACCAGGAAGGGTAATGATCTTTATCTCTGGGGAAGATATCTTCTGTTAATAGGTCATCTGTTAAAAACAGGTGGAGAAGTGTTCCTTATCTTTTCCACAACCCATCCGTCCTCCAGGGAGATATCTTCTGTTAATGGGCCATTGAGTTCCACTGTATGACTGATAAAATTACATTATCCCATTGTGACATACTCCACCAAGGGGGAGGAACCAAGCATTTCCTATCTAGAAAAAAACCCTAAGATTTGGAACATCAGGGCAGCCTTTTCCCACTGAATTCCAAAGGAAAAGCAGACCTTTCCACATTATCACTGGACCTTCAGAAGAAAACTGCACCCTTCTACAGGACCACTGCTTCAACAGAACCACATCTGTCACTCCAGAAGGACTGCAGCCATCATTTAATTGGACTGCTACCAATACCGACTGACAGGGTATCAGGCTGTATTTTGAATCTATCAGTGTTTTGGTTATTTTTTTAATTCTGTATTACTGTACTTTTATTTTAATTATTCCTAGTAAAGAACTGTTATTCCTATTCCCATATCTTTGCCTGAAAGCTCCTTAATTTCAGAATTCTAATAATTTGAAGGGAGGGGTTTACATTGTCCATTTCAAGAGAGGCTCCTGCCTTTCTTAACGAACACCTATCTTTCAAACAAAAACACCCACAAACCTTGTATACTTTCTGACACTGAGAAAGCATACATGAGAGTCATCTTCACAGGGGATGGAAACTTCCTTCCATTGCCTCTATGTACAGCCTAACAACTCTGCACAAAGATGGACCAAGAATGTAAAACCTTCCTGACAAGGGCTTAGCACAAAGCAACTAGCATCTTTATCAGCAACTGTTGAAATGACAGTATCTCCAAGGCGCTCTGCTGTGCTATAGAGGTTCTGGTCTGTATGCCAGGTATTTGGGAGCATCTTGGGCACAGTAACATATCATTTATGAAATACTGGCACTTTGACACAAAAAAAATACTGCCATGTCTCTTGTTCAATGAATATGACTGACAATGCAGCCTGTGAATAGATAAAGGCACATCTTTGTGGACGATATTACCAGACCCTGATGCTAAATCCCAATCAGATCTGTAGCCAAAGAGAGATAAACATGTTCTATAATAGCCTAGCATCCTACATGTTTTATCAGGCAAATAAAACAACTGACTATGATTTTCTCACTCTAGATAAAGTCCACATCTTATTCACTGCACACAATCATTCAAACTTGTATCTATGGATAAACAAAGCCAGGAATCAGCACATACAAACCCCCATTTTTTCCCCTATTAAACCTCTAGAACTAGAACTCAGAAACAGATTTTCCTCAGAAACTAAAAACTCAAATAGTAAGTTCCTAGTCACATCCAGAGTCTCCAGACTTCCAAATAACATCACTATTCAAGAATATAATCTTGTTAAACAGTCCTCCATTTTTCAGTCTCACAGAGTCAAGATATAACATTAAGCACTCAGAAGCCACATAATACTTAGAGCTGAAGGCGGAGTCGAGCAAGCCTCCTTACAACCAAAAACGACAAGCCTCAGTTCGTCCATGGTTCACAGAGCATCGTTGTCACACAGCTAGAAAGCCAGATTAAGTTAGAAAATGTGCACCTTAAATAGTAGGACTAGTCCTACATGTTCAAGTAAAATCTAGTTTTAAATAAATTTGGAGCTAATTAAACTTATTTATTCCCATTGTCCAAATCCAGAAGATGCATCAAACATGGTTTAATTAACAAAGCCCTGTCACATAAAAACATCTATTCAGAATTTAGCTATGATGTGCAAAATATGCAGAATCACATCATGCCAAGATTTTTATCTTCAGCTGAACAATACATCAGTGTCAATCTGCAAAGAGTATCTTTAATATTTACACCATAACAGTCATCATAACATTGTGACATGTTCAAAGTTCATACAAAAGTCGTAAGTTCACTGGAGGCCTCCATCTGAATTTGCATTAAGCAATCATACCATGGGTGGTGCTGCTTCACACATCAATTTCAATATAAGATTCTGTGCTTGCTCTCGAACTTGGTCTTTGGCATCTCCCATACGATCTATCAAAGGCAGGAGAACTACAAGAGAGGGGGAAAAAAGAGAAAGTAAAAAAGATTAAATACCCAATGAAGATTTTCTAATGCTTAAATATATTTTCTGAAACAGATGTAATATACATGTTGTTCAAAAATAGGCTAAGTTTAAGTAGGCCACAATACTTTAAAGCCTCAAGTGCATTTCTGAGTATTTGGTAAGACTAACAACAAATGCATAAGGCTGAAATGGAGGTAAATAGTAACTTCTAACAGGTTAAAAAGAAAGCAAGTTTCCCATCTTCAAATCTGTGTGAATCACTTTGATTTCATCTTCAAAAAGTGTTCCAGTTAGCATCAGAATGTCTGGCTTTTCTAAAAAATAATGCTAGGCATGGTGAGTGAAACAATTGGAATAGAAATACATGACTTTTTTAAAATTAGTGCCACTTTGCTGTTTATTGTAAGAAAATCAAAAGTCTTAAATCCCTTTATTCACACAGTGTATCTTCTGGAAACCCAACCTTATTTTAGTAAAAGCATTTTTAAAAATTACTCTGTTAAAACAAACATCCTCAAATAATATTTAAGTAAAATTGCATGACAGCTGATGATTTCACACTATAAAAATAAGTAAAAATCAAAATCAAAGGACTTGCCAATGTTTTTGCTTGCTTTTCCAGACAGAAGTTCATAATTACATCAGATAAATTAATGCTATGATATTAGGAAAGACATCTCAATGAACTCATAGCCAGCTCCATGTTGTGCAAGACATGCTTCTGTACTGGTTCCCAGTCCTCCCTCTGGGCCCAACTCTTTGTGAGATTCTTCCCCCCAATGCTTCTCCCAAATAAGGGGTGATGATACTGAGTGTGCTGTATTCCTTCAGGAAGCACAACTGATGGAGGTGGTGGAATTGGTGATCTCATCCCTCACGGGACAGTGGTTTAAAGTATTCCAAGTAGAAAATATATCTTCGCAGCTAAAATAATTTTTTGCTACATTTGGTACTACATCACTGAACACCTGAGAGTATTTTACAGTTACTGCCTGACCTCAATAAATGCTAAATAATTTCTACTCAATAAAGAAATAACTGTATTTGGCTATTGTTTGAAAGGCAGATCTGTAGTAATTTTATCAGTACTTAATGATTTTATAGTAATAACTAAACAATAGATTTGCCAGCAAAATAAAGGGAACAGAATTATACATTCTGAGGAAGTTTCCTGAGTCACCTGTTCCTACATTAAAAACAACAGCCATTTCTGTACCATGATTGTTACTGACAAATACACAGCTGAAGTTTGAATTTCCCCTCCCGCGATATCTGAAGGCTTTCTTAGTGTCCTAATCTGAGTATTTAATTCTACTGGTTCTCGATAGTCCACTGACATCTTCAGCCACCATTATCAAGGTTTGGTGGTTTTCATCTATCTTCTCCACCCTTTCTTCTCTGAAGAAATTAGTACAGCTACTTTCATTTTACAGTTTGAAAAGAAGAGTCTGGGGGTTTTTTGTTTGGGTTGGATTGCTGTTGTTTGGATAGCATGAGACTTTGTCTTTATGGTTTGGGTTTTTAAGGGGTGTTTCTGTTTTGTTTGGTGGTTGGGTTTAGTTTTGGGTTTTTGGGTTTTTTTTTTTTTCTTTTGCATTTTGTGAACAGAGAAAAAAAATCCAGAACTTAGGAAGTTATTTTTGGGAGTACAGCTGAACACAGTACTTTTCATGTCCATTTTCAGCACTTCTGAACTGACCTTGTCCCCATGCCTTACACTGCTAGTGACATCTCTACACTGACCTGACTGCTGGGCAGCTGAAGGCAATTCTAGCTTCACAGAGAAAGAAACAAACACAGCCAGTGCCAGTCCTGTGAGAACACGGCTCCTTTGTGACTAATTAGCACTCTGAGTCATTTGATGGAGCTGCAGATACCAGGGCTCTGCTCAAATCACCAAGGCATGCCCAGAAAACAGCTACTAGAAGCTGCTAAACAGAGGTGAGGTCACCAAGTTAAACTAAGCTATGACACAGCCTGCAGATTTCAGTGTGTGCAGCTACTGAACACGCCAGCCTTTGCCATTCTTGGAGCTCTGACAGAGGGACAACACACTGTGGGAGTTGTTAAAGGGCCCAAATGGCTGCAGGCTTGGCTTTTTCCCCCTAAAACTCAAGTTACTCTAAGTCCCCATATAAGGCATGATATATTCTGTCTGCACAACACAAATGAAATTAGGCTGCTGAATGTTGGCAACCACCAGCTGGTTTTTAGTGTGGCTGTTCGTCTTTTCCGTCAGAATAAGCTCCAATAGGAAACCATTGGAAGTTCGGTTTCCTAATGATCAAGTTTCAAAACTGAACATCATTTTGGCTGCTACTTTTCCTTTAAGATGCACAAGCTGTCTCACCAGCATTACCGACTTAGTGTCCCTCTTAATAGTGCAATGCAAATATAACCATTTCATTGTTTCTGGCATCAGCCTGCAAATTCAACAATCTCAAACAGATGTCAGAATTAAAAGAAGAGCAACAAAGGAGATGTAGGACCATACATGAAAGGCTGTATTCAATGTGGTAGTCTCCTAACAAGTTACTCATTGAGGTATAGAATTTGTCACATGCAGTTTGGACTCACACATTCCTACTGTTTTATATTAACCTTATCCATCTTTTATCTTCTGTTGCCTAGATTCTTAAATTATTTCGAATGGATTTTGGAAAACCTAAAAATATATGACATCTCTCTGTTATTTATTTCTGCTGATATGCTGAGAAAAACAACACTAAATTTAGGAGACAGTGATTCCTTTTACAACTGTTGTTTATTTTTTGTGAAGCACTGTATTCCATTCAACTTGCCTTTTCACTATGTTTTAGCATATTGTCAAAGCTTCTTACCATTTCCAGCCACTCCTGAGGTTTTCCTGTTAAGATTTCTACATTATACCACAATTTTACAGGTTTTGATTACTGAAGAAAACCCAAAAGTGTTACCAAAAATATTCCATAGCGGACATTAATTCTATCAGATCTACCTCAAACTGACCTGCTATTTCATAGAGTCATAGAATATTCTCAGTTGGAAGGGATCCATCAGGATCATTGAATCTAACTTCTGGTCCTGCACAGGACACACCAAGAGTTGCACCATGGGCTTGAGTGCATTGTCCAAACACTTCTTGAGCCCTGTCAGGCTGGTGCTGTAACTACTTCACTGCTCCAGTGCCCAAACAACCTCTGGGTGAAGAACCTTTTCTTGATATCCAACCTAAACTGCTCTTAGCTCAACTTCAGTCCATTCCCTCAGGTCCTGTTGCTGTTCAGCACTGAGCAGAGATTAGTGTCAGCCCCTTCTCTTCCCTCACAAAAAATTTGTAGACTGCAATGAGGTGTCTCCTCAGACTCCTCCAGGCTGAACAGACTAAGTGACCTCAGCCATTCCTCATATGGCTTCCCCTCCAGACCCTTCACCATCCTTGCTGGCCTCCTTTGGACACTCTCCAATGACTTAGTCTTTTTTTATGTTCTGGTACCCCAAACTGCACTCAACACTTGAGGTGAGGACACCCCAGTGCAGAGCAGAGTGGGACAATCACCCCCTTTAACTGGCTGATAATGCTGTGCATTTACATCTGAGCTGCTATTTATGCCTTTTTCCTTTCTGCTGTATAACAGAGCTTATTATCCCATCAGTTTCTTTTTACATTGCCTTCCTTCTCTTATCTCAGTAAATCTAAATAAATTTTCAATAATCCAAATTCACCAAATAATTTTATCATCACTAGTTGGGACAGCAGATACATGAGTTAAGGCCAAACCAGCGTTCAGAATCAGACTACAGCCTAAGAGATTAAATATTAATTTCCTCTACCTTGATTGAAGATGATAAAACAAGTAAATCACAGAAATTGCCTAGAATGGCACACAATGTATTTCCAAAAACCTGACCAGTTTAACTATATGACCCCTGCAGCAAAAAATGCCATAGGTAGCACAAACAATTTCCTTCTGTTAAACTTTAACAGGAGTTCCTTCTGGACCTTTTCAGTTTGTATTGTTGCTTTTTCTTCTCTTTTGACCACTTACACCTGCTTGCTCTTTGTATACCTGTGCTCATTTTAAGTCTCAGGTCTACCTATTTCTATGAACCAACTTCAGATACTCCTTTATTGCAGACTTTGAAAAAATCATTAAGCAAAAAAGAATCTTCACTGATGAAACATTATCAATGTTGGCAGAAAATTCTGTTACTCAAGTTACTGAAGTCTTTGAGGACAGAAGGATTAAACCTAGGTAGCAATATCTTCCTCTTTCCTCAGAAACCTTGCCAGCTCAGGCAGCAGCATTGAACAGCTGTAAGAGCTGCCTCTGCAATTAGGGCAGCCTCTATTCTGGGCAGGATGCACAGGAGAGAAAGGGGCTCCTACAGGGCCAGCCACAGTCTGACGGATCTGTGTAGTCAAGGGGCTACTTCTGAACAAAGAAGTATAAGCAGGCTGTCAGGGCCTCAGTGCTCCCCTCCTCAACATAAAGCCATGGCCAGTTAAATCAACAGCAATTTCACACATTAATGTGCTTCTTGGGGTCTCTCCAGGAGCTAATTAAGAAAATCATTAGTGGGATTAATGACACATACTGTTCATCATCAGTAACAGAGGAAAAAACCAAATGCTTTTTTTATATGATCTATCCATGAGCCTATCAAGGCGTCAGTCTCAGGAACATGAGAACAGTCTTAAAGGCCAAAAGGTTTCAAGAGGTGTATTAAACCTGAAAGAAGACTAGAAGATTGTGAACAAATGTTCATGTCACCTGCTGAAATTTTTCAAGCTCTAGGCTAGGTTTTTTATAGAACCAGAAAAATTAGAATTAAGCAGAAACCAAAGAAGGCTAGGATTTCTCTACTCTGAGTTAAAAGCACTACATTTCTAGGTATCATACAGTGAAATGCCCATGGACAGGAAGCAGATAGGTATTCTAAATTACAGCCGATCATTCAAGCATGGATCACTTCAGCTAAAATGAATTCCCACTACTAATGAACTCCAGCACTAGCTAGCCAGGACAAACAAACAAACAAACAAACAACAAAACAAAACAAAAACAAAAAACCCCAAAAAACAAACAAAAAAACCAAACCCAAAAAAAACAAAAACAAACAAAAAAACCCAAACAAAAAACAACAACAAAAACCCCAAAAAACAAAACCCAACAAATCCCAAAACTAAACCCAACTAAAACCCCCAAACTAAAAGCCTGCATAGGTGTTTTTTGTTTGTTTGTTTTAGCTGAAACTTCAGAGAATCTAATCACAAAGATGAAAAAAGCTGCAGCTTAAATCAGTTATGACCTTTAGCTGTGACCATTAACTGCAGAGGAAACGAAAGAAAAATTAAGGATTTTCTGAGGTGTTGCAGGAAGTTAGTATTTTTGTTACATTTGAAAATAGAAAAGTAGCTATTATGGAGAAAAAAAAAATACAAATAATGGACAGTCCTCTAAAATCCTTTTCCAAAAAGGGAAAAAAATATGAAATAGTCTGCATTTTATTGTTTAAGAAAATCCTTCAACAATGCAACATAGCTTTTTGTGAGGTCAGTAAGCTGTAAAATGAAAAGGCAGTATCAGACAAAACACCTGACTTGAATTTAGATGCAACAAGGCATCCTTGAGACAAGACATCTTTCACATAAATAGAAAAACTCACTTTACTTTATTTGAGCAACTCAGTTTCTTGAGTTATTTGATTTAATTTCTAAGTTTTCTCTAACACCATAGGTTGGCCATTTTTTAAGACAAGACATGGAACAGATAATTTTGAAGGTCCCTTCCAACCTAATTATTCCAAGTTTTACATTTAGTTGTTTTGCAAGCATTTTTAATCCTGAACCACCAGCAGAACGTGCCATTAGTCTCAACGTTTCAATTAAACTAATAAAAATGAAAAATAAGAATAAAATTCACTCAAGCCTTGACACCTGAAGATCCAGCATTTTTCTCCATGTTATATAATCCATGGTAGCTCATGCTAATACAGTTCTTGGTTTTCATGGATTTCATGCATTTTCAAAGCATTTCTTCATTTTACATTAAAACCACTTATTAAAGAGTCGCAGCTTGAATAAACTGCCCATTTTGAGTTTCCACCCAAAAAATTCAATCATTAAGTAAGTGAAAAATCAAAAACTTACAACCTGGGTGTCACTAAATGTTGATTTCCTCAAACAGGTGTTTCCAAATTCTTGTTACCAACTTGCTTTTAATCCAAATTCATTCAAAAAGTTAATTCATGATTGCAAGTCCTTATAACTGCTTTAAAACACATCAGGTAACACAGAAACCATTTAGGTGAGAAAAACCCTTTTAAGATCATCAAGGCCAACCACTAACCCAGCACTGCCAAGGCCACTGCTAAACCATGTCCCTCAGTATCATCACACCTACACGACTTTGAAATACCTCCAGAGATGGTGACTCACCCTCTTCCCTGGTCACAAACAGTGCTTGACAGCATTTTCAATGAAAACATTTTTTATTCATATCCTATCTAGATCTCAACACTTCTTGAAGCTACCTGGTAAAAAATTAAAACACTTCAAATTTTTTTCATGTGTTAGTATATGGCACTACAACTATTTTCCAAAACTATTTTTGCCTAGTGGTTTCTTTTCACAGTAACTTGAATTTGCAACTACTATTAAACATATAAACAGATTTACATATGGAGTTTTTGTGTGTAAAATGTGTATCCCTATTGAGACTTACATATATGTAAATATAATCCATCTGTGTTTGGTCATTTTAACTGTCAATTATATTTCCATTAATTTTCAGGGAACTAAAATACTCTGCAACACCTTGTAAGGTTGCATATAAAAGCTAATGTCAATATAGTTATATAACAGACTAATGGACAGTTCAATATCTGCAGAAAAATATGTCATGATGTAATACTGCCCAGTAAAACTGAAATAGAGTCTGTATACCTTTAGTATATTCTTTCTTTTCCTTTTGACAATAACAAGAGGACCAAGTTATATTCACTTGTTTTAGGAAAGTATGAGTAGACACTTTCTCCAGAAGTCCTATCATCCAGACACATATGCCCATAATTCTAAGTCTCTTTTATTTAGGATATATATGATTATTTTAATAATTAATGCCATCTCCTGGGCAAAGAGTGTGATACAGTAATCATCTAATGTCTCTTCAATCACAGAACAAGCAGTAATTTTAAATACCAAAAGACGTAACATTCAAACACTGCTTTATTTTTCCCAGAATACAGACAGACACATAGTCTTATGAAAGAACACATACCCTGATATTTATTGCTTCCAAAGTATTTTCAAGCATATTAAGTGGAAGTACTAACAGAAAGATTCCAAATTTGTGTGTCTAGGCTCCCAGAATATTGATGTCAGCTGCAGAATGCACTCAATGTGGTTAATTATAAAAGGATAACACCTTAGAAGAAATTTAGTGCAACATTTGATGGTTGCCTAGGAAACTGAATTAAGTCTTATCAGGCATTATACTTCAATACAAAGATCACTAATGTGCTCTTTGAAATACTGGAAAATATCTGCCTTACAACTGTTGTATGATTTTGCCCAAATATAATCTAGGCATATATGTAGGTTGCAAAGGTTGAAGTAAAAGTGAAGCATTCATGCTTTTCACTTCATAGCAGAAGCCTATAATGCTTAAGGGGGTGAATATTCAGTGACATTAGCTGTTCTCTGCACTTATGGAAATCTATCCCCATCAAAACAGAAGAGGAAATTAAATGGGAATAGGGTGTGAAAAGTGGAATATGTTTTCCTATATTGCAGTTGGATAATATACTATTATACTTCCATCATTTACTGAGATCTGAATCACGAATAAAAACATCTCAGGGTCACCAAAACGTAACACTTTTTATTAAAGGAAAAATGCATTTAAGGTTGCAGGTGTGTTATGAGTGAAAACAGCTATAAAAATGAAACTTCACCTAGAAAAGAGGAATGCATTGTATTTTAAAAAAGTCAGAGAACAAAGCAGGTAAGTATTTTACATCTCTCTTCCTTCACTACAGTCATGGTGCAATCCTATTTTTTTTTTTATTTTTTGAGAATGCAAGTATCTACAATAGCTTAGTGCAATAAATGAGGAGTTACCTATAGTTTGAATATTTCAAAGTAATAATTGAATTTCCTGGAAAATTCTGTTATGTTTGCCTCCAAAAAATAATATATTCACATTTATTTAACCAAAATAGAGAAAGTAAAAGCCTACCATATAAAATACTACTAAGATGGCCTGTAGGGCCCTAAGAACATGTTACTTAGCTGAACTACTTTGCTTACAGATTTCCCAACATTTTCAAGCTTGATTACATGTTTTTTATTTTCTCCTCATTATCACCTGAACACACTGCACATCTGCAATACACAATTATATATCTCATTAACAATATTCATATCAAAGAATCACTTAACTGGATATAACCAAGCGACAAAAAAAACAAGCAAAAACTCAAACAAAAAGAAAAAAACCCACCTCCCAAAAAAACCACAACAACAACAAAAAAACCCCAAAACAAATCCCAAAAAACCCTCTAAAATGGCAGTTTGTATAGAATACTTGATTCTTGTCAAATGTGTAACTACGGATATGGATTGTATAAGGTTCAACAAGGCCAAATACTGGCTGCTGCATTTGAGTCACAATCACCCCATGTAGTGCTACAGGCTGGAGAAGTGTCTGCGAAGTAAAAAAAACAAAAAGTGGTACCTCACAAGCCTATAATAGCTCTCTGCAAACAGCTGTGCAGAAGGTAACTCAGCTATCAGAATGTATTTGGACTTTCATACAGTTCTCAAGAAGGGGTCTTGCCCTAATGATAAGGGCACAGAGGAAACACATCCACCATCACTGTACAGGAAACAAGTTGTTGCAATAAACAGTCTCATGCACATACTAGGTCAATTCTCAGGAAGGACCTATGCAATGCAACAAAGAAAACTATTATCAATCATTTCAAAAGTAACAGACAACAAATAAAAACAAATACAATTATCCCACTATGAACATAGGCTGCCTCTCGGATATGGTATGACAGATGGTATGGCTTCCTCAACTGAAATGCACCACAACAGAAAGGCACTGGAAGGGGAAACAGTAGTATACAAACAGCTCCACTGTGTCTCTGAGATGGGGCAGGAGGAGGGATAGCAGAAGACAGGCATGGAAGAGATCCATAAATAGAAACTGGCAGTCAGGAAGGTAAGAAATGTTGGCTTACCTCTCTAACACAAGATCTAGCAAGCACCAAGCTTTTTGGGCAATCATTCTAAAAGAGTTTTGCATGTTTAAGTACTTCTACAGAACACTGGAAAAGCCAAAGATCTATGTGGGTCAGAAGCTAAACAGATAAAGCTGTAGGAAAGAAAACAAAGTGACAGGGCAAACACTGAAGATACCATGTGCCTCAGCTGGCCCTAACCTGCAAGACTGCTGACAACTCCTACAGATGAAGGAGTTACCACTGCCTGTTTGTCCTGTCCTTACCTTCTTCTCAGGCATCTGCAAACAAATCATTGTCAAATACAGGTTTTTGGTCTGACTTACTGGAGTTAGATTACACTAGAAGACAAATCTGCAGAGTCAACAGAACATGATTTAGGAAACTCCTGGCTCTTTAAGATTCCTTAAAAGAAACGGTCTTCTGGTTCACCAACATGCTTTTAATTACTCTCATAAGCCCTGGACTATACAAACCCCAGACACTTACAAAAATGTTTTTATATTACTGCTTCACTGACAAAAACTGGAAATTATTCCAATCTTGTTATGAAGCTTGGAGAGAGAGCTATCAACTGAGAATTCATATCATTCTTTTTAAAAGTAACCTAAAATACTGTTTTCTGCCTTTACTGAGACTAAGATTTCGCCACCTGTTTGTTAGCTTTGTTTATACAGAAGTTGATCATGAACAACAGAAACTTGCATATTCTAGGAGTCTTGATTCTGGAGATGCTCTGAGGACCAATTTCAGTTGAAGGCACTACTACTTAGCTTAACTAAGAAATACTTTTAGAATATACAGCTTCAGATGTTACGTGTGTTTGACAGTCACCCAGGGCCGACACTCTCTCTCTTTTCTTTTTTAATACAAATACTACTGAAATTTACATCTTCAATTTGCTCACAATCTCAGACTACTCAACCACTGTGACAAGAAAAGCCCATACAAACAACAGGATTTTCAAACTGTTCTCAGATAACTCATACTTAAAAGAAGAGAGAAAAACTGAATAAGCTTCCCAACCTTCCTTTAATAATGTTCCCGTAATTTTAGGTTTTACAGAGTCTTAAAATAAAAATCAAAACTTGGCCAAACTCTGGAGCAAAACAGTGTTTGTAGCTACAAAAGGAGATTATTCAGAAATAAATACTGTGCCTGGCACAATACGCCTCCAGTTCCCTTACACTGCTCCAATACAAAATTAACCAGCCAAAGGGAAACTCCCCACAGCGAAATATATTTAAATTCTATTGCACTCTAATCCAGTAGTTCCACAGAATATTGAAATATGCTTTCAATTAATTTAGTTAGCAGCTTGTCATAAACTATACTTTGTATTCCTGAATGTTGACATTTTGTTTCAAAGCTCTTAAACACAAAACTAGACATGTAAAGAAGAGGAAGATTAAAATTTTGACAGACAATTTGAGATAGCTGGGGGTCAGGGAACATGATGCAACTTATCTCATGCAAACTTTGAAGAAGGACATTAACTAAACAGTTCTGTTAAAAACAGCCAGTGCTATAACACCAACGTTACTGTCCTAATATCACTATCTCTTTTCAAAACCAGCAGCAAAATGAATTGGTTAGTGTAGTTTGATTATGTCTTCCAGAAAAAAGGTCTCATACTGCAGTACATATAGATCCATTAATCTGAAATTCATTTGAGTAAACACATTTCACACAGGAATAATGGTCAGTACCTTTTTTTTAATCCCATAAAAACTTTAAGACTACTAAAAGTTACAGTCGAGTTACCTAACAGGAGGTGGACCACATAATCCTCTGAGACTACAGGCTTCAGCAGACATGAAGCTCTGATTAAAGTGATCTGCAAATAAAACCTTAACACAAGTTAAACATAAGACTTGTGTTTCAATGCAAATTTTAGATTATTGTCTCAGGGAATGGTAAACAACTACATAGCATGGAACTAATTACTCGAAAGGCACTCCTCAAACCTTTAAAAAAGTCCCAACCACCACTAAAGAAATCAATGACAAATGAACACTGACATGACAATTATTTCAATAATAATACCAGTAAAATGCCTGCCAGTACATTATAATTAGCTGAAGAAGTTTTCAACATGTTGCACTTCAGCTGCTATGGTGGGGGGGGGAAGTATCTTTTACTGTTTGGTCTTAAGAAAAAAAAAGTTGTATTTCACTTACCGGTTCCTATATAGGGTTTAAAGCGTCCTGATAGTCTGTCAACAAAGGCACCTAAAACATCTAAACCCAGTAGTGCTACCTGTTGGAACAAAAGCATTAGATGTTATAAGCCAGATCAATGAGGAATTTTTAGTATATATTGCAAATAACTTAAGACATATAAATGCAAGTATGCTGAAAAGCTAACTTAAGCATAAATTAAAGTTTCAGTTGAAGAGCTAAATAATTCCTTCAAAGTTCCTATCAAGACAAAGTTATGAGAACATGTTTGGAATGGATCAAGTTAATTTACACATACCAGTGCAATTCAGATTTTTTCAATTATTGTCTTAAAACAGAGGAAAATAAATACTAGAAATCCACTGTTTTCGTATTCAACTACAAAACCCAAACAAAGACATGGTGTAAAGGTTTCCCAGATGCTAAGAGCTTACTCCAAAAGCTTCCTTCTGGCCACTTAGCTCATCCACTAAGGTCATTACATCATTTTCCAAACTCCCAAAAGAAAATAACTGAGAAGCTAATTCTGCTTTCCCTAGTAGTCCAGACTAGACCATTTGTCCACCTGCTTCTTAAGCTAGGGAAGCCCAGTTTTTCACTTGCTCATTAAAAAAAATAAAGAACCCCCTCAAAGCAAACAAAAACAACAAGAAAAACTAAACCAAAACAAAAACCAACTCAATCCACAACAATAATAAAAAACCCAAACAAAAGCCAAGCCAAAATGGAAAAGAAAAAGGGAAATGCAAAATATTACTGGATTTTTGAGGACTTTGCCATCCATGAACAGAAGCCAGATGAGACAACAATATCCAAAAATACTGAAGCAAAAACACAAAAAGAAATTTTCAGTTAGACTAAATTATTTTAAGAAGTTGGGACACTACTTCTGCTGTTTACTATTCTGCATATTGTTTCAAGACCTCCTTCTGTATTTTCTACAATAGCTCATAAGAAACACCAGGACCTGCATTTTCAACTACAACTTGTAGTTACCTCAACTTGCTGCTGCCCATGAAGGTGCAAATGGAACAACCATTTGTCAAAGGAACAACCTCCTCAAATTTGGGTGCTCCTTACAGCTTTTCCACCTCTTTATTTTCTAGTAAGACATGCACTGCATGTTTTTCCCCATGAACTCATGACTAGAATTCCTCTCCTTTGTTAGCTGTTTATTCTCATAAACTTTGGATCCATTTTTTTGGATGCTTCTGTTTCCTTAAGATCCCTATCTGCCACAATTGTACACTAGCTAGCAGGCCAGAAAAAAAATTGACTGGATATGCATGTGGTACACATGGCCCACACACACAGCATCATATGAGCCTTGTTTCCATAGGAAACTAGACAAATAAGGTCCCCATAAAACCTAGGATGAGAAGCAACTGCACAGTGAAGCTGGTTTTAATAAATTCAGTATTAATACAACAGATCTTCTATTAAAAAGAAGATATAAAACTTAGTTTACAGTTAGTATAACTTACCTGAACACAATTCTATATACATACTAAAACACAAGATAACATATATAAGTGGATGGCATCACCGGTTTAAATTAATAAATTGCCAACAAGTAACTACCTACAGATTAGGAAATAGAACACTACAAGTAGTAACTTGCTTAGACAAAAAAAGCTTTTATGGTAATGTCAAGGCTTTTCACAATGTTTTTCCTTTTACATTATTTTCCAGATTATCGAGCAATATGAAACCATAGTCAAAAGCTCAATGAAAAAAGCAGTGTCTGAAAGAAATAAATTCCTTCTGATCCACTGTTTTTCTATGCTTCTGTTTCCTGACTACAAATGCCATCTGAGACTTGCACTGACAATTTTAAGGTATCTTTCCATGCAAGTGTTTTTCACAAACAGAAGCCTTTCCCTCTGTAAAGATAATTTTTAAAAGTCTCTCTCTTCTCTGCACATTTGATTATCTTGGCAAAATCTGTCTTGAAGACTTTTACCATCATCAAGAAGAGCGACTCAGAAACAAGAGTAAAGCACACATACATGAGCTTTACCTCATGCAAAGTCCTCTGTGGTCCGCAACTTTGAAGAGGTAACAGGTATGATAACTCACAATAACAAGAGATTTAGAATGTGTGGCCACAAGCTGAAGTAATGGAAAATTGCTCTAGCTACAAAATTTGCTTTCATTCCACATTACAAAATAAGTCAGCTGAACCACACAACTACAGAGGATAGCAAGTGAACTACCACCTGCTGGTTTTGTAAATCAGTTTTAATATTTCTCTAATCTGATACACAATGCTTTAAGCTTCAGCATCTTCTGGTAGGTATCATCTGTGCAGTATTCAAGCAGCCCTTTGGAAAGAGTCCTTAATTTACATAGAGTCACATAAACACACTCAAAAAAAAAAATTAATTGTAAGTTGAGGCAAAACTTAAAGAGATTCTGCAGAAGACCTGTGTCTTAGGGTGACTTTATTATGCTTGTATCCCCAAATCATCTGTTCTGTTGGTGTTGAATATTGAGTTCTGCAGCTTTAAGACTGGTTCCAGGAGTGAAGGGGGAGAGAAGAAATGCAGAGTTTGTTACCAGAGACTGCACTTGCTCCCCTGCATCCTTCACACAGACCGTGTTATCTGCAGTGGACAGCAGGAGAGAGCTCTCCTTTGCTCTTGGTTATTTTTCTGGCTAGCTGAGGCAGAGAAGCTCCCTGAACTGTGTTTTTTTTCTTTCCTTTTTTCTTGGAATTGTTTGAACCTACTCTGGACTGAAAACCCAGAGGAGCACTGGGAGCTCACACCTATAGCCCACCAGGCCTGGCCTGGGGATTTCCCAGCACTGGAGGGACTGAGAACAGACTGAGTGAGCCGGGCTGCGACCCACGGAAGGGACTCTTCTGAGTTTGTCATCTCCTTCAGAGCAGCAAGAGGTTTTGCTGTTTAGTATTGTTCATTTTTGTGCTGGGGAGTGCTTTGCCTGTTAAATAAACAGGTTTTTTTCCCCACTTCTCCCTGAGGAAATATTTTTCCCCGAACCAGTTAGGGGAGGGGCTGCTTGAATCTGTTTCTTAGAGAAACCCCATTCAGAGGTTTCCTCCCAGATTTGCCCTAAACCAGGACAACTATTTATTGGTGCTTAACATGGGGCTCGAGAAAGTGGAAAAAACCTGTTCTGATTGCATTTTGGTTGTATTTACTCTGTATTGGGGTAAAACAGTCAGTAACTATGTTGTCTGAATTCATAATATCTCTCAGGGTGGGAGGCCTTCATGTGTCTTAGGTCCCTAGGCTTTTTTAAGGTTTTAATACCTTTCTGGTCCCTAGGCTTATTTTCTTACCCGAAGATAACTCCAGTAGTGTCCCTAACACTTCGTTTATTCAGTAGAGGCACATAGATGAGAATAGTTATAGGCTCGGCAATAATGATTTATAGAAAGTTTATAAAGCTACTGGAGTGTGTTCCAGGTACGTATAGTTTATGGTTTCTTTGTCCTACCCTGCATCCCAGTTCCAATAGCATGTTTTGGGGGTTTATTAGTAATCGCACCCAGTTTGTTAGAGGAGGAACAGGGGATGAGGTTTTTCAGCCTTTCTTTTCCTTCTTCTCCTTTGAATCAACATGTTAAGTCATTTTTTGAGAATGTTCAGTTTCCCCTGCATGTCAAGGACTCCACTTCCCTGGTATTTTATCTGGTAGGCTTCCTCTATACAGTCTGCAGCCTCTATAGAATAAGAGCTGAAATGTCCAGAGAAGCTGATGAGACCCTTGACCCAGGAGTAGGCCCACGCGTAGAAAATTCTGAGTGGTGTAAGGAATAGTAAAGAATAGGCCGAACCCTGAAGGATTTTTTTGTTTCCCCAGCCTGGGAATTTTCACATGAACAAATGCAGAACCCAGACAAGGTGGGGAAATATCTGGAAAAAAAGTGCCATAGGAATTCTAATGAGAAAAGGCTCATTGCAATAACCTAGGCCCTGGCATATGCTTATTGCACACTGCTAGATACTGTAGGGCAACAGATAGAGGCCAGGAGGCAGGGAGATAAATCAGCCAACACCCCAGTTACTGAGGTTGTAGCTGAACCAAACGGTAAACCTAAGCCAGCAGCTAAACCAGACAGCGAGCCTAAGCAACTGGCAGGTGCTGTGGCAAGGAAACACACCAGCAAAACTGATTGGCCAGTGGACAATGATAATCCAGGGGAAGGATCCTGAAAGCAGGACCTTGATAAAAATCAGAAGTCAGAGTAACTGATACAAAACCAGAAGCAAATATTGAGTCTTTATCCCTGAAAGACCTTTGTAGCCTAAAAAAGGATTACACCTGACGACCTGATAAATCTATAATTAGTTAACTAGTTCATCTTTGGGATGCTGCAGGCAAGGCTACAATTCTAAATAGTACTGAAGCAAAGCATTTAGAATTCCTGTCACATAATCCAGTTATTGACCAAGGAATGCTGAGGGGGTCTAACCCTCAGAACTCTTGGCACAGGTCCTAGGGCATGTGGCACAAAACCATGTACATCCGTGATGTGGCAAAAACTTGTATGACTTGGACCACAAAAATACGCTTCTGCTTTAGCAATAACAAAGCAAAATGACAGGGAGAAAACCGTGCTTAATATGGCAAAGGAGCTCCAAACATATGCAGATGCCAGGCATGGCCCAACATATGCCAGAATAACAACTGAAAAACACATCTGCAAAAATTAGAAGATAAAATAAAGGAAAATCACAAGAAACTCAGGGAAGAAATAAAAGAGAGCTTTCTCCAAATCTCAGCTGTTACAGGTCAAACATTCTGGCCCCAAACATAAACGTTCCCCAGATGGGGAGAGAAGAAACATCTCACAAGCTGAGCTGTGCTTTTTACATAAGTCTTAAAAAAACCATGAAGAAGTGGGATAGAAAATCTACTGTTGCTCTGGCAAGATGGGTGCTTGAATTGCAGAACAGCAAGACACAAAGAGAAAGTTCCACCAAAAAAAAAAAAACCAGCTCCAGTAGCCCATAACCAAACTGCCAACTATAATAATAATGACATGTCTGATCCCCTTGGAAAAACTTCCAAGACATACACCCAAGAAAAAAAGAATACCAGGCTTAAAGAAGCCCTGCCTCTAGCCAAGTAGAGGCTGGGGAAAACCATGTTTTTTAAACTGTGTGGATTTGTTGGCCTGGCACATCTAAACCACAAAAATATGAAGCCTTAGTTGACGCTGGTTCAGTGCACACTAATCCCATCAAGATACATAAAAACAAGATCTCTTTCTATTGCTAGCATGACTGGGGGATCACAGAATTTTACTTTGGTAGAAGTTGAGGTGAGCGTGACTAAAAATGAGTAGAAGAAACACCCTATAGTGACTGGCCTAGAGGCACCACACATCTTAAGCAAAAATTTCCTCCGAAATGAATATTTCAAAGATCAAAAAAACCTCAAGTAAGCTTTTAGAATAACTTCTGTAAAAGGCATTAAGCGATTGAACACCTTGCCTAGACTGTCAGAGAACCTCTCTGTAGTAAAACTCCTAAAAGTAGAAAAGCAATAGGTACCAATTGCCACCTCAACAGTGCACCACTGGCAGTACTGGATGGATCAAGATGCCGTGATCCCCATCCACAAGATGATCCGTGAACTAAAAAGCCACAGAGTGGTGAGCAAAACCCACTCACCCTTCAACAGCCCCATCTGGCCTGTGTGCAAGTCTGAGGGGGAATGGAGATTGACTGTGGACTATCGTGCATTGAATGAAGCGACTCCACCGCTGAGCGCAGCCGTGCCGGACATGCTGGAACTGCAGTACGAGCTGGAGTCCAAGGCAGCGAAGCGGTATGCTACCATTGACATTGCCAATGCATTTTTCTCCATTCCTTTGGCAGCAGAATGCAGGCCTCAGTTTGCTTTCACCTGGAGGGGCGTGCAGTACATCTGGAACCCACTGCCCCTGGGGTGAAAACACAGCCCCAGCATCTGCCATGGACTGATCCAGGCTGCACTGGAAAAGGGTGAGGCCCCAGAACATTTGCAATACATTGATGACATCATTGTGTGAGGAAACAGGGCAGCAGAAATATTTAAGAAAAGCGAAAAAATCCAGATTCTCCTGAAAGCTGGTTTTGCCATCAAGAAAAGCAAAGTCAAAAGACCTGCCCAAAAAATCCAGTTCCTGGGAGTGAAGTGGCAAAATGAACAGGGTCAAATTCCCACTAAGGTCATCAATGAAACCACCACAATGTCCCCACCAACCAACAGAAAAAACCCACAAGCTTTCTTAAGTGCCTTAAGTTTTTGAAGAATGCACATTCCTGAGTACAGCCAGATTGTGAGCCCTCTAGCTGGTCACCTGCAAAAAAACCCAATTTCCACTGGGGCCCTAAGCAGCAACAAGCCTTCACCCATATCAAGCACGAAATCTCTCACACGGTAGCCCTTAGCCCAGTCAAGACAGGACCAGATGTGAAGAAGGAGCTCTACTCCACCACGAAGAACCACAGTCTATCCTAAAGCCTTTGGCAAAAGGTGCCTGGTAAGACTTGAGGTCAGACATTAAGATTTTACAGTCAAAGTTACAAAAAATCTGAAACCAACTACACTCCCACTAAAAAGAAAATCTTGACTGCCTATTAAGGAGTTCAAGCTGCCTCAGAGGTAACTGGCACAAAAGCACAACTCATCTTGACACCCCAACTACCAGTACTGGGGTAAATGTTCAAAGCAAAAGTTCCCACCATGCCACCAACACCACATAGAGCAAATTAATTACCCTTATCACACAGTGCACCGGTATTAGAAAATTGAATCACCCTGAAATTTTAAAAATAATTACAAATTAGCCCAAAAGTAAAAACTTTAGTCTCACTAACAAAAAAAAAAAACCAAAAAAACCCCACAGAACAAAACAAGAACGAGTAACACGTACTGACTGAAGAAGCCCCACCACACAACCAACTTCCAGCAGATGAAATACGCTACACACATTTTACTAAAGGCAATTGTCACATTGTAAAAGTGAACCAGAAGTAGAAAGCAGCCGTATAAAGCCCCACACAACAAGCTGCACAAACTACTAAAGAAAAAAGTCAATCAAGTCAACTTGCTGAACACAAAGCTGTTCAGCTGGCCCTGAACATTGCTGAAAGAGAAAAGTGGCCAAAACTCTACCTTTACACCAATTCATAGATAGTAGCCAATGCTCAGTAGAGTTGGCTGGAAAAGTAAAAAAAGGCTAGCTAGCAACATTAAAAAAAACCCAATCTGGACTGCTAATAAGTAAAAAAACATTACCACTCAAGTAAAAAAGCTACCTGTAAAAGTCTGTCATGTAAATACCTATGTGCCCAAAAATAAAGCTAATAAAGAGCATCAAAAAAAACAAGCAAGTAAATCAAGCTGCACAAATAAAAGTGTCAAAAATAGACTTAAATTAACAGCACAAAAAAGAGTTGTTCCTGGCTCGATAGGTCCATGATGTCTCAGGTCATCAGGGCAGAAATGCCACCTATAAGTGGACACAAAACCAAAAGGTAAATCTAACCATAAACAGTATTTCTCAAGTTATCCATAACTGTAAAACACGTGCTGCCATCAAAGAAGCCAAATGAGTAAAACCCCTCTAATATAGTGAGCAATAGTCCAAATATAAATATGGGGAGGCCTAGTAAATTAACTACATCACACTGCCCCAGACACACCAAAACAAGCACTACATGCTAACCATAGTAAAGGCCACCACTAAATAGTTAAAAACCTACCCTGTGCCTCACACCACTGTCCAAAATCACCATCCGAAGCCTGAAAAAAGCAAGTCTTTTAAAGGCATAGTACCCCCAAAAAAATTAAATCAAACGAGACTAATTTCAAGATTAACCTTATCAACACCTAGACTAAAGAACACTACATTAAATAAGTTTACCATATCCCCTACCATACACCAGCTACAGGCAAAGTAGAAAAGTACAACAGACTGTTAAAAACCACCTGAAAAACATTTTTAAAAAATCTTTCAGAAGTTAAAAAATCTAGCAAAAATCACCTGGTTAGTTAACATCCAAAATTCCACCAACCGTGCAGGCCCTGGCCAGTCTAACTCCTTACATAAAGAAAACAAAAATAAAATCCCAGTAGTGTATATCAGAAGTTTGTTAAAAGACAGTTTAGATCAATTATGCCTCAAATATAGACAAACCCATTCATGTAATTGTCTTTGCTCAAGAACCAAGTTGCACATGGCAAATAATGCAAAAAACCAGAACACAATGTATACCTCAAAAAAATCTGATTGTTAAGTGAAAACCATATATAAATATTACTATTAAATGCCACTGTCATTGTCTGTATATAGCTGTATCCTGCATATATAAAAATATAGGATGCATGTATTTATAAAATTAGAATATATATTAAATATAGTAGTAAACTGATAATATGGGGATAAGGGTAGAATGTCTTAGGGTAACTTTATGATGCTTGTATCCCCAAATCATCTGTTCTGTTAGTATTAAATATTGAGTTCTGCAGCTTTAAAACTAGTTTCAGGAGTAAAGGGGGAGAGAAGTACAAAGTTTGTTATCAGAAATGATATTTGCTTCCCCTGCATTCTTCACACAGACTGTGTTGTCTGCACTGGAAAACAGAAAAGAGCTCTCCATTGCTTTTAGTTAGTTTTTCTAGCTAGCTAAAGCAAAAAAGTTCCCTAAACTGTTTTTTTTGTTTGTTTGTTTTTTCCTTTTTCCTGAAATTGTTTAAACCTGCTCTGGACTGTGAACGCAAAAAAGCACCAAGAGCTCACACCTGTAGTGCACCAGGCCTGGCCTGAGCCGCAGCATTTTCCAGCGCCAGAAAGACTGAAAACAAACTAAGTAAGCCAAATTGCAACCCACAAAAAGGACTCTTCTAAATTTGTCATCTCTTTGGAACAGCAAAAAGTTTTACTGTTTAGTATTGTTCATTTTTGTTCTAGAGAGTGCTTTGCCTGTTAAATAAACAGGTTTTTTTTTCACTTCTCTCCAAAACAAAATTTTTCTCCAAACCAGTTAAAGAAAGAACTGCTTAAATCTGTTTCCTAGAAAAACCCCATTCAAAAGTTTCCTCCCAAATTTACCCTAAACCAGAACAACCTGCAACAAAGAGGTTCCAAATTCTGAGGCATCGTGTGGGACCATTTACCATCACAGGCCCTCCACTATCAATAGAAAAACCTTTCACCAGCATCACTGCTCTTTCCCCAACAGCTCCAATGAAGGATGAATGCCTTCTGGGATTAAAATCAATGGATTTGTTTCTTACTCAGCATTCATTAAGCCTTTTGCTTTCTGTCTAGAAAGAGCCTTTGTATGTTGAGACTGATTCATCAGCTCACCATTGTTTGAAGCATTTGAACAGTGCTTTTAAAGTTCATAGGGGAAAAGAAATTTAGGCTCATTTGAACTGGAGTTGGTTGGTTGCTATTCTTTAACAAGCCAATATTAAGGCCATCCTTGACTTCTCAAAACACAATGAATGCCAAATCAACTGAGAAATACTGTATCTGTTCCAGACAAAAAAAAGACCAGACTCTTTGGTGATATCAAGATGTTCCAACCAAAAAATTATTATGGATAGAACCAGTGATTATTATATGAGCCTACTCTTGTTCTACAGCTTGCTCCTTTTCCAGCTCTCCTTCTGCACACACTTTCCAGCACTGCCCTTTGCCTTCTGTGGACAACTTCCAGGCACCTAAGTTTTTGCTAGAAAAAGAAAAACTGTTCTTCAAACCATACCTGGATAACCATGCATGCTTAGTGATATTTTCATTGTAATTTTGTAATTTCCCATCCCTGTGAGGGACAGCTAGGGGGAGGACACTACCAGGAAAACATCTCTACTTGTCTAAGTTGCCAAATGACCTTAATACAAATTAAGATTTACAAATTTACAATTGGATTTACAATTGGATTTACAAATCCAATTACAAATTGGATTTGGCCATAGGATGTCTGAACTGTACATGGAAATATGGATTCTGTAGATTGGGATCTGTGAACTGGTCATGAGAATCTAATGGAGGACACTATCTAGAACTCCAAAGAATGAAGTTAAGGCATTAGATTTCCTGTCACCATGGGGACAGCTGTGGTATCACTAACAATTACTGACAAACAGGATACAGCACACCAAACAAATACGCCCTGCAAGAGGAAGCATTGTTCCAGTGCTGAACTGCTGGAACAAGGCATATGCAAAAACTTCATGGGATGTTTTTTCTAAAGTATTGTCAGCAAAGACCCAAGGCAGACTTTCTTAATTCTCATAATCTCAAGAACTTTGCAAGCAGCTCAACGTGAAACAATAATATTTATGTTTATGCAGTATCTATATTCTTAGTTCTCTCTACGCATCTTTCAGGACACACTTCTGCTCCCCTATTCCATACTTCTTGCTCCCTTTACTGTTTCCCACTCCAATTCTATCCGCTTGGCCCCATTTTGCCAAGATCTACCCATACCAATTCCCTCCCTTAACTCAAAAGCTTGCAGTGATACTTAAGCATGCTCTTGGCCCCGCGGGCAGAGGGACACTTCCATTTTCCTGGGTCATTTCTGCAACCTGTGTGGTTCTTCAGTTCCAGCCATGTCATCTTCAGACTCCATTCTCCCTGCTATTCAGCAGCAGTTGGACAACTGCCTCTGCTGACAGAAGCCAAAACTGCAGTCCCAGCTGCTGAAGCTACCATAGATATCATCTATACTTTCAATATTTTAGCTCACAAGAAAGTATTATTTCCATTCTCGTGCTTGTTTCACCTTCAAGGGCATTAATAACACACTTCCACTTACAATAGTATGATTTTTTTTTCAACATACATCACACTGCAAGAAGAGAGCAGAGTTAGCAAGTTCCAAGTTCAAGTTCATTAGCAAATGGAGAGCCCCCTCTACCTAAAACTGCAAGGCCACGACCCTCAAAATGATGTTTTAAAACTATACTTCCGATTACAAAGTAAGATTCTCCTAAGTATCCAATCTTTGCTACTGTTAAAACTATGTATCAGCTGC
The DNA here is from genome assembly GCA_030060385.1 of Muscicapa striata striata. Classification (NCBI taxonomy): domain Eukaryota; kingdom Metazoa; phylum Chordata; class Aves; order Passeriformes; family Muscicapidae; genus Muscicapa; species Muscicapa striata. The sequence continues at coordinate 2,451,329 of JAREIS010000101.1, forward strand.
AACCTCATTGTCTCAAAAGGGGTATAAAATATCAAACTGCTGATAACCTTCCCTTCACAATTTTCCTGCACTGGCCAACCACAGAACACTTCAGCATCACAAGCAACCACACTACCAGAGGATTGCTGAATGAAATCACTTGTATTTATCTAGAGAGTGACAAGTGTATTTCTGCACTGAAAAGGCTTGGTTTCTTCTAGGGACCTCTCAACAGGCACAATTCTGGCATGTCCCTGTTATGCTGACCTCTCCTGTACTGCAGGGGTATGTTTTAATGCACTTTCTCCAAGCTGGGAACTTCAGCTTCCTATCATGTCTGCCTGCATTAATTAAGAAACATTTAGCCAATTCTGAAGAGCACATTGATGTAACACTCAAAATGATGACTAGCAAAAAACCATTTACAATCTTCTGTTATCTCAAAATCTCTCATGATCTTCAAACTGAATTCAGATTGCAAGTGTGATCTCCAAACTGTTCTGTACTATGTAGACACTACAGTATTCTAAAATTTGTGTACTGCCTCCAGCTTGATCCATTACAGAAGCATCTCCAGTTTGCTTCACACGTGCATTAAACATTCTTCCCTTAACTATTGCAATAAATTTTCCATAAATATTGTTCCAAGGACTGTAAGCAAAATCCAAAAGTATATGATGCAGCAACACCTGACAATGTAAGCCATTTTCTTTTGGGATTGTCTGGCTAAAACTTTATGTGCTGCATTGGAAAAGGTTCAAAACAGGGCCTTTTTAAAAGCAGGGTACAGTGGTAAGACAATGAGATGTACGGTATTTCCCTTTCAAATCAATAATATTAAAAAATCAACTTTTTTTCCCCAAAGAAAATTGCAGTCAAAAGCCTGTGCTTAGAAAGCACATTGATGGTGCAAAACAAAGAAACATTTTATTTTAGGACTCAGTTGTTTCAAAAGAATTTAATTCTTTTTGTGCTCAAGGTCTCTTATTTCCTTTCCCATTTCCTCTTATTTAAATTGTATCAAACATACAGTGACCCCCATTCTCTGCTACTTACTCCCACCTCTGCACCACCTCTCCACTGTGGGAAGAGAAGCATCCATGCAGCTGAACAGCAGCCCACTTTAGGAAACCAGCTCAACACATGAATAAGAGAAGGCATCTTCTCAACCATATCTCCTCCCTGAGCCTGTTAGCCATGCAGCCTCACAAGCATTCCCATCAGAGCAATGCAGGCATGACGTACCAGCACTGCTCCTCAGCCAGGGACAGAAACTGCTTGAATCAGTGGTGCTGCTAAAATCGCTTGACTTACATGCGCTGACTGCTGTGAGCTCTGCTCTGAAGATTGCGCCTCTCCTCTTACACACTGCATAGTGCTTGGAAAGGCTCTCTTCCCACACCCAAGTCAATCTGCAGGCTAAAAGTGATGGTCCTGTTATCCCCCTCGACCTGCAGACATATTTGGTGCACTTAAATCTCCTGTAATGTGAATCAAATCAGCTTGCTGAAACACTGGAAAATGAATTTACCATTGACAAAAAGTTAATTGCCTCAAGAACAACAGCGAGAACAGAACACTTGGCCTCATGAGCAGCAGAGCTGCTTTTTTAACGGTGAATAGTTAGTCTGGAAAACACAGACTGAAGCTGAAAAGTAACTGAGAAATGTCAATTCCACCTCTGGAGGAGACACCTGAGACTCATCTGAGACTATATATTCCCCATTCTCAACTAAAGACCTGACAAAATTAATTTTAATTAAAATAATTAAAACTTCTTGGAAGTGCCTCTTGTCTTTAGGAGATCTGCTTAATTATTTGTCTAATATTCCATTGTTGACTCAATGCATCATTAATAGAACATAAATAATACATGAAAAAAAATAGTAATTATTACTCAAGAATGCATCAAAGAATTGAATTAAAAAACTAAAACTGGCTTCATACCACAGACAGGTCAAACCACATTTTCATTACACAGAAAAAAGAAAGTAGCTCCCACACAGCCAAGATTAAAGAAAACTTTAAGAAAGAATGAAATTCAGCAAAGGGCTCATTTCTTTTTCCACAAAGACATTTAAATTACCACTGTTTGTTAACAAGACTAAGGAAATACTGAGATCTACACAGTAACTGAAAAACAAAGGTTTCGCTGAGTCCTCTTTCATTTCTCTGTCCTGCATGTTAGTCCTACAACACACCATGGCCTTTGCCTTTTGTGTAGCATATGCTGGCTTGTGTTCAACTTCAGATCCAAGACAACACACACATGTTCTCCTAAAGTCTGCTACTCAATCACACGCTCCACATCCTGCATTTGTCCATTTAGTTATTTGTAACCAAATGTTACAAACCTCTCATTTTTGATCTCTGAAATCTCTTTTTTCAGATCTCAGTATCTACACTTTGTTCAGATGATTTTAAATTGTAGCTTCCACCTCACAAACATACGTGCAGTCAGCCAAGTTTTAACTGCTGCCATCTCTTTGCAAGAACTTCAGAGTAGCATCCTAACCACTTGTTCTTTACCTATTTTCAAAATTACAGTTCAAATCTTCCCTTTCCTTCTGGAAATTGAAAGCTCCTCCTACTGGCCTTCTGTTGAACTAAAGACAAAATAAATATTTGCCAAACCAAGGAAATACAAAAATGCAACACCAAGATTACTGGTATTTTAGTATCTTTTGGTATTTGGTACTGAGACAAACAAATCTCAGAAAAATCTTACTCTTCAAGACGCATAGAATAAGAGACAATTCCAACAATTTGCCTAAAAGGAACAGTTTATCCACACTATGAGAAAGAGATAGAGTGAAATCAGATTTTTCTTCTTCCCATGGCAAACAATCTGCTGCTCTGGCATAAAACTAGTGATTATTAATTACTTTTCTACTGCAGCTGAGGAGGAAAACAAGCTAAGATATTGACCACAAAGGTAAGAAATACAAAGGTGACTCGCAGTCACAAACACTCCTGATTTCTCATATAAAATTACCTTGAGAAACTATCACCATTTTAGTCATAGGGTTTTGTTAGTTCTGATCAGATGTGATTTGTTTAAAGAACCAAGGGGTGGCTGTATTCCTCAAAAAAAAATTTAATGAGAGTAACTGTTCAGTTTTGGTGTTCTTAAAAGACTTCACAACATGCTAACAGCCAAAAGTATATTTGCAAAGCTCTACATTAAAAGCAGTATTTCCCCATCCCACATCTCTTCAGCAGAAATCCAAAGCAGATTTCCAGATTGAGTTCCAGACTACCACACTGAGAATGGGCAACTAATTTACTGTTTGAAGTTCACTTGAGTGTCCAAACACAAACAACAGCACTGTCCCTATTTCCTGAGATTACTAAATATTTCAGTTTGAGACCAAATACCAGCAGAATAATCCTATCACTCAACTCTTAATACTTAGCATTCAACTTAACTGTTCCTAACAGCCTTCGGAAAATAGTTGAGGGAGGGGGATAGGGATTGATATATACCCAAATCTCCACATAGTAGAAGGAGAGAGACTAGACCCAACTAATACAAAATAAATCAGATCACCAAGCAAATAATTTTCAGTTCAGTGAAGAGTTTTTTCATTCTAGTAAGATAGAAAAATGAAAGTTGAAATTATGCACATCTTTTGGGTACTCCTTGACATTACAAAGCTTTCTAGAGTCTTTGTAAACAAACTTATCACTGCATAGGCATCCTAACTGAAGTCCTCATAATTTGACATTGACTCATCTCTCTCTAGGTCATTCCCTATGTTCTGCAACCAGTTTTCACAACAACTCTGAACAACCTGCAGATGAGCCAACACATTCTTAATCCTACCTTTTTTGTTTTACCAGTAACTCAAGCTACTAATTGTGTTTTCCACTTCAATGAGCTAGATGAACTCAGAAATTTTCCTATTTGCTCTCAGTTTGGAATTGCCAGGTTGTTTATTAAATAACTATAAGGAGTTGCAAACTTCAGAACAGCAAACGAAGTCTGTTTTACATGGCCAAAATCTTCTGCAGATTAGTTAATTCAACCTTGCTGATAACTAGCCCACATTTAGAATTACAGAATTGTTTAGGAAAAAGCCTTTAAGATCACTGAGTTCAAGTATTTACTGAATGCTTGCTCTCTTTTCCCCTCACTCATTATCAAGCCAGCTAAGCTAACTCTCCTACTACCTCCAGAGTATTTCCCTCCTGGTTACATAAGTCAAAAGCTTTCTAGGCTGGCATATCATAGAAACTTTTCTCCTCACAGCACAGCTTAAGACCCTAGACCAGAGCTCCCAGATAATGCATCTCCTCTTCCAGTATGATCAGCACAGTGCACTGCATGCAAGAACTGAGCTTTCAGTGGGAATAAAATATACTGCCCATTCAGGACAAGTCACATCAGTTATCCCCTTATTACCCATACCCATCACCAAGAGCACAAATAATGCTCCCACTCAGAATTTCCTCCAGCATTCCCCACTTGTATCTCCAATTCATCTAGATCAGCAGTTCTGAGTCTCCAGTCATTATCACTGCTTGTGATAACACCAGTCATGTCGGCTGGAAGGGATTCATTACTTTGGGACTCTGGAGACCTGCAAGACCTTTAGCAAGACACAAAAGAAAGACAAGCACAATTAAGTGTTCTCTGTATCTGTTTCTCAGTAAAGGGTGATCAACAGTATGTCAAATAATACAACAATCAAAAATCACTAGTTTGTTTTGATTTTTTTTTTTGAGAAGACATACAAGTCTGTGATATTCACTACTTTCTATTGTTCAGGGCCTGAATGCAATAACAAAATAGGATGCAATGTTTAAACGTATAACATCTATGCTTGCATGAGACAAAATACGGAAGTAAAATTTTTCTAGAAAAATCTTCATTTTGAAGCACCATATGCTGGCACTCACTCTAACTGATCATGAGCAAAACATCCAAGATCTTGTGCTGTTGCCATTAATACAATCACAGAATCTTCTGAGCTGGAAGGGACCCACAAGAATCATCAAGCCCAGCTCTTAAGTGATGGCCCCTACAGGAATCAAACCTGTGACTAACACTGTGATCTTGACATGCTTGGAAACACAATAAAGAGCCACCAGTAAGTGGACACAGAGAAGATGCAACAAAAATACTTCAATGATTTTTCAAGCTATCTTAAAAATTCTTAGAATTTGTAATACTCTCATTCTGCATGACTCTTTTCAGAGATACCCAGAAACATAAGGGCAACAGGCTCGAACTAAAACACAAAAGTTCCATCTGAATATGAGAGAAAAATTTCCTTTACTTTGAGGGTGACAGAGGACTTGAACAAGCTGCCCAGAGAGGTTGTGGAGCCTCCTCTGCAGATATTCAATACATACCTGGCTGTGATTCTCTGCAACCTGCTCTAGTAGGTGAACCTGCTTTAGCAGGGAGGTTGGACAGAAGGGGATCTCCCTTCTGTGACTGATGCCTCTGGAGCACTGCATAGCTCTCGTTCATCCCACAGTTCAAACAAGTAAGGAGTTCAGCATCTCACATCAAGAGCAAGCAAAATGTCTTGCACTATGGAAACTACAAATTTAAATTTGAATCTCCAGTCTTAATGCCCAATTTTGTTAATTTACAAGTGCAGGAAAAGACTTCTACTGTTAAGTAAGTAACTTAAAAGAGTATTTTTAAAGACCTGTCTAGGTTTTGCAGTAATCAATTTTATCACCAACAGCTGTCCTCAGATGATGAATTTAAAGGCAAATAAATTATATTTGTCCAGCACACGCTACTTCCTCAAACTAACCCGACCTTTACTGACAAACATGCTTCCAAAATAAATAAATCATATGCGCAAATAGAGTTAAGCCTTTATTATTTTCAGGCCTCAAACTCAGAAGTTGCTACATGAAAAGGCTGGCAGATTAAAGTCAGTGAAGGGGAAAAAAAAATCCATTTCAGGAACATACTGCCCCTTCGAGGTTACTCTGCGCCCCCCTCCTGTGTCTCAGAAAATTTAAAAAAAAAAAAAAAAAAAAAAAAAAAAAAAAAAAAAAAAAGGCGAGAACAAATTCACTGCAGTGAGTTCAAAGGCCCAAAGTGCGAGTCGATCACGTTAGGAGGGCAGGGCGGAGCTGGCCCGGCCGGGAACCCCACGCACGCAGCGCGGCCCGGCAGCGCCCCCCGGAGGCGGCAGCGCGGGCCTGCCTGGCCGCGCCGCGCACAAGCACCACGGGAGAGGAACATTAAAAAAAAAAAAAAAATTAAAAATCGCCAACGCGAACGCGATCCTCCTTGGCACTAAAACTGTGTTGTCAATCGCCTTATCGGCTGACCGACGTAAGAACAACTCGCAAGTGTTAACACTGTGCGAGGGAATGATCGTTTTTTTTCCCGTGGCTCCGTCTAAAAGACGCAGGCAGGAAAAAGCCAAACGTGAGTCATCATCGGGCCGCTGCGAGGATACTGTGTAACTTCCCAGGTACGGGAAAGTCACCTAAATACGATATAAACAACTTTAAACTTACAATGGGAACCCCAAGAAGCCTATTATTCCTTAAATCGTCTAAAACACACAGAGGGTGATACAAATCGGGTGGAGCAGCACTCTTTACGGCCTGCAGAAAACGATGGCAATGGCAATCCCATTAAACATTACACCCAAGTATAGAGACTATGGAATGGGAGCGGTAGCGAGAAAAAACATCATCACCTATCTTGTTTCTGAGTAAGAAACACAACCCGAGTGTGGTATTATAGTTGCGGGGGGAGGGGGGGGGGGTGTTGTGTTTAACGTTATGTCGTAAAAACCCCCTCAAATCCAAACCAAAACCAAACCACACCACCGCCTGGCCAACGATAAAGGCAAAACCAAAACTCCTATTACTGCTTCTTTAAGGACAGAGATGTAGAAACAATAAAACATTAACCACCCTTCCAAAATTTCGGAATCCCCCTTTGTGTGGGCAGGGATAAAACTGGCAGAAATGTAGTTTTACTTCTGCTCTTACCTGATTAAAAAGTAACCCAGGGATCTGTACCTCCCCCTACCATGATGAATCATGGTCTTCCCCAACCGAGCCCCGCCGAGCAGCCTTACCTTAAAATTACTGGAGTTGACCCACGCTGTTAATTCGTCGATCACTTTGTCAAGGCGCTGCTGGTCCTGCTCCAGATCGAGAGACCTCGCCGGGTCGCCCAGGTACTCCAGCAGCTCTTGGCCGACCTGCATCCTACGGCCCACGTCCTTCTGCTGTACCTGCTCGCAAAAATAATCCATACCGGCAGGCTCCATCTTCGGACGCTGCGGAAAAGTTTCTTTGTAGACGAGCTGAGGGCCTCGGGGTCGGAAGCGCGGGCAGGGCGGGCGGCGGGGGCGCACACAGGCCTGCTGTCCTCATGGAGCCGCTCCCGGCCCTCCCCGCCCCGGCTCCGCGCCCGCCACCCCCATGCGCACTCGCACCCCCGCAGGGGGAAGCCCCCAGCCGGAAGGGAATGCGGCGCTGCGCAGGGCTCGGCGGGAGCCGCTTACTCCTGCCGTCCCGAGGGATCCCGGCAGGACTCCCCGCCGCCGCCCCTCCTCTTCCCCCGCCAGGGAACGGGAAATAAAGCTCGAGAACAGGCGCAGCGGCTGGAGGGGTTCGCAGGCACCCCTTGCTCGGGGGGGGGGAGGGGGGTCCCCGCGATAGGTGCTGCCGCCCCCGCTCGCTCTGCCTTCTCTCCTCCCGCCCGAGGAGAGATATGCGGGCCGCCTCTCACAGGCAGCGGCGAGGCCGGGGCGGACCTCCCATGCTCCTGACGCCACGGCCTCCGGCCCCTCCTGCGCGCCCGCGGGGCGGCTCCCAAACTTTCGTCCCAGCGGGTCTCAGCGCCGCCCTCTTCCCCCTCCACGAGACGGACCGGGAGAGTCCCCCAGCGAGCCGCTCACGCTTCGCCGCGCCTTCCCCCGCCGGGCTCTGCGGCAGCAGCGCCGCCTCCGTCCCGTGAAAGTTGCGTCTGCCGCTGGCGCTGCCGCCCCGACCGGCGCCAGGCGGACACACCGGGCGTGGCCCCGCCTCCCGCCGCGGCTCCCTCTTCCCCTAGGAGAGCGCGCACCCGCGCGGCGCCTCCCTCCCCACGCTGCGAGACGGACGGACGGACGGACGGACGGACGGACGGACGGACGGACGGATGGATGGATGGATGGATGGATGGATGGATGGATGGATGGGACGGGCAGTGGGCGCTCCCGCCGGACGCTCCCCCGGGATCCCTGCGGGTCGTGTCCGGCGGCAGCGGGAGACGCAGGGATGCTTGGGTGCTCTCCTCCCTTCCTCTCTCCCCCCTTCCGAGCGCGGTCCTGGCTTTGTTCAGCGGTGCCCTGTAACCCTTCCTGCCTTGCTCAGTGCCCAGGTGTAAGGTGGGGAGATCACCGTGGAGCCATCCCGGTACTCCCGGTGTGGTTGGCTCTGCAGCGTTGCTGCCCGCAAAATCGGTTTTCTGGAATGCGACAACACTCCAGAGATACACGGATTATTAAATTCAGAGTTGCACAAGCCTGGGTACTCAGTGCTATTCCATAAATCCAGCACAACCCACCGGACTTTCTGCACAGTTATTTACACAGAATCACTGAATCACAGGGTTGAATGCGACCTCTGGAGATCATCTAGTCCAACCCCATGCCAAGTTAAAGCAGGTAACACAGGCACGCGTCCAGACAGATTTTGAATGTTGCCAGAGAGGAGACTCCATGAGCTCCCTGGTACAGGGCACCTTCAACATAAACAAGTTCTTCCTCATGCTGAGGTGAAACTTCTTGTGTTTCTTTTATGGTCATTGTTTTAATTTATGGCCCTTGCTGTTCCTCCTGTCACTGGGCACCACTGAAAAAGAGTCCAGCACCATCCTCTTGGCATCTGCCTAAGAGATAGTTATCTGCATTAATGAGATCCTTGTTCAGTCTTCTCTTCTCTAGACTAAAACAGGTCCAGCACCCACAGTCACTCCTCAAACAAGAGATGTGCCAGGCCCCTAATGATCTTTGTGGCCCTCTGTTGGACTGTCTCCAGTAGCTCCTTGTCTTTCTTCTGCTGAGAAGCCCAGAAGTTCACAGATGGCAATTTCTCAAGTAAATCCTCAGCGTGGCTGACCCACATGCAGACTGCCAGCAATCCACTTGAATTAAAACAGAGACCTTTAAGTAAGGGGCTGTGACCTTAGGTGTTGTTTCAGCACCAGTTTAAACTGATCCAAGTCCCCTTGATGGTGGTAAAGGCAGCCCTATCCTCTCTGTCCCTCTTTAGCATTGGCCTCTGAGGTATTTGAAGGTACAATTATGGCTTTCACATGCAGGGAAAGGAAAGCAGAGGAGGTCACTCTTCCCCTTCTTCCACCCAAGCTACTCCACTTGGCCCCCATCTTGTCCCCTGTGCCAGACCCTGCACACACTGACCACTTGGGTTGATTTAATGGACTAAATGACAAAACTGGTGTCAGTGAGCTGGGCTGGCTCAGAAATCCTATGGGCAGAAGCATGGGACTCAGAAAATGGGAAGCATAACAACCTCCATCAGTGGCAGTGGGACCTCCTGCCCCTCTGGTATTGGTAGGGTTCACCTTACCCTAAACTGAAGGCCACTGCAGATACAGGCAGTTCTTCTCTTCCCCGCTGTCATGTATACAATTCTTCTCTTCCCTACACCATAGCTGTTTTTTATTTATCTTCACTTAAACAGTTCAGAAAGATAATATTTTTATTCATTTTTCTCCCTTTTCAAAAATCGCATAACTAGCTTTCTGCTGATTCAGATTACTAAATTTTCTTACTCTGGGGTTAAACAAATACCAGAGTTGGAGCAGGTAAAGTAGAAGCAGCAGGAAGATAGATGGGGAAGGTGAGAGGTGTCATTCAATGACAGCCTTTGTATTATGAAAACTCAGCTTAGTTTCAAGACAGCTGAGTCTAGTGGTCTCACTTTCGTTGTTAGTCCTTACACTGGGGAAGAGCGAACCTGCAGGAAAGCAAGGTACTCTCTTCATCTGGCTGCTGGATTGAGGAACCACACCTGCAAGTTGCTGCTTCTCAGCAGTGAAAACCAAATTAAATTAGTGCTACAGTGTTCCTACTTGGCAGGAGGCAAAACAACAAGCAGCCTTTTGTTGATTTCAGTGAGATGGAGCAAACTGAGGATCCTATGCTTCATCAATCCCCAGGCATTACAATAATGAAAATGGTTAAAAAGATTAAAGATGTCTTTAAAACAGAAATGTATGTACTTACTTTGAGCTTATTGTAATTTACAAAAAGATTATGAACTGCTCATCATACTTTTACAATGGATTTCCCTGTGCACTTACAAAAACAAGGAATTTTGGAGCTGAATAATTTTTGTCTTATGTGTGCACTGCCACGTATGAAGATATGGAATTACGAGCTGCTTTTCTAGGAAAATGGGATCCAAGAAACTTGCGGAAGTCAAAAAATAAATTTCAGAAAAATAAAACTGGATTGCTATATTTTTTATCACTGCACTAGAATCTGATTCACTGGTGTTGTGTATTTGAAAAGCAAATATCTTGCTATGAAAGTTTTAAAAGTAATTGTTGACCATTGTTGACCTAATAATATTGGTTATATAGAAAAGAACTGAGTAGATTATACTGCACTCTTGGAGCATTAAGAACTGTAAGCAATTTCTGTCCTTGTCCAAACTATCTGAAAAAAAAAATAAACAAGTGATATAAAATTAATTTTCCATTACTGTCCAAGTTAAGATCAATTGCTGAAGAAAGCAAATTCTAAGCAAAAAGAGGGGGTAAAGGTTATGGCACTACTTTTTTGAATTTCTCCCAATTCGAAGCACATACACTGATTAGATAACCCAGTTGCTGTGACTAGCACTGAAACCGAGGGGGAGGGTAAAGTATAATAAGATACGCACTTGAAATATCAAAACTATTTTGTCAACTCGAAGACGGCATTGCAAAGCTATGCTAAGGGTAAAAAGTCATGCTGGGCTATGTGGCCTTTCTTTTTTTTTTCCCATTTTACGTAATAAGTGTTTTCTTAAAAACCACAGTAGAAAATAATTGCCTTGCTGTAAAATCACAGGATTAGAGCACTGTATTTCATCTTGTGATCCTGTGACTACCTGCCATGACTAGTACCTTTATACAGTACTGATTATGGCTATACTGTTTTGATGTACTGTTACTGATATAGCCACAGAAAATAGGTATAGTTTTTAGGTATACTTTTTATTCCTGAGGTGTTTTGCTAAGATTAAGGGAATTTCATTTGAAACCTAGCACTGAGAGGAACAATTTTTTTTTTTTTCCTGTGGGATCAGTAAACATTGATTGACTTTTTCCTCTGCAAACAAATAGCTTCTGGATACTCATTTCCTTTTTTAGTAAGGCAGGACTAGCACTCCAACACTGAATCTAGAGCAGTCCCTCAGCTTGGACAAAGGACATGGTTTCATCATAGATGTTCTCACAGAGTCCTAGTGGACTTTATACCTAGGGATGTGGGCTGGGCTCCAAAAAGAAGGCATTTTCATTCAAGCCAAAGATCTTTTAAAGCTTCTTATTCTCAGTTAAGGAGATTGTTTCCTTTGGAATGCAATCTTTTTGATATGCAAGCATGTGAGCATAAATCCACTGCTCTTGTGTATTTGTACAATGCATAATATTTTGTAGAGCAATTAAGCCCTGTAATTGAATGCAGAATCAAAATTTCCTTCAGTCTTCTCAATGTGACTTGCTAGCACTCAGAGCAATTACAGCAGGAGCTGAGGTAAATGACACTAATACAGCGAGGCACATTTCCAACTTGCATGGTACACCAAACCTGTTGCTATGTCCCCATCTTATCTGAGTGTGCTGCACAATTCTCCCACATACTATCCTGTTCTGAAAAAGGCAAGAATCCTACCAGCAGACTTGAGAGGGAGGATGCCTTTCTTTTTGTTCCTTAGGCTGATAAGAAAGCACGCAGCATGCTTTAGGCTCTGTTCTACCCTCCTTCCTTTGCTAGCAGTAAGCCTTAACAGGCTGAGAGCTCATGCAACCTGGTTGTCGATCTTCTGTAGCAGGCCTGTCAGTCATTGCAGCAGAAAAGCTACTTCTGCAGACTGACTTCCCCTTCTAAGAAAGCCTACTCACACAGAGGATATGATCCCATGGCTGAAAGAACCATAAAAAACCCCTAAAAAGCCTCAGATAAAAAGTTCTCTTAATTACAAATAGCAATCACAGGCCATAATAATAAAAATAGAGTGAATTTAAACTAGTCACTCAGAAAGTTCCCATAAATTACACTTGATGTAGCCTAGGTTGACACTGAAGAAACCCATGAGAAAGTTGTCCTTCCTGTTCAGTTCCCCAGGAGCTGGGTCAGCACTTCTACAACATTTTCCATCCTGGGTGACTTGAATCAAATGTTCAGGTTGCATCTTGGATGTAGTGTCCTTCAGTCATGTACCACCTTTTAATGTCTTCTGGAAGAAACATAGGCTTTTATTTTTTTATACACTGAAGATCAGTATACTGAGGGTTTTCTCGATACCGTCAAGAGCTAAAAAACTGTGCTATTTTAAGCAGAAATGTGTCAGACTTTGTTATCCACGTTGTGTAGGTATTTATTTTGCATCTTTTCTGTCATTCATTGCAAAAGAACGATGTGTATCCTTTCAAGCTGAATTTATTGCTGTTGTTAACTTTAAAGTATAATTTGAATTCCTCCCTCTGAGATTAACAATGTCAGAATAATTAAGTAATAAATATCTTTTGAATATAAATAAATAATTCATGAAGAAATGTTCTGATGATGATGTTGCAATATATGTACCAAACTAGATGACGACTTGCCCATTTTTCTCACAAGGTCTTAAAGATGAAATCAGATGTAAGTGTATTAAAAACATACTTGGTGAACTCAGCTGCATTTGCGCTTGTACCATGAATTTTCTTGAAATTCCATATTTAATAGAGATTGCTTTCATATGCTTATTTATAAAACAGTCAGGAGCTGAAACTACTAGTCTGGTATTTTAGCTGTACATACAAAGTTAATTTCATCACAGAAATGAGGTATGGGGGGGATCAGTCTGAAGCCTGATTACGGGATTACTTCAAGGCATTAATTTGTTCCTTATCGTAAAATATGTTTTAACATGTAGACACTGCAATTAAATAATTCATTCTGATAAATCTTTTATGAGTGATTTGCTAATTTTCTTGATTCATATGATATAGAGAAGGAAGAATAAATTAAAAACTACAGACAATGGAAAATAGTTTCAGAATTAAGGTGTGACAACTTCTCTTTCATCATGTTAGTCTACCATGCCTTATATAATTACTCAAAGCACTGGTGCATAACTTAGCATCCTTTAAGCCCTTCTTGCACAGCGACAGAGATATTTGTCTCTAGTGATATAAGTATTTGACTGTGGTTTCTCAAGTAAAGATTTGTTTCTGTTTTGTTCAGCAGGTTATTTGCTAGACTTTTATCAATTATGATTTTCTATCTTTAAATTTCTGTGGAGGAATATAGTATGCCATGTTCTGTGTAAAACCTTAATTGCTGAATAATGATTTCATGTCATGTTGGAAAAAATCTGGGATGCAGTAGTCCATTGATATAAAATTTTCTGAATTTTTAAACTTAACAAATTAAACTTTCAGTTAAAATACCTGTGAGAACTATTTCAAATTAGATGCAATTACCTTTGTATTGTAATGCTATTCTTTGTAACAGCAGCATCAAAGAACTAGAAAAGGATCCAAACTACTTGTGTCATCTGACCTGAAAAATAAAAGCTGGTGAGCACACAGTGTACTGCAGAGCAGTATCAAGGGACATGTAGCTGGGTGCATTTTGGCCTTGGAATGGCAAAATCTCCGTTCTTGCAAAACAAATCATGGCATTTTCATTATCTGCAGGAAGACTGCAAGGCACTGAAGACACTGAAGGATGCAATCTTTCCAAAGATACAACTTTCCAAACCAGGCAGAGCACTGATACTCATCCTAGTAACACTAGTGCAGTGCCAGACACTGCCCCCATTTACACAAAGCAACCCACTTCTCACTGCATAGGAATGAGAAGGGGAAGAGAAAAACATGTATGATCTGATTTGTTGGCCTCTGGTTGGGCTTTGCTTTTGTTTTGTAATGCGAGTCCTTCTATAAATAGGACAGACTAAGCAGTCATTTACTAGCCATGGAATTCCTACATCAGCAGTATTGATCCAAGGAAGATTTTCTCAGGTAAGAAATTCCAGAGTTCTTCCTCAAATGGGGAGAATATTTTCTAAACATACATGGGTTTAACGCATACGGTCGTATTTACATACATATAGTTTAAAATTAATTTTTTTTCATAAAGAATTGTACGCATTTACATGTTGGGATCATTGTGACTGAATTTTTTTGGCTGTTGCCTGATTCTGACGTGTTCCTCCGCTGTTGTTTGCTGAAGTTGTCTCGCTGCTTGAGAGCTCCCTCTCGTGGTGAACTCTCCTCTGAGGAAATTCCCGATAGAAGGCATGAGGCTGGAATTTTACCTACCGTATCTATTACTGATAACGCTGTGCAGCAAAAGAAAGAAGCCAAGCTTTCAGTTATTGTAGATTTTTTTTCTTGGCTGTCTACCCTTCTTACATAGAAATCTACTGGTTTGTATGGATTAAAAAAAAAATCAATTGGTATTTTAGGGGGGAATTTCTGTAAATGAGTATACATATGAAAGAAATGTAAGAATGTAAGTATTGAACTGTGTTCTAGGGAAAAAAATTGCCGTGAATTATTTTAATTTTTTTTTGCCCTGAAAAGAGTAACTTACTGTCCTTCTCTAGCGTAGTTTAGGGTCTTTTGTATCTGGTGCTGCTGAACCTGCTGCTTAAAGCAGACTGTAATTCCTATGGCCATCAGCAGCTTTGACCAAATACCCACTGTTATGGGTCTGTGCTGTACAAGGGTATATTTTTAGCAAATTTATTTGCAGTTCAGAACTGTCACCCATTCTGTGCAGAAGTACTACGAGTTTCAGAAAGAAAGGTTCAGGCATTCTCCTTTCTCCTTCCCTTCCTCCCCCACCCCAGGTCCTGACCTCCTGCGCCTCACCTGGGAAAAGTCGTTCACCCGCAGCACGACGGGCTAAAGCAGCCGTCATAAACCCTGCAAACCTCTCACACACCGTGGTGGGGCCATTGCAGCCGGCTCTTTGTGCCTCCTGTGAGAGATGCTGAGTCACGGCTTTTTGGTATCTGCACCGACCGACACGGCGATGTGAGAGCTGCTTCTGAGAGTGCACAGAGTGCGCCAATGGAGAATTGTTTTCCTGTGGCTAAAGTGATAAACTGTACAAATCTCGCAAAATAGGTGGGATTATATATTTTAGACCGAATATTTAAATGAGATAAATAGCCGTAAATGCAGCCCTGCAAATAATAGCTCTGAAAATAGTAAGTCGAGTAAAATAGTGGGGAAAGTAAGGCAGATTAAGGGGAAGACAGGAAGATTACTTTCGTGTATGTGGGTTCTGAATTGGACTGTTTAAATTACAAGTAGTTGAATTCAGTAGTTGATCAAGAAATAGATCGCCCTGTCAAGAAAACACAGCTTTTAGTCGCATCTAAAGGTAATCTAACTGGAAAACAAGTAACAAAACCACATGAACCTAAGCAGCTCAAAATCATGCAATTTTGAAAACTAAGACTGGATTCAGATTCTATGACTCTGACCAGTATCAGGGATTGGGCTTGTTACTTCGGCTTTTTTTTA
This sequence comes from Muscicapa striata striata, assembly GCA_030060385.1. NCBI lineage: Eukaryota > Metazoa > Chordata > Aves > Passeriformes > Muscicapidae > Muscicapa > Muscicapa striata. The sequence goes on from JAREIS010000101.1 coordinate 2,467,047, forward strand.
TTTGCAGAAAGAGGATGAGGTAGTGATGGGATGTGTATGTGATGTGATCTCTTAAAGAAAGCTTGTGTAAATAAGTAATAATTACTTAAAATAATAAAAAAATTTATTAAAGTGTAATTATTAAAATATAATATAATTGTTAGAATTTAAAAGAGAAATTGTTATATAAACATAAATGCACAAATTTAATAAAAAACCCATCGTATTTCAAATAATTTTTCAGAATAGCCTCCAACTTTTCTTTGGTGTTTATTGAACCTATGTAGATTTTTCAGTTACTTCCAAATAAATCCTATAGCCACTAATTTTAGTATTGAACTTGACAATGCTGGGTTAATGATTGGACTTGATGATCTTAAAATTCTTGTCCATCCTAAATGATGCCATGATTTTAAATTACTTACTGCTAGCAGATACCTTTTTACACTCCTGTATAAGGAATTTGATACTCATTTGCCCTAATTCATAAAGTTGCAGTTAGAACTTCCTTAAGCCAATCCTTAGGTGCCAATTTTTTGATATGTTATTTAAAAATTAGGTACTTTACCATTTCTACATTCTACAAGAGAAACGGTGAATGTACAGATTGGAAACACAGACACTTTCAAGAGACAAAATTTCTTAGAGTCAGATTATGAATAGGGATTTCATTCCCCTTTTAGAGGCTCTATTTTTCCACTGAGAGAACTCAGTTATCCATGCTGCAGATCTGGGGAACTATTTCACTAAAGATGAATCAAGAAAAGATATGTCACAATATAGGAAACACTATAACTTTTAAAAAATATAAAATCCCAAGTAATATCATGCAAATTTGTGGCATCAACAGCAGAATCTTTTTAATCTGCTTTTAAGAGAGTAATGATGATGTCTGCGATGTCTCAATTATGAATTCCCTTTTTTTTTTCAATATTGCATGAGTCACAGCAGGCATTCTTGTATTCATTGCCAGCATTTAAACACAATAATCAGCCTATTTAGAAGTAAATTCCTATTGAAATCAAAATTTCAGCCTACGAGTGTTTCTGCACACAAATGTACCCTGTGCTATGGATTTTCCAGAACATACACCCCATGAGTAAGTGGGCAAGCATGTCAGTGCTCTGAGTGACAGCAGAGGGAAAGCCCTACCACCCCAGCATGGTACACACCTATCTTGCAGTGGATGTCTGAACCGTCCCCTGTGTTGACTCTAATAGTTACCATGCCAGACACTCATAGCAAATCAAGAATGTATAGAAGTGAGGGTGACTAGCTAAAAAAAGTCATCTATAACCAGACTTTTAGTTCATTCAGTTTAGATACCTGCCCACATTAAACACTTTGGCTCATTTTAAACTAGTTTAAATGCCAATCTACAGCCTGATCCTTTTGTAAGTAAAAGACTGTGCAACCTCTGCTAAAATAATATCAATTTAGAGACCAATTTAGTAGCTTGTGTTTTTTAATAAAACAGTGTTCTTTATTCTTAGGCCTTGACAACTTAACTTTTATTGAAGGATCATGGTATCAGACAAATGGATGCTCTAGTAGGTTCACGTCAAATCCTGTGAACAGCAGGATCACTGCAGCAAGGACTGCAGCTGGAGCAGGCTGCTTTGTAAGGGAAGTAAAACCACCAGCTGGGAAAGCTGGAGTAGGGATCCCACTGAGCCCTGTGCTGGAGCAAGGTGAGCAGAGCTGTCTCCTGCAAGTGCCAGGGTCAGCCAGCAGCTGGGGGGCTGCCACAGCACTCACAAGGCAGATTCCAGGTCAAGATAGGGGTCTGACTTGGGCACACCATGTACCTCTGCTGCGGGCAACAGATGGAGCTTAAGCACTGCTCCCAAGTGAAGCAAGGAAGCCTTCAAGGAGGCTTCTCACAGCTCTTTCTCATCCACCAACTTTTCACAAAACTTGTACAGCTATACCACATGAGTGCTGGCTTCCAGCACAGGCAGTCAGGCCTCTGCTGGGGAAATGCACTCAAGGATCCTCAAACTGTGGATTTAATGGTATTTTTGTGGTCTCTGACTTCTTGCTTGTAATTAAAATAAGCTGGTTTCTTTCCTCTGTATATACTCTGTATATTCCTCTGTTTTCTGAAGTGCAAAAATACATGTTTCTTTATGTGTATGAAAATGCAAGTGTTCTTTCATCTCAAATGCTTTGAACATTTGAATGTAGGACTCCTATCCCACTTCTGTCACAAAGCTACATGGCAAAGGAGGAAGAGCAGTAGAACCAGTTCATCAAAACTACGGATTTGAGATGGACCCGAATGACAACATATAAAATTTCAACACAGAATCTGATTTTCCACCCACAGCTCACTTTTATTAATCTCTGTGGCTTTGCTGTAGGACTATTGGAAGTCTAGGGACTAGTTTCAAAACTTTAGCTGCAGACTTGCATTGAGATTCAGAAATCCAAAAAATCCTATTATGATGAGGCTTAGTGTCAATTCTTACCTAAGTACAACTTCCCTTGAGTGCAGTGAGCTGCTGAAGTATGAACTTCTGAAGTATGCCCAAAAATAGGAATGAAGCACATCTTGGCAATGGCTACAATTCCTCATATTTATGAAAGCAATCCTGGGGAATGTTGACATTTTCAAAGCTAGCATCCAGTTATATGTATATTTGGGAAAAAAAAAAAAAATGACGCATATAGTTCAACAGAAAATGCTTTATTCTCCCAACCTTATTTTTCTGAAGCATGTATGGTGAAAGCGCTTTCCAATAATCCACCTTACTTCTTCAAGAAAACAGTTTAATCAATCAGATTTTGCTAACTGAAAGACTTCTGGAAAACTTGTGACATTTCTCACATTTTGTAGCACTACTTTCTTTTCCCTGGAATCCTGGAAGTTCCACGACTGTGCTCTCTGGGTTTCATAGGGACAGACAAGACCAGCAACATGCTCCTTCTTTGATGCAATGTAATCGATATCTTGATGCTGATTAAAGAAGTGATAACTTGAGCCTAGAGAATGAAGCAGATATGCTGACTATGTCTATACTCCATTTGAGGTTACTCTATCCATGTTCACACTGCTGACTGCAGCATGCTTCCAGAGATGTTCATACATAGGAATATGCTATAGTTACATCAGAAAGAGAAATCAGAACTTTTGGCTTTGAAAACATTTCTGAGTGCATATTTGTGCAACCTGGTATGTTTCAAGATCCATGTTTGTGCAGACCAAAAGCTGCCTTCAAGGCAGCGTTGCAGGAAGAACAGTATTTGTGTGGTTATGTGACCATCTTCCTGGCCAGGCCAGGAGCTTTATTCAAGGAGTGTTATTCAATACAAAATACTTTTCCTGTTCTCATTAGCATAAGTTGTAGCCAGAGCCTGTCACAGTCAGCTCCAGAGAGTCTTGCTTGGCAGTGTTTGGCGTCCCAGGGTCTGGTGCTCAGCTGGCCTTGCTGGAGAAAGGTTTGCAGCTGCAGATGAAAGCCAAGGTGAAAACACGTATAGCTGCTGTGGTTGTGTATGTCTACTACCAACACTCTTTTGTGCTTGTCACTGTAAGTGCAGGGCAGACTCTGGCTCCAATAGTCACCCAGCACTTGGCCCTTCTGGAGCCGGAGTGTGACCTCTTCTCCTGTGCCTTTTCACCGTGTATTCAGCCTTGCAAACAGGACAGCTGAATAGCCCACCTGTGCTGCACGGATACCCAAAGAAGCATGTGGCAGGTGAAGGTGGGCGCTGATGGTGCAGGCTGTGGTGTGGCCCTGTTGTTGTCCTTGCAGCAGGGCCCAGACCTCCCTCTTGCATGCACTGATGGACATGTGAGGAGAATTGTCTGCTGCTTTACTGAGGTTGCCCTCTCTGCCTCAGGGTGTGCATAAATAATTGATGGTGTACAGTCAGAGGTTCTGGCCTCAGGAAGTGTACAGTCTAGAATGGAAATACACCTGAGACCACAAAATCTTTATCAGAAATACTTGTTTTAAATATACTCTACCTTCCTTGCTGAGACATGGCCATTACGTGAAGAGCCAAGAACACAATTATCACCAAAAGTTTTCCTGAGTCATAACTGTGTCCAGTAGTCCATATGAATGACTAACCCAAACAATATTTTCCACAAAAATGAAAGCTAATGCAAATTATATTTCACAGAACTGGGGAATAGCTATGTAATCATTGCTTGAATCCAATCTTTATCAGCTTTAAAATGTGTCTGTAATCTCTCCTTATAAGCATTTAGATCTCAGCAGGTGTTTTGCCTGAAGGGTTGTACAGCAACAGGCCGTCTGAGAGCAATCAAGCCAAAACACATCATATAGTTTCAGTATAAAACTGTTCCAGCTATTTTAATTATTTCCAGCTGTAATTAGCTAAGTTCAGCTACCATTACTCACTCCTATTTAATGTACCACCACTATAGTTTATTTGCAGATTTACTTTCTTTCCATAACCACTAACTAGCTGTCGGTTTTATAAACACTGTTTTTCTCCCACTCTGATAAACTTCCATTATATGATAAAATCTGACTTAATTTTAAAAATGTACTGGTCACTGTTCTTTATTTAATGTGTCAGTAATCATAAAAAGAGAGCTAATCTTGCAACAAGGAGAAAATCCAATATTAAATTACATAGTAGCTTTGTACAGTGTAATCTTTTCACTCTGAGAGATTAATTTTATCAGCATGGCATTTGCAGCTGGTAGTAGATTCAAGAGATACACTACTCCTCTTGGGAAATAAGTCAAAACCATGGCATGAATATTATTACTCTTAGCTTTATCTTGTGGCTAGGAAAAAATGAGCTCCCTATCATTTTTATCAGTATCCCCTATTTATTTAGTCAAAGTTGAAGGTAGTAGTGGAAGCGTGATTAACATTAATTGTTTTAAATTTTTTTTTCATGGTAATTTTTTAAAAAACATTTTTCATTCCTTTCTATAAGTGATTTTTTAAGTTAGGAGGAGAAAAGTGCATTTTTCCCCTTGATGGTGACAATGTTGTGTGTTGCACAGTGACAGTAGTGTGACAGCTGCCTCTGTGTTGAAATGCAGAGCTAACTGGCTTGCAGCAGTGCTTCTAGAAGCTTTTGCTCTGAGAAAAAAAAAGCCTCTGGGGCTTCTGTTGGGGCTACCTCAGGAATCTCTGCACTGCAAATTAAATAAGTGACCTTACACATTTTCATCTATTTTCATCTGTTAGCTCTTTACATTTATATGGTGCTTCAGACAGAAATTCTGTTTTTGCACGTGCACTATTTCATGCAGTTGTGTGCTTCCTCTGCAGCACACTAATATAGAGAACACTACACAACAGAGGCAGAGTCAGACAGCTTAGTTCCCTTCAGGTGCAGTGCAGAGCAGAAAGCAAATTGAAGGAATAGGTATTTATCCCCATTCCAAAGTTGCCACAGGCCAGTTTGGTTCCTGGAAAAATTCCAGCTACCCTGGAATTGCCCTTGTTGCTCTAACTTGTTGCTCTAACTTGTACCAAAATTGCTCTGTTTTCTATAGGACTTTTCAGCTCTCCGCATGACAGGTACTGAAGAACATCCTGGTCACACCCCAGACTGCTCTCAGGCTGGCTCACACACGGAAAGGTCTCTTCTGGTGCAGGTAGAATGTGAAGAAAAGTAGAAGAGGAAAGTCGGGGACAGCTAATGTCCACAATATGTTAATAAATTCTACTGCAACAGAAATCCCTGGTTCTCTTTCTGGGCCTAGCATGAGAGTTCCTCTGGTAAATAACTTCTGTGGTATGTTCATGATAGGTCTATTAATATATAATTGCTTCAATTATTGTCTAACTTAACAAAGTGTTCCTAAATCTTTGCAAAGACCATTGCATGCATCTATGGTTATTTATTAGATATCATGGCAAGTAAAACCATGCTCCTTATATCCCTCATTGAATATCCAAAAACCTTAAAAAATTTTACACTCACCTATTTAGGACACCCTAAGCTTGCTGCTTTTTCACAAGTATTGTGTCATCACCTCATCTTCTAGTAATTGTCTACAGTCCTCCATTCTTTACAGTATTCCCTTTTCCATTTCCTATAGAGTCACCATTCTTAATTCCTCCATTTCTCTGCACATAATCTGGTTAATATGCCATTCTCAAATATGTTTTATTATTCCATGTGTACAAGGGAGCACACAGGAGAGGAAATGAGCTGCAGCAACCTTTTTGTTTGTCAATGATGAGATATGGTGTCAGCAAACCGTCACAGCCTGAGTGGAGATGACTGGGTACAACTATAGCACTCCTGAAAAAAAATTTCTGGTGAGCCTTAAGTTTTAACCTTTAATTTTTATCTTTGCTCTTAACAAATAATACATCTCAAGTAAAATTTCTAATCTCTTACTGAGCTGCTTTTTTGGCAATTACTTTGATGTGCATGTATTTTGACCTTACTTATCAGTTTTATACAGAAGGAGAGAGTTACCATTGAATCACTGCAGACATTTTCGGACAATAAAACGTAATACTTAAAGAATTAGCATATAAACACTAGGTACATTGAATGAAAAGTCATATTTAATCATCTGCATAGTAGAGAAAAAATTCTTTAGCTGCTTCATCCCTGCAAACAGGCACTGATAAAGTATTACTATGCCAAGCAGGTAATACTGGTAAGGTCAAAATGGAAAAAGTGACATGCATGAGGTGGAACAAAACACATGATGGGAAAATGAATTGACCTGCTATGATGACTCACATCTAGCTAACCAATCTAAAGTACATTCTTTGAAGCCTGTGAAAAGAGGAGGAAGCAGAGGCTGTAAGTGCATGTAGTCACAAGGGTACAGAAAGCATATACAAGACCAGAAGCCTGAAAGTAGACAGCACATGTACATCTGGTATTATCAGAGTTAACAGAAGCATGAAGGATTTTACCAGTAGAGAAGTAATTAGCCTTTGATTTTAACTTTGTGAAATTCACTTGCTATCCTAGAGTGATTCCAAGGGCAATTTAATGTCACTTCTGCCTAGTCATAGTTAAATTCCTGGCTAAATAGGTTGGAAGTAATGCCTGTCAATGCTTGCAAGAGAGTGTATAGTAATTAAGCATTCATTTAAACATAATACTGGAAGTAGGAGTAACGTATCTTGTATTCCATGAATTATCTTGTTGGTGTATGTCACCACCTCTGTATCTAAAAGGAAAGGAAACAGTGTTAAGTACCTAGGTCTACCAACATACTAGTTTGAAAGGAATACAACACTGTAGTTTATACATCAGCCTGAACAGAAGTTGCACGTACAAGTCAGATGAATGCTGGATTCTACAGAAGGAAATACTACTTAAGGAACACTTTACAAAAATTTCAGTCTGTGTATATGACACCAAGAACTTTCTGGACATGCAGAGGAGATCCATGAAGTAAGCATTAAGGATAAACTTATGAGCTTGTAAAATATAATTTGCATGATAAATTCCTTACTGTAAGGTTTACATAGTAATATTAGTCAAGCCCTGTCCAGCTACTTTATGCCAGGATGTATCATATATGACAAACGGTGCACTGAAATCTGCCCTAATTTATGTAACTTTTGCAAAGGTGTTGACTGAAGTGCGGTGTTATACCACAAACTGGCTCATCCAGCGTCTCTCAAACTCTCCTCTTTAATGTCTGAGTCAGACAAGGGAGGTCCTGTGAATGTCCTACAACAAGAAACAATGTAAGCCACAGTTATCTCCTCTGATGGAAAAAAAATAGAAAAAGGCAAGTATTGTAAAAATGCCCTTCATCAAGTCATTCTCTCCTTCCATTTTTTGTTCAAAAGCACAGTACTAATGCTGCATTTTGTTGCCTGCTTGTACCACATACATTTTTATACAGCCAGCAGAACAACGAAATAGAAGACTAAACATTTCTTGCATCTTATTTTTTTTGCATATTGCACTAGCACAAGTTTGTCTGTAATTTCTCCTTTGAACACTGCCAAGCAAACACCTTTAGGAGGAATCCTCTGGCAGTGTAGTCAGGAAATCCTGTTGCCGTATCTTTATCCCCAGATTTTTGTGGTCAAATCAAACTTTTCAAAAGAGCTGCCTGTACTAGCATTTGTTACACTATTTAATAGAGAAACGTTGTTCCTATTCATTATATTTGGAATATGTAAGATAAAAACCTCATATTATGGACAGGTTTAACAGCAGGACATGAGGACCTTCACAGCTTTCAAAAGTTATTAGAGGTAGCTCTTTGAAAACCCATCAGCATGTGTGTTAAGGAGATGTTTTAAAAAGGAAAAAGTCCTAAACTCCTCCCTGTATGGACCATGGAACAATACTGAGCTCAGCATCTTCCATCTTTTGTTTATCGTCTCATTTTTTGTAAGATCTCAGAGTGTTTTGCACTGGAGTGTGTTGTTTCCAGAGAATAAGGACCACAGCTGTGTTTCCTGGACCATGCTCCTGGGGAATCATTAATTCAATTCTCACATTAGAAGGAGGAACTTTGAATTGACAGCTTTTAAATTACATCCTTGCTTTCCTCCTTACATGCTTGCCATCACGCTTGAACCTAAAATTAGGCCTTGACCACTGTTGTCATCTCCTTGTATCTTCCATCAGAGTGATCCTTCTCTGTTCAGAGCAGAATGGCAAATTCCTTCTCCTGACTACAAGGTGCTTTCACAGAATAGATTCCATGTGTGCAGTGACAGCGGCAATATGCAGAAATGTAGATATACGGAGGATTGGCCTACACGAGCATGCTCAAAGCTAGGTCTGGCTTTCCATTCACCTTGGTTCAAAACCAGTCACACCCTTTCCTGAGTGGGAAGAGCACATTCCGTATCTGGATTAGTGAGTAGGTGGCAAACAACCTGTCAGCAAGTGAAGAGCTGAGCTGTCTCTTTGGCAGCCATTACTACGGGCACAGGACTAGAGGCACGCACCTCCAGCCAAAGGACAGATGCCTCCCACCCCACAGATGAGCAACACACTTGTCTCTGTTAGGGCACAAGCATGCAGCCCACAAGAGGGACAAAATTTATTTTGCTGTCTTCTCAAAAAATGCTGTTTTGTACAGTAAAGGAGTTCCAGATAATTGAACAGAAACTTACAGGCTCTTCCCCATCTGAAATGTTGAAAATAAAAACTTCACTGCCAATAGAGAGGATTACTTAGGGGTCACTTGCTATATAAAGCATCAGTTAAATGACAGAACTGAATTTCAGCTGTGTTTTTTAGGGAAATTTACCAAGTGGAGTTACTTTTGTTGGGATCTTTTTTATTTTCCTGTTCGTTCCATGTAGCAAGAAGTGATGTCTCTGAACTAGCAAGCATTATTCTGCAAAATGATTGACTTCCTAATTCCCTACCTCCATCCAGACGTATTGAAAACTATGCAAAATTGTTTCCATTTGAATATTTTATACGTGATTTCAGAATAGATAATACAGTTGAAGTACCTGCTACGTCAAAGACAACTTAGAAAGAATCTTCCAAAATTAAACCAAATTTGATTTCTTTCATATCTTCAATGTAATATACCTAGCAGTCTTCAAATTATACAAACAGTTTTCAAGCCAAACCTTGCACTTAGAGTGTAATAAACAGAAAAAGTTGTTTTTCTTGCATTGAATATACAGACAAAACTAACAAAAATGACGTATTGTAAATTATCAACAAAGGACAAATAATAAATTCTGCCTCTTTGAAGGCTACTCTGTCTTTTGGTTCAAAGAGTATTTGGATTGAATTGGTGACATAGTTGAACAAAATTCTTTATAAAATACAAAATACAATGCTTTAAATAAAGCAAGCAATGTTTTAAAATGAATAAACTGAAGCTGTTGTTTTAGGTATACCCTAATATGCGATAATTAAAAGATTCAAAGTCACCCAAGCATCTTTCATCTATTTAGTTATTTTCCACTATTGATGTTTATTATTTACTAATACAGAATTTAAGTGAAAACGTTGTGACTTTCAGATCTTAAGGGCCAGCTTAATCAAAGCTTGTAAGAGCAATTTGTAAAAGAAAAAAAAAATCTCTTTTCCAGAATGAATGAAGAATCACATAGTTAGGTTCAGTTATTTATTATCTTAAAATTACAAGAAATAAAAACACAGCACAGTTAGGGGAAGGTTATACTGCAAAAGTCTTCTGTTTTAAGGTCATGAATCCTTTGTTCTTTAAACATTTAATTAAAGATGTGATAACATTAGAACATTACCCATCTCCTATTGGTACTTCTGAAATCATATCACACTTCAAAGAAACGTTCATAGCAAGAGTAAGTGCAGAGTAAGGGAAAATTTAGTCCATTATCACAAAAAGCAGATGTTTGATTTTTCATCCGGTTTTAATGCAATACGGCAGGTCCCTAGTTTTGCATTCCTAAAGGTCAAAATTGTTTAAAACTCCATAATTTATATATGTAAAGTAGAATTAATGATTTAGTAAGTAGCATCAGTGGTTCAACACTGAATGAAATTAGAGCAAACCTTTTCTTCATTTCAAAAAACTCAGAATTATAGAATCCTAGAATGGTTTGGGTTGGAAGGGACCTTAAAAATCATCTTGTTCCAACCCTCCTGCCACGGGCAAGGACACCGTCCATTAGAACTGGTTGTTCAAAGCCCCATCCAACCTGGCAGGCTCTGAACCCTTTTTTTAACAGCACACTATAAACCTTGCAATTAAATCTGTTGATTACAGGTCTTTCATGCCATCATCTAAGTTAAACACTCATGCATGACTCTGTATTTTCAGAAACTTATATGCAATGTTTGGTTCAGCAAATAGTTGCAACCAGTATAATTTGCCCAGGATTAAATTACAATTATATTCTGCATTACATCCTCTTCTTATGCATAGTTGCTCCATTACCAATAGAGGGGAAACAGGGTGTAAACTCATATCTTCACAAACACTCACATTCAGAGTAGAAATGGCCATTCAGGGGCATTCTACTCACCTGACTTGTATCAGTTAATCTACAGCACTGCACATTTATGGTTTGCTTTCCTTCTATATTAATTTTCTCTTGTGTATCTGGAGGTAGAGCATGACTGCACCCTAACATACAGTACTATGGTAATATAGCTAATTAAAAGCAGTTTCATGCAACACGTTGTGAAAAAAACATTTCATATTTGTATTCACAGATCTTGAACTAATTCTGATCTTCAGCTTTTGGTAAACGTGTTTTAATAGTGTCTCAGCTATTTCCTACTGAACTAGAAGCTGCTGCTGTCTTCCACAAGCTCTTCCACTTCATAAATCTTCTAGAACTACAGTGATATGAATACTCTAAGCAGTAAAAATAATAACATTTTTAATAGGATATATGAAAGCACTCTAGCAATGCCATGGTGCTTAATATAAAGATTCACTACTACAAACCATGATGTGAGACAGTGAAGAGCTATTTGCTCATATTTCTGTGGTATATGATTAACAAGCACAGGCTCTATCATTATGTGATCAGTAATATGGCATATTTCTGAAGCCTGCTGAAACTTGAGGAAAATTCTAGGCTGTGCTGTAATAGCTAATATTCTTGTAAGCATTTATGGAAAATATTGCACTAATGCAGGTTGGATTCCCTGTTTGCTTGGCTCTAGTTCATCTACAATCATCACGGAATCATAGAACAGTTTGAGTTGGAAGGGACCTTAAAACTGATCTAGCTCTAGAAAAAAGAGTATCTGTCTGATTTGATCTGAATAACCCATATAGTTCTACTATCCATTTAGAAGAAATTGTAAAATTCTTCTGACCTATGAATGAATTTTCTCCTTAGCATCCCATAACCAAAAGCACAAGGAAAAATCCCTACAATTTCTTTCAAGTTTGACACTCCTTTACATTTTGTTTCATGGGACAGGACACGTTTCACAAGACAAGTCGGCTCAAAGCCCTCTTCAACCTGACCCTGAACACTGCCAGGGATGGGGCATCCGCAGCTCCTCTGGGCAGCCTGTTCTAGCATCTCACCACCCATGGAGTAAAGAATTTTTCCCTAATATTTCATCTAAACCTACTCTCTATCAGTTTAAAGCCATTACCCCTTGTACTGTCACTGTATGCCCCTGTCGCATGTGCTTCTCCATCTCTGTTGTAGCCCCGTCTTGGTAATGAAAGTGCTGTAAGGTCTTCATGAAGCCTTTTCTTCTCTAGGATGAATAAACCAACTCTCTCAGCCTGTCTTCATAGGAGAGGTGCTCCAGCCCTCTCATTATCTTTGTAGCCTCCTCTGGACTTGCTCCAACAGGTCCATGACTTTCTTATTTTGGGAGCCCCAGAGTTGGATGCAGCACTCCAGGTGGGGTCTTACCAGAGAAGAGCAGAGAGGCAGAATCCTCTCCCTTGCCCTGCTGGCCTTAAGGCTGGTTTTGATGCAGCCCAAGATAAGGTTGGCTTTTTGTGCTGCAAGGGCACATTGCCAGCTCATGCTGAGCAATGTAGCAGGTAGAATTATTTACCTAGGCCAACAGTTTCTGTTGCTCAGTTCTTCTGGCATAATATCTTTCCATAAACATCTACAATACTCTTTTTTGAGGCACTAAGCATGTGATGATCTCATTCTAGACCATTTGGCCAGCACCCTCTCCTCAAGCAAAAATCAGACATAGTCACTATCTTTAGCTTGTGGCTGAAAGGCAACTTGGTTGTAATCGCCACTACACTCTAAGTGTACGAACAGTATTGATTTAGACATGCTTTCCCACTTCTTCCCTTCTTCATCCTGACCTGTATCATGTCTGGAATGTAGACTGAAGATGTACTTATGAAGATGTGTTTTTCTTATTTAGCACTGGAACAGGGGTAGGATGACATACTGAGCATTCTTGTGATTGCAGCTCTACAAGCACAAAGATCAGCATGGCCCCTACCCAGCTGAGCTCGCTATCAATGTATCTCCTGGTGCAGGTCCATCCTTACGTAAGAGAAATATAAAACTTTCATAAGTACAAACTAAAATTGAGGAAATTAGGATTAACAATGCCTCTAAATTGTGAAACAAAATGTAAAGGAGTGTCAAACTTGAAAGAAATGGTAGGGATTTTTCCTTGTGCTTTTGATTATAGGATGCTAAGGAGAAAATTCATTCATAGGTCAGAAGAATTTTACAATTTCTTCTAAATGGATAGTAGAACTATATGGGTTATTCAGATCAAATCAGATAGCTACCCTTTTTTCTGCATTCCCTCATTTTGGTAAGTGATGATAACCACTCCTGAAATTCACGGTCAAAAGATAATGGTGATAAAATTCTTAGTCCTTATTCTATCTCACCAAAAAATTATGTTAGGAGTATCAAAATGGGATTGGACCTGAGTGATAAAAAATAAAACTTCAGGCAAGAGCACCATCAGATTTAATGAAATTAACAAGTAGCTGTCTTATCACTTCATTTTCTGATTTTTTATTTGTTTGCTATAGCATCTCTTTGCCAGTTAGTGCATTTTTACAGGACAATTCTTACATTATTCATAAAGCAGAGTGATCAAACTCTACAGATTAAAAATGATTATTCAGGAAAAAGAGGAAAGCCGGGGACATCTAATGTCCACACTAACATCAAATGACTCAGTGACCATAGTAAGGCTTAAATGTGGCTATAACGTGTTTATGCTGCATGACTTTAAACATTTTAGGAGAACCTGTCTTAAAGTAGTTCCCTTAGATACTATCATAAATCTGTTGAAGAAGGAAGTATGGTCTGTTGTTTAAAGCACAGGACTCTGAGTCAGAGGATGTAGATTATGTCCCCTGTACTGATAACTACTGACTGTGGCTTCCTCATCTTTAAATTGGGAAATAGTACTTAACTAGACATAGGTAACAAGGAGACGAGTCATTACTACTTATAACACTGTAATTGTAATAATCAGAATAAAGCCTTCAGGAGTACTGATTTATTAAGAGATCCGTGGGAAAGAAGCAAATCACTTGTTTGAAGTTCTGGAAACTTGCTCTAAGACAAAGTGAAAAATTTCTCTGCTGTGTTGATGTACGTTCAGGAATGCAAAGTATCAGTCGTTGCCCCCATTAAGCAATAGCCATCTAAAGGTCACTGGGGCTCTAAAGTAGAACTATGATCTCATAGCTGCAGTTTTTGCCCTTCCCTGTTCACACCCTTTCTGTGTTTATGAGTGTTACCGCTGGAAGGTATTGATGGCTTCCATCTTCCATATATGTATCTTGTAATGATGTGTACTCCAGAAGGCCTTGATATTGGAAACTGCTTAGACTTAAGAGTATATCTTAAGATTGATCAGAATGTGAGCTTGTAAGGGAGGAGATTTTCACTGGACAGGAAAGTGCGCCCAGTCCAAGGTCAACTCAAGCTAAGAGACCAAAATGCTTGCAAGTGTATGTAGACAATAAAGCCTTGAAGGAAAACAAGCACTGAGGAGCTCATGCACCCAGATACTTTTTGTATTTATTGTAGGATAAAAATACCTTTTTTAATGTAAAATTAAGTCAATTAAAACTCAGTTTTGATTGAGCTGGGGGTTTACTTGGTGCAGGGGTGCAGGAACACACCCAGGAACTGTGAACATATAGTTGTATGACTATATAACAGTAGACTATATAACATAGAGTCATATTTTGGGACTACAGCAAAGTTTGTAGGTGAAGCAGGCTGGCAGAGCTCCAAAGGACACTCACTTGGGCCCCACTGAAGGTGACTGGATGCAGCAGAATGAGGACAACTCCATCACTCCCTTTCCTACGCCTGTGCCTCGGAAGGCCTGGCTACTGTTGCCACAGCATCTTTAGATTGCATACAGGCCCGTTTAATACTGGACAAGCTGCCCCTCCCAGTGGTGACAGGAGTGGTTAAGACTGATTTCCCATGCTCTATCCTTTTCCTTCTATGCCACACCACTTTAGACACCTCTATGTAATGTAGAACACTTTCAGTACGGAGTGCTCTCCTGCTTTACAGAAAAACTCATGGTCTGCTACAACATGAGAACAAATATGTAATTTTAAAAGCACTTTTACCATTCCTTTTATGGTGTCAACACCTGGCAGCTTATGAAAATATCAGGCTTGGAGATTTAACTGTCTGGAATAAGGGGCAGAAGAAAGGGGGAGATGAGCACAAGAGCTGAATATTCGCATTTGGTCCCCAGACCAGCCAGGCTGGCAGGCTGAGTGCCTGTTTAACTTCTCTGAGCCATGCTGGGCTGAATCAGCACAAAGCAGGCATGATGTGAACAACCGATCCATGATTACACAATACGAGAATCCATTCCTTTTGCTGCCAATAGAGACATTTCAACTTTTGCTACGGAGAAGCCACGTTTCGCTTTAATTTAATGCAGCAACCCTTAGGGTGGGTTGAGAACAGGACCATGTGGGGCATTATATGCCTGACTGATGCACCACCTTTCTCAAGGCTACTGCTTTCACTGCCACATCACAGCTTGTGCTCCCAGTCAATGAGGTTTTCCCGTGCCAGAGCCAAGCTCCACAGTCATCTCTCAACTGCCCTTCTGGAGACCCACTGGTTGTGCTGACCCTCTGACAGCCAGGGGTTTATCTGGGGACCACTGTGCCCTTCTCTGATACCGAACCCTGCATCTCATAGTCTTAGAGGGGAGATGATACTGAGCCCATCAAGATTTGAGTCCCTCAAGGTTTGAATAGGGGATTGAATTAAATTCTGTACCTTTTTTGAAATTGTTAATCAGTAGCTGTAGCTGGACAGGTGTGATTAAGTAAATGCATTGTGAAAACTATATGGTGCCAAACTCTTACTGATGGTGCCCAGCAACAGGAGCAACTGCCATAAACTACAACAAACTACAAGAAGAAGTTTCACATCGCAACAGGAGGAACTTCACATTCAGGGTGGCAGAGCACTGGAACAGGCTGCCTGCCCAGGGATGCTCATGAAGTCTCTCCTCTGGAGACGTTTCAAACCCACCTGGACATGTTCCTATGTAACCTACTCTAGGTGACCCTGTCTTGGCAGGAGTGTCGGACTAAATGATCTCCTAACTCTAACGATCCTGTCATTCTGTCTGCTTGCACGCTTGGCGAACGTTTTGTTTTGAGAGTAAGAGAAGATAAACCCAAAACGACCTGCCTGGACAAGAGCCACCACGAGTGAGGACGGCAGAACTCAGCAGTCCCCAGACACAAATGGAGAGAAGAACTGCGCCTGAGGATTAATTAGCACCACAAAGCGACAGATACAACTAGAAAATAGGAATTTGAGTACTAATTAATAAGAAAGTTATTCAATTCAGAACCAGTAAACGCGGATGCCTTCGTTTGTTCGTATGTGTAAACAGTGTAAAGTTCTGATGACTGGTGAACTCGCCTTTCGCCGGCCACTACCCGCCCCTCCGCTTTGCGCGGATCACGGCTGGGCGTTCCCCGCAATCGCCACTTCCCTCATGAGCCGCTCCCACAGCACCTCGCTCCCGGGGGCGGTGCCGGGAGATGGGCGCGGGAGGTGGGACAGGGCGCGCGCGTGCGCGGCGCTCCCGGAAGCGCGGCGGCGGCGGACCGGGAAGGGGAGCCCGAGGCGGCGGCGAGGAGCGGCGGCGGTTGCGGCTTTGCCCGCCCGGCGGCGGCATCGGCCATGACGAACTTCATCTCGGTGCAGCTGAAGAAGGCCTCGGAGGTGGATCTGGCCAAGCCACTCTGCAAGTTCATTCAGCAGAGCTACCCGGGCGCCGAGGCGCAGGCCGAGCACTGCCGCGCCGCCGAGGAGCTCAGCAGGCTCCGCAAGAGCGCGCTCGGCCGCCCGCTTGACAAGCATGAGAGCGCCCTGGAGACCCTCCTGAGGTAGGGTCCCCCCACCCCCGTCATCTTCACCTTCCTCCGTCTCCCTGAGCCCTGATTCCCCTCGGGGCCCCGGCGGCAGCTCCGGACCCTGGGGGTAGCGGAGCCGGAGCCAGGTGCGGGCGGGCCCAGGTGTGGGCGGCCTCTCCCGCTGGGAGGAAGCGGCCGAGGCTGCCGGGCCGGCTCCGGCGGCCTGTGGTTACAGGCGTTCCGGCGCCCGGGTGTCCTGCAGCATCCCTGGGTCCCTGGCCCTCGCCGCGCCGCTCGGGTGTCGTGGGGGTGTCACGTAATGGCAGCGCAGGGATGGGGAGGTCTTGTCCCTATCAGCATCCCCTTCCCAGTGTTTGTGTCGTGCCTGTAATTCTTAGATGTAGGTGTAAATTGTAAAACCACAGAACGTTAAGGGTTTGGAAGAGCGTTTTACCATCACCTAGTCCCAACACCCCCTCCCCCCGGCTTCCGCCATGGGCAGAGACACCTACCTCCCCCTAGAACAGGTTGCTCAAGACCTTATCCAGCTTGGCCTTGAGCAGTGTCAGGGTTGAGGCATCCTCAGCCTCCTTGGACAAGTCCCTCTGCCGGTGCCTCATCTCTCTCACAGAAAAAAGTTTTTTCGAATGTAGACTGCCCTTCTTCCAATTTGTACCCATGACAGACCATTTTGTTTTCCACAGAGGGTTGATGTTTCTTTCTTTTCGGTGTTACGCTTTGCTATTACAGCTTTTTTTTCGCTTCCTCTTCAGTTCTGTTTGTGGATTTGTTTTTGTATTTTGTTACTGGCATGATTTCCTTTTGTTTCCTATGTTTAGCAGCTTCTTAATGTATTTGCAAAGTCACATCCCTTCTTTTTTTTCTGCTTAACACAGTTAGTTTGCTATCAGAAAGTTTAATGGGATCTCTGTGGTGCTGGAGTTACCATGGGTTAGATGAGCAAAAAATTCATCTGTGCCTACTGCTTGGTGAAGTGCATAAAGCCTGCATTAGGACTCGTAGTTCACTTGTCCTGTCTCTCTCTCTAAAACGCTTGTGGTTTGCAGTATTGAGAAGAAAGAGAAGGAGCTACTGGAGAGAGTCCAGAGGAGGACTACAAAGATGATTAGGGGTCTGAAGTATCTCTCTTCTGAGGAGCTGTGCCTGTTTAACCTGGAGGAGACTGGAAAAGATTGTATTAGTATTGTATTAGATAAATACCTTAGAGGCAAGTTTTAAGAGGACGGTGCTGATCCCCTCTCAGTGGTGCCCAGTGACAGGATGAGGAGCAATGGCCATAAGTTAAAACACAAGAAGTTGCACCTCAACATGAGGAAGAAATTGTTTATGTTGAAGGTGATAGAGCATGGGAACAGGTTGTCCAGGGAGGATATGGAGTCTCCATCTCTGGAGATGTTCAAAACTCACCTAACAAATGCCTTTCTGAAAAGAAGGCAAGTTTTATGAAATAAGTTACTGATGATTATCAACCCATCACTGGGTATTTGGGCTGTAAAAGCTCTGACTCTATTGATTGTGTTTTACAGTAGCTTTGTAGTTCACTGGTCTATTTCTGTTTATGACTGTGTATGCTTTTGAAGGTACTTGTGTTTATGCCTTTGAAGGTAGGAGAAATTGTGAGCATCTATGAACTGAAAGAGGGACTTTGGTAGCCAAGTTGAGAAGCATACTATTATGTTCCCTTGCATGCTGGAGTTGAGCTTCCTTTTCTGAAGGTGCCAGTCAGATTTGTTGTTAATTTCTGTCTGAAATCCCTGTTTGGCTCAGCCACATTGTGTGACTTAACCCTAACAGTTGCTCTGCAGCACCAAAAGAAGGCAGCCCACTTTTCAGTTCTTACACCTTTTCTGGAAGGCAGGATATATGCATGGTATTTTGAGCAGCTTGAGTGAGTTGAGTGGAGGGTCAGATGAACATCAGAGATGGTGCAAAAATAAATAAAAGTAGTGTTGTGGAAAGCCAAGAGGCTGAGCAGGACCTCCCTGTTTCAGAGCCAGCAGATTATTAAATTAATCTATCCATAGTATGCAACTTCACCTCAGGTTTTCCCTCTGAATAATCAAGGGAAACCACTTACAACTGCATAACTACCAGTTTTGAGTCAATTTCATATGCAGTGATCTGTTCTCTCTGCTGGTGATTGGTGATCAGCAGACAAATATAGTTGGTCCAGACGCTGTTGCAGTAGACTGGAGCTCTTGAATGTGGTTCTGAACTGATGTAAACATGAAGTGATATCCTACCCATGCAGAAGTTCCTATCTTAAAACAACTGCATTTTTAATTGCATTGCTTGAGAATATTTATTCCTTTTATAGTGGAAGTGAGATAAGATGAAGGTCTGAATTAACTGTAAGTTAGAGAAGATAAAACAATCAGATGTATGTTTTCCCTTATTTCTAACAAGTTATGAATGTTTGGTCCATGTCTGACCATTTATATTCATTACAGTTGCTAGAAAATAAGTTTGCTCTTACTCTAAGAATAGTCTGATACGTATTTTCTTAATTATTCTGTAAGGCACAGTTACTTTAAACTATCTGCATATCGAGAGCTGAGATACACAACTGCCTAAATGCCTTGTGTTTCCTCTGAAAATCTCCTTGCCTCTCCAACTTCCAATGTTTTACTTTTGGTATTTAAGTGCAATACTCAGTCTTAATATTTAATGTCATTCAAGTTGGAGTTTAAAACTTTGTTGGTGAAGTAAGGTTAGAAGAATTAGAACATGGCTACCGCTTGCATAGTTTTACTTCCTTGCAGCTTTTTATAGACCATAATACCTAGTAGAGCATTGTAGACCATTTAACTGTTAAGAAATGAGGGCTTAGTCTTCTGCCAACTAATCTAGGATTTCCCCATGGTTTTGTAATTTCTAGAAGCCTTGTTTTGCTGTGTAGCCACTACAGATTTTTTTTTTTCTTTTATGGAAGAAATGAATTCTGTTGCAGCCACATTTCCTAGACAAGCATTGACCAATAAAGCTTGGAAGTGTGTGCTGTGCTGTTCAGCTGCTGAATGCAAATGCTTCTCTTGGAGAAGCATTTGAGATTGGCTGTGCCCCTTTTCACTGGGTGACTGGGAAAGACCTCAGCTTGCTTCCAAGCTTTCTTTGTTTTGTGAGAATCTGGGTGCTCTGAAGGTGATGTAGGTGAGCTTGGTATAGATGTTTCTCCCTAAATTCTGTCATAGCAGATTTGATTTAGTGGTGGTTTTTTTTTAAATTTATTTCTGAGTATAATTATAATTTCAAGGGATTCCTTGCTTCCTCCAATATTAAAGATAGCCTGGACTTAATTTCCTTTTTCTGGAGGCATGTTGGTGTAAGTTTAATTGTTTTAATTTTGTTAACAATTCCTGCAGTTGTTTTTAAAAAAGAAAATCGGGAAAAAGAAGGGGGGGTGGGGGAGTGCGTGGTTTGATTTTGAATGGTTGAATTCTCTTAGGGCTGAACGTTGCAGTTGTGGTTTCCAGCTGTGAGTTCAGGACTCTGGTTCATATCTTGAAGAGCAAAGACAGATCTTTGGTCTTTTTGATGTTCTTTTGAAGGAGATTTTTCTTTATGATTGTTTGGAGGAGGCACAGTATTTGATTTTAATGCAATACATATATTTTAGTTAAATTCTAATTTAAACCTTTACTTTCTACTCATTTGATGGCTGTTTTTAAACTAGCATTTAGGAGTGTATAATGCTGGTTTTGATGGGAGATTGCTGTATTTTGAGCACTGGATCTGTGTTGCTGACATGTGCCCCCCCTTTCAGTGCTGCAGTTGTACTTCCTCACTGGCGCAGCCAAACACGGCACTCCTCTGTGTTGTGCCCTGTGTTCTCTGTATCTTGATAGTTTAAATAACTAAAAATTTAGTTTTAAATCACACCTTTGTATTTACTGTCATCTTTTGTGTGTAACTGATTTGTGCATCCTTTGTGGCTTTTCCTTGTGTTTTACTTTCTGTTTTTGTACTTATAGTTTTGTGCTGTTCTGTGGTTAATATCTTCATTTACAATTTTTACATGTTTAGTTTTATTCATACTGTTATATTTATACCATTTATATTTATGAAACTAAAAAATTTGACATGATCTGGGATTTTTGTCTGCAGAGTTTTAAAGAGCTCTTAAATCTTGGTTAGAATTTAAAGTTCTCTAATAAGAAGAAATAACATCATATGCTTAAAATAGTAAAGAAAACAGTAAGTAAATTCTGAACTTGTTTAAAACTAACCAAACCCTATTTAGAGCAGTATACACCTCTCTGGCTTACGCTGTCTGTGGTTATGTTGACACAAAAAATAGTCTGTTCACAGGGAGACAAGGCTTGGGCACACCCAGCTTCAGAAGGGCATTTGACAAGCTTTGCTCCTTTGCTCCATCCTCATGGCAGATGAGGACAGTGTATTCGTGGAATGTGGGAAGGCAGCTTAGCTTTAGTGGTGGCTTTTGGTTAACAAATTAAATCGAGTCAAGAGGAGACAGCATGCAAAGTCTCTTTTTCTTTGTGATACTATGTGAAAACAAATGTGTTGAGACCAGAGTAAGGCAGTGGAGGAAGTATATTTAAATATACAGGTTGCAGTGATCTTCAGGGCTAGTTATTATTTTTAAGCTTAGCTTTCACAAAGTTGGTAAATCATTTAATCTTGATTAAATTGCCATCATAGTAAATATTTGCAGACTTTTTTTTTTTAACCTTACAAGCAACTTCTTTCAATTCAGTTATTGGTGGAAGTCCTGTTGCTGTTGCAGATTATTGTAGTTTTTGATATGGCTTGGTATATTACATCTTAAATTGCAGTGGCTCAATTGAAGTCAGAAAGCTGTAGTCTGATATACATTGACAGATACAATTCACTGAAAAATACACTAACACTATATTTACTGTATATGAGTTTTGAAAATTCTTACTGAATTTTTAAACGAACATTTATTGTCTGTACAACACAGATCTTGTACATGCATCTCATGCCTGTATCTGTTGTGATCAGTATTTAATAGTGTAAGGAGCTGGGAACAGTGTTTGTCCTGTTTCACAGACTGTGAACGCCATTACTGCAAGGTGTTCTGTATATTGGGAATATAAATTCTTTACAAAACAATTTGACCTATATAATGTTGATCGTATACCTATGTGGCCAGTGCTACAGGAAGAGTATAGGAAGCAGGCTTCACATGTTATGTGTTAGCAGTCTAAAGGTTTCACGTTCTGCATCCAGCCTGTCATGTTTAACAAATGGTGGCAATGTAGGGCACCACACAGGAAACCTTTTGAGTTCCTTACTCTGGCCTGGATAGATTGTGAGAGGGATTATGCTATACTCAGTATTGTGGTATCCTTTCCTAAACTAGAAATGACTAGACAAAATATTGGCACAGAGAAATTGTGGGTTTAATTCATTGTGACTACTAGAATATATTACAATGAAAATTAAGTTTGCAACTAAAGAATTGTAACAGTGATTAGTCTCTGCAGTAGATACTGTGCAAGGCAAATGGCATCTATTTCAAAGACATTGAAATTGGGTTATAATGTTCAGGAGAGTATAGTGTAGCATATTAATATTATGTTTAATGCTATATTTAATTTACTTTTGTAGCATGACTTAATGTTCTCAGGTCTGCCTGTATGTATGCAGGGACTCCTTTGCATGATAACCTTTTCTAATCCACCATCCATCAGATAGTGATATCTGGATCAGCTTTGTCTATGATACTGTTTTACTTCTGACTGAGACAGGGCTCTTATATTATCTGTGAAAAACTACCTCCTGCTGAACTTGTTCCTCAAATGAAAAAAATTCCTTTAGACAGAAACAGTCCGTCCTGCAAATCCTCCATTGCTACAAATGAACTTCTTCTTGACTTATGTGTAGGATTTTTGTACCCTTCTCCCTACCATATATGCCAGTTTGATAAACCAAAACTATTAATTTCATTGATCTAATAGCTGTGTGTTTTTTTTTTTTTTTTTTTTTTTTTTTTTTTTTGTAGATACTATGACCAGCTGTGTGCAATTGAACCAAAGTTTCCATTCTCTGAAAATCAGGTAAGAAGACTGCCAAGCCAGTTACTGAATTGTGGCACCTATGATGTGCGACTTCAAGCCTGTACCTAATCCTCTAATGAGTACTTTTATTGAACAAGACATCTGATCTCTCTGAGCCTTATTTTTGTAATCTGTTTGTTTTATAGTTGGTGCTCACAGTCTATGCTGAAACTTCACCTCTAGTGGCCATAGTTGCTTTTGTTTTACAGATTGAGAAGCATTTTGGCTTTGGCTGCTTATCACTGTGGTCTAGGGCAGAAAGAGTTGGGCTGTGCTGATTGCTCTTCAACTCTCTGCTTTTCAAGAAGTTTATTTCATGCTATGTTCTAAAGGATTTTAAATTTGTCATTTCTATGGGAAAACCTATAGAAATGGATGGAATATGATGTTTGTTTTTTGAAGCGGGACAGATGTTTCCTTCACAACTGTTAACAGAATAATCTGTTTAAGAGCTTATCACTTTATTCCTGCCTCTGTATGACATAGTTTTTATATAGATATGGTGTTCATTATGGTTTGGAGTTTTTTCCCTACCATATTTCTTTAGTATCATGCCTCTAGAGAGAAATTCAGCTTAACTTCTCCCTATTGAAGGCTTCTTCAGGTGGAGGCTGGAGTAGATCTGTAGGTTCCTGTTTTTTGTTGGAAAAAGGTGTGGGTTTTCTTTCAATGTGTTTACAAATATGGCAATTTATATTTCTTTATCAAATCAACAAATCATACTTCAATGGTAATATTATGATTAAAAGGAAAAATTTCTTTCAATCTTACAGATTATAAGTAACTTGAATCTTTCTTCTACATGAGTTTTGCATGTAGTTGCATTTGCTTGCAGCGAATTCACTGCACATTGGTTTTCAGTGAGCAAATCCTTTGCTATGGTAATCTACAAACCCTGGGACAAGGAAAACTGGAAAACTTAGACAGCAAGATCTGCATGTGTGTAAACTGTTCCACCTAAGGGGAGAAGTAGTCAGTGGAAGCAGCAATGCAGCTGGGGACCAGAACATCCTGCACTAGCACTGCTGCTACTGCTAGATGAAAATACACTATCAAGCAGTGCTGTTGCTCTTCCTGAAGTAATTTTCCCCAAACACTTTAAACTGAGGAAGTTTGCCATCTTTCCTGGTTTGATACCAGTTGCCTACAATTACTTGATCAGGTGAATAAGGAATCAAATTGTGGAACTTGAAAGCAGATTCTACTAAGTATTTGCATTGCCTTTGAAGTATGTACTGGAAGTATAAATAAAACACACTGTTTCTGCCTGCATTCTCTTTCCTGAGGGTGTCTCCTGATAATGCTGCTATTGAATTCACTCATAATAATGAGTGTATTTTGGTATTGCACAACAAATCCAAATACACAGGTAATTCGACACACTGGAAACTACCTGTTTGGGTAGTTTCCTTAAACTGTGATTATACCAACCCATCAGACTTACTGGGAGAGGAGTATCTTGTTCAGAAACAATTTTATCTGTTGCTCAGAATATGAACAGAGCTCAAAAATAATTCTGACAATTTCTGTCTTGTCTACTTGGAATGTTTTGAGCAAACTAACAGGGAGGAAAAAATGTAGCATAATTTTTTTTGAGTACTTCTTGATGATTTCCTGAAACTTCCAGAATGATTGTAATGTTCCAAGAAGTGAATGAAAGGTTTCATACCATTAGAATATAAGAGTTAAATGCATAAATTTGGGGTATTTAAAGATTGTATTTGATTTTAGAGGTGAAGATCTTTCTTTTTCACAACTTCCAGGTCTGTGTAACATTTACGTGGAAAGATGCTTTTGATAAAGGATCACTTTTTGGAGGATCTGCCAAATTGGGTATGTGAATGTACCAAAAAATCAAGTATTAATGATACTAAACTTAGAGAATATTTTTATGTAGTAGAATTAATAGTCTCTCTAGTGTTCTCAACATATCTTTCAAATGAATTCAGTTATACTGGTAGCAAATTTATCACTTCAACATTGATAATGAACAAATAAGCACCACAAAAGAATTTTTACAAAATTGAGATTTTATATTAGATTCCCAGAGGCAAATAGATGTGCAGTCTGAGAGTAGCTGTACTGTCTGCTTCTCTGATGCTTTCTGGGAACAACTCCAATTGATACTAATCAAAATTGTTCATGTTAACATTAAGGTTCAGTAGATTTTGGATAATGCAACTCTTCCTCTTCTAAATAAGATCATGAGTGATCATTATGTGTGAGTGAGTCCGTTCCAGAAGGGGAGTGATGGTAGCTGGCTTCAGTAATCTAGTCTTGATACCACATTTTGTTCAAGAGAATAAAATTATTTGCCTGTGCTCCAAAATTACTCTTCTATCAGTTCTTTCTGAAATATGTTATACAGATTTGAACATTTGGGAAAAAAAAAAAATTGTATTTTTTTTCCCATGAACATAATGAGTTTGAGTCAGATTTGTTTTAGTCTTAGAGGGACAATTCTGCGCTACTAATTCAGGGTCATGAAATGGATTTGGGACACTTGCTGATTAAGAAGTATGACTCTTTTTGAGTAAGTGAGGAACGGTTCAGTTGTGTCATAATTTTTTAGTATTTCTATTTATACCTAAGTGTTCATCATGATTGGCATTGCAAGATAACCATTGCAATTTTGAAGTTTCAGGCAAAGCCTGGAAAAAATGTTTGAACTTTACTCTGGTTTTATTTTTATTAAAGTTTTTGCCTGCTTTATACAGCTCTCCATTAGCAACCAGTGGAAGTCTTTGCAGTTTTCTATGTTCTGAATATACATGCTAACAGTTGTGCTTGTGTGAATTGTATCTGTAACAATACACCACATACCTATGCATACATACTCAGGTGATCCTTGCTTTCTATTCCAACTATTCTAAGAAGTCTTGGATAATTGGAAACCGTCCTGAAGATGCTTTGTGGGTTTTTGTTTTTTTTTTTTTTTCCCTCAGAATTTGGTTTGTTCTTTCTCCTTTGGGCCTAACATTTAGTGAGGATTGAATCTGTTTCATTATAAAGTTCAGAATATTTAACTGTGATGTAAACATAGTCTGTGAAATACCAAAGTTCTGTCATGATTGTGAGAAAAAAAATCAGTAGCCATAACAATGATGATTACTGTAAGAATTTGAATAAATGTGGTATTACTGCAGCTTGAGGAAGCTTGCTTGTCTGCAGGTTAATTATATACTAGTCTAAATAATCTGGGAGATGGATGGCCAGAGATTTATGCAACGGTCTGTGTCCAATATCAGAGAAGTTGTTAACTTAGATGTGGGTTAAGAAGCAATGGGACAAGGGTAATTTTGAAACTAATGCAGATCTTGGTGGAAAGAAATTAACAAAAGGAGATCAGAATTGGTGGTGAGGTTTCTAAGTGTAAAACAAAGCTATCTAATCAAGGAAGCAAAATTTCTCTTGACCTCTAAGAGGAGTTTCTAGATAGAAATTCAGTGTAAAACTCCTGAAAATTCTGTGGCAACAGGGTGCAGGGATGCGACTTAAGAGTTCTGGCTCTCGCTGTGGTGCTGAACTGTTTGCTTCCCACCTTCCCTGGATCCAAAGTCTGTGTCACAGTGGTAGCAGACAGATACTGTGACTGCTTGAAAAGTGACCAAGTTCACAGCATGGCGTGTAATCTGAATTATATTGATTTAAGTTAATAGATGGTGCTGTAAACAGGTGAGTCTGTGGAAAATCTGTATTGCTATAGTAAATCACACTTAAGGTGAAGTCCAGAGTACAAAGTAATTCTGCGCTTCAGAAACTTTCAAGCCTTGTTTTCTTTCCTGTCTTGTGTTTTAGTCTTTTCGAAATCTAAACAACTTTTGTCAGGTTCAAGATGTTATTCTTAGAAAAATTCTGGAAAATAAACTTATAGACGGGAGATTATCTTGGTAAAATAGTGATAATGAGAGTGTAACTCACTTGGAAACAAATGGGAAAAATAGCATGTCAGATTTAGGCTTCCTTGCTGAAAACTTAGTGCAGGTTAGTGAGCACTAATACAGAAGCTTCAAAGAGGTGTTAGATAAATATGTGGCTGTTTAAGGAGGCTGGATGTCAGTGAAATGAAACAAATGTACATCTTTAGTACCTTCATGTTTTAAGGATAGCTATACCTGGCTTTGTGTAATTGAAAATTCACTAGTTGTCACTTTTTGGAGGACTAAGAGTCCTCTAAGAGGACTGTCTGGACACTTTTTGACTAGTAGGAGACTAATATCTATAGTATTTGTTTTTGTCAAACACTTGCATAGGGCAACTCACCTTTTGAAAGCAATTAATAATCAAAATGGTTCCTGTTCAGGTATTTCTAGTTCTAGAAGTGTGGGCTCCATCCTCTGGACTTACGAAGTACTGCAGGAGTCACTTCTGGACAGTCTACACTGCTGTCTAGTGAGATCAAATTTTAATTAAAGTAAATCCTTAACTGTTTCAGTACATGTATAAAGAAGGTATTTGTCAGCATTTTCAGCCTGAAACAGTGGCTTTAAAAGTGAAAAATTCCCTATATTTCAATAGATAGAAAACAGAACATGTATAAGTCTTTGTAATTGGTCAGTTACTGCAAAGTGATTAATGTGTGCAAGTTCGTATTTCCAGATGATTGCTTGGTAATGCTTTGAGAGCCAAAAAGCTACTCACTAGTTAGAAAGACTTTGAAATTATTTTGTATACATTTTCATGCTATTGCTTTTATGCTTTGTGTCACTTTCTGTAGCTGCTCACATGGAAACATTTCATGGTAGTACTAAATTAGACTTTGTAAAGCCTGCAGAATGAAGATGACTTCAACTTTAAAAGTTCAGTAAGATTGGGGTTTTGTTTGTTTTTACTTGAAACTGTTGATAGCTTTACTGATGATAGTAGTGTTGGCCTCATCTGTAGGATGTTAGAGAACTGAAGTTTATTGTCTTAAAAGTCTGGCTAACTGTCTGTCTTGCCTGCAGCTCTGGCAAGTTTGGGATATGAGAAGACCTGTGTTTTGTTCAACTGTGGAGCACTGGCAAGCCAGATTGCAGCAGAACAGAATCTGGATAATGATGAAGGACTAAAAGCTGCAGCTAAGCACTATCAGGTACAGAGGCTCCCTGCTTTTTTTTATAAATTCAGAATTCGTATTCTTCAAACATCAAACAAGTATCTCTCAATTTTAAAACTATTTACACATATTAAAATATATATGTACATATTTTCCTGCTCTTAATCGCAAAGGTGGTTTGACTGCGTACCTGGTCTTGTGAACATACTCCCTACCTCAAGCAAGTTGGTAACTAAACCTTCACCTTAAGATTTAGTAATTTTAGTATAAAATTGGTATAAATGGTATAAATTGGTATAAAATTGGTATAAATTCTAATTTTCACAAGTATTACAGTAATAATCTTACATCTTTCTGGAATGCATTAAAATCTTAGGCTGTGACGTGTAACCAGTATACCATTATTTAGAGTTTGTCATGATAATTGTCTCATTGTAAGTGGTACAAGAACAAGAGGTCACAAGAAGTTGGTTTTGGTGGCTAAACAATAAATGGGAGACCATATACCAAAAAACCTGTTTTTTGATATTTTTATATGTATTATAATTATTAGTGAGAAAATGTGTATGTGAAGAATGGATGATAATGTTGTTTTGTTTTACTTAGTTTGCTAGTGGTGCTTTTCAACACATTAAAGATACAGTTTTGTCAGCTTTGAATCGAGAACCTACAGTGGACATCTCTCCAGACACGGTTGGAACTCTCAGTCTTATTATGCTGGCTCAAGCCCAAGAAGTCTTTTTTTTGAAAGCGACAAGAGGTATATTTTAGTTTTTCGCTTGTATATTTAAGTGCATGTTACAACTTCCACAAAAAATTGGAAGGGTTTTAAGTTACTAAGAGCCTATACTAACAACACTAAGAACACTAAGCGTGTTTCAGAAGTTTTTGTTTGCGTTTTCTGATTCTGCCCATGCTCCTTGCAGGTCAGTTGTTGGGGGTTGGGTTTTGTTCTCTTACTGTCCCAGTTTAAAGATTTTTTTCCCATTATCATGATAAGGGGGCCTGCTGGGTTAGGCCCAGGCTCTTTTGAGGACTCTAGACAAAGGGGTGGGTAGGTGGGAGCTGGCTTCTGGAGTGGGGGGCTACTTGCTTGCCAGCTAGGACAGAAGGAAAATGTTGCTGCAATAAAGGGTTACGGAGCGGTGAAAGGAGAAACAGCAACAAGGCAACTCCTTTCCTTGATGCAAGAAAGCAAGAAAGAGCGCAGGTTATTGAAGAGAGCCATGGCTTTTTATAATACAGTTCGTGCAAAACAAAATACAGACAGTTCATTGGAGAGAGAGAGAGACACCTCTTTGTCCCAGGCTCTCTCATGGTACCAGCAGGTGTTTATCTATTGTTACGATTCTTTCTCTTGTGTTTACAGTAGAGACAGAGGCTCTAGCATGGGAAAGGTTTCAGCTAGGCCTGAGAGAGGAACTCAGACCCTGTGAGAAAGGCCTAGGCCTGCTGCAGCGTCCACAGGAAAAAACTGCCGTCTCCAGCCCACGCAGCCAGAACGCGAGGGAGCCAAGCGCTCTGCGGTCAGACTGCCCTGCATCTGCTCCGCTCCAGCCTCCTACCTCTAAAAACACAGCTAACCACCAAGACTCAAACAGTACCCAGAGAGCTGCCCCTCCACCCTGCTCCCACCTAGAACACACAGCAGCCGCTGCTGACTTCCCCCCCTCTTCTCTGCTCCCATCTACTCTCTGCAGTGTGGGCCCTGCCACATTTTTCACCACTGCAAATAGACACAGGCATAGTGTGCCTGCAGCTGAAAGAAAGGACTGAAACTGAGTTACTTGTTTTGTTTTGTTGTTTATTTCATAGCTGCTGTTGTTTCTGTTTGTACAGTTAGATATATTAGTAAAGAGCTGTTACTCCTACCCCCTTATCTCTGCCTTAAAGTTCCTGATTCAAACAGTTATAATACTTGAGAAGGAGAGGACTTAAATTCTCTATTTCAAAGAAGAGCTTCTGCCTTTATTAGCAGACACCTGTCCTTCAAACCAGGACATCATTAAACAGAAAATACAAATGTCCCTTAACAGTATGTCTAAGGCTCACCTGACAGTGCCGTTCTCCTACCTGCTTTTTTACATCCAAAACCATTAGTCTTCATCCTTACAAATGATATTACTGGATTCTATTTTTTTCCCTTCCCCCCTTGAAAAGAAAAGACAGTCTCTGAAAGAACTGAGAGTATTAAAAATGGTGCATAAGGGGTTTTGCAAGTACTCCTCCTTTGTCTGGGGAGTTTTTTCATGAGAATTTAGAAAGAAATTACTGTGTTAAAAACAAAGGGGATTTTCTAAGAGTTGAAGGGAAACAAATTCTGTTTGCCTGCTCCTGCTTTTAAAGAGGAGCTCTTTGACCAAATCTTTTAGAATGCCCATTTGAACTCAGAAAGGGAAATTCTGCAGGTAGAATGAAAAATCATTTCCCTAGATGTTAAGGGTTGATTGTGAAATACATATTCACAGTCTAGCTATCTTAATACAACTGTTAGAGACCTTACGCTTCAAGGAATTTTTTAGTGGAACTATCTTTGATACAAAATTTCTTACTCTTCTGCTCTTCTCTCTTTGTTGAGAAAAAGTTGTTTATCTAGAAGTTACAGATACTTAAAAGTAGAACTAAGGACATAGATGTCAAATGTGATTGCCCGCAAATGACTCCCTCCTGACATAATTTGGAATACTTTGGAGGAAGATGTGGGTTATCTTAACTGCAGTGTTTCTTGTCTTCACAGGGCAGATCCCTGAAAGTTCTTGTAGCCTTTCTTCCTTTAAGAGAATCTCAACAAGAACCTGTCATCCTTCAGCCAGCTGATAAATTATGTTTGTTCTTTATCATGCTGGTAGTGGTATTTTAGTCTCTGGCTGATTGGGCAGTGCTTTGAAATAAATTTGTACAATAAATGCCTGAAATGTTTCCATCAGGAGCAGAGCAAGTGCTTCCCTCATTTTGTGTGACAAATTGATTGTCACCATCTTGATTCCTTCTTTTCAAAAACATAAAAAAGACAAAACAAGGCTAATCCAAACCCCAGATGTGCCCAGTGAACTGAAGATTTTTGTGATTACTCCTAAGACCACAAGACTGCCAGTGTTTGAAGGACAGTAAGGTTAATAATCATCTGATTATGAAGGCTGTAGATTATGCTGGATTTCGGTTCTTTTCTCGGAGGAGAAAGACATTTTGTGAAGAATCATGTTTAACAACATGATTAACTTCAAAAACCTATTTTTCAAACGCAGATCCTTCGAAGGTAGATCTCAGAATAGAAATTAAGCTTCTCGCTGCATTGGCCATTTACCTTACTTGGAATTTTCTGGGTTTTCTCTCATATGAGATAGTCCATTTATCAGCTTACCAGCTATAATGGTATTTCTGATAAAACTGAGTTTATTTAGTAGTTGAAAAAAAGCAGAAGTGTTTGGCAATAGCCAAATTTGTTACAAATTACATAACTACAGGCCTCTTATTTTAATTTCTGAGCCTTTCCTAATGTTTTCCTTAAGCGTCGTTAAGTCTGAACGTTTTTTGCTCTTCTGAATTAAGTCGTACATTGTAGCTGCAATGTTTTAAATTTACTTGAGTAAATACTAAAGCCTCTGATGGTGAAAGATACGTTCTGAGTTCACTGAATGGATAAATGATTCTCTCTAACATTTTCTTTGTTAGTGGAAATGTAGTTAATACGCCAGTATTTTTTCCTTTCTTAAAGGTCCAGCTGTAGGAAGGACGATGCAACTACTGCACAATTGGTGGGGCTGGAAAGAAAAGTTATTTATGTTTTTGTTGTGGTTTGGTTTTATTAAATATGTACTGCACCAGACAGGAACATTCTAGCAAAGAAGAAAGGTGATATATTTCATAAACTATTTTCTCCCAGTTTGTCTTCTAAATCCTGTTCCACAGTGAAAAGATCTTTCTGGCATACCTTGAACATGTTTACCTCATAGATGCTAAATATATTATATAACAGCTCATGTCTGAAATACTGTATATAGATGTGTGAATATGCTGGTATGAGCAGACCACTTGGGAATTCTTTTGGTTGAATTTTGGTAGATAAGCATACTCTGCAGAATTCCTAATCTCTCCATGCTTATCAGTATGTCAGTATTTAAGTCAGGGGGTGCTTGTTTCTAAAGGCAGCTCTTTAGAGTGGACAGCCAGTGTTTGCATTTATTGCCTGCCTTCTCTTGGAAGGCTGAATTGCTAGTGCAGGCCAGAGGTTATCTTCATCTCCTTTATAAAAGGAGATAATCTCTGGCCTGCACTACCAATAGTGCAGATCTCCTTTATAAAAGGAGACAGAGCTGTAAAATGTTCCTATTCTAGTGGTTTTGGCTTCAGGAAAGGGTAAAGATGTGAGGCAGGGGGATACCATTGCAAATAGGCACATGTGCTGATAGGAATGGTGTATATGACTTTGGGGAGGTGTGGTTATTTGTGTCTGGGAATGGTGTTTCTATGTTTGCTTTAAGCTAACAGTGTGGACTTGGCAACATTGCAGGTGTGGACTGCAATGGAAAGGACCAGTCCCTTCTCTGTTGCAGTTTTTCAGAGTCCTGACATGGAACTGGGTTAGGAACAGATCCCGCTGAAAATAAAACCTATTTTGCTAACTAGATTTCAGCTAAATTCTTTGATTATGGCTACACAAGTGCTTGTGCTGGCACAAGAAAGGGCTGGGAGCAAGCTGGCAGACTTATGAGTGGCATTGTTGTGGCTTTTTTTGGCAGCTTGCCATTGGTTTGAGGTAAAGCATCACTCTTCATCTTGCATAAATGCTTGCAGCTGCCAGAAGATTTCTTGTTCAACTGACTGAATCTTTGGTATTATGGTTGAAGTAGAAATTCTGGAAACTGCTGCTGGATGTCAAGAGGGAAGAATGGGATCCCACCTTTGAGTTATAATGTAAAGCTATGCACTTAAAATGCAGTTATTGCTGTTTGAAGATTAAATAATCACCTGTTCAGTTGTAAAAACTGATGATGATCTTAATTGTTCTTTGTTTTTTCTCCTTCTCTCCACAGATAAAATGAAAGATGGTATCATAGCTAAATTAGCAAATCAAGCTGCAGATTACTATGGTGATGCTTACAAACAGTGTCAATATAAAGATACTTTGCCCAAGGTTAGTAATTCATGGAAGTAATGAGGGGTGTATTTGAGGGGCGTTATTGTTTACACTGTTATTATTTACAATGAGCTTAATGAAAGACACTTAAAATATATATTATCAAGCTGACATATTGCTGCTTTTAAGGGAAATGAACCTGTAATTGAAAAACAATGATGAATCGAAGGGAACAAAAGAGTGTGGGGTTTTTTTCTTAATAAGTAAGATCTTATTACATGAAGTGCATTTATTTGTAGTGCATTTCATTAAAGTTAACTTGAAATGGTTATGATATTATTTTGGGATATATTCTTAGAACTTAATGCCTTGCTAAATCTGTTTTCAAACTAACACTTTCTATCTGGGTTTAATTGGCTTCTTAGTCTCAGTGTTTCCATGTGAAATTTGCTCTCATGTTGAGTACAGCATGAATACAGAGGTACTGTATTCATTCGTTTACCTGTTAGCAAAAAACATGACTGGAAGTCAGTCTGTGTCTTCTGTCCTTCTGCTTGCCTTCTCTTGCACTACCCCAAAACAATCTTGACACTTGTAATATATCCCAATTTAATCTTGACTGTTCATTTGAATGCTGTTGGTTTTGGAAGAGGTAGAAAGATCTTTCTCATGTTCCTTGAAAGTTTCTCACATAGGTGTTACGTTGTTCATGATGATTTTTGGCAGGCAGTGAGATATAATATAGCCTTTATCTTTCCTTGCTGTGTACCTTTCTAAGCTGTAGATCTGCTCCTTGTTCCAGTTGCAAAGTAATCTGTCAAATGATTATTTGAAAGAACATAAGGTTTGCTGGTTAACACCAGCTCTGAGAACAGATACATGTTTAGAAGTGTGACATCAAGGTTGATTGGATGCATTGGACTCCAGTTGCAAGGCCTTCTAGACAGCTTTGTCATCCAAATTTACCCTTTTTTTTTTAATGTTATTTTTCCATCTCTGGGGGAGCAGCAAGTTGGCACAAATGTGAAGAAGCAGGTCTTTGTATATTGAGGTCTTTAAAGCATCACTCTGGTCTTCCAGTGCTCCTTGATTTAAGAAATAAAACAGTAAGGCCAAATCCTTGATCTAAGACCATGTCTGTGTGCTGCAGCGTAATGTTTTCTTCATGTCTTGGTTGGTACTCCTGCAAAGATAAGTGCATTTATATAAAGTGTAAAATGACTTTTAAGTTGCTTTCCATGTCAGTGGTTACTGGTCTTCTTTATTTGTTCTTTCCTTTCATAATTGTAGTTGCTTTCTTGATAGGCCTGCTGCTGTTTTAAGTGTAATTACTTTGTTTAATTAAAAAACAGTCAAACCAAAAAGCCCTTAGAAGACCTATCTTTCCACCTACCTCCATTTATTAAGAACACTGTCTTGGCTTTGTCTGGGAGTATTTGGGAGTGTTCTTACAACTGTCCTTTCTACTACATGCATGCATTTCTTATCTTTAAAGTAAATATTGTGTCTTCATGGCTTGAATTTAAATCATGGCTCATCTAAAATAGTGGACACCAAGAATTTTGCAACAACAGTTTAAAAGAAATATTCAAGCCATGCAAAGCCACATGATCTCTGACATTTACCTCTAATGTTTTAACCTATCTAAACCATTAATTGGGTGATTCTAATTTCCTTTTCTTCTTCCTTTTTCTTCCTGCATCCCATGTTGTCTGTGATGGTTTATGTGGTTGGACTTTCCCCTGGTCAGTATTTTTATTTCCAGGAGGTGTTTCCTGTTCTGGCTGCAAAGCACTGCATTATGCAGGCCAATGCAGAATATCATCAATCTATCCTGGCAAAACAACAGAAGAAATTTGGTGAAGAAATTGGGAGGTTACAGGTGAGTAACTTTCTTCTCTGAAAAATATGAAAAAACTTTTAATCCTGAAAAGCTGGTTGGAGTTCTGAAATCCAAATAACTAAGAATGAAACCTATTCAGAAACTGTTGATCATGTTTATCAGATGAATTGAATTATTATCAGCTGCAAAGATGGAAGGCACTTCTCTAACTTTTGTAAAGATGTGTTTTAGTGATTTTTGGGCAATTGAATACTGCTTGACATATTAAATCTCTATGTTTACATAGGCTTCATATCTCAGTACAGCTAGTATGACAGATTTGTTGCCAAATTTTGCTACGTAATGTTAGTGAAAATCCCCTGATCTATACCTAGTTTTTTTGCTGATATCCTGCTTTAAAGCTGAGTAATTTTTAAAAATTGTATGAACAGTTCTCTTTTTAGTCTTTATAGTTTTTCACCCCCTAAAGCTGGTTTCTAGAGGGACTTAGAGATGTTGAAATGAATAAAGTGGTCTCATATTTTAAGTTCAGTAGGGAAAAAAATGGCTAAAATGAACTACTTCCTTCAAGTCCCCAGATCTTTTGGAAAAAAGGTATGTGAAATGCTGATTGTGAAGATCCATGTGCCGTGTATCTACTGATATAGAGGAAATTGAGAGACTTATATAAGACAATCGTGTTGGCATCTTGAAAGTTGCCAGTTATGCATTTATCAACTTTGTGCAGGATGGAGCTTGAAACTCTTTGTGTGCTCATCTGTTTTCTTAAGAATATATGAA
The DNA here is from genome assembly GCA_030060385.1 of Muscicapa striata striata. NCBI lineage: Eukaryota > Metazoa > Chordata > Aves > Passeriformes > Muscicapidae > Muscicapa > Muscicapa striata. The sequence continues at coordinate 2,502,552 of JAREIS010000101.1, forward strand.
GGAGAGAGAAAATGTATTATTTTAACTGTATTTTAATTTTTTTTTTAGCATGCAGCAGATTTGGTGAAAACGGTAGCATCTCGATATGATGAATATATAAATGTTAAAGATCTGGTTGACAAAATCAACCGTGCACTTGCAGCTGCCAAAAAAGACAATGACTTCATTTACCATGACCGGGTTCCTGACCTGAAGGATTTGGAGTCCATTGGAAAAGCCAGTCTTGTGAAGTCTACTCCAGTTGTTGTTCCACTCAGTCAGAAATTCACTGGTAAGCTAAGTGTGTAGTGTGCATAGCATAATTGTTACCTTGTTGAAACACATGGTCAACAAAGTTTATTTGTACCATGAAAAAAACAAACATTTACTTTTTGCATTCTATTAAGTGTACAGCTGTGGTTTTGAAACTGCTGTTTTTCTATTCCACTTTGTTGTTGTTGTTCTTGATGATAAGTGTAATAAAACACAGGTTGAAAATTCTTAACATGAAGTGTTCAGTTCTCTTAAAGATCTTTCTACGATTTTCTCATCAATTCTATATATAAAATTTCTATATTAAACAAGTCCTTGTAAATTCAAAAGGAAAAGTTCTGTAGGGGACAGTACCAAGTAATAGAATATTAACTAACCTTGTTGCTGGTCTCCCATAAAGTTGAAAAATTTCACTTTGTTGACTCTACAGATGAGTTGTGAAAACATTTTCTCTTTCTCATATTTTTCTTTTAATGAAACAAAATTAGAAATGAAACCTTAAGGCAAATCTGATTTGTAACCCAACAATTGGTGTAAAGATACTGTCTTTAAATTATTTTGAACTCAATTCAGCCTGAAAAACTGAAATCTAAAGGCCTTTACAAATAGATTATTGTTTTCAAGATATCTTTGGGAGTAGAAGGAAAGTATCTTAAACTGTTTAAGTCAGTCTCTGTAGTACAACCTGTACAAAAAAACTGTCAAGATGTTTGTGCTTCTACTTTCATAATGCAGCTTGTGTAATATATAATACTTTAATTGCAGACCTGTTTGAGAAGATGGTTCCATTGCAAGTGCAGCAATCTGTGAGTGTTTATAACCAGAGGAAGGCAGATCTGGTGAACAGGTCAATAGCTCAGATGAGAGAAGCCACAAATCTGGCTAATGGGTAAATATGGCTTCTTCTTGAGTTACTCAAGTGGGGTTGTGCATGGTCTGTAAGGCCTGTGTGCCTTGCAGCCTGTGGATATCCAGATTATAGCAGTGTTTTTTCATTACTATAGAGTAGGCTGGCAAACTTAAACCATAACAGGGAGATTTAGAACTACTTTTCTGTAGGTGTTAAATCTGAAAGTTTATTAAAAACAAGTAGTATTTATTTTTCTTCCATCTTTCCTCATTTTTAGGAGTCCAACACTTGCTCAGAAAAAGTTCCAGTACTGTTAATCTAGGAGGATTTTCAAACCCAAGGCATTATTTCAATGACCATTAAAAAAAAAGTTATTTAAAATAAATAATTATAAAAAAATTGTACCAAGCTGAGAGATAGCAGTGTAATTTAAGGCTGTTGTTTCTTTTGTCTACCAGTCACTACTTAAAATATTTGCCATGTTTTGTAAGTGCTGAAAGACTAGGATTTCTTTAGTTTTTTAAGAGCTTTGAAATGTATTTTTAGTGAGGTGTATGTTTGAAATTTCAGCCTAGGCGTACATTACACTTAATTCCCATTATAACTGACTGCTTAGATAGGAGTGTTATTTTTAGGATTAAAGTTGTTTAGCATGTTGACTTTTTCAGTGTGTTGGCTTCCCTCAATCTTCCTGCTGCTATTGAAGATGTGTCTGGTGATACTGTTCCTCAGTCTATTTTGAACAAGTCTAAGTCTGTGATTGAGCAGGGGGGAATTGAGACTGTTGATCAGCTGATCAAAGATCTGCCCGAACTGCTGCAAAGGAACAAAGAAATTCTAGATGAAGTAAGCCCAAAACCCTAAAACATTCCAAAATACATCTCCACTGAATGCTTTTCTTTAAATGACAATGAAAAAAGTGCACAATTATTCAAATGCTTGTAACTTTAATAACTTTGCTTGTAACTTTCAAAATACGCTAATAAAGTGTTCAGCCCATACAAAAACTGTGCTGTCACATGTGGGTGTTTCCTTACAAATGCTTTTTCTAAAAAAAGTTGGTGGAGAGGGGGAAGCATTGGGAAAACATTCTAAAGAAATTTGAGTGATTTGTCCCTTTCATACCTGTTTTTATTTGTCAAATTATATTTTACAAGAATGTATAGGCAGTTCTTGTTTTCTACACTAGCTGCATATTTTGAAGCTATTTTGTGTTTAAAACAGCTCATAATGCATGTAACATTTTATTCTTGCAGTCTCTGAGATTATTAGATGAAGAAGAAGCTACAGACAATGACCTGCGAACAAAATTCAAAGAACGCTGGCAGAGAACACCATCCAATGAACTCTATAAGCCTCTGAGGGCAGGTAAAGTCCATGTTTCTTGCTTTGGGTTCTAAAGATGTCCACAGTGTCAATTAAAGTAGTTTTCAGTGCTCTGGTATTATCTATAAATACACAAATTTCAGTTTGAGGCAGGTTATGCCAAAATATCCTGATTGCAGTCTGCACTGTTATTTGGAGCTGAAAGAGGATGTGATAGCAGGGAATTTTCTGCTGCTTTTGTACCCTTGGTATGTACGTGCAGGTTGCATATAGGTAAAGCCGTATAAAAATAAGGGCCTTGTTACCCTTGTAAAATCATGGCTCAGGCATGCTACTGAGGCTAAGTAGTAGGGAACTATGGGAGAGTCATTCAGCTGGAATAGGGATAGAGAGATGTGCTGCCTGACTGCCACATGTCCACATCGGTGGTGTATGGTGGTTGGTTGACTTGGGCTTGTTGTGCCCTAAAACTGTGTAAACTGATAACGGGTTAACTGCTTAAAAAGGCCTGGTTTTTGCAATAAAGCGGCTCCTGTTTGCACCTGCCTGGGGACTCTGAATCACTTTGCTTCATACATGTGCATGCTGAGTTTTCAGAGAGCAAATGAAATGAAAAATTACTGCCCTTCTAAGGATCTGATTTCAATTGCCTCTTAAATACTTCAGTGTATTTTTCCTTCGTAACATTTTTTTCCATCGGTGTGTTGTCTCTTTAATTTGGTGTTTTGTTTTTAATTTGGTGTTCTATTTTTTTTCCCAGCATTAGGTCAAACTACTTAAGACCATCACTATAGCAAGTTTTCTGTGTGCCTGATATGTGTTGTTTTCTGAAGCTAACAAGGGACTGATACCACTGACTTGGTCTTGCGAAATTACAGAGGTTTAAATCTGCAGAGTAGCTCAAACCGGTGTTCATTCATATACCTTTGTATAAGTGTGTACTTCACTGGAGAATTAATGGAGGTGCCTTGTTTATGCACTTCTTAGAACATAATTTGAAAGCTTAAGTTTTATATAAAAGCCTTACATATTGTGCAGGCTTATAGAAATGTATGATGACTTGCTGAAAAACACAAAAACTGCTCAGGTGCAAGATTGGATGAAACAGATTTTGTAATTATATAAACTCTTTTTTTCCTTCTGTCCCCAGAGGGAGCCAATTACCATAATATTTTGAATAAAGCTATGCAAGCAGATGGGCAAGTGAAGGAGCGCTATCAGACTCACCGGGATACGATTGCACTTCTGTGTAAGCCAGAGGCGGAACTCAATGCAGCCATTCCTTCTGCCAACCCAGCAAAAACACTGCAGGGAAATGAGGTAAAGCAGTGAAATTTGTCTGTATTTTGGATAGAAGTTCTGTTTGTCTAACAAAGTAAACTTGCATGAATTGATAAGAAAGCTGATCCCTAACTGCTCTTGTTTCTGTCTCAGTTGATACATGAGGTAACTAACATTTGGAAAAAAAAGTTGTCTTCATGTTTAAAGTGTTCTTGAGAATAGTTTGTTACATTTAATGTGAACAAAGTCAATCACCATGGACAGCAAGACTTATTGACTATTATAAAAGGAGCAATGAATAATTATGTTATGTAGGGAAGTGGGATGTAGTGCTCGGGTTCTTGGGACAACATAAGACATGGCTCAGTATTTTAAAGTATTAGGCAATTACACCAGTTTGCTTTCCAAGAAGTTAATGGCTCATCTACAGCAATATTATTATTCTGATAGTAATGATTTGAAGCTAGTGGTTTTGACTGCCATCTTAGAATATCCTATTGGAAGGTATCTGATAAGGTAAAAAAACCCCCAAACGTTTTGCAGTAATTCAGTCTTATTAGCAAAAGCAAACCTGTAGAAGAGGATATAGATTGAGAAATGTTTGAAAATCTTTTTTTTGGTCGCATTTTTCCTGGTTGCTGACCTTTAAACGCATTCATAAACAAATATTCATGCAGAAATATTGCCAGCATCTGTGAGGAGTGCAAGATGGAAACAAGTTATTAATAGGTTATGCTTGCCTAATAGTTCCTCTAAACTTGCTGACTTAGGATCTTTATATTGCCTAGGTTGTTAATGTCTTAAGAACTTTGCTGGCCAATCTGGATGAAGTTAAGAAGGAGAGAGAACAACTGGAAAATGACCTGAAATCTGTTAATTTTGACATGACTAGCAAATTCCTGACTGCACTTGCACAGGATGGTGCTATAAATGAGGAGGCTATCTCTGTGACTGAGTTGGACAGAATTTATGGAAGTTACACACAGAAAGTGCAGGAATCCATAAAAAAACAGGAAGAACTTCTCAAAAACATTCAGGTACAACACTTTATATCTTTTCCTTTCTCCTGAACTAAGAGCAATGATGCTAGTACTTTAGAAGTCCCACTTTGCTTTCTAGTCTGTTTTGCTTTTTATTCTGTCATATGTCAGTTGATAGTCCTTTATGTCTCAATCACTGAAAAATGCTGAGATGTCTTTGTTCACTAGAGAGAAATGGGAATGTTTAGCAGGCGCTCCCTGCAGCTCCAGTGTAAATCCTCTTGGACCTTTTCTTGGTACAGTTCTGCAGATGATTTTGTCCTTGAAAGAAGCTTAAGTGGTGTGTTAAAAAGTTTTTGGGTTTGTTTTGCTTTTTCCCCTCACTCCATTTTAATTCTGGGATAACAGGAGACTTGTCCTTACTCTCTACTAGAAGACATTTTGGATCTCTGAAGTACAGCTTGGTTTATTCCTAATTAGTCTTTACAATATATACTTTACTTCCAGTATGTGCAGAGCTTATTGAAGTAAAACTTAATAGCATTTCCCAAAGTTTATTTATAAATTCAGTCTTAATTTATTAGAGGCAAGTACCTGAAACATCTGGCAAAAGAGGAAGTCCTAGTGCTTGGAGTAAAGACTTGAGTAATGATGGAGACTTTTCCAATAGGGAAAAAAACTTCTTAAATGACCATATACACCATGTTTAGCAAGGATTTTATATTTGCATATTTTTTAGCACAACATACTTGATGAGTATTACTTTAATGTTTGAATGTCCTGGAGTTCACGTTTGTTGGCTTTTGGCAATTGAAACAGTCTTTTTAAGTTTGCTTGTTTATTTTCGTGAAAGAAATGAGATGTAAATAGGTGATCCTTCTGTAAGTTTTCGTCTTCCCTGTCCTTCTAATAGCTTGCCAGTCTCAACTAAATTTGAAGTAATGCTTCTTAAAAATATTGACTTTCAGTATTATTTTATGAATATCAATGGAAGTTAGTACAGGAGAGAACCTAATTAGTATAGCCTTGGAAAGACAGTCTGCAGGATGAGCCTTGAGAATTATTAAAGGCAACCCACAGCACAACAGGTGATTAGCTGGTGATACCTACTGCCAGTGAGTTAACATATGTACGGTTCTGAAATATACTTTGTAATAGTCACTGCGCTTTGCAGGTAGTGAGTGTGGAAGTCCAGTGTGGATGGGAGATGAGGGGAAGCAGGTATTGGGGAAAACAAAAGCAATGAGTAAGAGGAAAAAGAAAACAAAACATACAGAATTTTACATGGAACTAGCTTGCATTATTTGCACTGTTTGTTTTCTTCTTTCAAGAATGCGCATCAGGATTTTTCAAAGATGAAACAATCAAACAATGAATCTAATTTAAGAGAAGAAGTCTTGAAGAACTTAGCTGTAGCGAATGACAACTTTGTGGAACTTGTAGCCAATTTAAAAGAAGGCACAAAGGTATGGGAATGCTTAAGGGATTGAAATGACTTTATGTGTACAATGAGATGTGAATCAAAAATCATAATAAACTTTGGATACATTTGTAGCTGACAGGTGTATTTTTGAGGATTTTACTGCTGAAGTGAGGACAGTGAGTCACTTGAATTTTGGTTGTTTCAAGAGCTGTGAAATACTTCTTTTTTTCTATCTGAAAAGTAAGCTTTTCCGAGCAGTAAGATAAGCTGTTAATTACAGCTGAGTAAATGATGCTGAAGCACCCAGATGAGCCATTTTATCTGAGAAGTTTTTTCATCTGTTCTCCCATGGTATTTAATCACCTTATAAAGTTGGTGTTTTAAATGTTGTTACTGCATACATGGGCAATAATAAGAAGAGTTGTATTTAGCTTGCTTTTTTTGATCTGGGTTTCTGGAAGATGTCTTACGGCTTCTATACTAAGTATTTTTTGCTGGTTTATTGACAACTCATTAGGTGGAAAAAACCCAGTCTCTTGAGATATCTATACAAATGAAATGCATGGAACTGAGAGCAATAATATTAAAAATAAACAATTATCCCTTACAAAAATAAATAACTCATCACCAGAAGTTATGTAGTTTTGCTCTGGTTTTAATACATTCTTTTAGTTATCCTGAAATATTTTTATATTTACATACACACACAAACCCCCACAAAATTCTCTAATATTACAGGGATGGGGAACAACAGCTGACTAATTTTGCTTTTGAAAAGTCTGATAAATTGTACTTGTAAATTTTATTGGAATGGCAGGTTCTGGGCACTGTAATAGTATGATGCCTATAACTGGATCAGTATATAGAAGTATGCAAGCATGGAGTCTGAAAGTATTGATTGAGCATATTGTATCTTTACTTTTCTTTACTAGTTTTACAATGAGCTGACAGAAATCCTGCTGAAATTCCAGAACAAGTGCAGTGACATTATCTTTGCTCGCAAGACTGAAAGAGATGAACTGCTCAAGTAAGATTTCAATGTTTTGTTTAATCATTGCAGAAACATTAAAGTGTTTATCAGGAATTTATCTCTGGGGACATGTTTATTATGGCACTTGATGAAATGCAAAAGGAAGAATAGGTGTGCTAAGCCTATTACTTCTGTACTTTAAACCTAGTCCTACTCTCCTCTCTCCTAGGAAAATAATAGGAGAAATAAATGGAAAAACATACTTTGAAGTCTGCTCTTCTCTTCCTATGTGCAATTCAGCATGAATCTGTTTCATGTTATGATTTCACTCTTTATTCTTTTTAGCATGCATTTTTTAGTAATTTTATTTTATTCTTTCCTTTGAGTAACTTATGTTTTCTATACCCTGCTCCTGCTGTCAGTTTAGTTTGAGAAATTAGATGCTTTATTCCATGTGTTCAGTGTGATGGGGGAAAAGCATCAGTGTTCTACTTCTGCTCTGTAGTCTGTTCTAGTCTCGTACTTTATCATTGCTTAAATATGAGGATTGCTTACAATGTTGGGGAAAGAAGCAGATGTTGTCCTTCATGTGAGGAAGAGTGTTTGATGTTGTCATTGTCCCCTACATGAGATCAAACCCAGTATAGTATGTTTCAGATATGATTTTTAGGCTCTTCTCTTAGGAGGAAAGCATAACTGAGAAGGTTAGCCATTTAATCAGTGTTCTTTAGCAAAGTGCATAGCCTTTTATAAGAAAGGATTTCTTGTTACTGGAATTTTGGTTGGTGAAACTGCAGTTGTTCTGTGTACTTGCCATCTTAGAAATGGGTTGCTCAACCCTCGATTTTTACCTTTCCTAACTTCATCCTGTGTAGCATTGTTCTTTACATCTGGGCTCTGTGCTTGTAAACAAAGTCTGAGTTGCAACTCCTTCTGCCTTTATTTGGCTTCCTACATTCATGTAGTTTGGAAGCTGTATGGCTATCTAACCAAAGCGGAGGTCTGAATATCTCACATCTCTACTATGTTTATGTTCAGTGTTAAGGCTGTAGGGTTAGTGCTGATAGAATATTTTGCTGAGTCTTACTGTGCTCTTTTACTGTTTTGGCTAATGTTGTGATCTATACCCAGTACTGAGTTAAAACATAAAGATATTATTAGAAAATAAATGTAACAGTTAATCAGAGAGTTGTCTAGAAGATAATTTCCATGGAAGTGATTTGGACTCCAAATCTAGTTTCAGCTACCTCAGTGATCATGCTTTAAATATTAGACTTAGTCTACTGCATCTTTTTGGCTTAAATTGCTGCAGTGTATAACAAAATATTCTTAAACTAAGCTGCATGTTTGCTCTTTTGTTTTTAATAGAGATTTGCAGCAAAGCATTGCTAGGGAGCCCAGCGCTCCCTCCATTCCACTGCCTACATATCAGACCACTCCAGCAGCAGGAAGCAAACCAGCAGCATCACCTGCTCCCACTCCAGCCCCAAGAACCATGGTGGTAAATACATGCTGCAGAATTAGTGGGTTAAAAATACTGGGTCTGTACTTGAGAACTCTAAACTGATCTGTAATTCATGTGTATCACTCCTTAATATACTGGTGTAATTGGAAATGTATTGAAGTGAAATAGAGAGCAAAATTTTAAGGCTTTGCAGAGAGGTGTATTATGTACTATTCATGTTCGTCATTTTTAGATTTGAAATTACAAGCTTATTGCCTTTTAGATGCTTTGTATTATCTGTATAAATGAAATATAGAATGTCTGTTTGAAATGAAAATTAAAATAAATTAATCATATAATTATAGCTTTTGATTCCAAGACTCCAATAAAGAAGCTCTGGCTTAATTCACTTTCTCCTGCTAGGGGACTAAACCACAGCCACCAGCACGGCCACCACCACCAGTGATTTCTGCAGCAAGCAGTTCTTCTTCTGCATTAGTACCCTCTGGGGCAGCTGCAGCTCCTGCTGCTGCTCCAGCTCCTGCTCCAGGAGCCAGTGCACCTGCAGCAAGCACTGCATCTTCGCAGGCACAGGGACCACCTTACCCAACTTATCCTGGTTACCCAGGGTAAGTTACAGAAGCACTTAAGCAGATTTTTGTTATCCTGTTACTTAGAAGCACTTTTTGTGTGTGACATTTTAACGTTTATTATTATTGTTATTTATAATTACCGTTAAAGTTGAAGATGTGTTTGCTGTTTGAGGCAATGAGTTTTATTGTTAGTTAGCTTTTTGGTTGGTTGATGGTTTTTTTTGTTTGTTTGGGTTGGGGTTTTTTTGTTTTTTATTAGTTTTATACATGTAACTCTTGTAGGAATCATTTGCTTGTTCCTTTTGTGAGAAGGTTCGTTTTAAGTGTTTACAGTTAGTCTTCTTTAAAGGAGAAGGAAAATAGGACTGCATTTCCTTAACCATATTTGTTGATTATTGCCAACACTTGCATTATCATTTGGTGGTGTTTTTCTTAAAACTGTCGGCATATCTCATTTTTCAAGTCTTTAGTATGATACTAAGATAATGAAAAATACAGATAAAATTCCAGTTGACTAGTGTGCTTTCTTCTGATGTTTTTTCCTGTCTTCCTGGTGTCATCACAAGGAATTGAAGGCAGCTATGCTCTCCTTGGGTAGCAGGCTCAACAAATGTTGAAATATGCACGGTGTTATTAAACATTCGAGAATCAATTTAGATCAGTTCTAGTTCCACCAGTTTGCCTTTACTCCACGTTCTCTCTGCATTTCTGTTCCACACACTGTAATAGTTTTCATGTTTGCTCCTTGAAAGTTACCATGTTTCCCGCTACACTTGAAAGAAGATGAAAGGAAAGCATTTGTGGAGATTGTGTGTGTGTATTTGTATCTATTAATGAGTTGTTTTTTCAAATTGCCATCTTTGGTGTTTTTCAACTCAGGTATGCTCTTTTTTTGCCCCCACGCAGGTATTGCCAGATGCCAATGCCAATGGGCTATAATCCGTACATGTATGGTCAGTATAATCTGCCATATGCTCCCTCACCTGTGTATCAAACTCCTGGACAGCCACCATATCCTCCACCTCAACAGCCTGGATACCCTTTTCCTCAACAGCCTTATTACCATCAGCAATAATGTCTCTGCAAAGAAGTCCTGCTTGTTAAAATTTGGGAGAAGTTGGCAATAAGTGTACTAAAACTTCTAGCTTCCTTTAGCGTATACCATACTGAACTGTATGCAACTATAACTCCTGTCTCTTGTTAACTGCTCCAAAAATGTCTAGATCAGTTTTTATGACACTAAACTCTTTGAAAGATCTACTGCAGTGGTTTAGACCATAGAGTAATGCCAGAGTTTGAGCCTAATTCAGTGGTCTGAAATAGTGCACTACATTTTAGTTAGACCAAAATATTTCTGTGCAAGAATCCTGTAAGTAACAAATAAGTTCAGATGAGAAAAAGCAGTGTGTGCACTGGGTGTGATATATTCTACAGAACCATATAGCATTTCCTTCTATACTCTATTGGTTTGTATTTTTTTTTAGTTTAGTTAAAATATCCTATTTTGTCTAATAATCAAGGCCTTGTAAATCATCAGTAAAAAGAAATAAATTACTTCAGAATCGTTTAAACACTTGGCATTCTCATTATCAAAAAAATGTGTTTTGTGTGTCTGTAGATTGTTTCATTTGTATGAAACATTTCCATTGACTTTCATAACATAGAGAAGTTCTCAAGGGTTTAGCCTTACAAGTGAATTTCCACGTCTTTTCCTTGATTCTGTATTTTTGTGACAGAATCTATAATAGCCGTTTAAGTGTTGGTAGATGAAGTCTTACAGGTAGAGTTTTCCGATAACTTTGAAGTGTATTGGACTGAAATACATTTATTACAATTTTTTAAGAGTGGTTACTGTCATGTGCAGGATACTATGTAAAAGGAGGGAGGTCTTACAGGACTAGTGAGTAGTTGTTCCAGCTTTGTTTTGCAAAGAAGTGGTGGTGGGAAATGTGTTATCGCTCAAAATAGGGCAACTAGTGATTGCTGGATCTTTGCAGTTTATTTTTTAAAGGATTGCTTTTTTTCCCTTGAAAAATTTTATGTATTCCCTCAGGGAGCTTATTATCAGTGGTAAAACTTTCTTTTGGGTAGGGGGGGAAAGAAAATCTTGTAAATTAAAGCATGTTGAATGTTTGCTTTTGGATCCATCATCTCAAGGGATAAATAACCTTGCGCTGCGTTTTACATAAGATAGTGAAGAATCTAAGTTTGGGGTTAATAGCTTCTACCAAATATTTGCTAACCATTTTTCAGCCTTTTCTTTTTCTGACAGGCTTGTCTTATGAGGGAGTCTCATTTAGCCCTTGAAAAGAGTTAGTTCTATAAGACAGTTAATTTTCTGAATGCTTCATACAAGATGTTCTGGCCTTACAGAATAACTATCACAGTACCTGTGTTTCGAAAAGTTACTGCTTTGTTTTTCTATTAAAGTGCCTGATTAAGATATTGAGGTATATTTTAGTGTTGGTGTTTAGGGGTGCCAGATATTGTAGCGTCTGGGTGGAAATCTCACTGGATCATGAATATTCTTCCTCATAAAGAAAGCAGCATTTGTATTCTTATGAGCTCCTTTCTTTGTCTCAAGTTCCTCTTGCTGTGTGATCATCCCGATTACTTTGTGGAGACTCCTTATCTTTAATACTCATTGCTAACCCCCATAGAAAATGTGGAACCAAAGGTAGAAATAAGCACCCTTTATAGAACTTATTGAGTATATAATTCTAAACAAATTTATTAATCTGTAGAAGCTCAGCGATGTGGGGAACATGATGGAGTAAGGGAATACAGCACCATACATATAAAACCGCTGCACAAAGGCAGGTGCTTTGCATTTCTTTGTAAACATTGCTGAATGGGGTGGCACAGAAACCTCTCCATTTTTTTCCCTGATAAGACATGAGGCAAGCAAGGACAATGAGAAAAAGCTAGGAAGATAACTGGAAACAGCAATCAGAACCTGATTTTATTCTAACTGGAAAAACAGTAGTTTTCCACTAATTTCACTGTGTCAATGTGAGCAAGTGCAAGTCTAATGCAACCTTTTAAATTCTAAATTTTTAGTATGCCATGGGCTGTAGGTTTTTCAGTTCACATATTAGATGCATTTGGGCTGTTGTATAAGTTTGTTTCTAGTGCCTCAATTGATAGAACTTATTTTCATGCTGTATAAAAAAAGTAATTTGTTCCAGCATAAAGATTCTTAGAACTAAAATTTCCTTTTTAAAATGTCATAGATCTGGAATTACTGTTAAAACATTTTTTCCAGTTATGTTTCTGCTTGCTTTAGTCTATTATTTGAATATGTGTAGAAGTCTATGCATTATGTTCAGTCTTTCTCCTTTTCTTTCCTAAAGAGAACAGATAAATCCAGAGACATATTATAGATCTGCTTTTAAGCATGCAGTTGTCATGACTTTGGTTGAAATGTTACCTTGTTCTTCTATAGTTTATTAAAAAAAATCAGTTAGAAAACCTGATTTCATGTTCTCTTGAGTCCTTTGGGTTCAGACAAGTGTTATTTTGGAAAGGATGGAAACAAGTAATGGGCTCCGAAGATGTTTGTGCTGTGGTGATGGCATATCAGCTACAGCTTCTCTGTAATAAAAGCCACCTTCAGATCGTGGTAGTTGTGTTTATTTCTAAAGATGGTGGAGGGTATTTCCCTCTATTTATATGAGGAGGAAATTATTAAGGTTCATTTAATGGTTCTGTGTCTTCAGAAGCTTGTATTCCAACTTTTTTTTTTTTGTGAACTCATATTCAGGCTGGGTTACATGAGACTCCCAACATCATGGGTATTATAGCATAGGTAGCAAGAAAAGGGGTTAAAAGGGCAGCTAATAACAGCAGTGTCCCCTTGGGCACTCTAAGAAGTCCATTTCTTTGTAATTTTTTAAAAAAGGCTTTATAAAGCCATGCTTGGTTCAATTGCTGTGTGGAGGGAAAAGTTTACAACCATGTCTTTTCATAGACTTTGAAGTCAAGCATTTATTTCATCTTGCATGAAAGCTTTCAATGCAATTAGTGAGAAAAGCAAGTTTTAGGAAGCAAGCTAATAGCAGGCCATCAGTGAAATGCCAAACTATTGCAGGGCTAATGGGTCTTTCCTAATTTTTTTTCTTTATTAACATGGTTTCAGCCCATATGGAAAAAGTGTCTTCTTTCCTGACCACTTATGTGACACTGCCAACTAATGGTGATTTTTTTACTATTGTCCCATTGTTTTGAGTGCTTTTAGAGCTGTTTTGTGAGATTTAGTTTGAATTAGACTGACTGAAGTCCTTTGCTACTTCTGAGTACCTTGAGGCAATATTTGAACCTTGACATAACTGTAACAACCTCACTCATTGTCAGGTAGGTGAAAATCACAAGAAAATCCATTGGAAAACTTTTTTTTTTATGCATTACCAGAGAGGTCTGCTTGCTTGTTACCAAAATGCGTTCAGCTCTGAAATGACTTGCATCTCAGAAGCAGTTTTCTGGTATGCATTTTTCCTGGCAGACCATTAAAGTAGACTAAGCTGAGCAATTGTGGATTTGAGTTTTGGTTGTATATTATTGAGTGAAACTGCCTGAATTTTTAGTAGTTCACTGTGCATAGTTTCAAAGAAACTATTTGGAAAGTTTCAGTGCCTGAAAAGATGAGCTATTACAGCAGAGCAACACTCAAAATTGCTTTTTTGTATTGTTTAGGGGGAAGGATTTGGGGCTCTTGCTGCTTTTGATTAACATTACTTAATGAGCTAACTTTTTACGTTTACTATGACTTTTGAAAGGTGTATTTGAAATGGCCAGGTTTTTTTTTTTGTTGTTGTTTTTTTTTTAAAGTGACTTCTTGTTCATCATGATAGCTAAGTACTGCTAGATTTAAAAACGTATTAGTTTTTTTTTAATTGCTTTAACTAGTTTTTTAAACTGCTTTAAGTACTTACCCTTATACTTTTTTTGTGTTCTGACAGTCGAAAACTTTATACTCAAGTTGAGATTTTTCTGATTTGGACTGAAATTTGGAACTCTAGTAACTTACTGGCAAGCGTAGAGTTATTGCTAATCTCAAGTTATGACTTTAGTCTCGCATCTAATTCCCCTAATTGAGTATAATAGTCCCTGGTGCCAACAACTGTATCTCAGTTGTTATATTGTGCTTTTTCTGTTTTTTTGAGGTTTTTTTGGGTTTTTTGTTTGTTTTGTTTGTTTTTTGGGTTTTTAGGGTTTTTTGTTTGTTTGTTTGGGTTTGGTTTGGGGTTTTTTTTTTTTTTCGTTTGGTTTGGTTTTTTTAGTGTTTCTAAATCCATATGAGAGGCAGACCACCAATTTTATTAACCAGGTTGTGAAGAAAAACTGTTTACTGTTAAGCATGAAAAGGAGCAGGCTACTGCCATTGCAAAATCAGCACCAAGTTTCACCACAAATTACTGCTTTTGGTCTTTCAGTCCTTTCACCTTTAATCCATTGAGCAGTTCTGCATGGCAATGCCTGTCTGCATTTGCACTTCTAAGTTAAAGGACACCTGGGTGCTGGAAAGCTGTTCTCAGTGCTGCCAAACTGCTGGAGTGTTTGCTGGTGTGAAGGTAGCCTGTTCCTAGCAGCACGTTTTCCAGCAAAGAGTGGTGTGTTGTTGGGAAAGCAGAGCAGAGAAAGGGTCATTCCCAGTGGGCAGCTTGCCTGCAGTCCCTTTGCTTGGAGGCTGAGGTGATGAGCAAGCACATGGGTAGGGGCCTGGCAAGACCAGATGGTCTTGGATTGTGCTCCTGGCACACATGCACATGACATCTGACAACATCTAGGTGACAAAAATGTGCTGAGGGTTGGCTATGGCATCATTGTGGGCACTGGTGAGATTTATACCAAAACTTGATTTGACTTCAAGTGACCTTTCACCTAGAGAAACCTGTTGGGTGACCTGAAGTAACCTTTATCCTAGAGTAACTTTTGTCATGTGACTGTGAGGAACCCTTGCCATTGAGGAGCATCTGTCCTTGGACCTGAAGTAACCTTTGATCTTGAGGATCCTCTGTCTTGAGTCCTCAAGTAACACTTGGCCTTGAGGAACCTGTCACCTCAACTAACCTTTGACTGAAAGTAAGCTTTGACCTCACATAAATTCTGTCCCCTGGCCTTAAGTAACATTTGAAATAAATTAACCTTGGCCCTGTGACCTTGCAGAACCTTGAACCTTGAGTAATCTGTCCTGAAAATGTTATAAATGGATATTTGGATATGTTTGGTTTTGTCCAATTAATCAAAGTTAAATTTAACAGCAATTGATTAATAACTGTTGTAATTTGATAAAAGGTGATAAAAGGAATGAATGAACTTACCCCTCCCCATCTCCCTCCGGGTCCCGGTCCCCTGTCTCCCTGTCCTCCTGACCTTCCTGTCTTCTGACCCTGGCCCAAGTGGCCCCCAAGTCCCCTCCCCTCCCTTCTCCTGAATACCCCGGTCCCTGGAGAGGCTCACCCTCTTCGCCGCCATGCCACCGCAAGGAATAAACTGACCTGAAAGAAGGAGCCTCTTTTGTTTTTCTTCCTATTCTTGCCGGTCACCTGTCTAATCTTAAATAATTAGGATAGGGACACAGTGAAACTGGCAGTTGGCACCCACGTCGGGCTTGATTTTAAAGAGCCCACTTTTAGCTAAAGTTCCAGTTTTAGGAATTTGTAAGGCTAGTTGTGCTGATCAACTACCTCCTTTTAACAGCCCCAGGCACAGGAGGACAGAGCCGGATACCTCCTCCAGGAATCGGAGAGAGCCGTTTTTTGAATAGGACTTTCACGCGGACACATCATGGCCGCAACTCGAGGGAGGCGCGAGCCCCAAAGTAGCCCCAAAGAACCGGGGAGGGGGGTTTTCTGGAAGGGCTTGCCACAGGAGCGTGCGGGGGGAGGGCACAGTACCCTGCGGGGTGGCAGTGGCGCGGCAGTTACGGTGCAGGGCGGCTCCACGTGCAGTGCGGGTATTGCGTAATTCCGCCGAAAATGGCTGGCTTGTGTGGCGCAGGGAGGTTCCATGCGGTTCAGCCAGCTCAGCCTGGCGTGCGCCCGCATTCTTGGCAGAGGCACAGCCGCGGGGATTCCCGAACGAGGGCGCCCCTGGGAACGGCCGTGTCACCATAACGTGGGGCCACGTGTTGTAACAAAGACCCATCCCACACACACACACATCACCTGGGTCAGCAAACTAACTGCTATTGTGTAGCTTTTGTGTGAAAGCAAGGGATATTGTGCGGATTACTTTTATAACATCAGGATGGGGGGGCATTTGTCTGCACAACAAAAGAGTATTATTTCTCAGCTTAAAGAAATGTTAAATGCAGAGGATGTGGTAATTTCTAAAAAACAGATTGAAAAGTTTGTTAGCTGGCTGTCTCAAGAAGTTACAGATTTTGAAAAACGAAATATTAATTCGGTTTTATTTTGGGACAGTGTTGGAGATTTATTAACTTCAAAAATAGAGAAAGGTAATACCACGGCTGCCTTATTCCTGCCCATATTTTTAAATATTCACAAACAATTATTACAATTAGAAAATAATGATCAGCCACAGAAAAATTCTTTAGAACCCTCTTTACCCAATTCTGATCCCTGTGTCCCTGAATCAAAAGATAAATTACAGATACCTCAAGGAACTACTAAGTCCAAAGATCCCCCAGTGTACACGAACTTAGAAACTTCTGAGCAGCCTGCTACAAATTCTTTACTTTATCCCTCTCTCTCATCTTTACCTCCAGAGCATAGCAATTTAGAAAATAACCTTTCTTTGGTCCAGGGGGAAAAACATGTAGCACTTTCTTACAATATGCCTTCTTCATATAATCCATTTCTGACTTCATCACCTTTTTCTGCTCAGTATTTCCCTGGTTCTTTTAATCCGTTTTTTCCATCTTGTAACCCTACACTAACTAACCCCTTTAGTCATAGCAGGAGAGAAGACAGAGACAGCCCCGGGGGAGCAGGAGGAGGGGGAGGGGAAGGATGCAGCTTGAGTAAACAGGTTCAGCCTGCAGAGACAGAGAACAACACTTTAAGCCCTCAGTTAATAATTAACCCTGAACCTGACAACATAATGGAAGCTGCTCCAGTAGTCTATTTAGGTAGAAAAAATGGCAAGTGAAGCTACCAACCACTATCATACCAGGATAAGAAAGAAATTTGTAAGGTGCCAAGGGAATTTGGGAGACAGAGTGAAATATTTAAGGGAATTATGAGAGCAACTTTTACATCAAATCAGTTAGTTCCACACGATTTAAAGGACCTTTTCAGGTGTTTGCTAACTCCAGCTGAGTATGAATTATGTTTAATATTTGGAAACGTTCCTTAAGCACTCTTTTAACAGAACTTCACCAAAATCCTGAAAATTCCAAAGATTCAGATGATAATGAAATTACATTAGATCATTTATGTGGGGAGGGAGAATTACATTGCCCTGAAAAGCAAACTCAGTTATTGTCTAGATTTATTTTGGATAAAGTTTGTGATATAGCTGAAAAAGCCTTTATCAAATTACCAACAGTTGAAGTAACTGGTAGTTATGTTAATGTTAAACAATATTGTTCTGAGAATTTTTTAAGCTTTGTAGATTGGTTAAAGACACAGGTGGAGAGACAAGTCCACAATCCAGCTACGCAGGCAGAACTGATTAAGGAACTAGCACAGAAGAACGCAAATGAAGCGTGTCAGAGAGTTATTCTGAGCCTTCCACTGTATCCAGAACTAACCTTAGCACAGAAGATAGAAGTCTGCACCAGCAACGCAGAGCTGTTCAGTGCACCAGAGAGGACCCCAAGGCCAGCACCCCTAAGCCTTCAGCAGCTGAACCACCACAGATGAAGAAGCCGCAGATGTCATCTGAGCAGCTGCAGAACATTACCTGTTTCCAGTGCAAGCAGCAAGGACATTTTGCCAGAGAATGTCCTCAGAACAAGAAACAGAAGAAATTCAACAAACAAAAAAACTAGAACTGGGGCGCGGGCCTGCCATAAACCCCATAAAGCGCCAGGATATAAATTCTGCAGGCTATACTGTAGCAAAAGCCTCTCTCTTAAAAACAAAGGGGGAGGATGGGATGAACTGTGTGGGTATACCAGATAATGTAAATGTCAAATGTTCTATTAACCAAGTCAGGCAGTCTTGTGGACATGTTAGGCTGGAGACTACCAAAGGTTTTTATTTCAGATCTACTGAGTGGAACGTTATTACAGTGGACGTGTCGAGCCCTTTAATTGACATGATGGTTTACCACATGGAGAGTGAGTATTTTGTTGTGGGAGACACAGCACACACACCCTTAGAAATTGAAATAGCTCCTATGATCATGAAAGGAAAAATATCCTGCATCATAATATCAACTACCATTCTACTTGTGTGCAGGGCAGATTCTGGCCCAGGCCTTTCCTATGCCAAAAGAAGTCATAGCAGATGAAAAGTCACCAGAGGTTTACTGGGTGGAGACAGTGGGTGAGAACAAACCCTCTCTAGCATGCAACCTGACACATGGGTCAGACCATCTACATGTGCAGGGTGTTCTGGACACAGGCGCAGACCTGAAAGGATGTGGCCTTCACACTGGGAACTGCAACCTGTGGCTGGGAAAATTCAGGGTATAGGAGGAATTAAATTGGCAAAAACATCAAAAAGCATTGTACAAATTGAGGGGCCGGATGGCAGATTGGCCAGTGTTCATCCATTTGTAATAGATTACAAGTGTCCCTTGTGGGGGAGAGACTCCATGCCCCAGTGGGGAATTAAAATGATAATTCCAAAAACTCCTCAGGATTTTTAGAATTGGCTACTGTTGAGTGCCTGGTCCAGAAGCTAACATGGCTAAATGACACACCTATCTGGACAGCACAGTGGCCATTAAAAAAGGAAAAGTTAAAGGCACTTGAAGAACTTGTAGAGGAACAATTGGCAAAAAATCACATAGAAGAAACAACAAGCCCTTGGAATTCTCCAATCTTTGTAATAAAAAAAACAGGGAAAGACAAGTGGAGATTATTACATGATCTTAAAGAAATAAATAAAGTAATTCAGGACATGGGGTCTCCTCAACCTGGGATGCCTTCTCCAACTATGTTACCTAGAGATTGGCAATTGGCAGTATTAGACATCAAAGATTGTTTTTTCCAAATCCCATTACACCCTGAAGATGCTCCCAGGTTTGCATTCTCAGTACCCTCAATAAACAGAGAAGCTCCAATGAAGAGGTACCACTGGAAAGTGCTTCCACAGAGCATGAAGTGCAGTCCTACCATCTGCCAGTGGTATGTAGCTTCATTGTTGTCTCCTGTGCGTGCTCAGAGAAGGGAAGCCATAATATTACATTATATGGATGATGTGCTGGTATGTGCTCCTGATAATTTCATACTCCAACACACACTTGACCTAGTAATTAAAGCTTTAACCTCTGCTGGATTTCAATTACAGGAAGACAAGGTTCAAAGGATGCAGCCTTGGAAGTATCTGGGCTTAGAAATCACTGCACAGACCATTGTCCCACAAAAACTGGAAATCAATTGTAATCCTAAAACCCTAGCAGATCTCCACTCCCTGTGTGGGTCTTTGAATTGGGTAAGACCTTGGTTAGGCCTCACTAATGAGGACCTACAACCCCTTTTTAATTTATTGGAAGGGGAGAGAGTACTGGTTTCTCCCAGGGAACTGACCCCAGAGGCAAAAACTGCAATTGAAAAGGTACAGAAAGCTTTGTCTGAGAGGCAGGCTCACCGCTATCAACCTGAACTGCCTTTCAAATTAATTGTTTTGGGAAAGCTGCCACACTTACACGGTTTGATGTTTCAGTGTATTGAGGGGCAGAGAGATTCACTCTTAATCATAGAATGGGTCTTCCTCTCCCATCAAAGATCCAAGACCATCACTCAGCCACAAGAGCTTACGGCTCAGCTGATTCAGCAAGCAAGGATGAGGCTGCGTGAGCTGGCTGGTTGTGATTTCACATGCATTCACCTGCCAATTAAATTTTCTGGGGAGGAAAGTAATTCTCCTGAAAGGCTAACAAAAGAGATGTTTGAGCACCTGCTACAAAGCAATGCCGGCCTCCAGATATCTCTGGACAGCTACATTGGACAGATATCAGTCCACAGCCCAGCTCAAAGTTGTTTAATGAGGAATTCCACCTCATTCCTTGTGAGAAGAGGAGCAGGAGACCACTCGAGGCACTCACAGTGTTCACGGACGCATCGGGGGCCTCTCACAAGTTGGTGATGGCTTGGAGAAATCCCCAGACTCAGCATTGGGAAGCTTATGTTGAGTTTGTGGAGGGATCACCCCAGACAGCAGAACTGGCTGCAGTTGTGAGAGCCTTTGAGAAGTTCTCAGAGCCTTTTAACTTGGTAACAGATTCATCTTATGTTGCTGGGGTAGTGTCCAGGGCGGAGCAGGCAGTGCTCAAAGACATCGATAGTGAGCATCTCTTTAGGCTGCTGTCAAAGCTAATCTATTTGGTTTCACACAGAGAGCATCTCTTCTATGTGAGGTCACATATGGATTTGCCAGGTGAGATTACAGAAGGGAATTGTATGGCAGATTCTCTTGCAGCTCCAGCTGAAAAGGCACGCCTCCCTGACATCTTCCAACAGGCAAAGCTAAGCCACCAGCAATACCACCAAAATGTACCAGGTTTGGTCCGTCAGTTCCAGCTAACACGGAGTCAGGCTCATGCTATTGTGGCCACCTGTCCCAGCTGTCAGCTCCAGGCCAAGCCATTGCTGGGTATGGGGGTTAATCCCCAGGGCCTAGGCAGCTGTGAGGTGTGGCAAACAGACATCACACACATTCCTAGTTTTGGACGCCTCAAATATGTTCATGTGAGTATTGACACATATTCAGGTGCAGTTTATGCCTCCGCCCATGCAGGGGAAAGAGCTGTACATGCAAAACAACACCTAGTACAAGCCTTCTCAGTGTTGGGGATCCCTAGAGAAATAAAAACAGATAATGGCCCAGCATACACATCCAAGGAGTTCCTGGAATTTGTCCAGCAGTGGGGAGTGGAACATAAGACAGGCATCCCACACTCCCCTACAGGCCAAGTTGTGATTGAGCGCACACACCAGACTCTCAAACAGGTTCTGGCTAGACGGAGCAGTTCAACTGTGTGGATGTCTCCACAACAAAAGCTCTGTAAAGCTCTGTTTACAATCAATTTCTTGAATTGTTCATTTGAAAATATGAGTCCTCCTGTGGTTCGTCATTTTAACAACAATAAACAGTTTAAATTGTCTCAGCATCCACCAGTTTTGATTAGGGACCCAGAAACATGGGAAACCAAAGGTCCCTATGAACTTGTGACCTGGGGAAGGGGTTATGCGTGCGTATCCACTCCCTCAGGCCCTCAGTGGATTCCCCAGAAGTGGGTTAAACCTTTTGTTCCCAAAACTCCAGCTCCAGCAGAAGGAGATGAGAAGCAAGTAACCATTGCTTTGAAAAGAAGACGCCGCAGAAGAAAGGAAACAAAAACTTCATAAAGGGATACCCTCCAGCAGACAGAGACTCATAACATGTTTTAAAATGTTTGTTTTTCCTTTTAGAAAAAAGCTATCCTCCGCTCAACCCTGTGAAGAACCCCATCCAAGTTGTCTTCTTGTTAACACTGAACAGTTTGGCAGCTGCGTGGATCGTCCCTCAGCCACGTCAAAACATCTGGGTGACCCTGGCACGAACACTCCAACAGGAAAACATATGCCTGTCCACTGCAACAGCAACAGACCCTATGTCCACCTGCCTGGTAGGAGTCCCACTAAAAGTTAGTGAATATTCAGGCAGCTTTGACATACAGATGCCTAATGAAGCACCTGAATTATTCACTATCTCACCTAAGCAGCCAGCAGAGATCAAGAGAAATCCTTTAAAGGAGCTGCTGCCAAAATTGCCCAAAGCAGCCCAGGAACCCCAAGAGTTAGAGCTGCTTGGTTCCTACCCAGCACCATTCTGCATTCATTTTATCATTTATCCCAAACCTACTAACACTAAAGATTTCCATCTCATACGACAATTTCGTAGGGAATTCGTGGCCAAAAGGTGGTGTAGTAGTTTAAACCATACTCCAGCTAAGGACCCAGTTCATTTGAGTCCCAAAATTCTACCAAAGGGATTGTTTTTAATTTGTGGGGATCGGGTGTGGGCTGGGATTCCTTCTCGGCTTCTAGGAGGGCCATGCACTATGTGCAGGAGGGCGGTTGTCCTTGTTAGCACCCAACGAAACCTTAATTAATGATTGGACTCACAAAAATAAATCAGGTAACAAAATACAAAAGAGAAGTGCTGAAAATCTGGACCCAAATTGTGATGCAGAAATTTTCCGTTGGGCAAAATCAAAAAGAATAACTGTGTCTGTGTTCCTTCCGTGGGTTGCTGCAGCTAAGGCTCTGGGTGAATTGGGTCACCTGGAGTGCTGGGTTGTTAAACAGGCAAATTTAACCTTAACTGCCATAAGCTCCCTCCTAGAAGATGAAGAAGTTACCAGGCAGGCCACACTCCAAAATCATGCTGCTATAGATTTCCTCCGGCTACTGCATGGACGTGAATGCCAGGAATTTGAAGAATTTTGCTGTCTAAACCTGACTTCTAAACTCCCAATGTCCACTCTGCTCTTCGAGATATGAACTACCTGATTGGACAAGTGCAGCAAGAATCAGAAGATTGGTTCAATGAACTGTTCAAGGGCTGGGGGTTTTCTGGGTGGTGGACTTCTATAGTTAAAACACTTCTGTTGTTCATTGTTACTCTTTTCCTTGTAATAATGGCATTTGGGATCCTACGTCATTTAATTTTTAAGGCCATTAATGGTATCATTCCTTCTACCTCCATAGACAATCACATAGAGATGAAAAATATAAAACAATCTAACTCTCCCACTTACTACGAATGGTGGACAAAATAATAATTCAGATTAGAATTAATCTAATATCATCCCCCTACTTAAAAACAAAAAAATGGGGAGATGCTGTAATTTGATAAAAGGAGATAAAAGGAATGAATGAACTTACCCCTCCCCATCTCCCTCCGGGTCCCGGTCCCCTGTCTCCCTGCCCATCTCCTTCCAGGTCCTGGTCCCCTGTCTCCCTGCCCATCTCCTTCCAGTTCCCGGTCCCCTGTCTCCCTGTCCTCCTGACCTTCCTGTCTTCTGACCCTGGCCCAAGTGGCCTCAGCCCATTGGCTGTCAGCCAAGTCCCCTCCCCTCCCTTCTCCTGAATACCCCGGTCCCTGGAGAGGCTCACCCTCTTCTCCTCCATGCCACTGCAAGGAATAAACTGACCTGAGAGAAGGAGCCTCTTTTGTTTTTCTTCCTATTCTTGCCGGTCACCTGTCTAATCTTAAATAATTAGGATAGGGACACAGTGAAACCGGCAGATAACAGCAATTGTACATAAATGAATACAATCAAAGTATATTAGTTACATAAATTTAGGTAAATACAAAATTTGTCAGTAATTTAGTATAATTGAGGTTCAAGGTTCGAATAAAGCATAAGCAAAACTGACCAGGGGTACGGGTAGGGCCCTTCCTTTCACACCATATCAAATCAGTCAAACTAAAAATCTCACTTATATACTGTTTGCTAATACATATTAATACAGAATCTTCTAGAAAGCTCCTCCTAGTTTCTATTCCCAAAAGCTACATCACTATGTTGTGTTGTGCATGCTTCACCAGTGGTCGGAGGTTTCTCATCCTTTTGGGCATCTTGTTTCCGATGAAGGCTCTGGGTCTTCCTCAATGTTTGCTGTTTGACCTTGCAGGTAGCACAAGCGCATTAAGCTTAGGATTATATAATTAAATATATGTTCCCACAACAAGCCTTAGTCCAGTGTCCAGTGCTTTGGAATAATCCCAATTTGGCCCAATTCAAGGTCGAAACTTTTATTTCTCAATGCTGTTCTTAGACTTTACTATCGTCACTCCCACCAAACATTTGGAGGATGAGTCCATCTTCTTTGTTTAACCATTTCCTTTACCCTTTTTGCTTTATAACAATTAAATACAATTTTTTTATTAATTATAAGACAACACTTTTGCTAATATTTTTACAATTTAATTAGCATGAATCACATATATAACAAAATTACTTCTGACCCAGCATAAGCTCTGTATTCTGGCCTCATGCAGCCTATGAACTCCAGTAACCTTTCTCCTTGAGCAAGACCTGTCCTGTGATCTCAATTAACTGCTCTCCTGTGATGGAAGCGGGACTGGTCTCATTCTGGAAATCTGCCATAAAAAGTAACCTTTGACATCAAGTAACTTCTGGCCTCTGACCTGAAGTAACCTTTGATCTCAAGTAATCTTTGTCCCATAATACAGCCTGGCCCAGGCTCACTCTGGAAGGATGCCTTTGAAATTGTTGGGGACAAGCAGCATTGTGTGATACAGGTAGAAAGCATTGGACTGTTACACAAGCAGTACAAGGGCAAATGGCTTTGCTGCCATGGCTGAGCTCCAACTTCTACGCCACCTCAGGCATGCTGCTATCAGTGGGAGACCCTTCTGGCTTTTATGTTAGCACTGGGATTTTCTGTGGACCCACAACCCTGGTGCCAAAGCAGACAACAGGAAGACTTCCTTGTGGCGTGTGAGTTAGAGTGTCCAGGTTTTGCTAATGATGGCTTCCACTGGAACAGAGAGGCTGCCTGAGGTAGGTAACTGAGATGTTTTGGCTGGTACAACATTTACAGTTTATTTAATCTGAGATTTGCCATTGGTCTGCCTGCTTTTCAGTGTTTGTCAGTAAGAGTGTATGTGGCGTGTGAGGTGGAAGGCCAAGGTATAAATGCCAACTACCTTACACATGAGGAGTTCACTGCAGCACTGTCAGGTTGAGGATGGGCCTACCCAGCTCTTGTTTCTGTTATTTCCTGCTAAAGGATTTAAAATTTCCCCTCACATGGTGGTACATCTTACTTTTTGCCAGCTTAAACTTTTCTGAGTTGAATATACATTTGTGTATACACACACATCACACGATATCTGAGTTGTAAGACAGAGCCAGCCCATGCTGTTTATATTCTCAGAAGATGAGCAGCATCACAGAGCTGCATGCTGAGCCTGCAGCAGAGGGCAGACTAAAACCATGTAACCAACATATCTTCTTGGTGCAAATATATGCAAAAAGAGATTTGAAGTTTATATTGGTGGAAGGATAGTCAAATCGTTTTTTAATTGAGCATCATCAAATTTAACTATGTGTAGTTACCATGAGTGCTCCCTGGTTAATGACCTGGAGCCTGAACTGTAAGACCGGACAAATGCAGGGACAATTACATCAGCTGCCCGAATCCATGTTCCTGACCCGCCGCGCACCGTACTCGGAGCACTGTGCTGCCAAGGTCGAGGGATAGGTAAGATTTCAGGTCATCCTAAACTGCTTTATTGGCCCTCTGGACTTAAGTAGTTTTTGGGAATTTTGTCCTTTTAGTTTGTGTACTTGGACAGTGTCTTTCTGCATGTACCCAGTGTGATTTAAGATCATCTGGCATGATGTCTGCTTACCTGGAGCAGTGCAAAATTAACTGATTATTTTAAACAGCTGCAGCAATGAGGTGAGTGTGGAACAAAGTGGAGGGTGGATGTCATCATGACCCATTCTAAGAGGAGGAGTAAAAAAAAGGGTCCTGTGCTGCTGGCAGGAGAAAAGTGTGTTGGCAGGTCTGTCACCATGGGGACAGCTACAATGAATGCTAACAGCAGATGTTGTGTCAGGATGATGAAAAACACTTAAAGAGGGAAGATGTCAAAGTGGAAAAGAGGAGAAGGGGCCAGAGAAAAATGGAAGGAAAGCTGAGGGAGAGATAGCTAATGATTGAGGAAACAGAAAATAAATAAGATGAGTTTTGGAAGAGAAATAGGCATGGAAGAAAGGCCCCAAGACTTTGGCAACATGAATCATAGCATTTTAGGTGGTGCAAGGAAAGGAGAATTCTAGCTGAAAGGACTGAAATATTAACTGAAACAGAAGAAAAGTCAATGGTGGAAAAGGGAGGGGTAAAGGAGCTTTAGCTGTAAAGAGAGAGAGAGTTCAGAAAAGAAATTTAAAGGTGAAGGAAAGTATTTTTTTTTCCAGTGAGTCTGGAGGGCTGGATGAAAGCTGGGGCTTGATGATGGGCAGAGAAGGAGAGACAGCAGGTCAAAGTGCAAGAGCCTAACACCTGGTGATAGACAGGAGTATCTCAAAGCAAATTGAGTTTCTTATTTAAGAAAGTTGAATTTCTTCTCTAATCAGCCTCTTGCAGACATTAGTTATATTTCATTAGTGAAGGAGCATTTCATATTTTATTACTAAATTTTTCATTAGCCAGCAGCTTCCAGCAAGTATTAATTTCCATAAGCAGGAAAGGAGTATGTAATCTATCCCAGACACAGATGTAGATCCAGATTAAAAACACTTCCCTGGTGCCTTGTTGTTTTCCAGTGTTGTTATATGGCCCCATTGAAACACTTTTTCATTTTGCTTTGAAATAAACAAAACTTTGCAGGGCACTTCCGATGCCCAAATGTATGTGAAATATCTAACCAAGAGTGCCTGGCAGTTCCTTAGCGCTAGATGGCATTAGATGGAAAGGCATAACACAAACCCCGATCATTCACCACGCAGTGAACTGCTGTTAAATCTCGGCATCTCACCAGCATCATTGGCTTTGTGTGGAAAATTTTGAGCTGCATTGTTAAGAGTCAAGACAAAGTTGATGCAAGCTGATGGGAGAGAAAGTTTTGCTCTGCTACAGAAAGAGATTTTTCTGAAAATATTAGCAAAATTGGAGTGCTACCTGTAAGTCTCTAGGGGAAGAATGTTTTCAGAATTTTCCCACATACACACACCCTTTGATTATGTTAAGCATGTGGCATTTCTTCACACGGTTGTCAATGTGGCTTAACAATGGAGTCCCTCCAGCCCACCCAAATCTTCTGCAAAATAGCGCATTGTGCCTTTTATTTTTAATTGTTCCTTAATAGATTGTGTGAAATACTGATAGCAATGACCCACACAATCATACCTTGCTAGTATAAACACTTTTCCTAATCTCTGAAGAGGAGTCTTCCTCTCCCTTCTGAATGAGGGCTGCAATTTTGGGTAGCTGTTTTTGTTGTTGGGTAAGGGAAAGAGTCCTAAAGGTGATTATTGAAATTGTACTGGTTTATGCCATGATGTAGAGCTGATAGTAGAATCTTGAATATGATACATGCTCTAAGAGGCTGGTTATGGTAGAGTTTATGCCCAGGGAGAATTTACCTGGACTAACTACTTGCCTTCTGTTGCTCCATGGTGGCTGTGTTTTGCATGGCGTCCAATCCGCTGTGAAGAGGAGTGGGAGGGTGTGGGCTGGAAGCTCAGGGTAATACAAGTAGAAACTTAGAAACTTCCTGTGCCCTGGTGTACTTCCCTTAAACAGTGCTTGCTCTTTTTTTGAGGCGATCTGAGGAGATCTGCTCCCTGCATAGCTGCAATAATATTCGTATCACACGGCACAGAAAATGAGCAGGCATTTGGGCACTCAGTCTATTTTTCTCTGTTATTTAGTGTTACCTGCACACAGGTTACTGAAACTATCTGTGTATAGCAGAAGTTAAAGCCTCTGTTGAGAAGAGGATAATCCTCAAATAGTGCTCAACAGTCATACAGGTCACTTTGAAAATGACTGTATGTCTAAATAGAGTTTTCGTCTCCTAGAATGCTGATTAATACAGGTCACAGGGATTTTGTACAGCTAGTCTTAAGCATGGATGATTTCTTAAAGCCTGTGCAAGATGAGGCTGATGAAGCTTTGTCACAAATAACTTAAATGGTAAACTAGTCCCTAAAGCTTTAGAACAAATGCAAATGCTCCAGCTTTCAAGTGTCTCCTTCAAGCAGATCCTTCTGCCTCCATATGTGCTCTGAGTGATACCTGTTGTGGGTAGCTTTGCTTTGCATTCTGTGAGTTAGCACTGTGCATGGGGAGAACCAAATACAAACAGAAATTTACAATTGGAATGACCTTGACTTCTGGTTGAGAGCCGCAGAGTAAGGGCAAGAGCAAAATTGGGCTCTGTGGGAAAGCATCTGGTGTGTGTTTCTGCTGACAGCATCTACTGTGGCAAGCAGAGAAATGGCTGGCAGTACTCACAGAGAGCAGATTAACGATTAGGAAGTGTAAGAAAAAAAGACAAAGGTACAGGCTATACACTTGCATGCTCTTGCAGCCTACTAGAGTGCAGTCTTGTGTAACTTAGTTCTTATAATTGGATTACTAACTGTGATAGGGGAGCATAAAAACTGTGAATATAAAGGTATGCTAAAGGATTTAATACTTTCCTGAAATGAGGAATGTACTAATGAATGCTCACCTTTTTCCCTAAATTTACTTTGATTATCTGACCTTTCCTTTTTCTTGTGTACATGACTGTGAGAGGCAGCATGGTAGTTTGTTTTGGAGGAAAGAAGAGATGGGGTAAACTTAGTTTACCCTGCTTCATTTTCTTTGGGTGCAGGTGACAGGGAATGGCACCTCAAGGGAAGGGCAGACCTTCATGCAGGTTTTCTTGAATTTTGACAATTTCCAAACCCAAGAACAAATTTCCCATAGATTGGTGCCTTATGACAGGCAATGTGATATAGTGTTGAATGCTCAAGAAAGTATGAGTCTTTCTACTGAAGCAGCTTCTGGAGATGTAGCAGTTACAGTAGTGGCCTTGTTCTCCTCCTGTGCAAATTTTCTATTATCTTGTGAGATTTCTTTGGCTGGAAAACTTACAAGATCACTTTTCCCTTATCTGAATGCCTTTACGAAACTCCTTCCATCTAACTGTCCTCAGAACCTCAGCTTTACTAGCAGGTTTGTTCAGAGTTGCTGGAGGCCAGGAGAAGAATTCACAGAGGTGCAGAAGTATATGTGGATCTAGTCACTCCCTTGCAGGACAGCATCATTGCACAAGTGCTGTTTCCATGGAAACAAGGATAAAAATACTGAATAATGGAAATTAGAAACTCATCTAACAAGTATTTTCTATCCTGGACAAGGTTATTCTCATCTCTATTCTCTGTTTGCATATGTTTTCAGAATTTTATTTTGTTTTGTTGGTACTCCTCTTATACGCAAAGAAGGACCCTCAGCAATAGCCCTTGTTGTTATTCCTACTGAAGAAAAATGCTGCATTGCATCACTATGTGCTGCTGAAGCACGTAGATAAGATCAGAAATTCATGTTAAGGATTTTTCCCTGTGTTGGTTGCTCTGTGACCACATCCCGCAGAAAGCAGCCTCTGGAACACTGCAGTAGGTAGCCCAAAGTAATCTATGCATTCTTGGTTTTTGAATCAGGGACAAGAACTTGCTTCATGCCAGCACTGGGAGTATAAAAAAGGCACATTAGACACTGATTTATCTTTGCCCTGCAGCTCTCCCAAATGTGTGTTTGGGACAACTGGGCTCTGAGCCAGTGGTCTAATACACACAACTGGCTGTGAGTTCCCTGTGTCCTGCCCCAAGCAAATTGACATGGCCAAAGCCTTCAGAAGCTGCAAAAGTGCTCTTGCAACTTGCATATAAGCAAGGCTCTGCACTTTAGAAAAATCTTATATTTTATTTCATAAACATAGGCATCTGGTGCTAATTAAAGTAGCAGCATATAATTATACCCTTTCTTATTAGCAGAGATAGAGTCTGACAGTTGCTTAGATACAAAATAAGCAACTACAGATTGTCTTCTGCACTTTAACAAGCACGGCAAGCTGGAACAATAGAATTGTAAACTTATTCTGTATTATCTTTAGTAAATGTGCCTGGGGAAAATATGTTTAATCTCACTTGTAGCTCATAATGTCAGCTATAAAGTTCTTCAGCTACCTCTCTGCTTTCCTCCACGAAATACCAACCGAACAATTTCTATGGAAAGGGCAAGATACCTTCTTGGGGAAAGCACTGGACAGAAGGAACAACAGTGCAGTTAACAGACACCATTTTGCTGAGACCACTGTTTCAAGGTTTTTATATCCAATGAAGTACGCTTCTTATTAATGATTAAAAAATCTAGGTGCTACTGCAGTTATGCTGTGATTTAACCTTAGCTGACAGCTAAGCAGCACACAGCCACTCACCCCCACCATGGTGGATCTGGGGAGAAAACCTGAATGGTAAAACTGGGAAAATTTGTGGTTTGAGATCAAGAGATTTCAATGCGTAAAGTAAAAGATGCACATGCAAGCAAAGCAAGGAACCCATTCTCCATTTCCCCTGGTGGTTGCAGGTCTTCAGCCATCCCTAGGAGAGCATCATAAGTAACACTGACTTGGGAAGAAAACTGCCATCACTCTGAATGTCCCCACTTCCTCTTTCTTCCCCCCAGCTTCATATACTGGAATGCTGCCATAGGTTATGGGTTCCTTTGGTCAGCTGGGATTCCCTTCCAACTACATGAGCACCCCTAGCTTGCCCAGTGTCAGGGCAATATGAGAAGTAGAAAGGGATTTGACCCCTCTGTAAGCACTGCTAAGCAGTTACTAAAACATTGCTGAACTATCAATGGTGTTTTTGAAAGTGCAAATCCAAAACTTAGTCCCATAGGAGCTATTGCAAAAAAAATCATTCTGCCCCAGCCAATAGGAACATGAAGAGTGCATATACTGTAGCTACTATCTTTTAAAAAGCAGGTGCTACAAAATGTGGTTGCCTTTTTTTTAAATGGGTTAAGCTCATAGCCAAAGCCCTCTGGATGTGACAAGATGGATCTACATCTTTGCTAACAAAGTCCCTGTTGTTTCTTATCAGAAAACTTCAAGAGAAATCACTTCTCTTGCCCCACAAACAATATCCTCAGAGACATATTTGAGTGTGTGACCTTTTCACATTCTACTAATCACCCCCAACTTCCTTTGCTCACAAATCCAAAACTCTGTTGATACACCTATGGTCTCACTGCTCTTGTTATTAAACTGTAGGGAATGTAATTAGAGCAGCTACTGTCACAATAATCCTCCTGCTCCATGTGTTTATCTCTGAGGATAGCAGAAACGGTGCTATCTGCAAGAGAGAAGATGTATTTTGGTTTTTCTGCACCTGCAAACCTTTGGAGGAACACACTGAGCTTCCAGTTGCTAAACCACTTGAAGCTGCAATGAGATTTCAAATGCCTTTGTTACTGACCATCAAAATTCAGTATTTCTCAATGAATGGAGCTAGCTCATTCCTGAAAAAAATGTTAATTTTTGACAAGGTCTTTCATCCCTCTGCAGCACTGTTGTAAGAGACCTAATAAACAGATTTTAGAGTTTGCAGGGATGCTGTAAGGCTTGGGCTGCAGAGGGTGCTTGGTGAATGTCACAGCCTGCCTTACTTCTTGAAGAGCCAAACCGCAGCATTCCTTCTGGTGGCCTGTTTCAGGGATTAGGGGTTGGACAAAATTCTCAAGTTTTTTCTTCACTTAGATATAGCAGCTTTACCAGAATTTAGGGCACCATTCTGTGGCAACCTGCAGAGAGAGGTAATATGCAGAGAAGCAGCTGAAGCTTGCTGCTCAGCAGAACAGGTTCAGGCAGTGCTCTATTCTCTGCTGAATTACCTCTTGGATCATGGATACATCAGCCTGCTTGCACAAGGAGATTATGGGATTTTTCCAGCCACCTGCATAATTTCTAAGGTCTGTAAATTCTGCTAACTGTGACTCTTTGCCACCCTATGTCAGATGTGAATTGACTCTCCCACATAAGACCCTTTATTTTGGATTTTCTTCCTCCTTCCCAAATGCATGATAAGAGTTGCCATCTGCTCTAACAAGTACTAAATATTTAGACCAGCACTGTGTTAGGCAAGAGTTTGTGTTCAATATCAAGGTGGTGGTGTGGTTAGTTGGTTATAGCTCACAAGTAACACATCTCCCAGTAAACGTTCCTGGTGCACATG
The DNA here is from genome assembly GCA_030060385.1 of Muscicapa striata striata. Classification (NCBI taxonomy): domain Eukaryota; kingdom Metazoa; phylum Chordata; class Aves; order Passeriformes; family Muscicapidae; genus Muscicapa; species Muscicapa striata. The sequence continues at coordinate 2,534,558 of JAREIS010000101.1, forward strand.
AGTGGGAAACAGGTTGCTGGTGGAGAGAGAAGAATGGTTTGCTTATCATTGCCTATTCAGCCTGCTGGGGCTGACAGACTGGCAAAGGCTAGACAGCTCCAGAGGGGCTGTGCAGCTGGAATTGTTTTTATATGCATGTTATTGTCCAAGATTTAAAAAAAAAAAAAAAAAAAAAGGGAGAAGAGGAAAAAGGTGAGGGAGAGAGAAAGAAGAAAGAAAAAGGAAAAAAAAATACATAAATAAGGAAAAAAAAAAGATTTCTGAGCCTGATGCAGTCATTGGAGGCAAAATATGGTCTAAGTACCCTATGATGGCTAAATGTTGGTGGGTTTGGAGAACCACTGTCTTTCTCCAGATTGCCTTTTAGCACTGGTGGGTTGTTGCTGCTGCTTTCTCCTCTGAAATATGACAGTTTTAGATTCTATCTTACTGTTTTGGCAAATGTGCCTATCAGTACCTGACATGAATAGCTAAGCAGTCTAGTTGGTGCTTTCAAGTTGGGCAGATCAATAGCACAGGCATTCCTGAAATGCAGATGAAAATGCTTTCAGTTCAAAGTTTTTGAGCTACAAACAGCCTCAGGGTCCCGGTGGGTAAAAGCCAAGGCACCTTTTACACTTGCTGTGTCAGCCCCTGAAACTTGAATCCTTGTCTTCTTCCAGTCTGTATGTGAGCTGGATGGTTTGCCCTGCTCTGCATGTTGCCTTACAGCCCACTGTGAACTGACTCAGAGAGGACACAGATCAAAAGACACTAGTACATAGAGATGTGGGCAAAACATTACAAGAAGGTAAAGTGCTGCAGTGAAGAACTCTTAACTTCTTTTTCTATTCCCAGATTTTGCTACTGGATTATTTCCCTTTCCTTCACAGTTTGACATGAATTTTATCATCCCAGTAACATTAATTTGACAGATCTTTTTCTGAAAGTCTCCTGACAAGAACACTGCACTGTGAATTCTTGTGCTCTTTCCCTCCCCATCAGATTTTTCAAATATTTTTATGTGAGCTCAGAAGCTTCTTTCTTCTGCTCTTTTTCTTTTCTCAGCATGAACTTCATGGTCCCAAGGGCTATATTCAGAGTACAAATGTAAGCAAAATGCAGTGACATTGGATATGCTTCAGGCTCTTCTACATGAAACAAAGAAACATAACAATCCCTTCACCTCTTCCAAATGTAAGGACCATCCTACATCCTGTCAAAGCCATGCAAAAGTCAGTAAAATTTTCATCCAGCTGAGTTGACTGCTTGTCCTTTTGATCTGTGGGCAGTTGACAGATGTGTGAGATGGTTTTTAGCAACTTTCCTGAGAAGTTGCTTGTAAATTCTGCCTCCTTCAGATCACTGCAGACCCTTTTCAGAAAACCAAATTTTAAAACAAGGTTATCTAAAAGGTAGGTTGCCTACTGTAGTCATGCTTGACATTTTGGCTTCAGGCAAGACATGTAAGTGCATTAGTGGGCTATGCCAAAAAAGATATTTCTCTTTTGTTTTATTTTCTTGCTACAAAACATGTTCTAAGCCAAGCTCAAATTACCTGGTGGCTCTACAGATGAGTTGTGGCAGTTTGCTTTGTGCTTGGATGATGATACAGGTTTTACTGACATGCATGCAGGGCTCATGTATGATCAGAAAACCAACCTCCAGAAAGCACTCACCGACTTCTAATTATACTTCCTTTCCTATACTTTACCCTTATCTCTTCTTTTTCTTTTTTCTTTTCTTTTTTTTATTTTTTATTTTTTTATTAAGACATCCTCCTCAGTTGATGTGGCTCTTTCCAGATAACACCTCAGGAACCTGATATAACATACCTCTGAGAAGCTGTGGATATCCTCTCCAGTGGTTTAATGTCTGTTTGCCTGTCACCCTACTGGGGGTTTTGCTACTTCAGCACCAGAGCAACAATTAGACCTCATCTTTATTAGAAAGGCCTTTACAGCACAAGAAGAGGCTGTTCCCAACCATCTGTAGGATGGTGAGGATAAGACCTCTCACATCAGCACATGTTTCCCATGTACTCCTTGGGGTGGAAATGTTTCTCCCAAGGCTCAGGCCTCTGGGCCTTTGGCACAGGCAGGTGACTGAGAGTGGATAAGGAGGTAGGGGCTGGGTGGGTGAGACTGTAGTGGAGAGGAGTGTGGGGATATGGAAGTAGAATAGGATGGGAGGGCAAGGAGCATCCTTTTTGTTCATCGAAGGGACACATGTGGGCTGGTGTAGCGCTGGTGCCACTTTGTCCCATTCCGTCTGCTTATACCCATTTGGCTGTCTTTCTTTTCTGAATCTGCTGTGGGTATCCAGCGTTGGCTATCCAGTCCCAGCCCCAGATCACCAACTCAGGTGACAGTTCTGCTGCTTGGGCTGTACTAGCAATTTTGGGGAAATCCAGCAACCAGGAAAGACTGTGGTGATGCTCTGTGGTTTCCCTGCAAGCACATCTCATGCGCCATGTTGCTTGGTTTTCTAATCCCCTAGTGCAAACATTTTGACTCCCACTCCATACACTTCCGACTTAGACCACATTTATGACCTTTTGACTTCATCACCAACAGTTAAAAATGTTCTTCTCATGTTGTCTGTGCATCCCTCAAAGTCACTACAACACACAAGGGCATTGTTCTGCACACAGTACCTCATTCATAAATTTTCACAGGCATTCTTCTAGACCCAGCCCGCAAGGGCGTTTAACTGAAAAGGGGTTTCAACCTGTGTGGTACAGTAACTGAGGAGTTGACTGAACCTTCAGAAAGCTGACAAGAGATGATTTCCTACAACTGTGAAGCCTTGAAGTGTGAAGTTTGCAGCATTTCTCATCCTTTTGGAATGCTGTCATAATTTGATGGATAATCAGGATTACGTAGCAGGAATGCTTACCTGACAAGACAACTTTTGTGCCTCTCCTGTACAAAACTGAAGGCCAGTGAGCAGATGCATCTGTCTCAAACAGTACTGTTAAACTTCAGTACCAGGACCTATGTGAGTATATTTCCAATATTTTTCCACTGTTGAAGATACTGCTGTACTTTGTCTTAGCTGAGGTGCACACATTTTTGTAACCTGCATCATTTCATCCGATGACATGCATAGAGCATTTTGCCCTAGCAGAGGAGAAATGTACTTTCTCTCTTTGATGTATATTTGTTACGAACAGTCAAGTGCAAGTCAGTATAACTGTGTAAAGGATAATGCGCTTCAAACCCTCTGGTGCAAGTTCTGTTGTTAGGTTTTAAATCAAACTTTCTGCCTTTCACCAGTAAGTCTTCAAGTTTCCTAAAGCTGGCCCTGGGAGATGATCAGCCTTCTGACGCAAGATCATGCAAAATTGGGTGTGCCATTGTCCTCTTGCTCAAATGCTCTTTGCCCTGAGGAAACATTGTGAAACAACTTTAGCTAGTGAAGCTGGGGACTCATTAGGCTTGGCTGTGAGATGGCAAAGACAGGACCCTTGCTCCACCTGTGTGCTACCTTTTCAGATTGGACTTCGTAGCTTGTGATTCCTCCTCCACCCCTTTGTGCTGCAGATTTCCTTCTTCTCCTACCTGATGGAGGTCAAACAAGCCAGCTTGCTGCTTTCCCTCCCGCCTGGGCTGCTCTATGTACCATGTTCTGTGCTTGTGGCACCTGCCTGGGTGGTTAGGACCAGTATTTTGATTTTACTTTTCAGCCTTTGATCTGCTCTCCTTGAGCTATTAGTTATGTTGCCTCATTCACCAGTGAGACTGCTTTTCCCCTGAGAGGAGATGCTCTCTTTATCTTCCATGTTTCCCCTCCTACTATGCCATGACCACGGTGCCGGAATTTAGCTATGCCATGTGTTTTTCTCTAATGCACTTGATACAACAGAATGCAGCTTCTCAAATGACATCTCACCTGAAAAAAATACCTTCTTTTAAAAAGTTTTAAAATACCATTTAAAGTATTTTTCTAAGTTTTTTCCTTACCACCATGCCAAACTTGTGTCAGGACCAACAGGAGGAGAATGTTTGCAGAATGGGAGAGCTGTATTTCAGATTGGAAAACTAACATGAAACAAATGACACTTCTGCCTCGGATCAAATGCTCAGACTAGAAAAATACTGATCTCTCTCTTCTGTGGCAATCACCCAGCGTTGCAAGTTCAGCTTAACAGAGTCTTATTCTTGGTAACAAAAATCTTCAGAAGCTCTGCAGTGTTGAAAGGCTTGGCTCACCTTTTTCCCCCAAAGAACTCCAGCAGATCAGGAGCCAATAAGGTCTGACTGGGGCTTCCAGACTAGACCTCATGAGTATTTTGTTAAACCCAAAGCAGAAGATTAAACTTTTTCCTAGGCATCTCCCTACAAATCGCATTCTGTTAATCAAAAGCCCTTCTAATTAACATTTTTAGAGTACCCTTCTTGAATAGCCACTAATTAACATTGGCTCTATTTTGGCATGGCAGTATAAAATCTCTTTTTAAGTGTGTTTGGTGGTTTTTTGTTGTTGTTGTTGTTTTTGGTTTTTGTTTGTTTGTTTGTTTGTTTGTTGTTTTTGGGTTTTTTTGTTTTTGTTCAAACCATTGCATTGTGAAGAGTTTTACACCTTCTGAGTGGTTTTATTTTTCACTGTTTTGGTAGCTTAACTACATTTTACACTATATTTTTAATGCTTTTTAAAAGATTTGTCTTTTTTCCTGCAGTTCTGCTGCAATATGTCCTAGAAATATCCTGAACCATGGAGTTCTCCCCCATGCTAAGTCTCTCAATGCCACAAAATCTTCCTGCATTCACATGAAGACTTTTCTAACCTTTTCTTACCTAGGAAACAATGCCTGTCTGCTGCAGAGAAATTCAGCCTGCTCTTGGCCATGCTGTTTCAATATAGCCACATCTTATCTCACTAAATATTCTGCTTCTAAATGAGAAGTACTTTTAAAAGTAAAATTTTAGTAAATTGAGCATTTCTTCCCCTTTTCACCACAAAATAAAACCCCTTTCATCCTTACACACGCAGAGCTTGTTGCAGCCTCACCATTGCTGAGCCTCAGCAGCATGGTGCAGTGGAGCTTTATTTTTCTGAGTTACAGAAAGTCTCCCTCATTTGCACCCTGTAGGATGTCTGCCCCCTCTCTCTCTCTGCCTGTCTGTGCCACTGCCTGTGGGAAGCTCCAGCCCTTCAGCAGCTGACCCTGCTCCAAAAGCTGAGGGCAGCTTCTGAGCTGGAAGAAGTAGGCTCTGATAGCATAATACACAGGCTGATGCGCTGAAGGGCTTGTGATGTAATCTGCCAGGTTCTGGAGGGTGCCAGCCTGCCACCTCCAACTGGCAGAGAGCACCTGGAGTCAGAGCCAGTTTGAAATCAAGGGCAGGCAACTACTGGGAGCTCTCAGATAACCCCAGACATGGTGTTTTTCCTACCTAACATTTTTCCCATGCAGACAGCCATTTTTCAAGCCCGGCTGATGTAATTTGCTCTGAGTAAGGGTGGGTCTGGCTGCACCTAAGTGGATGAATTATACTATTCTGAGTTCCTCTGACTTAGTGATCCTCTGACTAAGTGGTCTTTCTTGAACCTTGCTAGATCATCACTTGCTCTGAGATCTTCAGATAGGAACAGACACCATGACATTCTTTCATTCCTAGTGGACAAAAGGATTGCAAGAACATTATTTCTACAGATGGATGTGAACCTCTCCTAACCATCCAAGCATTTTGCATCTTCATATTAGATTACTTCAGCATATTTCTACATAGGACTACGTCAAGTGCAGCATACAGCAAAGTTAATAATGGAAGAGCATAGAAATTAAAAGTAAATCTGGTGTTTTAAAATAAATTCATGTTAATAATGCAAACTGATACTTTTTAAAATTCCTCGCTATGTTTTTACAGTGCTACTTCAAAAATCTCTCCATAAAGAAGGCTAAAAATCAAATACAACTCATAACTTTTTAATTTACTTGTGGTTTTAATGGAGAAGCTGCTGATGTTCTTTCTTTTAAAGATTCTCTTGAAGACCTCAGGACCATGGGAGGAAATCAAGGAAAGTTAGTCTATTTGCTTTTGTCTTTCTGTTGCTTGCACCAGCTCTGCAACATTGCAACCTTCAGTGAGGGTTCTGTGCTGATGACATGTAAGCGGGCTGTCAGTTCCAAATGATGCCCTGGTATGAGGTTTGAGGGAGAATAACCAAATTGGTTCTTTTTAACCTTTGCTCTGAGTTTTGGGGTTTATGTGGGAATATTTTCTAAGGTTCAAAAAGCTGGATATTTTCTCTCTTTCTTTCTAAAAGGCAGTTAAATTTCCCATGGGATTACCTGATGTAAAAAGCCTAAAGAGACAGAAGTCTTTGAATATTTGGAAACAGTAAGCCCTGGCATGGTGTTGTATGCTCAGATGGGTGGGTACTACTGTAGTCACACATAGATTTCTCTTTGTTTGTTTTCATACTGCTAGCATAAATCTAGCTTTTTCATACAGCTCAAAAGCTGTTCTTTATTTTGTGATGCTTAATGGACTCATAGAACCTTTGATATGGGGCATTTTGGCAGATTAACATAGACTTAGAGCAGTTTCACTGTTCTTAGGTGCAGTATGTTCACTGAGGTGGAAATACTTCGCTGGAGAAATGTATCTGGAAGAAAGGAAAGCATACTTAATATCTTTAAATTATACGTGATTAAAAAGAGGTTGACAAGGCTTGGCAAACAGAATTTGTACCTTCTAAATACCAGAACAGGTAGAAGTACCAGGTCAGTTATTGGAACTTGAATTTTAATTCCCAAAGAATGCAGTTTGGAGGGTGCAGCTGCAAACAACCCAACTTCGTGGTCCCCAATCAGTGCCTACAACAAATGAATGAACTGCTGCAGCCACCTCTATAATAGAAGGCCCACGGACAAATCAGGAAGGTGGCCTTTTTCCTCATGTCCAACTCTAAGAAGAATTGAGCTCCATTTTGTTTGGGATCTTCCTTACTGAAGACCACCAGCAGCAAACAAGAAGCACCAGATGGAGGCAATGCCCTCACCAGGACCACACCAGCCCCTCAGCACCTGCCCTCACCTGGGATCCCCCACCCCTGACCATGCTCCAGGAGCCTGTGTGGCAGGTACATGACAATTTGAGTCTTGATGGGGTTTGCACAGCACTGACCCCATGGCAGGTGCTAGTCTGCTTGCCCTGTTAGAGCCAGCCGGGGTGTGCAGAGTGACGGATACTCAGGAGCTGTCTGTCCTTCTGAAAGCCATCTGCTACGCACTTCCTGAAACAGCAAGTGTTGCAGTCCAGACTAATTGAGTTCACAAACTCTCTAAAGGAATTCTTTGTGGCTGAAATCTAATAGGGTAAATGAAATCCCCCTCTGAGAAGGGATCCCTGAAAAGGACGTGGGAATAAGTGCTGCCTTTCTGCTACCTACAGAATGTCAGTGCCTCTAACTTTGGCTGCTTGTAAAGTGTCTGAAAGCCACCAGTCTCCTTTGCATTTGCTTTGCAACTCAAAGAATCCTTAACTTGATGCCTTACTTTTCCCTAGTGACCAGATTGTTTTGGCCCTGGAGCTGGCTGCTCTCAGGCAGTCCATGTCCTGGCCATGGCAGCAGTGCAGGATTTGTGCCCAGCTCAGTGTCTCTTTTTCAAAATATTTACTGTGTTAGCTGAAGAATTTAAACGGAAAAGGGCTAGTTTCTTCATTTATGGCCACTGATAACTGTGGGAGCCTTTTCCAGGCTCGTATTTGCCATCCACTTCCCTAGTGGGAAGCCAGAAGGAGCAAGAGGAATCTATTTCCAAATGTTTAGCTGTATTTATTTTTCACTGCCTGCCTCTCTGCCCGCAGTACTGCTAATGCTCCCAAAGCACCTGAAGTCATTTATTTTCTACCTCTGCCTGTGGCAGTGGTATTGCACCCTAGAAGGTCTTACTTGAAGCCTTCTGGGCTTGCTCTAGGCATGTGAGAAAATAAATAGACTTAGGAACAGCATGTGTTAAATCCATGGTGGGTGTCTAGACTGCCAAGGTTTGTACATGTTTTCACTTTTAATAAATGTACATAGATATATTGCCAAATATCTGGTAGACAAACATACTCTAGATGCTGCAAACTTTCTGTTGGTATGGTCCTCACAGGAGCCATTTGAACAGCATCAGCTTCCCTTCATAAACACTAACATTTCTCAAAAAACTTTAAGGACGTTTGATGGTCTCCATTGAATTACTAAAGTATTTGCTATGTTTGTCTTTTTTTATGAGCTTTCCTGGGTCATCCAGAGTCCTCTGTGAATTAGGAGGATGCTCTGTCATTGCCAGGGCTGTTCAGGTCTTACTGCTCTGAATGGAGATGTGCATGCACAGTCCAGTGGTTTGGGTGAGAACAGGTGAAGAAAGGTGTTAGTTGGCAGGTTTTTTTTGTTTTTTTTTTTTTTTTTTTTTTTGTTTTTGTTTTTTTGTTTTGGTTTCTTTTTTTTTTTTTTTTTTTTGTTTGTTTGTTTTTTTGTTTGTTTGTTTGTTTGTTTGGTTTGTTTGTTTTTTTTCTGTTTGTTTGGTTTTTTTGTTGTTGTTCTTGTTGTTGAAAAATTATGAGGCTTGGCATGATTAAATGCCTACAGGCTTCAAAAGTAATAGGGCTTTCATTCTTCTCTATGATTATAAATGACTGGAAGTCAAAATGGGTCCATTTATTTCCACAGCTGGCTACTTAGGAAGTGCCTGGTCCATGCTTTGAATAACTTGTGTTTTCCCACCCTTCTGATGGTCTTTTGCAGATGTACCTACAGTTACATCACGTTTCTATCAGTTGTGTTCCTTCAGCCCCGGTGGAACTGCTAATGTGATCTCTTCACCTTCATTGGCAGATTTCTTGGCTGTTGGCTCAGTCATTTAAAAAAAAACCAGAAAAGCTGTGGGCTTCAAGGTGGGGCAGGTGAGGAGGACTGCTATCTCCATTTTGTAGCCAATTGAGCCTCTGACCCTGAGCCTCCAACTGGGAAGTTGTGAGGAAGGAACACAAGAGGTTAAACCAAACCAGTTTTTCTTTTATTTCACTTGGGCACTTTTCCTCATTCCCCTATATCTTGCTAGCAAAGGCACCTGCTGCTTGTCTGGCAGCTGGCTTAGGCTCAAGCTGGAAAAGAGCTCATGAGATATTCAAGATTTCTGCAATATGAGCTCCCATGTACCTTCCCTACTTACCACAGGGGAGACAAATCCTCCTACCCAACTGTCAAATAAGCCCAGCAGCAAAGCTGGAAATGCGGTAATGAGCTCTGTGTGACCATCTGGTCACCATGGGAGCTCTGGGGACTGCACTTGGCCCTCTGCTTTAGAGGTGTGTTCCGGAACTTTATGGGGACCTGCAGAGTCATCCTGGGTACCCTGGCACCAAAAAAGTCCACCCTGCTTAGAAAACTTATCTAAGGTGACAAAATCAATTTGAGCAATTTATACTGTTTGAAATTATAGATGAAAAGGGGAACTTTTCATCAAATAATTAATTATTTTCATCATGCTGCTGCCTCCTGGCTTGCTCTCCAAACAATCTTCTGATGGTCTTTGGTCACAGGGGTCATAGGAAAGCCTCCCTTTCTGTTGAGGGGGGCAGTGGAGGAGAAGAAAAGTCTAAAAAGCATTTAGTCTTTTTTTTCCTCCATGAAATTTAAAGACGTGAAGTTTTCAGGAACATCATGTCAATTTGGTCTTGCTGTGGAATACGACCAGTGCTACATACAAATGAAGATATTTGGGTACAAAATGAATGCAAACCAATGTCTTATTCCAGTGCAAGCTGGAATGGCTGCACAAGAAACAAAAAGCATCAGGTCTGTGTTCAACAGAAGCTACAAGAAGCCATAAAAAATAAGACTTCTTTGCCCTTTTTCTGAAGTTACTCAGAAAGCTACAAAATTAAAAATAACAGATGATTCTTATGAATTTTCCTTCCTGGCAGTTTATAAATACCTTAGGTATTTTTGTTTTGCACTGTGTTTGACATTCACACAGCCCTGTATATATAAGGTAAGTAGCTCTAAAATGCCTCTGAAACATTTTATATGCTTCTGAGCAAGCTCTGCACTGAGGCATAATTGACATTATGGCTTCTATCCTACCTCTCTTAAAATTTGAAAGTGAAACATAAGAAACTGATTTCTCCAGTGCACTCCCCCAGGTCAGAGTCTGAACATAGCTGTTTGTTAGCAATGTGGGCTTTTAAAAAGGTATCTTCTCAGGAGGTGAGAAAAGGTGCTCCATGAGCTTTGCAGCCCCTCTGGTGAGGCTGCACCTGAGGCAGCTGTTCCCCAGGTCATGCCAAGGTGGATACAGGGATGATTCATAAAGTTTGTCTCCAGGAAAAAGCAGATTTCTTGAACAAGAAAGGTTATCATTGAGACCTTTCAAAGCTCTGGGTTACTCACCTTGAATGAGGTAACTGCAGAGCAACCATGCACCTGGTAGGAAAACTCACTCAGTAAGGCAGTTTTTCAGAATTTGCTAAGATTGGGCATTTATCCACCGTTTAGTCAGCACCCATCAGGATAGCAACTAATTGAAGCCAAAGGGACTAATCATGGTGTAAGATACTGGGCAATGTGAGTGATGATAATACTATTTGCCCTTTAATTAGTCATTTAGAGTTCATTTCAGAACTGGAGAGCTTAGGTTGGATTCACTGCTCTCGCACATGGGTTCCTTGTGGATTAATTTGTGGTTCCCACAGAAGGGGGCTGGTGACTGGGGAACTGCTGATATCTGCAGGTGTTTGCACCATTTTCCTACCCCTTCCATTCATCAATTGAAAAATTGGGATTTTTCTCCTCTTTTTGTTTCAAAATAACTGTGGTCTCTCAAGTGTCTCAAATCTTGCAGATTTCTGTGGGTGCCAGCTAAATTACAGCAGCTTTGCTGCAGGATAACAAGCCTGGCTATCTTCCAGCTGGTTTCTTTGCTGGTTGTCCAGCTGTTAACCTGACCAGGAAAGTGCTATGGATGGATGTCACAGTGTTTATTTTTCCTTACCTTGCTGTAAGTATATTTGATTAGGGTTGAACAGCTGAAGTCTGAGAGAATTAAATTTCTTGATTATTGTCTGTTAACATCTGTGCAGGGAAACCGGTTTTAATAAGGATTGCAGAATATTCTAAGTTGGAAGCGATCCACAAGGATCATCAAGTCAAACTCTGTAAAAAGGGATGAATGAGATTTTTTTTTTTTTTTCTTTTCACTGCTGGGTTCATTTTAGGAATATATTTTTGTGGAAACTTTTTTTTGTTGTTGTTTTACTTCTCCTGTAATTTACTGTATTTTTTGACAGGAAGAATGACTACTGTGGTGGTTGCTGCTGAAAAATTCTGTGTGGGCAGATAAGACAAGTGATAAATTTTGGTGCACCCTTAGCACCCTTAGTCCTTTGAGGTCTGATTTTTTTCCTGTGTTCTGGCTATTGTAATTTGATGTGAATTGATGCTATAGCATTGTCTCTGGTTGTTAGATTTCACATTGCTGTGAATTTAGACAGACGTTTTTGTGTTAATCAGCATATCTGTTTCTTTATTAAGGTCATATGTGCCTCACCTACCCCTGCTGTGTAAAAGCTCCCCATGGATTTATAGTAGAGTTTTATTCTTGGCTTTGTCTCCTTGTTTCTGCTTGTGCTTGGCTTGAGCAATTATATGCATTGCAGTGAGTAACATATCATTTCCTGAATCCTGCCAAGGAAAAAAGTCTCCTGTTGTTCATAGTGGCTTTTTTTTTTTTTTCTTTTTCTTTTTTTTTCTGTAGTACCTGCTGTGGTCTGTTTGGTGAAATGAATCTTTCACTCAAAAATAGCTTTCAGCAATACATCTACCTGTACCAGGTCTGAAAGACAATCTCATAATGACAAGGGTACGCATGTTTTAGCAGTGGCTAAAGTAGCTTTAGAAAGTGTGACCAGGGCTGAGGAATCAATTTTGGTATTTTTGGTCTTCTTTATTGCTACTAATGAATCATAAATGGGATGAAGTCTTGACTAAGTTTTAAGTGGAAATGGCTTCGAAGAACTGCTGTTATATCTACAGTGAAATCTAGAGCTCAGTATCTTGCCAAAGGCAGTGAATCTTCCTGTGCGGGGGAGTGGCAACATGGGTCAATGCTGGGCTGAAGCACAACAGCAGCAATTGACTTGAATATGATTGCTGCAAGATCTGCTTGTTTCTACCAAAGATGATCTCTGACAGTGCCTTTAGTATGGAGTACCAGGCCTAAGGCTGGGGGGGGAAGCTGCTGAGGGAAGATGGGCAAAGCAAAAGGCATTTTTGTCATACCTGAAACAGAAGCACTGGAGATTTCGATGCTGTCTAGTCACAGCAGCACAGGATTAGATCCTCACCCACCTCCAATTTATGAAACTTGAAGGTCTGGCTTCTCTCAGGCCCCAGCTCCTGCAGTCTAAAACTGCTTAAGAGTTTTGTAAGGGTGTGTAGATACTGTTCTCCCTAATAAAATTGGCAGGAAAATGAACCACAAAGAGTCATATACTTTATCAGTTATCAGATTAAAGCTGTAAAAAGAATTATGGCTACCTGTCCTCAGCAGTTTTGTGGTTGCTGTTATTGAGCCTATTCCTCTTGGCTGAAACACAGATCTGAGTATACAAGTTTTCATGCTGCTGATTAACATGGGCAAAGCAGAGAATTAAAAAATCGACCTTTTTGTGGAGCGAATATTTTCAGCCCTCCATTCTTTCACTTTTCTGCTTTTTCACACTGTTCTCTGGGCTCTGAAAGCTTTTAATTTCTCTGTGTTTGGCTGTCACCCCTGAGGATGTGACTCATCAGCAAAGGAAGGGATGGACACTAAATTTGTGTTCTGCAGTTTCTTTGTAGGGACACATCTATCCTGAGGCAGTTCTGCTTTTTAAGTAGCAGGGGATTTCAGTGAGTAGAAGAAAGATGTTTTTGACTAGGAATGATAAAGATTATCTAATCAAGGCTTCTAGGAAAAATGCTCCCCTAAATTCCTTCCATTGTATGTTAATGGGGTTTTGTGTCAGAGTGTGTTCTGTGGAGGCTGTACAAAAAGACGGGGACACCCCAGAGGGCCTTCTTTCCCCATATAATTCTGATCTTGGAAGGGCCACTTCTCTGCTTTTGAGCACAATTCCAGAAAGATGGATATAATCTTATTGATAGTACAGACAAAATCAGTGGGTGGTACGTGGGCTCTGACACAGAGTGCCACAGAGAGCTCCCCATAGTATTTTTCTCTGTGCAGCCATTTATTCTATCCTTTGTCCCTTAGGTTGTTTCCACTGTCATGGTGCTGGGATGCTCCAGGGAGTTTTGCAACTTTACTGACTAAATTAATAGCTAGAACACCTGGAGCTGTGATTTACTGGACATCACTTGGAACCAAGTCAGAAAATTTTGCTCCTGGACAGATCCAATCCCTTCATAATGCTTGGTCTTGCCTGTGAAAAGGCCATAGCTGTGTTGAGCTGGCCGAAAATACTGTAAATACTGTATTTACTTTAAAAAAATATATTTTTGGCTTTATGTCTATTCAAGCCCAAGGTAAGCAAAAAGACCTTTTTCCAAATAAATCAGTTCTACTAATTGTCAAGGAGGACTCTGTCACCTGAGAAGTAGTTCTTTTCCTAGGGGATTTGCAGCTGGCCTGATGTGTGCATTTTGAAGTGAATGAAAAACAGGAGTATTAGACTGGAGAACAATCATGAGATGACTTCACGATGCAGTGACTTTTTCTGATTTTCAGACCTTGGAAGGAGCTTACCAGTAATGAATCTAGAAGCACCTTGCTAATGTAAAATTGAGACCAGTATGATTGAACATGTGTAATTGATGTAGCAAGCCTGTAGTATTGAGTCTTAGTCATAATGGCTTTTTGAGTGACAGTATGTGGAGCAGTGAAGCATTTTGAAATATGCCTCACCTACAGACAGTTTTGCTGACTGGCATGCATGGAAGATGATGGGTAAGAGTGAGATTATGACTTTTAGTGTTTTAGGTATTAACTTTGTTGGGTTACCTTTTTAAATGAGCAAAGCAGTTAATAGTTGCTAAAAAGGTTATTTATTGTAGAAATACATTAGTTTTAAAAGGCACAGTCAGAGACATCAAAGTCCATGCTAAGTTTTGGTATAAAGTCTTAAATAGAAACAGAACTGCTCCTGGAGGTCCCGGTGGGGCCAATGGTGCTGCAGCAGCTCCTATTTTCTTCTTGGGTGTTCATGATGATGGCGAGCAAGGCAAAACAGAAAAGCAATGGCAAGAAAAGCAGTAAAGGCCCAACTGTCCCTATTACATACTCTTATATAGGATCTTCACAACAAGCTAAGATGCAAATTCAGACTACCACTCCTTAACTTACTAAAATTCTAGTTTTTTAACATGCTAGGTTACTTATAAACTATATGACCAAAGCATACGACTTATTTTGTTCTATCTGAAAAATGTAAATGTAAAAAATATTTTTACTATAGCTCTATTATGTCTAAACACTGTCTAAAACTACATTCCTAGAGCCTCCACTGAACTCATTAGTATGTTTTTCAACCTTCACTAAAACTCACACTTCAACATCTAAACCTTTTACTTACTAAAAACATTAGAGCTCATACTAAAACTTACTTACTTACTTATCCTAAAACTTTAACTTATACTAAAACTTACACTTAAACTTCTACTTTATGTATGAGCATCTTAATATACTATAATCCATCCAAAGACTTTAATTTAATCCCTGCACTCTAATCTCTCCCTGAAAAATCCAGGGAAACCCCTGACTCATTAACTCTAACAGGTAAGAGTCTTGTGGAAGGGAAAGATGTTTAAAGCCCCTTTTGATCTTGAAAATATGATAAGTAGTTTTCATCTTTGAACAAATGAGGCCTAGAATTGTTTATTCTCTGAGTGTCTGCTGGTTTAGGGCATCCTGGGAAGACGTTTTATGTTACAAGCTCTTTCAACAAATGCATATAATGTTTCTCAAACTCTCTCACTACCATTGAGGGAACTGCTGTGATTCTGCTTTTTCTGTTAAAGGTGTGTAGGAATCTAACTTTGTAAACCCATGAATACGAACAGGTGTGTCGGAATCTAACTTTGTAAGCCCATTAATTTGAAGCAAATGAATGTGTTTCACCCAGTTTCTTCTGGCTTTAATCTCAATGGGTTTTCATAACAAAAGAACGGGGAAAGGACAACTTCTTGTGACGGACAGTTTAATCTTTCCTGCTGATAAGATACATTGTCTGGACTAGAGAACTGAGAAGCATAAATTGCCATTGTAATACTGATAAACAATAATACTGGGGGAAGGGAACTTAAGAAAATGTTATATCTTAAGTGATATTACATCTTAATCGCAGTTCTCTGAGGAGATCCACAAATCCGGTTGATCCTTGAAGTTTGCTGTTTCCTAAGTCTCTCCACCCCACAATCATTGTTTCCTTAACCCTTAGTAGATTGGTGACATCTTCTGTGGTGCAGAAGTGATTGTACAGCAACTTCATGATGAGACTTTTTTTGTCCATGCTAATTATATGACCAAAGCAATTAGCAGGCTAAGTATCTGTCTGTCCCTTCTGTGATTTGGGTAAACTCATAAATGTAAACAACATCTTAAGACAAAGAATGGGAAGTTAGATAACCCATCTAGTCCTTTCCAAGGGAGTAAACTGTGTTTCTTCCTGCTTCAGCCTCCTGGACTGAATAGAAAAAGAGTAATTGCGGAACAGATTGAAAATATGCAACTTGACTTAATCACGGAAGTGTAGTACTGGCAGTGACACTTGAAGTGTCCAGCCCTTCATTCTGCCCTGGGAAAAGACAGGTCCTTGTCAAAAACTTCTTACTGCATCTTGCCTCTTGAGGAGGCAGCACAGGCTTTTATCAGATTTTCAAGCTGATCTGACATAAGAGAAATTAAAAATCCTACAACCAGCCACTTGATAACCAAGCAGCCAGCCTACAGTTACCACAGCTTGGGAGTACAAGGATGGATATTATCTGAGAACAGAGAATGAAACTGAGTCTAGACTGGACACCAGGTCAATATTTCCCAGCAGTAAGGTCCAACAGATTGCAGAATACCTCTGGGTGAACAGCAGCAGAAATGCTGTTACATATGGTCTCTGTGTGACTGTCCAAAACCAAAACCCATCATAAGGCCCTATAAAAGGCAGTGCTGTGCCATCAGGGCCACAGAGCTTAGGGAAAATTATTCCACTCAGAGAAAGGAGGCTGCTAACACTGTGGTGTTGCATGGGAGGGGTGATGTTGGCATCTGAACTGCTTTCTGTAATGCTTGCCTGGGTCACTAGTGGCTTCCCAATTAACTTGCTGCTGTGACATGGGAAAGGATGACTGGGCTCTGGATTTTAAGAGCAGCCTCTATATGCCCTTTGCAATTGTTTTATATGAGCCTGCAAGGGCAGGCATGGAGGAATTCCTTTCAAAGGGCAAAAAGGGGGTCGTTTGACACTTCTCAGTAAGCTTGATAGGTGGAATAAACTGAAATATCCCATTCAATTTTGTTAGAAGAAATTCCATTTGCATGTTACACCATTATTAGCAGAGACAATGGGACAAACATTGCTATGCTGTTAATTATGGGCATGTTAATGATATATATTTCTACAGTCAAATAGCATTGCAAGTCTATTTCCTGTTTTAATTTTGTGCTGTGCTGTTTGAAATGTTAATGAAGCCAGAATTCTCAAAGGTCATCCTCTGAATGCATTTTCCTTTTTTCCTGTTTTGTTTCAGAACAATTTAAATGAGGTTTTGTATCTAGTGTTGCTAACACTGTTAACTTTCCTGTTTAATTAATGAAGGTGTGGGAACATCTCTGCTGGGTCAGTGAGTTAAATGAGAAAAGCTCTGTATTCTTCTTTAAATCATCCCTTGGAACTTTCTTTCCATGACACATATCCTGCCCCTCTACTTTCCCCCAGCAGCCCATTCTACTATCTTTTCATGGGCTGTGTAAAATAATGGTTAAAAAACCAAAAAACCCCCACAAGCCAAAAAACAACAGAAAAGTGCAAATTTAGCAGACCTGAGCATTGTGTTTTTCCAAGGAGCCATTTATCATCCTAGGAAAGTTTTGTTTCTTCACAAATAATAAAAGAAAGGACTGGTAATTGCTGATTTCAGCTAATTGACAGAACTGTGTCATGAAAGAGGGAGAATTTCTAAATCACCTTTGCTGATGACACTTGAAGGTTATTTTAAGCTTTCAATTGCTACTAAATTGAGAGACTGTCCCTTGTCTATGCTCATCATTAATCCAACAGGTGAGTTTCATTTGTTTTTAATACTAATAGATGACAGGCAAATGGTAAGTATAAAGGATGTTTCTATCAACTCAGTTTAATATCATGAAGTAGATCCTGATTCAGCTTCTGCTTCACAATCTTTCTGTGGGTTTCACTCAAAAGTAGATGGAGGTTCTTAATTATTTGCTGGTGGAAGCCTAATCTGACCTCTTGGGAACAAAAATGTTGATTAGGTAGAGCACATGGCAAAAGGGATCCTACACACTCTCCACATCAGGCAGAAGGTGGAACACAAGTGATTGGATACAAGTCTCTGCTTGGAGTGTGGGAGAAGTTTCTCTTTGACTACCTTGCCTTCTGGGGTGCCCTTATACAAAAGATAACAGGCTCTGGATTCAGAAGAACAGGGACATGAAGAGGTGGATGATGCTGGTGAAGGATTTGGAGCACAAGTCTGATGAAGAGTGGCTGAGTGAGTTGTGGGCGCTTTGCCAGGAGAAAAGGAGGCTCAGGGAAGACCACATACTCCCTATATCTACCTGTAAAGAGGTTGCAGCAAGGTGGGGGTCAGTCTCTTCTCACAAATAACAGCAATAGGACAAAGGGAAATGTACCAGAGGTGATTTAGATTACATATTAGGAACACATTTTTCACAGAAATGATTATCAAACATTGTAACAGGCTGCCCAGAGAACTGGTTGAATCACCATCCCTGTAGGTATTTAAAAGATGCGTAGATGTGGTGCTTAAGGACATAGTTAGTGGAGTACATGGCAGGACTGATTTAACAGTTGGACTTGGTGATCTTAAATGTCTTTTCCAACCTACTTGATTCTGTGATTCTATGCTAGAGGAGTTGGTGACATCAGGTCACCCTAACACTCATTTCATGACCATATCCCAAAGAAAATATGTTGTCATAGGTGGCCACTTTCTGAAGGGAAGACAAGATCAAGTCTGCCAACCAGACTCACCTTTTGGGGAAGTATTCTTTGGGGTTCTAGTTAAAGACATTGCCAAGAAACTTCCTAGTCTGGTATGTTCCTCAGATTATTATCTGTTACTGCTTTTTCATGTGCGTACCAATGTTACACTGAGAAGTCCAAGAGAGATCAAAAGAGATTTCAGAGTGGTGGGGAGATTGGTAAAGTCATCAGAAGCACAGCTGATATTTTCCCAGTTGTAGGGAATGACATCAGGCAGAGCCAGTTTACCTGTACCTGCCTCTGAAGCTGGTGACAGAATCTGAAGGTTTTCAATCATGGGAAAATTAGACTTGGATGTTGTTGTGGGAGTCTATAGGTTACTCAAGCAGGATGATGACACTGATGTATTGTTCTATAAGGAATTAAGGGATATCTGTAGATCAGGTAATCTTATCCTTATGGGAGACGTCAGTTTCTCAGATTTTAACTGGGACCATGATGAAACAAATGTTAAGTCCAGGAAATTCCCAAAGCATGTTGAGGATAAATTTTTGATAACGAGTTCTAAGTGAGCCGGCTAGAAAAGGTAGCCTCGTAAACATGTCATTTCATGGAGATGGTCTCATGGGTGAAATTATAATTGGTAGCTGTCTTGGCCACAGTTATCATGAAATGCTTAATTTTAAAAGCTTTGACATGAGAAAATCTCTTGTCAGAATTGCCTCTCTGGGTTTTGGAAGGGTGGACTTTAGGCTGCTTGAAAAACTAGCTAGTAAGGTCCCCTGAGAACCTGCTTTCAAGGGTAGTGGGGTGCTGGTCACATTTTAAGAACTATCTTTAAGAGTGCAGGAGCAGGCAATTCCTATGTGTCATATGTCAAGCAAGCAGGGCAGAAGACTGGCTTGGCTGAACAGGGATCTCCTGGAGCTTTGGCAGAAAATGAAAGTGTATGTGTTTTGGAAACAAGTCCAAAGTATGTGGGAGGACTACAGAGATACTGTTCAGTAGTGCAGCAGAAAATTTGTATAGCCAAAGATCAACTAGAGTTGAAGTTGTCAGTAGCGTGGTGGATAACAAAAAAACTTTTCAAAGTATGTTAACAATAAAAGGACTCCTAAAGTAAACCTTGACCTGTTATTGATGAAGTTGGTCACCTTGCAAATATGGATGAAGATAAAGCAAGGGATGTTAAATGCTTTCTTTGCACTGGTCCTTAACACCACTGATGGGCCCTGGTACACCTAGAGGCCTGGGTAAGAGGATTCCAGCTGGTGGAATGATGAGCTCCCACCTGACTTTAAACAGGTACAGGATTTGCTCCTGTAACTGAATGCCCATAAATCTATGGAACCCAGTGGGATTCATCCCAGATTACTGGAAGAGTTGGTCAATGTTACTGTGAGGCCTCTCTGATGTTTGGCAGTTTTAGCAATCTGATAACAGTCTTAGCAATCTGGAGATGTCCTAGTTGACTGTAAACTAGAAAATGGCATTCCAGTTTTCAAGAAGGGCAAGAAAAAATACCCTGACTATTACAGGCCTGTCAACCTCCCTTTGGTGCCTGAGAAAGTTATGGAGAACTTTATTCTGGGAGTTACTGAAAACACCACTTGAAAGACAATACAGTCTTTGGTCAAACCCAACATGTTCACGAGGGAAAAGCCGTGACTTGTGAATTTAATATCCTTTTTTATGTCTAGGTTATCCTTCTAATGGAAAAAAGGAAGAAAGTGGATGTGTTACTTCTTTTTTTTTTTTTTTAATTTTCTATTTTTAGCAGGGCTTTGATTATAGCTCTCACTATATCTTGCTGGACAAAATGTCCAGCATACAACCAGATACATATGCAATATGCTGAGTGAACAACTGGCTGAATAGTTGGGCTCAAGGAGTGGTAGTAAATTAGAAAGCATCTGGCAGGCAGCCAGTCACTAATGGTGTTCCCCGGGGCTTCATTTTAGGGCCATTTTTCTCATGCTTCAGTGTGCTGTAAATGTGCTGATAATACTAAATTAGGAGAAGCTGTTGATTCCCTTGAGGGCAGAGATTCCTTACAGAGAGATCTTGATAGACTGGGGAGCTGGGCAATCATCAAGTATATGGCATTTAACAAGAACAAATGGCCATTTCTGCACCGGGGAGAGAGTAATTCTAGATGTGCGTATAGATGGGGAAATAAGAGGCTGGAATTAAGCCCTTCAGACAGGGATCTTGGGGATTTGGTTGGTGACAAGCTCCATATGAGTCAATAACACATTTTGGTAGCCCAAAGAATACACTAAGCACAATTTAGCTAATGGATCAAAATAAGTGATGTATCTTAACATTAGTGCAGCCTCACCGCAAAGTACTATGTGCAGCTTCAGGCTCCATAGTATAAGAAGGATTATAAAATATCAGAATATGTCCAAAGACAGGCAACAAAGATGGAGAAAGTACTAGAGGGCATGACTTAGGTTCTGGAGTTACCAAATTTGTTCAGCTTAGAAAAGAGGAGGCTGAGGGGTGACTCTATTGCCATCCAGAATTTATTCATGATGGGGATAAGAGAGGGAGGGAGGTGCTAATCTCCTCTTTCTGGTGTCCAGTAAGAGCAAATGGCTTAAAGCTGTGTCAGGGGAAGTTCAGTTTGGACATTAGGATAAAGCTCTTCACTGAGAGGGTGGTCAAGTACTGGAACAGGCTCCTGGGAAGTGATCATGGCTCCAAGCCTATTGCTGTTCAAGAAGCATTGGGAGAATTCTCTTGGATTTAGAACTTAATTTGTATGTTGCCCTGCGTGGAGTTGAACTCAATGATGCCCATGAGTTCTTTCTATCATTCCAAACTGTAGCCCGACTCCAATTTTTAAAGTTTCTGATATGGTGGGGTGAAGAAGAAAATGGCTGAAATGGTTATATGCAGATTTTGGTCTTTACTGGGTTAATCAAAACTGGAGTGAAGTGAAGTGAAGAGCTCAGCATTTTAATGAGTTTTGTTCTGCTGGATTGTACCCATAAATATATGCAGATGAGGTAAGCCTGAGACCTTTTGAAGTAAGCTTGTTATTTTTCTTGTAATTTAGATATCATGATCAAACTGCATGTAGGGGGCCAGCATGCTGGTGGAATTTTACCTGCTTCTAATATGAGGAATCCAGAGTTTAATTCTTGTTTCTTCTGTGAAGGTGACTTTGGTCCACATCTTACATTTCTCATTTCATTACTGAGATTGTCAACATTTTTTACCTTCACTGCCTAGAGCTGGAGAGTTCTTCAAATATTATTTTTATTGCACGTGTTTCCACCCACATCTCTGAATTAGCACGATAGAGCACTTCAAGGGTAGCTTCCCAGGCTGGAGGCTCAGCTGTCATTCAAGTGCTGAGGACATCTAATCAAGCTTCTGAGTGGGGTTCAGCACGTGCACAACACGTAACCATTGCACAGACACTGCTGCTTTCTCCCTGTGTGGAGATGGGGAAATATTTACTCAGTGCCCAAGAGCTCTGGATACAGAGAGAAGACCTCTGTGGGATGAAGTCTATGTTATTTGTAGCTCAAGAACATGCACTAGCTTAGAACCAGGGTTGTGGCCATACAACCCTCTAATTTAATGCAATTGCAGAGGTTAGGCACCTCTCAAAACAATAGTGGGAACAAAAGCTGGGCTTTGCTAATGCCAGCTACAGGCAAGGTCATATTTTGAGGATGACATTACTGGAAAAATTAAACAAGAATGCCGTTGGACTTGGCAAAGCTCAAGGGGCAGGTTTGCAGGAATACTTGCCTATTGAGTGCAACAGTAGAGCTACCCTAGATCTGTTTCCTGATGCTGCAGGGGTTTTCAAGCAGCAATTGATGCAAAGGCTGATCTCAGCTTAATTTGCAACAGATGAAAACAGATGAAAAAACCTACAGGCAGAGATTGTCCTCTACTAAATATTAAATGAAAATGAGGGTTACATATACTGGTGTACATCTTAGACAAAAGTTTCTTATGCTTCTGTTCATAAAGAGAGCAGTATTCTCCTCTTCCCTCCCCTATCCCCTCAAAAAAGGAAAAAGAAAAGGCAAATGTCCCTGCCCCCCCACCCCCCGCCCAAAAACAGAAGTGAAGAAAAAGATTCACCAAAGTGGGGCTGTGTTATGAGGGGAGTCTCTAACCCAAACTACTGGGTAATGCCATCTCCTACATTCCTGTTTTGGGAGATTAAATCATTTAGCAGTGTGTGTGCTAGCTATATTGTACTATTATCCAGCTGGGAATTCTTTTATTATTATAGATTTAATCACAAAGTCTGGTCTTGTACCCAAAGCACTAGGACATCCATCAAGATAGATTTTGCTCTCTATGGCTTTTTATTTTATTTTCTTAAAATAAAGACTGTATATTTGGTTTCATATTAGAAATCAGCTTTGAGACAAGATGGATGTTTTTAGCAGATCTTGGTATTTTATGATATTTAGAAGGTGTAAAAAAAAAAAAAAAAGTGACAGTAGCTTTTCCCAAGTAGCCCAGATGGTTAAATGGGAGTTCTTTGTAGTTCCCTTGCAAAAAATGTCTTTTTTGTGAGGTAATTATGGATTTTCATGAGCACTCCTTGCTAATCAGGTTAAATGACACTAAACCCAAATTACATTATAGTTATTTTCCAAGGCTGTGTTGGAGACATGCTGCATTAACCCAAAAGAACAAAGCATAGAGATTATAACAACAAGAATAAGAGTAAAAAGAAAACAGGAAACAGTAGAGAAGCAGAATGACTTGTGGCTCTACTTCCTGCACAATGAGAGTGGCACAGCACTAGAGGAACAATAGTGATACAATTAATAATAGATAACATTGAATCTTCTGGGAATCTAAGGCACCCTGGAAAAATATTTGCTCTTAATTTTATCATCTTTATTGCAAAGTCTAGCTGATTTAGCTAACAAAAAACCTGTGTAATGTTGGGTTGCATTTTTTTAGTGTAATGTGTTACTGCTTTTTTCTTGCTAAGTCTAACCTTCAGTTATAAATCAGTCATAATGGAGTCAGCTTCGAAAGAAAGGGTTGTTCTGAACCTCCCTAAAAATTCCAAACCCTGGAGGTAATACAATTTGCATGTGTTTCTCCTGACTGGATAATAATTTTACAAAGCCTGTCCATATAGTCCATATAGGTTGTGCTTTAAATAGAGAGCTGATAGGAATTTCACTGAGCTGAGGAAAGGGTATGATCATAAGGAAAGTATCTTAACATTCATACCTGAAGCAGACTTTTACATATACAAATCTTAGTCCTGGAAAGAAAACAAGGCAACACACTGACACATTTATATCAATTCTGCTATTTTTTTTGTATGTACTTATTACTTGAGAACCCTTCTTGTCATTCCTAATGTGTTGTGGGGGATAACATAAATTACCTTGTGAATTTCTCTCTGCTATAATTTTGCTTTGTAAGCTCCATAAAACACTACGAGCACTTTGCCTGTAATTAGTATGTGAGTTATTTGTGGTATTGTAAAGCATTAACTGACTTGTAACTGTTGTCTCTTGGCACTATGCATCTCTCACGAATGGGGTTGTGGTCTAGGATATCATCAATCTTTCCTTTGTGGTTCAGAAAAGGGATCTATTTTCTTTGATAAAAGACCCGTTGGTCTTTGTGATCTATAAATCATTCTTTCCAAAGAAACCCTTTGAAATACCAATTCAAGGTAGTCTCACAGAATATCACTTTATAGATTTTTCTTAGGATGGAAGATAATCCGTGTGTCTATCAAAAAGAAAGATCTGAATTATTTTTCACTGAATTTTGCAACTTTAGAAGAAGCTCTCTAAAGGCCTAATATTGCCATCTCTAATCTTGTGTCTTGCACAAAGTTAGAGTTTTTTTGTCAAAACAGCATTTCTATAATGTCCAAGTATGAGATGACTGAATTATAACCAGGATCATATAAGATGGCATTTTTTGCAGCACTGAAAATTGTTAGACCTGTTAATGAAAAACATTGATGTCTCATGTGTGTGTGGTTTTTTTGTTTGTGTGGGCATTTTTTTGCCTTTTTTTTTTTTTTTTTTTTTTTTTTTTTGTTTTCCATCCCTATAAAACTGCTTTAGAGACTCTTCTGAATTAGCCCTTTTATCAAAGGCCTCCCACGCAACTAATTTTGAATATATATTTCTGTGAGAAAATACTTGATATTATCTAACCTTGTGCTAGTTGTACCTACCTGTACAAAGACTATAAGCCAGTTCTCACACAGCACTTACAGGATGGTTAGGGTATCACACCCAGCCAGCATGGGTTTAGGAGAGGCAGGTCGTGTTTTACCAACCTGATCTCCTTTTATGACCAAGTGACCTGCCTGGTGGATGTAGGAAAGCCATGGATGTTATGTACCTGGACTTCAGCAAGACCTTTGACACTGTCTCCCACAACATACTCCTAGAAATGCTGGCAGCCCATGGCTTGGACAGGAGCACTCTTTGCTGGGTTAAGAACTGACTGGATGGCTGGGCCCAGAGAGTGGTGGTGAATGGTGCTGCATCCAGCTGGTGACCGGTCACCAGTGGTGTCCCTCAGGGGTCTGTGCTGGGGCCTGTTCTGTTCGGTATCTTTACTGATTACATGGATGAGGATATTGAGTCCTTCATTAGCAAATTTGCAGATGACACTAATCTGGGAGCATGTGTCAATTTGTTGGAAGGTAGGAGGGCTCTGCAGAGAGACCTGGAATGGTTAGATGGATGGGCAGAGTCCAATAGGATGAAGTTTAACAAGTCCAAGTGCTGAGTCCTGCATTTTGGCCACAATAACCCCCTGCAACATTATAGGCTGGGGACAGTGTGACTGGACAGTGCTCAGGCAGAAAGAGACCTGGGAGTGCTGGTCAACAGCTGACTGAACATGAGCCAGCAGTGTGCCCAGGTGGCCAAGAAGGCCAATGGCATCCTGGTCTGTATCAGCAATAGTGTGGCCAGCAGGAGCAGGGTGGTCATTCTTCCCCTCTACTCAGCACTGATGAGGCCACACCCTGAGTACTGTTCTGGGCCCAGTTCTGGGCCCCTCAGTTTGAGAAGGACATTGAGATGCTTAGGCACGTCCAGAGAAAGGCAACAAGGCTGGTGAGAGGCTTGGAACACAAGCCCTATGAGGAATGGCTGAGGGAGCTGGGGTTGTTTAGCCTGGAGAAAAGGAGACTCAGAGATGAACTTGGGACTCTACAATTTCCTGAAAGGTGGTTGTAGTCAGGTGGGGTTTGGTCTCTTTCACCAGGCAGCAACTGACAGAACGAGAGGACACGGTCTTAAGCTACACCAAGGGAAATACAGGTTGGATATTAGGAAAAAGGTTTTAATTGAAAGAATAATAAAGTATTGGAATGCTTTGCCTGGGGAGGTGGTGGAGTCACCATCCCTGGATGTGTTTAAAAAAAGACTAGATGTGGCACTCAGTGCCATAGTCTACTTGAGGTATTAGGGCATAGGTTGGACTCAATGATCTTGGAGGTCTCTTCCAACACAGTCATTCTGTGATTCTTGGTAACTGTGTGGTCCTTGGTGAAACAGCTGAAGAGGAAGTGGCCAGATGTCTGTGTCATTATGCCACCACGCTCCCGCAGATGAAGTGTGTGGTGTGCTGGGTCTCCTGCTTTTGTTCTTTGTTTTCATTCTAAAAGCATTCATGTTTTGAAGAGTTTTATTACTCTGTGAAGAACAGGAACTTTTCTTCATGTAATTTGAAAATTTCATCCATAACTTTAAGGAAAATGGCATACAGTGCAAAAATAACTGTATCGCCAGGGGAGACAGCAAAGCAGTCATAGAGTGGCTGCCTTTTGGTGGTATAAGAAATGATCCACACCAAGATGTGCAGAGTTTATAATTTTTTGGAGGCCTTCAAGAACCTGCCGTACAAACTAAATAATAATAAACAATGTAACTCTTCTACATAAATAAACCTTTCTGTTTCTAATCTACTGATTTTATTCCTGTGGTGGCATATGTTTGCAGTATTTATTTCAAGGTACTGTTATTGAGGTCTACTGCGCAAAGGAAATGAATTTATCTGTGTGAAACTGCAATGCTGGAGAGGCATTATGTGGCTGTATTTACAGTTTTCTTCTGTTTCATGTTTATACTGTATCTTTATTTTTTTATCCTCCCTCAATTTATCTTTTGGCTGGCTCAGAGAAGCAGGATACTTGATGTGGGCTGTGAAATAGATTTAAGAAGTCAGAGGTAATTTTAATCCAGTCCTAGTTTCTTCAGTCCTTAACCTGCCTGTGAAAACAATACTATATTTCCCTCCTTTTTTAATATAGCTTTCTTGCAGGGATATCATCAATCTGTACTTTAAACATTTCCCAAGAAATAAGGACAGTCATTAGAAGAGCGGAGAAGGATGGTAGAAGCCTACTGAAATTGCATCCTTAGTTAAGCTGAACACCACAGTCCTAAAGCATGAGAGAGGGACCAAGATTTGAATCTAGCTAGAGGCAACCCAGGAGGGGTGGGGTATTATGGTAAACATTTTCCTCAGCCTATATTTCCTGCTGCGAGGAAAATGTGGTGATTGAAGGCTTTTTCATGGAACGGGGCCTTCACCACACAGTTGTCTCATTTAAAACTGTGTAACAAACAGCATGAAACCCCTTAAATCTGACTCTAAAATGAGAGAAAAGAAGAGAAAAATCACAGTTCTATTTCTGTTCACTTGTGCTTCACGACATTAGAAATGGGGTGGTTGTTTTTTAAACTTCAGTAAGTCAATTATTTCTTTGCTTTTTACTTGGCTTGTATTATGGATGGTGTCAAGGTAACTGGTAACTGACAACTACCAAAGCTTGGTGCAGTTCCCATCAGTTTTCTAATCCTTAAAAAAGGGAACTGAACTGCTTTTGTGAGACCCAGCATCCTGAGCTGATCCTTCAGAAGATCCAAATTAAATCTCCTTGGCCTTCAGCAGGATGTTGGGGAAAGAGTTTGAACTCAGGAGAGTCCTTAAAATTTCTCTTTAAAGCACTCCTTTGCTTTTCCTAATGGAGCTGAGGTGCCAGTTCATTTCTTTTCTCCAGTTAAGTCAGCCCTGCAGAATTGCTGTGGAAATCTACTGGCTTCGGCTTCCTGTTTGACTGCCATAAACAAGGATATCCATATCCTCCTTGCCAATTTTCAGCAGAACCATCCTGCTTGTTCCTGGGAGGCTGGGTGAATTGGATTTTGGAAGGGTGCTTTGTGTCTTTGAAGCCTTTTCTGGCTAAACACCATTAATCTTCAGAGTGATTCAGTTCTTAAGGTAATTTATGGCTTTCTTCTTTAAACTCTTTAAAGGCATGATATGGAAAAACTTCTTTGCTCCAAGATAATGCAGTATAATTAAAACAGTGTCACTCAACTTAGTAAAATCCTTTATACATGTTTTTTTCTCTCTTGTTAAAACTTAAATCCATGGTAGAAGGGAAAAGGTGTGATTTATTGTTCATTTATTTTTCCCCTTTCCCATACACTGTATTCCTAAAACTATTTAGCACTTTTTTTGTTTTTGTGACTATTAGGATGTGATATTGAGCACTTGTATGAGGGGATATTACTTGTATATTGTTACTTGTATGAGGGGATATTACTACTGTCTGGTGTAGGTGATTCCCCATTCTTAAAGGGAAGGAGAGAGACTGGAGTGAGGGATATTAATATGGTGAGGCGATGGACCAGGAGAAATATTGGGGAGACTGAAGGACACGGGTTCGTCTAGCCACGAGGTGGCCAAGGCAGGGAACCAGCGATCTATTTGCAGCTTATCCATCTCCTGATTGGGGGCTGTAGGTGTGGGTATCTCTGGAGTCTTTGTATCAAATAGACAGCGAGCAGGGACAAAACTCATTAAACCTGTATGAGCTAAAAGTTACTGTTGCATTTATTAAGGGTTAGAAACAGAGGGTTTTGCAAAGGATTGCTCTTTGGCAGCCCAGAGTAAAACAGCAAGTTAGATCAATATGGTAAGAGGGGAGAGAAAGAGAGAAGCGTGGGAGGAGAGAAAAGTGTGGGGGAAGCGTGAGAGGGAGAGAGGAGGGAGAGGGGAAAGCCAGAGAGAGAGCAGGAGAGAGTAAGAGAAGAGAAAGCAAGAGAAAGCAAGAGAAAGCAAGAGAAAGCAAGAGAGAGCAAGAGAGAGAGAGATTTCCTGTCTACAATACAATAAATCTTCTTCTACCATGAATATTCTAATTCCCGATAACCAATGAGATACAAAATACAAATTCTACAACATTTGCATAGAACCTATAGGAGCCATGGTATTAGCATAGCGAGCTGCATTTCAAACTGGAAAAACTAGTTTCTGTACCCTGGGAGTATGACTCAGAATCTTGGGTGCACCCTGAGAGAATGCATTGTTTAATCAGTCGAGTGATTGACCTCAGCTGGCCACTCCATTGTCTGGTGGCTATTTAGTAACTATGGTTTGGAATATTGAAAGTAGCTTTCATTTCTATCATGTCCATGGGTTCTATATTCCCAGAATCTAAGCATTTATATTTGTAAGATTTTCAGATTCACCCTTCCCAACATGTAGGGAAAACAGAGTTTTCTCAGTTGCTCAGTTAAAGAATAAGACACATTGGGCAGAAATAACTGCATTAGCAATTCTTATGGGACTAAAGGCAAATTCTTCACAACAAAGGGTGTGCCCAAGCAGAGGAACCAGGTCCAGGGTGGCTGTGGACTCTCTAACTTCCAAGACTTTCAAATGTGGAGTGGGTGGAGGCTCTGAGAAACCTGGTCTAATCTTGAGAAAGTGCTGGGGTTAGGTCCAATAAAAATGCAGATGATCATGGCTTAAGGCCATGGGAAAACCCTTTGCAGTAGGGGTGAGTAAAAAATCACCCCCAGAATCCTCCAGTTCCAATATGTTGATCATTGCCAGAAAGTTCTCCGCTTCCCTTGTTGCCACTAGTTCCTTTTTGCTGCAATAATTGTAATATTCCTAATCGCCCTTCCCTATTGGATGCCCTCCCTAAACTCTGCCCTAATTCCTCTCCTCCTCCAAGTTTTTAAATACCCCTGCCATGCCCTAACACTTGCTTTTTGCCATTGTCCTTGTGCATGGAACAAGCCTCCCTATACCATCTTTCCCAGTTTGTTCAGTACAAACTGTTCCGCTTGCTGTTTGTTGTTTTCTATTATTAAAGCTTTTTAATTCCCGAATAATAGGGTCAGATTTTCTTTCTCCATAAAATCGCCGAGTTCAGTGAAGCCACCGACCCTAATAGCTGGGCTAGGACCAGCCGGAGGCTTCAAGCAGGGGATGGGCCTAGATGATCTGTGGATGTCGCTTCCAACCTGAGTTTTTCTGTGATTATCAAAATAGTGAATTTTTTTTTTTTTTTTAAGGCTAGCTGCAGTGTTATTTTTAGCTAATATGTTGTCTTTGCTTGTATACCTGCTGTGAATCCTTCTGTTCCTCCACCAGGAGTTGAATGTGGCTTGTTGACCTCTGAACTTAAACTCGAGCTGCTTCTTTCCAGGCTTTATGAAACAAGCTGCTCTTATTTCCAGTGCCTGGGATGATAAATAAACTGTCTTTTCTCTGCTTCGGTACTACATCTTGTTGTGGACAATTTTATTACCCAGATACAGCTTCTGTTTTCCTTCTGCAAATACTTTAGTTTGGTGGAAAGCTCACTGAGATGTCAGGGGGCACTGTTCCCTTTTGCTTTCTGATCATGTAAAATTTTATTTATTTAACAATATTATTTAAAATGCTATTAATGAATTAGAATTTGTGTTACTAAATGTGACATTCTCTCATCCTTGTGTAACCATGCTGTTTAGTAGATTTTAATAGCTATTTTTTCATTTTTGACTATAGAAGATATAAAAGTATTTAAGCCAGCTCTGAGTTAGCAGCATATCTATTTTCCAAGTATTTGATGTGGTTTGGTTTCCTTATTCTTTGGACTTACAGACTTGTCTGTTATTGTTGAATGGCTTCTTTAAGTATCAGACTTTATTCTCCTATGCATGCAATGATAAAATCTTCTAGCTTTTTTCAAGGATCTGACTGACCTTTTCACCACTTGATTCTTGGAGAATTTTATTTGTTGCCTGCCAGATCCATAATGATTCCTTGTCTGTGTAGCTCACACTCTTTGTCAGAAGTTGCAATTTCTTCCAATTTGCTGAATAACTGCACAGTGTTTTGCTCAGTTTCTATTTGTTCTAATTTCCTAAAATCTTTCACCATTCCCCATTTGCCATCACTGTAGTCTGTTCTCTGTTCAAAGTTCAGTTTTCTTACTTCTACAAGCCTTTGGTATTCCAGTTGTCCCATGTGAAGTCTCCCACAAGCCTGATCTTGCCTAGAGAATATGTTTCAAGGACTTCATGAGTTATTTTTCATCTCACAGTCTCCTAAGTGGAACTTTTCCCTCCACCTTCAAGACAGGGGGTGGTGGTGGTGCAGGGCACCTGTCTAGATTGCTCACTTACCATAAGAGTTTAATAGAAAGCTGTTATTTTTGGAAGTTTCTCCTGCTGTGTTTGAAGGTCAGAGGAAGACAACTGAGCTTTCTCAGGAGGCTGTGAAAGCAGTTGAACAGCAGGTAGTCACGCAAAAGCCCCTCTCTGGGGACAGGAGAAGGAAGGTCTATAAAAATACAATATGTCTTTATGGTCCAGTCTAATTCTCATTCTTGGTGGAGTAAAAGAGTCAGACTTCATCTTCATGTTCTGAAAAACTCTATTTTTGGTTTGACAAAATATTGGGAAATGTTAAATAGTCATGCTGAATGCCAAATTGAATGTTTTTTCTAAGTGCTTTTAGCTTAAAAATATTTTTGTCATTTTGATTGTCCTAACTCAAAATCCATTTGAATGCTCCTGGGAGTTCAGGAATTGCCATAAACTTCCAGATGCCTGATCCATCTCACAATCTCTCCAGGAGTTAAGGGAAGTATACACTTACCTGTAAGCTAGATTTGAAGTGCTGCTGGTTCAGTTCACATCATTAGATGTGATTACATCCTTAACACTTTTAAATGGTTACTCTGTGTGCTTACATCATCCTTTCTGTTAATCTTAACCTAAATCCTCCACGTCAAGGCTTTTCACCGCTCAGCCACACACTCATTAAGGCTTTCTTTGTAGATTATTATTGAAGTTTTCAAAAATATGAAATCTAATTGCTACAGCTGTGCAACTGAGGTAATGGAAATCTTTAGATAGGACCTGTTAGTAAAACAGAGGGTTAAGGGGCAGGATGTCAGTAACCCATCAAACGGCTAAGCATAGGCTGAGGAAGACTTGTATGGCTCTGTACAAAGAGAACAAGTGGTTGGAAAAATACAGTGTAATGTCTCTAGGTAACAGCTCATAATGTGAACTGTGTCTGTGGTACTGCTAATCACTGGAGTTTGTGGGCATGTTGCTATGGAGAAAATAATTAGCCAAATATGCAATGTATTGTAGATGACAATCAATAAAACTGTGTGTAGTACATCACACTGATAACATACATAGGATGTAGCCTATTTTGGGTTCTTTGGATACAAAGAGCTGGAGTGCTCTGGGTACAATTTCTAGTTGTTTTATACCAATTATGTGACGTATTTACTATTTGGCAAATATAACAATATAAGCTCAATATTAAAACATTGTAAACTAAGGTTAACAGAATCAGATACTTTGAAAGAAATAGGATAAGAAATGTCTTTGAGAGAGGTGAAATAATCAGTGGATGATCAATTGTATTCTGTTAGCAGATTTTTATTTTTTTTTTGTTAAATTTAAAACTTACTGCTATCTAATCTTTTTACAGCCACATTTTCTTAAGGGAAAATTATTTAAGTACTAGCTCTATTTACCCATTGTGTTTGTTGTGTGTATACTCCTTTGCCCTCTTAATTTTTTTTTGGCAGAGGGAAACATCTTTCAGCTGACAAGGAACTTTTCTAATATGTCATTTTACAGGGAAGAAGCTTAGATTTTCTTTTTTCCCCTGTGCAGGGTGGGAAGTGCTGACATTTATACCAGTAGAACTACTCTGATGCAAAAGTCATTTATATATCTTAGGAAACAAGATAAAGGAATTTTTTCAGTTGCTTGGACCAAACTGATTCCCTGGTTTTGGACCCATTTGCTACTTTGCTTTATATATCATAGTTCTGCAATCTGGCTTTGGTATCTGAGAAATTTCTGGACCTCTGGCAGATTTTTTTTTTTTTCGAGAAACTCTTCCCCAGTCTGAGTGGGTGTTTCTTATAGACTTCCAATTATATTCACAAATAACTTGTCTGCATGTATATGCTCCCACTGGCTCTGTGCCTCAGCACACACCATAGTATTACAGATGAATTCATTAAAATGCTTAGGTGTTCATTTCTGACATTTGTTCTGTTTAATTGAAATAATTTTTTCACCTTTTAAAGTTAGCTTTTATGACACATCTAAAACTTCGGAACATTCTCTTTTCAGTTATTTATAAAGCTTACAAGTTATTTCTTAATTTCTTGTTTGGTTGTCTCAGATTGTGTTTTTAAGTATGTAGCTGTATAAAAGCATGCCCTTCATCTTAAAAATGCTGCCTAATGTCTAGATTCCTAGGAGATGAATCTTCAACGGGCTATAGGATGAATGTACGACAAAACAGCTCTGCTAAAATGCATAGACCATAGTGATGTTATGCTTTTGAAACAGAGGTAATTTTAATCAGTTTGTGTTTCTTTGTGGTGTAACCTGTCCACTGCTGCAAGTAGCCTGGCATCTGGAGCCACCATTTCCTTGTAACTCAGCTACATTGCAATGACAGAAAATGCAGGAAACCTTCTGTCTTCACTTAAGCTTGTTCCAATTTACTGAAAACAAGGAGGTTTTTGTGGCTAAACCTAAGCTTGACTGCTTGAATGTATTGATATATAGGCCTGCTCTACCTTGAAACATCCATTCTGCCAGTCTGTAATTGAGCTAGAACAGAGGAGTGAAGGAAGGTAAGGGTTTATTGACAGAACAGCATGTTCTGTGTTCACAGGCTTCAGCTCAGGCTTGTATTATCAACTGAAACAATGCTTCCCCAGCATATATCTGCTCTCTGGCTGTCTTAATCATTTTGCATTCTAACCTCTAACAGTCCCTTCAGTGTGTTAGTACCAGCAGGGCCACTCCAGAAATGAGTCTTTTTTTGTAGTGTCTGAAGGGGAAGCATAAAAGACACTACTACAGCATAAATAGATTTTGCCTGGGTGCAAAAAAGCTTAAAGAGTGTTGTGTTTTTAAATAGGTGAGTCTTTTCCTGGATTGCTACCTCTGTAAAGATACTGAGGAAGAACAATCTGGTTAAGCTCGTCTCCTTGTGGGAGTCCTCTGTTCTTGAGACAGGCAAGGGCTCAGTTTTCTCAGATGGAGAGGCTTTTTTTTCCTTCCTCACTTTTTAAACTTAATTTGTCCATCCAGCCACTTGAGAGGGCATTGATGTGATCTGCAAGGCTGAGTCCTCAGATCTCCAGACCTCTCTTTGCTTACATTGAGGCATGTTGAGGCATGTACCTCTCTGGATTCCTAGTTTGAGGCTTGTGTTTTCACTTGCTGTGCAGAAGTTCTCTCAGTTTTTAGAACTGTGTTCTTTCTAAACAGGAGCACTAATTTTTTTTTTGTAGTGTTATAATTGATGACCAGTGTTGGCACTAATACCTTTGCTATGGGCTGCATGGGGAGCTTCAGCAATACCACAGAGTTGTTGTTAAGTGCAGTGAAAAGCAGCAGTGTCTTCTAAAACAACAAACAACTTGCAGGAGTTCCTGTGGAGATGTCTGCTTTCTTGAATTTCATGTAAGTGCTGAGAATTAGTGTTTGTACAAAGATCTTAGTACAAATTGTCCTGTAGGTTCTTTTGAAATACAATGTTTAACTTTTTTCCCTAGTCCCTGAAAGGTTTTTAATATTTCCTCCTATGCTACTTTCAATGAACACAGGCTCAGATTTATTAATGCATAATGTGTCCCAGAAATCAGTTTAGCTGATTTCTCATCCATCAGTCAGCATCACCTTTTTTTTCTATTATTTGGCAGAACAGATTTCTTTGAAACTGTTTTTTGTAAACTCTGGATGATATCTCTGCCTAACATTTCTGAAGAAGAGAGAGAGCCTATTAATTTTCTAAGGCTGAAGGGTGCATTAATAAAAGCCAGAAAACTACTTTTCATATGAATGCTGAGTTCTGTTCTGAAGTGGCCTTTCATTCACACTTTTAAACTCTTAACTCTTATAAATTTAAGATCAAAAAAACACTGCCACCACTAGTTAAAGCTATATTTAAGACCAGAGTCATGTAGAAATTTAAGATCTGTAACCATACAGTATTATTTCCAAATAAATCTCAACTGGAAATGTTATGCCTCAGAGGCCCACAGCATATAAGCATGGTGTCAAGACTAGATTTATCCTGATGTGTTGTCAAGCAATCGTCTTTTGTCCTGCCATTTCATGTCTGCCCTTCCCCTAGCAGTACTCCTGGTGCCTATCCCGGGGCACTGATCTCTGATGAATACAGAATAAATTGATTTGTGTTTCTGCCCCATGGCATTTTTGAAGCCTGTGTAGAGGGAAGCAAAGCTAGTACTATGCCACTCCAGCTATAGAATACTTATGGTACTGAAGCAGTCTGGTGGTCTCTGGTCAGAAAACAGTCAGCCAAGCAGACGCAAAGACAAACCTATGTTCTGAGGACCTAATATCTTAGCTGGTATCTGAGAATGATTTAGAGCTTCCCCCAGCTAAACATATCCAGGCCTATAACTGGAGCTGAAAGAGCTCAGCTGCCATGTGAGACTGTATCTCCTATGGAGCAAATCAGGAGAAAAGCACTGAAAAAAGTTGATCAGCAGCATATGCCCAATCTAGAAATACTTAAAGCAGAAACCTGGAATCTGCATTCAAGTAAATGTGCAATTTCATGTGCTTATCTGTATACTGTGGGTATGAAGAGGACTAGGAGTAGTTCCCCTAAAGTGACTCCATTTGCTTTTGCTGATAGAAAAGCTGTATTACCAGACCTCCCTCTCTTTGCACAGGAACAATTGAGGTTGTCCATGTTTTGAATCAAGCAGCTGCCTGCCTTTCAGCAAGAGTTTGCAAAGCCTTAGATTAGTTACATCCTTGTTTCTCCTGGGTGTGAAGACTCTGTGCAAGCCCACAAGCAAGGCTCTATTTTCCTGTTTCACAGTAAAGTGGTTTTTATGCCTTTTCCCACAGCATGTGTGGTAGGTGTGGAACCTGTTATGAACAGCAGCACTTAAAGTTAGCTAAGAAGCAGATTGTGTGTTGAGAAATGGCTCACGGCCACCCTGCATAACTGAGTGCAGGAGCATTACCTGCTGCACTCTGTGCAAAGAGTTAAACAGGAGAGCTGGTATTGCTGCTGACTGTAGGCAATTTAGGTACAAAAGTGTGTGCATCAGCATCTCTTAAATAGGAAAAGAAGTAGAAGCCTTGAGTCTGAAAAAGTTTTGCAGGCAGGCAGCATCCAGTCGCTTTAATCAAGGCTAGAGAAGAAGAGCTAAAGACCTGTAAGGGTCTGCTGCTTTACCGTGTGTAAAAAGAGACTTCAAGCTGGTGTGGGTAATAGCATAATAGTGACTTGTCTGGTGTAGGTAATAGCATAATAGTGACGTACAGACCTGAGAGAAAAGATTTCATTGATACTTGCTAGTGAGGTAGAGGAAGTCACAGCTTTTGGATGAGCAGAGGCCTCCTGACTCCCTAGGGGCAGGTCTTAGTTCATTTAACTATTCAGTAGGAATTAATATTAATTGAATGCAGCCCTTTTCTTCCTGTGAAACAGAAGCTGACAGAATATTACAACACATTTCAGCCATTTCCTGTTTTGTGTTTTTAATAGGGTTGTGACTAAAGGGACCAGGTGAGCCATTCCCAGAGAATGCAGTTCAGACATGGCATTTACAAAGAATAACATCTCCCTTTTCATAAGATGTATGGATTCTGTTCAGAGGTGGATTCTGGCCTTTGTGAGGACCTGAGGATGATCTGTTGAAAACTCTGGTGCAACAGGTAAATTAAGACTGGAAGATTTAATTAATATTTAACATCAAGAAGCCTTGGTCAACTAATGAAATGAAATCTGTGTTGAAGAACAAACAGAAATGGAGATTTGATTAGTTCAGGTTTTCCTCTGAAAAAGAGAACGGTGACATTTGAAAGTCATGTAATGCACTCTTTTTATAGAAAGACATTTCTGCCTGCGGTTCTGAACACAGATGTATATGCTTGGTTTGTTTTCCAGGCTGTGCCTACACCGGATAATTTTATTTTGATAGGACCCCAGTGGTTGCTAGCACTGAGATTGCTGGGTCCTATATGCCTGAGAAAGAGTCCCAGTCTTGGCTATGTGCTTTCCATGCTGTGTGGCTGTCAGCATTTGGGACTGCGACCTTCTTCTGACTGATGCTGTCACCCTGTGCTCTGGGAAACACACACAAGCCCACCCACCACTACATAGAGTTCATAGAGAGGACACATAGACTCACATAAACTCTGTTATTGAAATCTGTGGTCTTTGCCCTTTGCTTATTTGTTTCCTTTTGTAGAAGAGTGTTCTCTGTGCATCTTTGTCTAGTTTACAATTGACAAAATCTGATCTCCTTGTGTGCTTGCACTTCTTTGCTTCCAGAAGGTGATGAGATACAGGTTCTGAGAGAGGTATATCCATTGTGAAAACAAAATGAAAAGGTCCAGATGAACTTGTATACTTTCTTTTTGTGATTACAGCTTTTCTTACTGCATTATCTTCAAATCAAACTTACTGTCAGGTAGTAGGGCAATAAATGTTCTAAGCAAAGCCCACTTCTTAGGTAAACTCTTCAAAACACAGTCATAGCTCTGCCTAGTACCTTACATGGCACTTGCTTTAGATGACCTGTTAGTAAAGGACACGCAGTTGCTGTAAATAAAACACAAACTCCAAATGGTGTTTTAAGTCCCAAGTTATTAGAAAGATGGGTCCTTAACTTTGATATAATCACTAGCACCAGGGCTAAGTAGGTGAAGTGCAGTGTGGCTAACTCAGCAGCTAGCAAGCAGCAAAGGATCATAGAAGAGGCAATACTGGAGAATTGCATGCAGATGTTTGTTTAGTGCTTCAGGTTGTTATAAAACCTTGAGGATAAGAATGCTGGAGAAGAATTAGGAGAGTTTTTACTTGACAACTTAAATTTTAAGCGATTTCATTTGTATCCTCCTGGATAAGAATGCTGGAGAAGAATTAGGAGAGTTTTTACTTGACAACTTAAATTTTAAGCGATTTCATTTGTGTCCTCCTTTTAAGAAGGTGCTATTGACTGATGGTAGATATCCCACCTGTCCTTGGTGTGCTTCCCTCAGAGCAGCTGTTCACACTGCACAGGAAATTTCAGGGCTGGACTCTGACTGTGAGCTACAAATTTAGGGCCAAATTCTTGAAACTTTCTGTCTGAATCAGGGCTGCCTTTCTTCTTTTTGTGTGTGTTGGTGTTTGCTCAGCTAGTAGCAAATGCGTTTATTTGTGAAGCCCTGGTGCAGGATAAAGGCCGTCACAAAGTGAAGTTGCATCAAAGCAAAAGTTTGTTTGGCTGTACAATGTCCACAGCAGGTCTGCCTGTCTGAAAGTATCACATAGACAACATGAAGTTAGAGTTTCCATGTTTGGTGCTGGACAATTTGCTATGAGTGACCTACACAACTATATTGCAAAAGAGTGATGGGTCCTTTCTCCTAATGCCATTTTCTTTTATCGCCCATTTAACAAATATTTATGACCGTAGAATGCAGTGTATTATCTCTTTGAACTATCCAAAGAGATTCAGCCTTCACAGCCAGAAAAATACAGTTCTTCAAATACAACTGATGCAGGGAAAATGGTCTTTGTGCTTTACACCTTGTTATTGTTGAACAAATTAATATTATTGACCACAGAGGAGCCCTGACTAGTGTTAGTGTAGTGCATATAGATTCTTTATGTGGAGTCAGGATAAGTATAGGTTCTATTATTTGGTCAAACAGTAGTAATAACTTGTAATATGCATTTCCAGGCAAGTAAAAAATTTGTTTCCAAAACAACTTGTAGCTGTATGTGGCCAGTCATAACAAAAAGGTTTGTTCTTGCTAATTTTCAGCGCATATCTTTTGATCTCCCATTGAAGATTGAGCTATGAGCCTAGTGTGGTCCTTGAAAGGGACACTCTTTCATGCTTTACAACAGAGTTGTTCTTACAGTTTTAAAGTGGATTAAATTAAACTTGACAATGTTGCTATGAACAGAGGGAGTGGGGAGAGACAAGAATCCCTGAAATCATGGCTCAAAAGCAGCATGTCTCTTTATCAGTGCCCTGCTCATTTCTCTATCATGAGGTATGGACAGAATCAAAGGAAAATTTTGTGAACTCCCATTTAGCCTCAGGGTCCTCTCAGGTAGAAAACATCTATAAATCTGCATAGATTTAACAAGGCCAGATATGTCCCCCTAAGTGCCTTTTCATGGCCTAATTTAACTAACTTCAGCAAAATGCTCTGTCACCTGAGAGGGATGCTCTAGGTACCAGTAATGCTATAAGCCTCTTATCTAATTTTGTTGATGACAGTTCAAAGTGTCCTAATAAATGAACAAGATAAGAAAGTCACAGGGAAATGAAAAATAGAAGTCCTTAATGATTAGGACATTGAGTGGTTGGAAAATTTGAAAAGGCACGGGTTTTGTCACTTATGAGAGGACTTTGAATGTTTCAATGAAGTCTGTGAATTCTGGCAAGTCCTACAGAGCACCTGGCTGTTGGAAGGACAGTTGGGGTGTCTGGGTGATGGACAATTGAGAAGGAGTCTGCTCTGTATTGGTGCTGTGGCCTTTTGCTTGTACCAGCTTGTTGATTCTGAAGAGGGAGAAGTAAGATGCTTTTGAGTTGAAGATGGGAGCCACAGAAACTTTGCCTGGAGCTGCCAACATTTGATTAAGAGGAATTCATTTGGGAATGAAAGATTGAAATATTTGTAAGGATCCTTACAGGAAAGAAACCCATGCTTGGGACCTGACCTAAACACATCTGTATGGGAAAGTACCTGAGGCTGGTGGCTTATCAGCACATCTCTTGAAGTCAGGTATGGTTATTAGCTACAGTTACAGATAAAGGTAACCTGGTCTTTTTTATTAAAAACATCACAAATGTTGAGAAAATTAATAAAGTAAGTATTGTGTGCTTGCATGTGACACTAAAATAGAAGACTTATAATCTCTATTGTTATTGTTGTGTTAAGAATACCCACAAAAAGATTGTAAGAGAGTTGATCTTTGCAGAAGCAAGGTGAAAACAAATATCAAAGATCACAATTTCAGAATGGAGTAAATATTTCAGAGTAATGATTTTTAATGAAAACTTTGATTTTACTTGGTCATTTTAAAAACAGATTAAGTTGCCTAGTTTAACTTTTGCTTCTATCTCCAGAAATGCAGCATGGTTAAACAAAAAAATACCTTCAGAAAATAAAACTTTCCTGAAGTCTTATATGGGTGCTTGATATTGAAACAGTTTTATTTCCAGTTTATAGACACTTAAAATATCGTTGTCCTATAAGGTTAATTCTTACAACCTCAAGAATGACAACAATCTGGTCTGCTTTGTGTTGCATTAACCCATTGTATACTTGTGTCTAGTCTCATGCTTATTGTATTTTAAATACTCTAATGTAGGCTATAGAAATTAACAAAACATTTTTAGACAGGCTTTCCAGAGGCTAATGCAACTTTTAAATTGTATTTGGCTTCTGTTTCTTTACTCATACAGCCATGAAAGAGAGAGGCCTAAATTAAAATTGCCTGTAAGCAGTGCTCCTAAGCATGGTAGAGATGGTATTTATGATTTCCCAGAAGGGTGTGGGCACACAGCTACCCACTCTATGCACACAACAACTTAGCATGGAGCACAAATGCAATTTGTGGATACATTAAAAAGTATCTGCTGAGAATGTAATTCCTCAGGAGCAAGGGTATTGATCATTTGACTCAAATTGTTTTTAATTGAAACACAAAGCAGCTCCTCTTTAAAATTTAGACTTCTTGAAATCAGATCTGGTTGGAAATATATAAACTGCATCTTTAGGGATATTGTGACTACTTTGCTTCCCCTACTAGCAGATGCTATATAGACTAGCGTATAAGGATTGTTGTCACAGCAGCAAGATCTGATGAGGTTATCAGATTCCTCTGAATTAAAGAGAAATTGACAACAACATCAATCAGATGTTACTGCTGCCTATATGAATGTTCATTTGTTAACCCAAGTGGTAGTTCTTTTTTTGCACAGCTGAGGAATTCTTTTTTTTACAGGATATGATAATAATTCAGCAGTGTATTTGACTAGATTTATATAAATAAATTACTTCAGTAGCACCCAAAAATATTTGTTTCTGATCTGGGGCTTTCCATGATCAGAGGTTTTTCTTTTTGGGCTAATGGCATGGGGCAGAGTAATTTCAAGTAGAAACTTCTTTTGGTAGATTCACAGATATGTGTGTTTCACCTATGATTTTGTAAATTAAGCATATGTTTGAGATGTAAAATTCCAGTCTTCATTAAACCTATATCAGATTTGAGATATCTGGACCTGGAGTTTTTCACTTTCATTTTATTAGAGTAAGAAATGAGTCTTCAAATCCCAGTTTTTAGCCTTAAAGTTTGGGGGCTGTTATAAATAAAAATGAGATCAAACCGAATTAAATATGATCAAAATAAGTGATATTTATTTTGCGACTGAAATACGGTCCTCAATAGTCACAATCAAAAAGGGACAGCGCCGAGCCTGGGATCGGCGCAGGGTGAACACACTCTGATCCGATCTCTAGCACATCGGATCCTCCAATGTTCACAAAACCACCTTTGCTAGTCCAGTTTTTATACAGTTTTTCCTAGCCTGGAGCAGAGGTCTTTGTTTCTTTTCCTCGTTCGGCAAATTCATGTGGTTTTCTTTCTCTGCGTTGGGCTGGACAAAACTATATTCTGGGAGACGATGAATTCTGATGAGGGCAGGTCTTGGTTTACGGGAAGCCGGGATTGAGATACATCTTTCCCGGTGGCTCTGGTTATCTTAATCGCTGGTGCTTGTCGGGCGCTCATCGTTTGGGTATTCCTTGGACAGTTTCCGAGAGAGCCATCTCCCTTGCGGCTACGTCTATTTACTTGTTAATGCGAGCTCTCCTGCTTTTGTTGGCTGTCACAATGCTGTGATGAAGCAATCTGTGTCCCTTCGCCCACGGTTTTCTTTTTAGTTTTTGAGTTTTTTATTATTTTTTTCATACAAACATTACTTATGTTATATTAATTTACAAGCTTACAAGAATTACATTATATCATATATTACAGGGGCTGTTGAGCACTAGGCTTTTTTGGTAACCTTGCATTTGTGGTCACAAACAGAGCATTGAATTAGTAGCTCTGTTATGTAGTTAGGTATAAACATTCTATACGTAGTCGGTAATACCTGGGATTAACAGTTTCCTTTGTTCGCAGCCTGACCAGGCATAACAACAGCTCCTGTATGTCAGAAGCTTTTGCTTAGAGAATACCCTCTGTGCTGTTCTGAGTCAACCTTCTCTTACTGTTGAGGTTTCCAACAAGTAAAAAAAAAATTTGCATGCTTTTCTGATTTCCTAGTGGAGAAGTTGGTAAATTCTAATGTTTCTTCAGGCCTTGAACTTTGAAAAGGTCCTTTTCCTTGTGTTTATTTGTACATATACAGTTAAAAAGATCAGGGGCAAAACCACCGTTACCTGACAATGTGTTGGGAGTTGGGCTTTGTTCCTTTTTTCTCTCTGTGGAATTTTCCCCATTGTGATGCTAAGAAAACTTGTTGGGCTACACCCTAGCTCATGATGGCTAGTGACAAAAGTGGGGGCGGGGGTGTGTAGCTGCGTGGGGCTCACTCCCTCGCTCACCAGCGGGGTCGGAGGAAGAGGTCCGGTACTGCTCGCTTCCACCCCGCGCCAACCCAGCGCCGGGAGCCAGGTTCTCTGCTGTGGGACACTGCACTGCCGTCTTCCCTGCTCCAGCCTGAAATCTCCAAGCACTCAGCCAAGCACCACAACCCACACGGTGAGCGGGGAGCCCTTCCTCCACCCTTCTCCCACCTGGGACACTGCGCTGCTGCCTCCACCCGCTCCCGCCTGCTGCCTCCGCAGCTGCACGGGCCCTGTCCCGCCCCCCACCACCGGTACCCAGCGCAGGAGAAGTGTCTGTTGCCGAAAAGGGACTGGAACGGAGTTACTGTTCTGTTTGTTGTTAATTTTCATAGCTGCTGTTGTTTCTGTTTGTCTGCTTAGATATATTAGTAAAGAGCTGTTATTCCTACCCCCATATCTCTGCCTGAGAGCCCCTGATTCCAAAATTATAATAATCAGGAGGGAGGGGGTTCTGCATTCTCCATCTCGGGGAGGAGCTCCTGCCTTTCTTGGCAAATACCTGTCCTCCAAACCAGGACACAATGGCAGTATGTTAGTGCTCGGTTCATTAAATTAACTTCTGGGTTGTTTCACTAATTTAGCACTACTTTACAGTGTTTTGTCGGTGGGAAACAAAACAATTGTGGTATTTTCGCTTTGAACAGTTTGTGATATAGTAGAGTTTAGAAATTTTATCAGGATTCTTCCGTAGTGGTATGTGAAGGTGGCTACACTTTTGAGTGAGCATGGCCACACTGAGTCTTAGAGCCCTGTAATGAGTGATAATAATTAATGGAAAAGAGGCCCTCCTAGCCACACTATGGCCCTAAGAATTAACTTTACTTCTAACATGTTACAGCAAAACAATTAAAGATTACATGTTGCTGCATTTTTCCTGA
This sequence comes from Muscicapa striata striata, assembly GCA_030060385.1. Taxonomy (NCBI): domain Eukaryota; kingdom Metazoa; phylum Chordata; class Aves; order Passeriformes; family Muscicapidae; genus Muscicapa; species Muscicapa striata. The sequence goes on from JAREIS010000101.1 coordinate 2,577,551, forward strand.
ATATATTGAGTAGGGCAAAAGTAGAGGGAACTTGGTTAATTCCCCAGAGTGGCAGAGCTAGTGGAATCCTGATCTGTATTTTTGTTTATCACTGAAGGGGACAGATGCTTGATGATGCAGAAATTGCACATGGAAGAATGTCTAAGAAATATTTGCTTCTATAGACAGTCTTTTGGACGGGCATACATATATATATTTCTTTTTTCCTTTTTTTTTTTTCCTCTGTAGAATAGTGCTTCCGCTATTCCCATCCCTCTCCGGTCTCCGTTTGCTAATACTTGCTTTGAAAGGTACAATCTGGCCTTTCTTTGTTCACATATGCACATTATTTCTAGCTCAAAAATTCTGCAATGAGTAAAAGCAGTTACAGGCTAGGATTCATCTGCCTCCAACTGATTTTCCTTTATAGTCAGTGGAGATCAAATCAGGACAGTCAACAGATCCTGGAGTGTAATTCCTGCTTTCCTAAAGCAGCACTTAGATAAACCATGCCTGAGAGGCTTATTGCTTTCCACTGATTTTAGAGGGATAATAGATGGCTGTTATAGTCATTGTGAAAAACACGGTTCACTGTCTTGAGAGAATTAAAAGGTTTAATAAAGAGACAATGGAGACAAACATAAAGCAAAGGGTTAAAACGGCCGGGTGCTTGGCATGCTGCTAGGAGCACACCGCTGCTTCGGGAACGCCCCTTTAAATACGTTTCACAATCCATCCATTTGTTACATATTCATAGACCTTTATTCATAGTCAACTGTTTCTGGGAACTGTTTAGCATGGCCACTCCTCGGGTCCGCCTTTTTAGAGCATGTGTGTTTTCTTGGCTTGTGGTTTTATTTCTCCTTATCCCTTTTAATTTGGGTGGTGGTCCAGGCCTTTTGCAGCCGGTTGAGTGTTGATAATTGTCATGTCAGCTCCGGGGCCCCCATCACATGTTCACGGGCTGTTATCTTGACTAGGCAGGTAGTTTAAGCATATTATCTCAAAAAAACTTATGTCTAACTTTTACTAGTAACAAGGACTATATCCATATGGAAATGCTATTTTAACATTATACATATAGCATTTATCCCAATACTTGCAAAGAGCCAACAACATGTCATACATTTATAACAGTCATCATCCTCGTAGACACTGAAGTTTGGTGGTGTGCATCCCACCTGATGTATCAGTGGAGAGTGGTTCCTGCAGCAGGGTGCCTTCTCTTTCGAGGCTCAAGCTCTGCCCTGCCAAAGGGTCAGGCTCTTCCACAAGCCCAGACATTACAGTTAATTGTTTTGAGTGTGGAGTCCCCATGTGTTTTAAAATGCTGTACTTGTACTAAAAGTGACATGTGAAAATCAAAACTTCTGCATTTACATAACCTGTTGGAGGGGGATGAGGGTGTACTGTCCCAGTTTTTGGTCAAATGGGCCTTTTGCTGTAAACTTAAAACAGATTAGCACTGTTTAGAGTAGGGGTAGGGTTATGTGATCTATGAAGGCCTTTTCCAGTCTAGTTTATTCTGTGATTCATCTGCAAAAAAAGTCTTTCTACTGCCTGGTTATTTAGTGTCAGATTTGGAACTGGTCTCTAGTTAGACTCCTATTCATATCACAGAACATCTCACAGCCTCAGGTGTCAGCCCTATCATGTTTTCTAACCTATTGCTGAGGCCAGATGAGGATCTCTGATTAGTTTTTCTTCCAGAGATAAGGCTGCATCTTTATAGATACCCAGAGTATTGCTTTGTAGTATTAAATTAATATTTTTCCCTCCTGTACAAAGACTAGATACATAAATTTGAGTGGAAGATGATATTTTTCCTGTTCTGCTAGGAACATATTATAAGACTTGGCATGAGTATCCTGGGAGCCTGAGCTAAAGATGGTGAACATATGGGAAAACCCAGGAGGAAGCATACAGTTTTAGGTTCTTAAACCTAGCTCTTGGTTTGTCACACTAATGTAGTGAGAAGACATTAAATGACCTGAGGTTCTTAAACCCTATAGTTTACTGAGTCCTATCAGGGATCACATTAAGATGTAATTAAACCAAGTCCAGATATTTTAATTTCTAGCTGGAGATTTATGCAACATAAAATGAATCTTTTTCCAGTTCTGAACTTCATGGAAAATGGGCTTGTTAGTGTGTTTATTTCTTTTCAATATTAACTGAATAGGCATTTTTTAGGCCCACTTGACTCTAGTAAAACAGTAAGTATCAATTTCAAAGTCATAGTTCAAATCAAGTTTGTATCTGCAAACATAGAGGTTTGCTCATTTTTAGTAAAATCTCAGTCCCCCAAAACGGCAAAGTCTGCAAACAGATGTCATCTGAGGCTCCAGCTATGTATTGTTCCTGGCAGTCCATTGCTGGTGTAAAACTCTCCACTATAGTGTGGAGGTAGGTAGCAATACTCTAAACTGTTAATTTCCCTTATTAGGAATATGAGATTTTCTCATTAACATGGATTGTTTCCATCTAAAATGTTCCAATAACATTGTAACATGAACTAAATTATTTTAATTCCTTAATTTTGAGAACACTCAATATCCTGTAAAAAAAGAGAAGAATCCAAACTGGTTTGACATCATTGTCCCAAACAAAAGAGCACATTTCTATATGAAACACGATTTGAGTGAACAAGGGATTTATCCTCCTGGTGATACCATCACTATTCAGGCAGAATATCTGAAAATCAAGGGATAGCTGCCTGTAGGGTGACTGGTGCACACTGGGTTTGACTGAACAAGGATGATCAGGAACCATGGCAGGGTGTGGCTGGGGACAGAGACAGGCATGGATTAAACCCCCTAAGGTCAGGACAGAGACCCCAACCTGACTCCCTCACCTCCAGGAGTTTTCCCTGACTATTGGAGAAAATGAAATGGTACTACAAAAAATGTTCAGATTTTGAATTTAGAAACAATTCTGGGATCACCAAAGCTGCCTTTTTAGGAAAACACATTACTGACTCTAAAATTTTTTTTTGTCTGCTGCATTTCTGATAACATGAAAAGAAGGAAACGCAGGACAAGGAAGAGGATGAGGAATGTTTTGGGGGGAAAAAAAGATACTATTTCTCAAGTATCCAACTGTTAGATAAACAAGATACCTTAGACAGGTGGGGTAGAGGAAAACTTTTAAGAAATCTGCTTTCCTCCAGAAAGTATTCATGTTTGAGGGTACTAGAGATGCTTTAAGATTGCAGATAGGTAATAAAGTTGATTCAAGGTCTCAATTCTTGAACACTTTGTATGCAGAATGATGAGGATGTGAACTTTTGTTTTTACTACTCTATGTAAAAAGTCTTCTTGGGATGTGTAGGGGTTGGCCACTGAAGTGAGCGACTCTCAAATTAGGGAAAAGGTCAATTTAGGATACTCTTCTCCCTCCGTTAGTGATTAGAAAAAAATCTAGACAAGTGGAAAGCATTTGGTAATGTGTGACAGTAGCTTCGATATGCAGAACAGCCTGGAGAAACTGGCTCAGCAGCAAATCTGTATGTGGGAGTCAGCCAATAGTCCCACATTAATTAATGAGGTGAGGAAGAAAATAGAAATACTTGTTCTCCAAGTTCATTCTCTGTGAAAGATTTATCTGAAAAAGCTTCTAAGTAAATTTAATGGAAATTTACACACTTCTGAAAATAACTTGTATGTACATTTCTGGGTTATTCAAACAGAGGTCCTAAAAATAGAGTAGGGCAAGTAAGAACAGGTTTCCCCCTGTTGGTTATTTCAGGTTTTCTTTATTTCTCAAGAGGCGAAATTCCAAGGAGTTGAAGGCATTATCTGATCCAGTTATTCTCCTGTCCTCTCTTGGAGCTGCTCCCTGCAGGAGTATATACTGAGGAAAACTGATGAAAGAATGGGGATGAAGGAAAAACATTTACCCCCAGAAGAGCAGTTCTGGTCATTTTGTCTTGAAAAAGGTACATGTTAGCACAGGCCACCACATGAATTTATTCCATATCCAAAATATTTCCTTAATGCTGGCAACATGACAATGACCTAAAAAAAATAGGGAGGGGGAAATGAGTGGTGACAAAGATGAGACTAAGCAGTAGCAGCATGCAAAATATATCCAACTGGACAGGATAAAATGAAAAATGCATGTCCTGTAGTAAGGGGAACTATTTTGGATGAGGTAAAAAATGAGGGGGAGCAGGTAATGAATGCAAGCTAGAGAAGTTTGGGTTTGAAAGGCACTTGGGTGATTTTCTCTACAGTGAAGTGAGGCAGCAGTCAGCCATGACTCTGCTGTTAAGGCTGAGTTTTGAACTAGTGCTTGTTGCGTATGAAAGATGCAAGAGATCCTCCCCAAAATGCTGGCTGAGTGTAGAACTGGGTTTCCATGGAGTGCAGGAATAAATCAAGTGTCTTGTGAGCTAAAATGAATGAAAAGTCATTATGGGTCATTATGGATAGTCAGTGTCCCATGGCAGCCAGTGGCTTTACCTCAAGTGATCCCAGCAATGCTGTGCACTCTCTGCAGGCTCTCATCTGCATGGCTGGGTGATGCTGGCAAAATAGATGCAATCCACAAGCAAGGGATCCACACTCTTGTATATTAATGAGAGCTTGATGTGCTTTGCTCCTATTGTCTTTAAACGCAGAGTTCACAAGTCATTGCTGTGGCAGGGGAGGAGGAGCCCTCCTTCTGCATCTGCTGGGCTTGGGTGGGTTGGTTTGGGTGCTGCTGGGGTTGCTGCTTTCTGTTCCATGTGCAGCTGTGGCTGGAATTTGGCTAACTGGGGGCTGCTGCCCAGGGCTGTGGGGAGCACGGCCCTTACCTGGAAAGGCACAATCTCATGCCCTTCAGGTGAGGTAAGAAAAGCTTGTACAATAAAGATGTATTTTATAAAAGCAGTAAACTAGCAGTTAATGTTGGTCATGAATGCCAATAAATGCCTTTAGGAGACTGTAACATCCAGAACAAAGCACTAAAAGTGCAGAAAATCCAGATGCAGTCAAATGTGAAACAAACCTAAATAGTCAAAAATCCTGGAAATAGACAGCTGGGGAATATCTGAAGCATTAGTTTTGACTAGTTGCATAAGGAATTAAAAAAAAAAAAAAAAAAAGCAGCATTTCTCATCTCACAAAAAGTCCTCCACAACAAACAGCCCCTTCAGGTGTCAGGTGTTTATAAAATTAGTGGGACTTTAAATATACATCACTCTGAATAGTATCATTACACTTTTTAAAGAGGAAGAAATTGTATTGTGTGACTTAATAAAAAATTTCCATGCACCATATTTTGCTTGAATTGGAATTGAAATTGGAATTTCTTTAGCTTTATGATTCTTGAGGGATTATTAGAATATTGCTGCAGTGTTTTTGCCTTCACTGTACTGTTGTAATTCCATACTAATAGAGGTTTTATCTAAAATACAGAATGAAAGAGAGCTAGTGCTGGAGTGTGAATGCATTTGGAAGGAAGCCCTCTCTTTGATAAATTTGTTTGAATAGTGGAGAGAAGGTACCCCTGTATTTTCTGGAAATAGATACAGAAAGTGCTTGAAAAGCTAGAAATATTTTTTGACTGGAGGTTGTTGCCTCTCCCTCTCACACACAGTGCTGAACTCAAGTTGGGAGCTCTGGGGACTGGAACTGATTTTATGGAGTAAACAGGTTCCCCTTTATTAGAGCTTATTTCCTTAGCTTTGCAGAACTATGCTTAGTGCCCTGCTGTTGATGTAGTTTCAAAACATATCACTTAGGCATTTTAAAATCTTTGACAGACCAATTATAATTAACATGATGGGCCTAAATTGCACAGGAATTCTCAGCTCTTCTCTTGAAGTATATGTTGTGTCAACATGAAAAAAGGGTAAATACAGTCTCTCACTTCATAAATTTTCAGGATATTTAATCTTTCACCTTTTGATAATTATAGCTTCTGAGATATTTGTGCATTTAGTTTTTCTGTTAGTTGTTTCTTTTTGGACCAGCAGGTCTTAGTGATTGCAAATACTGTACTGAAATTTGAATCAGTCAGCTTTTCTCTCCTCTTTCTTTGTCTGAACTAACATAGCTTAGGTCATTCAGGGTGCATGACACTTACATACTCTTTGGGTAAGAATTTCCAAGTGGGGCAAAGAACCTCCTGAGTAGCATCTATCCTTTTCAACAGGAGCTGCCTCCAGACCCCATGAACCCTGGAACAGCAGCCAGTTATGCTTTGCAGCAATCTGAAAGGAAGGTGGAAGATGAGGCTGATCAGAAAATAAGCCTATAAAGCATTTTAGATAGGCAACTTTCCTGCTGGCTCTGCATATATTCAGAGGCTGTTTGGTGATACCTCTGTCCTCTTCACCAAAGATTTTGCTGTTTTGCTATTTGCTTTGAAGCTGCAGAAGAGCACTGCTGTGGTACCAGATCTAATCTGGGGATCAAAAGACTGGTCTCATTTGACAACAAATTCCATGGTCACCTAGGTGTCACTGATACCTGGCCCCAGATACATCCTGGTATGCTTTTTCCCAGATAAAAATATGACAGTTTTGACAAAGGCCATGAAATGGGAATTACCAAATCAAAATGTGTGTTCTCTGAAGAAAGGAGAAGTTTCCTTCTGAGATTGGGGGAAGAACAGACATAAAATTAATCTTTCTTCTAAATGTACTGGGGGAGGTGGAAAGAAACTCTTTGTAGACTTGGCTGAATGAAGAAATTAGCATGAAATAAACTAGAGAACTCATTGTATAGACAATTGTACAGGTAGACAGACCCTGAATATTTTCATAAACACAGTTTCTTGTGTTATGTTAATGCCATTGATAAGACTTCTAATTCTCCCTTACCTCTCCAGAGGTCTGCTGGATGGTTATAACAAATTTTCCACATACTGGGAGATCTAACTGTTTAGTTTAGTTGATTATTTTACAGCCATACACTGGCACCTTGGTGGACTATTGAAGTGGTTCAGGTTTTTTTCTTTATTACCTATTTTTCTGTCACTATGTCAATCAGACAATTTTTGAACTAGCATTATATATTTGAGATTGCTTCTATGAGCAGTCAGACCTTTGGAATCAGCAAAAGTGGAAAGAGAGTTTTTCTGTTGTCCTCTGGATACAGTAACATGACAGGACCTATAAAAGGGCAACACATAAATAATGACCAGAATGTGAATTTCACTGTAAGGGGTCATTATAGTCTCCTTAGGTTAGAACAACTTGATATTTTCTTAGGGTGGAGACCTTGGCAAAGCATTCAAAGTGAAGAATTTGATTTGCTTGATGTGAAAAGAAGATGACTGAGCAGAAGCTGTTCATGGCTTTTTAATCTTTCCAGCTTTGCCAGGAGAGATAAAAAAATCCAGTAGCTATTTCTAAACTATTTCTAGGAGTGACCCATGCAGTCCACACTCCTTTAAGGACACAAGGGCTCTCTCACAGTAAAGAGTGCTAAGTTTGCATGCCTTAATTTAAAATCCTGCTCAAATAGAGTTTAACTGAGACCTTAACTCTCTTGACATTAGACACAATTATTAGACAAAGCAAGTACAATCTTTTATTAAACTAACTAGTAGGATGGGATGGAGAAAATAGGCAAGTTCCTGGGCATACAAGGAATTGTCTGCTTTTCCCATTTCTCTTAGCCTCTCAGTCTTAAGAAAAAAAAAGCAACAAAGAACACCAAAAAAGAGTATTTTCTCTTTCCATTCAAACTTTGTATTTTTATGTCCTCAGATCACCATAACTGCATCAGGGCTGAAGTATCCATTATTATGAACTATAACTTGTACTGAGGTTGATCTGTACAAACATACTGTAAGAGACAGGTCCTGCTGGGAGATGCTGCAGCTTCACTGGAAACCAGACTACATTGTGAATTCTAATAGGCACAAGAGTAGGGAGCACCCTGGAAAGATTATTGAAGAGTGCTTTTTAGCTCAGATCTCCATACAGCTTTTTTCAAGGTGCAAGCATGTGCTTTGGAAGCTGCCAGTAACCTCTTTTTCTCCTTGTTGGAAGCTATTGATGGGCTTGACAGTGCAAGAGGCCGTTTTGAAGGATGAGTCAAGAAATATGGCTGGAACTGATAAAAACTTAAGATGTTGCATATTAACATCCGGTAGGCGTGGGTTTCAATGCCAAGCTAGCCTCTGTGCTCTGCCACAGGCCTCTGGAAAATAAAAGGTTTGTGAAAGCAGTGAAAACAGACCTAGGACGTGAGTTAGGCTCTTGAAGCAGAGAACACAAAAAAAATGGCCTGAGTTGAGCCTTTTGGCAACCAGATCTGAGAGGCTGGTGAGGTGCTCAACCTTCCCTCTCCTGCTCGCACAGTAAAATAGGGCTGAAGTCTGCTTGGAGTTTCCAGCTGCAATTTTCCACTTTAGCAGAAATTTAACTGATGCAAGTAATGTAAAAAAGGTATCTGCAGCCTGCTCTGAGTCCCTGATTCACTCTGGGTGTAAACAGCAGCTGTGGCTGCTGTGTCCTGTTCTCCAGCTGTTCCTAGTCTTGTGATGCTGTATCTGTTAGAGAATGATGCAGAGATCCCTGAGCAGCTGGAAAGCTGTAACAAGAAGACCTTGCTGCAAAAATTACTCTGGTTTGCAAGAATAATTAATTCACCTGCATTGTTCTGAGTTCATATTTTTTAGGTTAAAATGGATACATGGCTAATGAATTTTGATGAATATATACATCAGATCGGATGGAATGGTAGTCTAATACATAGTAAATTAGCACGAGAATCAGGAAAGGCAACCAAGCCTCTCAGAAGGAAAATTTGTACCCTCTCTACTGCCCCATACTTGTCAATATCACCACCTCATGAAGTCTTGTCGGGCTGTCTCCAAGGGTGCAGCATGTAGTGCTCGTCCCTTGAGCTAGGTCGGAATCAGAGCAGACTGATTTATATTTGGTTTCAAAACTTGTGTAACCCATTTCTATGAAATATTTGTATTCCTGAGAATAATTTTATCATGGGAGGATTTCCTAGCAGGTTCGGTGCATACCTATGCAGCTTTCATTTTTCATATTCTGATGTAACTGGGTCTGTTCAGGAAATGAATAATTGCTACCCCATCATGATTTTTGCTTTCTCTTAGAATTACAAGTTTAGCTGCCAGCTGTGACACTCTAAACTGAGTCTGATAAAGCTAGAACAAGGTGCTGCCTTGTACTATAGGTCAAATCTTGACTTAGGTTGCTTTGCATGTTTCCTGAAACGATATGCAATGTCTCCAACACCAGAGCCGCTTAACTTCAAAGGATAGTGGGCAGTGACTCCATCCAAGTCAGGAAGAAGTCCTCTAAACGATCAAAAATTCAGACCCCATGGTCCCAGTAATACTCTGCTGTTGTGGCAAATCATCCTTAGCACTGGCAAGTCTTGCTGCAAGGGATTTTCAGTTATTGCCCTTGGACCATTGGCTTTCTGGAGCTTGTGTTCACAAGGGAAATGCTCACCAGGTCCAGACATTTCCAAGCTGTTGTGCTCCCTAAGTTCTCACTTAGAACTGGAAGGCTGAGGAAAGCATCCTCAGTGCCTTCCACCTGCAAATTGCTGTGATCTGTAGTCTTGCTTTTCTGATGGCTTGAGAATGCTCTGAGACTTGAGGAGTAGCTCAGGCTGTACTGTCTGTGAATGATCTGATGCATATCTGCTGGAAAAAAAATATGTAGGTTTTCCAGTAATAATTACTGAAAGATTTTTCTATAAAAATATTCCTAGTGATGTCCATAACAGCAACTGGGGGGATCTTTTCTCCACCTTCTCAACCTTAAACTCCAAACTGTACACTTTCATCTAAGACACGTATTGATTTTTTGGGAAGGCTATTTTGATAATCTAGTGTTCATTTCCTATCATTGTCTTTTTTTAAAATCTGGAATGTTGTGTGATCAACAACTGTGATCATTCATACAAGCACAAAAAAGAAAAATAAGGAGTAAGAAAAGAGACATAGCCAAGATCCAAGAAATCCATCAAGTTGTATTGCAGTATGAATCACAACTCTGACCAGTTTAGTTTTGGTTTCTAAGCTTACCTATGTTACTCAAGGAGCTCTGAAACACAAGGCTGAACTAGACAGAGATTAATCTACTAAGTGTAGATTTTTTTTAAAATGTAAAGCCTATCCTACTTTGCAGCATAATATCCAATTTTTCATCTTTGAAATGTTTTCAAACCATTTGCTTTCAGTCCCAAATAGGCATGATGGAAGTCAGAGCAGAGAAGGAGAGGTTGAGAGACTTGCGTCAGGCCACAGAGAGCCAGTAGCAGAGCTAAAAGCTGTTTGGTCATTCCTGGCAAACAGTTTGAAGGCTTGTACCATACATTTGATTCCCAGTTACCTCAGTGTTATGGCCTCCCAAGAAAAGCCAACATTTCCTTTTTTTTTTTTTTAAACAGAGCAATGTCCATATTTTGTTGCTCCAGCTCTACTGTGCCAACATTAATGCAGGTTCCAGCTCTGCGGGGGGAGAATGTGAGGTATTTGTCAGGCAATGGCGCAGTGTTTCTAATATTGATGTCTCCACACAAATGATAATTCAACAACTCCATGTTTGCATTATCTAATGGCGACAAAACTTTCAGAATCCATGGTATGAGGATAATTAGGAGTCTTGCTAATAATTCTGTCCACTTTTCATTTTTTTCCTTCTCAATGAAATGAGATTCACATGGATTAATTACTACCTGCTATAAATAAACCTTGCGAATGGCAATCTACATCGCAGAGGCAGAGGGTAGCTGTCTTTTAATATATCACAGCTTTCCATGCACCTGTTTGCCTGCTGTTGCCATGGGAACTGCACTTTATAAGAGAAACACTGCATAATTAGCATGGCTTGAGGTCTATATCAATCAGAATAATTTGGAGGAGCAAGAAGAGCCCAAAGGAGAAGGCAAAGCTACATGTCTCTGTAGGGAAGGTGTCAGACCTCTGCTGTGGGGTAAATAGAGAGGCAGTTACTGCAAGAATTCAGCAGAAATAGCAAATTTAGGGGAAAAAATTATATAAAAGAAAACTTAGTTCCCTTGGTTTTCATTAGGAAACACTATTAGGATAGGCTTTGAAAAATTAACAAAGACAAAAAAAAGAGAGATGTTTGTGTAATTAACTTGAAGGTTTTGTCACAAACAAAGAAGCTTCACAGGCTGCACTAATGCCATCAGTCTAGTAATGATGTACAGCATTGCTGGCAATGCACAGCTTTACCTTTTGGACTCCTTCTAACTATATAGGTAACAGAAGTGAATTATATGAAATAGATGACAGAAGGATAACAACTTACACATTTCCACACATTGGTTTCATAATAAGCCCTTCTACCTAGGGTTCATTGCTTTCTGCCTAAAGCTGCAAGACACATGGCAAACCTGCAGATGCAGTTATCCAGTCAGTGACTCATCCTAATCACAATGCATTAGATTAGGGATAGAACAGCAGCTTTAACTTTTTCTTCCTTCTTGTCAGCTGGTGTCAGCAATATCACTTTCAAGAAAAAGGCTTAATAATTTTGCAAAATGCCTGACAGGGAAAAGTTGTTATTAAAAAAAGCTGGAAGAACTTTGTGTATGTGTGTGTCCATGCACAAGTAAGTGACTGAGTAAATCTTCTGCTAATGTTGGCTTGGCTGTGAATCTCAGCTGGATGTAACACAATATTACTGGAGTGACTGCAGTATGAGACCTGTCCTAGACTGTAGCTGTATGTGAATACCTTTGTATTCTTTAGCGGTCCACTTTGAATACAGGTGTCAGCATAACACTGTATTGCTTTGTTGGTAATCAACATTGATAATATGAGCCATCAAAACAGCTTAGAAGGTAAGGGAAACTGGAAAGTCTCTTCTCTTTGACATTAATAATGTCAGGGAACAGTTTCTAACACAATGGATAGTAGAGAGCAAAAGAGTAATGTGATGGAGCATAGTATGTGTCTTGTATTTGCTTGAAGGTGCAGTTACTGAAATCATCTACGTTTGAAAAATTTGTAGATAGACAAGTTATAGGTCTTGGATGATACTGCAATGGCATATGCTACTTTGTTTAACTTATATAAGAAGATCATTATAATCTTCTGTAGGGGGCGGATTGTGAGAAGAAAAAAGAGGAATTAAAATCACAAATCGCTTTAGTTTATTTCCATGGTATTTTAGTCTGTGTTCTGGAATCCTCTCTTATCCCCAGGATTTTATCGATTTAAAAGCTTGTAACATGGAGTGCTGCATAAGAGTATGAACTGAAAAAAACCTCCTCTGATACATGTAAACAATACATCTGGATGAGAAGGTGAGGTAGTCCTTTACCTCTGCTAACCCTTGGTACTGGATGGAGAGGCTTTCACCTGTGCTGTAACTATTATCAGGTGGAGGGACACTTCATGGGCACAAACACAGATTTGGATGCAACTATCACAGAATGCTGAAAAAATGTATCTTGTAGCTGCCTCTGTGGAAGGACAGGGCAGAGACTTGAATCCTGGCCCTCTTGACTGAGGGACTGTCCTCTCCAGTTTCAGAGCTGTGCTGCACTTCCTACTCTTCTTCCTCCTGCTCAAACCCCTTCCTGCATGGCATTGCAGCTCTGCATGTCAAACCAGTGCATGCATTCCCTCAAAAAGTGTGGCTGGAGTGCTCAATTTGGAAAAACAGTTTTGAATGCCTTCTTCCTAAAAAGGAACCCAAAAAAGAAGAGCCATGGTGCAGACTTTTGTAGCTGCTCTTGCTCCAGTCTGGGTTTCCATCAGGCCAGAACTGGGTGCTACTGGTGTCCTGGGCAGGCTTGGAAGAACATGTTAAGGCATGTGACAGTTTTCACTTAAAAAGGAAAGTGCTGAAGGAGTTTAACTGTTTCCAGAGAAAGATTGCAATTGAGTGAAATCTCTTGGGTTATAACTTTGAAAGGAGGTGCCTACATTCAGGAGAAAAATCCTGCTTTTTAGGAGCAAATCTAGCTTTAAGTCACTATTTCAATGTAAACGTTATAGCTCTGAGAGTAATGATCCAACCTGTTTCCATAAATTCAATTCATTAAAATAATATTTCCCAAAGTGCTAGATCTCATAAACTACCCATTTGAAATTGCTAGATGGGGGGGGGGGGAGGGTATTGCTTTTCCAGAGAAAAATGTTGCCTCAAGACTAGGAATGTGTTTGGTACAATTGAGTCAATTTTAGAGGTGTTCTCACTGGAGTTATTCCTCGTTTTACTTTATATAAAGGAGAGGAGAACTAACTCCTTAGCTCTAGTGCTGCAAATCCATTTATATCTGTACAGTAAAAATTTAGAGAGAAAGGGAAAAACTTAGAAATGCTTAAATAATGGGGGAACAAGTTTGGAAGGTTATCTCTGTACCTCATTAAGATTGAAGAACAGATGAGCTGTTATATAAAAATTCTTAGTCGATGTCAAATTATTCTGTGATCTAGTAAAGTAGACTTTTCTGTATGTCCGCTTCCATCTTTTTCTATTCTTTTTAAAATCAAAAGCTCTAAGTTTTGTCCTGTCTATTAAAAATATATTATCATCTATTTACATATGCATCATATACACATCTGAGAAGAAGATGAATAAAAAAATCTCCTGGTATAAAGCCTTGAACAACTGGATGGAAATATTTTTAAAGTAGATGTTTTTAGTGTATAATATTTATATGTTAACTCTTAAATATGCTAGATATGTTTAATGTTTATAAAAGGAGCTGGATTTTGACAGCAGGGAGAAAACTGCTGTAGGTTTGAATTATTTAATAAGGAAAAACCCCACAGATTCCCTGGCCGTAGCAACACTACTGGCACTTTCAAGGTAATTGTTGAAGTATCGTTCGCCTTGGAGATGAAATAAGAGTTTGGTCCCCAGTCCCCATCTTGCACCCATATCTCAGTTTGGTGTTATTGGAAGGGGACTGCTATTATGAAAAAAATGGAGTGAAAGCACTGATTCATTTCCTGTGTGCCTTCCAAAGCCTCATTCACTAAGACAAACTTCAATCACTGTCAATACCTATCCTTTTGAGGTGAAATGAAAGCCTTATATGTGCATTTTCCACGTGCCAAGCTAACTAATATATTTGCCATAACAATATGATAATAGTGTAGGTTTAATTTCAATGTGTCTTGCTGAAAATAAAGACTGTAAGAAAATTGCTCTACCTGGGAAGTTAGAGCTATCATTGAAAGGTGCTAGAGCCTTCCAAGGTAGGAAAATGGAACCAAAGATGTCCTGAGATATCTTCTATTCTGTGATAACAGCATCAATGGGTTGGTACCTTTTGCAATTTAGAAAACTTCAGGAAATTCAGAAAGTATTATCTTCTCACTGAACAATGCTTAATAAACAGCCAGTGATGAGACAGGCACAGTTACAGAAAAGATTTTTAATGGATTGAGGATTAATATAATGTATTTGGAGTTCTGATTTTGCTCAGAGACTACTTGGTCCCATTGGACCTAAGAGAATAAATTTGTTTTGCAAGTATAGTTTATTTCATTGTTGCTGGTGATTTTTGTTTAAATTTCCATACCTGAGACCTGCTTAAATCTGAGGGAAACACTGAAACACAGCTGTTGTCAGTGTGCTTATATATCTTTTGCCCCCCTTCCTTTACTTGCCTAAGTTATCTCCAGTTTTATTGTGCTTGTGAGTTAAGTGCTTGTGCTGGTGACACGCAGAGCAGGGAGGTGGAGGGGACCCCAACCCCTAGGAGCTGGGCCAGCACGAGGGCCTGAAACAAGAGAGCAGTCCCCTCTCTGGGAGCCTCCCCTGAGGCTGCAGGGACCAATCAGAGACCTGGATTGGTGATTGACAGCCCAAGAAACCAATTAGAAAAGTACTTCGCTTTCACTAATCACAGAAGAAAAAGTTAACTCCCTCTTTTGCCTTCCAGTCGGGGAGGTGAGCAGCAGCTCTGGGGGGTTCTGGGCCTCCGGTGTGGGGCCCGGCCCGGCCCGGCCCCCGCACGGCCCGAGCCCCGGCAGGGGGGAGGGCCCGGCCCCGTGTGGCCCCGGGGTGGGCCCAGCCCAGCCCCGCCCCAACTCCGGCCCCGGGGGGACGTGGCTCCAGGGGAGCCCTGCACGGGGTGGACCCGGCCCGGCCTGGGGTGGCCCCACGCGGCCCGGCTCGGCAGAGCCCACCCCGGCCCAGCCCCAGCTTGGCTTGGGCAGGGCTGCGGCTTGGCTCCCTGGTTCCTGCTCAGCCCGGTTTGTCCTTCTCCATGCAGCATGGCTGAGCAGGGGATGGGAGAGCTACCAAGGCTCTCCTTTCCCCCTGTTCTGAGAAGAAAGGCTCCAGCCAAGCACGCGGCAGAGGGAGATCCAGCCGTCTCTGCGTGGTCCTCTGGTGACCACGTGTTCGTTTTTTCCAGCGTGGCTTTAGCTTGGCTCTTTTCACTTTCTGGATACAAGTTTAACTCTTAGTGCCTGGATGAGACTCTAGATTTTTCCTGAGCTCTCCGGAACAAAAGGAATAAAGCAAGAAGAATTACAGAAGTCAGCGGAATGAAGACAAGGTTTCCTGATGGAGAGATGAAAAGACGCCACTGATAAGTAGCTGAAAACCTGTTTTTTTTGTGGGCTTTAGGGGATTGTGACTTCACTGAAATTCCTTTAAACTGTGGAATATACTTGGGGAGGTTAGGTGCTTGAGATGAAGACTTTTTGCCTTGGAGAAATGAAGCTCTCTGTTTTTGGGACTGGAATATGAACAGAGACATTTGATAGAGAATGAGAGGAAGAGACTTTTGTGTCTTCAGCAGCCTGCCTTTAAAATGGTACCCCATGCATTTCAGCACAACCCATAACATGGCTCTGGAGAGACTGTGGCAATGGGAGGAAAATCATAATTTGTAGGTTTCCGGGTGGATGCAAGTTATGAGAGTGAGACACCCTCTAAGCCTAAACTAAAAGAAGGGACTTTTCTCTCTAGAGTAAACTGAAATGATTATTTAAGTAGATAACTACTGAAGCGTTCTCTGTATGTTGGTGATATGAGGAAAGGGGGAGGAGTGAACAATCTAGAAATCTTATTCTGAATTGTTTTGTGTTATTAATAAATTTCTTCTTATACCTTTTCAAATTTTAAGCCTGCTTTGTCTTTACTCCTAAATCCTATCCCCAAGAGAAATTAAATATATTAAAATTGGCAAACCCCAGTCACACCATGACAGTCCTCATTCAGTGCTGGAGAGCTGGAATGGGAGTGGAAAAACTTTGAGAAGGAATCAGGTCTGTAACCTTCACCTCTTTGGCAAAGCATGTGGCATTAACTCTAGGTCTTCATTGCCTTTATTTTAGTAGTATGCTGGGTTGCTGCACTGACTTTTCGGTGTAAACTTGGCATAATAGACTTTTAGGAAGCAAAGTCTAAGTCAGATATATAACCACACAAGGCATATTTTGGAGTTTTCACATTTTGGTGGAAGAAAGGAGTGAGAAAAGATGCGGATCTCAAAACAATAGTGCTGCTAACCCCACTCAGTGAGTACATTTGCTTCTGCTGGTTTGGAGGTGCTTTGGAGAGCAAGGGGATACAAAATTTTCCTGCATGAGACTGGTATCGAAATGTCACATATCCTTACAAGGCTTCATTGAGCCATTTAGAGACGCTTGTGTAGGGCTTGCCTCTGAGCACAGTGCTTGATGGACAGCAATGCAGTAAAAGGAAAATATATAATTAATGGTGGTGCAAGAAAAGCCTATCATTCTATACCTTCCCTTTGAAACTCAGGGAGTCTTTAGACATCTGTAGGCAGCAGGGGCTGCTTATCTTGCTTAACTATGTCTGCTGCCACTGACACAGTAGCACTTTGGTTTTATAGTTATGGTGGCAGATTCTCCATTTTTATCCCCATTTGGCTACCCATGGAAGTTATTTACAACCTCAGCAGAAAGATCAAACAACACTGTGATAACTGGCCCCTATTGACGCTGTCAGGTTTCCAGGTCTGTAAGACAAATGTTGCTTCTGGCTCGCAGCACCCTGTGTGCTGTGCATTTTGATGCAGATTTTTATTGCCTGACAGGTGGCTTGGGAGTCACAGGATGGGAAAAAGAGCTGAGATCAAAAAAAGTCATGTCAGAGAGGGGTCAGCAGTGGAAGTTGCCACTTGACATGGCTCTCAGGCAGGTGGGGAGTATGGGGGAGTGCCTTGATTTCCAAGATGTATCATGCTGTGCTAAGAGGGCCTAATTATTGCTGTCACCATGGCCTGCTAAAATAATGAAGGGCAAAAATAATGAACAGGAATGGTGAATAACTGCATTTTGTTCTGGTTGTTGGTGTTGCTGCCACTGCACTCGCACTGGGCAATGTTGGCATGAGTGCCCTAAAGTACAGGCTTTATGAGTGCCACAGGGTTGGGAGAATCCTGGAGACACACTCTAGTCCCACTTAAGCATTTTATTCCTGAGATGGTCTCATCCTCCCTACTCTTAAAAACCTCCACTGTCAATTTATTTTAATTCACTAACTTCTCTCTGTCAACTGGTGCTGCCTCTGTTTTATCTGTAGATATTTCAACATAAGATTAACTTTCCCAGCACAAAAATGCAAATGACTAATACTTCTGTCAAAGGATATGGGCTCTTATTGTGACTTAATCCTGCTTTGCTTACTCCAGGATAAGAGAAGTCCTGCTTTCTGCAGTCAGAGCTGCAATATTGTTGTTTGATTTAAATAATTTGCTATAAGTCTCACACTTTTTGCTCTGGTTGCACCAGTAGGGCTAGACAGGGAAAGGTCAGGCCAAAGCTTCAGGTAGAACTCAGTAGTCGATGTAGCTGCCTCTTTATTTTATCTGTTTGAGTCTCCTTGGAATGGATGAGCAGCTGATTCTGCAATTTTCTTTGAACACAATCCAGGAAGATGTCTGTAAGCAATTTCTGCGTTATAGTCCCTATTTATATCTGTAATTAAAGAAATAAGTATCATTGTTATATTTCCCATTTCATAATTGCCTCTTTGAAATAATAGCCCTGTTCCTTGTCTTTTCTAAAATAAAACATCTAGGGAGATTAATTTCAATTAGAAAGGAAAAAATATAAACTGAAATGGAGTTTTTTTTTTTTTTTTTTTTTTTTTTTTAAATTCAACCTAAAAATGTGCTTGCAAAGAAACTCCTAACTGAAAAAAATGTGCTTTTCTTAGAGGGTATTTAATTTAGGTAATTTAATCTGTGCAGTGTGAATGAGCCATTGGCAGCAGTGCTCTTTATCAAATGATATTTGGAGCACATTAATCTGCTGAATTCTGAGGCTTCACAGCAGCTTAAAACATATCTGGAGGCAAAAATCCAGTGAATTCTTAATGGGAACGAATAGTCTTTTGGTATGTAGTACAGGTGCTCTAGGCTTTCTCACTGGAAGATTTAGTAATATTGAGAAACCCAAGTTGCATACATGTAAATTCATAAGCAATCACAAGTTTATGGTGTGTGCATCTTGGTGGTCAGAAGAAAGACAAGTTTTTCATCCAACAGAAAATGAGAGAACCCTTGAAGGAAACAGCCTTATCTCAACCACTGCCTTCTTTTCTCTCTCTCTCTAATATTTCTTCGAGCACCTTTTGTACTGTCTGTGACTACTGAAAATCCTATTTTCTTCCTGAGACAGAGTTGCAGGGCTGAGCTATTTGATGTTGGTGTGTGGAAAGAAGCTCTCAGACAGCTGCCAAGCCTGGCAGGTTTTGGGAGAAGGTCATGCTCGTTAAAGCTCAAAGTGGAATTCTGCTTCAGTGCTTGTTCTCCTCTTCAGCTTTAGGCAACCTCCCAAAATGATCACTGGAACAGAGCTCATGAAAATGAATAATGTCCTGAAAAGAAATTATTAAGGCTACAACTCCCTTCTAGAGTTTCTTAAATTGCATCTGTTGCTATTATTCTTGTAAAGTTGCTGCTGCTGTCAGAAATTACATCAACGGGATATGATAGCACTCACCATCATTCAGGACTCATTGAGCTGTTTAAATTTTCTAAGTATTAATGGTGTTTCTTTTTCCCCAAGTTTTAATTCATTCACTCCTGGGATATGGAAGGTCTTGGTTGAACCTTCAGGTTTAACTGTTTTGTACAGGTGAAGGGCTTAAAATTTGCACCTTTGAATTTCTATGTAACTCTTGGAACTGGCCTGGCCATCTCTTAAGAAAGCCTTCTATGGCTTTAAAGATCATTAAAGCCTGTGTTGTTCTTAACCAGCACAGGGAAGTGCTCTAGCAGAGGTTGAAAATGAATGGGAGAGTTCACTTTACCTCTTCAGAGGCAAAATGCAGACTTGGGGATACTGAGTGTCTGAAAGTATGTACTTTTAGGCTTAGAGAGAGCTTACCAGGTCTGCATGTTATGCTAGCCACATGTGAATTCCATTTTGGAGTTGGATTTGGCACATCACCTCATCCCATCACTCAAACCACCTGAACTAAATGACTGTGTTCAGTTAAAAAAGTTCATTTTAATTAAGTATCAGCACTTTCACTACTGAAATGGGACTGCAAACTTGGCGAGGACGTCCTGAGTGGTCATTGGGAAGGGATGGAATGAAAAATGATCAGAATTTATTCACAGAAGGCATGTTTCAAATGGTGAGTGGGATTAGATTGGAAGGACGGAAAGTAGGCATTTAGGATGTCTTTGAAATTACTGCTTCAAAAGGCATTTGCCTTCTAGGGAAAATATTCTTTGACATTTGCAAAACATATGTGAATTTGCCTCTGATGTATTTTTCAAAATTGTTCTCTTTCTTTGTGTTAATAACTAAGGCTATTGCTGCTTAAGGACTTGATCCCATACAGCTTTTTTCTCTCCTTGATCCTGCAGTGAAGTCATACTGCTACTTTTTTGGTGATATTATAATGATTTCCATGGCAACAGACTGAAGTCCAGAGTATGGGATCATGACTTTAGTGTGGGATCAAGCAAGAGGAGATAAAATCCTTATTAAAATACACTTGTCAATAAGAGGAAAAGGAACTAATTAAAAAAAACCCATTGATTTTATTACGCATTTCCTTTTCTAACTGAACATAAGTGCAAATGAAAGTACTTCTTTAAAGGATCTGTTTGGTTTTTACTTGTTTATGTTGATCAATAAAATGTTAGTTGGAAAGGAAACATGAACTAAAGAACTGCAGCTGCTATATATAAAAGAACTTACCTAAAATCCTGGTGGTAGTTCTTTTTCTTGAAACAGAGGAGAGCTTTATAATCCCAATAGCAATGGCCGTGAGAGGTTCCTGGCAGACTCAACATCAGTCATGCTGTGAGTGGTTCATGGGAGGGAATAGAGAGAGACTTCCTGAATATGGGGTGATTGTCAACCCTGTCAATTTCCTCCAACACCTTTTTCTAAACAGTTGTCATCTCAGCAAGGAAATACTGGGTTATCTGTACTTCTGTAAAGTCCATGTGGAAGGACCAGCAGGTGGTGGTGGTGAGAAGGATGGCTGAATTTGGAACATGACTCCTAACCTATCCCATGCCTTTGGTTTCTGTGGAGCCATTATGAGTCAACCTGTGTTACTCTGAAAGTTCCTTCTGACCTGTGCCAGCAGGCTAAGATGCCAAATTCTCCGTTCTCATCCCAGAGGTCTGCTTTTTCTCTGACCTACACTGAGACATGTCAGAAGAGCTCCCCCTGAGGCCAATATGTTAGGGTAATTGAGACGAGAATCAAGCAGTGGGTGGAGATAGTCATAGGCTTCAAGATCTGTTCTCCCTTCGGTGCATGCTGTGATTTATGCACAGAACTCCTATTAGGAACAGTGAGAGGAGAGATACTTACATTGCTAAACAGGATATTTATTTTCTCAGCAGCCTGAAGCTACTCAGTATAAGCCTGTTGAGAAAGTGATTGGAGATTTAGGAAAAGGAATGCCAAAGAGAAATAAGAAAAACAAAACTAATCCAACTGTAAGAATTGTGGGGATTTTGCTGTTTTTTTCTTTTTCTTGAAACGTGTGGGGGGGTTTAGCAACTAAATAATTGCTCTTAATAGTCCTGATTTTAATTTTTTTTTTTTAAATTGAGTGACTCTGGGGGTGGCGATTTGAAAACTCACTCAGTGTGGAAACAAAAGGACAAGAAAAGTTGAAATTTCAGAAGGTGGACTCACTTTTCTCCTTGTTTCCTTCATTGCAACGTGTCTTACAACAGCAGACCTCTATGGAAATACAGCTACTGCTTTTGTTGTTTTGCAAACCAGGTTTTGCTTTCCCCCCCCCCCGTCTTTTAACAGAAATCTGATTGCCAGCTTCAGAACTGTTACAATTAAGGGATATTTTTTCTCTCTTCTGCCTTCTCTGCAATGTCTTCTGATTTTCAAGCCTCATTAACAAAAGGCTTATTCTCTTGCCTTGAGGTGTATGCATAAGGGCAAGCTACTCCTTGCCATTATAGGGTAGAATCCACCAGTTCTGCTATTATCAAGGTCTCGGTGTTGCAGCAAACTGGCAAGAGTTAATCTTTATTAAGCAAAAGCAGAAGGACCCACACAGGCTCTATAGTTGCACTGATTTCTCATGCTTACCATTTCCTTTATTGATTTGCCTGTCTAAATGAGTATTTATAAACTCAGTGGGTGTTTTCCAATTAGATAAAAGGCAATTCATGTCATCCTGCTGCATCTCTAACAGCCGTAACCAAGAGTGTGCACAGAGGACTTGCAAGCAGAACAACCCAGTTTAATCAAGGCGGCCCCCTTCAGTGCTGCCTTGTCTGCAGGACATCGCTCTTTGCGCACAATGCTTCCCTTGTCGGAGCTTTGGTGAAATGGGCCACAGCCACGCTCATTGCTGAGGCTGCGCTTTGTGGGACAGGCATATGGTTAGCAGAGAAGATGCATGAGCTTCCCTCTCTCAGGCTGCTTTGGGAGAGTGTTGAGATCAAGACATCGTCTGTTCCAAATGGGAATAAAAACACCTCAGAGGATTCTGACTGCTGCTTATGTGAATGGCGCTGTTCCTGTGAGAGGTAAATCTCAAACCTCCTAATGTGTGACAAATACATTAGGTGACAAACCTCCTAATAGTCAGGACAGAGAAGATGTTGGCTGGAGAATCACAGGCTCTGTATTTTGCGGGATAATCATGTTTTATTCCATGTGCAGAGAGCTCTCTCGTTCCCCTTCCTGAGACAATGAGTAGCTGATGGACAGACTCTGAGCATAGCTGAGGAAGGCACAAAGGGTAGTGAGAAACCCTCACTCTGAAATGCTGTTCACGTTAGCATTCTGCCTCCTATCCTGGCTTTGACTCTTTGCATTGCTCCTCGCTGCTGCCTTTCACACTCTGCCTTACACTCTCTCAGCAAACCACCCATCTGAAAGAATTTGGGCAGATGCTTCCCTTCACACATTGAACAAGGTTCCTATGCTTCTTGCTTTGCCATCCAGCACCATGTTCCCACATACTCTGATTTCTCTAGTGATACATCCCATGGAACCTTCATTGAAGCCTTACAGCTCTGAGCCTCTATGTAGAACCACTGGAGTCAATCTCTAATGCTTGAAGTGAGCAAACAGCTGTTCGTAATGAATCAGCTAGAGGTTTGTGAGGGATGGGAAGATATTCTTGGCCCCATGTTGTTGTTAGTAAGAGAGAAAGAGAGAAATGTGGCTGAGTACACAGAATTTACTAATTTACTTTGTAATATTTTCTACTGTTATATCTCTTAGAAGATGCCATGGCTACATACAAACTCAAAATCATGAAATGGTTCTGACGTAAGGGGGATGGGTTTCTCTTTATGTACTCCATGGTCTCATTCACTGCCTGATATGTAAGATTTATTCATAGTGCCCTGCAACACCAACAGAACTTTCAACTTAAACTGTAGAGTGGCAAAATATAAACTCAGGTGAGATCTGTCTATAGACTGTGAAGAACTTGTTGCCTCTGGTTAGGCAAACGACCTGTTTCAGAGAGAGACAATGGCAAATGTACAGGCCGTTCGGGCAAGTCACACACGAACACCAATGTGGTGGATGGCGAAATGCCTTTATTTCCTGTAAGCGCTTCCTTATGTAACCACAGTGCACTTGTGTCCTAGACAAATTAGGAAAAAAACTTCTTAAAGAACTTAGAAAGGATTCTTCCCGGGGGAAAGTGGAAAAAACTTGTTTATTAACAAAACACTTCTTAGTCAGACCTGGATGGAAAACAAAACGAATTTCACTGAAGCAGCGAGACGAACTCGGAGATCTTCGCTGGGAAGGGCAGCAGAGCTTCTTTGGCAAGCTTCCAGTGGCACTCTCTGAGGTTCAGATGCGTTTCCTCTGGAAGCCGGTTCCGATCTTGGGGGGGAAAAGGGAGGGGGAAAGAGGGGCAGCAAAGCCAAGCCGGGGGGTAGCAGCCAAGCCGGGGGGTAGCAGCTAAGCTGGGGGGTAGCAGCTAAGCCACAGCCGAGCAAAAGCTCCGGGGGGCCGCGACACGGCCGGCAGCTCCGTGGGTGGGGCAGGGAGAGGAGCTAGTCATAACATAAACTTCAACTTAGAACATTCTACTTCTTATCCTATATCGTGATTGGGATATACATTTACTAAACACAATATAAAACTTTCTTTGACTTGCTCAAACTTTTAATACTTGCACGTTTCTTTCTTCTTACTTGCTTAGCCTTCACCACTTACACATTTCCTTTTGTTTCATATTCATACAATTTATCATACAGGCAATGGTGGTATGGCTGTAGGCACACTTAACAATAACATCACCCTACAATCAGATTTCCCTGAGGTACACAACGAGTTGTTCTATTTTTCTGCATAATTCACCACGTACATCTTGGTCTTTGAGCAAAGGCAATTCCACGAATGGGTTTGTCTGTACTTGAGGCAGGATTAACCCACACTGTCTTCTCTAGCAAACCTCTGACATGGGCTACTGGGACTTTATTTCTATCTACTATATTAAGGCACTCAGACTGGGCGGGACTTGCTCTGTTGGTGGAACTTCGAGTGTTGACTAACTAAGTGGCTTTTGCCAAATGCTGCTCTTAGTTCCTGAGAGATCTCCCGCCCAATGCTTTTAAGGTGGTCTTCAACAATCCATTGTATTTCTCCACTTTACTTGCAGCTGGTGCATGGTAAGGGATATGGTACACCCACTCAATACCGTGTTCCCTAGCCCAGGTGTTAACAAGGTTGTTCTTAAAATGAGTCCCATTGTTTGACTCAATCCTCTCGGGGTACTATGCTTCTAAAGAACTTGCTTTTCCAGGCCCAAGATAGTGTTGTGGGCAGTAGCATGGGACACAGGGTAGGTCTCTAACTAGCCGATGGTGGCTTTTACCATGGTCAGCACGTAGCGCTTGCTTTGGTGGGTCTGAGGCAGTGTGATGTAATCAATCTGCCAGGCCTCTCCGTACTTGTATTTGGACCATCGCCCACCATACCAGAGGGGCTTCACCCGCTTGGCCTGCTTAATGGCAGAACACGTCTCACAGTTATGGATAACTTGAGAGATACTGTCTATGGTTAGATTCACTCCTTGGTCTCGTGCCCACTTATAAGTGGCATCCCTACCCTGATGGCCTGAGGCATCATGGGCCCATTGAGCCAGGAACAACTTTCTCTTATGTTCCCAATCTAAATCTATTTCTAACCCCGCTATCTTTGCAGCCTGATCTACTTGCTGATTATTTTGCTGCTCTTTATTAGCTTTGTTTCTGGGGATATGGGCATCTACATGGCGAACCCTCACAGGTAGTTTTTCTAACCGAGTAGCGATGTCTTTCCACTCCTCAGCAGCTCAGATTGGTCTTCCTTTATGCTGCCAGTTCGCTTCTTTCTATCTCTTCATTCATCCTTACAGAGCGTTAGCTACTATCTAGGAATTAGTGTATAAATAGAGCTTTGGCTACCTTTCTTTTTCGGCAATATTTAAGGCCAGTTGGACGGCTTTGAGTTTACCAAATTGACTAGATCTCCTTTCTCTTTCTGTAGCCTCTGCAACCCATCGTGTGGGGCTCCATACGGCTGCTTTCTATTTCCGATTCGTCCCTACGACGCGACACGAACCGTCAGTGAACAGAGCATAGCGTGTTTTCTCTGCTGGCAGCTGGTTGTAGGGTGGGGCTTCTTCAGCCCGGGTCACTGGTTCTTGTTCCTCGTCTGTGTGCTGGGGACACATGGAGCGGGGGGGGGGGGCGGGGCTGGCCCATCCCCCATAGAAGCCACATGGAACGCACATGCTGCTGACACAAAGAGAGCAGGAGTCTTCTCTAGGAGCCTCCCTGAGGCTGCGAGGACCAATCAGAGACCTGGGTTGGTGATTGACAGCCCAGGAAACCAATTAGAACGCTGTTTCGCTTTTACGAATCACAGGAAAGAAGTTAGTTTTGTGTCTTTTGCTTTTGGTGGGGCAGGAGAGAGGAGCTGGCAGGGGCTCCGGGTCCCAGCATGGGGCCCGGCCCGGGCTGAGCTCCAGGAGGAGGAAGGCCCAGCTCCGGGATGACTCCCGGCCCGGGAAGGCCCCGGGGTGGACTCGGCTCTGGCCCCAGTGGCCCCGGCCCCGGCACGGGGCGAGGAGAGCTTGGACTCGGGAATGCCCCGGAGCGGCTTCGGACCCGTGGGGGAGCCCGGCTCGGCTCGGCTCGGCTCGGCTTGGCTCGGCCTGGCCCAGCCCGGCTTCAGGCCTTGCACAGTGGCACAAAGAAGTCCAGCCATTTTCATCATCTCGTGTGGCTGCGTCTTTTCCAGCATGGTTTCAGCCTGGATCCCAATGTTTTGGATACAAGTTTAACTTTTAGTGCCTGAATGGGACTTCGGATTTTCCTGAGCTCCCCAGAATGGAAAGCATGAAGCAGGAAGAATTACAAAAGTCAGCAGAAGGAAGACAAGTTCTTATAGCAGGAGAGATGGAGGAGTCGCCACTGATAAGTAGCTTAAAACCTTTTTCTTGTGGGCTTTAGAGGATCGTGACTTTACTTAAAATTCCTTTAAACTGTAGAATATACTTGGGGAGGTTAAAAGTGCCTGAGAAGAAGACCTTTTTTGCCCTGAGAAATGGGCCTCGGGAAGTAGAGCTCTCTGTCTTTGGGACTGGAATTGGACAGAGATATTTGAGTGGAGAGTGAGATGAAGAGTCTTTTTGTGTTCTCAGCAGCCTGCCTTTAAAATGACACCCCATGTGTTTTCAACAACCCATACACAGCTCTAAAAGGACTGTAAAAATGGGAGGAAAAATCATAATTTGTAGTTTCCGGGTGGGTGCAGATTATGAGAGTGAGACACCCTCTAGGCCTAAACAAAAGAAGGGGCTTCTCTCTCTTGATTGAACTGAAATGATTATTTAAGTGAATAACTGACCGAAGTTTTTTTTTTCTGTATGTTGCTGGTATGAAGAAAGGGGGAGGAAGAAATAATCTGGAAATCTCATTCTGAATTGTTTTGTGTTGTTAATAAATTTCTAGTTTCCTTTTTAAGCTTTAAGCCTGCTTTGTCTTTACTCCTAAACTCGATCCCCAAAAGAAATTAAATATATTAAAATTGGCAAGCCCCAGTCACACCATGACAGTCTGTCACACTAAAACTTTCACTTTTTGGCCAGTTAGTAATTATTTCTAAAATTCTAGGACGATTCAGTTTTCTAATTCAGGCACGCTGTGGAATGAGAGCAATTTATTTGCTCCATGTAGCACTGGTAGCATGGTGAGTGGAGGGAATCTTTCTTTTAAACATCCACCCCAACACTGGCAGTCGGGGTGCCAGGAAGAGCTGTACTTCTGTACCAACCACCTCTGAAGCGGCTTGGACTCCTTCATAGGCGGCCAAGATTTCCTTCTCCGTTGGAGTGTAGTTAGCTTCAGACCCTCTGTAGCTCTGGCTCCAGAATCCCAGTGGTCGGCCTCGGGTCTCACCAGGCACCTTCTGCCACAGACTCCAAGACAAACCATGGTTTCCAGCTGCAGAGTATAGCACGTTCTTCACATCTGGTTTTGTTTTGACTGGGCTAAGGGCCACGGCATGAGGGATTTCTTGCTTTATCTGGGCAAAAGCTTGTTGCTGCTCAGGGCTTCAGTGGAAGTTGTTCTTTTTTCGGGTAACTAGGTAAAGAGGACTCACAATTTGACTGTACTCAGGAATATGCATCTTCTAGAAACTTATGGCACTTAAGAAAGCTTGTGTCTCTTTCTTGTTGGTTGGTGGGGACATAGCTGTGATCTTGTTGATGACATCGGTAGGAATCTGGCGCCGTCTGTCTTCCCACTTCACTCCTAAGAACTGAATATTCTGAGCAGGTCTCTTAACTTTATTCTTCTTGATAGCAAAGCCGGCTTTCAGGAGGATTTGAATAATTATCTCTTCTTTCTCAAACACCTCCGCTGCTGTGTTTCCTCATACAATGATGTCATCAATATATTGTAAATGTTCTGGAGCTTCACCTTTTTCTAGTGGCATTTGGATTAGTCCATGACAGATGGTAGGACTGTGCTTCAACCCTTGGGGCAGTCGGTTTCAAGTATATTGCACACCCCTCCATGTAAAGGCAAACTGAGGCCTGCATTTTGCTGCTAGAGGAATGGAGAAGAAGGCATTGGCGATGTCGATAGTGGCATACTACTTTGCTGCCTTGGACTCCAACTCATACTGCAACTCCAGCATGCCCGGCACGGCAGCGCTCAACGGTGGGGTCACTTCATTCAATGCTCGGTAGTCTACAGTTAGTCTCTATTCTCTATCAGACTTGCGCACAGGCCAGATGGGGCTATTGAAGGGTGAATGAGTTTTACTGACCACCCCTTGGGTCTCTAGCTTTCGAATCATCTTATAGATGGGAACCACAGCATCTCGAGTTGTTTTGTATTGCCGGCGATGTACTACTGAAGTGGCAATTGGTACCCTCTGCTCCTCTACCCTCAGGAGTCGCATGGCAATTGGATTTTCACACAATCCAGGCAGGGTGTTCAACTGCCGGATTCTTTCTGCTATCACAGCTGCTATCCCAAATGCTCATTTGAATCTCTTTGGGTCCTTAAAATACCCGCTTCGAAGGAAATCTATTCTTAAGATACACGGGGCCTCTGGGCCAGTTACAATTTGGTATCTTTTCTACTCTTTTCTTGTTAAACTCACTTCAGCTTCAACCAAGGTAAAGTTCTGTGATCTACCTGTAACACTAGCAATAGAGACAGATTCTGCCCTCACGTATCCTGATGGGAATATGGTGCATTGTGCACCGGTGTCAACTAAGGCTTTATACTTCTGTGGTTTCGATGTGCCAGGCCACCGAATCCACACAGTCCAGAATACACGATTCTCCCTGGCCTCACGCTGGCTAGAGGCAGGGCCTCTCTAAGCCTGTTTATCCTTTTTTACGGGGGCATAGGTCTTAGAAGTTCCTTCCAGCGGGTCAGACATGTCATTATCCTCCTTGTACTTGGCGTTGTGGTTCTGAGCGACTGGGGCTGCTCTCTTTCTTGTTGAACTTTCTCTTCGGGTCTTGTCTTCTTTCAAATCCCGCACCCGTTGTGCCAGAACAGCCGTAGATTTTCCGTCCCAACGCTTCATATTCTCTCTGCAATCACGTAGCAAGAACTACAATTCAGCACGTGGAGTATACCTTTTCTCACTATCAGAGAAACGCCTGCGTGGGGTGCCGGGACGCTTAATTTGCACAGCTGAGATTTGGAGGAGGTCCTCTTTAATCTCTTCTCTGAGCTTCTTATGATTTTCCTCGATCTTATCCTTCAAATTCTGTAACCGAGTTTCTGCGGCTGCAATTCTAGCATGGGTTGGGCCATGTACAGCGTCAGTATATGCTCGGAGCTTCTTCACCATGTCGAGCACGGTCTCATACATTTCTTCCCGCTTCATTATTGCTAAAGTAGAAGCGTACTCAGATGGCTCGAGCTGCACAAGTTTCTTCCACATGACTGGTGTGCATGGTACCAGGTGTGGGTTTCTAGTTGTTATGTCGTCCGAA
This sequence comes from Muscicapa striata striata, assembly GCA_030060385.1. Lineage (NCBI taxonomy): Eukaryota > Metazoa > Chordata > Aves > Passeriformes > Muscicapidae > Muscicapa > Muscicapa striata. The sequence goes on from JAREIS010000101.1 coordinate 2,606,412, forward strand.
AAAATAATTTCTGCTACTGCCATCTCTCTTAGACGTTGGACCCCCTGCTCAATGGTTCTCCATCGGGTCTGCTGCATATATGGATCGTCCGCACACAGATATCTTTGTGCCACGCCATCCAGGACCCGGGCCCAGAGGCTCTGAGGTTTAGCTTCCCTCATCACACCTTGGTCAATGACCGGGTCATGGGACAGAGACCCCAAATGCCTCGCTTCGGTGCCATCCAAAACTGTAGCCTCTCCTGCCGCATCCCAGAGGCGAACTAGCCAGCTGATTATAGATTCATCAGGTCGCTGGGTGTAGTCCTTTCTTAACCCACGAAGATCCTTTATGGAAAGGGACTCATTGTTGGCCTCTGCTCTCATACTGGTTGTTTTGGCTCCTGATTTTATATCAGGAGGTGTTGAGGGTCCCTCTCCAGCATCATCATCATCATCATCCACTGGCCTATCAGTCTTTTTAGTGCACTTCCCACCCCTCTTGCTAGCAGCAACAGCCATTGGTTGAGGTGTACTATCCAGTTTAGCTGCTGGCTTTAGTCCTAGGGGGGTGGTAGCAACTTGAGTGGCTGGGATGGTAGGTAATTTATTTCCCTGGTTCCTTTCCTCTGTGTCTCGCTCTATACTGTCTAGCAAAGTACGATAGGCATGTGCCAGGGCTTAGCTTACTGTAATAACCCTTCTCTCTTTAGGGCTAGCCTGACACTTCTTTTTTAAATACTTTGCCACTTTAATGAGATCCTGAATCTGTTCAGGTGGAAATTCCCAGATTATGGGGTCAGAAAGTTCTTTTAAAATCTGGCCTATTTCTTCCCATTTTCCATTTCATTTGGGGTTTTTCTTGCTTAACTTAACTCCTAAATTAGGAGTCTTCTCAATCCCTTTAGAAATCTCAGACCTTATTCTGTACAAACTGAAGACAGTGTAGCCGAAACTCACCAAATTAATTGCCAGAAAGATGGTCTCTTTGATATTCAGGGAGATCTGAATGTTTTCTACTAAGGATGCAACCAATTCAGAAGAGAGGAAGGGAAACAGAGGCAGAAAATCCTCCTTGCCTGCCTCTCCTCTAATAAACAGCACCAACCATGAGGTATACATTCCTGTGGCCGATTCCAACATTCTTATAACCCTCCTGCATATCATCACTACCAAGCCTAGCCCAATGAGTATTTTTGTTAATGCCTCTTTAATACAAAAACTGCGTATTAAAGACAGCATTGGGGCTATTTCCGGATAAGCAAATAAACCTAACGACCACAATGGTATCAGTACTTCAAAGAAACCCATAGACCATATATACAGGCATACTCCCACAACCAAAGACATCATAAATTCAACAGACATCATACCGATTCCAGCCATTGAGAACAGAATATTATTATTATAATAAAGTTTTTTCTACTTTTTTTCCCGTCTTCCCCATACGGGCCACCAAATTATTTGTCCTAGTTTAGGACAAATTAGGAAAAAAACCTCCTAAAGAACTCAGAAAGGATTCTTCCCGGGGGAAAGTGGAAAAAACTTGTTTATTAACAAAACACTTCCCAGTCAGACCTGGATGGAAAACAAAACTAATTTCACTGAAGCAGCGAGACGAACTCGGAGATCTTCGCTGGGAAGGGCAGCAGAGCTTCTTTGGCAAGCTTCCAGCGGCACTCTCTTAGGTTCAGATGCGTTTCCTCTGGAAGCCGGTTCCGATCTTGGGGGGGAAAAGGGAGGGGGAAAGAGGGGCAGCAAAGCCAAGCCGGGGGGTAGCAGCCAAGCTGGGGGGTAGCAGCTAAGCAGCAGCCGCAGCCGAGCAAAAGATCCAGGGGAGATGGGGGGGGGGGGAGGGCCGCGACACGGCCGGCAGCTCCGTGGGTGGGGCAGGGAGAGGAGCTAGTCATAACATAAACTTCAACCTAGAACAACTTGCGTCACTGCTGTAATGCCACTGGTTACAATATTATTGGTCAACGTCATTGGAGAGGATGGGGCTCTATCTTCCTGTACATTGCGAGATCTTCCGATCAGCTTCCCTGACTAACCACATTTTCCCCCTCTCCATGAACGGTTAAAACTTTATAACTGTATTAAATTCATGTTAGTAATAATATGTGGAAGCACGTTAGTAATAAAAGCATAAACTTCTTTAAGAGCATTAAACTGCGGTTAAGGCGTATTAGTTCATCTTTTGCAACTTATCAAGCTAACGTATTAAGCAAATGGTTAAAATTGCTTAAGCTAACTGCCTTTGCTCTAAAAGCAAAATATCGATTCTGCTTAAGCGGACTTTAACAAACTGGGCTATTTTGTTTAGGAAACAGGAACCGAACATGAGCACAAGTATGATAACAATAACTGGTCCCATTAGGGTGGATATGAGGATGGCAATCCAAGGGGACTAGCCAAAAAGAGAATCAAACCAACTTTGCTGACGTAGTTCTTTGCTACGACGTTCTAGCCTTTCTCGAAGCTCAGCCATGGATTTTCTAATTGCTCCGGAATGGTTGACATAGGTGCAGCACTCTTTGTTAGGGGCAATGCACAGACCCCCTGCTGCATGAGCAGGAGATCTAAACCTCGTCTGCTCTGCATTACCATTTCGGAAAGGGAAAAAAGGGATTCCTCTAGGTCTGAAATAGTCTTTTGGATTCTGAGTAGGTCCTCATCGATGGTCATAGGTAATTGCATCAGGCTCTGCTTTTGCAACACCAGTGCTGAAACATCTGTTGCTGTGCCTGTTGCCCCTAAACTCAGGAGCACTGAGAGGCTGATGGTGGTCACCAATTCTCGTCTCTGACGTGGGAGACTCTCTCCGAAGTGGCGAAGCACTTCATCATCAGAGTGATACAGAATCCTGGGGATGACAACAACTTGAACACAAAAATTGTTAGCTTCATTAAAATCTTTGATGGAAACACATGGGGTAATACCTGTGGAGTTACAGGCCCATACTCCTGAAGCTGCAGGGACTGCCCAAGACTGTGTTTTGTCTAGGGTGACAGAGGATTTGCAAATTTATCTGTTATCGCTGTATTAATCTCTGGCTGCCTATGCAGACTCCTTGACCAGAAACTTGCTCTAACGCGATTCCCTTCCGAGGGGTATCCCACAGACATTGCTTGGGGCTGCTCTCTTTGGAGTAACTGAATGTGGTGTTGAGCGCCACGCCCTTGTAAAAGGGCGGTTTGGCGTCGTAGCAAAGCCAACAAGAGTCGGTAAGGTCTGGCTGGGATGTGTTTAAGGATAGAAATGCAGCGTCTAGCATACGGGTAAGCAAATTGTAAGGGGATACTTCAGACGCTTTATAAGCAGGCAAAGAGCCGGCATTATTATTATTGGGCTTTGGTGCGGCACTGGCAAGGGTAGGTACTGGAGCATTACTCGTACCTTTGTGCTCTTGGGTTATGGCTTTGTTAGGTCCTATGGCGGTGCGATGTTGTGGAGGGACTCTGACAATTTGAATAACTGTACTCGGGTCTTTGCCTTTAATGTGGGCAAATACTGACCACGCCTTGCCTAGTGACCAACTTGGGTGTTGAGGCTGCGAAACTGTTATCGTTAAGCGGGTGCAGGTTCCGGGGTTATATATCCACTCCCCAAATGTGGTAAAGGTGGGCGGTTTACAATTGTATGGCCAGTGACTTACTTCTAGGAAGTCGTCTTTTTTAACTGGCTTCCATCGGTTGCCGATTACTATGGTTTCGCAGCCCCAATACCCACAAAACCAGTAGCCAGGGTAATTGCAATAACTTTTCCCGGGGTTGGAACTAGGGCACCAGTGCATCTCAACTTCGATTGAATTGACAGGCTTCCCTTGGAGATCACGCCCTACACATCCTGCTTCGACTGGGAAGATGTCACTCAGACGTACGGTCCAGCTAGGAGTTTTGGTCACGTGTGTCCTAAGACCCCACTGGTGAGAAAGTTGCGGAATATCCAGGTGCAAGGCTGATAAGGATGGGTGTCTGCCTTTGCTTGACCTTTGCTTGGGAAGTGGACTCAGGAGCAACAAGATGCGAAAGTACAGTGGTGGAACGCGAAGCTGACGAGGAGAATCACAGCGGCGGACCTGTTAAAAGAAACTCAGAAGTTTCATTAGTTTTGCTATGTAGCACAGGCTTTATTGATTTTAAAGGACACCATTTGATGATGTTATCTTTTTTGACTGCTGCATACCCTCGACCTGTCACGACTAACTTGCATCCTGCCTCCCATTCTCCTAGCTCATTTTTGATACTGACTGGCGGACCTTCCTTTATAGTCTCTGTGACCCAATGCTTTTGGGAAGGGGCTTGTGTTTGATCTCCCCTAGGGAACTGGTTCAATGGCGGTAGGTAGCAAGCGTGGCTGTTCTGGTGGAGGGATACTATTGGGGAACCCTTCTGCTTTAGCTAGGGTTTCTAACTTGGATTTCAGAGTCTGGTTTGCTCTCTCCACTATGGCCTGCCCTGTGCTGTTATACGGGATGGCGTGTAGGTTGTGGAGCAGACGAAAGCCTTTGCCGCTGCGTTTTGGTATACCAATATAGGTGTGTTCCATGGGGAAGTAGATGGTTCGATGTGCCCTTTTTCCAGTTCTTGCTGGAGCAACTGAAGAAGGATTGACAGTGGAGGCTCGGGGATGGGCCACTGCTCAACGTACACGGGGTCAGACGATTTCCAAGTTAACTTGATTGGAGGTGGTGGGTACGCTGCAGTGGCCCTCAGGGTAAATTTGTCACCCTGCACCTTAGCTGAGTCAGAGCATCTTGTCCCAGTAGCGGCGGGATGTTTGACAGAACATAAACATGAAGATCGATAGTCTTCTCAGTTCCATTTTTGGTGTGAATGGTCACTGCAATTAACTCCACGCTCTTCTGGGCAATTGAGACTCCTCTGACTCCACCTACAGTTGGGGCGTCTTCTAGTTCCCAGCTTGGCGGCCAGTGTGTTTTTGGAATAACAGTGATGTCGGCCCCTGTGTCTAATAAGAAGGGAACGGCGATAGAGATGCCGTCTGGTTGTCAGAATTGTTGTCAAACTCCCCATACTACTGGGGGGTTGAACAAGTCGAGTTCCATTGCCAGGGCCATGAAAGGATCTTGTCCGTTGGGTTGTCTTGGGTCTTGACCGTCGCATTGTCCTGCTGCATTGTAGGCGTAGTTGTTCCTTGAGGGAACATTGCCTGGGCCACGGGGTTGGGCATTGGCTGTGCCATGAAGTTGGTTACCTCTTGGGGGGACAGCAGATTCGGGAGATGTTTGCCCCATGCGGGGTTCGCGTAGCTGGGCCGCTGGATGTCCCAACTGGGAGGGGGCTGCACGCGGCCCGTCTGCCCCCTCCCCCGCCTGTTTCCCTGCTTCTTGGTTCTGCATTCCCTGGCGATATGTCCCTTCTTACCACAAGCCCAGCATGGTCCTCTTGGTCTTAGAGGTGGGGGGCCAGGTGGAGCTGATTGGTTATTACCGTGGAGATTTTGAATGGCCATTACTTCGGCTACGGCAGTGCCGATTGCAGCTGGGATTGGGGCTAAGGCAGCGCTCACTGCGGCTTGGACTGGGGCTAGGTTTTCTTCCCTTGCAATGTGCTTAATCATCGCTTAATCATCGCTCAGGTGGCACTGAGCGCAGGATTTCTTTGGTGGCCTGATTGCACTGCTGTCGCAGACAACCCACGACAACTGGGCCTTTGGCCTCTGCCAGCAGGTCAGAAGCATCTACAGCCGCATGGAGACGATCCACAAACTGGGTGAAGCTTTCGCTTTGTTTAATAGTGGATCAAGGGGCTGGTTTGGCTACTATTCTGCAGGTGGCGCGAATGGCTTCTCTGGCAGCATGGGTTGTGGCCACGATTTCTGAGGCTCATAGGCCTTGGGCTTGTGCTTGAGGACTAACCATATTTGGATCTTTGCCCATTAGCCGTTGTAAGCTAGAGTTGCGCAGCGAGTGGTGATCCCCAGTGACTTTGGCAAGCATATTTAAACAATTATCCTCCCATTCTTGTTTAAACACGATCATTCCCGCACCATCGAAAATCATTTGGCACGTTTGTTTAATATCAAAATGAAGCATGTCGTCATTGCCGAAAATGCCATCAATCATGGTGGAGACCATCGCGGAATTTATTCCTTTTTCGGCAATGGCTTTAACGACTGCTTGCACATGTTTGGGGTTCACTGGGGAGTAAGCCGGTAAGCCATTGTCTACCCTCCTGACTGGGAATACTAGTGCCGTGGACGAAGCTAAGTCAGCACACGCTATTTGAATTTCCTTCCAGTCTGTAAGTGGCATGGGTTTTTGTGAGCTTTTCCCGACCGTGCGCGATGTAGGCAAACCGGTAAGTTTGGTAAAGACTGCTGGTATTTTTTCTCTATCCGAATCGGAATCTGAGCTAGATGGATACCGCTTTCTGTCCCACCGCCTGTCCCACCATTTGTCCCATGGGCGCCGCAGGTGACCATAGTCATCATCCGACTCGGAGGAAGTCGAATGATAAGAGGCTTCCGGGCTGTGGTACCTTTTGGTTGGGCTCCGCCCTCTCTCTTTCCCGTGGGTGGGTTTCTTCCCTCCCCTTCTCCGCCTCCCTTCTGGGGAGTTCCTTTCCATATAAGGGAATGTTCTGGGGCATGCTCCCTGATTGGGCCTTGGGGTCTCCTCCCTTTTACCATTCGCACTCTCCTCCCCCTTCCCTTTGGATTCCCGATTGCGCATGTCTATGGCGGGAAGCAACTCCTCACCCCGCCCTTCTCCCTCTTGCCCGGCGCCATTTTGTGGCGCATATGGTGGTGGTATTTCCCACACTTCCTCGGGACCCGCGTTGTTAAAACCATCTCCAGGCTCACCAACATCACCACTTTCTAGCTGTTTTCCCTGTTTAACGGTTAGATCGGGAGTAAAACTAGGGGACCGAGACTGCAGCCGAGAGCAATCCTTAACTTTAGGTGGCAGGTTAGAATCCACAGGACAATCACTGAACGCAGTTTGAGTAGTAGCTCCCACCCCCACTTTTGGTGTAACTTTCAAACAACTCTGAGCTGCCTTCCACGTCTCTTGCTCTAGCAACGCCTTTTGCAATGCTTGTGTGACTTTCCCCCAACTTTTAAGATATTTGCTGGACCCTGAAAACATAACATCATCTGCAAGTACTTTAGTGCATTTGTCCCAACACTCTGAATGCAGAATGTCCACGGGACGATCAATGGCACCTAATTTCAACAACCGCGTAACCGCGCATTCGAAATCCTTAACTTTACAATCAATCCCCCACTGCCTATGCAGTTCAGAAACTACCTTGCTGAGGGCTTCCATCCCGGCGGTACGGGAGCATCCTCCCCGCCGAAGTCAGTCCTGCTGCTCCGGCCGTTTCTCCTTGTCCAGCGCGAATCCCGTTGCCCGGTTGCCCGCACCCTTGGGTCGGGGGGCGATTCCCGGGTTCCCGGGTTTCGGCATCACTATGTTGCCTCTGGTTAGGCAAACGACCCGGTTCAGAGAGACACGATGGCAAACGTACAGGCCGTTCGGGCAAGTCACACACGAACACCAATGTGGTGGATGGCAAAATGCATTTATTTCCTGTAAGCGCTTCCTTATGTAACCACGGTGCACTTGCGTCACTGCTGTAATGCCGCTGGTTACAATACTATAGGTCAACGTCATTGGAGAGGATGGGGCCCTATCTTCTCGTACATCGCGAGATCTTCTGATCGGCTTCCCTGTCTAACCACAAGAACTGAAATTTCTTTACTTGCAGAAGATCTCATCCAGAAACATTTCAGTATCAAATATTTTTGTCTGAAGGAACCAGTCCATCTCAGTACTCCTTGAACAGCAATGCTGCTATAGACCCCAAACTGGGATTGAGTCTTGTGGAGCATCAGGAGCCAAGGAATCATACTCAGTTGCAATTCCTAGATTGTAGCCAAAGTTGTGATGGGTAGTATTTTATTTATCATCAGTATATTTTACTGTTTCCAAAGTTAATAATATATTATTTTACTTTTCAGTAAGAGGAGAGAAAAGAGTATCATGTTAACATCTGATACAAAAGATAAGATAGTGTTCTTTGTTGTTTTTGTGGAGGTTTTTTAGCTTGCTTTTGAGAAAGGGCAAGAGAGTGAATAGCATTTCATTATGGTTCTCCATAGGTAAGGATCTTGTATTAATGCTTATGTATAGCCTATGCAGAGCAATCAGAGGAAGTATGCTGTGATTCCAGAAATTCTGGGTGTGATTTTGATCAGATTCTTCTATTTTTTTTTTCCTGGGCTTGAAGCAAAATAGATGGCTCTTCTTGATTTAGAAACTACTAGACTTTTTTGCTGTGGCAGCATGAAGGATCATCAAGGGATGATCTGAAGGCTGCCTAGAGATGACTAGGCTGTAAGAGATGACTGAGGTTTGGAGCTCTGGTGCCTTCTGGCTTGGGGAAATGTGCTTAGAGCCAAGAAACTTGCCAGTGCACTATGTAGCTCTCCAAACCCCATTGCTGAACTCCACTGAATTCATGAGAGGTAGCTACAACACCTTCACAGTGTAAAGAAATGAGTCTCTGCTAAAGATAATACACTTCCTCTGGGTAAATTCAATGTGTGCAGAAAGTGTTCTCAGCAGTGGTTCTCCTTCCACTGACACCAGTATCAGCCAGGCTGAACGCTGCATCAGCTCCCTGACCTAGCCCCCTGCAGCCCCTTTTCAAAGTTCATTAACTGGCTACTTTTAAAATTCTAATTAGTTCTGCCCTTATTTGCAAGACTACTTGAATCCTTCCAATCTGTACAACACCCTTTAGGTGGGAAGTTTGCAGGCTGCAGCATTCATTCCTCAGAAACAGTGCTTTTTTTGGAGAAATGGTGTTGAGATCTGCTTGGTAAACCTTGTCAGGAGCATTAAAGTGCAATCCCATTGTGAAAATAGACAATGATTTGTAATTCCTTTCCCCAATGCTGCAACAACCCCCTCGCTAACCAGCAGCTTTGCATATCCAGTGTGCTAATGCCATGTGGTTGCTGTGACACAGAATGGGAGGTGGCTCAGCTCCAGTTGCCCCCCTTCTGGGATGTCACTGCCAATAATTCATGCCTGTCTTCTTCTAGCCAGCTCATTTCTCCATTAAACTTTTAGGAACTGAATTGTATTGGAGGCTGATGTCCTTGTCTTTTAAATTTGGATGAAATTAGACATTGAGCTCTGAAGATGAGGGAGGACCTGCTAATTTACACATTTACTGGACAGACAGCATGAGTGTATAAGCATCCTGTTATTACAGTGTTATGCTAAAAACACATGCTAAACTGCCTGGAAATTTTACAAGATGACTCTGCTTATCTTAAACATCATCATGAAAAATTACACTTGTCTATAAAAATACTTATAAAAACATTCCAGTGAGGAAAAATGAGGAGAGCCCCCCCAAACAATCATGGTAAATGTCATTTTTCATCTCTCATTGGACCATAAGCAAAGAAGCAGAGACTAAGCACTAAAAGGTAAAACGAGTAATGAGTTACTTACTTTTCATACTGAGAGACTGAGAAAAATGTGAAAAAGGATACACTAAGAGTAAAAGGATAAGAGACGAGTTAAAAATACTTTGATAGCAATTTACATTTGATTTCTTTCAAAAATTAATGCAGTAATTTTTTTTCTTCAAAATGTGCATTCAAATGCCTCCAGCACTCTTACAAGCATGCTGAAGGATTTTATTAATTTTTAGAATTCTTTAACCTTGCTTTACATCATCTGAGAGATGTAGGTTTACTCAGGAATGTGGAATCACTGAACAAGAGCTGCATCATAGGGCAAGATGAATAAAATTAAGGTTGCCATGGGTACTTTGCTTTTGAATTTTTCACTTTAGAGTTTAAAGTCTAAACATAAAAATCTCAGTAATTTTTGACTTTTGTAGTTTAGCACTGAATACACACATAAATTAACAATTTACTCATGGTTGCAAGTGTAGCTATTACTGTCTAATGTATAATTTCCTGTACACCGACAAGCTTTGTTTTTTTCCCTGTTTCTGTGAGTTTTTAATCGCCTAGTGTTTTGCAATATGACATAAAATGCAAGTGTTCAGAAATCATGAAAAATTAGAAAAAAAAGAAAAGAAACAGGTTATTTTTTTACTAAGAAATTTCCTCTGGCATTTGGAAGAATGGAAGAAAGATAAATGATGATCAGGGTTTTTTTTTTTATACTAGTGTAGGCTATTAAAAAAAGAAAAAAGAGGAGAAGAAGTGGATTGTGAATAAAGACATGTAAATGACATGGATTTAGGGAATATCAAAGTGCAGAGCATTTCCTCTTCTTTATGCAAACTCATGAATACAATCTGTTGCTATAACATTGATTCTAGATTGAGAGTTTCATAAGAAGTTTTTTGATGTTCACATAGCACCTGTAGAGGTGTGCAGATGATGTGTAGTTGCCGCATTGAAATACAAAAAGCTGAAATCATCCCAAGAGGCCTGAACTTGCTTGCTGCAGGGATGACAGGCTTGAAGGCTGGGGCTTTGAAGTCTGCTTTTTGTACCCCTTCAGCCTTAAAATATTGGGGTGATGATCTCATCTCCTGTTGGTTAGGCATGAGGTGAAACCCTGCACATGCTGACTCACTGGCTGCAAAACTCTTTATGAAATAGTCCCTCTACAGCCTCTATAGACAGAGCCAGGCAATTATGGAAGCAGCTGCTTTAGTCCTTAGGAGCAGTTGGAGGAGTCTTTCCCAGTTTTGGTGAGAGTTTTGCAGCCTGGTTTGGGTTATGCCTTGCAAAACTTTGTTAGGCAGTGCCAAGCGAGCAAGGTGGTTCAGAAGGACCCTGGACATCTGCATGAGCCCCCTTCGCTGCTGCACAGGCACAGTTCTGGTCCTGTTCAAGATTTTTCTTTAGGTTAAAGTAAAAGGAGTTCTGGAAGGCAGAGTATGCCTGTTGGCATCCTTGCTTCCAATGGCAGTGCTGGTTTGTTCCCCAGATTTTTGATTTCAAGAACCTAAAAGATCATCTTGTACATCTGCTTGGCTGGCAGGGGATTGTTCACCACAGTGTATTTTCAAGTGTTTTGTCTCATTTAATTGATCCAAGTGGTGAGGCTTTTGTTACTTGTCTTGGAAGACATATTTCAAAATAAGATAGACTTGCTTGTTGAAAAATATTTCCTGATATGCAGCCTACACTTTTGCTGGTTTAATTATTACTGCCACTGTATAATTACCAGTGCTAATTACCATATTAATTTTTTAAAAAATGCAGTGAGTTCTTAGGTAAGCTGGCATTTTAGGATTCTGACAAATTTAACTGGATGAATACTCATCCAGTGGAAAATTCTCCAGTAAAAGGTAGGATTCCATTTTAAATCAAAGGAAACCATTGAGATGTAAAAGTTTCTTCCAAAATGAGAGGTTCTGGGGAAAAAAAACACCCCAAACACTTCAAAATGAAATGTTTACAGTTGGACATTATTTTTAAAGAATTGAATCTAACTTTGAAAAACACTTTGCATCTTAGTTATCTCTCTTTCCATGTTAACCCTTTTTCTTTTTCACAATGACTGATATTTTGGAGTAACGGAAAAATCTTTCCTGGCTGACTTGTCCCTTGATTCAGATGTGTGATGATGTTTTATCCTTTGGAACATAAAATTATTTTCTCACTATCCCTGGGGCACAGGAGGAGCTGGGATCCCTGCCTCTGAGATAGTCCCCTGGCAGAATAGGTTTTCATAAAAGCCTACAGATCTCACTTACTTTAAAGCACGCCCTCTGCTGTTCAGCCAAAAATCCAGGGAACCTAAATAACCCTCACTGCTATTGTGCTGGAGGTCAAGAAGAAATTTGCTTGAAATTATCTGCAATTGCCACCGTTCCATGAGCAGCACATTTTTTTTAGCCAGTAACATCCCATGGAAAACTATTTTGTTGGAAAAAATTCTGAGCAGGTGTTGCGAGAGTTTCTGTGCAAGTGAGCAGAGAAGTGATGGTTATGTTGGAGCACTGCTGGCAGAACTAAATACCTTCTGGTTACTGGAGATACACTGATATGCTATTCTGCCTCCTCTCATCTTGTGAGATATTCTGGGGGATATCTTTTTAATGGTAATGGCCACACATTATAAGATGTACCTTGAAATGAAGTGAATTTTATATTCTCTTTACCTGCATTATAAATGCAGCATTTGTGATGTGAGTTGATGAGATTTATTCTTGATAGAGTTTAGCTCTTATTTCAGCTTCAGTTCATTTTAAGCATGCTTCCTCTGTCAAACATAGCAAGTATTTCCATTCTTCACTCAGGTAGCTTTTTCTTTTTCTCAGTGGCTGTGAGAAATAAAACAGAGCAATAGAATTATTTTCATTTGTCTGTATATTTTTTTGTTTCTGCTCTTCACCAAAAGCATGACATTTAAAAATCCATGTTGTTTTGGGAAAATATTACTATTACCCCAGCTGGCTGATATTTTGCAATGCCTGTAAAACTGAAGTCCACGGGAATGTTTAAGGCTGGAAGAACATTTAATAGTGGGAAGAGAACCTGATTGTATAGGATTGTAGATTTTAAGTCCAGTTGTGGAAAGGGTTTGCAGTTTATAGACAAATCAAAATAATAGTGGGTAATTTTAAACAGAGGAGGCAGAAATCTCAGTATGGTCAGCAATGCTCAGGTTGGGGTCTGCAGGCAGTAGCTCTACATTTCTCCTCCTGATTATGTCCCTGATGGATGTTTTAGTCTGATACAAGTTTTCACTGTCTCCAGCTTTTTTGTCTCTTCTTTCTCTCTCTCTTTTCCACTATAAAATATTACATAATTCAGTTTTAAGAAAACATGCAATGAGATAAACCTGCTTCATATTAATTCTAAATCTGGGAGAAACAAACCCCCAAACCTATCTCCCCACAAAACCAAACAAAAAAAGAAATAATCAACCAAATAATCAACCAAAATAATCCCTTGAACACTCCCCACTAATTATCATTACCATAATCATCCTCTTAGTCTTTGCAAACATTTTCACTCTCAGGAAAAGAAAAGAGAAAAAAGAGAAAGAAGGCAGGTTGTTTGCTCATGGGTAAGAATCAGGGAGAAGGCCTCAGGATGCCCTGGTGAGAGGCTGCTACAGAGAGCCCACCCAGGAGGAAGAGGCAGAGGAAATATTCTATAAACAGTTGGGAGAAATCTCACAATTGTTGGTCCTTGTTCTTATGGGATACTTCAGCTTTCCAAATGTCTGCTGGAAATATAACACAGCAGAGAGGAAACAGTCTAGGAGGTTCCTGGTACAGCTGGTGAGGGAGCCAGCTAGGGAAGTTGCCCCACCAGACCTGTGTGTGAGCAGTGAAGGACTTGTGGGTGATGATGTGATGTGATGTGATGTGATGTGATGTGATGTGATATATGATGTGATGTGATTGATGTGATGCGATGGTAGTAGAAGGCCATATTGGGCACAGTGATCAAATGACAAAAATGACAGAATTTTTGATTCTTGGGAAGTAAGGAGAGGGATAAGTAGAACTGCAACCTTTGACTTCCAGAGGGGAGACTTAGACCTGCTCAGAAAGCTGGTTGACATAGTCCCTTGGGAGGTAGTGCTGAAGGGCAAAAGAGTCCAGGTAGGAAATTTTAAAGAGGCAGGAGCAGGAAGCTCCTTTGTGCCAACAGACAAGCCAGTGGGGAACAAGACCATCCTGGTAAAACAGAGAGCTTTGTCTGGAACTTGGGCAAAAAAAAAAAAAAAAGAAGAAGTTTATGACCTCTGGAAGAAGGGGCAGGCCACTCAAGAGAGCTACAAGGACATTGTGAAGTTATACAGGGTGAAAATTAGAGGGACCAAAGCCAAACTAGAATTTAATCTGGCTACTTCTACTGACGTAGAAGAAAATAAGAAATGTTTCTATATTTACATTAGCAACAAAACAAGGTCTAGGGAGAATCTTCTTACTTTATTGGATGTAAGAATCTCATAGTGACAAAGGCTCAGGAAAAGGTAAGTTACTTAATGCCACCTTTAACACAGTCTTTAATATTCAGGCTGATTGTTTTCTGGACATCCAGTCCCCAGAGCTAGCAGACAGGGACAGGGAAGAGAGTGAAACTCCCATAATCCAAAGGGAAATGGTCAGTAACCTGCTACAGGCCCTAGGCACACATAAATCTGTGGGACAGGATGGGTTCTAATGACAGGTGCTGAGGGAATTGTCAGAAGTGCTCACTGAGACACTTTATTTATCAGCAGTCCTGGCTAACCAGGGAGGTCACAGTTGAGTGAAAGTTAGCAAATGCAATGCCTACCTACAAGAAGGGCTGGAGGGAGAACCCAGGGAACTACAGACTAGTCAGCCCAATCTCAGTTCTGGGGAAGGCTATGGAGCAGATCATTTTGATTGGCATCACAAGGCACATGCTAGACAACCAGGGGCTCTGGGCCAGACAGCAAATGGGCTTATAAAAGCTAAGTCCTGCTTGACCAAAAATTCCAGCTGACAGTCTGTCACAAGTGACATTTACTAGTGCTCAGGTTTGAGACCAATTCTGCTTAATATCCTTATCCATGATTTGGACAAGAGGATCAGCTATACCCTCAGCAAGTTCACAGGCAAGGCTTCTTCTCATTGCTCTCTACAACTCCCTGGAAGGAGACTTGCCAGGTGGGGATTGGCCTGTCTTTCCACGTAACAAGCAATAGGACAAGAGGAAATGGCCTTATGTTGCACCAGGGGAAGTTGAGGTTGGATATGAGGAAAAATGTCTTCATGGAAAGAGTTCTAAGTATTGGAACAGGCTGCCCAGGGAAGTGGTTGAGTCATGAACCCTGGAGGTACTTTAAAGATGTGTGGAAGTAGCACTGCAGGACATGGTTTAGTGGCAGCCTCGGCAATGCATGATTTATGGTTTGACTTGATGATTTAAATGTCTTCTCCAACCTAAATGATTCCATGATATCACTGTAATTATACCGTTTCCTTCAGGTGTCTCATGTCTTCTATTAATAACTAACCATAGAATATCTTGAACTCTTCTGAATTTTAGACAAAGTTATATTATTTTTTATATCAAATGGACATTGTTTCAATTGAAGAAGCTTTGTATTTGTTGGCATATGTACACAAAACAAATCAAAATAGGCCTTGTTATGTAAAAATTCTTTGGAGGATCATTCCATATGGTTGAAATCTACAAATCCCTAATAATGCTAGCCTTGAAACATCAGTAAGAAGAAATTTCTTCATGCAGTTTTAATACTAGTCTGGAAGATATTTCATGTGTATATTCTTTGGTGCATGGGCTCCCTCTGGAGCTTTATCTTATTAAAAAACCCCTCAAATCTTAAAGGACTTTTAAAGGTTTTAATCAAAACCATCAAGCAAACATAAGACAAAGGCATTTTTTCTGTTGCTGCAGTATCAGTATGAATCTTTTCTTCATGTATGTTTTATAATTCTGGAGTTTCACCATATTATGCCAACTTGGGAAAGCAGTCATTAGAATTAATGTCTAGTTGGACACTAAAAGAGCCTTGTATGAAAATTATGCCACACAGCACACAAAAAATTAATTACAGTGTTCTGAACATGCAAAGTGCCATGTAAATCCCAGGCATTCATCACACCATTGAGAGTCTGGTGCCTAATAACAGATTTAATTTTGCTTGCAATGATACATCAACAAAATTTTGTTACTCTGAATATTTTCAGTATCTTCCATATGTGTTTTAATAAAATGTGAGCACACACAGAGGAGAGACAATTTATTAAAATCTGACACTGGAAGTATTGGTGCGGATACTTTCCATGTTCTTCTCTGATAAATTTTAGGTAAGTGCATGTCTTAAATCTATTTAATGCTTCTGATATGTTTACCAACTTTTCTTTATTTAGAACAAAGTAAGCAATAAGATCTGTATTGGTTTTATGAGGGGGGAAGGCAGTAAAAGTAATATTTCCTTGAAATGTGTTATTACTATTTGAAGAGCTTACAAATAATGCTATTCTATAGTGTTATAAGAATGGTTTTACTTCTTTTTATTTTCATAAAATGGGAAGTTACTGTGCTTTAACCAGGTGCATTTCCTTTTTAGGATTCTGATTATTATCAGTAGACAAATAGAGATTACGTACTTAAATTTTTATCTCTGTTCTGTATAGTATGATGTCTTGATACGAGCCAAGCTGTTGTTTTGTCCATCTCTCAATGCAGTCTATGGGCAAGGTAATTCAGAGATTTTGTCATACTTCTGACCATTACTGTTCTCATAAAAGAGACTTTTAATGTCTCATTGGACCTGGAGCGATGTCTATTGCATTGCATGGAGGCCTGACTGGGTTATGTTGTTTTGGGGTTTTTTTTTTGTTTGTTTTTTGTTTTGTTTTTGTTTGTTTGGTTTTTTGTTTGTTTGTTTGTTTGTTTTTTGTTTGTTTGTTTGTTTTTTTGTTGTTTTTTTTTTTTTTTTTAAAGGTATTTCAG
Organism: Muscicapa striata striata; assembly: GCA_030060385.1. Lineage (NCBI taxonomy): Eukaryota > Metazoa > Chordata > Aves > Passeriformes > Muscicapidae > Muscicapa > Muscicapa striata. The sequence continues at coordinate 2,622,833 of JAREIS010000101.1, forward strand.
TGTTTTCTTGGTTTGACTTTATTTTTTTTCTCCCCATAACATGAGTAGCACCTTGTACCATTAGTTTACAGACAGTGGTGTGATGGAAGTATTTCTTCTTGTAATGAGTTTGTGACTTTCCCTGTAAAGACATGCTGTAATAAGTGATTCTTTCCCTGTGGAGCTCAGGGAAGTCAAGATGTTCAGCTCTGAAAATGAAGACTACCCAGTCATTTTTCCTGAAGAAAACCCAAGAAAACCCCTAACCAGATAAAATTCTTTCTCAGAAGCAGAAGATCTTTTGTCGTCTGTGAGTAACCCACAGAATCACCTCTGTTCTGTCCATGAGGATCTCTCATCCTAGGATGCTCTTTGGGTCCTCTTCACATCTTATTATATGGTCTGTTTTTCTCTTGAAGCCTGGCTGACTTTTTTTGAGGCTAGAATGTCACTGGTGCTCATACACATCAGTTCCTTTGTAGCAGTAGCTGTCTGCTCCAAGTGTGTACTCCATTACACTAATGTTCATCTTCCTTGTTTGTGCGTTTTATTTTTGCAGATACTCTTCCCTTGTTAGGAAAAGCTATTAATGGGTTATGATAATCCTGCTGTTTATTTTAATTTATTAGCTGATGCAAGGCTAACAATATATGGATTAGAAAATAATAGAGCCATTAACGTTGAGACTATTACAGGGTACATGACTTCTTTAGTTAATAACTCACATTTTTAAAATTCAATTTACCAGTTAAACACACCACTTTAATTTTTAACATTTAGTGCTTTTTTGAAAACTTCAATTTCTTGGCACTGCCTCATAATTAAACTCACTGTGCACACTGTGTTACTTAAAGAGTACTAATGAGCAGGACATTGCACAAGTTGTTTCAAATCGCTGCCCTTTAAAGGAGACATATTGAACTTACTGTGGTTAAAAAATAGCAAATCAGTACAGCAAGTCAAGGAAGCAGCAAGGCCCAATGAGGGAAATTGCTGTACTTAGTGTTGTGACTATGGTGCTATCTCATGAACTAAGTTTGTTGAGACTCATTAAAAGTGAGTTTTCTATCAGGCTGAAACTCAGTTATAGTCACCTTTGGGGCATGTGCACACAGACATTTCTGCATCTGCATTTCCTTTCCCAGGTGCTTTTCTCACTTGTTGGCAAATGGTGAAAAGGGCTTCAGCCTGGCAGCTACCATGTGGCCAAGGCTGAGGCTTTGGATGTAAAAATCTTTCTTCTTTTTCTTTTTGTCTTCCCCACAAGCACAGAGGTGCAGCAGAAGTTGGATTGGAGTAGAGGTGCAAAGGTAAAAGGGGCAGGTACAAGATCAGCAATATTGGCAAATGAAACTCGTGGACATCTAGCCAGTTTCCATAGATTGGAAACTTGATGACAGACCCAACATTTTGTTGCTGCACATCCCAAGATTTTCCCATCTTTGCTTTGCAGAGTGGATCTGGGGCTGTTACGAACAGGTTCATAAGGCTTACCATGATGCTACTCTGCTAATGGGGACTCTTTTCCTTGGTTTGCTGGATCTGTGGCTGATGCTGTACATCAGAGTAGAGCTCAGCCAGTTGTGTGGGAATGGGAAATATTTTGATTGATCTGAAAGGCAAGGGAGGAGTAAATGTAATTGTGTGGATTCAGCTGTTTACTATTTGCAGTGTGAGCCTGCAATCAGGAAACTTTTTTGAAACACAATTTTCCTAAGCAAACCGGGTGAATTGAGTGTACGATGCTCAGTAGCTAAGGCTGTAATGACTTTTTTTTGTGTGTGTGTGTGTGTTTTCATTAAATAAATACAGTGCTTTTGTTTGGTTCCCACTGAAAACTAACTGAAAGTTGTTCAATCTTGCTGCATCTGTTACTATGCCTTTTTCTCTCTCTCACAATTAACTTGTGACTTGATTGATTTTAAAATTATTTGATTAAGAGATCAAAATTTCAAAAATAATTAATTAGTTCATTAGTTTCATGAGACTATGTGATCAGAGTAGATGAGGGCCCCTTGCATGGTCCAAGATGGGAAAAGTTTTGTAAAATCTATAGAGAGCACAGAAATGTGGAAAACATTTGGGTCAAAACTTTCATGAAACGAGGCTTCCTAGATTTGCCTGCCAGTGATGATGCATTTTAAATGCCCCAAGTTTATGATGGCAAAATGGAGGTTACTCTGATCACTTGTTTTATGTGAGGAAATTTTCCATACAAATGATGCATTAACAGATTTATAGTCCCATTTAAGGTAAGTCTGAGGCTCTTGAAAGCTCTTTTAAGCCAGAAAGCTTGGTGATTCATTGTAGTTTGACAGCACACCAAACTTTCTGATTTATGAGAACATAATATGTTAAAACATTCCTGTTCTTGTTATAATTTGCCTACCTAGGTCTCCTTCAAATTCCAATAAAATAAAATTTTAAAGTTACTTGAGGATGGAAAAGATTTTTTTTTCTTTTTAATTAACCCTAACATTGTTTTTACACTTAAAGGTTACTCATTTCCTTTTTTTGCCTTCTACAGTTAATGTTCAGAGGAGGCCTTATGAACCCATAGTTTTTATTCCTTAGTTTATATTCCAGAGAGATGCACTTCACAGAAACTTTCTAAGAAAACACCAGAGAAATCAAGAGCTTTTGAAGGTCTTATAGCCACTTCACTGAAGTAGTTTTAATCTCTTCATTGCTGCATGTATGCAAGCCTGCAAAAATTCCCACTGGCCCAAGTTTGATCTGGGTAATACAAATGTCTGCTTTTGAGAGATGAGACCTGTCTTTGCAGACACCAAGAGGCCAAGTATTTTAGATCTTGATGTGATTATGGTTTTGTCTTTTATTCCTACATATATAAGTCTAGTCCAAAGTCTGGTGAATGAAATAGGTCTTCCTTTATGCAGCACTGGAAGGAATATATAGGTAGAACTACCTGAAAGATTTTTGTACTTCACTTTTTGTCAAAACTGAAACAACTTTTTGGTTTTTTTGAGAAGCAAGAAGAGGCTTTTTTCCCTCTGTTTGTGAGGAATAAGCCTGGAGAGAAGGTGAACAATCAGCCCCAGTTCCTGACCATGCAGAACAGCCCTGAATCTCTTGCCACAAGTGACAAAAAAGTGTACAGTGTCCCTTCTGTATTCTTTGTTTTTTAAGTGTCAATGAGTACTTGAAAGATTGTTTGCTTCATTAATATACTGAGAGATATTAAATCAAGTCACTGTTTTCCAAACAGACCTACTGATGTATCTGGGATGCCTAGTCTGGCCATTCTCCTTTGGACTTCTCCTACAGCATCATGTGACTCTGCAGTGTATGACAATTATCCTGAATAGTGAAATCACCCCCTGTGCTGGGGTTCAGGTCCAAGGCCAGAGGAAAAATAGTTTTTGCAGAAATCCTGGTCTAAAAGTGAAGAAGGAACTTAATTGACATTTAGGGGTGGTTTGTATCAAAGAACAGCCTTTGTACTTTTTTCCTTTTCTGGTGTTATCTTCTTCGCTTTGGTGAAAAATCCGCACTCAATTATTTTCATGGCTGCATACCTTGGGTTGTTTTCTTGTGTGTTTTTGAACCTACTCCTTTCCTCCTTCTATACTCTAAATAATAATTTCTTGACTGATTTTCTTGTGAGTTAATATTCAGAAAATATTTTGTTTAAGCTCTTAGGTACCAATACAAAATTTGTATTATGAACAAACACCTAGCTTTTCAAACATGTACACAAATTGTGTGTAAACAAATTCATATATGAATATGTGCATGTATACACGTGCACACATAAATACGTGCGTATGAATGAGGGTTTTCTTCGGCAAGTATGATGTCAGCTGCAATCTGTGTATCAATCTGAAATGTTCCACTTATTGTATGTTGAAAACAGAAGAGTTGTGGAACAGTGAATGTGCATAATGAGAATACAACAGAATGACTTGAAAGATCAGGTAGTTTTACAGTCAAATGTCTCAAAGTTTTAAGACAATGTAGGAAAAAACCCTCATTACAGCTGCCTGCTTTTGCAGTTGCTGTCCTATGCAAACAGATTGCTACTGATGCCTCTTTCCCAAAATGCTCTGCAATGGCATGTTTTCAAAAAACTTCTTTAAAGCCAAAATGCATTAAAATGTAATGCCTTGCATTGAAATGTAGCATTTTAACTGTATTAAAAAAGGGCACACTTCAGGTAGGTTCACACTGAACCAAACACCATGTCTGTTTGCCAAGGCACAGAAACAGCAACATAAACCAGCAACAGAATGGCTAAGGTAAGAATTGGTCATCTGTTCCTGGAAATAGGACATCCGAGCAGCGGATGATGTTAAGAAATTACTACTATTCCATCAGCCTTCACAGAATTTGTGTCAGATCCACTTAGCATATGGGACAAAGAGTAAGATCTCTGCCTTTAAAGGGGAAGAACTGAATAGAGATTTCTTGACTAATCTGATATTTTAAAATCAAGCCGGCTTGAGAAATATAATCCAAGGCTAAAGCACTACTGAAATGTCACAGTGAGTTACCCATAGGCAAAATACTGAGGCTATCTCAGACCCAGTATTACTGAATATTTTCATCAGTCACCTAGAAGACAGGATAGAGAGCATACTTGTTAAATGTACAGATGACAGTAATCCACAAGGGACCTCCAGAGTATTTTAAGGGAAGACGTGAATTCTAAGTGACAGATTGAAGCTACTGTCTGAAAAAACCAAACAGGTTATGCAATAGAAACAAGGAAAAAATGCTACAGGTCGATAGGAGAAATCAATCTTGCAAATCCAGAATGGTGAAGTTCTGTGGAAAATGGGTGAAATGGAACATTATATAGGCACAAAAACAAAAGAAAAAGAAAAGAACATGAGGAATGCATAAATGTGAAACAATTTGTTCCTCAGATACTACTAAACTATTTGCCTAGAGTGGTTTGCCCAGTTTGGGTGCCACAGTTCAAGGAAGATGTGAACAAACTGTTGGGAGTTCACGGAAGAGCAAACAGAAAGATCAGACTTTCAAAGACATAAATGTGTGAAAGCCAGCTTCTTAGCATAGAGAAAAGGTGACACGATCTGTTAGCAGTTTTAAAATATTCAGCATAATACACAGAACGTTGTGGAAAAGGTTCAGAAACAGAGTTAGAAGGAACTTGTCCAGTAATCAGGGACTTGTCAAGTAATTAGACAATGCATTTTTGTAGCCGGTATGTGAGCAGTTGAGGCATGTACATTTAAAGTCACAAGTGTGAATGGAGAGCAGTTAGTTTCAGGCTTTAAAATTGTTTCTTTAAATTTGGCTCACTTAAAGCTAGGAAATTGACTTGGCTACTTGGGTAAACTTCAGTCATCCTGATGAACATGTGCAATGATGTTTGGATAACAGAAGAGAGAGCATTACCACAGTGATGCTTAATTGAGCTAAATCCACATATAATCATTCCTATTATAATGAAGTACTGTAGCATTTAGATGAAGTATACCATTTACAAGATCCTGCAAATGTTTTATTTTGTAGCTGTTTCTTCTCTAGTTTGCACTGATGGGAATGAGGAAATGCTCTATTGAAATCCATGGTGCTAGGCAACTGTTAAACATACTTTGGCATACCAATATTAAGGAAGGCTAGTATCTTTATTAGTCTATCTCATTACTATTATAAGTGAATAGGCAGAACTCAAAGAAATGCCTCCCAAAACAGCTAGAAAGAACATATGGATCTAATGTCAAACTGCTGATGATCAAAGGGCAAGACTTTCTTATACAAATCAGGAAAAGACAAATACGTGTAGCCTTTGTCTTCAATCATTTTTGCTACTCAAGTTTCTTATCAAAGGAGTCTTACACAGATTCTGGCTACATTTAATGTGAGTTTTATACAGCCTGGTTCATCTGTATCTTTAGGAAAAGCTGTTGCCATTTATGTGCCAATCTGCCTAACCCAGGTAACTTTATAGCAATATCCTACCCTGGTAGCAGTCAGTTTATCTGGGAAGAGAGGGTATGTTCATCCATTCTGGCCTCTTTTTATTTTTTATTTTTTCCTAATAGGAATTTGGTAAACAGTTTAAAAAAGGGAAACAAACAGTAAAGTCTATGGTTATTTCACATTTGTAGTTAGAAGTTCTTTTTTGGGAATGACCTGTATTCTTTGGTCTTGTCTAACCCTGTCTATGGTTAGATGGAAAGCATAACCCTAGTTTAAAACCACTAACTATTATATAACACGATATTATTATTTGATTTTATGTCTATTATTTTATTCTTTGTGGGCTTCTCAGCTGAAGTTAAATGCTCTAGAATTTACTTGAATAGTTCATGATGCTTTCCACAGGAGAAAGTGAAATATTCCTTATCTTCCTGAGCAACAGTTTTCTTCAAAACTTTTCTGTGTGCTTTCTGTGCGCTTGCATTCAACTTCCCCTCTATCGTTAAAAAAAATATGCAGTCTCATCCAAGTGTGAATTCAGAAAAGCAGAGAACCATGTTTGGCTCTTTTCCTGAAAAGGGCAGATGGGGTTCTTGACATCTGTTCATTCTTTATTTCTGGGTATTGGGTTGAACACAGTTTTAAACAATCTTCACCCTTTTTTTTTCTTCCCCTCCAAGATTTGGTCCAGCTGAATTCTAGAACAGTTGGATCTTTTGTGAAAATAAATGTCAAGAAATCCCTTGGGTCCTAGATCATCAAATTCTTTCTTCCAGTCTTTCATGTTGCAGTGACTGATTTTGCCTGACAGTGCTGTGTTTCATGAACCTTTCTTTCCAGCTGTTTCTGACAAATGTAAGGAAATATCTTCAGATAGTGCTTTAGACTAACAACTTGTCCTTGATTTTCTTGCTGAAAGATCACTAAGATCTTATTTTTCAGAACTCAGCAATTCCTGAGAGGAATAACTTCTTTAAGCCAGACTGAAAATTTAGATAATATAGCAATATTTTCTTGAACCTACTATTTACAGTGGAAAAGAAGAGGAAAAATGTGGATGAAGAAATGAAAAATATGTCAGGTATTTGTTGATGAGAATGAAGCATTCTGTAAGTTTGTGCATATTTTCCATTCAAACAGAACAGCACACACGATTAGAATTTAGTCCATTAGAGTAGCGCTAAGAGTTACCTCAGAGAGATCCCACTTTGTACTTTAGGAGAACCAGAAGAAATGATTTTTCAAAATCTGAAATAATATTGGGATTTCTTTTTTTGGGATATGAATACCTTCAGTTTTCAAAAGGACTTAGTGCATTACCTTTAGATGTTAAAGATAGAAAAGTCTTATTCAATCATAAACAAGGCTGTTACAGGTTTTTAATCTCTGGAGTAGAGTTTCTAGTATTGTGCTCTCCTAGTTTTGTATTCTCTCAACAATAAAGCTACCATATCTCTTTCTCAAGAGGCTACTCCAGTGCCTGATCAGGATCACTGTCATGAAAGATGTATGTGTGTCAGCAGCAGCAGTTAATAGAGCGGCTAAGGCACTATAAGCCTAAAAGAAGGCTTTGACCACAAAAGAGAATGAGACCTTACCCTAATCTCAGTGGTGATGAGAAACTGGAACAGAGTTTGTTGACCAGAGAACCTATGGATGTCCTATCCCTGGCATTGCTCAAGACTTGCCGAAGACTTGGACAGGGCTCTGCTGGTTTAGTGGAAAATGTATCTACCTCCTTATAGTGGAAGGTGTCAGGGAGGTTGGAAGTGGCTGATCTTTAAAGACTCCTCACGAACCAAACCATTCAATAAGTCTATGAAATACACGAGATGTTAAGTGTACTGATTCCAAGATCTCTGATGCAGCAGTGTATGGACAGTCATTCTGTAGTGAGCTGGTGCTGACCCATTAACACAGAGAAACTCAGTCTGAGCTTTGGGCTGCTTGAGTTCACAGCAAGGTTCTTGTCAGAGGATAAAACTTTACTACATCGCTGCTGGATTTATGTCACCTAAATTTAATTCTGCACAACACTTCTGAAAATTCATCATTACTTTTGAAATATTCTAATTAACCAGGGGACAGTGACTGATAGCTAATCAATGCTGATGAAACTGGGATTCTCCTAAAACTTGTCACAGAAGTTATGGTGTCATACTGTGCATTCCAGTCATTCCCCTGGAGCACATTAAATATATCTTCTCTGTGTTTGTTATTGCCATATTTTGGTCATTTCCAGGCAATCAATATCTGCCTTTCACATGGCTTGAATACATTGTGGACACTTGGCTCTTTTAATTCTTCTTTATAGCTGAATCCCTTCATCTAACTTGTTTTGCTTGCTTTTGTACTCTGACCATTTTACTGACAAACTGCATATGGTGCCATCTACTAGCCAGGACTAAAGGCAGTTCAGCACATGGAGTCACTCTGGAGTTGCAGAAGCAGAGATTTTTACCTTCGCAATTGCTAAGCAGCAGCCGTAATAAGGCTGAAATGTGTGTAATAATTTTTCTGTAAGTGTGCTCAGTTATGTGAATTCTTCAGCTCATCAATAAAGTCAGCTGGAGCAGTGCTTGCGAAATATCAAGGAACCAGCTTATGTTGTTAGGGATGTTTTAATACTTCTTCAACCCAATCACGAAACTAGTAATGAAGTTTCTCTTTTGTAATACCTTCCCAGTATATTTTTGATATGCTTGTAATCTTTGCAGATGTCTACAGAGTTCTTAAAATCTCTGGTGGTTGAGCAGTTGCTGAGGTGCTCTATTACTGACTTAATGAGGAAAGCAGCTGAGAGAAGGAACTTTCTGATAGACAAAGCTAATCAACCAATAAAGCCTGTTTAGAAATCTCCTGCCGCATTTCTTGGCCTAGGGTGTCCCAGTTTTGGGAAGAAACATGAAATAGTTCTGTCTGTGTGCTGGAAATAGGGATATGTTGTGGCTTATCATTGCAGCCAAGCCCAGAGTCAAAGGCTTGAATATAACCAGTATTCAGTTGTTACCACATCACCTCCTTAAGATTATGCAAAGTGTGACAGGGAAAGCAGGGTGTGTGCACGGGTGTGTGCACAGGTGTGTTAATGTGAGGGGAATATTAACTAGAAGAATCTCCATTTTGATTTGGTGGGAAGTTGCCAATGTTGTCTTTTGACCTGAGAACCAGATAAATAACTGGACTAAGATATACATTGACATCTACTAACCAAAACAAGTGTGTTAAACTAACAGATAGCTCTGATCATAGTGTCTGGTGAACCTTTGAGTTCCTGTGACTTCCTCTACCAACAGCATTTTGTTTCTGAGGAAATGAGAAACCCTTCTGTCCTCCATGTGCCCGATTCACAGTCTTAGCCTGCTCCAGTTGTGTTATTTCAGTTCCTTTCAAGCAAGTGGGCAGATTCATGCTCTGTCTCTCCTCTTCTTGTGTGTTTTTGTGAATCTGTGTCCTATTCCTTCATAAAATACATCTACCTGCAACTGCAGTTTCATAGAATTGAGGGCAACCTCTTGGGACAGTATTGTTGAGCACAACCTGCCTCTCTTCATCAAGGTACACAACACTGTTTTCAGAAAGTAGGGCAGTTCTCAGGGCTTTGGATTGTGTTGTTTTATTTTTTGTTTTTCTTTATTGGTTGCTTTGTACATGTGCAAATATGTAATGTGTTTGATATCAGGTTTTAACAGTGCAAGTAAGTATTTTGGATTGAAATTCTCTGTTGAAAAAAAACCTATGTTGGTCAGAGAGTGAAACTTCATATTTCAACTGTATTGTTCCTTAATTAAATAGTGCTAAATATGGGTAGGAATCTGATTCCAAGGTCTTTAAAAAAAAGTAATTTATCTATATATTATTTTTCAGTATCTATTTGAATTAAGGATAATTGAGATTATGGTCTGCTTCTCACCAGGCAACCTTTTAATTCATGTCTATTAAACTCTAGACAGTGTCAAACAAATCTCTGGCCAGGTAAAATACACAAGAAAAATGGTTTTGATAAAAGAAATTGTTGATTTGGTTGCACTCTCTGCTAGAGAGACTATGTCAATGAATTGCAAGTAGCAGTCTAGGGGAAGTTAATTTTTCTATGTGGGAAATATGTTGAAAATGTGCTCTTCTATCCATATTCTTTGTACATTCCTTTCTGTGTGAGCTAAGCTTTTTCAATGGTTATGAAAATGGACATCCTTGTGTCATTAGATACAGTTTTTGGTACATGTAGACAGATGCACATGAAATTCAGGTTCTCTCACTGCAGGCAAAGGATATTGAATATACATTTGCAGTCACTAAAGCCCTTTACTCCTTTGGTTGCTCATGTGTATTTTCACCATGGCATAATTTTTTTGGTCATTTGGGTACCTGGTTTGGGCACATGACATTCTCCTGCTTTTTATCCTTGAGGAATCTCCATGTCCTACCTTCTGCTGGGTTGTATGTAATGTGATGACTCTGGCAATGCTGTGCCTCCCAGCACCAGGGAGTAGCTCAGGCATCCCATGGCAGTTTTCTTTGCCTCTAGAGGGAGACAACTAGACAGCTCCCAAAAGAAAGTAATATGATCAACTAGGTGCTGTCTTGATACCTTTTTTGGTGTCTGTCAGACAGAATGTGGCTCACAGGGTCCACCAAGGTGTGTGGGATCAAGAGGTCAATCACATTGTCCAAATTGAATGCTCTACATGGCATCAGGTCCCTCTGGTAATTCATCTTTAGATTAAAGCATCTGTCCTGGATTATAACCTTTTCTGCCTAACTAAGGGAAAAAGTGCTAATGCTCTAAAGTAGCTGATACAGTGAAGCATTGACATGTTTTGGTAGCTTAAAGAAGTGCCAAGGTTTATTGCAGTGAAACAGAGGTTGTATTTGCATTTGATTCTGCAAATCTAATCACATCAAAGTTAAGACAGCCAAGACAAACCTCAGACAAGTCCATATATAACATAACTTCTTATGCAGTCATGCTCAGCTGAGCAGCTATATTTTCCCAGGACAACTATTTTTTAGTGTGTATCGGAGTGTTTCTGTTTTTGATATACAGGTCTGACTTTGAGGAGGAGAAAAACATGCCTTTTAAAAGTTTTTCATGCTGAGAAGCACAATTAAAAGTAAGTGCTTTGGTTTCCAAGGTAAAACATGCCTTTTAAAAAGTATAAAATTCACTAGTACCCAGGGAGACACTTCTGCCATGTAGAGACCCTTTCCATATTTCACTTTGAAGTTGCTCCTACCTGCCTCTCTTAAAGCAGTTTCTCTTGAGAAATTGTGCTGGTTTTGCATAGAAGTCACCTAGGAGGAGGGCACAGACACACACACACACAGAGGGGTTTTTCTCTATGAGAATTTCCTCTGTGAGTTGATGGGCCAATTAGAAGATGATTTAATAATTGACAGCCTGGAAAACCAATTAGAGAAGCTACTTCATCTCCATGAATCACATTGGTAAAAGCAAGAGAACATCAGAAAAGTCCTCTTTAACTTCCAGCTGTCGAGCCTTCCCATGTGGTCTGGCTGGGCAGGGGGGTTCAGAAGCCATGGGGCCCCCCCTCATTTTCAGCCAGGGGCCCTGGTGGCTGCGGCAGAGAGAGAGACAGAGAAGCCTTTGCCGCCGGCTCGGAGCAGCCTTGGGAGGCAAAGCCTCCCCCAGCACGGCTTGAGATCCTGGCACAGCTCACCTCACCTTCTGTGTGAAATGTTAACCTTTCCAATGCTTGGATAAGGCTTTGCACATCTCCTGTCCTCCCCTGAATGAGAGGAATAAAGCAGAAAGTATACTAAAGTTAGTGAAGTAAGAGCCAAGTTTCCAGATGGGAAGAGATTGAGGAGATGTCATGAAAGTTGTCTCAAAAATATTTTTGCAAGCTGTGGGGTGGACTGTTACACTGAAGATTCCTATATATCGTGAAAAAACCATGGGGGATTTGAAGTGTTTGAGAAAAGAATCCTTTGCCCCGAGGGAAAGGGGGGTCTCTGTTCTGGAGAATGGAAAGATGGACAGATGATGAAAGATGGGATAAAGAGAACTTTTGCTTTTGAATAGCTTGCCCTTAAAAGTAATACCCCATGGGTTTGACATGGCCCAGAAACACAGCTCTGGGAAGGCTGTGAAGATGGGAGGAGTTTCATGATTTGCAAATTTCTTTTTCCCGAGTGGATGTGAATTGTGAAAGTAAAGACACAGGAGAACTTTTTTTTACCTCTTGGGAAAAATCCCTATGCCCAGACAAAAAGAATCTTCTCTCTCTCTGAAGTGAACTGGAATGATTATGTAAGTGAAAGACTGACTGAAGTGTCTCTGTATGTTGTTGTTAAGAAATGCAGGAGGTGGAGGGGTGGGGAAGAAGGGAGTGATCTGGAAATCTTATTCCAAATTTTTTATTTTCTCTATATTGTTAATAAATTTTTTCTTTATACCCTTTTAAGTTTTAGGCCTGCCTTGTTTTTGCTTCTAATTAATCTCAGAAAAAAAAATGAGTATATTAAAATTGGCAAACCTAAACTAAACCAAGACAGAAATGAATGAAGCAGTTTCCTGAAACACAGACGGTATAAAAGAAAACTCGACATACCAGAAGTAGGAAAGCAAAATAAAAGTGATCATTGCATCAATTTAAAGGCATTTGTGAAAACTGCCTTATAGATAGTGTAGACTGCTGTGATAAGCAGAGACATTTTAAGGTTGAGATGTTTCATGTACAACTCTGATGCTAATTGTAAATGAAAAAGATTATATTGATAAATTAATTGTGTCTTGCTTCTTTTGTTTATAGGTTGTTTTACCTATAAACTATTATAACTAGAGGAAAGTTGAACCTCGAGATGAGACAGAACAATGTCTGGATGACAGAAAGGAATCCTGACCTAATGACTAATTTTTATGAAACAGTCTAAAACAGAGTCCCATAACAGAATATTTCACATTTGGGATTTGCAATTTTATGCCCAGAAATAAAGATATATGTAATACACATAAAAGCACAGGTGTGGGGCACACTTTTGCTCTTTCCAGGTTATGGACTTTTTTTATAATGGAACTATCTCACAGGTAATAAAAATTGGACAGATATTAGTTTTGCCAACTACTTAATGCTTATGTTCCCTAGAGGGTACAATTCTACAGGGTAGAAATTGCATTCTTGCCAAATACTATGGGAGAAAAAAGCACAGAACTAGTTCCCTTTGCAGCCTTTTAAATATTTACAAACTCATGAGATTCACAGAGAGTCATCAGTGTTTTCTGACTTACTAAATTGATCAAATCAATTTTTTTCCAATTCCCTTTGGACTTCCTCTGTAGTTCAACTTCTTGGACAGATAATCGTCCAATAAAGAAATAAATAAATCAAGACCATCTCAGTCTATGAAGTGACAGTAGACTTAATGGAGGCCTGCACCTCTCTGTGGAAAATCTTGGTTTTCCTACTGTTGATGTAGGAATATAACATACTTTTAGAAGTAAGGTTGGACTATGAGGTTGGGGCACTGGTAGGATGCTTAGTAGACCTGGAGCCCTGACATCCTGCACTCCATAGATTTCTTGCAGGATTTGGGGCCAATCACTTTGCTTCTCTGCATCACAGTTTCTTAGTTGTAAAATGGGGACAGCTGTCCTCCTCTATTTCTCAGAGGACCTGTGAAAATAAACGCATTAAAGATTGTGAAGACATCTGTTGCCATGGTGACGAGGCTTATTTAGGCACTGAAGAACCAAGATTAGAAACGAATATGTTTCCTTGCAGAACTTATTTAGAATATGGATGGGCCATGCTGATGTAGTTCTGGTTCTGCCTCCAGTAACATGGTTACTGATTCTCAGTGGGGCAGGAGCAGTCTTCAGTAGATTACAACAGACACATTTCGTTAAACTCTATTATTTTAAATACCTCAAATTGGGTCAGTTGCATAATGTCTTGTGGTGGCCTGTTGTACCAGATAAAAATGATGTGCAGGATTTTAACACCTGCCATAATTGCTAGATGGTTCTGCATCTTTTGTCAGGTGTTTGCAGCTAAGGTAAATGCAGTGAAAATACAGAAATTCAGCACAAGGGAAGATCTGTAAAATTCCTGTAGGTATTGTGGGATAGAGTGGGGAAACTTTAAAGGGTAAGGGTCTTCCATGTTTCAGATATATGTGAGTGCTATGACAGGGAAAAGTTACAGATGAGTCAGAGGACATGGAAAGCGCTCAGGAAAAATGGGGTAACTAGGATATCTGTGATACTGCCATTGTTGTGGAAGAAGAAACCACTTCTGTGAAGTGGTTTGTCCTGCAGAAATAAATTTGATATCCAGAGACAGAGAGATTTTGCAAACCCCATTTTTCCCCATCTTCTCCCAGTACTGTGATAGTACCATCAGTACATCTAGACCATTTAATATTGTTGAATAATTTAGGTTGGAAGGTACCTCTAGGTTTCTGCTCTGATCCTCCCCCCCCTCCCACCCCTTCCCCACCTCCACCCCTCCCCCATTCCTGCCTGGGCTGATGCACAAGCCTTGCTGCTAGCTGCATCCAAGCTATAGCTCTGGGACTGCCCTGTACCCCTGCCCACAGCCTCTCAACCTTGGCCTGCCTGGGTGTCTCTTGCACTGCACTGCTTTCCACCATCTCTGTTTCCATAAGAACATTTTTAGAATGGGGAACTATAATAACCACTTGGTTCTAATAGATGAAACATCTGGGGTCAGCTGTAAGAGGTTTGTTTTTAACAGCCTATCAATATATGAAAAACATCCTCTGATATTGAGAGAAGTTCCAGAAATTTATGTCTTGTTTCCAGATGGACTGGCTTAATGTACCTGTGAATTATTTGGCACATTTTAAATATATTCCTCTTTCCCCTGCACCTAAGATATAAATATCATAATACTATGTCAGGACAGTGAATTTTTCTCATTCTTATACTAGGTAAGCAGCTATTCCTTTCCAGGCTTTTTGGTCCATCTTAAATATTGTTTCTTTTAAAATTTGACAGGATATTTTTTCCCTGTGTATTTGTGTCTCTGGGTTGTTCTAACATCCAGTTCTCACCCAGCTGCTTTTGTCCAGTTTTGCTCCTTTTTCATCTGATGTCTCTGATACAGCAGGAACATAGGAGCTGGTAAAAGAAATAGAACAGTTAAATTATTGTATGCTCCTGCTTGACCACCGTGAGTTTTTTTCTGGTAGTTAACCAAAGCAAAAATGACCACTAAATGGAACATCCTCTGAAGAAAAAGAAACAGAAGAAGCCTTCCTTTTTTTTTGTGTTTTGCTAAGGCATTTTAGTTAGAAGCATAAGAAAACGCACATTATTTTCTCACATCTGGGTGAGACATTGATTTTAATGCTGGGAAGAATTTATTTTGGTAGTCATCTGTACATCATGGGTAGTTTTGCAAGTAATTTTCTTTAAAAGTAATAAAACTGTGGAAAGTGCCCAAGTAAGTATTCTTCTTTACTGTTGTCTAGTATGCAGTAAATAATTTTGTGAGGAAGGCTTTTTGTTTCCTAGAGTTTATAATTAGTTCATTTATTCATTCTTTGTTCTTTCAGGTGATTAAGCTAAGGCTCAAATTTTACTTTCCTGTGCCTTTGAATCATTGCCCTTTCATTTGCTTCTCTTGCCTGAAGTAAAAGCCAATAATCCTATGTGAAGACACTTCAGAAATTCCACAGGTGCTACATGGAAAACCAACTTAGAAATTTAATTAAGACAGAATTGGATGCTGCTGAAACATAAAAGCAAAGCCTACATAACTGTACTGCTGCTACTGGGACTACAACTTGGGAGGCATTTACCTATTTAGACGAACTCCTGAGTGGAGCATGAAAACCCACAGGAATTGCTGGCAGGGTTCAGGATGATCTTGTACTGGCTGCAATACCTCCACAAGCTCCACTGCCTGGGCTGGCCCCTAAGGAAACATGAGTGACTGCTCTCATGGCTAGTGGCTGGGATGCAAATGTCAACCCCTTCCTTCTCGCCAGTGCTTCTGTGTTTTAGTGAGCAGAGTTCCTGGCTTTCTCCTAGCAATCTGTTCACCTGAGACTTTGGTTCACCAGGGATATTTTCACTGAGGGATTGCAAAGTTCTCTTGAGCCTGTCTGTAAGTAGTAGGCTGCGGCCCAGGGCTGCTGAGACGTGGCAGGTGGCCTTGCAAAAGCAGTTTTTTTGTCACACTCTCTCGGAGGATGAGTGAGTTCTCTGTTACCATCTGTGGCAGGGAGAGGATGAGCAGATGGGGTGCTGTCACCAAATGGGAACAGTGTATCATTTTGGTGAGCCCTGTTTGCTCCAAGCACCTGGATGAAACCATGGGGAGCATGCATGTAAATGACCCAGACTGTCTTTTAAATTGTCCTGTTTCAGTATTCTCCAAACATCTCTCAACTTATTGAAGTGTCAGTGTTACATCCACAAGGCAGTTTTACACTGCTGTGCCCAGCATTTCAGTAAATATTCATTCTTCCACACCAGAAGTCTTTGGACCTTCACTGCATTTCCACACTGAAAATCAATTCAAATGCTACACCTCCACTGCAAACTTATATTCTGCTATAGACAGTGGACCGGTGTGGTTCAAAGGCCAGTGGACTACACCTGAAAGAATGTCCCATGAAGAATGACCACTTCAAACTTACCTTTGCAGCTGATATAGCTGTATCCTTGGCTGTAACAGCGTCATCCCATTTCAACTCTGAATAATTCAGTAGGTCTAATTATGGTGTCACTCAGATATACTTATTCCAGAAGGCTTCTATGAGGGCATTATTGTTTGTTTTTAACTGTGTCAGAAGTTTAAGAAGAACAGAGCTTTTGGCGGAAATCTAGATATCTGGAATCTTTTTGTGGAATTCAGCTCATTCTTTGCTCTCCATTATCCTGACTTTTATGCTATCCCTTTATGTGCCATGGGGAATTAGAAAGGCCTGTCACTAGGAGTGGGGTCTCTAAAAGTGAACTATGGAAATTGCCAGCTACAGTTCTGTGTTTGGTGTCATCTTGTTTGCCCAAGGAAGGAAATTGTTTTAATTGTGTTTATGTTTTTTCTAATAGCTGAGATTTTCTTACTCTCTGAATTAAAAAGAGAATTTGGTTTGGTAAAATAAATAAAAAAAGATAAAGATAAAGATAAAGATAAAGATAAAGATAAAGATAAAGATAAAGATAAAGATAAAGATAAAGATAAAGATAAAGATAAAGATAAATAAGGATAAAGATAGATAAAGATGTTTTGTACCTCTATGTATTTTTAAGAAAATTCCGAGGATGTGGTGATGTTCAGAAATCGATGAAAACTAGATGAGATCTAAATATTAAGAGGCAGGAATTTTCCTTCAGGTGAAGGATGACATTTGCATAGAAACAAGAATGACTCATATGTTGTTATATGAATGTCAAACTAGAATCTAAAATTCCTGTGCATCACCTTTTACCTTAGATGGCAATAGGAAATACACTAAGCAAGGTACCCAGTTTTTCATCATGTCCCAACACAGGAACTGACTGGAAAGAATTTATAAATAAATTTCAGCAAAATGCGATTCTGAACCAAATTTTATCACTGCACAGGCAAAACTTGCATTTCTTTTTATAGGAAGACTGATCTTTCCTTTCCTTTCCTTTCCTTTCCTTTCCTTTCCTTTCCTTTCCTTTCCTTTCCTTTCCTTTCCTTTCCTTTCCTTTCCTTTCCTTTCCTTTCCTTTCCTTTCCTTTCCTTTCCTTTCCTTTCCTTTCCTTTCCTTTCCTTTCCTTTCCTTTCCTTTCCTTCCTTTCCTTTCCTTTCCTTTCCTTTCCTTTCCTTTCCCTTTCCTTTCCTTTCCTTTCCTTTCCTTTCCTTTCCTTTCCTTTCCTTTCCTTTCCTTTCCTTTCCTTTCCTTTCCTTTCCTTTCCTTTCCTTTCCTTTCCTTTCCTTTCCTTTCCTTTCCTTTCCTTTTTCCTTTCCTTTCCTTTCCTTTCCTTTCCTTTCCCTTTCCTTTCCTTTCCTTTCCCTTTCCTTTCCTTTCCTTTCCTTTCCTTTCCTTTCCTTTCCTTTCCTTTCCTTTCCTTTCCTTTCCTTTCCTTTCCTTTCCTTTCCTTTCCTTTCCTTTCCTTTCCTTTCCTTTCCTTTCCTTTCCTTTCCTTTCCTTTCCTTTCCTTTCCTTTCCTTTCCTCCATGAAAACCACACAAGAAGAGGAAACCCCTTCTTGTAGCAGCTACTTTAGAAGCCATTAACTTGACTGCAATTTCACTTCTGTAGTTTAAATTATATGAAAGAAGGTACTGATTTATTTTCTTAACCACATCTCATCTTTACCTAGAATTATATTTTTCAAAACAGAATATCTGGAGGCAGAAAGACTGTGAAATGCCTCTACTAAATCCTGTTGATCTGTGGTATCAAAATGGAAGTTTTACACAAAATGGATTGTTTTACACATAATGTTATTTCTATTAAGTTTTGAAGCAGATTTCTTGCAGAGAATTTGTTTCACATTCAGTTCCTCATCTCAACTTTTTATTGAGTTAATAGTTAAGACAAGTTAACATAACTGATTTTACTAATTGTTTTCCATTAGGACGGCAACTCAGACAGAAAAGGAACCTGATCCTCTCAGCTACTAATCCTGTTGTTACAGCCACTAGGTAAGGTGATATTTTCTGTAACTTACACTTCATCAGAACTGTTATATTTCTGTCACTTGTGAAAATATGTGTCCAAGGCCAACTCAGCTCTTTAATACTTTCCCCATATTTTTTATTATCCATTTTTAACCTTGTAGCTGTGGCTACCTGCTTACTGGACTTTGAATATAGCCTCTACAACTACACTGAACCTACCCTGAAAATAAAAATATTTCTTTCATAATGAATGCCAGTAAAATAGATGAGAATTTTAGCTTTTTTGTTTTGCTTCTTCATGCAAAACATCCAAGTGACTGTAGCATCTATGCTGCAGAGATTTAGGAATTATGGTATCTGCTGGAGTCACACAGAGAGAAAATATATGACACAGAAACTTCCCCAGTTTGTGTTGAAAGAGCCCAGCACTGCTCATCTGCAGTAATTCTCATTAGTTCTGGGTGAATTTGAAGAGGTACTTGTATAAGTCCATGAAACACTCTTTGCATGAGATTTAAATATAGTCTGATAATGAGTAGACTTTAAGAAATTTGTGCAACAGCAAAATCACCAAATGGTGAGCAGGGACCTTGAACTTTTGGTAGTTCCCTGAAGGGCAGAACTCTGCAGTTTCTTATCATGCTATCCCACTATGACTGGGGATCCTGGATTTTTTATTTCAAAATTTTTATTACAAAATGGGGTATTTTTCCTTCATTTCTATCAGAGTGAATAAGGAATGTCTCCACATCTTACTGGAAGGCAATGGATTGGAAAAAGTGTGTTAGTCATTTTCTGCAGTGAAATCTTTAAGATCCAGTTGCTGGACTGGTACAGCAATACTTATCTATATGTCTTTACATGTGCCATGGGATTATTTCTGTATAAGGAAATGTTGTGTGATTGAAAAGTGTAACGTTGGCTACTTGGAGTCTTTTTAGCCTTATATTTTAATAGATTTCTGGGAAATTTACTGACTTACTTATATATCTGCAAGTTTTGTTCCTACGTAGAGACTTGCAATACTTCTTTTTTCTCCCAAAAGCTTCTAAATAAGCTAAAGCAAACTTACCTTGTCTTGTATAGGAGTGTGATTGTGCGTGGATGTCTTAAATCATGTTTTCAGAAACGTCAGAATACATCAAAACCCTGCCCATGTTACAGAAGTGCATTAAGTGCTGGTACTGTCCTAACACAGTAGCTCAAAAGACAGGAGTTACAGAATATTCATAGCTGGAAGGTACCCACAAGGAGAATCAAGTCCAACTCTAAGTAAATCACCCATACAGGGATAAAACCCACAATCCCGGTGTTATTAGCACCATGCTCCAATCAACTGAGGTAATCTCAGGGTAAGATTCTTAGTGTTTCTTGCTTATTCAGTGAAGGTTTCTGCCTACATTATTTCAGTTAAGTTCAGCATGACCTTCTACACTGCTGTAAATTAGATTTGAAAATATATTTGTGTTATTCCTTCCTCCCATGAGGAAGTAAAGCTCCCTCCCCTAGCTAATTTTTTGGTATACCTAAATCTTTAAATAATCAGCATTTTGGGTTTAATCTAGACTTTCTTATTTCCTCTGCTGTAATATCATAGACAAGGTCCTTAACCTGTGCCGCCTTCTGTTATCCACTTCAAAATGTTTGTCTAAATAGCAGCCTACTTATATCGTTAAGGATCAATTAATTTATTAACTAATTAACTTAAAGCACTCTAAAAATATAATGTGCTACAGATGTAATTTTTGTCATTAATGCTTCAACACTGCTAATGCTACAACATTCATTTGCAAAGTCTAGTGAGTACTGAAAGAATATTACATCAATTAAAAATGGGAAGATGTGTTTTCTGGATACATGTGAAGGCCATTACAATATTGAGAGTGGAAATGTCCTGATTCTGGGCTTCCCCCATGCCAATTCCCATCAGGGAAAATATCTTCTGTTAATAATATAACTCTGGTGAGAAGTATATGAACTGCTGAGGCTGATTTTCAGCAGATATGGATCTATACTATGTAAAAATATTCTTACCTTATGGTCTGTTTGTAATTCTTCCCTGTGACCTTCTAGATTATTTCTCCCCCAATCCTATTTTGGACTGCCTGTTTGACAGCATGAAAGCATTAGCAGGAAACAGAATTTGTTTCTTGGTATTAATTGCTCCAATACAGGGTGCTTCTTTGTATGTCTGCCTTCTTCAAAGTTTGCTCCTGCTCAAAGTGTGTCCTTCCTTGATCTGTTCTGAGTGCTGTCTGCAACTTTCTGGATTCTTGATCTCTGTGGTTTGTTTGCTGTAGTTCTTGCCACAAAATTATGCAAAGCTTGTTAAAATGCTGACGCTTCCCTCACCCCTGTATTACTTTTCCTGTGTTATTTTTGTGACCTCTGGCTTAGGCATAGCCCCTGTACACGTCATCTACTAATTTGCTGCTGTTTATATCAGAAATAGGATGCTCTAACTTGTTAACTACAGCTATCTAGGTTATGAAAATATGTATTCAGCAAATACATCCTCTTAGTTTTGTTACTTTTCTGCCTTCTCTTCAGTGCCTAAGTACAAGTCAGACTGACCAAATCTAGCAATAGCTGCCTACTTGTGGCAGATTTTAACCCTTACAACAAAGCACCAAAGTTATCAATCTTGGTGTCTCTGCAGCCTGTACACACACCTGAAGGGCAACACTCACTACAAAACACAACTTCATTGCATTCCATCAAAAGAAGGTGATGATGCCTAGACAGCCAAGGTGTGTCACTGGGTAAGTGGGAAAAACTGACATTTTTTTCTCATGCCATTGGAGGGGATTTTGTGGGACAGAGGTGCTTGCCACATGAGTCATTTCATGCTGTTTGAAGTTAGGCCCCAGATGTCTTTTCCATGGTGCAGAATATTGGAGCATTAATTTTTCTTTAACCCCACAGTATAAGTCACACTTTGATGATCATGAAGAAAACATAAGATACCTTAGTTTTACCCTAAGATAAATTTAATGAGATAAGGGACAGCATGAATCTCATGTAAGTTATCTGCAATAAAATGGAAGTGGGAATCACCTTGAGATCTAGGCCATAGGAAAGTAGGTGTTTATTACCTTTGATATGTGTTTGTAACAAAAGATCCATTTGCATGTAAAATGTATTGCCAAGGCTGATCAAAATACAGTATTGGCAGCAATGATAAGGCACTTGATCATGTGATGTGGTTTGCCAGTCAAAGAGAAATTGCTGCCCTATTCACCTCTTAACCTTTGCAGGCACAAGATCAAGTGAATGACACAACAGTAGATTTGACTCTTTTGCAGCATCACAAGCTCTATGTTTGCTCTTATTTGCCGAATACATAAGAAGCAGAATTTATAATTTTCTGAGCATCTCAGTTGAAGAATAAAAGAGGAACTTTTATCTATCCTTTAAATGCCATTTGTTGTCCTTTGCTGAGCCACCCTGTGTTACAAAGAATAGATGTTCTGCCTTTACCCTTAAATCCTCTTGGATAGTGATCCTGATTCTACTCTTGCACCAGCATCATTCTGAGTGCAGATCATGGGAAAGACACTCTTTATTAATCTTAAATTTACTTTTCTGTATTATCTACTTTATTATCTACTTTATCTTAAACTTACTTTTATGTATTATGTCACTAAAAATCCTTCTTTCTGTGGGTTGCAATAAATCCTAACAGTGTACGAGCATAAACAGCTAGCAAATAGCAAGAATAGTTTTACCTTTGAAGTATAAATTCTACCAATTTCTTTAAGTTATGCAAACAGTTTAGGGTGCAATAACATGGATTAAAGTGATTTCAGAAAGGAAAATTCACTGTTCTTAGGGAAAGCTGTTCTAATCCCTTCATCCTTACATACTTGGACTTGGCTGTGGAAATACTGCAAAGTGCTAATTTCTGTTGTCTAAATCAGCAGTGTGGCAGCTGGCTGCTCTGCAATGGCAGCTGAAGAGCCAATGTTTGCTTTTCTAGCACTGTAGCTATGTAGAGAGGGACTCCAGAACTGTAAAATCACACCTCATGTAGCAAACAAAATTAAAAAACTCAATGAGCAGCATAAATGGCATTTCTTTTAAAATGGAAGCAAGAGAACGTAGGTAACCCTCTTCTGTCTGGTTCTGTTACTGTAGTAGGACTCAGGTATTAGTTTCATAAGGCTGTTCAGATGTATAAACACTCTTTTCTTTGCAACCTCTCATATTATTCTACAGTTCCACTGAACTGAAGGTTTCTTGTGCAAAGAGATATTCCCAAATCCTCTAGTCAAGGAGCCAGGTGGATAAAAAAAAAAAGAATAGAGATAACCCCTCTGTCTTAAGGCAGCTGGATATTTAGCCTATTATGGTTTTGTTTCTTTTTTTTTTTTTTTTTAAACCTTATCTTCCCAAAGCTCTCCTTTCCCCCTCCTTTTCCTTCCTTTTGTCAGATTAAAAGCTCAGTAAGACTCAGGCAGCTGGCAACCTCCAAGTCACTTGGATGACACTGCTCTTTCAAAATTATCTCCTTGATATGAGCAAGATATTTTTTTCCCTTGGAACAGAATCTGGTGCTTTTCAATCTCATCTGTTAATGCAGACTCTTCCTTCTATTTCAGAGTCTGTAATAACATTAATTGGGTCCAGGCACATGCAGCTAGGTTGGGTACAGCATAGGTGACACTCTGTGGGTGCAGAGAGATGTGGAAGGCTGGTGGAGATGTAATGTGCTCATTATTTAAGGCTCACTGATAATCTCAGTAGTTATGTCTTGGTTGCCAGTTTTTAGATTTGTGTGTTGAAACATCTTGAACAAAATGTTAGAGCAATTCTGCAGCATCCTGCTGACTGAATTCAAGGTGTTGCCTCGTTTGCCATCTGCCTGCAAGCTCACCGTAGTAATTATAGCAAGTCTCACAAGTGCTGGAACAAGAGATATGTCAAATGCATTTTCCTTCCATTTGAAGGTAATTTTAATTTTCTCAACTCATTTGAAACTACATATGACTATGAGCTGCAGGTGTGAGAGCGACACAGAAGCAGACAGACGTGTACACACTGACAAAGGAAGATATCAACTCTAGAGTGCCCAGAAGAGTTTACATACTTATCTTGGAACATTTAAATTAAATGCAGTACTGGAAAAATTTCCCTTGCTATTACTTCTTCTATCCTTGTGCATAGAATCTTAACATCTCTTAGTAGTGTGACAATATTAAAAAAAAAAAAAAAAAAGAAAAAACATGCTTGCTTTTGCTGTGCATCACTGAAATAACATTGAAATGACATGCATTGGAATAACAACACACATAAAAACTGCTGAAAGTGACAGTTACTTGCGGTTTGTGAAATTTCCATGGGTAATGGTTTATGGACACAGCCATAGTGAGGATAAAAATGTAAATTTGACACTATGTGATGTACAATTTCATTGTGGTACTTGAATTCTGCATAGAGTTGGGGTCCTGGAACTGACTTTTGTTTGGAAAGTGATTAAAGACCCAGTGCATTTGAGCACAGGTCACATTGGAGGAGGAAGTTTGCATCTGGTATAGCACATGGGAGTGAGGTGGAACCAGGGACCTGTTCCACTTTTTCAGGAATCTGCATCTTCGTCTCAGGGTATACAGGGGACCATCTTTCAGAGTTGTGTCTGGAATTCACTTTGAAGGAGTGGAAGAATAAGCATGCAGAAGGAACACTTGTCATTACATACCTTCAATACTCTACCAATAAAACTGGGGTAGGGAAGAAGAATGAATAGAAGTTTGCTTTTCCTGGATTTCCTTCTGGGACCTGCTTGGTGTCACCCACTGGAAGAAACAGCATTCAATCCAAATGCACATTCTCCTGAAGGTGGCTGTTGGGACTTTCTGAACTGTTTCCTACTCTACTTACCCTCATGGGATTGGATAAGGGCTGTGTAAGGAAAGGGCAACTGAAGCTGATGGGCTCAGTGAGGGAGACTTCCACAACATCAAGGCCATTAATAGATTTTAAGGAATATAAAGAAGGATTATTAGGAGAATAAAAGCACCAAGTCCCTCTCAACCTACTTAAACAGGACATTCACGCACGCCTTGAAGTAATGCCTCTACATTTGTACTTCCAGGTTCAAGAGTCAGGCATGCTCAGCAGCTTTGTGTCTAGGGTTGATATTTTTAGAATCACAGAACAACCCGAGTTTTATGTCAAAGGCAAGAGCAGATTTAAGCTTTTCTCATTATATGCTTTAACTGAAAGCACCATATTATGGTCGTTTTTCTTGTTCAAAATTCTGGGCGAGTGGAATATGCTGTACTTTGTAGACAAGGATTTCTATAAACATCTGGACCAATGTTTCCCATGGATTTGTGTTTCATGGTAATTTGTGAGCTCTGAATAACAACATTTCTGTGACTGGGGTAAGTACCATCTTCTTTCCTCACCCTAATCTATAGCCCTAGTGTGTTGGGTTGATGTAGCCAGAAATGTGTATTATATCACCATCTGTTAAACCGGGTGGGGTAGTGATTCCTTATCTCCGAGGCACACAGTATCTGCTAATGGGCCATCTTTAAGACAAGATGGGGCAATCACCTTTGTCTTTTCCACAACCCATCCTCCCTCCAGGAAGTTACCATCTGCTGATGGCCCATTAAGTCCCTTTGTATGACTGATAAAATTCCATCATCCCACTGAGAGGTGCTCCAGCCAGGGGGAGGAACCAAGCCTCTCCTACCTAGATAAAAACAGACCTGTTGGACAGCAAGTTACCCTTCTTTCCACTGGATTACAGAGGAGAAGCTGGACCTTTTCTACATGATCCCTGGACTTTTGGAGGAAGGCTGCACCCTTTCTACAGGAGCACTGCTTCAGCTGAACCACACCTGCTACTGCAGGGGACTGTAGCCACCATTTTGATCGGACTGCTACCAACACCCTGACTGACAGGGTATCAGGTTGTATTCTGACTCTGTCAGGGTTGGGATTATTTTTTTGTATTACTGTATTTCTATTTTAATCTTCCCAGTTATTCCTAATTCCCATATCCTTGCCTGAGAGCCCCTTAATTTCAAATTTATAATAATCTGGAGGGAGGGGTTTTTCATTTTCCATTTCAAAGAGAAGCTTCTGCCTTTATTGGCAGATAACTGTCCTTAAAACCAGGACACGTAGTCAGTAGACTCTCAGGTGGCTAATGCAGGTTGGGCTGATCCATTTCCCCAAACTGAAGGAGTCCATCATTCTGTCAGAGATAGCTGAAATTATCTGAGAGGGTCAAAAGCTATTGAGGAACATATATAAGTTGTGAGCACATAAGTCACGCTTCCATAGGAACTGGCTAAAAGTACATCTATATGAACACTCAGCATCTATAGTGATGAATTATTATGTAAGTAGCATTTTTTCCCTAGTAAGAACATTGCAGATGTTTGTTAATAATTTTTGGCAGAATTTACAGACAAGTTTGCAAGTCTTCATGTGTGCAATCAGCTGTGTGCTTATTACATTGTCTGCCTTCACTCCTGCTGACTAAAATGGGAAATTAACAGAACATCCTTTCTCAAGGCTTAAAAACATCCAGAAGATTAAAAATAGCTTGAGGCTTAAAAACTTCCTCACCTGGTAAGATAAACAGGTTCTGTACAAACAGTCATCTAAATGTGAGTGCTGTAACTATAAGTGCTGTATGTGAAAGGTGGAGAGGAAGGCTTGGAGGCCTGTACCTCATGGAAAGTGTGCAAATTGTACCATGGCAACATGTGAATATTTGCTATTTGCAAGTAATGAATCTCTGCAGAGCAGGAAATTGTCACCAAATAAATTATTCAAATTATAAATGCAATTGTACCTTGGGATAAATGTTGTTAGGATCCAGATTTTTGTGGTGTGGTGATTTAGTTTGTATGAGATGAGCCAGAGGAGATATTTTTACCATGAGTGATTTATGTTATAACATCATACATCCTCCTTGACTAAGTTGAATTTCTGTGTTTGTAACTGCTTTTGTCTTTGTTTTCAGAAGCCACTTAGAAATTGTCTATTGTGCCAACTAAGAGATGGGACTGGATGATGGATCGTTAGGAAAAAAAACACCAAAAATATCTGGCTTGAAGAATTGCGTAGAAGTGTCTACCACTGGACTTCTCAAAATCATTCTGTAGTCTGTTATAATAATTTTTCTCAAGTTCCAGAATTTGTTTTCTAAATACTTGGAAGAAATGTTCATCCCCTTCTGATTTTCTATTTTATTTTCCTTCAAAATCACATTAGGGTTAAACAGCAAAGCTTAGCATCAGAAGTGGTTGTAGGGTTGTTTTTTTTGTTTGTTTGGTTTTGGTTTTGGTTTTGGTTTTAGTTTGGTTTGGTTTGGTTTGGTTTGGTTTGGTTTTGGTTTTGGTTTATTTTGTTTTTATTTTTTAATTAAATTTTTAACAATAAGACAATTTAAGACCGTGTATGTAATAATAAAATTTAAGAAGTGTGCATAATGTTGTACCATGCATATTGTTCCAAAGAGGAAGAAAGAGTCCATCTGTACTCTGAGAAAATAGCATGCCACTGGACAAATTCTGAATTGTGATTATTAGCAAATGAAGAATAACTTACAAACCTGGACTTAATCACCAAATATATTATTTAAACTAAAAATGAATTCAAGAATTCAACATTCTGTCTCTGGACAATTCATTGATAGAAAAGAAAAAAGGATGAAATTAATCAAATAAATAATTCATTGTAAATAATTTGGTTCTAATTATAACAAGGTGCTAAAAAATAGATCAGCTTCACAAAGCATGGCAAAGTTCTGCTATGCGCACATATCACCACAAATGCAGCTGTCAAAGTATAATCCCTGTTTTAATTGCTTTTGGTTCAGGACAATAGTCTGGTACAGGAGTGGTAACAAAACCGTTGACCTACCTCATTTATTAAAAGCTGTTTTGTTTGCTTGCTTACATGACAGCATCCTGAGCTAGTGCTTCTGCAATGTGAGAAAGATCAGCCTTGCCTTCCCAAATCTTCAAAGCAAAAGCCTGCATATAAGTGAGGTTTTATTACCTTCTCTGTCACTGACAGCTCTGAGGTCTGTACCTCTCTTTTCTGAAGGGCTAGTTAATAAAAAGATGAAAAGTAGGCTTTTCCTGGCCCTCTTTTTGACCCTTATGAAGAAGTTCTTGTTGCTGCTCCTGCAGAACATTGGCTGGCAGCAGCCTGTAGAGAGGATCCCTTGCTGGGTGACGCAGGAATCTTGCCAGAAACATTGCTCAGCAACCCACATGCTGCTGAATTTTAGATGGAGTATGAGGGAGAGGCAGCACAGAAATGAGACCTGTATGAATGCATTTGTTCTGAGGCCTCCAGAAGAGTCACTTGTCACCTGTCACTTCAGCTTCCTGAAGTCTTTGGTAGCTGAGAGCAGGGTTTAGCAGGCCATACTAGTACCACTGTGCTTCTGCCAGTGGGTTGGATCAGATGATCCCTGAGTTTATTCCAACATGGTACTCCATTCAGTGATTTACTCCCCCCTCCAACTGAGTTACCAGCAGCATTAAAAAGACAGTAACAATGAATAGGTAGTAGCTAGGATTTATTAGCCTTTTTTTTTAAAGCTTTCACTTAACTTCCTCTCTATCAGTAGAACGAGGAAGTCTTCTTCCTTGAGATTTTTGATGTGTTTTCAAAGCAAATCAGGGTTGGAAGGTACTCATTTGCAAGAACTGTGTTACCTAGCCAAGGACAGATCCAGTGCTATGCTCTATACTCACAGAGGTCCTAGTTCAGTTGCCATTAAAAGAAGGGCTAGCAGCAGTTGTAGTGGGAAGATGAGAGCATTTTTCATGAAATATTTGTATAGATTTTGAACAAAACAGCTTTTATTGCCTTAATAACTTTTAGGGCAGCTCTGGAACTGAGGCAGGAGAGAAATCCTGAGCGCAAATATAGCTGACATGAACTGGAGCATCCACCTAACTACAGATGGTACTTTTCCGCAAAAGCTAAAAAGTCCCTGTCCTGTCAAAATTGGCGTGATAGTTGGAAATCTGACATGCTTCATGGTTCAGTGGGTTCAGTAGTTTTGAATATTTGTGCAGCCTCTTGGATTTATTGCATCATAAGTTCAGGCAAGAGCAGGTTGTCTGACCCTGTGACCATGCTGCAAAAGTATCCAATCCTTTAGCCATGAGAAATTGCTGAAGATGCTAGTTTTCTCTGCAGCAAAATAATAAAGCAGAATGCACCTTGTGTACAGTACCTGTAAGATGATTGAAAAGTAAGGTGAAAGAGCAAGATGAATACAAAGAGGATTAAAGTTGCCTTTGTGTCGCCCATGCCATATCATATTAGTAAAAATAAAATCATTAGAATAATACTATCTCACAAATGTCTTTTGTATCAGCATTTTGTCCTCTGAAAATATATTAGAAGCAGCTTTTACACTATCCTTGTTGTGAGAGTCCATCTGAAAGCCTCTCGTTTGTTCTGCCCAACGACCCTTGCCTGAGGCCTAAGAAGACTCCTCAAACTGCAGTTTAAAGGTGCTGGCCAGAGATGGGAGGAATGCCAAGTGATTGTTCGCAGGTGGTGCCCATTAGACCAGGACTGGTTTCTCATGAGACTGGTTTATGGCTAGTCACGGCGCACTGAACTGTGTATACTTGACAAGGCCCCCACAGGTGTGAGAACAATGAACTGGTCAGAGATGGAGTGCCCTGTGTTTGTTTCATTGACAAGGACTCGTTTGGGCTTGCTTTGGGTTTGTTTCCCCAACGGAACCCAAAGCGTACCTGAAAGTCCTCACCTGTTTGGCCAGTCGCCCGACGCCTTGGAAAAGACTATAAAAGACACCCTCAAACTGAAGACCCCTGAGATCCCCCCAGACGGCAATGGACATCTATTGGCTGGTTCCACGAGGATCGTCTGCCTGTCTTGGTAGCTATAATCCCAATCCCTCTCTCTCTCTCTCTCTCTCTCTCTCTCTCTCTTTATTTCCTGTCCCTCTATCACATTTGATTGGCACTAAATAAAGGTGCATTTTTGCAAAAGTAAACTGGTTTTGTCCCCTGCTGTGTCTTTTGTGCTTTGAGATCCCTAAAATAACCTATCAGGACTCCACATGTAGTGTGGACCCTGACACTTGTATAATTTGCAGTGGCAGAAAATTGCTTACCATTAATATACAATAATTCTTCTCTTTTTTCTCCTTAAATTTCAGATCCCTAAATACTACACAATAACCCCAAATATGCTGGTGATGCTGTGATTTTTCTAATGTTAGCAATTTTGAATGTACTCACAATGTTTTTTGGCTTAGTGATATAAAAGCAATCAGTACTGCAGAACAGGGGAAAAAAAAAGAGACCAATACCATGTATTAGTCAGACTCAAAACATGACAAAATTCAGATTACCCCATGCTGAATACAAATGTGATAGAAATGTTCAGAAACTGCAATCAAATAGCTTTGAATGTCAAACAAAATTACTTTGGGAGTCTTCTAAGCCCTCTTCTTACAGCACACTGGAACATAAATCCCTGACTTTCATCTGATTGCTCCAAAAGGCTATAGGATGTGTTATTAAATCTAGAAAACATGACCAGAGTCTTAGTCATTAGCATCACTGAACACACAAATTCCTTTAGGTCTTTATTTTTTCTTGCTCTGTATCTTTTGAATGGAGCATGAGAAGCGAGCTTTTAAAATCAAAGTATACCTGAAACTCACTGACAGTTATAAATAATTTATTTTTTAAAGAAAAAGCTATGGGAGGTTTCTCGTCTACTCAATTTGAGTGTCACAGCAAAAGAAATACATATTATACTATTAGTGAATATTAGAAACTGAGGATAAAGATATCTTTTTCCTTGTAGATAAGAATTTTTGGTTGACAAACTTCCCTGCAGTACAGGGGAGCTATAATCAGCTTCGGCAACAAAACTTTGATGTAACTAAGTCACAGAAGTCTGCACTAAATGAGTAGTTGCAACACTGTGCACATTTTGCTTTTTTTAAACCTGGGAAAATGAAAACAGAGAGTGAAGACAATTGTGCAAAAACATTGATATAAATAGTAATAAAAAGACCTCCAATCCCAGAAAACACCTCAGTTTAAGAAAGGATTTATGCTTATGCCTTAGTTCTACCAAGTTTAAGAATGAGCATGTTAAATACTCTCCTTGCAGAACCTAAATCTCATGGCTTCCTTTTGAAAGAGGTTTACCTGATTCATTGTCATGACTGCATTGAAGCATGTGGAGCAGTATCTTGCACTGGGCAAACATACAGGATATGCCAACCACAGAAGTACAGGGCAAGTATTTAGTCCTCCTTGCTGGTAAACTCTTCCAGCCTCTAGTAGTTTGAGGTCCTCACCTTGGCATGCTGTCTTGATGTTTAAGAGCCTTTGATGGATTTATTCATTGATTAATTTTTCCCTCCACAATTTTTTTCTGAGCAGTTTTTTACAGATGTGCATTTTTAGCATTCCACAGGTTTGTTAACAAACTCTACAGCTGAGCTATGCATTCTTTGTACATTCATGGTACATTCTGAAAACTTTGTTTGATACCTGCTAGTTCTTGTACTGGAAAAATAAAAAGAGAATTGTTTCTTGTTCTATTTATGCCTTTTGTGATTTTCCCAATGCCTCTGAATCTCCATGATCTCTGTTTTTTTCAGACTGAGGACTTGCAATGTGTTAGTTGTTCCTTGTTTGTAAGCTGTGCAAAGGTTTGCACCTTTATTATGTTTCTTTGTGTCTCTTCCAGCTCAACTGATGGTTTTTCTGCGATGAGTGACTTTAATTGAACACAGGAATTAAGATGTGGGCATTAATGATTGTTTTGGTTTTATTTTTTATTTCTTTTCTTTCCTAATAATTCCTAACATTCTCATTGCTTTTTTTGGACAACTACTGAGCACTAACTGGCATGTTCATGATGCTATTGATTATAATTCCAACATTTCTGTCAAGAGTGGTAATAGCTAGTTCAGAGCCCATCCCATGACCTTTAATATTGGCAATCTTCTTCTTTTTCCTCTTGTACCTTATTTTTCATTTTCTCTAGTCAATGCTAGTTGCTTCTGAAACTGGTGGTATTTTTGTAAGGTGAAAATTTTATTCACTAATCTGCTCAGCCCCTTTTCCCTTACTCCCCCCACTTCAGGCCTTTCACAGTTAGGGCTTCATTGTTCCCTGCTATTTATTCACTTTTTAGTGAAGAATATTTGGTCTCAAGAAGCTGAACACTCCAAAATACAAGATGACCTTTCTCTTAGTGTCTGAGCCTGTATAAACATGCTATAAAGCCCTGAAGTGCCTGCTCCCTTCCAAGCATGCTAGATGTGCTTCCACAGGATACAGCTTAGATCCCATTAAGTCAATCCATGGGCCAAATGATTTTCCGGTTCTTACAGCAATTTTTGTCCTGAAGGGCATACACAATGCCATGCAAAGCCACAAAATAGAAGAGGATTTTCCACAGCTAACCCAACTATGATCGTAAGATGCAGCCTTTCTTATATGTTTTCTATATAAACTTGTCTGGTTTATGTTATGCTTCCTGTGCTATTAGTGAGTTGTAACCTGATGGTGTTATTTATGAATTACTGAATTATTCATAATTGAATAATTATGAATAATAATTACTATGAATAATTTCAATTTTTACCTTTTCTCCAAATTCCTGGAATTGCTTATTTCTACTGATTTTGCTTGACAATTTCAGGAATTCCATCAAAAATGTGCTAGTTCCTCATAGTTGTGATGACAAGATGATATTTTGCTCTTTGTAACCTTTAGCATTTTGCACTGCTCCTATAGTCATGAACATCTCATGCATAGCTCCCCCTGCTTATGGATCTTTTTTCTTTTTAAAAAATATTCTCTCTCTTACTAGAATCTATTTTGAACAGCAAGGAAGACCTGAATAACATCATGGCAAGACACAAAGGCAAGCAGAGAAATGTCAGAGATAAGTACAGTTCTGGAAGAGCTCTAGAAGCAAAGTTAGGAGTCAAGGTAATTTGTGATGTAAGGGGAAAAATACATTTCCTTACACATGAGTTCGGCATTATATGATTATTAGAGGATAATTCTTCTCAGGACTTGAGTCTTGGATTCTTTTTTACTTGCCTTGTAGTATTCTGCAGCATCTTGGTGCTCCAGAGCTCTGGCCATGTCTTAAAGGAGAGTTTGATGAGGTATGGATTTTTTGAGTCTGTATTTCAGACATTGGAAAGTTTGAGTCTTTGTTGAACTGTGTGGATGGAAACAGTTAATCTTTCCAAACTGCATAATCCTCTTTCCCTCTGCTTTTTTTTGGTTTGCAAGTCCTTTGAGGACAGTCTGCATGTGTTTGTGTATCAAGTGGTACAGCGGGCTGTAGTGTCAATTGGATTCCTACTTCAGCAATTCATGATTAATCTCACTATTTCTTCAGAACAACGATGAATACTCTGTCCCCTGAAAATGTACTATCAAACTGCCTTATAACAGACATGTAAATCTCTTTACTAAATTATTACAGCTATATATTGTGGTTATAAAAAAATAGGGTTTCTAGTTTACATTATTTTGTGACAGACCTGAGACTTAATTGCCTACTTCTGGGGATTTTTTCAAACCACTGTGTTTGCTGACTCCTGAAAAGGAAAGCGGGAGAGGTGTGTTTAAGAAGCTATTTTGGCTGCATCTGTTCTTCCTTCTTCTGCAGCCTCTGCTTCTGCTGGGCTGTTTCTTCCAATGATCTGCTGGTATAGCATTTTCATGGGATTTGTGTCCAGCGGATGTAGCAACTAAGGTGATTAAGGTGCACAGTTGTGGTAGTTCCGTGTGGCCAGATACCATCAGGTCATGGTGTAGAGAATATAGAAGGATGTTTGCTTAAATATACTTACTGAGGATTTGATAAATGCAAACTTTTCTTTCTCTGTTCAGCACTGGTGAGCCCACACCTGGAGAAGGGTCTGTTCCTGGGCTCCCTGGTGCAAGAGAGACATGGTCACACTAGAATAAGGTCAGTGAAAGACCATAGAGATGATTAAGGCATTGGGGCTTCTCTCATACGTGAAGAAACTGAAAGAGCTGGGGTTGTTGAATCTTGGAAAACAAGATTTAGGGGGATCTCTTCAATGTGTGTATTAATACCTGAGTGGGGATGTCACAGTGTGACTGGGGTTTGCCAATTTTAATCTATTTAATTTCTCTTGGGGATCGAATTTAGGAGTAAAGACAAAGCAGGCTTAAAACTTAAAAGGGTATAAGAAGAAATTCATTAATAAACACAAAACAATTCAGAATGAGATTTTCAGATTATTCCCTCCTCCCCCTTTCCTCATACCAGCAACATACAGAAAAACACTTCGGTCAGTTACTCACTTAAATAATCATTTAAGTTCACTCCAGAGAGAAAAGTCCCTTCTTTTAGTTTAGGCTTAGAGGGTGTCTCACTCTCATAACTTGCATCCGCCCGGAAACCACAAATTATGATTTTTCTTCCTCCCATTCTCACAGTCCTTCCAGAGCTGTGTTATGGGTTGCTGAATCACATGGGGTGTCATTTTAAAGGCAGGCAGCTGAGAACACAAAAAGTCTCTTTATCTCACCCTTCACCAAATATCTCTGTCCAATATTCTAGTCCCAAAGACAGAGAGCTCCATTTCTCGAGGTAAAAAAGTCTTCATCTCAAGCACTTAACCTCCCCAAGTATATTCCACAGTTTAAAGGAATTTAAGTAAAATCACAATCCTCTAAATCCCACCAAAAAAAAGGTTTTAAGCTACTTATCAGTGGCGACTTTTTCAATCTCTCCTTCTATGAGAACTTGTCTTCATTCTGCTGACCTTTGTAATTCTTCTTGCTTTATTCCTGTCGTTCCGGGGAGCTCAGGAAAACAATCTAGACTCTTATCCGGGTACTAAGAGTTAAACTTGTATCCAAACGGTAAAGAGCCAGGCTGCTTGTATCCAAAAGGTAAGGAGCCAGGCTGAAGCCATGCTGGGAAAAACGCAGCCACCACGTGGACATGAGATGGCTGGACTTCCTTCTGCCACTGCGCGGGGCCGAG
This sequence comes from Muscicapa striata striata, assembly GCA_030060385.1. Classification (NCBI taxonomy): domain Eukaryota; kingdom Metazoa; phylum Chordata; class Aves; order Passeriformes; family Muscicapidae; genus Muscicapa; species Muscicapa striata. The sequence continues at coordinate 2,657,353 of JAREIS010000101.1, forward strand.
GGGCCAAGCCGAGCCGGGCCGAGCCGAGCCAAGCCCTGCCGTGCAGGGCCAGGGGCTGAGACGAGCTGGCCGTGCTGGGCTCTCCCCGGGGCCGGGGCCTGCTGGGGCCGGAGCCAGATCCACCCCGGGGCCTTCCCAGGGCCAGGCCCTCCCCCCTGCCAGGGCTCGGGCCGCGCGGGAGGCTGGGCTGGGCCCCATGCCGGGGACCCGGAGTCCTGCAGGCTCCTCTCCCCTGCCTGACCGGAAGGCAAAAGATACAACTAACCCTTTTTCCCTGTGATTTGTGAAAGCAAAACAGCCTTCTAATTGGTTTCCTGGGCTGTCAATCACCAATCCAGGTCTCTGATTGGTCTCCGCAGCCTCAGGGGAGGCTCCCAGAGAGGAGACTGTTCTCTTTGTTTCAAGCCATGTGCTTTATAAGAGGCTCCCTTGGGGGGATGGGCTCCCTCTCTGCTCCATGTGGCCCCAGCACAGGGGAGTAAGGGAGAACCAGACTATCTCAATAGTACCTTATGACAGGACAAGAGATAATGGGAACAGGTTGAGTTACAAGAGATTTCATCTAAGCATAATTTTTTCTGGGAGCACTGCCACAGGTTACTCAGAGAGGTTGTGGAGTCTCCATCCCTGAAGGTATTCAAAACCAGACTAGACATGGTCTGGGTCATTCTGCTATAGCTGACCTTGATTGAAAAGGGGGATTGGACTAGATGATCTTCAGAGGTACCTACACCCCTCAACCATGAATAGATTCTGCTCTTCAGATTGACTCTAAGTTATCATAGAATCAGAGAATATATTGAGTTGGAAGGCATCCTCAAGGATCATTGAGTATAATTCCTGGTCCTGCCCACAAGTAACACCATGTACCTGAGAGCATTGTCCAAATGCTTCTTGAACTCTGTCAAGCCTGGTGCTATGACGACTTCCCTGGAGACCCTGTTCCAGTGCCCAACCACTCTCTGGGGGAAGAACCTTTTACTGATATACAACCTGAACCTCCCCTGACACAGCTTCGTCCTATTCCCTCAGGTCCTGTTACTGGTCATGAGAGTGAGGAGATCAGTACCTGCTCCTTCACTTCCCCTCACAAGGCAGTTGTAGTCTTCTACAAGATCTCCCCTCAGTCTCCTCTTCTCCAGGCTGAACAGAAAAAGTGACCTCAGCTGCTCCTCATAAGGCTTCCTCTCAAGGCCCTTCACCATCCTCACAGCCCTCCTCTGGATGCTCTCTAATAGCTTAGTGTCTATTTTTATAACATGGTACCCAAAACTGCACACAGTTGTCCTTAAATGGCTCATTAAATGAAAGTTGGCTTTTATAAAAGGAGCATTTATTGAAGCAAAATAGAACTCTGTGTTACTTCCAATGGTTATAATGTGTTACCAACTGAAAGGCTTAGTTCTAGTGAATGTGATTTTTTTGCTGCTGTAACTTTCATCCTTTTTCTGAGGACTTACTTTTCACTCTTTAATTATCTTGACAAATTAGGGAAGGTTTTCAGTAGAAGATGAAAATTCTTTTCTCTGCTCTAGAGGAAGAATCCTGGGCCCAAGTCCTCATAAATTTTGTCTGATGATACCCAGATATATGTTTAAGGCTATTAAAAACAATAATTCAAATAATAGAATTGTTCAGAAAGGGTGATAGAGCACATTTTACTCTTGTGCTCCAAGTAAATTTCCTCCAGCTATGGAGAGAGGAAAGGGGTAAATTCCTACCACAGGTTCATTTTATTCTTTTAGATCAAAATTTACCAGCCCTATTTCAGTTATATCAGTGTTTACTAAAATGGTCACCTCCATAATGCCAAAAATTCAGCTTTGCACCATTATATAGTCCTTCAGGTATATTCACTGATTAAGTCTCTCAACATCCCTGTGATGGCGATGAGTTGGTATATATTGCAAATTAATAGCTAAGGAAGTAAATAACTCAGTCACACAGCTTTTTTATTTAAGCTTTAGTCCTTTGACTTCTAATTATATGTTGTAGCAACCACACTATGCTTCTCTGTTAGGGAAAGTTCTTTAATGAAGAGCTTTATTCCAGGAAATATCTTGTTCCCCTCCTGCTGATCAGGAAAGATCTGCTGGATGGATTTCTGTATCAGTGTGGTAAAAATGATCGATTTTACTGTGAGACAAACTTTGGAAGGCACACTTGGAGTTTGATTGGCAGAAGGAAAGGATTTGGGTACATGCGGCATTAAATGAGGGCAGCAGTTGGTTTAAGTGTATGAAGCACTTTCAGTCATTTACTGAAGACGGACTCAAGAAACAAGAAAATATGCTGGTAGCAGCACCTGTGTGATCTTTCTTCTTGCTCCCCCTCAAATCCAGGACTGGACATATTCAGCAGCCTTTTAGCTCTGTCTTCTGGGGAAGATAATCTGCACCTATGGCTTCCTTTCTGTGGGAAGAAGGTTTTGAGTTGTGCAAAAGGAAATCCTGACTGTAGGTCTGAGAGGGGCAAGTGTGCAATATTAAGCTGGTTGGTTTAGCTCTTGCAAAGATTCAAAGAAGCCTTAAGATTATTCTAATATTTTCAAGGTCAACACAGGCTCCAAGCAGCTGCTCCAGCAGCTGGAGGTCTGTGGTTGTGAGCTGCTGCTGACATTTGCCGACATCACTTCCACAGGGAGGAAGAACAGTACAGAGTTGGTGTTTCTGACTTCGTGGTGCATGAATTCTCTATGCAAGGAGAATCTTCTGCTTGTCAGCCAGTGTGGCTTTATGGCTCCTTTGGGCTGCTGCAGAGGTGTACATTAGAGCCAAGATCTGTGCTGAAATAAAACATGAGATGGCTGCTACTACTTGTAAGGGCACAGCTAATTCTTTTTTCACTCATTTCCATCTTTGCTTGAACTCCAGGAATCTATCAAGTCAGTTACACATTTTGCACCCTATGAAGATATGTGGCTGAGAAACATTTCCAGGTTTTCTTCGAAGAAGATTGCAGCATCTGTGAAATTGTGTATGAGTGCTCAGTTATTATTTTCATCACTGTTCCTTGTAAAAGGCGGTCAGATGTGAGACCTGTGTTGATATAGATGTTTTTGCTGGGTAGTGATGGTGGGACAGGACCTGGGTCAGAAAGACGAAGACCAGTACAGTTTCCTTGATGCCCAAAATCAAATTTTTCTTCAGGGCCAAATGCATCAGACACTAAATCTGAATTTGAATACTTCTGTGCCTGCTTTTCTCTCAGAATGCCAACAGGACACTTTCTGATCTCAGTGTCATTACAGCTTGTGTGACACAAATTCTCATTCTCTGCTACCGGGAAACATCTCTCAGGGGACCCATTTCAGATTAAAAGACGGCCTCTGCTCTCAGTAACCTCAGTATAAATCGAGAATAAATTTTATGTTATCAGCAACAATTATACATGTCATTCAGGGCACAAGTTATGGATACAGGTCCTGCCCGAAAGCTGATTTAAAGCTGTGATGATTAGAATGTTTCTCTCACTGCCTGGTACAGGTATTTCCCATCTGCTTAATTTTTGGCATGGGCTCATTCTTTCCTTTGGACCTTTTCTTTCTGTGGTGCAAAATCAAACGTGTTTACAAGTGCTAAGTGAAATGACCTGGCCATGCTCATTTCCATCCATTGTCTTGTATTTGAGCAGACTGCCCATCAATAACTGTGACCTTCAGCATTTTATTTCTTCACCTGACTACATTCACATGGGTGGCATATGCTGGGCACATTAATACTACTTTGGATGGCTCTTATTTTACAGATACACCAGGAATAAAGTTGTCTAGTCTCTCTTTCAACCTCTACCTTTTGTCCAATTCATTTGAAAGCAGTCATTTCTTAAATGAGGCACAGCCACCAAAAATGAGCAACAAAAAAACTTTGAACAAAACAAGACTGCAAATTAAAGTTCATGACAAATGTAACACATACAAACTAATCTGAAACTCTGTTTCAGGTTTGTGGATGCTATGATAACCCTCCTGGTTTTTATGTCAGCCAAGGTTACTACTACCAAGCTGTAGGAGCTCACTGAATTAACCACTGAACACTGTGAATTCTCCCATTATATCACAATTACAGAAGTAGAGGCATTGCATAAGTTTATGCTAGTCCTCTGGGAACATTAAAGAAAAGTTTAATAGCCCTTAAAATTTCTCATTTCTAACCTGTCATAGGTTTACCTCATGACTGCTCATTTTGCTGTGTTATAAAAGCAGATAGGAAGTTAGATTTCTGGCTCAAGATCCCACTAAAACCATAATTCCCATTTAAGTCAGCAATAACCACATAACATTTAAGCCTGGATAGTAATTTCCTTCTGCATCTACTCCAGCAACAGAGCAACATGTTGCATGGCTTGAAATGCTTCTGGTGTAATTAGAAGAGCTTACAAAATTCTGTATAAAGATTATCTGAAAAGATCACATAATAAATAAGAGGAGTCCAATTTCCCATTCTGGGTATCTCAGAAATTAGAAAGGAATCTTTAAAATATGGATTCTGTTGATAAGATCATTAAATAGCTGCAATGATTTTACAGGATTTGAACCCAAATGAGGAACTTCTGCTATTCATAGGAAAAGGGGGTTTTTAACTGTCTGATACGCTTGCAGTCAAGTGTCTGGATCCTGTCCAGTGCACCTGAGCACAACACCTTTTGTGGGAAAGGGCTTAACAATGCACGTAACTCTAAGTACATTAATTATCCGCTCTTTTTAGAGTGCATTACTCAATTGAGGGAAGTATCCTTGAAATGAAGAACATTCATATAAGCCTTATTGGATCTGAATAGAAGGACCCAATATATTATGGGATAGCATTTGTGAAATAAGGACTCATTTATAGTTATTCTACATACATGACTGAAAAAACAAACTCTTATTAGTTGTTCAGTGGAGAAATTTGAAAACTAGCCTATAAAATCACTCCTGTTGGGACATTAAACAGCTATTAAAAATTGGATTGATGTACTCAGGAATCTGCCCTTCTGCATTTAAGTGGAAGATTCAATCTGATGAAAACAAAAAGCTAGCACAGAGTTTGCATTGTTGCCTGAGTGTTTTACACCTGCTGGGGATAAAAACTGAAGGAAAAATTTCATGAGGTCCCTTAAATACCACCCTCTCACATAATTTAATAAATTCTTACTAAATTTCTCGAAGAGTGTAAGGTAAGGCCTAGTATCTTTGGCCTTGTATCTTGTTCCTGATGATGTTCTGGTTGACTAGGTTACCTATAAAGGTCTTTCCAATGAAAACTATTCTATGATGTTCTGGAGTGACTTCCATAGATAATAGCCTTTAACGTTAATTGAAGAGAATCATAATTAACCAAGGATTAAAATTCAGCCACATTTACACCAAAGAGGAATCAAAACTGGATGTCACAGTGTGACTGGGGTTTGCCAATTTTAATATATTTAATTTCTCTTGGGGATTACATTTAGGAGTAAAGACAAAGCAGGCTTAAAACTTAAAAGGGTATAAGAAGAAATTCATTAATAAACACAAAACAATTCAGACTGAGATTTCCAGATGATTCCCTCCTCCCCCTTTCCTCATACCAGCAACATACAGAAAAACACTTTGGTCAGTTATTCACTTAAATAATCATTTCAATTCACTCAAGAGGGAGAAGTCCCTTCTTTTTGTTTAGGCTTAGAGGGTGTTCTACCCTCATAACTCGCATCCACCCGGAAACTACAAATTATGATTTTTCCTTCCATTCTCACAGTCCTTCCAGAGCTGTATATGGGTTGCTGAAAAACACATGGGGTGTCATTTTAAAGGCAGGCAGCTGAGAAACACAAAAAGACTCTTCATCTCACTCTCCACTCAAATGTCTCTGTCCAATTCCAGTCCCAAAGACTGAGAGCTCCATTTCCTGAGGCCCATTTCTCAAGGCAAAAAAGGTCTTCTTCTCAGGCACTTTTAACCTCCCCAAGTATATTCTACAGTTTAAAGGAATTTTAAGTAAAGTCACGATCCTCTAAAGCCCATAAAAAAAGGGTTTTAAGCTACTTATCAGTGGCGACTCCTCCATCTCTCCTTCTATAACTCTGGCCTTCCTTCTACTGACTTCTGTAATTCCTCTTGCTTCATGCTTTCCGTTCTGGGGAGCTCAGGAAATCCAAAGTCTCATTCAGGCACCAAAAGTTAAACTTGTAACCAAAACGGTAAAGATCCAGGCTGAAGCCTTGCTGGAAAAGACACAGCCACACGAGATGATGAAATGGCTGGACTTCTTTGTGCCACTGTGCGAGGCCTGGAGCCGGGCCGAGCCGAGCCGAGCCAAGCCGGGCCGGGCTCCCCCCACCGGGTCCGAGGCCACTCCGGGGCCTTCCCAGGTCCGGGCTCTCCTCTCCCCGTGCCGGAGCCAGAGCCCGCTGGGGCCAGAGCCGAGTCCACCCCGGGGCCTTCCCGGGGCCAGGAGTCATCCCAGGGCTGGGCCCTTCCTCCTCCCGGAGCTCAGCCCAGGCCGGGCCCCATGCTGGGACCCGGAGCAACTGCCAGCTCCTCTCCCCTGCCCCCCTGGAAAGCAAAAGACACAAACTAACTTCTTTCCTGTGATTCCTAAAAGCGAAACAGCGTTCTAATTGGTTTCCTGGGCTGTCAATCACCAACCAGGTCTCTGATTGGTCCCTGCAGCCTCAGGGGAGGCTCGCAGAGAAGACCCCTGCCCTCTTTGTCCTAAGAGCATGTGCGTTTCATGTGGCCTCCATGGGGGATGGGCCACCACCCCCCTTTCCATGTGTCCCTAGCACACTGGACAAGATGGAGGAAGCAGTGCTAGAGAGACACTAGAGTTCTTTCAACATGCTTCTTGGCTATTTTAAGTCCTTGCTTTTCTTTTCCAGGATAGGCTCTGGGGAGCCAGGGGTGATCTTGTTGAGGTACTGGTTGCACACAGTTTGTGGGAGGGGACAATTTTGGATGGGAAGCTCCTCCCACTCAAATTATGTGCTGATGTGTCTCTGCCAGCTTCAGCATTGTTGTTTCTGGTGAAAAATCTCTGCCTTGTCTCACATTTTCTCTTCCTTTGCTATCTTTTGAAATCTGAGGTCTGTGTGTTTTAAGATTTTGCTTAATCTGTGTTTTTTTGTATTCCATTAGTTATTGTACCCAAAAAATAGCCAGCAATGGGGAATGCTTCTCACTTACATATATTTCATTACTCATCTGAGAATGAGTGGGTTCATGGCCAATGCAAGTATCCTGCTTGAGGAAAAAGGTCTAAGTTTTGTTCAGATGTTAAAAGTGTCCATCTGGGATACAACCAGCTCTCAGTGCCACTCCTGTGAGTCAGAGTATTCCTGATGCCAAAAAAATTTTGAGAAATTATTTCTGTGGGGGGTTGATTTTTTTTTCTATTACTGTGTCAGTTTAAAGAATTTTCCCATTATCATGCTAATGGAGCTTGCCGGGTTACACCCAGGATCTTTGATTACTCTAGACAAAAGGGGTAGGTGGGAGCGGATCTCCGGAGGGGTTATTCGTGTTTCCGGCAGGTTCAGTGCAGGAGGACCCCCCCGTCTACAGCGCATGTGGGCAGGAGGCAGAGAGCCGGACCCCCCTGTGATCAACTGCCCTGCATCTGCCCTGCTACCTCGGAGGACACTGCTGACTACCAGAAACCAAACGGTGAGCGAGAAGCTGCCCCTTCCAGCCTGTTTCCACCTGAGACCAGGGCGGCCGTTGCTGTTCCCCCCCCACCCCCTCGCTCCCACCTGCTTCTCCACAGCTGTTGGGCTTTGCCCTGCCTGCACCACTGGGACCAAGTGCAGGCAGTGTGCTGGCAGCTAAAGAAAGGACTGGAACTGAGTTATTTGTTCTGTTTTGTTGGTAATTTTAATAACTGCTGTTGTCTCCGCTTGTACGGTTAGATATATTAGTAAAAGAGCTGTTATTCCTATCCCCTTATCTCCGCCTCAGAGTCCTCGATTCAAACATACTTGGAGGGAGTGGAATTAAAGTCTCTATTTCAAAGAAAAACTTCTGCCTTCATCGGCAAACGTCCTTCAAACTAGGACAATTTCTTACTTCAGAAATGTAAAGGAAAATGAAAGCAATTTACTCCCATGGTGATCCATAATACCAGAGGCCTTTCTGGCTGTAAGTCAGATTTAAAAAGAAGCCTTATGTGGAAGTGTTAGGTAAAGAAAGCTATATGATCATTGTAAGCGATAATAATATAAGACTGAACCTTCACTGACAGGTTTTGAAAAATATCAAACACTTTTCACAATATCTTCCAAGCCACTCATAAACAGCTTCTCAGCTGTTTATTATTATAATTATAATTATAATTGTTATTATTTACTTAAATTACTACTCATATATTAGAAGATTCATTACATGTAACATCACAGAGGATTATGTAAGATAAATCTTAGTAGAATTGCTATAATCAGGTGATATATCAACAGGCATTAATTGAATAATTTGTAACAAGCTTTTTTTGTCTATTTGTTTGTTCCTTTGTTTTTTAGAGCCAAAGTAAATCCATGTAGGAATAGTGTTCTATTTTCTGGTAACAAACATATTTTTTAGCAGGATTAAAGTCTCAATTTTACCTGTTTGATTTATACCATGACTTTATCAGGTTACTTCAGGTACTCATAGCAGAAGTTATAATTCAGCTAGTTCAGAAAGAAGGGCTGAAAAAACTTCCTACAAAGGAAAAGAATATCCTTTTTGAGCTCTTAAACATCCACAAATTTCAGAACACCAGCTAAGTCCAACCACTGATATTTGAATTGGGAATGCAAAATGGAGAATGGGAGGGAAATATTATATTTTTAAGAGCAATGCACAGAGGTATGGAACTGGAAGGGTCCACCTGGGCTGAGGCAAATCTGTTTTGCAAGTAGTCAGGTCATATAATCATGCCAGAAAGAGGATCACATTGCACCCTAAACCTAGAAGGAGTTTTTGTTTCTTTTTGAGTTTGTTTTACTACTTTCCCACAGGAATAGGGCTCTTCTGCCCATCTTCTCTTCTGACCTCTGTTTTAATCTATCGTCATGATGAATTGATGATTTTCAATGCATGTATTGTCCTCCTTTAGATCTTCACCTTTCCTAGAAGGTGTTTATTCTCTATTATGCTTGTGGACAGCATTCATAGATCCTGAAGTCTGTGTTTTATTTCTGTTTGAATCATTCTGGAAGAAGAAGCTGTTCATTTCCTTAATTATCCTGATTACGTGCTTGTGATTCAAATTTTTTTTCTGTTTAGATAAGACTGCCTGGAACTATACTGCAGTTGGTACCTCTGTGATACCTATGAGCTCTATAACAGCACTAATACGTCCCTGTTTTTACCAGAAACATTTTTTTACTGGATAAAATCAAGGACTGCATTTACACTTTCCATCATGGCTCAGTCATCCTGTCTTTCATGAATACCCCTCAGGCCTTTTTCCCTGTCTGTCATCACTGACTAATGAGTTCTCAGCTCAGAGAAAAGCTTCTTGTTTCTAGTCTGTAAGTGCAAGCTGATGACACTTTTGTACTAGGCAATTTGATTCAATTTCCACTACTCCCGTTCTTGAATGTCCCAGGTACTTCTCATACAATATGCTAATGCTCATCTTTACCAATGACATCCCTGAGCAAACGTCGTAGCTCAGTCCTGTTTTTAAGTTTTTATATGAAGATATGAGATATGAATAGTTCATGCTGATTTTTCAGCTACTTCCACAATCGGCTCCATTTTGCCCAAGAATTTCCATTTAAAATCCATACCACTATATTTCTTCCGCTAATCTTTGTAATTTCTTGCTTAATAAATATTTTCCCACATGACATTTCATCAAATGCTTTTCTCATACCACGTTTGATGAAGGCCCTGAATTTATTTCGTCTGTAAAATCACCTATAAAAGAAAACGGGAAATTTTATTTTGTGTTATCACCCAAACCATGCCCCCTGATCATTAGTCCTTCCATGGGCTCTTTTTCTTTTGTTTGCTGCTGCTGCTGGCAGTATACATAGACCTAAATGTCTTCTGGCAAGACAACTCATCTACTCATTCAAAAATTCCCTTGCTAATTTTTAAAACACAGTGATGTCTTTTTATCCCCTTTAAAAACCTGATTTCTTTCTTTTTATAGTCTGATGAAGGTTTGCCATCAAATCCAGGTTGAGGGAAGACTAGAAGTCATGATCCTTTACAACAGAAATGTCTTAGGAAATAAAAGTCAAGTTCTCTCATTCTTCAAAGTTTAGGGCTTATTTAGGCTGCCACATTAAGTATTTATTGTTTTCTACTATTGCCCCATGGATATTTTTCTGCACTGAAGTGCCTCAGACAGCTAGAAGAACATTAGCTAATTATCTAGCTAAAAGACACCCAGTTGCAAAACAGATGATTTTTCTTTGTCTTCTGGTAAGTTTTAAAGTAAAACATGGAGGAAGAAGAGTAAGTTTGAAATAACATCTGCCCAGGCTGTGCTTGGTTTTATCTAAGGCTCTACACACCAGCCCTCCTGAGCTCCTAAATACATTCCTTTATTGCGAGAGAATGAATGTTAACACTACCTTTCATTTCGGTCTTGACATTTCAGCAAATTTACCACTCTGAATCACTATCTGAACTCAACAAAAGGTTTTTATCTGCTGATAATTTTCCATCTGAGAGATTTAAAGTTCCAGATGACATTAGCTCTAGCTCAATGATGTTATTAAATTCTCACCTTAAGTCTCACATACGGAAAGCTCTTGTCAGGTCACATGAATGAGATGATTGCATTAGTCATACTACAAGAGTAATACTCATTCCAGTAAGTTCATTGTATTCAGTCTGAAGTTTGATCTTTGAGAGGACACTTTATATCTAACATGATGTGGTTTCTTTATGTTGTGGTGCTTTTACTAGTTATATTCTTGTCAATGCAATTTATACCCTCTTTGCTCTATGGTATGCAATCCTCAGTATACTTGCTGTTTTTTTAAGATGTGATCTGCTGCAGTAGAAAGAAAGACCCCATGATTAATTTATTCAAGACATTTCTTCTGTTCATAGTTCAGCTTGAAAGTAACTCTACACTTTTGAAGTACAGTGTCCCTGAACTGGCCTCTGAATTGCAAAAACTAAATTAGCATGAATGACATTTTGCATGTGGAAATTTATGCAAGGATCTACTTGTGAAAAGTTTAAACACACCAGCTGAAACATTGATGAATTATGAATGATTAAATGGTTTTATTTCTCCATTATTTTTACTTCTTCTCCTCTTTTTTCTGCTTTCCCTTAACCCAGCACTATCCAGATGGTTTGGGATAGCAAGATTTCTGTGTGTACACTGATCTTAAAGCAAACCAGTGCCATTGATTCGATTTGGGGATTAAAATGAATTCATCTACAGATTAAGAACTCCATATGCCAGCTTTAGTGGGTATTACAAAATAGGAATCAGCTAGCTACAAAATTCCTAATACACTTATGTGCTTTTATAGCCTAAATCATCTTACTATCAGAGCTCTTCAGCAACTTGAATGCACCTACAACACCCATGTGAGTTAAAAGGGTTATCTCCTGATTCTCCTAACGGGATAACTGAAAGTGCAGGAAGATTAAACAGCTAAATCAAAGCCAGAAAGAAATCTGCAGCAGTCTTAAAGCTAAAAGACAGTTCTCTGTGTTCCAGGTCATTGCTTTGAACAGAAAGTTTTTTCTCCTTTCTTGCATAACAATCTTACTGAAACCAGCAGTGCACCTCCCAAAGTGTTCTGTGCAGGAGAGCTCCTTAGGCAGGACAGAGCCAGGGGGCAGATGCCTGTCCTCCCTGTTTTCAGACTTGTAAATCTCTTGATAGTTTCCTTTGTGTAAAATCACAAGATGCTTTGAACACTTGGATTGTGCCTTCCAGCTCTTCTGGTAATTAAAGGAGGTTTGTAAGTATCAATGTTTTATAGCTGGTGAAAAGGGAAGATGTTGGCTTTGGTAATTTTATTACTGTAAAATGAAGTTGTGTACCAACCATGCACAGACTTTTGCCTTCCACGAGATTGTCCCACGTCTCATCTGCTGGACCCAGCACCATCTCTGGAGAAGACCTCACTTCACTGGTCATGCTAAGGAAACAGCAGCAAGGCTTAGCAGCACAGCAGAATCATGCAGTTAATTAAGATTTGCAGATGTTTTGAGAGTAGTTTCTTCAGTAAAGGAAGGGTATTTGTGTTGCATATAAGTCTCATAGAATAGTGATGGCATTGCTTTCTCTATATTCTTAAACTCAGTTGCCCCAGCCTCCTGTTAGCATGTCTGCCATACCAGCTTGTAATAAAACATTATTTCCATGACTCAGAAGCACGAAAACTGTATACCTACAATTGTATACCTGTGTCACGTTTGTGAAGTGAAAATGTAATTGGAATTCTGTGCTAAACAAAACCAGATCTTGTGTCCTTTTTTAAAATTCCAAACAAACACCACAAGGAAATTTCTGGGAGTCCTAGGCCACCAACAGATGTGCCTTTCTGGTACTGGGGCTAAATGCCTGCTTCAGGAAGAGTATTTTGTATTCAGCCTTTCTTATCATCTTACCTTTCCTCTTGCTGTTTAAATATTATTTCCCCCTTGGTCTTCCCTATTCTTAATTTCTTTCCAAGATCTAGTAGTAGTAGTAGTAGTAGTAGTAGTAGTAGTAGTAGTAGTAGTACTACTACTACTACTACTACTACTAATAATAATAATAATATAAAATCATTTGGATGCACACTACTGGCCTATTCAGTATATTTTCCATCAGCCCTGGGTCTGTTGCTCTTGACTCCAGTCCTCAACTGGAGTACTTCTTCATGTCCCACAAGTCTAGATTTCACTCTCTCCTGACAGACCAAGCTTTACTTTCTGCTTTAATCTGCTGCAGGACAGAGCAGTGAAAGACCTAATTTTCCATACAGTTTTCCATCATTTTTACCACAAAAAGTGGGAATTAGCCTGTCTTTTCTTGGTTTCTCATCAACTGTTGGTGAACTGGGCTATCCTAGTCTTTTCTGTAGACCCACTTTGCTGATAAGGAGCTTCCCTTTCTTGTAGTGCAGTGCTGAGATCAAGGGGTGACTGGGACCATACTGTGGGCTGGTTCCTGCAACACCCTCCACATTCCATGACCCCAGGATGGTGCATTTGCACGGTGCTTCAACAAAAGCAGCCAATGCTGAGTGCTCCAAAATACCTGTGCAAGCAGGGTTAAGTGGCTGTTGCTGCCTTCAGAGCAGTACTGCAACAGTGCCTGGCCCCACAAGATGCCACTTCTCCTTAGTTTGGCTATGCGGACTGTTGGCCAAATGGATGAGATTTAACCTTTGTAGATTGGCAACCTTATTATTCCTGGGATAGACTCTGCCTTGTGGTGTTGTGTGAAGTGACACCAGTGTGTCAATGGTGTGACGTGTCACCAGATTCCTGTGTGTAAACTTTGTGCTTTCAAACTTTTTGGCCTTCCTGGTTGCTGACAGGGACACTCTCTAAAGCTTTTGCAGCTTAATGTACTGGCATTTATTTACAGCTCTACCTTGACCGAGTTTTATATTATTTTTTCATGGGAAAACGCATTGTTCACAAAAGCAAGGGACTAATAGCAAGCTAGAGCTAAACCTAGCAAAAGCAGGTGTTATGCAATTTGTCACCACATGACTCCGCTAATGCATCTTTAGTCCAGGACTGCAGTACCCCTGCCATGCTTTAAAGTGCAGAAAGGTAAATGTACACTGGACCCTGGAGTGCCTTAGTCTATAAATGTAATTCAGAAATATGGGAAACAGTGCTCTGAATCTGATGGCCCTTTTCGACACAATTATAGGAGCAGCATGAGGTGTTGAACATTTGCAGCAAGGGTGCACACAGCAAAAGGGAAGTTGGATGTGCAGGCTGTTAATTCAAGCCTAGATAAGCTTCTGACTAAGAGGTTTTTAATTTGCTTTTTTACCCTAATATGATGCTTGTATGGTAGCAGTTTTACTGAGAAGAACCTATTACAACCTGTGCTTATCTGCAGAGCCACATTTAATGAGGAGGATACCTCACAACTTTTAATGGGCCTCTACAGACTTCAAGTATATGAATCCAAAAAAGCCTTGAATATCAAAATGTTTTTATTTGGCTGCAGATGAAGACACTCTAATGTGGAAAAAACTGTGTGCTGTTTGAAATGAAATGAAAAGGGCAACAGATGAAAAAGAGTATTTTCTCTCAAAATAGAGAGAGACAGAGACAGACAAGGCACTTGATCCCCTAGTTCCTCGTTTGTGTCTGTCTTTGTGCTTTCAGGATTATTTTCACGGAATGCACCAGGAATATCACTCCAATGCTCAGTGTTCTCAAAGTCCTGCTGAATGAATGGGGGTGGAAGACTTTCAGTACTATAGAAGAGAAGCTAATTTCCAGGGGTCACAGGCAGGGAAGCATAAGCCTAGGCTGCAACCTCCAGATGCACACCCTCAATCTTAAATCACATCGGCAAAACAAGCCAGGCCAAGGTTGTGCTGGCCACTAACAATTTTTCAAATGACTGAATGGTGACAAATCATTCCTCTAGTTACCCACTGAGTCCTCAATGAATAATAAGAGCCTGCAGTAAAGCCTGGAAATCAATAATCCCTGGCTCATGAATAGTTAAGAACTAGGCAGAGGATGGGCAAAGCAAGCATGAGCAGGTGCACCCTTACTGGAAAGGCACAGTCTCCATAATTTCATGTGTAGAGAATCAGAGGAAGATTTTTTCTGATCTCACTCAGAAACAGGTGGCTAGCTGATGCATGGGATAAGACAAGCTTACTGGTGTATTTGGCTTTCCATTTCTTAAGGGTATAGAAGCAGATTGTGTGGATAGGTAGATGGAGAAATCTGTTTTTCATACATGGTTCCCTTTGATGCTACCTGTTGGAAGTATATGATGTCTTAGCAATTTTCCTGGCAATGAGTTATGACACCATCTAAGGAAAAGGTTTTGGGGTAGGCTAAAGTCTTTTGAGCTATGTGTGTGCACAAATGAGTGTTCATACAGTTGGATGTCAGCTCCTTAAAGTAGCATCATCAGAGAAATGCAGTGCTCTTGCTCATTGTATATATTTGAGTGATTCTGTAAGTATTAATACTTTGAGAATTTTTTGCTCCCCTTCCTTTTGTATTCAGCAGGGAGTGTAAGAAATAACATATTTTCTTTGCATTCTGATGGGGAAAAATTCTCAGGACTGGTTACCTTTCAAGTGGTTATCAGTAGCAGATGCTGGACCTGATGTTATTTGGCTTTCCTGACTTTTTCCGATTGTACAGATTGTGTATTTCCCAGCACTGTGTGTGCTTGACCAGGCACTTTTTTCTATAAAGAGAAGAGATTGTGTACCCGGGGGAAATCTCATCATCAGCCCCAAGGATTGCTCTGTAATTTTCTCAGCTGTAAGGAAAGTGGTCCATCCAGGCACTGCTACCAAACATGGCAGACTCTCCATTTTCCTGTCATGAGCTTGTGTTGCTAAGCCTGCATTAGGAATACTTATTCCTGCAGTCTCTTGCACAAAGTGGTAACAGACATGCACTAAAGAAAGCAGAAACACCACGTGGTCCTAAGCATGACAAAGCCCTAGGTCTAGCTCCTCTTCAGAAACACTGAACTCAGATGGCCTGTGTCTGTCTGTCTGGAATTTTACTAATAGTTTGGCCCAGGTTTGATGATGCTTTAAAGGTATTTTTTCAAGAGATGCTTTACCTGCCAACCTTTTCCTTTCCTCAGCCTTGTGGGCCATTCTTCAGGGCCATGCACACATAGGTGTTCACACAGTTATTTGCCCTGGCTGCAGCTCTTTCTGCACAGCATAAGGCTTGAGCCTGTGCTGGTGATACAGATGCAGAAGAGAAAGGACATGCCTGTTGCTGGAAAAGGGAGCTCCTGCCTCTGAGGATATCGTCTATACATTTCTGCTTCAATCAATCCTTCAGATACTGCCCTAAAGATTATTTGCCTTCTTTTGCTATACCATGTAATCCCAGTGTTTAACAATTAAGTATGCTGTTCCTGGTTGCCTCTAATTAATATATTTTAACTTGTCAATAATTAATGTGGAAATTGGAAGAATAATGCTGTGGAGGCTACAGCCTGAGATCTGCTGCCTGGCAACTGTGGATGTGCATATCTCTTATATATCAGGAAATGAGAAACTGGAGCAAGAGCTGATCTGACATTTTGTAAGATGATATAAATGGGCCCACTCAACAAACACTAGATTTATGTGAGGGTGTGAGTGATATGTGCCTGGGGAAAATATATAATCTCTTTTATGAAGGTGCAGTTAATACCAGACATCAATTAAGTATAGTTCATTAAAGCCTTTGGGTAATCTTATTTTTGGATGAGATCAGAGGAGCAACTTACAAGAACTGACAGAGGAGTTATCTTGTAATAATCTTCACTTTTGCATCTAGCATCTCTCATAGGATGAGCTAAGTGAAGTAGTATCTAGACTGTAACAGCAATAACCTTTTCAGATGGAGAGACTGTGCAATGACATGTAATAGTGGCTTACCATGTTTGAAATAGTTGCATTAGATAGGTTTATTGAGATATGCCAGTAGTGCTGATATGTTAATGGTTGGTTTATGCCCTCACTCCCAATCCTCAGAGGGGTAGATTTGCCTCTGCCATGTTCATAGGATGTGACTTTGTCTAAAGTATTTCCTTTGTGCAGATGGAATAATGGGAGGCTGGCAAAATTATGGTACTGTTAAGAGGTTGATGTTTTGTGGCTTCTTCCTGTTCTGGCTTTAATATTCCTTTATATATTGAGTGTTTTAAAGAAATCAGTTTGAGTGTTGTTTTCTTGAATTGGACCTGTTGTCTCCACATTTTGAATCCCAAGTGTAGTGCACTGGTTGCAGGAAATAAAGTGAGGAGCCAATTGCAACTGAGATCCCATATCTAATTTCCAGTTAGTAATCCAGCTAACAGGCGAAGAAACAAAAGAAACAAATTTCTTCAACACACCTGGAAGAAGCAGGGTAAAGCTTGGCATGAAGCCTAAATTCGGTAACTTCTGAGAATGTCTCACTTTCCTAGGTTCTGCTGCCAAAACAGGCTCCACACTGCATTTTGACATTAAAACTATCCACGAATGATTCCTTTTTTCTGGTTTTCTGGTTTTTCTTGTGAAATCTTCTGTGGCTCCTGGTTTAATTTGTGTCACAGCTGCTCCTGTGGAATGAAGCATGCAGGCTGGCTGCAGTGCAGGCTTGGGGCTGCAGGATGCAGCGAGGAGACTGAGCATCGCTGAAACAAAAGCCCCCCCAGGGTCTGCTGGAGGGTCAGGAGGGAGGGAGAAATGAGGATGAGCTGCGTACCTGTGGCAGAGCTGGTCTCTCTGGGATCATCCTTTCACCAGGGAGAGACAGCTAAAAAGGAGAGAATAGAGGAACCCTGCTCAGGAGACAGTTGTGATTTGAAGTCTCTAGATGCTAAGACAAACAGTGTGCTTGCTGCTTTTCAGCAAGTAGTTTGCTGAAACGGCAGCTTTTTAAGTGAGATGATTTTTCCATGCCACTTTTTACATCATTGAAGGAAAAGCTTCATCAGCACTTAGCATTACTAGCACTGGCACTTTAACTTGCAGACCTTATTTGCAGGGGAGAAGAACTATCTTCATGCTCCTTAGATCCCCTACCCCCTTGAGGTGATTCATTGGAGGGATTAGTACCAAAAGCTACCATCCATGCAGCCCACAAGGTCCTGCAGAAGACTACTTCTGCCAGCCACTTCTGTTAAATGCTGTGGCATTCCCACCTCTTTGTGACTCACCACCTCCTTCCTTCTCCTTTCTTCCTGCAGCACAGAACTTCAACCTTGCTCACTCTGGGAATAATACATCTGTAGCTCTCCAGAGCTTGACACAACCTAAAGTAGGTTTATGGCAGTGTATTTCATCTAATCCTCGTTCATATCTGGGGTTTTCTGTTTCAGAGACAAATCGTGTCAAATACCTTATAAAGAAAGAAAACTGGAAATGCTGACTTACTGAAAGGATTATTTGACATGGACTGTTCATACCATCATGCATGGTTTGAGTGTTCTGCTTCCCACAACTCTCCTCAAAGCTTTTGGGATCCTTGGAAATCTTTTTCTAGTAATTATTATGCTTTGTGGATGTGGGTCTTTTCCATTACATGTGGACAAACAATCATACACCAGATCCAGAGGAAAGAGATAATCCGTGGAATTTCTTAGACTTGAGTGGGATATCCAGAATAGCATAAAAGTAAATCTGATGATACAACATGAGGCAAAGCTGAGTCATTTCCCGAAGAACCCAGCTTGAAACATCCCTACTAACAAAGTTTCTGCACTCTACTTAAAGAGTTGGAGCCAATATAGCCTGCTTCAAAAGCCCTCAATTTTACTGTATTACCTGCCTTGCTGCACTATAACCAGCACAGTTCTTTTTGTTGGGCCATGCTGTGCTTCAGTCCACAGCACCTGTCATCTCCTGTGGAAGAGAAGATAAGAGAGAAAAGTATTTCATGGTGCCAGGCACTGGCTAATTCCCAGTTTGCTCTAATTTTCAGGTCAGCCCTTATGCAGATTTCTGCTGTGGAGCTTTAAAGCAACAGTGCAGGAAAAAAAAGTGTCTATGGAGCTGCTTCACCCTTTCAGAGCACAAGGATACCCACAGCTTCCTGAAATGGAAGGATTTTAACTAATTAATTTACCCCCTCCCCTCCCCTTCCCTTCCCTTCCCTTCCCTTCCCTTCCCTTCCCTTCCCTTCCCTTCCCTTCCCTTCCCTTCCCTTCCCTTCCCTTCCCTTCCCTTCCTTCCCTTCCCTTCCCTTCCCTTCCCCTTCCCTTCCCTTCCCTTCCCTTCCCTTCCCTTCCCTTCCCTTCCCTTCCCTTCCCTTCCCTTCCCTTCCTTCCCTGAAACTTCCTGAAACTTCCCTGAAACTTCCCTGAAACTTCCTGAAACTTCCCTGAAACTTCCCTGAAACTTCCTGAAACTTCCCTGAAACTTCCTGAAACTTCCCTTCCTGAAACTTCCTGAAACTTCCCTTCCTGAAACTTCCCTTCCCTGAAACTTCCCTTCCTGAAACTTCCCTGAAACTTCCTGAAACTTCCTTCCCTGAAACTTCCCTTCCTGAAACTTCCCTTCCTGAAACTTCCCTTCCCTGAAACTTCCCTTCCCTGAAACTTCCTTCCCTGAAACTTCCTTCCCTGAAACCCTTCCTGAAACTTCCCTTCCTGAAACTTCCCTTCCTGAAACTTCCCTTCCTGAAACTTCCTTCCTGAAACTTCCCTTCCTGAAACTTCCCTTCCTTCCTGAAACTTCCCTGAAACTTCCCTGAAACTTCCCTGAAAATTCCCTGAAATTTCCCTGAAACTTCCCTTCCCTGAAACTTCCCTTCCCTGAAACTTCCCTTCCCTGAAACTTCCCTGAAATTTCCCTTCCCTGAAACTTCCCTTCCCTGAAACTTCCCTGAAACTTCCCTACCCTGAAACTTCCCTTTCCTTCCCTTCCCTGAAACTTCCCTTCCCTTCCCTGAAACTTCCCTTCCATGAAACTTCCCTTTCCTTCTCTTCCCTGAAACTTCCCTTCCCTGAAACTTCCCTTCCTGAAATTTCCCTTCCCTGCCCTGAAACTTCCCTTCCCTGCCCTGAAACTTCCCTTCCCTTCCTTGAAACTTCCCTTCCCTGAAACTTCCTTTCCTTTCCCTTCTCCACAGCTTTTCTGCTGTGTTCCTACCCAATGTTGCTTTTCAGGTTTGTTTCTGTCTACACATGAGAACCTGATGTTTTCCTTGCCAAAGTGCTGTCCTCACAGTCGAGCAGACTAAGTGGGCTTTGCTGAACTGGGTGAGGCAGAAGGATGCCGTATCTCTTCCTGACACCTCTAAGCTTAACTTTGGCCACTGCTGCTACTTGTCACCACCTGAGGTCTCACCGGAATCTGAGTTCCTCTTCCCTGTAGTGTACAATTAAATTTAGTCAGAGTTATTCCCAAAAGTATGCATGCTGCAGAATACAGGAAAAGGGTAGATGGTGAGCTAGTTATCCTTTCTATTTATTCTCTTAACAAGATGAATTAAGAAAGGGACATTTAATAGCAAACCTCACTACAGCTTTTTCTGAAACATCTTTGTTGTGAGAGACTTATAAGGTTGATGTTCTCATTAGACAGTGTACTACTGAAAGGTAGCTAATTATCTTTGCTAATTAGCAAAGCCATAGCATTGTGGCTATTATGGTAGGTTAAATCACATATTGCAAAATATGGGAGAGATTAGAGTCTTCCAGTCTGTTTTCAAAATACCTCCTTTTCTTCAGTCTGGCTAAATATATAATTGCACTGTTTATTCCAGTTCACATCAATATCCCAAATTCTCACAAAATACGTATGTAATAGTTTGCTGTTCCAGCACAATTTCTGTTAACATTTAATCTCCCATGGTGTATATGTGTTGTCTTTTTCCCCACTGCTGGTGTTCACTGGACATCTATTAATGCTCTGTAACCAAAGGAAAGAAATAATCTTTTGAAGTCTTGGCATTGTAAGCAAGAATGGCAGCTAAGAATGACATAAAATTATTGTGGTGATTTGTTTAAATGATTGAAGTGCTTTAAATTATTTAAATGATTAATTTTTTTCCAGATTAGTTTTTCAGTTTATGTGTTTGAACCAATGACAAAAACCAAACAACAACAATAAACCAACCAACCAAACATACTGTCGTGGTTTAACATAGCTTGGTTTTTAGTTAAAGAGAAAAATCCATGAATTAGTATAGAGGTAGAGCTTTGGCCACTTCCCTCTTTCAGCAAAACCAGCAGATGATGATGATCCAGGGGAAGCACCCTCAAAGCTACTTCCTGACACAAAATCAGAACTTCAAGCCATTCAAGTGGCCCTGGACATTTCTAAAAGAGAGAAGTGGCCAAAGATCTACCTCTACGCTGATTAATGGATTTTTCTCTTTAACTAAAACCCAAGTGTTTTAATACCATATGTTAAACCACGACACACACCAAATAAACAACTCCCCTTGAGCCCACTGCAACTAAACTCCCATAAAATAAATGAGTATGAAAATATGGTACATTCAGCAGAAGACCCAAAGACCTTTATATATCCATCAAAACTTTGTGCAGTTATGTTGAGCATGGTGAGTTCATCCCCTTACACTGCCTTTCCAGATTTCTTCTTAATATATTAATTTTTTCAACCACAGTTCATCAAGATTGTCTCCTCTGTAATGTCAGAATCCAGATGATGACTGTCCGGCATGTGATCGGTTAGACTCCTTATGGTCTTCTTCTATTTCTCATCTAGTCCCATTCCATATCTTAGGGGTCTCAACAAGCCTTGGAATAAAAAGTGGGAGCGTCTGACAGCAAAAATCATTGCTATGGAAAGAATGAACAGAAAAGACTTCACAAGAAGTATCTGTATTGTTTTTACTGAGTGGTCATTGACACACAGCAAACTGCTTCAACCTTGGTCATGCAGAAGGCAAATATCAGAGCCAGGATGAAGACCCATCTATTCTGAGCTCTGATTTAACTCACATCCCACTGTACAGCCCTGCCTTTGAGGACTTGTCATCTGGAGAATGTTGTTTTTTCCCTTAGTAAGCAGCAGACCCCCACAGAGACCTGGAAGTGCAATCCTACCGAAGGCAGTGAGGATGACTTACTCGGGTCTTATTTTCTTCCCCCAGTGGTAAAGACAGAAAAAAACCATGAATCCTCCCATTCAAAGCTGAGTTGAAAGTGTAAAAAGATACTGTCTTATGCAAAGATACACGGGCCAAGAAGGGACAATGAATTACATGTTGGTGTTAAGTACCCTGATTGTAGTAGTATAATTTTGAGGACCAAGAAATTCCTGTCCTGAATCCGTATGCTGATTCACCAAGAAAATGTGCAGTGTTAAGTCACTGTGTCATACTTCTTACCCACACTGGAGTTAGACTAGAGGTTACAAACTGGGTTGTCAAAACAGCACACATGGGATTTCACCACTATGAAATCTGTCTCTTTTAAACATCCATTCAAAATCTATCTTCACTTAAAGAAGCAAGAAGGTGGGAAGATGCGCCAGGAGAAGGATCACCCTGCTGCATGTGTGGTTTACAGCTCTGTTTCCCCCATCATCTTCTTCTGGCCCCATCTGAAAGTGGGCTACAGATGAGGTGGATCTCTGGAGTGAACCTAAGGAGACATCCATATATTTTAATGGGATGTTTCAAGAACCCAAAGAAATAAGCAGTGAGTGTCAACAGTACTAGAGCTTGTAAAAGCAACACTGTTGTGTTCAACATTTCCTCTGCAGAGTCCTTCAACATTACTGTAAAGTAAGAGTGGATTATGCCCACAATGTGAAGTAGATAATTTCCTTTGATACCTTTTGGGATAGAGTGAAGAAGAGGGGTTTTCACAACTATCATAACCCATACAGCTCTCATGATTCTCAGTGTCATTTTGTTCTCAAGCGGAAATACTATGATTAAAGAAAATGATACTTGTGATGTCTTCAACTTTTTTCATTTTTTTGAGACTTCTTGGTATCAACATATAAATGAAGACTATTAGCAGAACCTAGAGACAGGAACTTGCCTGATGATTTGTTGAACTTGGACCTCAGATTTCAGTAGGTATTGTAATCCAATATCCAAGAGGTATAAGGAATGGTTTGTCCTAAGATCCCTGTAAATGTCCCATAGTTTAACCCTTCCCCTCTGTTCCTATCCCACTGGCAGAAAGCCAATATCCCCTCCCTGCCCTTTTCCTAGAAAAAGACCATTACCCGAGACCTCTTTCTCTTTGCTCCGGGACCACCATGAAATAAACAACGAACCCTAAGAAAGCAAGGGACCTCTTTTGAATCATTTGTTCTGTCCTTGCAGGACCCTCACTCCTTCTTAGAAACAGATCAGATTAATGGCTAGGAAGGAGTTATAGTATTTCTGCAGTCTGGTGTTCTCATTCGTGGAACATTTTAAAAGTTTCAATTTAGCTGAGAATCCCACACGGATTCTATAAAGCATTGAGATTTGTTCGACTGCCCTGAAAAGAAGCCACATTGAGTAGTTTCTAACTACAGGGAACAACTGGTAGCCTGCCTCTAGCTCATAGTCAGGTCAGTTGAGGACAGGAACTTATTATACAGCAGATAACAGCTGCCCGTGATCGTGGGAGAAGCGTAAGTACCCCAGAGGGCCTCTAAGTGGGCGGGCCAAACTCCGGGGAGCGGCGCAGCGCGCCCCAGGCAGAACGTCTGAGGGGTGGTGCAGCGCACCCCGGGTGGAAGGTGCAGGAGAGCAGCGTGGGGGCACCGGGCAGGCGTGCGGGGCAGTGGCACGGCCCCTTGGACGGCAGCCCCGCAAGCAGCACCAAAAAGCGGTGGCACAGCCCCGCGAGCCAGCAGCCGCTCAGTGAACCACACCACGTGCACGCAAGGAGGCGGCCCCTGAGCCAGCGCAGTAGCAGCAAAGAGAGGGACAGACCAAGGCTTCCCCTCAGCTGCACTAAAAATCACCACATATTTCTGTGTTTTTGCTGTAAAAATAGGGTGGATTAAGAGCAGATAGCTTTTTAAAAATGGGGTCTTAGCTGTCTGCTCATCAAAAGAGTACAATTTCCCAGCTAAAAGAAATTTTAAGTGCAGAGAGATAGAGCATTTTGTCTGCTGGCTGTCTTGTGAAATTCCAGATTTTGAATTGCAAGATATAAATTCAGTTTTATTTTGGGATAATATAGGAGATTTATTAACATCAAAAGTAGACAAAGGGGATTCTAATGCATCTTTATTTCTCCCAATATTTTTACAAATTCGCGAACAATTGCTAGAAACAGAGAACAAAAGACAGCCACAGATAAATCCCTTCAATCCTCCCCCCATCTCTTCTGAATTCCCCTGTCCCTGAAATGGAGGAGAAGCGAGAGACAACTCAGGAATCTACCAAACCCCCATGCCCTCCCATATACCCAGGCTCTGAAAATTCTGAGCAGCTTGTCAGAAAATCCTCTCTGTATCCTTCCCTTTCACCCGTATTACCTCAAGAACACTGTGGTGATAGTTCTAAAAGTAATTTAGGGACCACATGGTCCCTCTCTATGGCAGCAGCCATTTCTCAGCTTCTTTATCCCATAATCCTTTTTACCCTTCCGTCCCAACTCCCGTTCCCTTTCCCACCCCCTTCCCTCTCCCCTCTCATAACCCATTTTTGCTCCCATGCAACCTCACCCCACAGGTTGCCTTGGTTACCTCTCCCCGGCTCAGGTTACACACACCAGTCCTCCTAGCTATAGCAGGAGCTGGGGGGAGAGTGGAAACCCAGTGGCTGTAGGAAATGGGGGTGGGGAGGGGTCAGCTCACAGCCTCTGTGAAACACATTATGTCCCTGCAGTGGGGGAGAGTGCACAATCTCCCAAGCTAAAGTATAGAGAGATACCTAGCCCTGGAGCTCAAACCTGGGAGAAGAATATATACCATCAGCTGCTCCTGTGGTCTATTTGGGTAGGAGAAATGGCAAGCAAAGTTATCAGCCTTTGTCCTATCAGGATAAAAAAGAAATTCGTAAAGTACAAAGAGAATTTGGTAGAAGCAGTGTGATTTTTAAGGGCATGATGAAAGCCACTTTTACTTCAAATGAGATGGTGCCTAATGATAGAAAAGATCTTTTTAGGTGTTTGCTGACCCCCTCAGAATATGATTTATGGTTTAATATTTGGAAACATTCCTTAATGGTTCTTCTAACAGAGCTTCACTCTGACGACTCAAAAGATTCTGATGATAATGATATTACACTCGATCATCTGTGTGGTGAAGGAAATTGGCATTGCCCTGAAAAACAATCTCGAGTATTATCTAGATCTATTTTAGATAAAATCTGCAATATAGCTGAAAAAGCTTTTAATCAATTACCAACAGCTGAAGTTACAGGTAGTTATATTAATGTAAAACAATATGCTTCTGAGAACTTTTTAAGGCTTGTAGATCGACTCTGCACACAGGTTGAAAGACAAGTGCACAACCCAGCAATCTAGGCAGAATTGATAAAGGAGATGGCACAGAGGAATGCTAATGAAGCCTGTCGCAGAGTTATTTTAAGTCTTCCTATGTATCCTGAACCGACTTTAGCACAGACGATAGAAGCTTGCACCAGTAAAGCAGAACTGTTCAGTGAACCAGAGAGGAATTAAAGACCTGCTCAACCAAAGCCTGCAGCAGCTGAAACACCACGACCGAGGAAGCAACTGGTGCCACCTGAACAGCTGCAGCGTATCACCTGCTTCCAGTGCAAGAAACAAGGACATTTTGCCACAGACTGCCCCCATAACCAGAAACGAAAGAAGTCCAATAAACAAAAAAACTAGGTTTACAGCGTGTGCCTGCTATCAATACCATAATGCATAAAGATATAAATACTGCGGGCACTACTCTGGCAAAAGCTTCTCTCTTAAAAACAAAGGAGGATGATGGGATAAAAGGTGTGGGTACACAAGATAAATTAAATGTCAAATGTTCAATCAACCAGGTTCGGCAGCCTTGCGGCCATTTCAGGCTGGAGACTACCAAAGGTTTTCATTTCAGGTCTACTGATTGGACAGTTATTATAGGGGACCTGTCAAGAGGCTTATTTGACGTGACAGTGTACTACATGGAAATGGAGAGTGAGTATTTTGTTGTTGGAGACACAGCACACACACCCTTAGAAATTGAGGTAGCTCCCATGATCATGAAGGAAAAAATATCCTGCCTCATAATATTAGCATGCCGTTCTCAGCTACCATTCTACCTGGGCAAAGGACAAATCTTAGCCCACGCCATTCCCATCCCAGTAGAAGTCACAGCAGATTGAAAATCACCTGAGGTCTACTGGGTAGAATCGGCGGGTGAGGAAAAACCCTCTTTGGCATGCAACCTAACACATGGATCAGACCATCCCTATGTGGAAGGGGTGCTTGATACAGGGGCAGATATGACAATCATACCTGAAAGGATATGACCATCACACTGGGAATTGCAACCTGTAGCTGGAAAAATTCACGGTATAGGAGGAATTAAATTGGCAAAGATATTGAAAAGCACCGTGCAAATTGAGGGGCCGGATGGAAAATTGGCTAGTGTCCGTCCGTTTGTTATAGATTACAAGTGTCCCTTATGGTGGAGAGACACCATGTCCCAGTGGGGAATTAGAATGATTATCCCTAAAACTCCCCGGGATTTTTAGAACTGGCCACTGTGGAGCACCCTGCCCAGAAGTTAACGTGGCTGGATGACACCCCTAAATGGGTAGCACAGTGGCCATTGAGAAAGGAGAAGCTTAAGGCGCTCGAGGAACTTGTAGAGGAGCAATTGGCAAAAAAACACATTGAAGAGACAACAAGCCCTCAGAATTCGCAGATCTTTGTAATAAAGAAACCAGGGAAGCACAAGTGGAGATTGTTACATGACCTCAGAGAAATAAACAAAGTAATTCAGGACATGGGGTCCCCCCAACCTGGGATGCCTTCCCCAACAATGCTTCCCCTAGATTGGCAATTGGCTGTATTGGACATCAAATATTGTTTTTTCCAAATCCCCTACACCCTGAAGATGCCCCGAGGTTTGCCTTCCCAGTTCCTTCGATGAATCAAGAAGCCCCAATGAAGTGGTACCACTGGAAGGTACTTCCACAAGGCATGAAGTGCAGTCCTTCCATCTGCCAGTGGTATGTAGCCTCATTGCTGTCCCCTGTGCGTGCACAAAGAAGGGAAGCTATAATCTTACATTACACGGATGATGTGCTTGTGTGTGCCCCCAATAACCTGATACTCCAACACACACTTGACCTAGTGATTAAAGTTTTAACCTCTGCTGGATTTCAGTTGCAGGAAGATAAAGTTCAGAGGATGCCACCTTGGATGTACCTGGGTTTGGAGATGACTGCATGGACCATAGTCCCACAGAAATTAGAAATCTATTGTAATCCCAAAACCCTAGCAGATCTCCATTCCCTGTGTGGGTCTTTGAACTGGGTAAGGCCTGGCAAGGCCTCACTAATGAGAACCTACAACTGCTTTTCAATTTATTGAAGGGGGAGAGAGAGCTGGCTTCTCCCAGGGAGCTTACCTCAGAGGCAAAAACTGCAATTGAAAAGGTACAGAAAGCTTTGGCAGAGAGACAGGCTCACCGTTATCAACCTGAGCTGCCTTTCAAATTCATTGTTTTGGGAAAACTGCTACACCTGCACAGTTTGATATTCCAGTGGATCAAGGGGCAGAGAGATTCACTCTTAATCATAGAGTGGGTCTTCCTCTCCCATCGAAGATCCAAGACTATCACTCAGCCACAAGAGCTGATGGCTCAGCTGATTCAGAAGGCAAGGATGAGACTGTGTGAGCTGGCTGGTTGTGACTTTGCATGCATTCACCTCCCGGTCAAACTTTCTGAGGAGGGAAGAAACTCTCCTGAAAGGCTGACCAAAGAGATGTTTGAGCACTTGCTCCAAAGCAATGCCAGCCTCCAAATATCTCTAGACAGCTACAGTGGACAAATATCAGTCCATGGCCCAGCTCATAAGTTGTTTAATGAGGAATTCCACCTCATTCCTCATGAGAAGAGGAGTTGGAGACCACTCGAGGCTCTCACAGTGTTCACAGATGCATCAGGGGCCTCTCACAAGTCGGTGATGACTTGGAGAAATCCCCAGACTCAGCATTGGGAAGCTGATGTTGAGTTTGTAGAGGGATCGCCCCAAATAGCTGAGCTGACTGCAGTTGTGAGAGCCTTTGAGAAGTTCTCGGAGCCATTTAACTTCGTAACCGACTCAGCTTATGTAGCTGGAGTAGTGCCTAGAGCAGAGCAGGCAGTGCTCAAAGGTATTGATAACGAGCATCTCTTCAGGCTGCTCTCAAAACTAATCTATTTAGTTTCACATAGAGAGCATCCCTTCTATGTGATGCATGTTCGATCACATACCAAGTTGCCAGGAGAAATCGCAGAAGGGAATCGAGTGGCAGACTCCCTTGCTGCTCCAGCTGAGAAAGCATGGCTTCCTGACATCTTCCAACAGGCAAAACTGAGCCACCAGCAATACCACCAGAATGTGCCAGGTCTGATCTGTCAGTTCCAGCTAACATGGAGTCAGGCTCGAGCCATTGTGGCTACCTGTCCCAGCTGCCAGCTCCTGGCCATGCCATTGCTGGGTATGGGGGTTAATCCCTGAGGCCTTGGCAGCTGTGAAGTGTGGCAGACAGACATTACACACATTTCCAGTTTCGGTTGCCTCAAATATGTTCATGTAAGCACTGACACATGTTCAGGTGCAGTTTATGACTCTGCCCATGCAGGAGAAAGGGCTGTGCATGCCAAACAACACCTAGTGCAAGCCTTTTCAGTGTTAGGGATCCCTAGGGAAATTAAGACAGATAATGGTCCAGTGTACATATCCAAGGAGTTCCTCGAATTTGTCCAGCAGTGGGGAATGGAACATAAAACTGGCATCCCCTACTCCCCCACAGGCCAAGCTGTGATTGAGCGTGCCCACCAGATGCTCAAACAGGTTCTGGCTAGACAGAGCAGTTCAACTGTGTGGATGTCTCCGCAGCAGAAGCTCTGTAAGGCCCTATTCACTATCGATTTCTTGAGTTGTTCATTCGAAAACATGAGTCCTCCTGTGGTACGTCACTTTAACAGCAGTAAACAGTTCAAATTGTCTCAACATCCACTAGTTTTGATTAGGGATCCAGAAACCATGGGAAACCAAAGGTGCCTATGAGCTTGTTACCTGGGGCCGTGGTTATGCGTGCATATCCACTCCCTCAGGCCCTCAGTGGATTTCCCAGAAGTGGATCAAACCTTTTGTTCCCAAAACTCCAGCTCCAGCAGAAGGGGATGAGAAGCAAGTAACCATTGCTTCATGTGTTGGGTTGATGTGGCCAGAAATGTGTATTCTATCACCATCTGTTAAAACCGGGTGGGGTAGTAATTCCTTATCTCCATGGCACACAGTATCTGCTAATGGGCCATCTTTAAGACAAGATGGGGCAATCACCTTTATCTTTTTCACAACCCATCCTCCCTCCAGGAAGATACCATCTGCTCATAGCCCATTAAGTCCCATTGTATGACTGATAAAATTACATCATCCCACTGAGAGATGCTCCAGCCAGGGGGAGGAACCAAGCCTTTCCTTCCTAGATAAAAACAGACCTGTTGGACAGCAAGTTACCCTTCTTTCCGTTGGATTCCAGAGGAGAAGCCGGACCTTTTCTACATGATCCCTGGACTTTTGGAGGAAGGCTGCACCCTTTCTACAGGAGCACTGCTTCAGCACACACCTGCTACTGCAGGGGACTGTAGCCACCATTTTGATTGGACTGCTACCAACACCCTGACTGACGGGGTGCCAGGTTGTATTCTGACTCTGTCAGGATTGGGATTGTTTTTTGTATTACTGTATTTCTATTTTAATCTTCCCAGTAAAGAACTGTTATTCCTAATTCCCATATCCTTGCCTGAGAGCCCCTTAATTTTGAATTTATAATAATTTGAAGGGAGGGGTTTTACATTTTCCATTTCAAAGAGAAGCTTCTGCCTTTATTGGCAGATAACTGTGCTTAAAACCAGGACACTTCAAAAAGAAGATGCCGCCGGAAAAAGGAAAGAGAATCTTCCTAAAGGAATGCATTCCAGCAGACAGAGACTTTTAACATGTTTTAAAATGCTTGTTTTTCCTTTAGAGAAAACCTACCCTCCACTCAACCCCATGAAGAGCCTCATCCAAGTTGTCTTCTTGTTAACACTGAACAGTTTGGCAGCTGTGTGGATCGTCCCTCAGCCATGTCAAAACATCTGGGTGACCCTGGCACAGATGCTCCAACAGGAAAACATATGTCTGTCCACTGTGGCAGCAAAAGACTGTATGTCCATTTGCCTGGTAGGAGTCCCATTGAAAGCTGGAGAATATTCAGCCAGCTTTGAAATACAGATGCCCAATGAACTTCCCAAGTCACACATCATTTCATTTTACAAAAATCCTAGGCAGCAAGCTGTGATCAGTAAAAACCCCCTAGAGTAGTTGCTGCCAAATTTGCCCAAAGCAGCTCAGGAACCCCAAGAATTAGAGTTATTGGGTTCCTACCCAGCACAATACTGCATGCATTTTAGTATCTTCCCAAAACCTACTGACATTAAAGAGTTCCACCATGTACAACAATTTCATAGAGTATTCATGGTCAAAAGGTGGTGCAATATTCTAAACCATATTGCAGCTGACACCCCAACTTATTCAAGTCTGAAGAGTCTCCCAAGGGAATTGTTTTTGATTTGTGGAGATCGGGCATGGGCAGGGATTCCTTCTTGGCTTCTAGGGGGGCCATGTACCTTTGGGCAGTTGTCCCTGTTAGCACCCAACGAAACCTTAATTAGTGACTGGACTCACAAAAACAAATAGGCTGACAAAATACAAAAGAGAAGTGCTGACAATTTGGACCCAAACTGTAATTCTGAAATTTCCATTGGGCCAAATAAAAAAAAATAGCTGTGTCTGTGTTTCTTCCGTGGGTCACAGCAGCCAAAGCTCTAGGTGAATTAGGCTACCTAGAGTGTTGGGTTGTTAAACAGGCAAACTTAACATCAACTGCCATCAGCTCCCTCCTAGAAGGCAAGGAAGTTACCAGGCAGGCCACACTCCAAAATCGTGCTGCTATAGATTTTCTCCTGCTATTGCATGGACATGAATGCCAGGAATTTGAAGGACTTTGCTGCATGAATCTGACCTCAAAAGCTCCTAATGTCCATGCTGCCCTCCGAAACATGAACAGCTTGATCGGACAAGTTAAGCAAGAATCAGAAGATTGGTTCAATGAACTGTTCAAAGGCTGGGGGCTCACAGGGTGGTGGACTTCTATAGTTAAAACAATTTTGTTATTCTTTACTATTCTTTTCCTTGTATTAATGGCATTTGGGATCCTACGTCACTTAGTTTTCAAGGCTATTAATGGTCTCATTCCTTCTACCTCAGTAGTCAATCACAGAGAGATGAGAAACATAAAACAATCTAACTCTCCCACTTACTACAAATGGTGGGCAAGATCATAATTCGAATCAAGATGAACCTAGTATCTTTCCCCCACTTATTAAACAGAAAACGGGGAGATGTTTTAATCCAATATCCAAGAGGTATAAGGAATGGTTTGTCCTAAGATCCCTGTAAATGTCCCATAGTTCAACCCTTCCCCTCTGTTCCTATCCCATTGGCAGAAAGCCAATATCCCCTTCCTGCCCCTTTCCTAGAAAAAGACCATTACCCGAGACCTCTTTCTCTTTGCTCCGGGACCACCATGAAATAAACAATGAACCCTAAGAAAGCAAGGGGCCTCTTTTGAATCCTTTGTTCTGTCCTTGCAGGAGCTTAGCTCCTTCTTAGAAACAGATCAGAGTTAATAGCTAGGAAGGAGTTATAGCATTTCTGCAAGTAGCTTTTTTTTTTTTAAATTGTTTTCCTCAGAAACATTACTATGAATAATATTAGGTAACACATACACATTTTTCTTGAGGAATAACCTATACATAATGAAAAATTACTGAAGGCTACTTGCTTATTTTGGAAGAACTGGGTTAAGTACAACTGCTCTGCTACAAGGCATTTGCCCTTCAACATATTGATCAGAATATTGACAACCTGAGCAGAAATAGCTGTTTAAAAATCACTGAAGGATTTATGAGTAATCTCATTAAATTTTTAAAATCTTAATTTTCCCAAAGTCAGTATTGAAAAAGATGCATCCACTTTTCTGTCTTACTGTTAATGTGAGCAAAATTTTAAGGATTTGATAAGCATCAAGTCAAGACTGGTGCGTGCTACTGAAATGATGTGGTATGGTTTGCAATATCCTTTCTGCACAGGCTTGGTTTGGCAGCTTGCAGTGCTACTGGGTGGCTGGAGCATATAATGTAAAAGGTGCTGAATTTGACATTTCTGTGACCTCTTGCTGTCTCTTTTGTAAGTACTTCATTGGATTTTTGTCGCTGGTCTTGCAGACTCAAGTAGTAGTCTAGATATTTTTAAAAAATATTATATTCCAAGTTATACTTCAGGTCTTGTTCCTCATTGCAGGCAAATGCATATTAATAGCAGGAATATTATGCATTTGGCAAATTATATCACAGCTGAAATCTTCATACACAGTACAAAACAACTATTTGTGCTGAGATGGATGGATGATTATTACCTCTTTGTTTTCTTTTTCATTATCCTTTTGAATGAAAATCTCCTTGTAAAGCCATTATCCTTGCTTTAATAGCTCTCTATACTGAACATGTCTCTGCCTCCTCTTTTTTTTTTTCCTTCGCTTAGATTGAATTTTAATTTTCTGTGATTTCTGGGCTCTACTTTCCTTGTTTCATATTTTTACAATGTCCTGTTCAAAAATTCAGTATGCCTGTACTCAATTTGCATGCACTCAAGTGCATGTAGGCCAAAAAGTAGCAGAAACCTTCTCTAAAAACGATATTTACAGCACTAGTGGCAAGCACCCTCCTCCTACACTGGAAAGCTGTGAAAAACTGTCAAGATGTGAGTGTGCATTACAATGCTCCTGATGACTGGAGCTGGTTTATTTTTTAACCATGGCTTCATTTTGTCAGTTACACCAAATAGAACAGGAAAGAAGCTCTTCCAATAAAACCCAGCAAAACAGACTACACAGCTTAAAATTACAGCATCTCAAACTAATCCACCCATCAAACTACTTGATGACTTCCAAAATTTTCCTACTACCCACATGACTCACTTGAGGACAAGAGTAGAAGAGGACCTCAAAATTGCCATCTGCCAGATGAAGGAAAGAAGAATGACTGTAGTTGTCATTGGTGTCAAAGAACCCTGCAATGACATTAGGTGCACTCTTTAAAAGAGGACAGTGTCTTAAAATACAGAAGAAAGCAAATAACTGATCTACCCCCATTGGTCTCTTTCAAGCATGAATAGAAAATGAACATCCCTTCCTTAATTAATGGTTCATTTCACCCTAATCATCTGATGCACAGGTTTCATCCTGTACATCAGCCAGACACCTTTCACAATTTGAAGATAGTAAGGGGGCTAACTTTCCATAACTCCCTCATTGCAAGCTGAATTCTTCTCATGCTGGACACTATTTTACAAAGAGCTGATTTGAAATGTGAAGTCAATGCAACTCTTGGCTACAATTACAGCATATTTGGACTCAGGTTCTAATTGAATAGTCCTGTTAGTCAATGGGAGTTTTTGTGAAAAGGTGTCATTAACTGGAGTAAAAATATTGCAATGTGGCTTTGTGTCATCTGCATGAATAACAAAATTATTTCCATTCTGTGCATGCAACACTTACCTACAATGTAGCATTTTCTTTTTCTGCAATATTTTCTGTACTCCGGTGTCCTGGTTTGAAGGGCAGGTGTCTGCCAATAAAGGCAGAAGCTCCTCTTTGAAATAGAGAATGTAATTCCTCTCCCTCCCGAGTATTGTAATTGTTCGAATCAGGAACTCTAAGGCAGAGATAAGGGGGTAGGATAACAGCTCTTTACTAATATATCTAACCGTACAAACAGAAACAACAGCAGCAATTAAAATTAACAACAAAACAGAACAAATAACTCAGTTCCACTCCTTTCTTTAGCCGCAGACACACTCTGCCCGTCTCTGTCCCCAGTGGTGAAAAATGTGGCAGGGCCCACACCGCTGCGGAGGTGGGAGACGGGAGAGGAGGGGAAAGCAGCAGTGGCCACGCTGTGTCTCAGGTGGGAGCGGGGTGGAGGGTCAGGTCCCTGCTCACCATTTGAGTCCTGATGGTTAGCTGTCTCCTCAACGGTAGGAGGCTGGAGCGGGGGAGATGCAGGGCAGTCCGACCACAGAGCGCCTGGCTTCCTCACGTTCTGGCCGCGTGGGCTGGAGACGGCAGTTCCTCCTCTCCGTCCTGGCCAGCGAGCGAGTAGCCACCTCCCACCCAGAAGCAGGCCCCCACCTACCCCTTTGTCTAGAGTCCTCAAAAGAGCATGGGCATAACCCGGCAGGTCCCCTTGCGATGATAATGGGAAAAATTATTTAAATCAGGACAGTAAGAGAACAAAACCTAATCCCCAACATCAAGGTACATAAAACTATGTCCATGCTCTAAAGGGAAATATCAAGATACAAGAAATTATAGGTTTTTTTTCCTTCACTTTGCATATGAACTTTAACTGACTATCCAATTGAAACTTAAAAAAATCTAATAGTAGAGAGAAAAAACCATACAGCCTTTGGCTGCAACTCTCGTTTATTTTCTCCATTTCATGGTCTTAAGCTACTGGCTTAAGGCTGAATCCTCTAAAAATACATCTGATCTCAAAAGTAGCTAGTATGAAATGGAGATAGGAGTAGACTAATACTGAACTTCTGTCAAAAAGATGCAAAAATCCTAAAGATTTCTGTGACAACTATTTCTCCCCTGTGACTTGTTCTCTCCTAGACAGCTTTCAGGTGGATTTTTTTTATTTTTAAATTTCATGAAACTTACCGTTTTTGGAGGTTTGGGGATGTTTTAATGGCTGATTTGATTTTGCAAAAGTGTCCCTGTCTAAAAAAAAGCTTCTTGTGCTTATCAGATGAGATATCTTTCCATGGCTAAATGAGCTGCCAGGCTGGTTACCTGCTTGGTACAACTGGGAAGAAAACTTGCCTAACTTTTCAGCAGAGGATTAAGAACTCTGAAACCTTTTGTCTGGTTCATGAAATATCTCCATCAATGGTCTTTCAGTGACTGATTTCTTAGGTGTTTTTTGTGTGCATTGAAGACAGGCCTGCATTCAGCCTCTTCTCATGGGATATCATCCACCATTCTTCTCCTCTTGGGTTTCTTCAACTCTGGAACTGACAAGAAAGTAGGTAGGCAGCACAGGAACTGGAATAAAGGAAAAAAATGTGAAAAATCTCCAACAAGGAAACAGCATCAAGAAATGGTAGCTACTACCTCCTTTGCTAGGCAGAATGCATGGGAAAGAAGGTTCATGGAAGGGTGAAGAAGTATTAGATTCAGGTGTTTGGAAATTTGGGAGATAGAAAATAATGTCTGAGCAATTGGGTGGGCAGCAATCAGAGGTGGGGTAAGAAAAAGCAAGACCAGTAAGAGCTGAAAGAGATGAAGGGGCATCAAGGCGAAAGGGACAAAAATTTAAACTGAAGAAGCAAAAGCGATTGAGGTTACTCTGAGGCATATTTTCACTTTTGCTTATGCAGTTTTCTTGGCTTGCAAAGCAAGATGCAACCAAAAGTATGTATTCTATCACCATCTGTTGAAACCAGGTGTGGTAGTGATCTTTATCTTGGGGATGGGGGGGAGGCCGGGATGGATATCTTTTGTTAATGGACCATCTGTCAAAACCAGGTGAGGCAGTGTTCTTTATCTTTTACACAACCCATCCGTCCTCCAGGGAGATATCTTCTTTTAATGGGCCACTGAGTCCCGCTACCTGACTGATAAAATTACAGCATCCCATTGTGAGATGCTCCACCCATGGGGAGGAGCCAAGCATTTCCTACCTAGATAAAATCTGAGATTTGGAACATCAGAGCAGCCTTTTTCCATTGTATTCCAGAGGAAAACCAGACCTTTTCACATCATCACTGGACCTTTGGAGAAAAACTGCACTCTTCTACAGGACCACTGCTTCAACAGAACCACATCTGTTACTCCATAAGGACTGCACCACCATTTAATCAGACTGCTACCAACACCCTGACTGACAGGGTTTCAGGCTGTATTCTGACTTTGTCAGTGTTTTGGTTGTTTTTTTGGTTTTTGTTTGTTTGTTTGTTTTAAATTGTTTTTTTATTTTGGTTTTTCCTAATAAAGAACTATTATTCCTATTCCCATAGGAATAACCTGAGAGCTTGAGAGCTCCTTAATTTCAAAATTATAATAATTTGGAGGGTGGGGGTTTACATTGTCCATTTCAAGAGAGGATCTTGCCTTTCTTAACAAACACCTGTCTTTCAAACCAAGACAGCAATATAAGAGAGTACTCCGCTGAGGAAGCTCCTGCTGGAGAAAGGATAAGGGAATGGAAGTAGGAGGAGGGAACAGGTTTTCCACTGTCAGCTTCTGTATGCCTGACAAATAAAACACCTTTTGTTTATCTGGAGAGCACATACAATTTGTATAGACAAGTGTCATTGTTTATTTTCAGTGGATAAATAAGTTTGCTACGGTAGATGGGCATAGCTGCTTGAAAGTCTGTTACAGAGACATTACTGAACACCCCTTATCACCTCTGTCTTTCATGTTGTGAGTGGGTTACATCTTCAGCAAGGACATCTTGTTTTTCTAGACCTTAATTGAAAAACTTGGCAGAGCATGTTAGAACTGACTTAGGAACTATAAATTTATGTCGCACCAGACTGGTGTTTTTGTGTGTTGGCACAGCTCTCCAAGCACTTCTACGTGCTCTGTTGTAGGATTTGTTGTTATGAGAAAAGATTCAGCTGTCAGAGAAAGAATACAGTGCACAAAGAGTTGGGTACTGGCCCATCAGATCGATGGATTGACAAGAAACAACACAAAGATGCTTCTGAAATTTTCAGGCTCTGGTCTCACTGAATCACCCAGAATAAGGAAAATAATTTATCAGTAGCTTACATTTGCTATAGTTAGACCATAGTGTTCTCTCAGGGTGCACAGAGACAGATGCTTATGTGAAAGGTGCAAGAAATATTTTCACAATCAATTAAAGATGAGATTCTCAGTAGAGCTTCTCTTCTAATTTTCAGCAGCAGCTAGTTCATGTCTTGGGCCGCAATCTCTCACTCTTCGTGTAAACATTGCTTTGCTTACATAGTGCAATAAGAGATTAATATCTTGGTGTCTCTTTAACTTGAAAAATCTGGATAAAGTTACTTATTTCATCCTATTTCTGGTCATTACTATTTCATAAGTGTGAAAGCCAATATTGCTTTGTACACAGCAGTCAGTAGTGTTATTCATGTTCTGCTAGTCCACTAGTCCATTAATGGAGAGTAGCACTGAATGTGGGATGCCTGTGTGATCAACAAATTGTTCTGGCTAATCCTCCATGCACTGCTTTTTAACAACAAATATCAGTAAAGAAATGAGCAAGGCAGCCACAAGAGTTCTGGCTTTTTTCCTCATTTTACAGATTTTAGGAGGTGGGCGTTTTTTTTTTTATTCTTTCCGCATACAACCTTCATTTTGCTGCACAGCTTGAAGTGCTGGTGTTTTAATATATAGAATACTGATTTTGAGCCAAATACAGAATTTTCTGAAACTTGTTTTGGGGCATGGATATCACATCATCCATGAGGGAAATCAAGCTTAACAGTCCTCAAATCTGTCTTAACTCAAAAATGAGAAAGATCAGTGGACTTAAGCAGACTTATTTGCTTATTGAATGGCTGAGCAGTTGATAGACCTGAGAAACTGGTATGCGACAGGGAGGAAAGGAACAATACAACTTCCGGTAGTGTGGGGATCCAGGGTGTCCCTCTGGACCCTCTGTGGGTGCGAGAACCCCCCTGTCAGAGACTCCCGAGTGAAGCCTGGGTGGTCCGGGGGCCTGGATCTGACTCCATGGGAGAATCTACCTTCTCTCAGAGAAGAAATGCAAGCTTTAAGAGTGTGAATTAGATAGTTAGAATGTAGAAAAGGTAGTTTTTGGGATTGTTTATATTATCAGCCACGAGGCCAAGATTGAGGATTTAGGGTGTGGTATCTTTTTTCCTTCTTCTGCTTCTTCATGTTCACCATCTTGAGGGGAATCCTGGGAGTCACAGATTAGATAGGGACAAAACTAGACATAGTAATAAGATTCTGTAGTATTGGAAAGTTATTGTAAACATAGAATACATAGTCTAGAGTATAAAAGATAAGTCCGACCCTCTGTGGGCAGACTTTCGTCCTGGACAGGGTGCTGGCCAGACTGCTGCTCGCAAGCAAATGCCTTATAGATAAGAGACAATAAACAAAGCCTTGAAACCTGGACGATTGTCTCCTGCGGTCTCTCTTCGGCGGCTTCAAGCTAACCCTACAGCCCGAACCACCTTCCTATGTCCTTCTGAGGGTCTCAAGCCATAAGGAGACCCCCGGACAGTGACAGGTAGGAATTCTTGTTGGAAGTATGGGCAAATTTTATAAAATCTCAAGCTTTTTAGAGTAATATATGCCCCCTATAGCAGTGGTTTTATGAATGAAAGATAATGTTAGTAATTCTAAAGCCTTTCTATCTTGTTAGCAGAAATCAGTTAGCAGAATCTGGAGATTGAAAGGACTTGCTGGAGGGTCCTCTCTCCTTTATTCCCCAACATCTACAGTTACTGTAACTTCAGTGTTGGTTTCCAAAGTGTTAGCTAAGTGCCCTAGCTTCAACATGGAAAGCTTGTATTATTTGTGTCTGAAACTCATCTTACATAAAAGCTGTGCCACAACATTGATATACATTGAATTGACATGATATTAATTGATTTTTCAGCTCATTGCCCCTTGGTTATCAACAAAAAGAGAGAACTACAGAGTAACTATGCAAGACATTTGAGCCTCTACTGTTTAATACTGGATGAACTGGCTTCATGCTTGCTGATCTTGTGCATGAAAATAATGTTTGGTCACATCCAGCTAAGTAGAAGGTATCTTTTCCTGTTGGATAATGACCTAATCACTCCTGCTCCTAAATGCCAGGTCTGACTGATTATTTTCTTCAGTGCTGAAAGGAACATTCCCCAAATTTTTCAATGAGGCCTTGGCTGTCCCTTTGTGTTTTCCAATTTACTCTTTTTTTTTTTTTTTTTTCTTTTACAGGTGGGCAATGTTTCCGACCAACTGGGAATTTGATTTTAAGGAAAGGTGCTCAAGCAGAGCTGCGCAGTGCTGATGTAACGCAAAAAGAAGAGGTATCCAAACCAGCCTTGAAGAATAGTTTTGAAAAATCCTTTTAGGAGATACATGCTCTAGTACCAGAAGAGCTGTGTGCCAGTCCCCTGACTTCTGTAAGTATAAGACCACTGGGACCTCAACAAAAACTGCATGCCTCCAGACCACACAATTCAAAATCGTAGAGACTTCAGTTTGTAAAGACTCCTTGCCAGTCATTGCTGGGCAGTGTACAGCTACATAAACACACTTGTTAGCTGTCCTCATCACCTCACACTTGCCTGTTTAGATTGGTAGCAGAACACTTCACATCTGGGAAGTCACACCCAGTCACAAAAGAGTTGTGGTCTCTGCAGTTCTTTACAAAAAAACTTTGGAATGTGTTTCTTGCATGAAGATCATGGATGGGTTTCACTTGTGAGATGACAATAATAATCCCCTCTATGGTCTCTCTTCAAGGCATATAATGTAGCAAAGAGCTGAGCTAATGTTCTCCCCCCCAACTCCCTTTCTGAATGCTTTACTCTCTACTGGTGTTTCTACTGTTTTTCAGTTCCTAATGTGCCAAAGAGAACAGCTCGCTTTTGACAGTGAAATTGCATTTGCAGGAATTGACAAAAGAAAACATTTGTCCTTATCTTGTTCCTGAAGACACCAGCTGCCCCAAAATATGCCATCCTCTATATTCGTTTTCTCAGTTGTCCTATCTCATGTGGATGGATTCTCTCTACACCCTCACATCCCTTTCCCTCTTTCCCTGGCATGGGACAGGGAGGAGCTGTTCAGAAAGATATATCATTTGCATTGTTTATTTATAGCTGAGAGGAAAACAAATGGAGAACTAAGCAAATCATGAAAGCAGATTTTCTGCCACACACAAATCAGACTGGAACTGTAACACAGCCACCATGCTTAAATCCAAAATACATAGCATTGCAGTGAAGAAGTGGGATCAGATTAGGGAAGAAAAAAAAAAAAAGTCTGATAGAAATAGGAGCTGACATGGGTTCCTCCTCCGCAGACAGCTATACCAGAAAAGAGAAAGCAAAGTGTGGTGCGAGCAAGTGATTCAGGTATCAGAGAGGGCGCTGCTTCTTCTGCACACAACTAAACTAGCACTAGTGCTGCCTTAGTGGGGACCCATCCCCACATCCCACTTGGTGGGACAGACACCATGAGGGGATATTTAGACCTGGAAGTGAAACATAATCTCTACTTACAGATGGACATATTTATGCAGACTGGCCAAAACAGTGTTAAGATTGAACTGAAGCTAAGTTATTTTCTGAAATACCCCCTTCAGCTGTCTCAAAAATCTCAAGGTAGTAACAGAGATGAGCAAATTATTTTGCCGTCTTTCAAATTAAATCTTGCACTGCATTTTGGAAACTATATGGGAAAGGGAGTGTAGTTGCAGGATGACAGAAAAGAATGCAAGAAAAGCAGATGTGTAAAACTGAAGCAGATACTGGATAGCAAAAATGACAGGTTAACAGACTAGAAAGACAGTGAAGCACAAGAAACATACCAAAGACAGATAGATGCTATATATAAAAAACCAGATTAGAAAATACATTTTAAAACAGAACAGAAACAATTGGCATTACCTAAATTCTTATCTCCACATTCTGCTTGGCTTGGGATTGTAATTTAAGTACCAAATTTGTATGTTGGGGAGGTAGCTCCAAACACAAACCCTAGTTTCTAAATATTTTTGTGACTTGTGATGATTAATGTTGTTTCCTTTAGGGTGCATAATCTTTCTTTTGTTCCCTCCTCCAAGTTCCTTCTTTCCTTTCTTGCTTGAAAGAACCTTTCTGCATTATCTACTTTCTGAGCAGTGTCAGTGAGAAACATATTGTTTATCTATCATGAGGAATTAGCAGAACAGCCAAGTACTATTACAAGATCCCATGACTTAACATGTAGTTACATGTATGGATAATCTAGGTGCACTCCCAGTGCTTGGAGAAGGAATGTAAAACCAGTCGTCCACACTGCTCCTAGAATTGTCACTGAAATGAACTCTTTTTTGTAAAAGTTTATTATGTTTAAAGTAGAAATAGAGAGAAATTTCACCCAGTTCTGAAAGTAAATTTTCCTAGCAAAATGAGAGGTATTTAAATGTAGATTTCTCTTAAGCAAACAAGTATTTGCAAACTTACTGCTGAATTTTTCACCGAGGAACAGTCCAGCATTTAGTCCCCCCAGGGCAGCTAATCCTTACCCTTTGAAAAATATGAATAAATCAATATAGTTTCACAATCTTACAGGTGGCTAAGCTGAAGCAAAGCCTTCACTCCTTGGACAGTATAGATGTAGTCAGTGCTGTCGATATGCAGCCTTCAATCACTATATAAGACCATTTTCAATCTTGAGGAAGGCTGGAGCATCTGTGCTGTAAATGCAGAAGAGCAATGCAAGAAAGAGTGTACAGAATGGTTCATCTTTCTTAGAGCTGATTAAGAATTAGACAAAGAATTTACTTTTTGGAGCATGAGTCATTTTGATTAAACTGTAAAAATCAATCTTCTGATTGTTTAGCCATTATTCCAGAGTAATGGAGATTTATTTACAGTCACTTTCATTAAGTGCCTTTACTGTCCTTTCCAAAAGGCATGACATTTTTCAGGAGCTTACAATAACTTTATGCATGAACCAATATTTATTCTGAAACACATGTAAAATATATTTCCTTACATGATCTATGAACTGGACCATGATACTGTGAATTCCATTTCTTATTCCTGATGTTGTCTTAGGCTATATAGTCTTGAGAAAATCATGCTAAAGATTCTTGTATCTCTCTGGCTTTTGTGAGACAGTAGATCTGTGGAAGTGATAGGCTTTTGTTAGAGAAGGCTTGAAAAAAATGAATTGGGCTTTTATTTACATTAGTAGTCATTATGCCGGTGAAGGGCTTGTTATTTGATCTTAATAGTGTAAACCTCAGGATTGTTGTGGAGATCGCTTAATCATTATGTGGCTGAAATAAAGGTAATACCCATGACATTTTCTCCTTCTGAAAGGTTTGAAGGAAGTAATGTTTCAGGAAAGATTGCTGTTAAGCAATGAAAAAGAGGACTGTAGTCCCTACCCATAATCAGGCTGTAGAAAACATGTTGCTAGTGTCCAAAATTTTCTGTCAGGGTTTTTATCTCAGGTTCAACATGCAGTGAAAATCTAGACCAGGATATGTGCATCATGTTTACTGAGCAGATCGAAATGGAGTTCTTTCTTGTGCCAAACTGAAGATCTTTGCTTCTACAGCTCATATGAGAAAAATATGCATTAGCCTCTACAGGCACATTCATTGTCTGTTGGTTTGTACATGTACAACTGACTGCAAAATGGAGATGTTAGTTTCAGAAACAGAACACGTTTTTTATGGATAAGGTGGGAGACTGGGTGTTGACTGCCCACTCTGTTGATTGTACATATGCAAATGTGAGTTGGAGAATATTATGTGGTCTGGGGAATTTTGCTGGAATTTAACACCCAAATATAGCATCAGGGAAACATACTGAGAGGAAATTTTTTATTAGACATATGTTGTGTGTTTGTGCATATGTATTCTATGGTGGTGCTATATATACATTTTATATACTAGCTAGATGTGGATAAAAATAATACCCTTTAAAGGTTTAATTTCTGGGGTATTCAGAGAGAAAAAATGGATCAATTTACAAAAAGAACATACAGTAACAGCAAATCAAACTGACAGTTAAAAACCCTATAAAATTTCTAGCACATTAGGAAAGCATTATGTATCTCATTACACTCAGGCTATAGGAACAGAGTGAAGAAAAGATGCCTAATTACACATGCTCAAACAGAGCACTTTGTGCAGATTGGATAGGATAATGAAATTAATCAAGTATACATGTTGAATTAGCTTTCAAAGGTCAGAGAAAAGTAAGAAGGACATGTGTGAAACTGATCTTCCCCCAAAAGCAAGTACATTGTACAAAAATTAATGTCTGCATCAAGGCACTTTGTCAGCAATTGACAAGACTTTCACACATGCTCCTGTCTCTTGAGGTGTATTAAATCTCCCTTTTTCGAAAGAACTTACGAAGTAGGGAAAGAAGCGTGTGATCCCTTACAAAGAACATTTGGAAGTCAACTGAAGAGACCTTGTTTTGATTCTTTTTGATGAAATGTTCAATC
The DNA here is from genome assembly GCA_030060385.1 of Muscicapa striata striata. NCBI lineage: Eukaryota > Metazoa > Chordata > Aves > Passeriformes > Muscicapidae > Muscicapa > Muscicapa striata. The sequence continues at coordinate 2,700,381 of JAREIS010000101.1, forward strand.
CTCTGCCCCAAGCCCTGCCTATTAAGAAAACTACCTGATTGGGAACTTGGCAGAATATTGAACTGGAATGTGTGTGAGACTGCAACACCCCTAACAGCTACTTCTGCTGCTGCTGAGAAGCCAGGAAAAGTCTCTCCCCTATTTGTATTTTAAAAAGTTTTTGAACTTATGTGCTTTATTGCTTTTGTCACTGACTCAGAAAGTACTTGCTGCCTTAATTTAATTACAAAGGGAAGATTTTCTGTAACTTCTCCAATTATATATCTTGCACATATAATTTTATGTCTTTTCTCAAAAGATCCTCCTCTAATGCAAAAGACTTCTACTTTGTCACAAAGTGAGCTTTGCGAAAGTCAAGTTACTGTAACAACCGAATACATCTTTCCAATCAGAAACCATGCTCTTATGCTGGTGTTCCTCATTCTTTTAGAATCATAGAATCATTTATGTTGGAAAAGACCTTTAAGGCCAATCATTGAGTCAAATCATTGCAGAGTCCGCTGTGTTGGTATAAATGCTACATCTACATGTCATTGACATACTTCCACTCCACCATTTCTCTGGGCAGCCTGATCCAAGAGGTGGGATAACACAGGCAGATATCTTTACAGATGAACACCAGGTTTACATAGACTTAAAAAGTTTCAGTTTGTACACATATTTGAGAGACATGCAAGTTATTCAGACATACTCCTTTCCTCATCTCTACAACTAATATAGAAATGAAATCAAGAAATAGAAAAAGAAATTTGCTTTAATTATTTCTGTACCAAAATGCCTATATTCTTTTTAATATGATCCTTCTGAAAAGCCAGTGAAGAATATTAAGTAGGATCATCATTGGATGAACTGCATTATTTACCTTTGCGGCTGCAATCCCACTGTACCTCTCTTTTCCCTTCCTGTGCTGTGGATTCTCAAAGCTGCTGGCAGCTGATGGAAGAAGAGCAGTCTTCAGACAACTTTATAAATGTTAGAGGACTAACTGAAGCAATTTTCAAAACAGAGGCATGAGTGAAATTGTGTAAATTATCTTCTCCCCATTTTCCTCACAAATTGCTCTCTGAAGTCCTTAAATGTACTAAGAATTGGATCCTCTAACTGAAATAAGAAGGCACAATGTAGTACAGTTTAGTTTATGACCTATCTGTTTGCTAAGCACAGTTATCTTTTTAACTTTATAATTTGCTGTCTGAAAAAATACCAGTAGTCTTAGAATTACATTGTCAAAAATGGAAAAGTAGCACAGATGAATGCACACAAAAAGCCACAGCATGCAACCCAGCCGTGAGCCTCTCCAATTCCATCTGTTCTCCCCAAGTAAATTATTACAGTGTGGGCTCTCTACTTAAAGTGCTGCTGCTGGTGAAAGAAAACAAGCTGGGGTAAGCTATTAAGGAAATAACATTATTTTGTCTTTAAGGCCTAAGCAGGGAAAAAATAATTTAGGCTACTCAGAGATTTTTAAACCTGGAGTTGGTCTTCCCTGGTGTCTATTAAATGAATAAGCCTTTCTCCAGAAATCTATTAGAACTTCAGACGAAAAGGTTTTGATGTATACCATAATGATTGGTTTGTAAGTTGCTGAAGGCAGCAAGAGTCAAAACACTGGGGAAAAAAGTCTGTCCTCCAGGGCAGACTGGAGTCTGTCTCCAGAGTGTGCTGGAGAGAAGCTGCTGCAAACAACCACTGTGGTACAGGAACTTCTCCATGTTTCCTAAAATGCAGATTGAGACTTGAAAAGCAAAAATGCCTTTATATGTGCATCACAACATTTTGGATGAGTTGTTCCATGTTGCTGTGTGTACCTTTGTCAATCTGGACTTCGGCCTTCCTTCACAGGTGTGAGAGCAAGGGATTTGGAGGACAAGAAAAAGAATGAAGAGTTGTGAGAGGACAGTTATCATCTTTTTGCTCTGAGGCATTGTTTGTGGTCTGAAAGAGAAGCCTATTGCCAGTGGTCAGTCAAGTGAGAGCACTTTCAGTGCTCTGTAAAACAGAAGCAAAACATCTGGCAACATTTAAGACTTTAGGTCTGTCAAGACACTGCATTTCCTGACAACTACACAGAAGAGGAAGAAGGACAAGTCCTCATACTGAGTTGACAAAGGAGGTGGGATTAAAAAAGAGGGAATTGGTAGCATTTTTTTCATGTCTACTAAAGGTAAAAAATGAAAACCCAGTTGAAATTCTAGCCTGTAATAATGCAGAAACAGAGAAGGACTAATAGATGCATTCAACGGTGATCCCAACAAGACTGTAATAAGCTTCATAATGGAAATGAAGAAGTAGTGAGTCAGAAGTAGTAGAAGTCCTTGATAAGATGCCGGATCCATGCTATTCCCTACAGAATGGCAGTTAGTAGGGGTCCTGCTCTGAGAAAGGCATTGTGATTCTTGATTTTCTTGGGAGATACAGAAGGGAAAGGGCTCGCTTTTCTGCAATGGATGTGGAAGTTTGTGTGCTCTTCTGATCACTCCTACTCAAGAAAGATAATTCAAATTGGAAAGGATAGGAAGGAAGGTTATTAGAGTAACAAAGATAATTCCTTATCCTACAAACAGAGTTTAATGGGATATGCTTTCTTTTGATTTAGCAGTATTAAGGATGAGCAGGGATAGCTGCCATCCACACACACATCAAGAGAGTAAACACTAAAAAGGATAAAAAAACCCATTAAGACAAAGAATCATGATGATAAACGAACAAAAGATCTATGCTATCTGTTACTGAGAAAAATTTAGAAATTAGAATAAAGTTTTCAACTGTCAGGGTAATGTGGAAAACCTCTTCTTGAAAGTTTTAGAAAAGGAATTTGATAGGTTTATGAAAGGAATTGACACCTTGTCAAAGATTGCTGTCCCTCATGGACTGGACTTGTCTGCCTCATGGCATGTTCCTGGAGTGAATAGGTGTGTATGTTATCAAGCTGAAAACTCTTCCGTCATAATGTTATTTTGGAAACATGATTGACTGAATAATTAGAGCCAAGATAAATAATTCGTATGACCACTGACATTCATTTACAGGTGAGATTCCATAAAACCTTGTTTAGCCTTAGACAAAAGCAGACAAATAACAGGAGGAGATCAGCTGTACAGAAAAAAAATTTAAAAAGGTCAAATGAGACAAGAAAATAGTGGAAAACAAGTACAAGCTCTTAAGATAAAAGTTTAATAGTACAAGACAGAGAAACTGAGAATTCAAAGTCTTGCTCTTGAGCGTGAATGCTGGGGAAAGTGATGGAGTAAGGCCACTCTATAAGAGTCCATGAAATGAGAAACAGGAAAACTTATGACCTGTGGCTACTACTACTCCAGGAAGAAAAAAAGCATAGAAAGGATTGACGGTGATGTGAGTGTGGCCCTGAAGCTGAGTTGAAGTTGAAATTTCCCTTGTATAAGAGCTGTTTGATGACAATTTGTGCTTAGGTGAAAACCGAATGAGTTTTATAGTGTAGGTGGAAAGGAAGCTCCAGACTGGACTATTTTCTTCATATGGGCTGAGCTGTTGTGTGGAGTTTTCTTGAAAAAAGTTGACTTCAGAATCAATCTTTGCAGCGACAACAGGTGGCTAATATTAAGTTGGTAAGCTGGCCACAGAAGTCCCCCTAGAAGGTATTATGCTGTGTTTGGCAAGATAAGACTGCACTGGTGAGTAGTCAGTGAGTAACACTAACATTCCATCTGAGCTACAGGTGTCCTGTCCTGATTCCCTGGCCTGCATTGCTTAGATATCACAGAGATATCCATTCAAGATATCTTCAAGATGTTTAGAAAACTTGCATCTCTATCAGGCCCAAAAGGTCTTAGTAGAGCTGCTGGATGAAGGAGAAGCCAACAGAAACTGCAGAAAGCATTATTGCATCAGTGACCAGATGGACTTCATCTTCCCTGTGGCCCAGCCTCAGTATAATCTTGGCAGTGCTGATAAGCAGCAGACCTAAGTCAGAGAAAAGTGAGTAGATCCCACTGCTGTGGAAGGAAACCATTTAGAGGCTAGTAGCATATGGAAGATGCTGGCAAGAAAAGCAGCTGAGTGTTTTGCCAAGATAGCCCAGTACATGAAAAGATCCCTAGCTGAATGTGATCAACATCTACTGTACGTGTTGCCAAGACCTCCGTAAGTTGAAATGAAGATAAAATGTTACCAGAAAAAGACATTACTGATGAAAGGTACCCGCAGCTGGAAATAACTGAGTACTAGAGGTAGCTATGTGGAGGAAGAAACACAGCACACTGGTATTAGCTTCTTGCATTTTTGTCAGGAATATGCCAGTGGTCCACAAAAATACTGAACAGGGTGTGCTACAAGAGGCAGTTGAAAGATTCATCTTGCGATGCTGAATAGACTTGAAAAAGCAGCATAGGAGATTGTATTGTAGATTAGCTGTGGGTGCAGAATGGGATTTGTTTTAAAGGGGTCAATGTGAATTTCCGTGGGGTTAGGAGTTAAGTTCATTGGTGGATTAGAGTTTAGTATGCTACAAACTTCTAAAAATTTGGTGTGAGCCAAAGTATTAATTTCTTTCTCTCTTTGCCCAGGAGTTTGGTTTGATGGCTGCATTGAAAAGAATCCACTTCATACCCAAACTTGAACTTGGAGAATACTTTGGTAGGGACTGAGATCAGGCAGCTGAAAAAGTTAGATGCAACACAAATGAGACAAGCTTGAGAAACTTTATCTGAGAGATTTCTGAACTCTCATATTGAACAGAGTGAGATAGGGTTTAAATAACTCAGATGAAACTTGTTTAGATATTGTATACATTACAGCTAGTCTCAGATGAATTCTTTATACTGGAGCATCAGATTTGTAAAAAATTATTTTCTACTTATAGGAATGAAATGGAAAAGTTTAGCTGAATTGCCATATCAGCACAAAGCAGAATCTCACCAAGGAGATCACATAATGTTTCCAAAAGCATCTGAAGGAATTTATAGCTTGTGAATTACAAAAGCAGCCCTAATTAGTCCCGAGAGGCAGTTGTAAAAGAAAAACTGGAAAGACTGCCCTGTCATATTTGCTGCCTTTTTGTGATTTTCATAGAAGATTCTGACAATGAATGCTTACTAACAACTGGGGCTCAAGACTCTATGGCTAATAACACTCCTAAGAAAATAGGATCCTGTATTTGTTCCCACAAAGATAGGCTGGATACTGGTGCTTCTGCCACGTGTCAATGTTGCCACAGGAGCACAGAGGTTTCAGCTGGGAGATTCCATAGTCACTTGGGAAATGCCTGAAGGAAAATTAATGCCCTGACAGACTGACAGTAGTAGCCAAACCACTAACCACTTGACAATGCGTCATTCTTCAATATGTTTTTTGTTGTTGTTGTTTTTTTTTTTGTTTGTTTGTTTTAGTGTTTTTTTTTTGTGGTGTGCGTTTTGCTCTAAGCTCTGGAGGTATGAATTCTTCTTGGTGCTTTTCTAATGGGGTATGTTCCTACATTATGGCAATCAAAGAAGTTTTACTATGGTATCAGTGATTGCAGAGGGTCTGGAGGAGGGATGTGGGTGAAGGTAAACCATCACTTTTGATTACTTTTCAGGTCTTGCCATTCTTTACCATTCCATGTCCCATTCTCAGATTTTGAAATTATGCAAACCAGCTGCCTACAAAAATCAAGGACCCTGAATTTAGAAACTCCCCTTGTGTTGTATAGTGATTTTAGGGTGAGGCTGATTGAGAAATGGCAGTCTGAGAACTTCCTAAACTGTGACAAAGCTATGAGTTTCAGTCTATCAACAATTTTCTTGCTATCTGCTTCAAAAGAAAATATGAACTCATGCAGTGGCTACATTAGGCTTTGCAGACTTGCATGCCTTGATTTACCAGTCATTAGGAGCACTTTTATATGCTATTTACCTGAAATCCCTCAGGTCAATATGCATAAGTCAGTGGCACCATGAATCAATAGGTTTGACATTAGAAGAGATATAAGAAGTTATCTTCTTAATCCCATAATTTACAGTTGGCATCAAAATTTTGATATTTTTCATTTCTTACATTGGGGAAGAAGTTTCCCAGAATAGTTTTTCCAAAGTAAATATTTTCAAATATGAAATATGAAATGTGAAAACCCACAGTGTATGGCATTGTGTATGTATAAGTACTAAATTTTTCACTAGCAATGAAGAAAACAAAGTGACTAGGGAAATCAATGGGGATTGCTGGAAGTTCTTTATTTTTTTAAATTGGGTTGTTTATTTCGCTACTTATATATAGATTTATGTGCTTGTCATTAAGCACCAAAGTACAAAACTCTTGGCCTTGGGTAGTCTGCGATTTCTTCTATTTATCTTGATTAGTGGATGATTGCAAATCCCTTACAGGGAAGTGAAGAAAATGTTAATTCTCTTTACTAGTGAAAAAGAAATATTTGAATTAACAGCCTGATGATTAAAGAGTTTTATTAGTTTTAAAGGTGAAACAGTACCTCAGAAGTTCAGGGAAGAAAAGTAGGGAAAGAAAAAGAAAAGATATGCATGGTAGGAAGAGAAATCTGAAAATTGTAAAATGAGATTAATGAGAGTATTTCTCGTTTAAGGCTTATGTTTGATCATTAATTAAAGGCCTTGGAATCAAAAGAATCTGCCTTTTTTTGACTGCTAGTTAGTTTTAATTTTAATTCTAAATTTTATGGCAGGATTCCTGATTAGCATTCAGGTGTAGTATTTAACACGACAAATCAGGTTTTCTGAAAAGTTATGTGCAGAGCTATACTACCTCCTGTTTCTCAGTCATGGTCTTTGTTATGTATAAAGAGGTCTCCGATTGACTGAAAGACAAAACAGGGACACCTGTTAGATCACATTTCTGAGGTATGCTGAATGCAGTTGAAGATCATTGACTCCTTGAATCAGCACCTCATGCAAACACACCTCAAAAGATCAAGAAGCTGCAGGTAAGTAACAATTCATTGAAAAACATGCACTCTGCTGCACCAATAGATTTATTTGATAGGATGGTTGTCTATGCTATACATTTATTTAAATACAAATAACAGTGTTAGCACAGTATCTTTGCTCTTACTCTAATAGAGGATAAGTGGTGCTTTTGCAATGGTGTTTGTTAATTAAATGCTCAGGAAAGGTGGTCTATTTTGCCACTGCATTAAGTTGTAACAGTAATATAGTCCTCAGGTATTAATTCTCCAGTCCTATATGCTAAAAAGCATATTTTCTAGGCCATTAAATAAAATATGTAAAACATTAAATGGCTTTGAATATCTGATTAAAAGCCATTCAGCCCCATATTCCATTGAGGTGAAATGACATCTTAACATCCCTCTATCAGATTAAAACACAACTGCTCAGAGTCTGCATGTGCTGTGCTGAGAGAATTGCAGCAGGACCTGTTTGATCACTGAAGCAAGAGAGAAAAGACCACGATAAAGTCTTGATCTTTGTCTGATCCCTGAAACTATATTGGCTAATTGATCAGGTCAGCAGCATGCAGAGGTCCTAGTAAGACAGAAGTATATCAGGTGTTATGGAGAGGAATGACCCTTTAGATAAACCCTGTGATTTTGACTTACTTGCTTCTGCCAATTGGCACTTGTCAGGTGATGACCTTGCTGAAGATGCAACAAAAAAAACCAATGCTGGTAGGGAAAGAAAAGAAATGTTAAGAGAGACGATATTTTAAAGTGCCTTGAGTGCTTCACAGGAAGACTTAAAGAACTCTCTGGTCTTTCCATCCTGTTAGCAAATAAGTTTAATTTCTGAGAGTCAGTCAAATGATGAATTGAGACAATGGTTATCTACAAAACACTTATTTATTGTACCTTTTATCTTTGAGGCTGTGATCTTTCTGAGAGGATCTGCAGATGGCTACCATTTATCTAGACAGATGAACTAATTTACAGGAAAAGGAGAGACAGAGACACACAGACTGACATTTCTACTATGTGGTTTGAAGCTACAGTGAAAAGCCCATGGTCTCTACTGCCCTTGGGATGCTCATCTGCGAAGGTGAATAAAACACTGAACGGATCTAGAGGAACAATGACTGCAAAGGACAGAAAAAGACTATGTTCCTGTGAATCCATTTCTATGCAGAGATGAAAAGACGATGAATGCCAGTGGATTGCTGACATACCATGTCGTGATAGTCATCTTTGAAAGTGAGATTAATTGGCAGTGCTTTGAAGGGATCTCAATGGCTGGGGTATGAATCAGGAGCGTGTGGGTGGCAGTCTGTGGGTGTCTGTTGGCAGCTCTTTGCTGCATGTGGATTCCGTGGGGCACAGCTGAGTGCAAAACAGGCCTTTCTCAGGTAATGATGGAGAAGGGACATTCAGAAAGAAGGAGTGGAGATAGGGAACCTAAGGAAAGGGTAGGAGAAGGATGGAGGCAGAGGTGTTGGAGAAGGGTTGAGAAGGGAGGTAGGAGCAGTGCTAACTTAATATACAGGCAGTTTGCAGTCTTGTAAATGAGAGCTAGGCAAGAGATTTATAATCATTTAATTGAGGGAATGACAGTGATCAGCTAGGAGACCTGGCATGTACCAATTACATGAGCAAGGAGGAAACGTTTATGATAAAGAACACTACCCAAATGCTTCCTAAATTTGAGGGAGATGCACTAGAAAAAAAATGCTTGCAATGACTTCTCTGAATCATTAGCAGTGTTCAGCCAGGTCATTTCTGCACTGTCCAGAACTCTGAGTCCTTTACTTGTTTCTCCATTCAGTCTTTTCATTTATTAGCACTTTTTGACTGATGGTGCAGGTTTTATTCAAGTAGATTTCTCTTTCAGGCCCAAATTAGTGAGAATTTTGCCTAAGTTATGGCTGAAGTATTTGGTTCTTCAAGCTATTTTTTCAGTATTGTAAAGCTATTACTCATCAGTAGTCAATTTGTGTGTGTACCTGACATGCCCTACCTGAATTAAAAAATTAAAATTAAAAAAAGGTCACTGCAAGAAAATGTAAGATAAAGCTTGGAGCACTGTCCATGAGCAGTGCTTTCTAAGAAATAATTTCTACTGATGAACAAAGTATAATGAATTTTAAAGTAATTTCTAATGTTTATAAAAGTTGTAACGTCAGTCAAGGGAATTGTGCTTAATTGAGCAAAAATGGGTTTGTTTTGTTTTTTAGTAGTTTCACAGTGATAGAAAATTCAAAAAGAAGTACTTTAAATTCTGAACAGGCATATTTGGACTTTTTCTGTGATAAAAGGTATAAATGCTGAAGACATCTGAAGCTACTTTTGTTGGGTTTCTACAAAAATCAGAAAATTTTTGAACTCCTTATCATTGTGATGCGAAGGAAGTTTTCCTTTGCTTTGCTTTGATCCACTCTTGTATGTCTACATTTCTGCTGCCCTTAGCATGTGAAGTTCTCCTCATGACTGTGTCCTTTGATGAACTTTTCAACTGTGCCCCTGGCATCAAAATAGGTTTTAGATTTTCTTCTGACTCTGTGCCAGCAAATATCCTTCTATGCTCACCTGATATCAAGGAAGTGAATATCTCTCCATGGGTTGCAGAGTTCATCGCAGCCTCTCTCTAATTTAGAATGCATTTTTACTTGTAACTTTTTTATTTTATAATGACTTTGGGGCTTTTTTATTCACATTATCTCAACTTTTTCGTAGCTGTGTTCATTCATCTTAAACCTGAGTTAACTTTACCTTAAGAGGTAACTTAAGTACCTCTGTACTTGTTTTAGAAATTAAAAAAAGCCCCATGAGGTTACATATGCTGTGTGATTGGCTAGAATATTCTTGCAACCTGTATTTTTTTGAAAAACAACTGTAGACTGTTTTTGACTTTAGATTCCCGTTCTTAAAGAGAAGTGAATGCATTCTGGTTCAGAAGCTCATTTCTAGGAGCAGAGACTATGTTTACTCACTTACTTATTTTCATTGTTTGGTACTGTCTGGAGATTACTTATTTTGTGGGAAAAGAAAAACAAATGAAACTTTGCAATGACAGAGGACCCCAGGAACTTCGATTACTACCCAAAATGTGTTGAGAGCTAATAAAAGCAGACAACATGCCATTTCTTTATGATATCTCTCCTCTTCACACATTCTTCCAGTGCTCTGAGAAAGGGCTCTTTGGCCTGATAAAAGGAGTCCTTCATTGTCACAAGCCTTAGCATACTGCTCTGGAACACGTGCCCCTGAAACATATTTCATGCCTCATCTGTTACCTAAATGAGATGTGAAAACATTTCACACCTTGTTTACATTTGCGGGGTTTTAAGGAACAGCATAGATGCAGTTCCACTGAAAGTAATGAAATGAGGTCACCAACTCCCTTCTCTCTCCTTATACTGCATCCACATGGCCTGATCCTTTCAGTTCACTAAACTGGAAATGAATCTATTTCTCTGAAGAAAGTTACTGCAAAAAAGCCAGCATCCTCCAGCGTGTGGCAGTCACTGACATTTTACAGAGATGTAAGCTGTCCATGCCAAAAATAAAAATGTAAGCTATGCACTTACATGAGTTATCTGAACCCAGAGTGATTTCTCCTGCATTAAGCAGAATATAATCAATGTGCATAAACAGGAAAATTGACTAAACTGACATGGGAATAATACCATTAAAAATGCAATAAGAAATCCGTGCACCTCTGCTACCCCCTCCTTGGCTCAGTTTGCAGCAGAAAACTGCCAGGAGTGTCCCCAAGGTGTTGAGGCCAGCAGAGAGTCAGGGCAGTTCCATGGCTCTGGAAATCCTAGGTGCTAATCCAGACCAATTTTTGGAGAACTGCAGGGATTTAAACTCCAATGCTCGAGTACTTTCTGCCTTATATTTTGCACCAGCAGAGAAAAGTACAAAATTCTTCCTTTAAAAAAAAAAAAAAAAAAAAAAGGCAATTTTTGAACTTTTTTATAAGCAGCTGTGTAACAGAGGACATTGAAGGTCCAAGAATGTAGTGACACAAATTCAGCCAGTTCTGTTCTTTCATCAGCTGAGCTCCTGGTGTTGAAAATAGTGGAAATATAAATTTTACAAGGTACCATCGCCCATCGCCATTTGTCATATTGCTGTTTCAGAAAACACAAACTGAAAATACTAACTTTCTTTGCAAGGGAACCCTTGTTTTTCTTCAAGTGCTCTATGATTTTTATGTGATCAGGATGCATTGGCTGGACTTTACCCCATGTAACTCTGAGAGTAGCCTTTACATCTGAGCAGTCAACCTTGACTGCTGCTGTGAATGGAAAGAGATCACATTTGAATATCATGGCATTCTCATAGAATGCCATAGATGCTAGTTCTCATAGAATTCTCATTCTCATTCTCAAGCATGGTATAAAGCATGATAAGAGGCGAGAGCCTTCTACTTTCTGAGTCTGCAAAGGAAATCTCAGTAGCATGTGTGTGTACTGATGTTAGGTGAGATTAATCCTGCTCCTTTACCTTCTAATGTAAGGAAGACAATTAGGATAAAGGAGAAAATTCTCATAATTTTCCTGAGATGAGGCTATACACACCTTTTCAGTGTCCTGCACCAGAGATGCTAATGGTTCTCATTTCATTTGATATCTACAGGTGAAAGGCAGATCGGGGAATGCCAGTGCATATGCAAAGAAGCAAACAAACCAAAGCTGTCTTGGCTACCACCTTGTGACAACAGAAATATTACTGGCCAAGTGGAAGAAGACAAAACCTTTTGGGGAAGAAGTGCTATTTCCAAGCTTTATAAGAGGAATCACAAACATTAAGAATGTATGAACTGGAGAATAAAATATACTGGATGCGTTTGCAAAAATAACGAGAGGGAATGTAGCGGACCTGGTGGAGATAAGTGAAAATAATGTGCTGAAATGCTCGTCTTACAAGGCTCTGGGGTTAAATCACTATAGAAGCATGAAGATTTAATGAGTAGGTTTTCATTTAATGGCTGTTTCTTTGGCTAAGTTCTGTCTGGTGCTGTGGCCCCTAAGGCACCACTGGAGGAAGTGCTTGGAGTGATTCACAGGATCCCTCTCTTTGTGTTCAGGTGTAATGAAACAGGGAAAATCGTTTGGTTTTCTCCGTTGTTCAAGCATGTACCTAGAAAAAGTGTTAATGTTTCTCTCTCTCTCTGCTCAATCTTTTATGTTTTTCTGTTATTATGTGCCTGTTTTTTCTGCAGCTTTCAGGCAGGGCCAGTTTGTGAGGTGTCTGTCCTGTGCTACAAGGCACTCATATACATAGATTAACACAGCTCCAAGCAGACTTGAAGTGCCTTTCTCTTGTGTGGGCGTTTCATCTGCTTCACTTGGGAGCAGCACCATGCTGCACCATGACTACATTCCTGACAAAATACCCTCCCCTCATTTTACAGCTTGCCGCAGCATTTTGAGGTTCAGTAAAATCTCAGCCCAGTGCTTCTTCTGGCCACTGTAATGTTAAAAGTGTCAGGTGTATATTCTGATTCTCGTTTTTGTTGTATTTTGCTTTGCTTTCACTTTGTTCTGGCTGCAACTTGTTGGAGGATTTAAGCCATGATTCCACCCTCACTTTTGCTCTGCAAGAAAACCTTTGTGATAAATACCTGCGAACACAATATTCCTTCAATTTGTATCTGGAAACACTGAAAAGAAGAAGCAGTATACTCATTGATGAGGAAAAATGTCTCCAAGGCTAAATTACTGTGTGAATGGACTGGAAATATTTACAATGAAGCCTGCCAGATCCGAGGAATTCACTGCAGTGCCTAGTTTTAGAATTTTTGAGAAATTTTATGGTTTTGATTCCTGGGTGGAAACACCAATTTTGTGTAGTGGTTTTCGTTTGCCAATCTGAAATTTCCTTGCTGTGTGATAGTATTAGGAGGAAGGCAAAACAGGCTCAGCTTTAAATAGTACAAAGAAAAACTTTATTTCCAGAAACTGTAAGAAAAAAGAATAAAATTCAGAATAAAACTTTTAGATCACTTCTCCCCCCACAACTTCTCTTCTTCCACACTAACAATGTACAGAAAACCAATCAGTCAGTTTACCATTTTTAAAAAAAGTCCTTCACCAATTCACTTGGGAGACAGACTTCTCTCTTAAGTCTATGGAGATTTTTCCACAAGAAACAGTTTTCTCATGGCCTCGATGTCACAGTGATCAGCTGCTTGGGAGAATGGAAATCTGATCACTCTATAAAAAACCCTTCCTTGAATAACAGTTTTCCCACAACTATTGTTGAGGACCACATCAAATTATGAGGCACACTTAAAGAATTATAACAGTTCAAACAAAATCTTTCTTCATCTTTGAAAACAGTGGTCTTTCCTCTTCTTCTTCTTCCCTGGGGAGCAGCAGCGATATCTTCATCTCCTCTTTACTGAAACTTTTGGGATCACAGCCATTTTAAAATCTGCTCACTCTAGCACCAATGCCTCTGCTCATATCTACACTTTAAACACTCACATCCACACCATAGTATCTTTATGTGTTATAGGGAAACAAGAGTCTTTCTCCATTGCTTAAAAAAAGATAAATTTCAGTCCACAACTCTCCTTCTTCCCTCATCTGGGACCTGACTCTTCCTTTTGTCTGACTCAGTGTTTTCATGCTGTTTCTGTGCATATCATCATCTTGGTCCTTTTCTTTCACTCAGGAGAGAGAACAAAATGTCTGCAAGTCTCATTTTGGGCAGTGAAAGATGAAAGAGTAAATACCTTGCCTAGGCAGCAGATGGTCTTACGATCTCTTCAACGTGGCTGGTCACAGCTATTTGTTATAAAGCGTCTTTCAAGGCTGAGCTGGGGCTGGGCTAGGATTGTAAGGGGCCCAGCCAGAAAGCAGTGATGAGTTTTCCGGCTCCATGGCTGTTTTCTGGCGTTTGTTACATTCAATTCCAGCTGTGGGCTGGTCTTCCCAGCAGGCAAGGGTGGGGAGAGGGCTTGTCAAAGCGGGGCGCAGCTGTGTCTCCCCCAGGCCGCGCGGCACCCTGGGGAGGGTGGGCCCGGCCGGCCGGAGCTGCTGTCCCGGGGGCCCTGCGGACCCCCTGGCTCAGCCTGGGCAGGGTTTTAATGTCGGCCAGATGTTCTGCTGAGCCGCGGGCCTGCGTCGGGGGCGGGGGACTAAGATTTTAACTGAGCGGGCCTCCCCTCTCCCTGCATATCAGGGCCCTTAGTTGAAAATAGGGCCCAGCGGGCTTCTCGAGCCCTTTGTCAGACAGCCCGCCCACCTCTGCCACGCCTAGCCCTGGCCTCGGCTGGTGTTACCTTCTGAGAGGCCGGAAGGGAAGCAGAGCTTTTCTGGGATTTTTTGTCTTTGCATGTGTGTTTCACAAAGACTCATAAACTTTCTCATTGGTGTAACAATGTGTCAGTACTAAAAATCCAACACTGCTTGGTCCTTGTCAGGTCCAAGGAAGACTGCCTAGGTCTGGGCAGGGAAAAATTTCAGGAAATTTTTACAAACCACCACAGAAATTTGACCAGCTTTAAAAGTACTAAGGAGATTTATTCACAAACTCCTGGAAATCCTGTATTTGAGGTTGTTTCAGGTCAAAGTAAATTGGGCAAGTGGTTAAATGGGGCAAGTGACATTTTCCCTGCTTGGCAACAAATTTCTACTAGTGATCTAAATTATAAAGCTCAGTGTTATGAAAGAACTTCACTGAGCATATTCTTCAGGTTAATGTGAAGGTCAGAATTAAGTCTCCTTAAAGGATTCATGTTGATCTGTGGTTAAGTTTCTTGGCTTTAGCTCTGCAGTTTCTAGTGCTGATCTCAAATCTACTAGACCTCTGTACTAGTTGCTTGTAAGTGAAGGAGGGTTTGCACAGGAACTGTCCATACTCTGAGCTTCTGAGCAATAAAAATAATCAGACTTGAGATCTAGTCATATCTGCTGAAAAAAACCACATGAAGGCCTCTTGGAGCTGTCTTCACCACCACAGCTCTATCACAGGCTGGGCTGATACTGCCACAAATGCCAAACTAGCAGCTTCTTTGGAGCAAAAGAGAGGGGAGAAAAGAATGGTAAGGGGAAAAATATGGAAGAGAGCTTTTGCTAAGTGGATAACAGGATAAATGAAGAAGTGGAGATGTAAAAAATTTTGAAAAGGATAATGGGAAACCCTGTTGCTTATCTAACACCAAATAATTCTGATTTTGCTTAGTAAAGCACCACTTCTCTGTAATAATGGCATTTTTTTGGTGCAAACTTCAGCGTTGGAAAGATGTGTTGTTTCTCGAATGGCTAAAACTGCAGTAAGATCCTTTTGTGATATACAGACTTCTGAGAAGAGCATTACATCTGATTTGAAACAGAGGACTCCTGACCTCTGACTCACCTGGCTAGTATTCAGTTTCTCCTGCTTAGATTAGCCTTTTCAAATAAACTGTTGGGTAGTTGATTTGGGAAGGGTTTCCTGTTGTTCTGCAAAATGTTAAAGGCATATGGCAGTGCTGCTAGAAAATGTCTCTTAGGTTCCATTTATATTCTACCATAACACAGGGGCAGAAGTTATGCTACCTAGGAGGGACAGGGGAGAAGGGAGAAAACTTCTAAGTACATGGATATTTACAAAATTTGGATTCTTTTTCAACCAATCTGGAACTTTATGATCTCACTCTAAAGGTTATGGAGTGAAAAGCTAGTGAAATTCAGGGGCCTGAAGAAATATTTTGGTTTTTTTGGTCTGTCCATTTGCCAGCAACTGTGTCTTGTGTAGGCAGATCCCCAACTAAATTGTGAAATGTTGCATCCATTATTGCGGCATTTACTGTTAAGATGAACATCTTAAGCTGCCAGAATATTCAACACTGGAGCCCTTAATGAAAATATAGTGTGCTCCATCAAGAACTTGGCTGTTCTTAGATGTCAAGTGTTTTTCAGAAAGACAGTGCTTTATTTTTGACTTTGTTTAGAAGAACTTGGAAGTGTCAACAATTTGTCCCACAGTGTGAGACAAACAGATATTAATAGAATTTTAATGAAGGCCTTTCAACAGGATTTGAAGGTTTTTTTAACTGAATGTTTTGTGTGTTAATACTGGGAAAGTGAAAAATGCAAGCGTCATAGGACAAGTATGGAAACAACTTGCCAGAGACAGCAAGAAAGATAAAGTAAGGAGTCAGTTTTGGCTGGACAGTACTAGAGGCTCTGTCATCACCAAAGCCAAGGCAATTATTTCCAGATTTCCTTACAAATTATCATGCAATGGAGTGAACAGACTTGGGGACACTTGAAATGTATATTTTACTTCAAGGCAAAAAGGGCTTTCTTGTTTAGCGTTCATCTTATGTCTCTCTTTGAAGAGTTACTTCTCAGTTCTGCCTTTTTTATATATGTATTTGAAAGCAGCTGCTACCTGCTAGTGCTCCCTTAAAAGCCTATGCTTTTAAATACTCAGAGGCACAGTTTCAGGCCTCTGGCTTCCCATCCTTATACCTCAGTGACCTTAATAATGCCTCTGCCTACTGAAGTGATAAAGAGGGAATGTACTTCTGTTGGGCCCTGCTCTCTGAAGTGAAATATTGAAGCTTTCATTTTGTTGGTGAGAAAATCCTTACTATGAACTCTCTCATCTCTGACCCCACACTTTGTTACTGTACTGTAATCTTTTTGCATTAATGCTAGCACTAATGCCAACTTTTTTGTGGGGAGGGCATAATGTATCTATGGAAGGCAGCTTCCCAAAGACTGAATGTCCTTCCCTGACAAAAGACTCTTTCATTAGTGGACAAGAACATAAAGGTTGGCTGTGCATAGTACCAAGTGCATAGTACCAACCATCTAAATGCAATAAGGGTGCTTGTGACTTCTACTGTATTAGTCCATAGATCAGCTTTATAATTATCAATTTCAGTTTCAACACAGCACATTGCTGAAGGGCACAGCCTCAGATGCAATTAATTCCCCAGTGAACACTGATAACTCCATCCCTTTCTGCCTTTATATTGTCAGAAATATTACCTGCTCTTAATATCAAGTATGGCTCACTCATATTTCCTTGGCTCTCTGCAGTTAATTTAGATAGTTTGGTTGCTTTCACTCAGTCCTTTGCTTGAGGGGTGAGCGTTTAAAAAGGCGTAAGATGCTGGGGATGATGTGGGTGGGTGCTTATTCAGGGTCCCAGAAAAAGAAACCAGATTGGTGGTAGTGATTTGGTGGGATGTCTTCATTTAGGACTAATTAACTAAAATCTTAGTGTAAAAAAAAACCAAACCAAAACAAAACAAAGACCTGTAACTGTAGACAGTTTTTTTCCTCAGTCCCAGGACAGATTTCTCACGTGTGGCACCGCCACCTACACTTGCCCTGTTAGACTTGGGCTTTCAGTATGGAGAATACAGGGAATCAAAGCCTAAACCCCTTGCTCTTATATAAGGCTTTTAGAAGAGCTTACTTTCAGCTAAATAGTAATCATACTGAAAATAGTTTTCTAACCTCTTCAGGAAGCCAGCTAAACTTCTAGGCTTAATTCAGAAAAGGACTTTGCTGAAATCAATAGAAAAAAATTAGGATTCCTCCCTCCAGTGTCCAAGGGCCTCAGGGTATGAAGCCATCACTGCAAAATACTGTGGTGATATCCTAAAAGGAAAACCCAACACAGCAGCTCCAGTTTGGTTTGCTCTAACAGCTTATGTTCTTAGGAGCAGCTTCCATTTCAGTTTTTTAATCTTGGAGGGCAGGACAAGTTCACTGCTCACATCTAGTGGGAGCTGCTGCAGTTCAGTTTGATTCCTGACACTGCACACAAGCAAAAGAAAAGAGGAAGAAAGTATTCACTGGTTATAAGGGAGCCTGTGTTTGCAGAAACCTTTCTTCCCTCTCCTATTTTATTACTTTCACTCTATACAATGGCAGCTTGTTTTGCCAAGATTTCAGCCTATGAAATAGCTGGCTAGTTTTACAGTCTTTTAAGCACATTCACCTGCATCAGGACAACAGAAGTAACAAGATATTTCAGCTGCATCTTGGGGAAATGCGTTGCAATCACACGAGACACCAGACAGATCCCTTTTCCCAGCACTCCTGCACCTGTGCTCATACTATCAAACACCCGTGATCTCCTGGCAGTGTGTGTGATGCACCTTCTTTCCCCCAGTCTTCAGTGCCTCCATCTCTTTCCCACGAGTTCCATTTATTATGCAAGCCTCACGGGTAACTGCCCACTCTTTCCAACCTCCTGTGTGCATGACCTTACCCTTAAGATTTAATTCTGAAAGCACTTAAAAAAAAAAATCTATTTTCTCCTTCTGCTTTCCTCCCTTTTATTTATTTTGCTATGACTGTGTCCCATGTGCTGAATATTAAGCAGGAAAACAAAGATGTATATCATCTAGAGCACAGGTGCACCTACCAGGCAATGAGCAAAAACAAAGCAATTCATTTAAAGGGTTTTGATTCACTATTGTCTGCTCATACTTTATTTGACAGCCTAATATGACACCTTGAGCCTGCCCATGCCTGCATGCAGCTTAAGATGGAGATATTTTCTTGGCTCCTCCATGTTGTAAATTTTTTGCCATGGCTCCACTTGAAGTTGCATGGCATGGGTGCTTTGCTAAGTATACTAAAGTGGGGGAGGATAGGAAGGGGATGAGAGAAGAGTGAGGAGTGAAAAATGAAAAAAAAAATTAAAGAAAAAAACATGAAAAGAGTACCTCAAATATTTATGTTTATTTCTTTCCCAACTTTTCTAGTCTAACTCCTATTGCCTATAGGCAAAGTTTCCACTAATTTTCCAGGTCTGTGTTTTTGGTGTGTGTTGGAATATCCTTTCTTTGTCTAGGAGGACATGAGAGCAGATATTGCCTCTGGGTGACTTTGGCTGGAGGCTTGAGTGGAAAGAACAGAAAAGCAACCTCTCTGTAGCAATATTTTATTTTTACTTTCCAGTTTAAGTTTTCTCTTTTTAGAGTAACAAGTGGTTAGTCAAGTTCCCCTAATATTTTATTCTGTTCTGGTTAAAGTAGGCAGCAAAAAGGACTCTCACATGGCTTAGGGGTGGAGCTTCCTCTCCTGGTTTTGCTCTGGCTTACTGCATATTGTTGTAAGGTCACTTCACACGCTTTTTCTTTCCTTTCTTTGTCACTTAAGACTTTAGGCTCTTCTTGAGTCAAAATGTTGTCTTTGATGTGTTTATTTTATATCTTCCAAACAAGAATTGGTGAACTCTGTGGCAGTGGTGGCATGTGGGTGGAATCTGCTCACACTTATCTCACCTGATAAAGAAGGACATGGGATGTGACTTGTCCGAATACCCATATCTGTGGCCCCACCTCATTTTACTGTAAATCCATGGTTGGATTTAGTCCATTTGTTTTACTTTGCAGCTGAAGCTGCAAATAGAGGAGCACTCCCCACTTTTGGCCCTTTTTAGGATGCTGTAAGTGCACACTGGAGAAATGGAGAGTTAGAAGTGCAGTGACTCCTATGTTATTTCTGCTGTAGCTCTGCCACTGCAGACTGTGGAAAGATGTGTATATAGGGAAAAAAAAAAAACCACCAGCATCAGGTTATATGTTTTTGGACTCTGAGTTAACTCTCACCCCCAGGAGCAAGATCTTGGAGTTTTGACAGATCCTTCAAATCATAAACAAATTTTTGGGATTTTTTTTAGTGGAAAACCAATTAAAATGTTAGGAATTGCCAAGAAAGGATTAAAGAACAAAGCAGAAAGTAATCTTGGCTCATTCCTATCTTGAATACTATATGCATTTCTCATCTCCTTGTATCAGGAAGAATGTAGTGGAACTAGAAAGGATTCAAAGGCAATAGGGGTGGGCAAAGGCAACTAAATAAACTAGGACTCTTCAGTCTGGAAAAGACATGGAAAAATCTTGAAAGGCATTGAGTAAAGCCTATAAGAATTGATTGTGTGTTTGTGCCAGTAAGAGAGATAAAGTGCAGGGAATGAGGCTCAAGAGAAAAAGGCTGAAACCAAACAAAAAGCAATGGGGGACTGCTCATGCAGTGGGCACATCTGTGCAGCTCTGCCCCAGAGTTCCAAGGGAAACTGCCTACATTTATCTAGTCCATAAATTTCTGTGGCTTCAAGGTGGTAAAGTATTTCATGATAAAAAAGATAATGGCCATGAGAGAAGCCTAAGATCTGTGAATCTTGGACAAATTCTGAGTGATCGTTTTCCCTGAGGACTGCTGGAAAGAGCACTAGTTGGAGTGGGTGGTGATACCTAACCCTTTTACTAAAACCTTCAAACAAATGGTTAAGGATATTCAATAGTTAAAGGAGCTGTTGGAATAAGACATTTTCCTAGGGCAGGAAGAGGCATATTAGAGTGGCATATTAGGATAGGAAAGGAAAACCCGAGAGAGGCTTCTATGTGTATTAACAAGTTGTGTTAATAGAGGTTTTGCTATGTTGCCTGACAGGACAGTGATTCACATGTTTCATAATCTGCTGTGCCAGCCCTGGACCTGGCTCATGGCCATCTCTGAGCCAGGAGAGATACACCAGTTTGGAAAGGCACTTAATGAATGGGCTACTAGGGGAAAATCACAATCCATTTGCAAAGAAAGATTAAGAGCACAATAAAACCTTGGATTTGGCTGAACTGAAGTTATCAAGAGAAAAGCAGAAAGCTGTTTCCTCTAAAAAGAAATAATTCCCTTCAGTGGGGATGTCCATCCCTGCTAGTGTTTAAGGCCAAGTTGGATGGGGCTCTGAGTCTAGTGAAAGGTGTCCCTGCCCATGGCAGGGATGTTGGAACTAGATGATCTTTAAGGTCCCTTAAAACCAAAGCAATTCTATGATTCTTTAATGGCACATGGAGAACTTAAAGAAATTTTCCTAAAATGGTGAGTCAAAAATGGAGGAGCATGGAGTGCAGACTACCTACTTTTAGGTGTCTTTGATGGGTTAAATAAGAAAAGGACCAAAGAAAAAATCCTAAATGAAAACCATACTGTGCATGGAAAGAGCATACCTAGTTGATAATGGTGGGGCAGTATAACCCTAAAAGAAATAGCAGAAGCCACAGTTAAAGAGAGTAAGAGCTAATCAGGTATTCTGAAGGATAAAATTCTGGAAAAAATACACTGGGTTAAAACATGCTTGAGCTGTAGAAAACACCCAGGTAGCAACTGGAAGAAAAGATATAGTCACCATATGTATAGTTTAATTCATAAAGAACTCATGGTGAGCCATATGACTAATTACCTCTGACCCTGGTCCTGTGTTTGCAGAGATGCAGCCACTGAGGTTGAGATGGGTGGATGGGTTGCTATGTTGATTTATGCCCGCTGTTATCAGGTAATTGTGATCAAGTTTCAATATGCTTTTGTTGTTTGACAAATTTTTCAACAATTCCAGACAAGCAAGATCTGAACTGCCTATGTCAGTACAAAGCTCATAAATCCACATAAGGGCCCTCAGGAAAGGTGAATGTGATTTTAAACTGTCTCTATTCCACTGCATTAAGCATTGAAGAGAGTGTTCGTATTTCAATTTTAAAAACTTTTATTTCAGACCTCCTCCTAGAAAAGGAGGAGTTGCATTTTTATCCAGGAAGTCAATAAACAGTGGTCAGGAAAGTATCCCAAAGGATCCCTGTTGTGAGAAGGCCTTTACACCCTTTAAAGAAATCAAATAATTTGTTCTTGCATATTCAGTATGTGAGAGCTTGCCCTTCTGTTCTACTTTCCAAGCATCTGCACAGGAGGAATAGAAAAGGGTAATCACATAATTCTGGGTGAAAAGAAGAGCCTATACCTTTCCATTTCTGTTCTCTATCTTGATCCCACTGTGCATGGTGGGAAAATTGATGGCACCAGGCACTTGACCAACTGTGTTTACTGAGCAGTGCTTAACCAGCTTGATAACGATTGCTAATTCAGAGTCAAACATATTTATCTATATAACTTAGTCTTTTTGTGTGCAATAACCTTTGTACATGGGCTGCTTTTCCAAGATGGTTGGTGAAATGAAGTTGGATAACATTTTATTTATACACCTGCTACTATTGTTTTTATTTACTTGAGCTGCTAAATTTTTGTGCAGCTTACAGTACACGCAGTGTTTTATTGGGAGTTTGAAGGAAAAATGTCACATCTATGGAGTTTGCACAACTTCAGAAGATACATGTGCCAATGAGCTGCCATTGCAAAGCATGAATTTGCAGACTGTCCTTCTGAAACCTGCCCAGAGCCATTGTCACTTTCCAGATTTGAAATCTGCCTGCTTGGAATAGAAGCACATAAATCTCTAATGCTTGTGATGATACATGCCAAGTGTATTTCAATGGAGTTTGCTGTAATGACTGATTTTCACAAATCAACTATGGCATTGGAGTATAAGTCTTCCACCTAAGAGCATGGCTACCTGGAAAATGCTGGTAGTGGGATGTGCCAGAATTTTATATTTCTGACACTGGTATAGTCCAATATGATGAGATTATTTTGGGCATTTAAGCAAGATAATGGGACAGAATTCTTTTTCGTTACTCTGTTTTGCAAGTGATAAATTGAACTTCTGTACCATAAGAAAACCATGCCCACATGCATCACAAAAATGGTAGACATTCTCTTCAAAGAGAAGTGTTCTTGTTAAAAAAAGATTAGTAACTGGTGAAACACCAGATACAGATTTATTTTAAGTCTTACAAAAGGATTTATTATTGAACTGGACTTGTCAGAAGGCAGTACTTTACTGCGGAGCAGTAAAGCATTGTATGACAAAACAGACATGATAAAAGAAATTATTTCTTATTCCAGCAGATTCCTAGCTCTCTAGAAATACCAACCAATGATATCTAGAAAAATTGTTGGAACTGCTTAAGAACAGCTGGTTAGACCTGGAAAGAACTGAATAGATATAATCCACTTATTTGACAGCTGGAGAGCAAGTCCAGGGAGGAGATATTGATGACCTTCTGACAGCAACAAAGATAAGGCAGTGAGTGCATGGTGATTTCAAAAAGAACAGAGTGATGCTTTTGAAACTGACCCTTCCTCAGTGACATATGACCAGATGGCCATTATGGAAGCAGAAACAGCTGATGGAATCTTAGAAAATGAACTTATGCAGAACACATTCTGATTCTTTTGGTAAATATTGTTGTTCAAAGATGGAGAAAAGTGTCATTAGGATCCGTTCTCTGGGCATTAGTGTGGTTCAGTGAGTCCATATAGAAAACGCACAAGGAAAGAGAGACATGGTACAGACTGCAAGAGCTGCTGAAAATGCCCTCTTGCCAGCTGGTTGGAATGAGGCTACTTGCAGGAAATAAATGCTAATACCAGAGCATTTTCGCAGCTTATGGACCATGCATGGTTGTCAGCATTGTGAGAAGATGAAGAAAATCCTGCAGAACTCGTGTAGCTCTTAAAGTTTACCAGGAGATATCAATAAAAACTGCCAAGAGATGGAAAGTAGAACTAAGGCATATAGTTTTTCAGGAATATAGCAGCAAGACCCACACCTAGTAACACTTTTATTTTCAACAGATCAATAAAGTCAAGCTTAAATCCTTGTACAAAGATTATGAGAAAAATAAGCACATTAAAGAGAAAAGTTTTAATGCTGTACAGGAGTTCCTATGTAACATGCTGACCAAAAGGACTGTGTGGAAATTGAACTCAAACTATCTCAGAAGCAAGAATAAGCAACATGTGTTTAGTGATTCAGATGATGACTGCACATCAGTTTTAACGCACAAAATAATCAAAATATTGATTCTAAGGAGGAGAATGATGTACACTATCATATCAACAGAGATTCTGAAAAGTAGAATTATGGTACTATAAATTTGAGAAAGTTTCTTCAGAGAGGTTTACAGCCAATCTACATGCTTTCACTGACAAAAACATGTACTCATTTCTAACATTTAAAAAATTATTTTTGCTTTTAGTTTCTTAATTGCTGTAGGAATTCAGGTTTGAGAATGCATATGAAAAGTGTCATAATACAAAATAGATTTGTCAGCATTTAGGAAGGTACTGCTGCTAGAGAATATAATCACATGCACAATGAGTGGAGATTATTGTAATTATTGTGACCCTATGGACAGAGACATCTGAAAAATAAAATTAACGTAAAAATCTCAGGTGACAACAATAATAAAATTAATTTTTTGTGTATCTTTAACTTTTAGGAGAACTTGGGATAATCCAGAAATTTCTCATAGCTTATTGTGAGACATTGATGGTAAGACTGTGTTGGGTGTTAAGTTTCCTTTTCCTTATTACCTGTAGAATTTTTCACATTGAGGTGCTGAAAAACATAATAGTTAATTATTAGAATACTTAAGTTAAGTAAGTACTTAACTTAATAAGTACTTATTAGTAACTTAGTTAAGTACTAATAGTTAAGTAAACTTGAGACAGAAAAAGGGGAACCCTTCAGATTTTTAAGAGTTTTTTCAGAAGAACAGAGACACTGCAAAATTAAAATCAAGTAAAAAGAGAGTGAGGGGCAGTTGCTAGCCCTCTTGCTTACTCTTGGCTTTGGAGGACGATGGTTGCCATTATCACTGCCTTAACTCAGCCAGGAGCTGCCTCTTCTTCTGCTGCTGGACCCTGCACCTCTGCCCTGCCAGCATGCCCTGCTGTTTCCAAAACTTTTACTAGAGCAGCAGGACCAATGCTGCCCCAGGGTTGTTGAAGCAAAGCCTCTCTTTTCCATCCCTTCCCATCTCGGACACAGCTGCCATTCCCGTGTGCTCCCTGAGTTCACACCACAGCGCCCCCTGCAGGTGCGGGGGAATCATCGCACCTGCCCTGCCCAGCCTGGAGCCACCAGCACCGCCTGTCAGCTGTGACCGGAACTGCTCCAGAGAGGAAAGTGCCTGCAGCCAAGAGAACTGTTACTGGATTTCTGTTCTGTTTGTTATTAATTCCATGGTTGTTGTTTTGTTATTACATACATTATTATACATACTAGTATTATACATACTAGTAAAGAACTGTTACTGTTATTCTCATATCTTTACTAAAAAGCCCCTTAATTTCAAAATCATAATAATTATAGAGAAGAGGTTTACATTCTTCAATCCAGAAAAAGTTCCTGCCTTCCCTAGCAAACACCTGTCTTTCAAACCAAAACCAGTTGTTACAGGCTGGAGCTGGATAAAAGTTTTAATGAAGAGGCAAGGTATTACTGGCTAGAGTTGAAATAAAATAGAAATCAGATAATAATTTGATCAAAGGAAAATTATTGTATTGTGCAACCAGAATAATTTTGTGTGACTTGGGATAAAACATATTTTTTTTAAATATTGTTATTATTTTGTAAAATTTTTAGTTCTTCTGTTAAATATTATCAGCTTTTTAAAAAAGAGTATGCAGCATTACAATGGTAATCCTAACTTTTATTGAGAGAATTATATGGGAAGGGTTTTCTCTCTCTTGTCTCCCTCTCTCCCCCCTGAAGGGATGAAACGCAGAACAGGAGACAGAAGCTGAGGCAGCCAGTCGATAGGAAGACCTTCGCACATCTCTTCTGCTGAAGGCAATTCTTTGTCACCTTTGTTTTCTGTCCACTTCCTCCCTGTGATCAAAGTTGTGTCCTGCTTGCATGTGGCTGAGGTGGTGGTTTGTAGTGTTCCTACAAATTATTTGATTTCCAGGTGAAGTGTCTTCCCATTGTGCCTCCTCTGCCTGGATGCTCTGACCTCCCTGGTGGACATGACCTTTGTTACCGTGTGTTAGAAATGCTTCACCTTCTCATCAGAGGGAAACACTAAAATAAATGAACTTGAGATCTGCAGAGGGCTTGTTAAAATGAAAGGTGCTTATTTTTCTTCCTTTCACATAATCACAGAATTATTTACTCTGGAAAAGACCTTCAAGACCATTGAGTACACACTTTGATCAACTACCACCTTATCAATTAGACCATAGCACGAAATGCCACTCCAGTTGTTTCTTGAACACCTCTAGGGATGTGTTACTGTATGGGTCTGTGGACTGGCAAAAGGACACACAGTAACATGACCCCTCTTGCATGCAGCAAGAAAGAGCAATTTATTGAAGAAAGCCATGGCCTTTATATAAAAGAGATCATGCAAAACAAAGCAGAAAAGGTTAATTGGTCAAAGAAGGCAACATCTCTTTGAAAACACGCCTCTGTGAAAAACATCACGTAGCACACATCTTCAGCAGGTGTTTAATCATTGTTTTAGCTTCTTGTACTTGGGCAGCCTGAGAACAAGGCTTGGGCAGCTTGAGAACAAAGTTGCTTTCTGGGTTCCCAGATGTATCCTAACAACAGGGATGGTGACTGGGTGGTCAAATAGTTCACACAAACCCAGGAGACAGGCCTGAGCTAGATGATTTAGATGTGGAGCTAGGTTTCAAAAGCTCCAAAAATCAAAATTTTATGCATATCTGGGCTTAAATTTCAGTTTATTAGGAAAATAACGTTCAGCTGGAAAAACTCCACATGGAGATCCATTTCACAGCTTCAAATGTGGGCAGTGGGAAACAGTTTTGGTGTCAGATTTTGTCTCTAATTCTAGCAAAACTGGATTTTATTTTTATTTTAGTTGCGCAGGAGGAAATTTAAAATGCCTCTGAACTAGTTGGCACAACAGTGCTGCAGTTTCTAAAGTCTCTTCTGAGTTCATCTGCCAAATGCGGTGTTGCACTGAGTTCCAGGTAAATTATCAACACATTCTTCCTCGAAGCTCCTTATCACACCATTAAATGTTTGGAGAGAAATACATGTGCAGCTGAGTGATTAATGGATAACCGAAAATCACTTCTGTCAACATATCTTTAAAATTTAAAGAACATATTCTTCTTCAGAAGAGTTTTAGGGTCAGGATGGAAAAGGTGTAAACCAAAGATGTAAACTAAATGAACCCTGTGCTATCCTTTATGTGGCAGTTAGACCTGCCTTCTACCTTTCTATTTGCAGGCTGAGGTCTCTTGCTCTCCTCGTACAAGCAGGGGACCTACATAAACCTTTCCTTTCTCAAAAGGCATCACAAAGAAGGGCATCAATGTGCAAACTCCCATGTGGTGGTTTCTGGTATCTTCCTTTTTGTGTAAACCTTCTGATTTATACATACATTTAATTTCTCAGTGGAGCACTTGGGCCACATCCTAAATGGTGTAAATCATGCTGATACCATTAGCAATGCTGAGTTAAGCAAAGCTCTTCTGATTTATAGCAGCTGAAGATCTGACCCCTATTAAAACAGAGTTTTCTCAACTCTGAATTCCTGGACATTATTGTAGCCGATTGCTTAGAAACAGAGCAAAATAAATAAATAAATGCATAAATGCAAGAATATTATAGGATATGGCTCTGTTTCTGTGGGAACATCTTTTTCTTATCCAGTTCTTTTTTCTCTGTTAGCCAATTTAACCTCACTGTCTTTCTATTAAAACTCCTCCTCATTAAGCACAAGGTGGAAGGTTTTTTGCAAGAAAATGTAGGCATAGCAATATCAGACTTTGCATCTGTTTGGTGAATTTTAAAAAAGTCATCTGAGCTGTAAGGGAAAAATGTGGAGGAGGGTGAAGGTAGCAGGAAATGTAATCGTGTTAAAAATAAAAATATGAATCAGTTTGGATATTCAGTCTGTAAATTGGTAGCAGCCATGCTACCCATAAAATCTGTATCTTTTTTTCCTGTATTTGTTCCACTCCACATTAAGAGATGCTCTGTCACTTAGGTGTACAACAGGGCACAGCTTGGAGTAATATGACGCAATATTAGTTACATAATGGTATGTGACCAATAACATTTAAAAACAGATGTTGCTGGCTGAATGGCTTGATGGGTTGGAGTTAGATAGGAAGCTGGCTATTGTGGCAGCTCTCTGTCTCTTTCTCATTTTCATTTCTGAGTCACTTTCTCAGCCGTGGTGACAGGGCTTTCACATTGAGAACTGCCAATAAAGGATTCAATTATTTTCTGAAATCCTCCTGCTAATTAATTTGTACTCTGAAATGCACCTTGATGACAATGAAGGCATCCACACTCTTCCTGAGTGCATCCTACAAGGCTAGGTTGCTCTTTCTATCATAATTTTGGACATGGCTTTTGTCCTGTCCACAATCTTGGTCATATTAAAGTAATTTTTTTTTAATGTGGTGATCCCACACAGCATTGGAAGCAGTGATATTGTTATTCTCTCCCCCTCTGTTTTTTGGCTGCTGAATAATGTAGTGTACTTCAGTGGTATGGTGCTGATCTTCCACAAAGGACAGGAATGCAAGTGCCCAAGTGAAGAGATATTACAGAAGATTGAAGAAATGTTCCGCTTTTTTTTTTTTTTAATATTTTTAAAGCATATCTTGTGTAAATACATTGTTGCAGTAAGCTCCAGGCTGTTCCTGATCTCAGTATAGTCTTGTTGGTCTTGTCAAAGCTGTGATTTCTTTTCTGTAGAGAAGGGTCAAGCAGTTTGACCATAGGTGACATCAGAGGGCATGAAAGCTCCACAGGGGTGAAAATGTATTTTTCTTTTTCTTTCATTTTTCTGAAGGAGCATTAGTCAAGTTTATGTGCTGTATATAAATAATATTCATAGTGAATTTTTATGATACTGCTTTTATATTTGAGAGAAAGACTTACACTTCAACGTGAGAAACACTGTCTTTTTTTCCTCCTTTTCTCTGCTTTATTTCAGGACATTACTTCCAAGGAAGTTTAACTCAGCTGTGTCTGAAAATGCATTTATAGGAGTGGAGTGGATCAACAACCTCCTTTCTAGAGCTTCATGCTTGCAAAGCCTCCCCTGACAGTAAGGAAGAGCAGCTGACTTCTCTTCCACATTACTGCTGCTGCTCTCTGCCCTTGGCAACATCTCTTTCAGTGTCCTGTGAACCTGGTTGCCAGGAGGGAGCCAAGGCCAAACAGAGAGATACGGCCACATTTCTGACTTGCTCAAGGAGTAGTTGTGAAACTGGTTTATGTGTTGTAAAGATGTTAATCAGGCCCATAAGGAAAAAAGTTCAGATGCAATACAGCCACTTTTCTCACCCAAAGTATGCAGAAGAGCTTTGTGTCAGAGAAGAGACATGTAAAACTAACTGAGCATGTTGTGTTTATTCTGATTTGTCCAGCCATGTTGCATGTGCTTTGCAGCCTTGCAACAGCCAATTGAAGCAACCAGGTTGGATTTTCAGAAAGTCTTCCGTCCTATTGATCAATCACTAGTCACTTATCAGGGTGTGCAGCTCAGAGAAGGTGTTAACATCTGATTATTGAGAGATGCCACTGCCCAAATTAAGGTGCAAATGCGACCATAGGCCAAAGTCAATAGTACAAATTTTATTTAACAGTGAATGTGAGGTAGAGAGAGAAAAAAAATAGAAAAGAGGAGTGGAGGGACAGGGAAGGAGAGACAATCACCACTCATGGACACAGTGGCCTCCTCTTAGTCCTTCTTCACCATGGACTTCTTGGTGGTGGAAGTCCTGAGATTGTTCTATATGTTTCATTATATATACAATTTTACAAACAAAGGAATTAATGCTCCTTGGCTATACAGTTCTCTTATTCTATTGGTTAAATAATTCCATTGCTTATAATGCTGTTTAGGCCAATGCTCAGTCTTTCTCATCTCTTAAGTGGGTGGGTTGTGAGTTGGTGCCAGAGTTACCTTTTATCCAGCTCAGGCTGACTCCAGCACAGTTGCTGAGTTGGCTTTCCTTGCAGATTCTTCATGTCTGTTTTCAGTGATATTCTTCTCTCCCAGCTTTGTTAACCTCCCTAGGCCTGAAATGACACTTGGACAAAAACCTGGGGTGATCTTTGTTTGACCAGTGATATGTGTATGAGCAGTTGCCGTCCCACATAATTTGCCACAGCAGGAACCCTTGCCTGGATGTATTACCCAGGATGTGCCAGACCTTGCCAAGCCTGCTGTCATTCTGTTGTTCCATTCTGTGCTTCTCTCATGGCAAGTCCTTCTGTGGTAACAATGCTTGAGACAGACAACTGTTATCTCCAGTTCTCTCTTATACCATGCAGTGGCTCAAACACTGATTTCCAGGGACTTTTCCCCAGTTCATATTGGTTGTCCATGTGTGTGGTGAAGATAGTGGGCAGTAGGACAAAAGACTGGAATAGCAGAAACAATAAAAAGAGTAATCATGCAGCTATCAATAGTTACTCCAATTGTTAAAATGCAAATATAATTGCAATTTTCAACACAATTCTCATTAGGCACTGCCCCCACCCTGTGAGTCCCAGAGATTGGAGCGTTCTTTAGTGTGTGGTGGGTGTGAGGAATTCCCTAATGCTGTGCCTGATGGATGTGGACCCAACATGTTATGAAATTAGACATAGAATTACACAGCAGGTCTTGATTTTTAGATCCCCCAGAGGGGTATCCAAAACAGATAATGTATAAAGATGCATATTTTCTCAGTCAGCCAAGTCATAAGGGGATCTTCAGGCCCTTTAGTACAATAGATTACTTTTGCAAACTGGAACAAGTGTAAATGGATTTGTTGATGAGATGTGTTCACATACTTCAAAGGCTTTAAAATAGGGTTCTCTCTCAACCACATCCACAGAAGAATTTTATAGCTAATGCTCCTGTCCTGCTGGGTAATGAAAAATTAACTTTTAGTGTACAAAATTCTCATACAAAATACAAAAATGTTATCATACAAAAGTTCTGATCTTCAAAGTAATTCAGTTCCATGGAGATACCAGTTCAATCCAATACATATCACTTCCTCTAATTATGCCTTGGATAAACATGGTGGAAGAAGGGAATGGGATGGGGAAATTCCCATGGGAAGTATAAATACTCTTGATTTAGAGTCTTTTCTTACCACCAGCAAAGTGCCCAATTACAGACTCACAGATAAAACGGCCAAATGGACCCATTTATCTTGCCTGTGCTCCTGTGTAACACAGAACATAGAATTTCACCCACTGAGTCCTGCATCAAGCCCATAATTTCTGTATGAGCTGGATAACCTTTTCTGTATGCTCTGCATTGTGCTTTATTTCCCATTGTGAGATTGCCTTGTGTGCTGTAGATGTACGTCCAGAGGAAAGCAGCTACAATGACCTGTTCCCCCTGCCTTCACGTAGTCCTTACAGTGCTGTGGGGCTGAGGGTAGGAAGCAGCTCCCTGGGGGTCAGAGCACTGCAGACCTCTGGATTGTGGTGCAGGGATTTAGACAGATGCTCTGGGAGGGGAGGTGCAGGAGTTGATGCAGTTGGACAAAGACAGAAAGCAACAATTGTGGAGGGAGTGGAAATCTACTTGAAGTAATGTAGTCTAGCAGGAACTAGATTGAATTGTCGAATGCATGTCACATAATCCCTGATCGCCCACCAGGTCATTATAGAGCTTGAGGGGATTTATGAGGACAGCTCAGGGATTTGATTCTTGGTTTTTTTTGTTTGCTGTCATTCTACTTCTTATGGTGGAGGTTTTTTTATTAAGTGTTTACCTGTTTAGAATTCAAGTATGCATTCAGATGCACACTACAGTAAGCAGCTCTGAATATTGAGCTAGTAATTCTACAAATATGTGTCTGAGATGACAGCTCACACATGTCAGAAAAACAACAGGTATATTTAACTCAGTAGTCAGTCAGATTAACTGATAAGGAAAATATAGCTCTTTAATCTGATACCTATCAAAAGCATACTTCAAGCTCCTACATCTGTTTTCATCAGTCTTTTTTCCAAATCAAGTTTTTTTTTAATTTAAATGTGTTGGTTCAGCCTTGGTATTAACCAAAATGGTGATTGCCATTTTTTTGTCTGGAAAACAGGAATGAGCACAGATTCCTTTGCTGTCAAGTGCTCCTTGCTTTCTTCTGGTGATGCCAAGCTCTTCTCCAGGAGGGATGTTTGCTCTGGAGAAAACAAAGAGTGAGATCAAGACAAAATACGAGAAAAAAAAAAAAAGGCAAATTTTGGTTTTGATGAGCAAGGAACTGCTGTGGATATTTCAACTGTCCTGGATGCAACAGCAGTGCTTCACCCCATCCACTCAGACTTCCAAGAATCTTGGTGGAGCCTTTGTGGATATGGCGCAGGTATCCTTTGGGCTTAATCAACTGTGTTATGTGCTTGGTAGGATTTCTTCTGCATTCTAGACAGCTCATTGGGCCAGCATGAGCTTTTAGCAAGCTATGGTGTGTCTCAAGGCTGATAGCAGATGCCATCACAAGATGCAGGGTTAGAAGACAGAAGGCTATGAACAGGGTGACTTTGTTGGAGCCAGACTCTGGCAGGAGATTAGATCACAGTGCTGCTTGGTGAAATGCTGAATAACATTCTTCATGCCCATTGTTAAAAGCATTTTCCTAACTGGTCTCAAATCAGAGCTGTACTGATAAAAGAAAATGCGGTTAAAAATAAATCCACATTTTATGGTTGAGGCACAGAACAAGGTAGAAAGTACTATTCTTTGCTTTTGCTACCATCTTTTAGAGTAACACTGCCTACAAAACAGGCTTGTGTGCTTTTGGCAATCTGTTCTCTCCACAAACTCCAGTGCATCTGAGTCCATTTCTTGCCAACCTCATGAAATCCAAGGAATACTTGACACTGGATATGTGTTAACATCACTTTTTGTTTCTGTTGATGGTATTTGCCAGGTGCTTAATCTTTAGCAGCTATTGTGGCCCTCCTAGTAGGAGGGTTGCCAGCTACCATAACTCTTGGGAGGATAGTAGCACTTAAGGTATTTTTAAATTTATTTTTTATTTCTGCATTGTACATCTCTTTAAAGAAGTTTTTTTTTTGTTTTGTTTTGTTTTGTTTGTTTGTTTGTTTGTTTTTTGTTTTTTGCTTTTTTTCCCAGAAATAACTTCTTTTATTCTAAGGGTATGAAGGAAGTTTAAAAATATGAACCTTAACTCTAAAACCCACATTTTAAGAAATGCCACATAAAATTTCATCAGATCAGAGAATGTGATCAGTGGCTTCTTAATACCCTGACTGTTACTTTTATTAGGTAGTCTTTTACTGCTTTTCACTTTTTTCTGTGGTAGTCTTCCATGTTGCATTTGTTGTTGTTGTTGTTTGTTTGTTGTTGTTGGTGTTTTCATTTTTGTTCTCTTAAACAGTGCCATAAGGGAGAAAAGAAGGGCTCTAACATTTGGCATCTTCTGAAATATGTTATTAAATTAAAAAAAAATCAGCCCACAATAGCTACATTATATCATAAATGTGAGCATTCTGTATTGTGTTGACTTCATTATAATTACTCCAGGTGGAGTTCATTATGTTAGATATGCCAAAAATCTAGTGGTTTCAAATGACTGAGCAAACCTTTAAATGACAAATGGAGATGAATGTCCTCTATCCTTCAAAACCTTCCATTTCGCAGAGAAACTTCTGCCACTCATCTTTGAAATCTCTGTAATAGTTGGTAGCTTGGCAGTGAATAACTTGATTTTGCTGGCACATATATAAAACCTGTCTCTCCATAGCAACAAGAGATGATAATGGTAAAAAAATGCAGCTAAGCCATATACGTGCACTTTATTCTGTTGCTCCCTATTCAGTTTGCCTTAAGTGACTTTTCCTTTCATTGTCAGCATAAAGCTACCATATAGACTTTTAAGGGAGGAGTATTACCAAGACACACAGTTAAGCTTTACAAAATTGAGATGAATTTAGCAGTTATCCTTTGCAAGCATTGCCTTGAATAGTGCAAGAAGGACAATGGGAAAGTGACCCAGTGGTTTCTCAGTGGAAAGCAGTTGGAGTTATGTGCCAGGATAAGTTTATTTGCAGTTCTTTCAAAATCCTGATCTTGCTTCTTGCTTCTTGCTCCAAAGTTCTTCCCAAACATCTACGAAATTCACTGGAACATCTGTCTTATTCTCATTTTAACAGGAAGACGTAATCATGGACTCTAGTTAAATAGAAGACAAAGGAGATGAATGCAGTAAGAAAAAGGGAAGGGCAGGATGGCAGCAATAGTTCACTTGCTTTGGCCAGTAATGTGCACATCTCTTATTTTTGTCCTAAAAATGACAAATGTTTTTGGTAAATCTTAAGAGTTATTTGATGATGTCATTCACTGTTTTCACTAAGTTGCTTTAAAGTTTTCTGCCTGAATGCCTAGTGTCAGGAGTGCCTCCAGCCCTATCCATTTTACAAATCCAGTGGCTTCATGCCAGTCACAGTCTTTCACAAATGATCTGCAATGCCTTCCCCTCTTGACTTGCAATAACTCATCCATAATTCAGCATTTAAACAACTCAAACCTGCACCAAGGCTGTCTATCCATTCCCATCAGATCTAGAAAACATAAGGCTTTGCATCATGTCACATCCTAGCTGGCTGGTTAGAGGGCTGCCTACTATGCAGAAGAATAAGAAAAAGAGAGTCTTTATCACAAGGGGCTTCATGTGTACACACAGAAGAGCAGCAGTGGGCAGGGCTGCCTGTACCAGGCAATAAGAGACATCACTGTTCAGGAAGGAGGACAATCATCCCAGCCTACCTGCCATGTAGGTGTCTGTGTATGAATATAAAGCACAGTTTTCTATCCTGCAAAGTGATACTCAAAATAGTGGGGTTGTGTCATATGAAGTGTAAGAATATGTTAGTAAAAATATATCTTGAAGGGGGCTGTATCCCCCCAGGACACTTCTCAAAAGACCATTAGATCCCCATGGAGCATCCTCTGCTCCCCTGTACCTGAGATTTTGTAACCAAAGCTTTAAAAATCTGCAGCAGGCAAATTTTAAAAGCAGATACACCATCTCAACTTCCAAGAGACTGTACTATTTTCATCCAGATCCTAATACCCTACACAATGGTGTAGCCTACCTAATTTTTCCTTTATAATTTCTTTCTAACATAACAATTCTTCCCTCCTAAAGTGACTCACTCTACAGCCAAAAATAAGCATTCAAGTGGAAACTGAAAGTAATGAAGAAGAATCCAACCTCCTGTTGTAGTCACATCTCTGTTCAGGAAAGGGATAGGAAAGGTCACAAGGAGCACAGGGCTAATAATGAGTGGCTTGAGGAAACTGACCATACAGCCGAGTCACCTTTTTTTTCACAGTTTGCAATATTTTGCACTTAGAATGTCCTTTGCTTCTAGTATTTAATAAAAACATAAATTAAATTGGCTCAGTCCAATGAAAAATAATCTGGATATTTATTGGCACCAACTGATCTGCCAAACATAGTTAATATTTTTTCCTGATTTCTTTCAATGTGTCTGCAGCTTCTGCAGCATAAGACACAGTCACACTGCGAGAAACTGAATTACAATTAAGTATGTAATAACAGGAGAGATATCTCTCTGTTTTGAGCAATAGATATGCCAGCCCTCTTTGCTTCTTCTGAAGTAGAATTATATGAAATGAAGGAGGCTGAGGTAATCACAATTGTCTCTAACCTTAGAGAAGAAGGCAAGTCACTACTCTGATTGTTCTTTACTGCAGCAACATAGATTGAGATGCTCTTGTATGCCATAGCAATTTTGTATAGACTCATATCCAGAGAAAATTCAGGATCATTTTATTATTTCAGATTTATTTTTTAATTGCATAAAAATAAAGATTTTTTTATTTTTCATAATATGATATTAATAATATCTTTTGATGTGGAATAGTAGTATATGGTTGTAAGTAGCATAAAGAAATCAGCTGAGAAAGCACTGTCAATGGAGATAATGAAATTACTCAGATATAAAAAGTTAGGTTTGAATACTGCTGTGGATCAGAATATAATTGTGTTAAATTTTTATTTGATGCTCAATTTTACCTGTTCTTAAATTACACCACAGTATAGATGCAAAAGAAACCAATATTTTCCTCTGAAGAAGTAATTTCACTTAAGCTATAAACCAATATTTTCCTCTGAAGAAGTAATTTCACTTAAGCTATAAAATAATTAGAAGCTTGAAGCAATTATAACACCAACCGCACCAACCGGACTGTCAGAAATACTATCTCCAAGCAAAATACTTTCTTGGACAAATATCCTCTGCGCTGCATTACTTCTATACCCTGAACACTTTACATTGTTCTTGATCAGAAGAGTGAAAACATTTAACTGCCCCATCGCTGTACTCAGAATACTCTAACAACTACATTTCATTAATCCCTTTTCTTATCTTTTTAATAAATGCTATTCTGGTTATTTCCTGCATTCAAAAAAAAAAAAAAAATTCCTTTCCTCGATAACAAGCTCTATGCAGTCTGTCACATAATCAGCATTACTGCTGATCGACAACTTAGGCTTTTTCTTTCAAGCTAATGATTTCATTGTCTGAAACTCATGCTGGTATTTGAGACATATTTTCAAGTTTGAAATTCCAAAATGCCAGAAATATAAAGTGAATGTGGGCATGGCAAATCTTTCAAAATAATTGGGATAAAGGGAACAAAACAGAAAAGTGAACCATATATAGAAATAGCTGCTAAAAAAATATTTTAAGCCCAAAGGTCAAGACAAATAGTTACATAGTTTCTCCTTTAACTTAAAGCTATGATGGAGAAATAATCTGCTGCAGCACAGAGAGCTAGAGAGAGGTGACAATGGTGCTGCTTAATGCACAGCTGTGCCCTGGATTTTATGCCCAATCTACCTCACACCTCACAAAAGACAAGAATACATCAGTGGCTCCAGAGCAGTTTTGCTGTCAAAGCATGAGTGCAGGCAGCAGGGAGAGGCGTTTCTAAAAAGGCAACTCTGAAAATAATTCTGCTTCTTTTTCCCGCTGCTGTGTTTTTTTATAGCTTCTCCAGAAACCTCTTTTATAGAAAAGAAAAGCAAACTGAACAGACTGAGATGTTTCCTTGCAAGACTGCAGACCGAGGCCATGTGTGCAGGGCACAGGAGGCCCAGGTTGACCCATAAACAAGCTATTAAGGTAATAAGTCTTCCATGACTGGTTATTGCAGAGCTGGAATGATGGACTGATATTAGTGCTGTTCCTTGAAGACCGATCTAGCTTTCACAAGCCTTATCATTTCACACAGGACAGGTCAAGCTTTATAAATGCCAATTTCCTGGCACGAGTAATTTCCAGCATCCCCTTACCTGCTCAGAGCCCAGCTCCACATGCTGATAATTCTGTCACCCTGAATTTAAACAAAGCTGCTTCCAGAGCCATCTGCAGGATTTGGCTCAAGAAACTAAAGCTGTTAGGTTTTCATTGCAATTAGAAGTACTGGGAATTAAATGCTTTACTTTTTTTAAAGGGCAATCCAGAGGTGAAAAGAGAGAAAAAAAAATCACAATCCAAGCAGAAAGGTCTACCTCCAAGTCTTCTATCACTGACCTGTAAAAATGTGGTCATTACATAATTTTGTATGGGAGCACAGGGCATCTTTTTGTCAAGTGGTACCCACCTCCAGAGCCCTATAAAATAGGAGACATTTCTCTTGTTTCCCCAGTAAGTGAGGGGATCTAGGCATGTGAATTTAGGGGTGAAGATGACTTCAAGTGAGCACTTATTTCTCTCAGGGTTCACCTGCAGCCTGATTGTGCGTACAGTTGCAGTGTTGCCTCTTTCTTCCTCTCTGTATGTGCACATGCAGCTTTGCTTTCATGAAATACAGATTTCCTTGATGTTTGTGCAGGATACATGTGTTTCTCTATCAAATCACTTGCAATGGAATATGCCAAACTTCCCAAAGCAAATACAAGCTGCCTGCTACATATCCACTAGAACAGAAGCCAAATCTCACCTCAGTCCCTTCTTTGGGAATGATTAATGCTCACTCATCTGAGTCCAACTTTCTAGTGCTCATGTTACAATGTTCCTACCCAATTATGCTTAAAACACAGTGGTATATGGTGTTTCTATACAAGGAGCATACTAATGTGTTTTGTCACCCAACACGTGGTAAAAGTGTTTCAGTTTCCAGGACAAATGGTCTGTGTGTGTGAGCTCCAGCCGCACAAGTCCAACTGCATATATTTGCTACAGCACACTTCACTTTCCTGAAAGTGAAATGAAACCAACTCCAATAGTATAATTTTTTTCTGCTTTAAAGGGAAAAAAATGGGCCAAGTCCTGGTAGAGGACTAAGGAGACATTATTAACAACATGCATGCACTTACTAAAGAAAGTGGAAATTGAGTTAAAGGAATTAATTGGCCTCCTTATGTTTTGATATTGCTTACAGGGTAACACAAGGCAAGATGTGTGTAGTTTTGCCACGGACTTTGATGGAGGTAGGTATCTGAGGTAAGCCAGCAACCAGATTATCCTGTATGATACGCACTGTGAAGCATCACTGTGGGGCTATGATGAAAGAAGTGGCTGGCCCAGGGGGAGCAGCTGGAGCTCCAGATGGCAGGTAGGCAGCAGAGAAGAATGCACATCTATAATAAGCAAAGAATTGAAATAAAATCCCCTAATATGTTTCCCAGATCTTTCCAAATGCTATTTGACTTTCTCTTACCAATATTTCCTGTTTAAAAGATATGTGTTCTGCAGCATCCGCACATTAGTGCTGAAGACATGCAACCTTTTCTGTCTGTCAGCAACTACTTGCTGCTACTCCCTGTGATCTACTAAAGGCCTGCCTAACCTTATATTGTCCTGTAAAACTCACAAAATTTTCAGGAGACTGTTCAAAATAGACTGTGCTTATGGATCTGGGACAGAACTATTTTATGACTGTGTTGCTGTGGGTGTAGGTCCATGTTCCCTTTTCCATAATTACTGTTTGGGGATTCTGTCTTTGAATAGATGAGTTCAGAGCAACAAAGCAGGCGGAATCATTGGATAATCAAACAAAAAAGCAACAGAAAGGCTTCAGGAAAGAGCGTTTGTTTGGCAGGGAGAAGTGAGGGAAGGAGACAGTGATGAACTGTGATGTAGATGGTATTCCCAGGGCTTCCTCCCAAGCCATTGTCAGGATAGGCAATGCTGCCAAGGAAGTAATTAAGTGGTTAAACAGACTTTTGCAGAGGAGGAAAAAGGGATGGCTGATCCATATGGGATATATGAGCCTGTATTTTTAGCAGGGTTAGTTGAGGGCCCTGCACTACAGCAAACACAACAGCTCCATTCCCAGATGTGTTCAAGGGTAAGGGGCAGGTTTGCATCCATCCAAATCCTTCTTGCCCTCATGGAGGGTGCCTCTGTATTTCTTGTGCAGAGGAGTAATTTTATACATAGAGCAGGTCCCTGGTATCTTGAGAGACTTGAGGCAGGGACTCATGAGTTCTTACTAATTCAGATGCAGCTGGAATTTGCTAAGTAGCGTTGGTGGGTTTTTGGCGCTGCACCATGTGTAAAGCCTGCTCCTGGATCCCCATGCCCCTTGCTTGCCCTTACAGAGCTGCCTAGAGCTGCTCTGAAATGAGGACTTAGCTCTTCATGGAGAGCAGAGGCAGTCAGAAGTAGTTTTTTCAAAGCAAAATAGTCTTTCTAAAGCAAATCGACATTTCTTGGTCAACTGGCTGAGTACATTACTTGAGTAGGGGCTCTGTCCCACAGCATCCTTCTTGGGCAGAGAACAACACATCTGCTCAAGCTCACTTTGTCAAACCTGGAACACATTTATCAATGTCTCTCACTCACACTTATCCACCACATCTGCCTCACCTCCTGCTATCCTTACAGGACCCCTCAGGCCAAGCTGAGTTCCATATTGGAAAATAGTGCTCAAAGAAGATGTCACTTGCACATTCTCTCCAGAGAAGCCGTTCATCCTTCTGTGCTCAGTTCAGATGGCTCATTTACCTCCAGGTCAGATGAATGAAGGCAAATGTCCCATTTTTTTCCATTGGACTTCTTGCCTTTAAACTACAGGTTTAACCCATTCTGCTTATGGACAGAATCCAGTCTGTTGAATCGCAGAACTTGAAAATGAAAGTATTTGAAAATATTCTGACATTCACTACACTGAAAAAATTGAGCTTTAAAATCACTTTAATAACTAATTGTTTTGATCCTGACACTTCAATTTGTAGCAAATATTCCCGTCAGAGTCATGCCACACCCCTGTTCTTTAAATCCAATAACTTTCCCAAGTTTTTCCCTCTGCTGCTTCATTTTTGCATCCATCCCAGTCTGCCTACAACAATCACTTCAATTTCTAGTCCTTTCCCCATGACAGCCCTTTCAATCAGTGCTTCCTTAGTCTTTTGCACAGCTCCTTGCATGTCTTCCCTGTTCCTGCAATCCTTTTCAAAACACCTCTTGGCCCCTTTCTTGAGTAACAGTCTCTGTTCCTGCCATGTTGCCCTCCATATGGCCATACCAATACTGTGAGTCACAAGGGCTTGGCAGTGAATGTAATCCACTGGGAGATGTGATTCTGATGTTAAAATGGAACCTGAGCCATTTGCATGGGTGTTTTAGTTTGGTTTAGGTTAGTTTTCCATCAGAAAGAAAAACAAGCAGGTGAAAACAGTGGTTTTGCATATACTTTCTTGGTGATATTACAGAGTTTAGAAGGGCTAAAGTAAAGGTTCAGAATTTCAGCTTTGAGACAAAGTAATTTTTTCAGAGCATGGATATATAATTTTCATTCACTGATGGCTTAAACTAGTTTTGGTTTTGGCACATTCAAAATAAAACAAAGTTTGAAATACCCACATTTCCTTACATAATGAAACTTCTTTTATATTCTGAATACTCCTGCTTCCTACTTTTTTTGGAAGCACACATTTTAGGTTGGAGTATTCTGAGATGTACTTCTACATAGCTTTTTGTGGCAACTTTCCTCTCACCCAGTCATGGTGCTACCACTCAATTCATTGTTCCACAATTACAGCTGGAGTGACACAACTCATGTCTTCAAGAGTTAATTTTGTGCAAAAACCCCAGAAATTGAATTTTAAAATTTCCCCTTTTATCCCAGGGAAACCATTTTTGTAAATCTTAAGCCTCCACCCAACTGTGTAAGTTTTCATGCATCCCAAAATCAGGTCCTCCTCCTTCACCAAAAGGTAAAAATTTTCCATCAAACTAAAGGACAAAACTGAGCTAAAAAAATCTCAAACACAAACACTTTCAAATTCCCTATAATTTCAAAACTTGCCTTGATATTTACCAAACTTCTTGGAACAGGAGGATAAAAGGCAACAGAAAACAATCTAATACAGTATCTTTTCTTTGTGGGTAGCTAAGGGACTTAAAATCACATCAGCGTTTGATTTATGATAGTAAAGGTGATGAGTCTAAGCAAATTATCTGGATAGGAAATCATTAGGGGATGTTCAGAGCTACCAATGGGATCTTCTTTTACCTGTGTTTTGTGATAACATTTCAGAAATGCTCAAGAGACTCCAGCAGCTCAAGTGTTGCATCTATTAAAGGATCCAACAGGCTCTGGCTAAATTATTATTTATTATTTTTATTACACTATTGCCTAAATGTCAAATTATTCACAGCTGTTGCAGAAAAAGGCACAATCTTTTTCTGGCATCTTTCCTATGTTACTGGAATTTATAGCAGACATTTTCAGTCTGGGTTGCTGCTTAGGTGAAATTCCTACCTCTTAGATAGCTGGTGCTATACCAACTTGCATTCCATCACTTTGTGTGTCGTGTCACTTTACGTCCTACTGTGACACATGATACTAATAAGAACTTCCTTTCACATTCCCTCTCCCAGCTAGTAATGCTATTCCCCTGGGGAGAATTGGCTGTGAATACAACTGTGTGGTTTAATACATTCAGGCACCTGGTGGTCCCTGGAGGGTCTGATGAGTAAGCCTGATGAATGCTCATTGAATGCCTCTGTTATTTTGGCCCCTCTTGCAGCACTACAGTGAGCTCCAGGGCAGAGAGGTGGGGAAAGCAAGCCGAAGGCTTGATTTCCACATTTAAGCCATGGGGATTGCACTTTACCTTTATTCCCCAATTTCATTCTTCATCAGCTATCATGAAGCTCTCAGAGGAAAAAGAATAAAAGATTATTCACTTTGGAAAAGCAAGTATATTTAGTTGCTGCTGATCTTGTAACTTTTGTTACTTTGTATGTGGCCAGCCATCCATTCTTGCCAATTACCAATGCAGTGCTTTGACAATAGCGGAATGAGATTCACAGCTATGCAGTCACAGCTTGAGACTTTGCAAATGAACATTCATAGCATGCTTCTCAGCTTCCTTTTTATAGAAAAACTGGCACTTGCAATTATAAACTTTTTAACAAATACTCCTTCTGCATCTCTAGTTTCCAGCTTTGCCTTGTGATCCTAAGGGAGAATTGTTGCACTTTTAAACTTTCAAAAATAAAATGAGAAAGAGGCAAATTATGTCCTCTCATAAGCAGAAGTACCTAACAGAGGATATTTAATGAAGATATCAGTCATCTGATTCACTCTTTGAAAAATATTGTTAATCTAAAAGTTGTATTATTTTTGGCATCACCAACTGCATTTAATCCATGAGAAAAGATTTTCAAGCTAAAAGTTTCTATTTCTTGGTTAAAAAAAAAAAAAAAAAAAGAAGATATGACACATTAAAACACCAAAAACCTCAAGGCAAGGAGAAATGTCGAGGGGTGAGGGTGGTCCCCAACAATACTTAATAGGGTTCCTCAGATATTAGGGCTATCGTGGCAAACTAAAAGAAGAGTGGTGCAACGACCACGACTTGCAACATAAAATATTTTAATGGTAGTGAAAAGAAATGTGGGACTAGGCCCAAAAAACCGAACAATAACTTGGGTATGAGTCAGTGGTCGAAGACCAAGATGGAGGAAGGACCAGGGTATAAATGTGGGGCAGGAAAGGGGTGGAGTCAAGGTTAGAATCCAATGGGTATAGGGGAAAATGGTGCAGAGGTGGGGTAAGGAAAGGTAGGGCTCAGTGAGGGTAGGCTGAGTGGGACACTGTATCAAACGAGGGCCAATGAGGATACAAAGAGGGAAGAAAATTCTAGGGACTGGGAGTGGCAATGATGACAGGAAAATGAGGGTTGGGAATATTTATGAGGCATTAACATGGGCAATCCCATAACTTCTTAGTACAACAACAACTGGGGTTGCCACAACTCAAACACATGCCTGCCAAGGCCTTTGGGAATGGTTGCCTGACCTGGAACACAGGCCAGGCTGACTCCCACAGAGAAACAGTTCATTTCCTTCTTATCACCAGGAGTTGATAAGAGTTCAATACTAAAGGTCAGCAGATAGACTTAGAGTGTTGCAGGTCACAAGAGGCTAAGGCCAGTGATTTTCCCAGGGCTCTTAAAGCGAATGTCTCATTTATGTCTTACATCAATCTTAGAGTAGGCCAGTGTGTATTTATTTCAAGTTTTAGCTAAGTGCAAAACGAATTTTAACTGAGAGCTAC
Organism: Muscicapa striata striata; assembly: GCA_030060385.1. Lineage (NCBI taxonomy): Eukaryota > Metazoa > Chordata > Aves > Passeriformes > Muscicapidae > Muscicapa > Muscicapa striata. Next base: position 2,743,469 of record JAREIS010000101.1, read on the forward strand.
TTGCTAAATCGGCTGTGGAAAAAACCTGCAACCCTATGGGAAATGGGAAATGCCCAAGGAATTCTTTTCTTTTGTTTTGTTTTGTTCTGGGTTTGACTAGAACGGAGATGAGCAAAACCTTCTTTTCTTGTTTCAGACAACTGCAGTCATGCCTATGCAACTGCAGGGCAGTGTGATCCCTACTCTGTATTTTTGCTTGATTTCTTCGTCCTTTCTTTCCTGTTCGCACAGACTTAATGTTTTTTCCTGTATATCCTCCCAGCATCAGTCTGGGTCCTGGTTACTGCACCCCAGTTTCAGTCCCAGCCTCATTGTTTGGGGCTGATCCCACCTCCTTCTCAGGAGAAGCAAATGGATTTGTCAGATAGACAGATTTCCTAGCTAAACTGAAGCAAATGTTATCAAATCTCCATTTAAGAAAATTGGGGTTGTGAGGTAAGAAAAAGTCTTTGCCTAGATCATCATTACTTTAAACCATTCATTCTGGGAAAGGAGGAAAAACTGCCTACATCAAACCCTTCAGCAAGGTTTTCCTTCTTGCTCTCCATCAGGTAGTGAATTGTTCTTTACAAAAGTAGCTTTGTTTAACCAGATTTTACCCAAACAAAGCACTTTAGCTTGTGGTTTCCTAGGTGAGACTGGCTGTCCACTATGAATGCAGTGGGATCCTTAGGAGATTGTCAGAGACAGAATTTTCCATAATATGTTTAGGAAATCTTGTGCATGGTTTCCATAAATGATTAAAGAGGTATTTCCATCATGTAAAATCACTTCCTTGCATCATTGACATCACCAAAACCAAGGTGATAACATCTGATATGGACGGACCTATCAGAACTGGAGGCTATTCATAGAAATAAATAGAATTCACTCAATTTAAGATTGTAAAATATCACTGATGCTACAGTGGTGAGTCACAGTTTGTAAAAGGAGCTAGGAGTGCAGGGCAAATAATGAAGAGCTTGAGTCTATCTATTCTTGCTTGTGAAGAAATAACTATCATTAGAATTCCACAGATGTGCCAAATTTAAGAAATTCTAGGCATAACTAATTAGCTAAGGAGGAAACATATTAAAAATCAGTCCTTTTAAAAAATGAATTAAAATACATTCTTTTTCCAATTTTAAGACATATTCTTCAGTCCTAATTTACACAAAACATCATAATGATTCCCCTGATAATAGGCAAGAAATTCCTTATTTTATTGGAGTGCTACAAATCTGAATTCTGTAACAATGTGACTATGAGGTATGTGTGACAAGTTGTAATTGTGTGGTTGTATATCCTTATTAAGATCCCACAGTCAGGTTTTGAAATAGAATGTTTCCCTACTTTTATTTTTAAATTTGTTTTGGAGTCTATTATTCACAAATTTTTATATTAATTCCACCCTCCCCCTTTTTCTGTCACTGAAACTAACAATATGAATAGCATTTAAGTTTTTTTACTTTTTATCTCTTTTTTTTCCCTTTTAAAATGTTTACTCTTTCCAGCTATGAGACACAAATTTTTGAAAGTTAGATTATTGACTAGTATTTTAAAATTTATTTCTCCTTTTGTTACTCTGGATTGCTGAACTCTCTGATGATTCAGAAGATGAAAAAAATCAGTTCTGTTCACTCAAATGATTATAGTTACAGAAGAAAAAAAAAGAATGAAAAGTTGTGAGAATCTTGAAATCCACTGAAACCAAGAAGGCTTACTCTATTTTATATGATACCTGTTAAAAAACAAAACAAAACAAAACAAAACAAAACAAAACAAAACAAAACAAACTCCAAGAAACAGCTGAAATAGCATTTCTCAGCCAAATCTTGTTCTTGACACAATCTCATTTTTTTACAGTAAAAACTTTCACATGAAAGTTTTCAATATCAACTAGTTGCTAGTTGTAGGAATGACAGAACAGTTGGAGCAGTGAAGCTTTAAGCTATTGTTCTTTTCCTGGGAGTAGCCTTGAAAGAATGCATTCACAGACTTGTCAATGATGAACAGTTTTTTAATAGATGATTAAAATTTAATTTATTTTTCCTTGACATCAATAGTCAAGATAAATATCTTGATTCTCAACTGCTTATAGTCATTTGCAAATATGAAGAGCAAGTAGAAAATATTCTAATCAGTGTAAGTTATCGCAAAAATTCTGTGTTGTCTGTTATTGGCACATATTTTTGCTGAATTTGCCTAACTACAAATCTGTGTGATTGTCACGGTGTGACTGGGGTTTGCCAATTTTAATATATTTAATTTCTCGTGGGGATCACATTTAGGAGTAAAGACAAAGCAGGCTCAAAGCTTAAAAGGGTACAAGAAATTTATTAACAACACAAAAAACAATTCAGAACGAGATTTCCAGATTATTCCCTCCTCCCCCTTTCCTCATACCAGCAACATACAGAAAAACACTTCGGTCAGTTACTCACTTAAATAATCATTTCAGTTCACTCAAGAGAGAAAAGCCCCTTCTTTTTGTTTAGGCCTAGAAGGTGTCTCACCCTCATAACTTGCATCCGCCCGGAAACTACAAATTATGATTTCTCCTCTCATTCTCACAGTCCTTCCAGAGCTGTATATGGGTTGCTGAAAAACACATGGGGTGTCATTTTAAAGGCAGGCTGCTGAGAACACAAAAAGTCCCTTTATCTCACTCTTCACTCAAATATCTCTGTCCAATTCCAGTCCCAAAGACAGAGAGCTCTATTTCTCGAGGCAAAAAAAAAGGTCTTCTTCTCAGGCACTTTTAACATCCCCAAGTATATTCTACAGTTTAAAGGAATTTTAAGTAAAGTCACAATCCTCTAAAGCCCACAAAAAAAAGATTTTAAGCTACTTATCAGTGGCGAATTTTTCCATCTCTCCTTCTATGACTTTGAACTTCATTCTGCTGGCCTCTATAATTCTTCCTGCTTCATGCTTCTCGATCTGGGGAGCTCAGGAAATCCGAAGTTTCATTCAGGCACCAAAAGTTAAACTTGTATCCAAAATGGTAAAGATCCAGGCTGAAGCCATGCTGGAAGAGACACAGCTACACGTGGTGATGAAATGGCTGGACTTCTTTTTGCCGCTGCGCGAGGCCGGGGGTCCAAGCCGAGCTGAGCCGAGCTGAACCTGAGCCGAGCCGAGCCCTGCCACGTGGGGCAGGAGGCCGAGCCGAGCCGGGCCGAGCTGAACCCAAGCCGAGCACCGCCGGGGCCGAGCTGGGCTCCCCCCGGGGCCAGGCCAGGCCGAGTCCCCCTGGGGCCATTCTGGGACCGGGGGACCTTGAGATGAAAGCCAGCTAAGCTATAGACTTATGAGGACAGACTTTGGCTCAGCATGTAGCAGCTAAATTCAGCACAATTTGCAGTCCCACAGTCATGATTAGGTTTACAGTACAAAGCATGGAAATTTATAAGTTTCTGTTTTGGTAGTCTTTTACATCTTCAGGAGCCCAAAGGATGTAAATCACTCATACTGTTTATTTCTTTGATAAACCAAGATACCTTGGCTTCAAGTGGCAGATCAGTGATGCAGCTTCTGCCAGTGTACTGGGCCTGCACTGAAATCAGTGAGCTTTCCTGTGACTGAACCTGGACTGAATTTTTCATGCTTCAAATTCCTGCTCTCCTGTGTGCTATGTTATCTCTTCTTTCAGCACAGTCTGTCTGTGTGTGTGGGTAGCTGCCACCATGTGATCTGCACTTTCCTTCTCCTATGTGTTTGTAGCCTAAGGGACCACTGAAAATGATACCTGTTGTCTTGCAGGTCTCTGGGTGCACAGGGGTGTGTGTGTGTGTGCATGTTCACATTTATGTCAACGCCCAGTCAGACAAAATAAATTGTGGTTAAATCCTATTCCTCTCTGAAGTTCTTGTTTCAAAAGAAGGCTTACATCACAACAAGACATAGGTGCCTATGTAGATGGAAGTCATCTGGGATTTAAAATCATCCTGAATGCTGAAATACCAATGGGTATTATACGTCAGTAGGCTTGCAAAAGTCCTGCCACATGCTGATTTGTACCCCTAGATCTAGGCCAAAAGTACTGTGATCCTACTCTGTTTGCCATATGTCAAATGTCACATCATTCTGTGGTCACACCAGTGTTGACTCAAAAGAGGAGCCCACAGGTGGTTGAGCAGCCTTCACTGCTGAGCAGCTCTGCTGCACACCAGGGCTTGAGGGAGACACATAAAGTAGGCAAAAAAATCGTTATAACTGAACTGCAATGAGAAAGACCTATCCTAGTGCTAGGACCTAGGATGGCTATGCTTTTGCACAATATATAAATGAAGGGAAGAAGAGAGACTAGAATGATACCTGTGAACTCTCCTTTCGTTTGGTTTGCTCTAAGGAAAAATTATGTGGAAGGTCTTGCCCCCTCAGTTTAGCTGCTGAAGCAACGCTTGAGTACTGTATTTTTATCATTTGGATTTCCTATGGCTGTTAAAATAAATGCTAGCTGAAATACCAGTTTGAAAGCCCTAAGAAATTAATCAAACATCTGTATTGAAAATAAGCAGAATATTTCCCCTTTGTCTGAATTCCCTTTCTGGATAATGGTTTCCACATACTGAAGTCTTAAGTATTGTCCACTTTCTCTTTTGCTATTAATACTTTTTTGGATGAGGAGCAGTATTTAAAAGTATTTATGTAACTGAAAATAGAGATTTGCCATAAGTAAAAGTTCTTTTAGAAGTGCAAAGCTGTTACCTTAACCTCTAAGTCAAAACTTAATTAAGCTCATACTTTAAATTGTTTCAAATGTAGAAACCTAGTATCTGACTTACATTCTAAGTTATTTGCTCTTCCAAATCATATCGTAAATGTTCTTGTTTGAACAAGACTGAAAATAAAGTCTGGCACATGTACAAAGAGAGGACTGAAACCATTTGGATCAATGGCAGGGAGACACCAAACTGGTCAGAGACATTTAGCAGTCTTCTAAGACATTTATATATAATTTTGGAAGATACAAGCATCTAGAATTGTCCCTAAGATGCTTAGCCTAAATAGTGCTGACACTGAAACAACAAAAAAATTTAACATAGCTGAGGAAGGCACTTACTTTTAGCTGACATGAGCTGCTCCCAAAGAAGTCTGCCTTTGTCCTCCAGAGGGAACAGAGAACTCACTTCCCTTGGCTGAAGGCGGTCTTGTAAATACTTCTCTGAGACTCTTAAAGCATTTTAGTTCTTGTGTATTTTGATTCCTACTCCAAAACACTGTGTGGGTTGGTTCTGGAGACCAATACAACTGATACTGTGAAAGCAAATCTGCTTCAGAACCAGTGCCAGGACAGGGTCTTATTTCATAGATACAGTACATCTTATTATTGTGTGAGTAAGAAAAAAGTGCAGCTAAAGTGTCACAGCTAGCCAATAAAAAGTGAAGCACTATACAGAAGCATAAAAAATTAACTCCAGGCTCATGTATGAAAAACCTAATTATGTAGGCTTCAATTCTCATCATTGTTTAACTGCTCTCCTCAGAAACTAGGCCAACTCTTGAAACCTTTCATATCTCTAATTTTTTTAAAAAATATTTTAAATGCACCAAATGTTTAAATTTGAAAGACAATTCAGCTTCTTTGTCCTGGGCTAAGTTTGTTATGAAGATTTTTGTTGTATTGCCATTTAGAGAGACACTGTACAAATGAAGATATGAATGAAATAAGACCACTGAGCCCACAGTTAAAATCAACATAAATTGGCATTGCTTTATTAAAGCTCACAGGGGCATATTTGCCTTAGTAGAAGAGTTTGCTCTTGTCTAGTTTTGAAAATGTGATTCATCCTAGTCAGAAAACAAATTTTTCGTAAACCGGAATACCTGCAAGAAGAAGCAAACACTCATCCAGTTCAAGAGTCTATGCTAACTTTGGGGGATTTTTACTTCACCAAAACCAGAGATATTCTGGGGCACTGGATGCTCAATGCAGTACAAAGAAACAGTTTTGAGATGTTGTAAACATTTTTAGCATGTTGTCATTCACTGTCCACTCAGATATTTAAGAAGCACAGCTATTTTAAGGCACAAATAAAAGCTCAATGCATCCTATATGAAAATCACTATATTTGAGGCTTTGAATTAATCCAGGATGTAATGACAAATATTTTATTTTAATTTAATTTAATTTAATTTTATTTTATTTTTTAATTTTATTTTTATGGTTGAAAAGGAGAAGGAGTAATGCTATATATTCAATATCAGAAGTATCAACTCATTTCTAATAGTGCTTTGAAAGATAAGAACAGATATTTTACATTATCTCCAGCCCCGCCCATGCTTAAATAACATTAGTGCTTGATGATAATACTTGCTGTGCAGCAGCATGGGGGTCTGCCAGGGTCTTGGTCCTACTAGTAACTTCTCTGTCTCAGTCCCTCTTCTCTCAGTTGTTCAAGGAAACATATTTATAATGGGAATATTTGAGATCCAGCTGATCTTTTAATGGTCTGCAGCAAATAACAGTGATGGGTGTAGAGCCTGGCATGCTTTTTAGTTGAAGTGCTGCATAAGGGATTTGCCTGCCTGAGTCCCATTAAGGTAAATGGGAACCATATGGCCAGATTGTCAGGTACCACTTTAAAAATGTAGGTGATTCTGTCTGTAACAGAGCACAACATTTTGAAGCTGTTCAGTACTCCTCTTTTTTAAACTTGTCTCAGGTTTTATTTTCTACATTTGACTCATGGAAATTGCTGTAGAAAAAGAATGATCCTGCAGGCTGGATTCTGGATCATACCCCGCTTGCCATTGCTTTAGTTTTCCCACTACTGTCTATGTGGATGTATCTTCTGCTGAAGGTCTAACAACATGTCATTTGGAGCCCTGTAAACACATAGCTTGGCTCTGTTCTAAACATTATTTATTAGATGTCTTGGATTCATTTACACTCCCCTTGAAGAGTAGAGGCAGGTAATCGGTTATCAACTGAGGATTCTTTCTCATTTGCAAGCTTCTGAAACCTTCTGAAATTTAAGCCTCTGGTTTCACTCTGCTTACCCTCACTACAATGTATTATTTAAAGTTTTTATTGCAGAATTGCTAACCAAATTTTAGAAAGACCTTAACCCTTGTGAGGCACAAAGACAAAATCCCTTGGTTATGACATGGGATGATCCTGTGCCTAATTTCTCTAATATGGGAACAAGAACAGAAGAAACCCCCAGTGAAAATGGAGAACTTTGGTTTTGATAAGTTAAAATACAGAGTGAATTCTTCTTGCAGGTTTTCAGAGATACAGAGAGACCGCTGTGAGACGTGCCTTGGGTGTGCAGTATTGTCCTCTGGGACAATACTCATGTGGAGGCCTTTGGCTGAACCTGGATGGCTGCTGTCACCAGGGAGGACAGTGGGATCACCAGTGCTTAGCTTTGAGCTAATCCAGTGGAGGTGACACCTTGAAGGGGCCCAAAGAGCTTAAAAAGTCTGCAGAGGTGAAGATGTGCATATCTCAATCTATCTATTTATCTGTCTCTGTCTGTCTCTATACATACGTGTTTTTCAAGGTGCACACAGTCTGGCTCTGAAAGCATCTCCCAGCTGGTTCTGTTTATCCCATTTTTACACACTCTAGTATTGTATGAACTGACAGACACCCCCCACCACCCCCCCGTCCCCCTACTCCCCACCTTTAAAGAAGCAACAAACAAAAGAAAGAAAATAAAATGGGAGGAGAGGATTAAAAAGTATAACCAGAGAGGATGACTGGCACAAACTGCATCCAAACTGTTTCTCTTAATTTCTACTCGTTCCCTGACTCTTTTCGTGTGGACTCTATGAAAATTATGTTTAGGATCTATTTTGCAGCTGAAAAGGGGAGAGTTTTTCCTATCCAGATAGCTGTGTTTACACTTCACTTGAATATTATAAAGCCTCCTTCATGATCCAGGCACTTTTGTTCAAAAGGTATCTATAAGCCAAGCAAGTACAACTTTCAGAGATCTTTTTTGTATAATTGTGATTGTGTAACTGGTATAATTGTGATTGATCCTTGTTATAATTCCCTGTTTCTGAGAATAATAGGGGCATAAACACCCTTGCACTTCTTCAAAATAAAGGCTGGAACTGAATTTTTTAACATAAGCTTAAATGTTTCTCTGGGTGCATTTAAAACCTGTATTTATAGGTAGCTGAATGTGCATAAGACTGTTGGCAAACAAGTATCAGTGTTCTGTGTACAGATATGACTCTTGCACACATGATTTTACAGCTGACAGGGGGGTCTACCACACATCTAAGGCATAATTGTTAGACAGGAACAAAAGGAGGAAAAAAATTTCTTTGATTACCCTAAATTCCTTTGAGTGTCTTCTGAATGTAATGACAGCCTCACTGGCCTGTAAGGACCAAAAACCTGCTAGAGAGACCTCCAGAGACAGCACTTACTTCAACCCCTGCCATTCTGAAAATTCTTTATTTTTGTAGTTTCTAGGTACCACAGAGACTTCTATCGTTCTTTGCTCCCTGTCCCACTGTCTGCCTTTTAATTTGCAGTCATCTGTGCCAACCCAGCTAAATTCCTGTTTGACACAGCTGAAACTTGGTTGCAACAGCAGGTTCTCAGAAATGCTCAAGACAAAGGACAAACGCCCCAATTCTCTCAGCATCTGTGCTAACCTTGAATGGTAACCTGGTAGGCACAGTGCAATCAAAACCTAATCAGCGAAATCAAGCTGAGATTTGGTCCTGGGAGCTAATACGAGAAAAAAAAAAAGACGACTGTGCAAATATGGTAGGGCTTTCAAGGGGGTAGATGCACAAAGCCATTCTTTTAATCATCAGTGTCTCAAAAGAGTAGTGATAGGAGGACCTGGCAAAGCCTGTCAGCATCTGTGTTAATCCAGTTAATTAGCCGGAAAGGACAAACTCCTCCAGAAGCAACTATGTGACAGGCAGGCTATCTTCATATTTCATTAGGATGATTATTTTCAAGGTTGCAGGTAAAATAGTGCTTGTGTTCCTTTAGAGCTTTCCTTTACATGCTGAAGTTGGAGCATGTTGGAGGTATGTGGGGCTGGGAGGTAGCGTGGGGCAAAAAGCACCCAGACAACTTCCCAAGGAAGCAGCCTGATAAGGAGACAGGAGCTTGAGCTACAACCTACGCAGTCTGTATTATTTTCCTCTCCCTGCTTTTCTGCCTTGCTCTTTCAGTAAGGAAAAAAAAAGAAAAAAAGAAGGAAAAAGGCTGCAATGTGTCACAAAGGAACAGACTGGCAGACATCTGCCTCTTGCTTTATTTATTTATTTTTTTAGAGAAAGGAGAGGGTACAGAGCCAACTCTTCACTCCAGAGCCCCCAGTCCCTTAACAAACCAAATGGTGGCTGTTGGCAGGGTATTGACAGCTTGTTAATGAAGGAATTCTTGACAAAATGACAACCTGTGTGGGATGCCATGTGAAGCTGAATCCTCCCACAAACCAGTACTAAGAAATTAGGCGGTGGTGAAAATAGCAGCTAACTACTGTTGGGAAGAAGAGGAAAGTTAGGGGGGGATATATCCTAAATTAATTATAAAAGCACTTCTCAATTGAATAGTAGTCCCCTTCCCCTTCCCTGAGAAGACACAACAGTTTTCTCTGAACTGCCTGCGTCTCCCTTAGTGAGCCGAAGGGTACGTCTCAAAAGGCTGAGCCTGATGACTGTGAATGAAATGATTTTTCTTTGCACGTGCGATCAGCAAAGGAAGAGCTAATGAAATACAAACAAAAAGCTGTCCACTGGGGCTTCCCCTTTTACTTCCCAAAATGGCCCTGTGTGGTTCACCTTACTCTGTTTTTCCCTTGATTTTTGTCTGACTGCTTCAGACAGGCAAGCTATCTGTTGACAGCTGCATTTTATTTTAAACCCCTGAAAGGAGGCTGGGTGAGGAACAAGCCAAAGCAGAGTGCTTGAGTTACAAAGTGCGTTTTGCAGAAAGACACATTTTCAAACAGTGCCTCAGCAACAGCCGTGTCCATGTTCATGACCATGGCATCAGTACCAGGAGCTAGAGCATTGGTTAGTAGCAGCCGAAGCAAAATATGTGACTTGTGGTGAAATTAGGCTTCTGTTGGGCTTCCAGTTTGGCTTATTAGGAAGGTACCACTCTCCACTGTCTCTTAAACAGCAGCTCATGATTATTTAGCTAAATAGTTCAATAATATGGAGCATAGGAGTCCGTACAATAAGTAAAGCAATGTATTGCTTTATAAATGTTGATTTTTATACCCTCCCAGAAGCTGAAAACTTTAGGTCAACTGTAATGTGCAACAAGTAATTTAAATTTAAGAAAAGGGGAAAAAGTCAGGAAATTTGAGACTTTTTTTTCGCCCTAAATGAAAACCAGAATTTTGAGAAATTCAGCTAAGTTTGTTGTTTTGTGCTCTTAGAGTGTTTGGTCTTTTCCAACTTTATTTCTTTTAATGACATTACTTTATACTGTAGTTTTACATAGGGAATACAGACAGAAACAAACATTCTATACCTGCTAGTTTTAAAATAACGTAGAGAAATTAAGAACTTGCAGACTTTGAAGACACTCAAATAACTTACCTACATTTTCAATTTCTCATGATTTTTTTGTTTTCAATGGGCCAAGAAATCTCATCAATTTTCTTCTATCCCATCTATTACTCAGGTAAGTTTGCATCCATCTGTGACTTTTGTAGTCAAGCTCTATTTAAATATTGTGAAAGCTACAAACAAATAACTTCCTGAGGAATCATTCATTGAATCTTGAAATGGAGGAGTAATAAAAGACCTATACATTTAATTCTATTAAAAAATTTTGGAAGGAATAGAGATTGACTTAGTTCTGGTTTACTGCACGAGGTCAAGAATAGATGTAAGAAACAACACTTTAAAGCATACAGGCTTCATTTTAGAAGGAGCTGTGAAGGCATCTAAAATTTTATGAATTTGTTGTACCAGGGAGTGGCAAAATCCAGGTCAGGGATTTTTTATTCTTTCCAAGTATACAAATAAAGCTATAAAAAATTATTTATGCTGCATGTAGACAATTTCGTTTTGGCTGTACTGTGTGCCTTAAATTACTGATATTTTTGCTTAATGACTTCTCACCCTGCTTAGTTTTCAAAGAAAGCAAAATGGTTTTTGATCTTGGATAATTACACTGCTCAGTTGCACCGGCAAATTAAGGATGGTACATAAATTAATGCTTTGGAATTTGGACAGTCAGTATCTTTTGTGATGTGAAAAAGTATACAAACAATGGTGATGAAATTTTGATTCATGCAAATTTATGAAAGCCTATTAGCATTAGCTGATAGAATCTTGCTTTAAACAGATGAAAAAATAGGACTGAAAGTCATTCGGGTTTAATTTCTGGCATTTGGATTAAAGTTTTTGGAGGATTAAGAAATTACTCTAGAAAACTATTACACCATGCACAAAGTAAATAAATTAATTGGTGTGGTTAAAAGTGCAGATTCTGAGGTCCTTTCTTCTTGGGAGGATTTACTCCATGTTCTGGCCTCTAGAAAGGGCCACAGGATGCTACCAACCAAAGGAAAATATATGCAAATGCAAAAAAAACCAAGGCTTGTCAGACGCTGACTATATTAAAAAAGCAAATATTGCAAAATTAGTCACAGAACTTATTAAAATCTGTATTGGACTGTAGAGAATAATCTTTCCTTCATGTAAGTGCATACAAGGTGCTGTAATAACTTTCCCACAAATAGGAAGGCAAATGCATATGACCCCTTTGTGCTTGTGGTGGCAGTTTAGGGCTGGCTGGGTGATACTGAATCAGGAAGAAGTTAATTTACAGTGAACAGGACTGCTTATGTTACTGTGCTCCTGGGGTCACGTTCTTTTCTTGTAGACTCAGAGGCATATATTAATGCTACCACTGACTTGAAATTCTCAGTTCTCAGGGAGATGCCATGATCTGCGCTTCTCATCAATCTTGATCTCCCACATTTGGTGTCTGTGGATGAAGCGGAACTAGCATTGGCTTTAGTGGAAACTGCTCTCTTGTAGAATATGTAAGACCTAGCACTCATCACTGCTGCAGAAGGTGACTGTGAGTGTGGCTTGCTCCTCTGACATGGTAAATAAAACACTTTATGTCAAGCACTTTGCAGGGCTCAGCCTCAGCATGCTCCGTCTTCTGTTGTATCAAACTCTCAGAGAGGAGCCATAGAACTTCTTGGTCCAGGGCTGTTTGTCCAGAAGCAATCTGAAATGTAAGTAAATTCCAAGTAACTGAATTAGTGGAACAGCTGGTACATTGTCCGCAGAGACAGACTTATGCAAGCAATGTGGACTGTGCTGAATTTACTTGCATGGGATTTGTTCAGCTGCTGAACAACAAGAATGTGACGCGATGAGATCTCTATCATGCTTCCATTTATTTTAATAAATCTGTACATTTCTTGTGTGAACTGAAACAAAGCGAGAAGGCTTGTCAAAGCCTGGCAATCAGTACCTCATGCACAGACTTCTGTTATGCTCAGGTGCTCAGAAAGGCATCCATGGTGCAGCACAGCAATGATATTCTTCAAAGACCTTTCTACATTGCAGAATCACTGAATCATCTGAGTTGAAAGAAACCCACAAGGATCATCAAGTCCAGCTCTTAAATGAGTGACCCATACAGTGATTGGATACACAGCCTTGATGTTAAAAGCACCATGCTCTAACCAACTGTGCTAATCATCTTATGGATGAGGAAATGTGTATCACTTTGCATTTAAGGATCATACTGTTAGATTTCTTGTGGAGTTACAATAACCAGTTGGAATGGTAGTGCCTTAAAAATGTTAGCTTTTGTGCCATTGCAAAATTAAGTTAATATTTGCAAATTGGTTGCGTAAACTCACATTCTGTCTAATCACTTGTAAATATTATGATTCTTTCACAGCAACTGAGCATCCATCTTTCCTATTTCATGGAATCAGTCAGGGGTACTGAATACTTGACAATTTTGCGAATGAAATTGCTCAAATAGGTGCTGAGGTAAGACCAAGGAAGCTCTGTTTCAGTGAATGATTTTGAAACTCTTCACCTGATATTTGTCCTGTACTGAATCAAGAAAATGTAGGGCCAGTGTGTAGCACTTTCGAGTATCCTACACATTCAACAGCAAATCTTGACTTGTCCAAGTATTTGTATTTATTATAGCTTCACATTCAATGTGTTCTCTTTGTGAAGGCTGACAACCAAGGGTCTGAATTACAGCCTGCAATTTGAGTCTGCTTAAATCTAATATTTTTTGTACTATACGTAAGGAAAAGAGCAGCACTCAGTAGGCAGCCTGCTTCCCCTCAGCATTGTTTAGAGACTGCAGAAAGAGCATTTGTGAAATTCAGAGCAGAACTCTGCTTTCTCTATTTGATAGTGCGAATCAATAACATCAAGTTGCTTCCTTCCTCACCAGCCAGCACCAAAACAAGTGCTTTCCCACCAGTGCTTACCAATTCTAGCAGCTGGTGATGGCTGAGAAAATTGTAACCTCATATCTGTCCTTCCTGTACCATGGCTTATTTATCTCCTTCCTGTACCATGGCTTACTTATCTCCCCATCACACGGCCTCAGTAGTGGGCTACATGTGCCACACATGGGGACAACCTGATACTTGACAGCAGTTGTCCCGGCACAGTCCAGGTGCTACCATGAGGCAGAGCACAGTGTCAGTGAAAGCAGATTTTACTACTGTGTAGAGGTACATTGAGGAAAGATACAAATGAAGGAAGCTGCACCAAAAATGCACTAAAAATGTGCCTATGCAGCAATACTTTACACAACTTCCAGAAAAGTAATGGTGCTTTGTTAAATTGCTGTTATACCATTTGAAATAATTGAAAAAAAAAAAAAGAAAGAGACACTGAAAAGCAGGGCAAGAGAGGTAAAGGAAATTGTACAAGAAGACTGCAATTAAAAAATGGGAATTTTTGACTCTCAGGCATATATTCAGCTTAGTTTGTCAGACCCTGCTGCCTGAATATTATTTAAAGTTAAATATATGTTGACTTGTTCACTTTATTCACTTTAATCATCTTACAGTTCCCTCCACTCCAGGGCATTGTTGTGCACAGCCAATTTAGAATTTGGAGAAGTCTTGATCCCAGAAATGTGTGACTAGCACTGGACATTCTAGGGTAACAGAAACAAAGCCTGTTTATCAGGCAGTAATATATGATTGGAAAAACAGATGTTGCTACATTGCTATTAGGATAATAACTAGGGCTAGGAGATGCTTGCTCTTTTCAATATTTCAAGCTATCAATATTCTCAGCAGCATTATTAGAATTTATTGAAAATCTTCAGTAAAGCACTGCAAGTTTACACCGAGGTAATTTACATTACATAATTAGGATGCCTAAAACCATATACAGAAGTGTAGATGCTAGTAGTGCTAAGTACTTGATTGTATTACATTGCAATGCTATTCTAGGGTGATTAGAGCATTTTCTGTCACTGCTGATTGCATGGCAACAAAATTATGAGTTTTTTACACACATTTCTGGGTCTGACAGTTTATGAGTTCTAGACTGTGTCTCCAAATTAGCCTGATCCTGCACAGTCTAGGTGATACTGTCCAGCAAAACAACATGCAAGTAACAATGCCACAAAATGTTGGATCTCTTAATTTGCATAAACTATTCTCTTTGTCCATACAAATGGTTTTATAAGCATCCATATGTAACCTAGTCACTTTGCTTTTACCAGTATGCAGTTTTGAAACACAATATTGTCAAATTCAGCCAAATTTAGCTGTATTTATTGATTGCATCTTATCATAAGACAGTCTTCCACATTTTAAGGAATAGTTTCATTGGGTGAACTGTGAAAAGATCTGGATATTATCAAATTGGTTTTCTGTCTACACAGAAAAAATTTAATTTCAGTTCCCTATACTGTGATACTTGTTATTTCTTCAATAAGAAAATGCAGGTCTGTATGGTGTATACAAATTCAGCATATGCTTAGGTTTAGGTTGGATCTTGAGCCACAGATAAGCTCAAGTTGGTATCTATCAGCCCTTAAATTCATATTGTGTTAGAGCCCTAATCAATATTGTGAGCCTGTTACAAACCTCACAGAATGCATTTGAGCTGTCTGACCCATTCAGCGGTCTTGGTAAGCATCTCCTCAGCTTCTAACTGAGCTTTTCAACTAAGGCATAGATCTGACCATGCTACAGGCCTGTGTCTTCTCAGAAGGGGAAACTGGTAGCACTTTGCAGAATTTGTTTGCTGCTTCCTTAGTGCATGTTAAGGAGTGACATCTGGTTTAATAGTTTATCTGCTACACATGAGGCATAATTTCCTGAACTCCACTGAGATGCTAAGGGGAGACAAGATGAGACAGCGCTGGTGCCCCTGCAGTAGGGAGAGCACAAAGTGCATTTCTCTTCACATGAGAGCTGTTAAAGGTTGCAAAAGTCTCTATGCCCCCTCCTCCTGCTTCTTCCTTAAGTAGTCACACGGAGGCCAAGCAAAACATGATTTGTGCATGACAGAAAAATGTTGCAAAAGAATAGGGATGATGCTCTCTAGGGCTACAGTTTCACAAAGAGCTAATGCACAGAGATCCAGAAGCATTACTAAGTGGGCCAACCAATACCAAATCCATTTTTCATCATTCATTCATAGGAAGAAAAGGGATGTTTAATTTAATTGTTCCTTACAGAAAATAAACAGGCACCTTGTCAGCCCATGAGAAAAATCATTCACTAATGCCAAGATAATGTTTCTAAACAACTGACTGGATCAAAGGTGAAATTTAATTGATTATGTGTTAAATATTCTCTCTCTCCCTGGCTCTGACATAATACTCCCTCGTATACACAGAAAAAAAATTAAGAATATACCCAGACAGTAGGCTGAACAGTTTTTTCCTTGTTGCCATAGAAATTTCAAGCAATTACCCAGTTCTGTGGCTGGGTAGAGACAGAGTCTAGAGACAGAGTCTGATCCTTTTTCACTTAAATTATGAAAATCAGTCACAGCTCTGCTGAACTCAAGAATTTGTAGAACTAGTGTAAACAAGAGGAAAGTTACATAGTAAAGTACAATAATGTTACTGATTATTTTCTTAATATGTCATTTTTTTTAACAAGTGGAAGAAATGATTGAATTTTGCATATAATCCAAAGCACATTTACTGTGGAAAAGTTAAAAATCTTGGGTGGACTGTTACACTGTTTTAGAATTTTTGTTAATTGCTGCTAAAGTCATTAAAGTGGGACTTAGGTACTGCTCTAATTCATAGTACAGTTGTATCATCACTGTAAAATTTACATTTTAATGTGGAAAAAAATGGTAAGAGAAGAAACTAGAAGAACTAGAAGCATTTTAGCAAAGTGACTTGCCTGGACTCACAGACAGCCAAAGGCAGGGTCTGTCTCTCTTGGTCCCATGCTACTAGACAATGCCTCTGAGTGTAAGAGCAGTGTAGCAGGTAACAAGAAGGCAACGCTTCATTAGTTGGTTTGCTTATACCAATATGCATCTGTCAGGTCTAGTTTGTAGGCTAATAACCAACTGGGCATCCTTATAAACTGCCTATGACTATGACATTCAGCTGTGTTTTGCTGGTGCTGTGTTGAATTAATCAGGGTTTGGCTCTGTGCTGTTTGCAGGAAAGGAAAGCTGAGGGAGGGGAAAAAAATGAGGCTTAGCTTCTTTTATGCCAGGCATACATATTTGTTGTAACAGTGCATTTGACCCTTTCTCTGGGCGCCCCACAGCTCTACAAGTCTCTGCCCACCTCCTGCAACAAACCACTTCCAGTGCTTGCCTGGGAAGGGAACTCAGTGGGTAGCTGAGAGGGATATGTTCAGAGTCTAAAGCTTCCTCTAGGTCTAGCTCTACCATCAGGAGGTTGAGTTGGCTTGGGACAAACACTGGCACAGCAGGTCTCAGACCTGGTGGTCTACTGAGATTCCAGCCCAGGCTTGGACAAGGGCACAAGCAACATTACGTATCAGAGTCCTGCAGCTTCGCCCTCGCCAGGAAAAGCTCATTCCAGCATAAATAAGAAAGTGCCTGAGAACAGCTGTGTTGAGGATCTGCAAATTCCAAAGATTGCCTTGCTGTTTGTACATGTAATTATACACACATAGCTTCGAACATATTAATTTTGGCTCCTTCCTGGCCTTCAATGTGGGGAACATAGAGTGTGTGATTGTCCCTGGAATTCGGTGTTGATTGTGCACTGGAAGCAGTCAGCTCTGAGGGCAATGAGGCACACAGTGAGATGTAAGTTACTGTTCCTCTGAGCAGCATTACTCTCCCATCTGTAAGCTGATTAGGCTTCCAAGTGCTAAGGCTAATGGGATGGCAGTAGTAGGGATATGAATAACTGTTACAGGAACCTTAAGTGGATCATAGACAAGTTTAAGTCAATCTCCATGGCCTATAAAAGCCTGGATTTACAGACACATTTTCCAGCAAAAACTCCCTTACCAGATGTCACGGTGTGACTGGGGTTTGCCAATTTTAATATATTTAATTTCTCTTGGGAATCGAATTTAGGAGTAAAGACAAAGCAGGCTCAAAGCTTAAAGGGTACAAGAAATTTATTAACACCACAAAACAATTCAGAACGAGATTTCCAGATTATTCCTTCCTCCCCCTTTCCTCATACCAGCAACATACAGAAAAACACTTCGGTCAGTTATTCACTTAAATAATCATTTCAGTTCACTCAAGAGAGAAAAGTCCCTTCTTTTTGTTTAGGCTTAGAGGGTGTCTCACTCTCATAACTCGCATCTGCCTGGAACCTACAAATTATGGTTTTTCCTCCCATTTCCACAGTCTTTTCAGAGCTGTATATGGGTTGCTGAAAACACTTGGGGTGTCATTTTAAAGGCAGGCTGCTGAGAAACACAAAAAGTCTCTTTATCTCACTCTTCACTCAAATGTCTCTGTCCATTCCAGTCCCAAAGACAGAGAGCTCCATTTCTCGAGGCAAAAAAAAGTCTTCTTCTCAGGCACTTTTAACCTCCCCAAGTATATTCTACAGTTTAAAGGAATTTAAGTAAAGTCACAATCCTCTAAAGCCCACAAAAAAAAGGTTTTAAGCTACTTATCAGTGGCGACTTTTCCTGATCTCTCCTTCTATGACCTTGGACTTCATTCTGATGACTTTTGTAATTCTTCTTGCTTCATGCTTTTCGTTCTGGGGAGCTCAGGAAATCCGAAGTCTCATTCAGGCACTAAAAGTTAAACTTGTATCCAAAATGGTAAAAAGCCAGGCTGAAACCATGCTGGAAAAAATGCAGCCACACGTGGTGATGAGATAGCTGGACTTCCTTCTTGCCGCCACACGGGGCCGGGAGCCGAGCCGAGCCGAGCCGGCCCGGGCCGAGCCGAGCTGGGCCAGGCTGAGCTGAGCCGGGGCCGCGCTGGGCTCCCCCCGGGGCTGGGTCAGGCCGGGTCCCCCTCCGGAGCCATCCTGGGTCCGGGGCCATCCTGGGTCCAGGCCCTTCCTCCTCCCAGAGCTCAGGCTGGGCCGGGCCCCATGCCAGGGCCCGGAGCCCCTGCCAGCTCCTGCTCCCCTGCCCGACCGGAAAAACAAAAGACCCCATCAAGTCTCCTTCCCTGTGATTTGTGAAAACAAAACAGCATTCTAATTGGTTTCCTGGGCTGTCAATCACCAACCCAGGTCTCTGATTGGTCCTCGCAGCCTCAGGGGAGGCTCCCAGAGAGGGGCTGCTCTCTTTGTCTCAAGCCCATGTGCTTCTCAAGTGGCCTCCTTAGGGGATGGGCCATCATTCCCCTCCCTGCTCCATGTGTCCCCAGCACACCAGATAACTGTTCTCCAGGGATATTTTCATTCTTTCTTGAATACTTATATTCATGGGGAGAAAGATTTGCCATATTATATCTTTCCTAGAAATAGGAATTTCTAACATCAGGGCATAGTGTTAGGCCTCTTCCTTGTGCACTGTTGTTATTACTTGTCTTTGTCTAGAAAAGTGATTCTGTACTATTTGCACTCTGCTCTTGCCTGGCAATAATTTCACAGAATTGATGGCTGAATGCCTGTCAGTAATACTGCTCATAGACATTAATGCACTTCAAAGTCATTAAGATGCAGTCCCCCCTGAATGAGCTTATGTTCTATAGTCATGCTATTGGAAGTACTATAGATTTTCACATTTGGACCATCTGTAAATACAGCAACTCCATGACTCATGTATTTTTTCCCTATTTGAACTCAGACAAAAATTAATCTGGCCCAACTGCAGCTGGACTTGTTTAGAAAATCTGATTGCCTTCCAGACACCAGCCATCCGTGCTTCAGTGATGCCAGTCCTTCCACATGCTAATTAACTGAGGACAGAAGAAATAATCACAAAACTTTCCCATCTTTGTGCCTGCAGCTGTAAATTCAGAATTAAAGTAATTTGGGGAGAAATGCTGTGAAGTGTCACAGAAGATTTGCATCTGCCAGTGCTTTTGAAGAAACTAGCTATGCCTATAAGCATGCACTGAATATGGTACTGAAATACAATATTCACTTTTTTAATGACTTCTTTGTTCTGCCAAAAAAAAGCCCAGCAGAATTAGGGTCTAGAAAGCTTCTTCATAATTCAGATTAGAAGCTTGACTAGGGAATTACAGATATAGGGGATAGAAGTTAGTCAGGTATGGAGCTTCTGTTAAACTAAGCCACTGAGAGTTATTAGCACTTTAAGATGTGCCAGGAGAAATGACAGAGGCATGAGGCTCATCTGCTAAATAAGGAAATCTATATGAGCAATATCTTGAACTCCATAGATTTATGTTATACCAGCTGCCTGAAATATACAAATGTTAACTATTCAAGAGGAACCACATGCAGTAAAGACTTATGTGTTAAGAATATTGTGACATTGGTAAGTGCTGCATGCAAACGGGGAAGGTGAAGGACATCCTTAATGCTTTGTCAGTGATAACTACATTTTTGTTAGCTCTTATTTCTTCCTGAAAGTCTAAAGATATGGGCTATTTTTCCACTAATCCTTGGTGCTATTGTAGAAGAATCTCAGATCACATGGAACAGAAATAAAACAATGGGGGAAAAGTCCTAAAATCATAATTTAAAACATTCCCCATACAGAAGATGAATGAAAAGAAGCTAGCATTTTTTCTTTACCACAAGATTTGTCCTTCAATAAAAGTGGAAATAACTCCTTAGCTGCAGGACTTCACTCATCACAGTGGATCTAAATTGTCTGTGGACTCCCATTTACACTCACCCTGATTTCCCAACAGATATCTTTGTGGGGGATCAGTACATCCAGGACTGTTATAAATCCCATTAGTCAGTCAGAGTCCTTCAATTTATGGCCTGTAGTGACCTTTGTATTGGTGATGTGACCACTAATAACAAGTTAGAAATGGCCACTCCAGTGTCTGGCTATCCCAAAAAACTTACAGCATTTTTCTGCAGCAGCAAGTCCAACCCCAGTGACTGTTATAGTTTTATGTGTTCCACTGAGCATAATAAAATGTGAAAAAAATCAGTTAGGAAAATGTCTTCTCCTTTTTTGTGTTCCATGTATCTTCTAAGTATTTAGGCATGCCTGCCTGAATCACTGTCAGTCGAATGCTAGATGCCTCAGTAATGAATCAGAATTCAGCTTCCCCTGAGTATTCTGCCCTGAACAGTTAAAAAAATAATTTTAAAAGACTGACAGATTGAGAGCAAAAGCAATCCCAGAAGTTTTGTATTCACTTGACTTGTGATTCAAATCCTGGGTGTCTAGGTGGTTCAGAGCTTGCAATGATTTTCATCCTTGTGGTTCCTGGCTCCTTGGGAATATGTTACCAAACAACCTCCTGTTGCATGGTTACACTAGTAAATGTGTGTGGTATCCCTAGGCTGGAAAGGCAGCAAAGCTAGAAAACTTCAGATGGAATCTGGAATATTTCTGCTTACTGATACAGTGATCCAAAGCACTCTACAAATATGTAGCAGCAAGGTCAGGAATCCATGACAGGTAGCAGAGACAGTCAAATTTTTAATGGCAATCAGCAAGATCAATGTAGTGCTGGGAACTAAGTCCACAAAATCTGTAGACAGGTATCTGTGAAAGGCAGAATTGGTTGGCTTTTTTTTTTTGAGAGAGACAAGACTTGGTGACTCTTAGGAATTTGTGATTCCCAGCCTTATCTATTACAAGACAATATATAGATCAGCTGAACAACAACATCTTTGCTTACTACTGGCTCCTGATGGGTTTCTACTGGGAAAACTGTTAAAGTAAAAACTGTTTAGCCAGTTTCTTATGAGAGACTGCAATAAAAAAACTAAAGATAAATTTCTTTGACTATTTACATCTGGTTTTATTTCTAATGTTGTGATCCTGAATGTTAATAAAATCATGCTGTGCAAAACCAGCTCCTCTGCATCTGTTTCAGGACATGGGATACCACAACAATCTCTTGAGACAGGTTTTACTATACAAAGTAAAATATTTGTACATGGGAGGGCAATCTGAACCTCTTGCAAGTAAGTAGGGAAAGAGTAAGTAAGAGTATCAGATTCTGGCTCTACAGGGTTCATCAAAAGGTGACCTTCTGGTTTCTGAAACAAGGGAGTTCAGGGGCCAGGCTGGCACACGCTGGATTTGCACCAACCTGTATGCTCAGCTTCCAACTAGATATGAAAGAGGGACAGGGTCTCATCTTAGACTGGAATCTGGCTATTACCTGGGCAGACATCAGCTGGCATCTGGATAAAAAATTTGTTCCACAGTGTATATAACATCACTTATTGTAGCAATGAATTATGTGGGTTGTAAATGTGCACATATAGTGCAGTTATTATTGTGGCTGATACTAAAAGTACATCACTTGGGTTGCCCCACAGTCGCTAGCTTTTGTGCCACAGCCACTCAGTACACTCTGGTAAATTCCTAGGTGAGTTTTTTATTTACTACATATTCCTCATTTAAATTCCTACTGGGAACAGAGCCCTGGCAGTGCCAGACTCAAATCTGCCTCCTTGTGATGATAGCAGTTTCATACTTCTGTATTACTATCCCTACCTAATAAAAAAAAAAGAGACACTAACTTTTGTTTGGCTACAGCTCAGTTGCAGCTTGATTCCTCAGGCAGAATTTTAAATCTATGAAAAAGAAAGTGTAGACTATAAAATACGTGGAGAAGACAAGCGATGTTTGAGCATGTAAGGTATATGTTTCATTAGCAAGGTGCTTTTCCAGGTGCTACACAGAGGAGGATGTGGGCATAAGGTGCAAAAGCTCTGTGTTCCACAGGGACCAGCTGGATCTGGGGATGAGAACTTTGTTCCTCTTATAAACTGCTGTGTTTCCAGTTCCAGTGTTTTTCAGTAGCAGTGTGTTTTCACAGAAAGCAAACTCTTTTAACTGAAAAATACTTGCGGTTCTGAAGTGTGACCAGCTATAAGTTCAATAAATGGTGCTCTCCATAGTTACTGGCACAATTTGCCTCAAATAAGTGGCTATGTCTCACTCATACTATTTACTTTGTTTGGGACTTAAAAGAGATGTGCAAAGACAAAAAGTGAAAGCAAGTATGTCGTGTCTGTCATCACCTGAAGCTGTTCATTTAAATTATGTTTGTGCTCTCATACCTTGATGTTTCCTTTGTGTTCATATGGCTGATTCCCTGTATTGGTGTGGTAGGGCCAGTGTATCAAGCATTAAGTTAGTTAACTGCATTATCTTTTATGTTGCTGTGTATCAGGCTTTATATGTCATTCACTTGATACTCAGAAATGTTTTTGATGATGCCACATCTGTGTTTGGGCTGTGACTGTCTGAATCTGTATGATCAAGACAAGGAGAAGAATATATCTGAGGTGACTATTGCTTGGAAGAGCTCCACCCTGATTTCTTTGAGTTTTGAACTTGTTGGTTCATAATGCACAGAGCAGACACAGCATGTCCAGAAAGTTATAAATTATATATATATATATATATATGTAAAATATAAAATTATATTAAATAACTATATGCTACAGAGACTTTACACCTTTGTCCCAAGGGACGGGAAGTTTAAACTGGGCCAGTCATATGATAAAGTCAAGAGGATGTTAGTGAAGCTTAAGTCGTATGCCAAAAAAATAAATAAAATGAAAAAATGTGAAAGTATATTTAAAGAGTTATAATTATCAGTGCATGCAAAGTGAATGTCTATATTTAAACTTTCAGTTGCAGCTGAGTAGACCTTGCAAACTACTGACAAGCTGACACCAGACTGCATCAGCCTCAGGACAGCAAATTCTTATAGCAATTTTTTCAACCTACCCACTTTCTCCTTTTAGAGCCTGGTCTTGAGTAAATGCCCTTTTTTCACATAAGTTTGACTAGCAGGTTTAGCATTGGATTGCTCCAAAATGCTGAGAATATTTTCTTAACACAGTGTAAGCAGGCAAATAGAGGACTTAACCCAGAGATCCGCACTGTGACTCTAATTTCCCTCAAGTCAAAACAGAGGAAGTTAGGCTAGGTTTGTATTTCCGTGCATGTACAACTGATGTGGATCTAGTATGCTGTTCATAAGTTCCAGAGTGTTTTGTGAAGAATTAAGAAAGCAACCACTAGCACACAATATATATAGGTGAGCAAGACATCTGATTAACTTGCTCTGTTTCTGGATGAAAATGCGGAGATAATGGAAATAAAATGACTTGTTAATGACTTTGGTAATGCAGTGTCTCTTAGAATGGTATCCAGAGTGGCATGACATAGTTGAGAAACAATTGAAATTGTGAGTTTTGTCACTTACTACTCCATTTTAGCTACCAGCCATCTTTTCTGCAGTTACAGATTGCCAGAGCAGTAACTGCAGGCTCTGTTTAGCCCACAGTGAGTCCCCTGGCTGAGATACAGGCGTTCATGGCAAAAAACTCCCTTTGGCTTCAGCAGGGCTCTAATCTCTCCTCCAGTATACAGTCGCTGGAATCTCAGAATAGCCCATAATACTGTTTCTAAGCTTTTAAATGCAAAACAAGATTAATTAAGACTAGACTGAGGACTCACTCCTCAGACGTCTGTGCACACCTGAGCATGTGAATAGCTAAGTAGAAGGTAGGCAAATATAAATCTAGTAAAGGCAAATTAATAATTGTGCCTTATACTGGTTTTCTACCTGAAAGAGATACTCAGATTTTAAGAACAAGTCTTCATCTATTAGTTTTCTTTAAAACCTTTCAGACACACACATGCATTTCTTGCACTTACTGAACTGCTCAATCTGCTTTCAACTCAGCAGTATCATTACCAAGGCTTTTTGTCACTCCTAAGAATGTCTCTAAGTGCCTTGAGCAAGGGAGATGCATATCAGATTTGACTGAGGTCTTATTAAAGGTGTAGAGAGAAAAAGTGGCTATGGAAGGTTGTATTATTCTCTGCCACAGTTGAAATCAAGGAAAGCCTCACACAAAATTATTAAATTTTTCATTATAAGCACAGGTTTATGTTACAGATTCCTAATACCTCTGGGGATTTCTGTTGACAGATTGCTAATGGTAAAACGTTTTACAAAAATCGATTGTTTAGATTCACTTCTACACTAGCACAAAACTTTCTTTTAGTATGCTAACATCTTTATTGAGTGAAACTGCTTTATAGAGCTTAGCTCTCATTGGACTTTTTTCACTGGATGGTCATCTTTCTCCCATGTTGGTGTCTGCAGGCTGGTCTTCCTATTCTTTCAGTAGCAGAAAAATATTTTCATATGCAGTATGGCGTGCAATTGTTTTTGCCAATGTGCTACACATGCTGTGGGTGTTCTCAATAAATGATGCAGGAGGGTTTGAGAAGAGGTCAAAGGCTGAGCTGAAAAAAAAGGCTAAATGTCAGGGAAAGAAGGACATGCTTTCAGTCATGTCTGTGGTGCTGAACCCTTGTGGGAAGGATGAGACAAGAAGCCATTTACACTAGTGGGTACTACATATGTAGGCAACTGTAGCAGTTATGTAGTATGAAAATGGCCCCTGATACATCTGGAAGATTTTACTTGCAGAATTATGTGCTAACCTATTATTAGTCTCCAGTATTAACCTATTCTTATATGACTATCACATGTAAATATAATCTTAATATTATTCTAATCCCCGTATCAACCTAATATTAGCCTGATGCTCTAACATCAGAGGCAAAAGGAGAAAGGGTCTCACATTTTTGTAGCTGTAACAAATATTTAGCAGTGTTAAAGACATATATTAAAATACTGCTTTCTTACACTTGCATGTCTGATTCTGACATTTTGTATCTACAATATCAATGGAATAAATATGAAGAACAGGGCAGCATCAATTCAGTTTGGGAAAAAAAAAGCCCACAGAGGTAAGGCAGACTACATTTTGCAGAATTCATGGAGTGATTTAGCTGTATGACAAGCTTCTCTGTTGCTCCCTTCTCCAAAAGTTCTCTGTGTTTTCAGTTCTGGGATCTCTCATTGAGAGACCTGGGGTCTCTACGCTATAGTGTACTGTCTGTAAAGTCTCTGATTAGGATGGATATTTAGCACTACTGTGAGCACCTTGGAGGGTGAAATTAAATGTAGATGACAACAGAGTGCTGAAACCCAGCAGAATTACAGTTTCAATTATGCAACTACAAACATGGATCAGAGGCGTATTCCTAAACCCTCAGTTCCATCTGGGTCTCAAATGACTTCAAATTCACTTATGATTTCCTTGTTTACTTGAAACCTGTCTTATTTCTGCTCATGGTCAATCATTTTCCTGGGAGAGCTATTTGAGACATTTAGTCTGGGAGGCACTATAGGAACATGAGCTATTGGGAAATGATCTTCTGCCATCTCACACTCTGTCTCTGAATGACGTATGGTGCAAGCCCAGAGGCTGAAATTAGAAAGTACACTGCAGCTGCTTAAATAACCAAAGTTCATTTTGAATAGTTTCTCCAGAAGTATAAAACTATGTGCATGATGAGCCAGCTACCTCTGAGACCTCCAGGCACTCCTAGACCACAATCTTATAATAACATATACGAAATATTATAAGAATTGTTATTATGAGTGTTGACCTAACAATACCGGTGAATATATCAACTCTGGCAAGTATACCCAGCTGTAAGATAACTTGTTCTGTTTTGCATATTTAAGACACCATGTGGCAAGGCTGAAATGGATGGATATTACAGAGTTTGGTCCATGACAAAAAATAAACAAGCAGTAACATGAATTATAGGCTCAAATACACTTCTGGAAAGGCTAGAATAGCTAATGTTTCAAGAAGACAAGCATGCCAAAACATCAGGTTTTCGTAAGATAAAAGTAGTATTTTAGGGCAGAGTCTCTGGAACAATTCTCCAGCTTACCTCTCCTAGTTAAAAGCACGAGCTTGCCAATTATATGTTAAATATCCCACTAAGTTGTGCAAATTCTCATAGTATGACCAGGCTGAAAGTCAAAGATGGTGTCAGATGTTAGCTATAGCTTTTCAACAAGTTCCACGTTATAAGTAACCACATAGCACAAGCTAGCAGACCTTAAGGCAGAGTGAGGATGTCCTGGGCTGATGCTATTATTTTACGTGGTTAAGAATTTTAGGAATATGTGATACATTGAATGGAGTTTCAACACTTTCTGGTATGCTGCTCATTACATAAATGGGGATTAACAGAGAAAGACTGTATCAGGCTAGTTAGGAATTGCTGAAAAGGCTATGAATAGTGATCCAGAACTTCAGTAGGCATAAATTGGCACAGCTCAGTTCAACTTGGTGGACTATACCTATTTTAAATCTGCTGAGATTCCAGCTCATTATATGAAAACCTTCATCCGTACATACAATAGCAAGAAAAGGTTAAAATTTAAGATCACAGAAGCAAAACATCAGTAGATAATACCTTTACCTTATCTTCATCCTTTTATTTTGAAAAGTCAAAATGACCTACTAAGTGTGTATGTTGCTGCAGAATAAATCCAATATTAGGAAGGTAACACACTTGTATTTCTTTTTATTGCAATTTTAATTTTAGTGCACTTTTATAAAAGATTTAAAAAATTAATGTGTCTGACAATTAAAAAAGTCCCCTACAACCAGCAACAAGAAAAATCTAACCAGCTAAAAGCTCTTATATATTCACAGCAGTGTTCTTGCCCTATTTCAGACACAGTCTGGATTTTTCCTTGCTAGCTTTGCTCTTCAGACATCTCAGCTCAAACTAAAACTTTATTTATACACAGAAAATTATAAAAAAGAAAAAAAATGGGCCCTCTCCTTTCTGCAAAGAAGGGAGCTCTCCTGGAGGTTTGGTTGGTCTGAACAATGAGGGAATAGCCACTGCAGAGCTACTTCATGATAAACATCCCTTTCAACCTGAGTGAAAAATCATCCATTTTTTTCCAGGAGGGCTTCATGAAACAAATGCTTTCCCACAATTATTTCTGCTGGAGAGGCTTGAGGAAGGCAGCAGTTGGGAGATGTGAGCACTCACAGCCAAACATTTCCTCTGCCTGCTTCCCTTGCTCCTTCTTCAGAATGTGGGGCTGGGTGACTCCAGCTTTAAAGCTGGTTTTATTGGCACAAACAGCAGCCACACACAAAATGACTTTACCATGCACACTGCTGAGAGGAGGAAAGACACAAGCCCTGAAAAAAGAAAAAAACCCAAGAAAAAAAATGTTGAGCTGCAGGTTTTTTTGTGAGTTTAGGCACCACACTGACTTTTGAGAAGAAATCTGACTGGCTGATATGTTTCCAATGTTTTGATGCATTTCCTGATAGAGTTCAATAACAAAAAGGCCCAGACACACATATGTGGATTCATTTTTTCCTTTGAACTGGAATAAATCAGGCACAGTGGCATTCCGTCAAAGCCATACTGGTATAATCAGAATTGGAACAGGGTTCATTTATCAGTGTGATGCTATGAAAGATGTTATTTTGCATAACCTTTCTCACAAAAATGAGACCTTTTTTTTATTTTTTATTTTTATTTTTTTATTTATTTGGGGTTTTTTTTATTTTTTATTTTTATTTTTTTATTTATTTGGTTGTTTTTTTTTTTTTTTTTTTTTTTTTTTAATTTTCCACAAAAGAAGCTGTTTTTGATGCTTGGCTAAAGACTTCTTGTTTTCAAGGCCCAAGATGGTGTTCCAAGCGGTGGTGTGGGACACAGGGTAGGTCTCCAACCAGCCGGTGGTGGCTTCCACCATGGTCAGCACGTAGCGCTTGCCTTGGCGGGTCTGAGGCAGTGTGATGTAGTCAATCTGCCAGGCCTCCCCGTACTTATATTTGGACCATCGCCCACCATACCAGAGGGGCTTCACCCGCTTGGCTTGCTTGATGGCAGCACACGTCTCACAGTCATAGATAACCTGAGAGATACTGTCCATGGTTAGATCCACCCCTCGGTCTCGTGCCCACTTATAGGTGGCGTCTCTGCCTTGATGACCTGAGGCATCATGGGCCCATCAAGCCCTTGTGTTGCCAATCTAAGTCCATCATTGACACCTCTGTCTGTGCAGCCTGATCTATTGTTCTCGTTTTAAGGACAGTTATCTGCCAATAAAGGCAGAAGCTTCTCTTTGAAATGGAGAATGTAAACCCCCTCCCTCCAAATTACTATAAATTCAAAATTAAGGGGCTCTCAGGCAAAGATATGGGAACTAGGAATAACAGTTCTTTACTGGAAAGATTAAAATAGAAATACAGTAATACAAAAAACAATCCCAACCC
The DNA here is from genome assembly GCA_030060385.1 of Muscicapa striata striata. Classification (NCBI taxonomy): domain Eukaryota; kingdom Metazoa; phylum Chordata; class Aves; order Passeriformes; family Muscicapidae; genus Muscicapa; species Muscicapa striata. Next base: position 2,772,099 of record JAREIS010000101.1, read on the forward strand.
TGACAGAGTCAGAATACAACCTGATACCCTGTCAGTCAGGGTGTTGGTAGCAGTCCGATCAAAATGGTGGCTACAGTCCCCTGCAGTAGCAGGTGTGGTTCAGCTGAAGCAGTGCTCCTGTAGAAAGGGTGCAGCCTTCCTCCAAAAGTCCAGGGATGATGTAGAAAAGTTCGGCTTCTCCTCTGGAATCCAGTGGAAAGAAGGGTAACTTGCTGTCCAACAGGTCTGTTTTTATCTAGGTAGGAGAGGCTTGGTTCCTCCCCCTGGCTGGAGCATCTCCCAATGGGATGATGGAATTTTATCAGTCATACAATGGGACTTAATGGGCTATGAGCAAATGGTATCTTCCTGGAGGGAGGATGGGTTGTGAAAAAGATAAAGATGATTGCCCCATCTTGTCTTAAAGATGGCCCATTAGCAGATACTGTGTGCCATGGAGATAAGGAATTACTACCCCACCCGGTTTAACAGATGGTGATAGAATACACATTTCTGGCCACATCAACCCAACACATCTACCTGCTCGTTGTGTCGGTGCTCCTCATTAATCCAACTCCTGGGGACATGGACATCCACATGACGGACCTTCACGAGTAGGTTCTCTACCCGAGTGGCAATGTCTTTCCACTCATCAGCAGCCCAGATTGGTTTTCCTCTATGTTGCCAGTCAACCTTTTTCCTCCTTTCCAGCCAACCCCACAGAGCATTGGCTACCATCCATGAATCAGTGTACAGGTAGAGCTTTGGCCATTACTCTCTCAGCAATGTCCAAGGCCAGCTGAACAGCTTTCAGTTCAGCAAGTTGACTTGATCCACATTCTTCTTTGGTAGCTTGTGCAACTTGTCGTGTGGGGCTCCATACAGCTGCTTTCCACTTCCAGTTCATCCCCACGAGGCAGCAGAAACCGTTGGTGAAAAGAGTGTAGCTTATTTGTCTGCTGCAAATTGGTTGTACAGTGGGGCTTCTTCAGCCCGGGTCACTTGTTCTTGCCGCTCTTTGTCGGCAAGACCAAAATCTTCACCTTCTGGCCAGTTTGTAATTATCTCTAAAATTCCAGGGCGATTCGGGTTTCCAATACAGGTGCACTGTGTTATGAGGGAAATCCACTTGCTCCAGGTGGTGTCGTGGGTAGAGGGAACCTTTCCTTTAAACCTCCACCCCAGCACTGGCAGTCGGGGTGCCAGGAGAAGTTGTGCTTCCGTGCCAATCACCTCCGAGGCAGCTTGAACTCCTTCATAGGCAGCCAAGATTTCCTTCTCTGTGGGAGTGTAATTGGCTTCAGACCCTCTGTAACTTCTGCCCCGGAATCCCAGGGGTCGGCCTCGAGTTTCACCAGGCACCTTCTGCCAAAGGCTCCAGTACAGACCATGGTTCCCGGCTGCAGAGTAAAGCACATTTTTTACCTCTGGTCCCGTCCTGACTGGGCCAAGGGCTACAGCATGAGCCATCTAGCCATCTCCTGTTTGATCTGGGCAAAGGCTTGCTGTTGTTCAGGGTTCCAGTGGAAATCGTTCTTCTTTGCGGGTGACCAGGTAGACAGGGCTCACAATCTGGCTGTACTCAGGGATATGCATTCTCCAAAAGTCTATGGCACCTAGGAAAGCTTGTGTTTCCTCCTTACTTTTGGTGCTGACATTGCAGTGATCTTATTGATGACCTCAGTGGGGACCTGGTGCCGTCCGTCTTGCCACTTCACTCCCAGGAACTGGATCTCTCAGGCAGGTCCTTTGACTTTGCATTTCTTGATGGCGAAGCTGGCTCCCAGCAAAATCTGGATGATCTTCTTTCCTTTTTCAAGTACCTCTGTTGCCGTGTTCCCCCACACAATGATATCATCGATATATTGCAGGTGCTCTGGGGCCTCACCCTTTTCCAGTGCAGCCTGGATCAGCCCGTGGCAGATGGTAGGGCTGTGTTTCCACCCCTGGGGCAGTCGGTTCTAGGTGTACTGCACGTCCCTCCAGGTGAAAGCAAACTGAGGCCTGCATTCTGCTGCCAGAGGAATGGAGAAAAATGCATTGGCAATGTCAGTGGTGGCCCACCACCTTGCTGCTTTGGACTCTAACTCGTACTGGAGTTCCAGCATGTCCGGCATGGCAGCACTCAGGGGTGGAGTCACTTCATTCAAGGCACGATAGTCTACAGTCAATCTCCATTCTCCTTCAGACTTGTGCACAGGCCAGATGGGGCTGTTGAAGGGTGAGTGGGTTTTGCTGACCACCCCTTGGCTCTCCAGCTCACGGATCATTTTGTGGATGGGGATCACGGCATCTTGATTTGTCTGGTACTGCCGGTGGTGCACTGTTGAGGTGGTACTTGTTGCTCTGTCACATTCAGGAGTCCCACTGCATATGGATTTTCTGACAGTCCAAGCAAGGTGTTCAACTGCTTAATGCCCCCTGCCGCTACAGCAGCTATTCCAAAAGCCCACCTGAACCCCTTTGGTGTGGTTTACTTTGTGTCGGTGAACGACGTCCAGGACAAACTCAGGAGCTCTGTATAAGCTAGTTACTAAGTTGTGGTTTATTATTAGGGCGTGGGTGAAAAGAGTCCTGCCAGGAGCCGCTAGCCACGGCTTGTAGCAGGACAGAAAGAAAGAGGGGGAGAAGTGATGGGGGATGGTGAGAGGGGTAGGGGAAGAGAATAGAGAGAAGAGAAGCGAGCGAAGAAAGCGTAGAGAAGAGGACGATTTCCGTTTACAATACAAATTCTATAGTATTTAAATACAGCCTATAGAAATCATTCTATTACCATACTGTGTTACATTTTAAACTCTAAAAACTACTCTTTGGACCCTAGGAGGGTCTTCTGTGACCTTTGGAGCTGCTCTCCAGCACCAAGCATTGTTCAATCCAGAGAGGATTATCCTCTGCCGTCCATCTCATTGTCTTTTGGTTATTTAGTAACTGAGGTTTGGTATCTCAAAGACGGCTTTCATTTCAACCTCGCTTATGGTTTCTATATTCTCAGAATCTAAGCATTTATACTTATAAGATTTTTCAGATTCATCCTTCCCAACACTTTGGGTCTTTGTAATAGCCATTCCTGAGGAAATCTATGCCTAGAATGCATGGTGCCTCTGGGCCAGTTGGATGTTTCTGCCACTCCTTCCCCATCAGGCTAACCTCAGCTTCCAGCAAAGTGCATTCCTGTGATCCCCCTGCCACTCCAGCAATGGAAACAGGTTCTTTCCCCACATGTTCTGATCGTATTAGGGTACACTGTGAACCAGTATCAAATAATACCTCATATTCCTGTGGCTCTGATGTGCCAGGCCATTGGATCCACACCATCCAATAGACTCTGTTTTCCCATGCCTCTCCCTGGCTTGAGACAGGGCCCCTCTAGCCCTGGTTAATATTCCTTTCCTGGGCATACATAGTGGAGGTTCCTTCCAGGGGATCTGACAGATCACCCTCCATTCTATAATACCTGGCACCTTGGCCATGGGAGGTTGAGGCTACCTTCACTTTAGGTGTAGCTCCCTCGGTTAGCATGTACCTCCCTGAGTTGATGCACCCATGCTGCCAGCACAGAAGTGGGCTTCCCATCCCATTTTCTCATGTCTTCCCCATGGTCTCACAGGAAGAACCACAGGTCAGCCCGTGGGGTGTACCCTCTCTCCCTAGCTGGGGGTCGTTAGGCTCTAACTTTGGGGCCTGTGACTTGCACCAGTGCTGCATTGATACTCCTCATCTCCTCCCTCATCTCCCTCATCTCACCTCTCATCTCTCTCATTTCCCTCATCTCCTCTTGGAGGTGCTTGACCACAGCAGAGAAATAGGTCTGCATCGGGCCATTCATCATACTGTTGAAATTTCTAAGCTTGTTAGCAACAGAACCCACTGTCTCTTGGTGGTTATCAGCATTAATCATTGCAATGAAGGTTGTATATTGAGATGGCCCCAGGTTTGCCAGATTCCACAATATCTGCCCTGTACACCTGACCTTGTCAGGGTCATTGTCATGCTGTCCATCCCTCCCAAAGAGTACCTCCAATACTACCACTTCTCTCAGCAGCTGGATCCCTTCATCAATGGTCTTCCAGCGCATTCTACGGTGGTGCTCCTGCATTCTCTCTTTGTGGACAAACCTCTCTCTCACGCTCATTAAAAGCCAGCCCCAGAGGGAAAGGAGGCCTTGCTCCCTTACAAATATCTGGTCCACACCTGAGTCCTGGGTCAAGGATCCCAAATTCCTGGCCTCAGTACCATCCAGTTGTCACAGATCTTGCTCACCAAATAGCTGCTTTTTCAATATTTCCTTTCAGTCAGGCTCACACATGGCTGTGGGATTGTGTTCAGGGCTCCCTAGCCAAATCCTGCTCCCAGGGCACTGAGGCTGCTTCTTCCCGGGGACATGTCGGGGGTTTCAGGTATCTAAATGCGTTTGAGTGTTAATTGTTGCTACTCATGAAGGTATGGAGAGATGAGGTAGTGCCTCCTCCTTAATAGTGGAGAACAGAGACCTGAAATCAGATGGTATTTAAATGTTTTTAATACAAAATATTGTACTATGTCCTTTTAAGTGTATACTAATGTAAGATATCAATCCTGAAAGTCCGGACTGGGTGTAGACTTTATAGAAATGTGTGCTATTATTATTGTTAATTAATTTTCATACAAATTTATAAGAAATAAGTATTACTGATAATTTCAGTCCTGGCCGATTATGGGTTCTGCAAATCTGCTGAGATCTTAAAATGGGTACCCAGAATACAATTACAACTATCATGGAGGTACTGATACTAACTAACTCTCTGCACAATGTGGCCAGCATCCCATGGAAATGCTTTGGCAGGTGCAAAATAGGTGTAAATTCAAACTCATTCTCTCCATAGGTGAATTCAATTTTTACAGGCATGTGGTTTCCTAATGAGGCACCTGTTCAGACTTGGTATAGCAGGTACCTCCAAATGCTGGGTACATGTTTAATTTTGAAAATCTCTTATTCAGAGCTACTGTCCATTTATTTCTCTATTTACTTAAAGCCTTCTACAACTGGGGAATTTCTTGTTTTTTAAGCATGCTGCTTATAAACCTATCATTACTGTAGAATCTGGTTCTGTAGGAAAAAACCCCTTTGGACAAAAAAAGAAATATGTAGTTCCAGATTTACAAAAAACTTTCACATGTAATCTTTCTGAAAGTAATTCAAAGGCATAGGCCTTTTGTTGGTGTACTGAAATTTCAAATTTGCACTCTACAGTGAAGTTCTCAAAATTATTTATATTCTGTGGTCTTCATGAAGTGGTATCTCTATATACATGCATATATATATATATATATATATATATATATATATATATATATATATATATAAAATATATATGTAGTTATTTATGTATATATAGCTAAGAAAACATATAATGGAAGTTATATTTTTCCCTTTATTTATAAAATGTGAAGGTAACTTTTGGGCCCAAATATTCACTGCTTGAAGTACTGAAAATAAATTTTAATTTTTCCTCTTTTCTAACTCTTGCACTCTCTTACTTAGATGAGAAGTGATTTCTATGAATAGGGAATGCATTTAATCTACTATGATCAAGTAATAGGTAGTAAAAACTGTTAGCATATACACAATCTTTTTTGTACTATTTAAGCAAAACTGGCATGTTTCTTGGACTTCTCTTTAGCTGTCTTTTTTTCTGTTATTCAGTCAGTAGGAATGAGATTTTTTTAGTATTCTAAGATAAATTATTATATTGGTTGGATGAACAAGCATTAGGGCTTTAATTAAAGAATGAAGGTTATAGAATTAGATTTGTACAGAAAATACATTCATTTTAAACAATGAAACTATTTAATATTTGAGCTGTAATAAACCATATTTTTTACTTGAATGCTGTGTTCTATTAGAGCTAGATAAAAACAGCAGTAATCTCTGATTCTTCACAGTGTGATTTCATATGAGATAAAATTTATGCGTTACTAGAAAATATTACAAGTAGGAAATTTATTGAGTTGTTAGCATAATATGCATAATGAGCATAAAGTCTGAGGCTTTTTGCAATTATGCATGAAATTAATGTAGTAGAACTTTGTGCAAGACTTTACTAAAAATTAAGGTGGTAGTTATCTTAAACATAGCTGATGGCACTCACTCCCATTTTCTCATGCATTTCTCCCACACACTCATTAGCATAATGCCCAGGTGCTTTGGCTAGCATGTGTGCCATGTGGAAGATGAGGGATTCCAGCTGCTTGAGCCCTCATTACACCTTTGGGGTTCCCATTCATGGTGGAAGCAACTGGTTTTTGCACAGATCTGTCATACCTTTTTGGAATGAGTGGTTGCATTTTACTAAGAAGCTCACCAGAGGGTTTCAAGATGATTTTTCTCCTTTTGGAGAAGGAGAAAACTGCATTGGAGCCGTGCCAGATTATGTACATGGTCAATCTGGGGCAGATGCTTCAGTCTAGCTGTGCTTATAAATAAATACACACATACTTGTGGTCTGGTACCTCCAGCAACAAAAAGCTGGTGTAGTACAGTGTGTCAGAAGTGAGATTGCACCTCATTTTGCCAAATGTCCAGCATAAAATTGGTCCCTTATTCAATGTCCTGATAATTTAACAAGGTGTAGGAAAAGATTAGCAGGTAACTAAATGTGGAAAATTACAGTAAGCAGGGGGGTAATGAAGGAATTACAAGATCTTCCAGCAAATCCACACTTCTTGTGGCTTCAGGCAGTATGCATGTATTCTGTATTGTTCCAGAGCAAGGCAGCTGCCCCAACACGTTTTTTTCAGGCTTGTCTCTTGAAAAGCTAATGTGTGCCAAGTGCTGTAATATACTTGGATAAGGTGTGGATGCACTGTGGCACAGAAAATATTAATATTACTGATTTGAAATAATAAAGAATATTTTTGAATTCCTGCTCTTTCAGGGGACATTCCTGAGGGACTGGATGATGGGGACCTTATTAAACTGGCAGCATGCCTTTCAAGATGAGAAATTACACATTTGATTCTAGCATCTGTAGAAAGGAAACAAAAATTTCTGAGTTGTCCTCAGAAATGGAAGTGGAAGGGGGAAGTCACTGGTGTTGTTATAGATGGGCCATTCCTATTGAACAAAATAAAAGAAGAGTGGAAGTTATCATTGCAATGGGTCTGACAGTTTCCTTTACAGAAAATTATGTGGCTTGACACAATGCAACCTAACCCGATGTGACGTTATAAATGAGAGGTACCATGGTTAGTTGTAATGTATAATTTGACACAATACCTGTGCTATGCATGAGCTGGCAGAAAGTGTGCTGTGGTCCACTGAGTACCCAAATTGCTATTAAATGACAAGCTTGCCATGTCATGGTGCACAAAAGTAAGACGGCAGTAGTTTAGTGATTCAGTCATAGACTAAAAAACTGTAGGCACATACGTGCTTTTCTTTTGAGTTTTGGGAGGATGCATAGGCACAGGTGCTGAACTAAGGTGACAAAAATACAAACTGGCATGTGAAAAAGATCCCTGTGATTAGTGTGGCTTTTGTTTTTTGCCATGACCTTGCAGAGACTCAGGCTGGTCTGAACACTACACCACTGCTCAACTAGTTGGAATATGATGAAGTACAAAGATTACTTTTGAATCAGTAAGCCCAAATGCCCACGCTCTGATGGTTTCAGCTGCCTCCAGATCAATAAGAGCATGTTGTTGAATGTTCATGAATTTTCTGGTAAATTCTGCCTTTTGACCAGGAAAAGCATGAGAGTAATCAGAGGTGAACTAATATGTGATTTTACTGCCAGCATCAACATTGTTGAAAACAGAAACAATTATTTATTATTTTTTAAAATGTGCATAAGAGAGAAATATCTCTATAGGTCAGCAGTCTTCACCCCCTCTGGTAATGGTGAGTGACACAGGGGATATCCCCGGGTTCACACACTTGGATTTCTTTTCTGGAGACTAGGGAATTCCCATCAGCCCCACACCAGGAGTCCTGATAGACGTAGATGTAGTCATAGAGGATTTCTGAATTGGCTGGAATCTTTGCATCTCTGGATCTTTCTTTAGCTCATCTGGCCCCCAACGACCTCTAGTTAATTTTCTGTGCCAGTAGCCATGCACAGTTTTCATACTGGATTGCATAAGACTTATTATTATTACTATTGCTATTATTACTATTATTATTATTATTATTACTACCCAAAGTGCATAAGTGATTTTTTGCTGCCTCTGCTCAAAGTATTTAAGAAAAAAACATTAAATTCCTCTGCTTGCCTTTTCAGAGATGTGACTGGATATTCTATAAATATAGAATGCATATGAATATTTTCTCTCTTTCTGTCTTCTCAGTCAGCACCAGGACCTGCTGGAGTTGGGACAGGGCAGAGTACTTGTGGTGCTGCTGACTAGCTGACCTAGGACTTGACCTCTGTTTTCATAAAAATTGTCCTTCCTCCAAAACTAAGAGAATGGTCCTTGGGATCAGAGGGCATCCACACCTCCAAGTGATGCTCTTCAAAATTAGTCTGACAAAGGGTAAATGCACTCAGTACTGGAATTTCAGAAGTAACATGTTATTTGGGAAATTGGGTAAAAACCAGCAAATGGTTATAGTGTAAAGATGCATGTTAATAAAAATGTTAAAATTACTAATTTTGTAAAGATTAATTAATTAATTTCCCATTAATGGTGTTTCTTTTAAAGTCTTTCCAAATTTTTGCTTTAAAAAAGCTTCTATCTTTCTAAAAAAGCTTGACCTAGGTAGAATGTGGAGGAAAGCAGTATGCAAGATGGTCATATAATGCCCAAACAAAACCCTTTCACATCTACTGTTGCTCTGCACTTTGACTACAAATGGATGTTTCCCATTTCATTCAATATCCTTTCCTCTTATTGCACTTTCCTACAATTCATACATACCAAAACTGTTTTTCCTTCTTTGCACAATTTCCATTGTGCTCAGATATGTCCCATGATGTCTCCTGAGCTGCTGCTCCTTCTGTGGAGGGAGGATGTGGCCTGCTACTGGCTCAGGAAGGGCTGCCTTCTGTCACATTTACCTAGCAGGATAGATGAACTCTGCCAAACACCTTGACTCCGTCCTCCTCCTCTGCAGGAGAACTCAGAACTCTTGTGCTAAGACTTTCACGCTCTTTTGCTGTTTCTTTTTCATGTAAGGCTAAAAATGAAGGAGGGCTTAGCAGATCATTTGAAAAATCTTGGGAGGGAAGAAGATGCTGTTTTAATTCCTCTGATTAGAGAAGGGAAGAGAATATATCTTTTATGACTCCAAAGTTTAATTATAAGATCAGATATTTTGCAAAAATTGAGTGTTACATTAAAAAAAAAATAATAATAAAAAAAAAAAAGCAAAAGCAAAGAGAATTTCTGCTACTGTGGGGTGTGTGTGACCTTGAAAGATCCTGTGGTATTTCAGGGACAGTAAGCACCTTCAGGGACTGAGTTTGGGTAGATTTCTACTTGTTTGCTATGATGAGCTAATTATTTAGAGTAAGTTCATCTGGAAATGAAAGCTGTGTAAAAAGCCTCACCTTTGAGTTATATTCCACATTCAGAACCCATGCAGCATTTGTCTCAGAATTATCATGTGGCCAACAGGTTGAAATTGGTTTTTTTTGTCATCTTACAGTATGAAATATTTAAGAAAAGGAACAAGAAACGACATAAAGCCACTATCCCATTTTGATAAGGAGATAGCAACTTCCCAACAGGAAACCATGAAAACAAAAAAGAGCAAGATACTAAAATGAGAATTTTTACAATGAGATTTTTTTCTGTGTGCTCATTTGACACTGAAATGTCAACACCAGGACCTGATGACAACCAGTTTTAGCTTTAAAGGATGAGGCATGAGGAGAATTGAGATTTTGTCTTATGTTGTCCTTGACTTTAATATATTGTATTACGGGACAAATATTAAAGTGTTTTGTAGTCATGAAAGTAATTGTGTATATTGTTCTTCAGCAAGATTAGAAAATATGAGTGTAATTAAACCAGTTATCCTTTTTAAAAGTTCAGACTGATGCTACTTGTATATTCTGACACAGAAGCAAAAGATGCTGAAAGCTTATTCTTTGTCTTGCTGTTACCTGTAAAACTTTGTTTCAGATATTACTAGTATGCACCTTCAGGGTGTATTCAGCCCTGCTCTGCAAAATACCATACGCTCCTGAAACTCAGAGATGTTCCCTGGCCTGGATATGTTTTTATATTTATATTGCCTGGTTACTGCACCATTTTGTCCTTCTCCTAGTAGCTCTCTGAAACGGAGCAGCATTTTGCTCCCATGGAAGTGGTTAGATGGCAACAGAGGTTCAGCTTCTTTTTTAATGAAGACAGAAACTTGGTCATATCTGCCTGGGTCAACAGCAGGGTGTGTAGGGAAGGATTCCCTGTACTTCGGCAGCTGTGTATTCTTCACATGTGGATGTAAAGGACATAAGAGAGAAAGAATTCAAAAATACTCAACTTCTTATGTAAAAAAGCTCACAGCAGGGGTCTGTTTCAGGCAAGCCAGCTGTATAGTCAGAATGCTTTTAGAAAAAAAAATCCCAAATGGTGTGAAAATATACTTAAAAAGCTCATGTTAATGGAAGAGAATGATTTTTTAAAAATGTTTTTCCCTCCCGGTGGAAGTGAATATGCATAAAGAACATTAATCCTTGCTTAATGGTGTAAAAAGATGCAAAGTCTTTCCTATTAAGTATTCATGAACACTGACATTGAAAAAGAAGGAAATGCTTCCTTCCTAGTGTATCATATTTTGTATCTGATAAAAGGGCAGAGCCCCATGAGAACGCAAGCAACATCTGTTGTGATTGTTGCCTACCTGCTCTTGTCCCTGAAGCAGAGTTGCTGTGATGTGGACTCTCCTAATCTACTTCAGTGCAAAGTCCTCTGCCTTGATTTAAATCACTGCTGGATAGTGTGGATGGGATGTGAGGAACAATCACAAGATTAATTTTGAGGCACAATTGTAATGGAAGTAACCGTTTCCAGAGTCCACACATGACCATGACCTCTTAATATCAGCAATATCAAACTGAATTTCAAATAAACATGTAGTCTTTCTACCTGAAGCACACTGGAAGTCTCTAAAAGTAGATTTTCTTTTTGCCTCTGGTATTTTAAGGGGGCTGTAGGGAGATTTGTACAAGGTTATTTAAGTCTAGAAGCTAGGAGGAAAATTTAGTAGCTATTCACTAAACCTACTTAGATAAAACTCTCTCATCTACCAAAACTGATTTTTGCATAAAACATGAACCAAGCAAGGCATTATTATTTTTGTCTTAAAGCAATGTATTCATATTTAGTGAGGGGGAAATATCCAAATATGTCTTTTTCAGCTGTTTGACTGACAGGCTTCTGCTGCGCTTTAAAGAAGTTTTATAACATTCATGTTTGATAAACTATGGTGGATGTGTGTGTACACACACACACACATATACATATATACAATATATATACACGGCTTTCTCTACATGCAGATTTTCTCCAAATGGAGGTACTTTAAAATCAAATAATTGATATGCTAAAATAGTGATGGATCCCTACCACTACCCAGGGAATAGAATATAATTCAATGAAGAATTGTTAAAACAGGTATACATTATATAAGAGTTTGGTCTTCGGTCTTATTATTATAAGAATAATCAGACCTTCTGCATCCCATTGGTGGCTTTTTCCCCATGGCTTTGTGGTTTTTGTTCAAGTTGTCAAGGACAGTTCAAGACTGGGGCCATAAACTAACTACAAATACCAAAATCTCATTGGTGGCACTGGAGGAAACACAAAGAAGATGAAGGCAATTTTTATACTAATTATTTTAGTACCCCAATAACATTTTCCTTAATACTCTTAAATCCATATGTAATGGTGACAACCTTACCTTTAAGAATAGTAGCAAAAGAGATCCTACCCTCGACCCGATAGGAAAAGAACTTCAGTGGTATTAAGGCATGAAAAGAATTAGGAGATAGATTAAAGGAATCCTATTTTTCTGTGATAGAAGAATATGATTTATAATCCTAGTACTGGGATCAGCATTGGAAATACTTTCCTGGGATATGCTACTGATCCAGAATAAGTAGATGTTTTGCAAGGAGCTGTGGCAGGGGAGCAACATCTCTTATGCAAGAGAACAGCAACAACATTAAGGGTCCTGGGAGAAACTACACTGTGAACATGAACAAGTAAAAAGTTACCTAAAATGTGTAAATGCAGTGTCCTCCCTACATTACTAGGATAGTTCACTAGTTTTAAAGCAAGATCTCAGCAGCTGGTATATGTAAGTCTGAATATTTCACGAAATCAGACTTGGTTTGATTTCACAATTTTAGTTGCCAGAAACAGAGGCTCTTGTACTCTTAAAACCATTATTTTCAGTTGAGTTTTAATGGGTGACATACATATGCACATAAAATCCCCAAGTCCCAGGCTCAGTGATTAAACTGGATGACCAGAATATAGTCTCTACACAATAAAGATAACTTCAATTCAAGTAAATTTTCAGACTCCATAAATAAAGGTGACATGAATACAAGAGGGGAAAGTCTCCCTAGAGATCAGGACCTGTCAAGGTATGGGAAAGGTGATTGTCAGTTTTATACAGTCTACTCTTCCCTACCATCTTGCTGAATGAAATGATGCCCATGTTTTTCTGCAGGATCTTTCTAGAGCAGCAGGCCCATCTTGCCTTGGTGCCTGCTGGCTGATGATTGCTGCATCTGCGTTTCCTTACGTTAGTCACAGGTTTCCTGGCAGTGATCTAACGGCATCCAGCTGAGAATAAATAACTTAGGGACTCATTCTCTGTCCCAGAAATAAACTGGGATTATTGAACTATTATTTCTTTTCCCCCCAAGATGATCACTTTCTTCATGGCAGCAAGAGAAAAGATGAAACAACCTAAACTAGATTAAGGGATTTCCTCTTATTCCCAGCCCTTATTTTCATTTGTTCTTGATGTTTCCCTCCCTGCAGTGCTGGAACTGCAGCTATGCTTTACCTTGCAGTTAACCTTTGAAAGAGAAACACAGGAAAACACCTCTTGCTCTGAGGGGAGACTGGAAATGCAAGGTTATAGAAATTAGAGGGAAATTAGTATGTTAAGGGATATTGCTTAGGAGTTTTCTATGTAGGTAATGGCCACAGAGGATGCACAGCTCTGGTGTGTGTAGTGGTTTTGATTTGCTAATTTGAGATTTCTTGCCCAATGTACCAATTTATGTGGTAGATCTAGTGCTGACCAAATTATCAGTGCACACACTAGAATTATTTACTCATTTCTTGCCATGAGATAGGGTTAGGAGGGAAGGCAAAGCAGGCCAAACTTTGAAGGGTATAAAGAAAGACTTTATTAACAGAAACTAAAAGAAAAAATAATAAAAATCAGAATAAAACCTTTGGAACACTTCTCCTCCCCCCACACCCCCTTTTCTTTCACTGACAACATACAGGAACAATTTAGCCAACCACCTCTAAAATAGTCTTTCTTCAGTTCACTTAGGGAGTCTATCTCATCAGTCTATGGAGACTTCTCCACAAGAAAACAGTTCTCTCATGGCTTCAATGTCACAGCAATCATCCACCCAGCAGAATGGAAGTCTGATCACTGTGTAAAAGCCCCTACTCTCAACTTACAGTTTTCCTCACAACTGTTTTTGAGGGCCATATCTGTTATGGGGTACTATTTTTAAGGATTTGAGCAGTTCAGAAGCAAAGGTTCTCTTCATCTAACTCTGAGATCATCTTCATCTCTGGGAACAGAGGTCTTCCTCTTCTTCCCTGGGGGCAAAGGATCTTCATCACTCCTCTCTCTCTGTTTAAATTTCTCATGGGATCACAGCTACTTCAACATCTGCTTGTTCGCATCGATGCCTTTGCTCATACCTACAATTTGAATGCTTCAACCATGCCATACTTCTCAATGATTTATAGGGATATTCAATATATCATAGTCCATCACCATAGCTTACAAGAGAATTTCATCTTAAAGCATCTCATTTCTCTTCCCATCTGACCTCTTTCTTCCTGTCTGACCTTGATGTCTCCATGTTATTTCTCTGCATCTTCACTCTACCCTTTTCTTTCACTCAAGAGAGGTTGATAGGTCTGTAGGTCTCATCTATGCACTGAAGGAGTTAATATCTTGCCCAAGCAGCAGCTGGAGCAGTCAGGGTGGAGGATTTCATGCCACACTGGGGGCTGGGCCAAGATAGCAGGGGCCCAGTGAGAAATGGTGGCGGCTGCTCAGGCTGCATGGCTGTTTTCTGGCTTTGGCTGCATTCAGCTCCAGCTGCGGGCTGATGGCCTTCCTCGCCCTGCCCGGCAGGCGGGGAGGACGGGGCCCGGCCTGGCCCCGCCGGGCCGTGCGGGCTGTGGGAGAGCGCAGCCCGGGCCAGAGCTGCTCCCGGGGCCCAGCGGCGCCCGGCTCAGCCCGGGCCGGAGCGGGGCTGGGCTCAGCGTCGGCGACATGTCACAGCCTGGCCCTGCCTTGGCCAAGGCCCGCAGCCTCCCCTCCCCTGCCGGGCCACTGAGCCAGGAGGGGGAAGAACTTCTCTCTCCAAAGGCCGCAAAGTGAGAGACCTTTTTCCCCCGCCTTGTTAGTTTTTAACATGTATGCTCACAGAGTGTGTTCAGCTTTCTCAGTGGCTTAACAGGTTGTCAGTTCTCAAAACTAATCCCTGATTGGTTTTTGACATAAAGGAAGTTCTCAGCAGCTCCTCTCAGAAAAACCACTTCTGTGGGTGGCTTCTTCCCTCCTCACCAAATGTCAAATGTGCAAAACCAGCACAATGTGCAATAATGGCACTCGTATTCCTACATCTCAATCCCTCTGTAAAAACCAGTATGCTGGGTGAAGAACTGCTTGAGAGAAGACAGCAGGAAAATGCATGTAAGGAAGTACCTCTTTTTGTCTTCTAAAATGTGGAAAATGAGGCAAAGACGCTGGCCATTGTTGCTCGTAGAAAGAATTTGAGTATATTTTCAGGGTGTTAAAAATGTCAATTTGGTTTTCTTTCCTGTCTGAGAAAGCAGAAAACTACATGTCTTGGTGAGAATGGCATTCTTCAGTTCTTTCAGTGCTCTGGGTTGGGTTGTTTTTATTAGCAAGGTGCTTCCAATGAGAAGAGATCCATCAGACCAAATAGAACAAAGGGTGGAGGCACCCTATGCCCTAATAGATAAGATATTTCCTTGGAAACTTTGGTATTCAGTTCCCTCAAAAGATTAACTGTTGAGGATTGGTTAGAAAGCCATGGACATAACTGTGGACATGGCTTGGCAGAGGCCTTATTGCAGGGGAATGGTTCCTGTTAGTAGCTAGGCCCTGCTTTTAGGCAGACATTAAAAGCCTTATTGTAAGCATAAGTAGATTTTGCTGAGAGCAGTGTTTGAGCCTTTTGCAAAAGCAATGGAGCTAGCAGAATTGCAGAGTTAGTCGATAAGCAATGCATATGCCCATTGTTCAAGCAAGGCCTTAGCTGTTAGGAAGGCATGTAGAAAGCGAGGCATAACCCTGAGATGGATACTAATATACCAATAAGTATAAGAATAAGGGAAGTAGAAGCCAAGACTAGCAGCGAGGTAGCACGTATACCTTTTGGCTAGAAA
The DNA here is from genome assembly GCA_030060385.1 of Muscicapa striata striata. Lineage (NCBI taxonomy): Eukaryota > Metazoa > Chordata > Aves > Passeriformes > Muscicapidae > Muscicapa > Muscicapa striata. The sequence goes on from JAREIS010000101.1 coordinate 2,787,690, forward strand.
TTCAGTAGGCGTGATTATCTCACACTTGTATTAACCAATAATAATAGAAGGCGTACATAGCAAAAACCAATAAGATTGTACTAATATGAATAATGCTGATTATGTTATTCTGGGCTATAAAACTGTCTGATGCTCTTAATAAAGTTGGATTATGCTTTATCAATCACATTGATTGTGCCTGGCTAATCCCCTCGCCGATGCCTCCGTAAGTGGCTCCGCCCGAGGTCTCCCACGTCTGGAAAGTGACCACTGAAGCTGCTGCCATAACATGGTTTCTAAAATATACTTTGCTGTTTAGTTTAAATATAGTTCAACATGTCTACATGTCAGCAGTCCCTGTACACATTAGCTGCAGAGCTGAGCTCTTGGACTTATGTTCCTAGATCATTCCTGTGCTTGCAGGAACTTTGTCCTGTGCATGCTTTTTCTGGCACCTTAAATTTAAATTTGTCTTGAATTTAAGACAATAGTCAGTCACTCCCTTAAAATAATAATTTCATTACTCTTTTTTCTCCTGTTTTAATGTCTCAAAATTTCATCCAGGCTAATTTGCACTGGTCCTTGCAAAAGTAAATTGTTAGCTGTACTCTGTAATGGAGCATATAAGAAATCAGGGCTGTTCCTGATTTAAGGAATTTCTCGAGGAGTGTGAGAGGTTTGTCATGTTGTTCTGTGTGGCAGGATTAGGTCCCAGATGTTTTCAGATTTAAAGTTTCCAGCCTTCCAAGGGCATCTAATAAAAAAGCAGTGAACAAAGTGTTTTAAAATGCAAGATTTTTCTATAATTTTAGGAGTGGTCTGTTAAAGAAAATTATTCTGAATGCACATGTCAGGGTGGAGTGCCACAAATTATGACATTCCACTGTGGAAATAAATAACAAAACAATGGGGAACTGAAAAAGCTTTACTGTCTCATAAAGCTTGGCATTTTTCATCTACCTTTCCACCTCCATGGGATGCAGCAATTAAAAAGTGGGCCATGGAACTATTCAGACATAGAAAATTAAACAGACCTGTAAAAGTGTCGCTCTAAGTTTCTGTGAACTGTCTTATATAACTAAAAGAAAATAAAATTGAAGGTGGCCATTTGGTCTTTGGCTGCAGAATATGCTAAAGGTTTCTAGGGGGTGTGTGCCACCCTCCTGGGACCAAGTATTTTAATTTCTGTGTACGTTCCCTGTGCATTTAACCCTTTGTCTGCTATGTTGCCAAGCATTTCCCATACAACTGCAGTACAGGTTCTCAGCTCTCTCGTATCCCGCTCACCACAGATAAAGGCTGATGGGGCTTCAGGGCACTGACAAAAACTCCCAGCTTTAATCAGCATACCCATGGCTGTAGCTTATTCTTTACTGTATTCACTTAAAAAGAAAGGACTTGTATGAGTCACTACCCCTATTTCTTTTTTTTTCATAATTGAAATGAAACCCCTGTTTCCTCCGTCTTCTTTTGTTCTGCCTGTCTCCTTTCATGCTGGGCTGTTGGTCTGAAGAGTGTTTGGACTGCAAGCATGTTTGTGTTCACAAGTGCTGCAGACAAATCCTTCATCTTTCATGCAATGGTCTCCGGCTCAATGTATATGTTCCAGCACTGAGCATTAGAGACCCTGTGTTTCTTTTCTGGAGTCACCTGTATCTTAGTTTTACTGACTGACCAACATATGCCCTTTCTCTGAGCTGCGTGTTTGCAGCTATTTTGGCCTTTTGTCTCATTGTTGAGAGATCTGACTCACGCTTACAAAGCTATTGATAGATTTTACTGATCCCAAGCTTACCACCTGTCTCCACGAGTTCCTGTTTCTAATGGTTGGGCTGTGGCTGATGAAAGTGCACCCTCCCCCAGGTCGAAATTAATTGGCCAAATTTAAAATCCTAACAGGTGGCTTTGAGCCATTGTCTGAAACAGACTGGGGGAGTGTTGGGGTGCCTGACCTACCAGCCAGGTCTAAGAGGACAGGAATTCCTGCCTGGCAGGAGGAGTTTGGCCACTCTCAGATGGGATAACTTAATGCACTATCTTGTTTATGGCTCTCTTTTGGAAACCTGCCTGCTGACTGTAATTGAGCTGCCTTTCTAGTTCTCTGCAAAACTTTATAAAGAAATCTGTTTGTGCTGTGGGCCTGCAGAGATTGCTAGTAAACAGGAGTAGGGAGAAGGGAAGGGAGTTAATCTCACAGTGTTTTCTCCTGAATGGTAACAACTGAATTAACTTCTGATATGAAAATGAACAAAGTGGTATGTTTATAGCTGTAAGAGTCCTGATGACAATGCCATCAAAACAGTTTTCCGTTTTTTCTCCTCTTCTGGATGTTTTGATGGGCCTGATGTGAGCTGCTCTGAATCCAGGCTCGTTTCAGCATGAGCTGGAATGTTACTGGGGGGGAAACACAAGTAAGATATTTGTGTATTTTGTACACAAAAAGCCTCATTTGTAGATTTGTTCCAAGTTCTGTCCTTGTTTATTTCTATTGTTTGGCTTTTCTTTCTTACTTCTGAGATTTCTGTTGCTATTTTAAGATTTTCTTCCATGTGGACTCTTTGATCTTGTTTTGTTTGTTCTCTCTGTTTTTGCAATCTAAGCAGAAGTAAATGGCATTTGCAAAACAGTAAGTCTGAACCTTTTGGTGATTGCTTGTTTCTGCTAGAAATTCAGAACATAACTTCTTTATTTATTTATTTTATTTGGAATTCTACTGATTCTTCTACAATCTATGAGACAGAACTAGTCTATCTTTTTGAAAAAAGGTTTTTATCTGTGAGAAAAGCTACAATATCAATTGATAGACTCAGTCAAGCAGTTTTAGCTGGCAGTGTTATTCAATGATTGTCACTGTTGTGGTCTTGTTTCTGGGAGTCCAAAATTAGACCAGTAATTCCAGACTTGCACCTCTCAATATTCGTTTGGGGAGGATGTTGTCATAACACGAAAGGCTTTTATTTCAGCTGTATAGCAGAGAATTTACTTTTTTGAACAGTGGTGTTAGCAAGTCAGTTCCTAAATACAGATGTAGAAACTTTTCAGTAGCCACTTATTTTCTAATGTCTTGGACGGAATTACAGATCTCTGAATGTATCTACTAGTTACTTCCTTTTGGCTAAGAAAATTTTAGTGCCTTCTGATCCCAATATTTCCTTTTCTAAACGTTGTCAATGATCCATAGCTTCCTTTGAATGTAGCCTGGGAGATCTAGTTTTGTTAGTGTTCAGTGGCTGTGTATGCTATGAAACTGTCCTTGTCTGCAATTTTGAAATGGCCTAGGACCTCAGCAAAGCTATGGTTCTATTCATATAAAGTCTTAACAACATATGATGGGATTATGTTTATATATTTTGGCTATATGTAGTTATGTTATATCTTGCATATGTTCTTGCAATATACAATGTTCCATATCATGGCCACACTCCCATGGTAATGGCCATGTTCCAGAGAAAGCTTGAATGGAACTGTTCTGTGATTAAAAAATTTGTTCTTAACTTAAAGGCCTAGTCTTCTTACAGAAAAATGTAATCTCCCCAGCCCCAATGATAAAGCTTGGAAACATCTGCATTTTTGTGGTTTTTTTTTGTTGTTGTTTGTTTGTTTGTTTGTTTTTGTTTTTTTGGTTTTTTTACCAGTTGTGCTTTTTATGTGTAAGGAGTTTTGGTCTTGTTTGTTCTTTTGGGTTTGTTTTGTTTTGTTTTGGTTTTTTTTTGTTTGTTTGTTTTTTTGTTTTTGGGTTGGTTTTGGTTTTTTCTTTGTTTGTTTGTTTGTTTTCCTGGAAATTTCAGTGATAAGAACTGTTTGCGATAGTTTACCTTATTTTAGGTTGAAGGAAAAGTGCAGGAGTATGCGCTTATTTTTTTAAGGAACCATCTGCCATGCATGACACGAAAAGGTAGGTAGAAGTGGCTCAGAGTGACATGAAGTTTCAAATTATTAATCATTTTCCCTTTAACCACTTCATCTTTGGCTTATGTTTGTTAAATCTTACTAAAAATTAGTGTTGAAATGTGGTACAAAGTAGACATCTCTTTTTAAATGAAATTGTGGAACTCTTCAGTGCAGCAAACAGATATAATTCATGTTATTTTTATTTTTTCAAGGTGAGAGAGAAAAATGTGTAGGGGCAGGGAGAGGAGAATAAACTCCCACAGCTCTAAACCTTGAGGATAATTGGCTTAAGGACTTCTTTCACCTTTTAGTTAAGGAAGGGTACTAATAAGGGTTATGACTGAAGGCATTAAAATTCTTTGTAGGTCACTTATAATAGCTCATTCAACAATAAATAAAATAATCTTTCTGGAAACTGCTCTGTTTGCTGTCTTGCTGAGATACTGCACTGAAATATGGTTTGTTTTTTTTTCAGAGGAAAAATTTTCATGGTGGAAAGGTAGAACTTCATCTTTGCAGCACCTAAGCTAACTTCCCAGGCTAGCTGTCACAAAAGAATTAAGTTTGTTTACAGTTAATTTAGGAAGAAAAAGTTTTCTCTTCTGTACTCAGTATTGACAATGCCAGCAGAACCTCCATGTTGTCAAAATGGATAGAAATAATGTAATCTCAGAACTGGGGCTGGTGATGACCACTGGGCTTTGCAGCGCCATGGTGGGTACAGTGCTTTTAAATAGGCTCAGCTGCAGCTTATATCCTTGAAAGCAGCAGCTTTTTGCCCTTACCTCCAAGTTCTGTCAAGCAAAATGTACAGTTCCTTATGCATATTGCCTATAACTATTGTACCTTTCTATGGACAAATTGCATATAATGTCATAAATTTGTTTAAAGAAAATTGGCAAATATCTACTCCTTAATTGTCTCAGGCTGACATCTCCAATAACAGAAACCTGACAGTCTCAGGAAGAAAAGTAAGGCAAGGTGAGTGTCTTACTTAAGATGTGATTCTGGGCAGCTTGGAGTACTCTAAAAGAGTACTTTGTGTGGGTTTGTAGGGTTTGTGAGGAAGCTGATGGAGTGAGCGGCAGGGACTTGAAATTACTTTGCAGAGGAGGAAAAATACTATGTGAGATGGAGTAGATTTTAATTGATGATTAACTCAATTGAGATTGTAATTTGTTCCAGCTGCTAGGAACATACCTTGCTGTCTCTGTCTGGCATTAATTTCAAGAGCACTCCAGGCCTTTAACCACAACAGGGAAATCTCAGCACTTTGTAAAACAAGCCCTTAGCCATGTTTGTGTTAGCCACAGCACTAGGCTTTTCTTTTTTGGCCAGTTTTCCACAGAGCTAGTAAACATGCCAACATACAATGGTAATGCACTACTTCAGAGCAGTTTCAAATCAACCTCTGTTTCTTGAAAGAAAATGCTATTCCTATACAAACAAAATTATGGCAAAATTCAGATTTTAATTATTTTCTCTCATAATGGTTTCCTAACGTCCTGACCATTTTTCCTGTTCTGCAAAAACCTTAAGGTTATAAAAATGGTGCTAACTTTCCTCCCACCTGTCTCTAGATTACTAAATTACTACAGTTTGGGATCTTTCTTAAAACTATAATATCTCTTTATATTGGGAAATCCAATTAAGATCAAAGCTGCATAAAACAAGCTGTTGGGAAAAGATGCAGTAAGATGATGTCCTGCTGTCCTTCTGTCACATGCATTCTCCAGCAGTGTATGGGAATGATATTTGTAATGAGTTACAGCTGGGTCCCCTCAGCTCATCCAGTGCAGGGACCAGATTATCTCTTTGATGAGTGAATGTTTTTTAGATTTTAGCAGATAATTTACTGACTTAGGCTGCAGTTCTCATTGAACTGTTTATATTCGCAGACTTCTGAATATGGATATAAATTATATGTCATTGCTAGTCCCTCTTTTTTTGGTAGAAAGGACAGAGAAAGGATTACAGCATACTCCTATGCAGGCATGCATATCTTGATTCGGACCTGTAACCTACAGGAAAATGGTACCATAGTTTGCCAGAAATCATGAGATATCCTAACAGGAGCAATTCACTTGGTTCTGGCACAGCAGACTTTGAAAACAATCTTTTTATTCACCAATTTTAATCCAAAATAGTGAAAATTCTAAACTGGAATAAAAAGTTGTCCCCCTCCTCTAGAACATGCTATTAAAATACCACAGTGTTTTGCTTGTGAAACTGGTGTGCTCTGCAGGATTCCTGGCTGCTACTGTGTGAAGCTGAGGGGGGTTGACTGTTTTGCTGCTGTTAATCAGTGGGGTTTGCTAGTGAAACTAAAAGAATTATGGCAGTTTTACTCAGCAGCTTCGTGGGCTGCCTGGGTTCCCTGGTGAGTGGGAGGCTGTCCTGGGAGTCATAGGCTGGATTCCAGCAGCTGGGAGCTCAGGTGGCTCTGAAATCTGCACGTCTTTGCATCCAGCTCCTTATTGCTGAGGAGGCAGATAAATAAACAGCTACAAAACAGCAGGTTTCTAGCCTGCTTCTGTGTTATGTCAAAAGAAAGTGTTTCCATGAAATGTTAACATTTGACAAATTGCAGTTTTATGATGGAAAAAAGATCAGATAGATCAAAATCCAGATAAAACAAATTTCCTTTCTTGCATTTCACTTGGGAACAATCTCTTTGGATGAACAGACAAAATCTGTAAGTTTATTTCTGCCTAGAAGCAGTCCATAGCAACATGATTTAACTCATTAGTCCTTATTAGTTTGAGTTTTATGCTCTATTGACCTCAGATTTGCGCTCCTCATTGTCTTGGAAAGAAGACAAATCTCTTTGTGGCTTACTGGGAGATCTTGGACAGGTATAGTCTGTGGAGGTATGTCCTGTACCACGTGGTTAAACTGTGATGCATGGTGTCTGTACAGCTGTATGCCTCAGTGTAGTCAGGTGCACGTTTGTGACTTCGGCATTTGTGGGGATAGGTGTAACCATAACTGCTGCGTCCACAGGCTAAAAATGTGTATATAAAAATGTGATTTAGTTTTTTAATTATGTTTTAATCTTTGTTCTTTGAAAGATGAGTATTTCAATGTACATGCTATGGTTCATATGCCTCTTTGAAACATTGATAATCTGCATCCCCAAATTCTAGTTAAGCACTTAAGTCTGTGAGTGATTGTTATTTATTCAGTTTTTCTCTCTTGTCAATTTTTTTCTCTCTTCTATAATCTGACAGAACTATGGTGGCAATTTTGCACAAGACAGATCGTATGCAAAGTACATCTTGGAGAAAAGGGAAGGAGGGAGAGGGAAAAGAATGGAGGGAGGAAGAAACCTGTCACTAATCAGGCTTAGGAATTTTTATAACTTAAACTAAGAAATGCAAGCAATGGTAGTCCTTAGGAAATTACTTCCCCTGCTCTAGGAGAAGAGGTGTTGGCTGTGAAGTACAGTTTTGGCTCAGTTTCTGGCTCATCTAAACAAAATCAAATTGTTTTTCTACTCTGTACCTTCCCTCTTTCCTATGGGTGTTTGTTACTGTGGGCTCTAAATGTAAGTGTGCAACTTGGAGAATGAGTGGTTTTCCGGGTTCTTGGCACAGTGAAAATTGGTGTTGCTAGGAGCTAGAGTGCTCCATACCATGCCTAACAATTTCCACCCAAGCAGCCCTACCCAATTAGTGTTCTTAAGACACAGACACAGGTAAAAATATTGTTTATAGGAGCATATTACTGAATTATCAAATTAAGCTTTATGGCTATCCCATTGCAATGAAGTATTGTTCAATTAAAAAGAAATCAATTTAGAAATTCCCAGTGGACTCAGAATATTATTCTGACTTCATGATTTCTACCCAACATAGCTTCTATATATGCATCTCTTTCACACAAAACCGACCTGAAATATATTAAACTCCTAGAAACTGGAGATTTTATTGTGTCAGTTACCCACTGTGTATATTGTGCTGAAAAAAATCCAACACCTGGTGTGGAATGATTAAATCAACTTGATTTTCTTAGAACATTGTCCAGTAAGGGTCTTATTCAGCACACGATGCTGTTGTTGACATTGCTTAAGTTCATAATAACTTCTTAATTGTTGTGAATCACAAAATTTTTGCCGAGCAATTTCTTTGAAAAGGCATGTAGCAGTCTGGCTGTTTGTACACAAATAGTTGACAGTAGTAGGTTTGTTACTGGTTCAGGTTGGATACTATTGTTCTCAGAGCTGAGCATCTTAAGGGCATATTGTCTCTAAATTTGGATTGACTAACTCAACTGATATTAAATCTTTGGCTGGAAAACTGCTTGGTTAGGGATTTCTCTCCCCCCATAGTTTTTATTGTGTGTAATTCCAATTATTCCTGATTTATGAAAGGAATCCTAGAAAAAGAAATAAATTAGCTTGGCATTTGCAAAAATGGATCTTGGTGTGCAGGTGCAATTCCATTGAGGGACAAGTCTAATGAAAAAAGTCCTGAAGTAAGATAAGGGAGTCAAATGAATATAATGAATATTCACTGAAATAAAGAATTAGGGGTTTTCTTGGTTATAAGGAACTGTTTAATTGCAACTGGTTATTTGGTCACTATCCAGCTTTAGTCTGTTCATTTCAAGATCCAAAATTTCATGTGGAATTATCTAAATAATAAATTTTTAGATAGATTTGCAACTGCTGAACGTCTCAAATACTTGGTCTCTTCTAATATTTATGACAAGACTTGCAAATGCATCTCAGCCCCATTTTTACACATTAATTGAGTCCAAATATTCTTGAAAATCAACAAGGCTGCATAACTCATATCTGAAAATAAGTAGTACAATTATAGATCTCTGGGATGGTTTAGGAAATATTACATAAAATATTTATTTTGAGGTGCTTTGTGGGCAGAAGGATGAGTATCCCAAAAGGAGAGTGTATTAAATCTACAGCTTTTGCTTATATTTTATATATTAGTTTTCTCTAGCAGTGTAGGATTTCTTGAATTTGTTTTTCATAAAGGTATAGGAATCATTGAACTTGAAGCTTCAGGTTTCTGAAGTCAAAGGTCAGGTTCTAGGAAACAACAGAGTTGTGGTAGAGGTGGAATCAATCAGAAGGAAGTGAAATTAAAAACAATTCAGCTATTGTCAGAATGTGAAGACAGTGCTCCTTTTTTTGGCGGAGGGGGGATCTCTTCAAGATTGATTTCCTTCCTTTGTGGGGGAAGTGATAATTATTTCCCCAAGAAATGTGTATGTTGTGGAATGCTCAATTTCCACAGAGACTCCTTTCATAGGAAATGCCTTAAGTGTGATGTACTTTCACAACCATGGGACACTCTGTAAAGACCAAGGATTGCTATGAATAGCCAACAGGCTGGCTGATCTAGTGAAAGGAGAGCTTTAAACTAGAAATGATAGACTAGTGAGATGTCAACCCATGTACAAGTGAGGATAAGAGAGACCTTCTAATCAACAAAACGGGAAAGATGGGCCCATTTCAAGTGTATATGTACAAATAAGGAATTTAGTGAGATTACAACATGATGGAAGAAACATTCATCCATTTATTGGGAAATCAGCACAAGTGGGCACCTCTCTCAAGTGCCTGTACACTAAAGATTGGTGCAGGGGAAAGTGTCCTTCTGCGTTTGTATGGCTACAGTCTCAGGGATATTAGAAACAGGACCTTTAGGAAGAACAAACCAGGACAGGAACGTGGGGGAGCTGACCTTTATGTGAGAAGGTAGGAGGAGCACACAGAGATGTCTTGTTATGGATGAGCCAGCTGGGTGCTTTTGGGTTGGAATTAGCAGATGGACCAACGTGGATGATATGGTGGGTGTTTGGTCAAGAAAAAGATGTAGGTGAGGCCTTCAGACATCTGGAAGAAGCCTCATGTTCACAGGCTGTGGGACTTTAAAACACCCCTATCTGCTGGATGGACAACAGAGCAGGGCACAAGCAATACAGGAGGATTCTTTCCAGTGTGTAGCAATGACAACTTCCTGACACACGTGATTGAGAATCTGGCGTGCAGGATCCCTTACTTAAAAGCAAGGAAAAACTGGTGAGGAATGACCAGTGACAGTGACCTTGAAATGGTGGTGTTCAGGATCCTGAGAGGAAATACTGAAGCAAATAACAGGATCACAGTCTTGGAATTCAGGAGAGCTGACTTCAGTCTGTTTAGGAACCTGCTTGAAAGAATACCATGGGTAACAGACCTGGAGAGAAGAGGGATCAAGAAGGAATGAATGATTTATCAGGAATGACCAGCTCCAATCTCAATAATGATCCATTCTGATTTTTAGGAAACAGGCAAGAGTGTCAGGAGGTCTGCACAAGATTCTCCTGACAGAACTCAAATATAAAATGTAAGAATATGTGTAGTCAGTTGACTTAGGAGGAATACAAAAGTAACTGTCTGAGTGCAGAAATGAGATTACAAGAGCTAAAGTGTGCACGTAGTTTAATCTGGCAAATTATGTGAGAGGGACTGAGGAGGACTTCTGCAAAAGGAAAACTAGGAAAAATGTGGGTCTGGTATGAAATGTGATGCCCTGATTACAAAGACTGTTGGGAAGGCCAAGGTTACTGATGACTTTTCTGCCTTGGTCTTTACTGGGAAGATCTGCCATTAGCAGTCCTAGTCCCCTGAGAATACTGGGAAAGCCTGGAGCAAGGAAGTTTTAGCTTTGGTGGGGGAAGCTCAGGTTAGGGACACTTAAACTGAACATACACTAGTAGATGGGACATGATAGGAATGCACCCCTGAGTACTGAGGGAGCTGGCTTGTATCATGGGGCTACATTTGGTGGCCTTTGAAATGTCGTGAAATTTGAGATGAAGTTCCTTTGAGTTCCCATCTTCAAGAAGGGCAGACAGGCGGATCAGGCAAACTACAGGCCAGTCACCTTCACCTTGACCGCTGGGAAAGAGAGGCAATTCTCCTGAAAGCTGTTTCTGAACGTAGCAAAGAAAAGAAGATACAAAGTGGATGGGCTGTTAGATGGACTGTCCAGGGAGGGAGTCTGTAGCATCTCCATCTTTGGAGTTACTCAAAATCCAGACAGGCCTGAGCAGTCTGCTGTCTTTGACCTTTCTAAGCTAGAGAGGTTTGACTAGAACATCTCTAGAGGTCCCTTTCTACCATTACAATTGTATGATTCTGTGTTTTAAATAGTGAAATAGTTGAAGGACCTGATCTACTCATGGCCATTTTGTACACACAAAATAATCTTCAGCCAGCGAAGAGGATTTTTTTATAGCTTAATTTGTCCACTTCAAAATTGAGTATGCTGAATTCTATTTCTATAGAATAATTTGTGCTATCGTGGATAGAAAGCAGATAAATTTGGTTTCTTTATAGATCTAGATAAGTTTGACAATTATTATTCCAAATGTAGTTTGACTTCTTTCACTATTTTTAACAGCTCTTGTACTTAATATCTGAGCTCAAGAGTTGCCATCTTCTATAAAGACTGTGTGAACAGTCTACAGTTTTGGTTTCTTGAAATAATACTGAAAAGTTCCTACTTTGCCTTTGAGCATCTTAATGCATTTATTCCTATAAATGTAAAAAATAATATTTTGGGGTTTTTCAGTGTGAATAAAGATAGCAGTAAATACTGACACAGAGTACTTCTCATCCTCAAAGTGCTCTAAATTTGTTGTCTAATTACTATTCATAATGCTATTGGGAGGTTCATGTATTTAATTATCCTCATTTTATAAACTCTGGGAATATGAAACAGTGGCAATGGGACCCAACAAGTCATTGCATTTTTGCATTTCTGCCCCAAAAACAAAAAATTGATTTCCTGCGTGACCCATCAGAAAGTACAAGGGGAAAGAAAAATGACCTTGAACTGAGTCAAGGTCTGCTTTATTGTCTAGGCTGCTCCCAACCAGAAAGCTGTTTTTAGTCATGAACTTCCTTGCTTTCATTCCATGACACTAACACCAATGAAATTTGAATTGGAGAGGAAACAAATAGGACTTACATTTATTGTCCCTTTTCTCTTGAAAGTTGTTTCAAGATTTAATTTTTGATGGTCTGTTCTGTATAAGCTTTGCTCATGAACATGTTGCAGTGAGTGCCATATGCATGGACTAAAATAACATTTTAAAATATATTTTGTAAAAAAATTAGAGCCTGACATTTCAGTAGCATTTCTATTATGTGTCCCTTCCCAAGCAATCATTTTTTTACAGAGAAAGGAAAAAGCAGGGTAAGTACTCACTTTTGAAAGTTTTTTTTTTTTTTTTTTTTTGAAGATTGGTTAACTGTGCTAGAATGATGGGAGGAGTAAACCACTACTCTTCTGGAAAATTATGCCTTAAATTGAGGGCAAAGGTAGCTCCCACATGACAGTTGTCTACTTATTTCATAAGCATCCTCATTTAAAAAGTTGAGGGGCTCTGTATAGTGATCCTTGATGATTCACTTAGCCTGATAATGCAGGAAAGGAAGTATTTTACAAGTGTTAATACAAATATAGGTTGAGTAAAACTGACTTGATTTATCCTGTGTAGTAAAGCAAGTCCCTATCTTGTCATCTTTTGTATTTCAAGAAAATACAGTATTCAAATTTGCCTCACACTGTTTCTCTAAATAATCTCCTGACAATGGAGGAGGTAAGTGCCTATTTTGTGGTCAGATATTATCTGCTTGTGAGGAGAAATAAATAAATTGTTAATTACTAGGAATTGTTGCTTGATTCTTCCAAAAAATTTACACTTGCTGGCTTTGAGCAAGTGGCATGTGACCAGCCATTCTCCCAGACTTCTTGGTGTTGTTTTGCTTCAGTGCCTTTCAAGGCTGTGAGCTACACTTGCACAGTCACTCACATTCCAATGTTCACTTTTGAAAGTACTCATTGATACTGTGGCAAAAATTATGTATTTTCTGGGGAAAAATTAGGCTATGTTGGAAAGCCTATATTATGTGAGTGGTAACTCCAGAACTCTTCATGTCTCTCACTTAGTGACAAGTGCTATTATTCTTGAGTGGTTTCTTGAATAAAGCTATCAAAAATCTATTTTATTTTATATCTTTGTCTGTGGATTAGCTACTGATGGACTTTCACCTGTTAGTGATAAATTTGTTATATTTATAGTAATACCAACAAGTTCAGGGCTGGAGTTCCAACTTCCAGCAGAACTGTCTTTTGTCTTTAGTCATATGAAGACTAAAAGGTATGAAAAATGCCCATGTGCTCCAACTTAGTTCTGCAGCCTCCAAGATGGTTTTAGGCAATCACTAATATTAAAACAAAGTCTACAACTAAGATTTAAATTTCATTTTTGCTTTAGCCTTTTAGCTTTTCTTTCCGGTGTAATTTAACAGATTTGATTCACAACACTTGTGGGACTTGTAACTTCCATTAGAAAATGATACCTTTAGAGCTATCTTAATGAAAGTCGTGCTGGGAAATATGAGGGTTTTTTGAGCCAAAGTGACAATGAGGAAGACGCAGAGAAGACAATAAACTCAGTCATTTGAGACACTCTTCTAGCCTTAACTAGGGTACCAACCAGAACAGTTATCATTCACAACTGAGACAAGTCCTCTTGGCTTGGTTGTTCAGCTGTGGGCCTGCTTTACTCTTCATGTGAAGAACTAAATATCCCCATATCTCTTGCCTGGTAGTTAGGATGCTTCCTTGAGCCCTGCTCAGTCCTTCAGTCTCTGCTCAGTCAGGTAATGCAGGGATTACAGCATGGCTGGTCCACATCCTGAGCGAATGTGGCAACAGTGAGCAAGCCAAGTCTTCTCTTCTGAAAGGACGAGTGGGCTGTTTTGGTTTTTATTTCTCCTCTTCAGTATTTGATCTGACACAATTCTGTTTTTCTGACACATGTGATTTTATATGAATACTAAGCAATGGGATTTTTTTTTTAATCTGCAGGATGGAAAACCTCTTTTGTTCTCAGATTCTGTTTGTTACTTCATTTTTAGTCAAGCAGAGGGGGCTTGTGAAGTGTGTGTAGGAATTACGATGTCGAAGCCTTGCATTCTTCTGGTTTACAACAGAGCAAATTCATTGTGCTGATGACAGCCATAACTATGTGTTAACACAGATATTGGTGTGTAGAAAGGAGTCACAGCTGGGTGTACTGACATAGACTAAACTTTATCCTTTCTCTCTTTTTTAGATGTCATTATTGAGGAAAAATTTTAAATAAGCAAAGGTCAGTAGAACAATAACAATACAATATTTATAGTGGGGTAAAGTAAATAATTTTTATGCTATTTCTGAGTGATTGAATTGATACTGTAGTTTAAATACATAAAGTAAGTTATTGGGAATTAGAGGGGTAAATCATACAGGGCCAAAATGATAAATCATCCCAAAATCATAAAAAAAACCTGCCAACACCACCTCCCCCAAAAAACTGAATGCTGTACCTTTCAAGTGGGCTCATAAATGTCAGAGGTAATACTGATTTTAAAACATCTGGTTCTTCACAGTATGTTATGATATATTCTAGCTTTAAATAAAATATTAGTTCATGCAAATGACAATATAAGACTTTGACATCCCAAAATATCCCTTCCCACTTTACTTCGGCCTCCTCCCTCTCTTTGCTCCCCTTCCTTCATTGACTTACCTGCATTAAAACACCAAACCACCACATCTTGCTATCCCCTTTGGGCTAAAATGTCTGTTTAGACTTCTGAGCAGACAGAGATAGTAAAACTAATAAACTAGGTCCAGCACTCTGTATTCCATCATCAGTTTGAGCTTGTGTTTAACCTGAGAGGTGGTATGTTGTTGAGGTTGTTGTAAGAAAATTCTGAGCATGTCCTTGTTGGACAAAGAGGGAATTAAGCTGGTCTGTAAAGCCTACACAGAGAGAGATGTAAGTAAAGAGCTAAAGGGAGCAATGATCCACAAATGTTTATGCAGGTAAAATATCCAGTATCTTCAATTCTAGTTGTGTATTATCCTTTAGGGCCTGACTTCAAAAGTGATGGTTTTGTAAAAGATTGGGTGTAAATGTGTCTCATTCTTCTGCCTTGCACTGGAGACAATTAAGTCGACACTGAGGATCTTTGGAAAGGAAAATAATATGGAGGTAGCAGAAGGAACTTATTGGGTTATCAAGCTTGCTACTTTCAGATAGTGCCAATACCCATGTCATAGATTTCATTTTAAAAACTGTTTTAAAAGGAACTGTTTCTAGATTTTCTCCTCATATATACAAGTCTCATCACAAATGTTATGCCTTTCACGATCTGAAGCTTTTATGAATTCCAGACAGAATGTGTCTGTGGGAAATTTTATCATTCTTCTACTGCTTTTAAACAGTTTTTTCTCCCTATCTTTGCTGTTTACTATTGAGATGATGTGGTGGGTTGACCATGTTTGGGTGTCAGTTGCCCACCAAAATGACTCTATCACTCTCCATCCTCAACTGAAAAATATAACGTAAGGATTTTGAGTTATGGACAGGGAACACTCACTTATTGCCGCTGTGGACAGAACAGACTTGAATGGGGGAACTTAGTTCAGTTTATTACCAATCAAATCAGAATAGAATAATGAAAAGAAATAAAACTAAATCCTAAAGTACTATCTCCCCGTACTTATTTCTGTGCTTAACTTTACTCCTGATTTTATCTAACTCCTCCCCCTCAGTGATGCAGGGGGATAGGGAATGAGGATTGAGTTCCATTCACTGCATTCTGTCCCTGCCATTCCTTTCTCCTCAGGAAGAGGACTCCTCATACTTTTCCCCTGTTCCTGCATGGGTTCCCTCTCATGGGAGACAGTTTTTCATTAACTTCTCCAATGTGAGTCCTTCCCATGGGCAGCAGTTCCTCAGGAACTGCTCCAGCATGGGTCCCTTTCACAGGGTGCCATCCTTCAGGAGCATGGGTCTCCCATGGGCTCACAGGTCCTGCCAGAAAACCTGCTCTAGCACAGGTTCCTTTCTCAATGAGCCCACAGGTCCTGCCAGGAGTCTACCACAGCACAGTCTTCCTATTGGGTCACACCTGCTCTAGTATGGGGTCTTCCATGGGCTCAGGGGGCCATTTGCTCAATTTTAACCTTCATGGGCTGCAGGGGCAGAGCTGCTTCACCATGGTCTGCACCACAGGTTGCAGAGGAATCTCTGTTCTGGGAATGGAGTGCCTCCTCCTCCTCCTTGTTCTTCTTCACTGACTCTCACATTCCCACTTCCCTATCCAGCTGCAATTGTGCAGGGTTTTTTTTCCCCCTTCTTAAATATGTTATCCCTGCAGTGCGACTGCAGGGAATACTACTACTAAAGAGCTTGACCTTCTCACAGAAGCCACCCCTGTAGTCTCCTTGATACCCAAACCTTGCCACACAAACCAAATCCTTTTGCTAAGCTACAAAAGTAGTTAGGTGCTTCTATTTGGCTTCCACGAGTGACTTTTTAATTGTTCTCCTTCAAGGCTTTTTTTTTTTAATTGTTAAATGGAAAAATTATGCATAATCTTCCAGATAAGGTCCTATCATATGATGGCTTTTTGATTTTCTCCCTGACAACACCTCTTGCAATGTGCCCTCTTTCTCTCTCATAGCCATGTCATTCACTCACTCACTTGAGAGCAAAGAAAAGATTCAATCTGGCCCAACCCCAGCAGATTACTCCATAGGGTGCTGTGTGGGAAAAATGCTATCTAAACTGAAGGAGATGGTTGTTAGTACAAATGTTTTGGGAATGAATGAAGATAACAAGAAACTGTGTTGAAAGAACCTATAAGGCTGGAGGGAGGTTATTAGTGGAGTTCCTCAGGGACTGGCTTTGACATTGATCTTATTTATTATTTTTACTAATTAACAAAAAGTAGGATATAAACAAGAATGCGCTGATGAAATTTGCTAATGGCTTGAAGTAGAAACTATGTAAGAGACCAGGATTGACCTTGAATAGTGATGAATTGGAGATTGAAAAGAATTAGTATTAAAATCACAAGAAGTTGCATATTTGGAAGAAAAATAACAAGTATTTCTGAGATTCCTTATTTAGGGGTACAACAAAAAATTTGAGGAAGGCTTAGCTCTATAATTTAGTCAGAGGGTGACCATATTGTCTTATTTGAAGTGTAGAGAAGTCTCATCCTCCCACCATTGGAGGGAGACAAGGACCAACAAGAACAAACACTGAAAAATTTCAGATGATGTGTGAGCTCATGTGCAAGAGTGGAAACAATGTCTGACCCCTGTGAAGGATTGCATAGATCTGTCTTCAACTGCACCACCTAAAAATGGACAGTACAACACAGTTAATGTATGGGAAGGGAGGATGCAAAAGGTCTGTGCAGAGCTGCTGTTGTATTTGGGGCATATGTGTTGTTTTGAAGTAGTTACTTTAAGAAAAAGAGGAGGGGGAAAAAAAAAAAAAAGAAACCCCAAATTCAAACCCAAGAAAACTTACTGGGAAATGCAGTTGTCCTGAATCAAAACAGTTCTGAGGAGGATGATGGAAGCTCCTCTTAAATAGCTGTTCTTAATATGTGCTTCCTGGAAATATATTTCTTTAACTGTAGTGGAATTATTCCATATTAATTGTTTTTTATTGCTGTTTACAGCAATAAACTGTATTACTCTTTACAGAAATGGTACTATTGCATTTCTGCTAATAGGCCGATTTCTTTTTACGTGTTTTTACCAGAAGATATGGAAACTGCAGACAAGGCACAAGAGTCCATTCAAGACAATGCACATGTACAGTCATGAATAGAGATGTTAACAATGACATCAAAATTGAAGGAGAGGCAACATTTGTAAAGAAAAGAGGTTAATCACTTAATCCTGTTCTCTGCTCCAAACTGACATGGAACATCAGACAGTAACAAGACTGGGAGATTGCAGCTCCAGTGATTGTTTTCTAAATGTGCAAAACACCAGTTAAAGGCATTAGATTAGATAGGTCTTGATGTAATGATGACTCACTGTTCTTTCCCATGCTCTTAATCTGGATGTCCTCTCTCCACTGCAGGCAATCTCGTACAGGCAACACTTCTTTTCTAGCTTGCATGTACACATGGTCTTGGTCACACATCTGTGGTGTACATATTTTAAAAGGTAAGATTGGAGGCAATTGCACCAAATCAAGAGATTTCTATGCAGTTTGTAAACCAACTTTTCCCTCTTGTTTGTCAGAACATTACTTTGTGACTGGAAATGCCCCTGTTCCTTTTTTTCCCCTTTCTTCCTCAGTGGGTTTTTTTGGGGGGGTTTTGTTTCTTTTTGTTGTTGTTTTTTGTTTGTTTGTTTGTTTGTTTGTTTTTTCTCCTGTTATGGTGGCTTCTTTGTGCCAGTGTCCTTATTTAAACCAAATTTCTCCTCTTTGTTGTAAAGTTCCTGGGGACTTACATAAACACTTTGCTGTTTTGGTTGAAGTCTCAGTGATGCTATAGCAAGCATGTTCACAGGATTTAGCACCTTTTGATGCAATTTAGCTCTGGTGATACTTAAGCTACTGTTTCACCTGAAATCTGCAGTTCTTTTACTCCCTCATGAATATGTTAATGAATTATTTCACACTCTTTAAAAAAATATATCTCTGCAGTCACAGAGTCAAGTTGCCATCTTGGGGTGGTATTTAAACAACTTCATGGAAAATGTATCAGTCTAGTTGTGGGGGTTTTTTTTTGGTTTTTTTTGTTTTTTTTTAAGGATAGTGAATAGATTCAGTGTGGCATGAATCAGGCAACTGCATTGCAAAAAATATTCAGTGGAAGTAAATGATGCATTTTTTTTTTGTTGTTGTTAAAATAGTTCAGAAAATATACTTTCAAATGTTATTTTAATTTTTACCTTTATTCTACTGCTTCTAAATAAGCTTTCTACTTGGCAATTTACTACCTGAAATATGATATTCTAAATGATTTCTTGTTTTGTAATGAAAAATATATCTTTTATGATAACTCCCAAATCCTTTTTTTTTTCCTGTCAATCAAATTGGTATTTCAGCCTGTTTATTTTCTTTATACCCATAAAGACACAGGTGCATAATATTACCATAATTTTCTTCATGTTGTATCTTTTCTGAGTGTTTTTCATGGATGGACATTGCTGTAGTGATTATCTCTCCTCCTCTTTATTTATGATTGGAATTATTTTTATCCTACATAATTTCTGGACATGCTGTCAGACAATTAAGTATTGCATTGTTTTTAAGTTCATTTAAAAACATCCCCTCTATATAAACTAGAGTATATTAGTACTGAATGTACCAAGAGTTAGAAGCATTTTGGTTTTTTTCTATTTGTAATTTCTGCTATTTTTGTAAACTATTAGAAACCTTATTAAAAAAGCTTGACAATAAGAGCCATACAACTTCTTTCCAGATTAAAGTAGTTCAAAGAAATCTTGATATGCATATATATTTTCATTAATATTGTATTTTTACCAAAGCCTGCTCTGGTTATTAGGGCTTTTTTTTTTTTTTTTTTCCAATTTCTATCAGTGAGTTTGAACAAGAGTTTTAATTTCACAATACTTGGAGCATGTTGGGGTAATTCAGGTAAACAAATATAATTCGATATTTTGATGGTACTTATTTCAACTCCTATGACCACTGAACTTCAGTATTACATATTGTGTACTATCAGAACCTGTGGGGGAAAGAACAACAGTTCCGTCAATTGACACTAGAGGATACTGGAGAAATGGATAGTAGAGAAACTGGCAGTTTGAGGAGCCGAGTTTTGTAGAAATGCTGTGATTTACCAAGGACTGACTTGGAAGTCCTTGGCAGTACAGGTCTCCCAGGTAGTGGGATAGTGCACTGACTCCTCTATCTCTTCAGTCTCTGCACCCTAAATGCATTCTATCCCTTCCTATCAGCATCTTGAGAATGAGATTTTATATTATTTCTATAACTGCAGCTGTTGTTGGCTGTGTATTTTTTTAGCTCCATGGAAATGCAGGATGGGGAAGAAGAGTACATTCCCTCCTGTTCCAGATTACTCATGGCCTCAGTGGACCTGTGAGTAATGGAAGGAAAAGTACTGTAATGCAGACTGCTGAAAAGTACTGGTCTAAATCGTAATGTTCAAGTCAGGAGAAAGTACTTCTCCATCCTCAAAATAAAGAAGATTTGCATAAAAACAAAAAGAACTTTAGCCTCTTTCTGTGAAAGAAATAGTAGATTTTAGGTCCTAGTCATAAAGTAGATGAGGAGTATTCAGAAGCATGTTACTCCTTTTCCTGTGTGCATGCTCAAGGGCTCAAAGGGTTTGGTTCACTTGGGTGAAAATGTACTCAAGGGTTTCAAAACTTCATTTGCAGTACAGCAGATTGTGTTTATGTCTCTTAATATTTGTATTTTAGATGCTTGAACACCAAGGGAAGAGCGTTGAGTATGGCACCAGAGAGTATGATGTTGACTTGTGCTAGCCACAGTAAGTAATTTAGACAGATGGGACATCAGACTCAGGTTGTAACTTAAATGTGGGATTACAGCTGAGCCCTCCAGGGACCTAGAAGTGTTTTTGTTGTGTTTGTAAATGTATTGTGGTAGACATTCCTTGGTGAATTGTTTAGGGTTTAAGCTCTTCCTAAAACAGCCTGGGACAGAAATTGGCATTGTGACTTCATGATGTGAATTCCTTGTCTCAGTTAAGAATAGGCTTCTGCTGAGTGCTTTGCCTAGGGGTATCTTCAGCACTGAAGGAAAGGGTAAAACACAGTTGAATATTACTTAGTGAATTTTTCCTTTATATTGGGAGTGAATGCTTTCCTTCTCTTCAAGATGGGCAATGCTTTAAATGCAGGTGCACTTGGGTCAATCCTGATTTTTTGGTTATTCTAAAGAGTAACAGTCTCCTTCACGTATGATGCTAAGTTGTTATTCCCTCCCCATCCATCATTGTCATCCACGATCTCTTGCCCCAGCTTGTAGACAAGCCTTGAAAGGGTGGGCTTGAACCTTCAACCTCTGGGCACCTGTGGAATGAGAATTCTTTTTAATGCTTGGAACATACTGATTTTTAATGGAGCTTTGCTTATATATAGATTCCAGAAAAAACCTGATCACTTAGAATTCAAAGAGAACTTAATTTTCAAGTACAATAAGAACTGTAGTCTTAGACTTGGGTATGAATAGCTTTATATTTAGATGCTCGGAAAAAAAAAAAGAATTATGCTGTTCTGTGTTTGCTAGCCTTGCTTCATTGACAAACCACTTTAATTCTGTTGTTGTTGAGGTGAAAATTGCCACTATGAAAGAGTCATGAGAGATCTGGGTATTTTGGATCTTGGTTCTACCAAGATTCTTATATATAGTCAAACAAGAGCTCAGCCCATCCATGGTTCAAAACAACAGGTTGTGAGCCAGCCCCAGCCAGATGTTCACTGTGCCAGTGAGGGGTTGTGGCCAAGGAACTGATTTTTGTTTGAAAAATTAACTTTGTATTCTGAGAATGTGCAGAGAAACAATGCCTGTGAACAACAATTTCATATTTAATTAGTTTCTAATACTTTATCCTTGCTGAACAATGCTCATAATTACAATACTTCTGTAGTATAGCTTAGCTTTTGTAAACCAAATTGTTGCAGGGAAGGATATCTATTGGGTTGAGATGGAATCTGTTGTATGTGAGAGGGGATGCCATATACATTGGCCCAGCCTGAAGGGATGGTGAATATTTGCATGCTGCCAAAAGTCTCAGTTCATTTTGAGAGCTCTGCAGTTCAAGAATCAATTGGATTTACATATGCTAAAGTTCAGGAATTGATTTCCTAAATGGTGATATTCAGGGCATAATGATCATGTCTGCCTGTTATTATATGACCAAATATACTCCATTAAGGGTGAATTATTTAATCTCTGTGGAAACATGGAATTTTCACGATGCATTAGGATTACAATGGATACTTTTTTTTTTTTTGAGAAGGAGTGAAATTCTTCTGTCTTCTAAACATAAGATCTGTGATGTCACGCCTTGAAGCCTGCTTGGAGAGGTAGATAATTAGCTACCCCACTGCCTAGAGAAATAGCTTGGAGGCTTTTAGAAGCCTTATGCAAATGGTTTGGGATATTAGGCAAAATTATTTTCAGTTAGGCTCAAATTTACCTAATTTAATCTAATTATTGGGAAAAGTAAATTTCTGAGAAAAAGAAGGAAGGAGAAGATGAGGCAAGAAAATACATTGGCGTATGAACTGCAACAATTAGATAGTGATGGATTTGTAGCTGCTAAGTAGGTGTTCACCTTCAAGGCATCTGTAATGACTTTCTTTTATAAGACGCTATCAAAATTAATACCCTAGACCACAGGTGAAATAATTAATGGAATTCAACCCTGTTGCTGAATATGGCTGTATCCTATTTTAGCAAACTGTGAACTCAGCTGGTAAATCTACAGACTCCAGGGAAGTTGAAGTCCCAGCTCACTCTGCACATTTTGCTTGAAGTTTCAGGGAGTTTCTGGCATGAAGAGGACAGTTTTCGTAAGAGGAAACTTGACAGTTTTACCAGGCCGGCTTTCATATGTGCATGAACTGTGATGGTCTGTTTTATGCCTGTGTGATGTCTCCAGAAGCCTTTCATTTTCTGTCTTGCTTATGGGTGAATCAAATTTCTTCTTAATCTGGGGAAAATGGTCAGGAGCTTAGAGGAACAGGTGGTGCACAGCTGATTGCTGGTGGCTAGCTGTTAGCTGCCTTTCAACATGCAGGGCCCAGGCAGAGAGCAATGAGGAAAAGGATATATATTGGAAGCTGCTCAGGCCTTACAGCTTAGCCTGGGGTTTGGTGGCTGAACTGAGACCAAAGAAACTGTGAACTGTCATTGTATGGCCTGAGGTCGGAGGGAAGGCTGCCAAAGCAGGAGTGTACAAACAGGGATGCGTTTTCTTCCATGGAGATTAATAGGAGATATACAGCATGTTGGGGTGATGTGGATAAGTCAGTGGTGTCTATAAATAAAGAAGGAAGTGCAGGACAAGTGACGTTATCACAGGTATGCCTTTGATGATTCACTCAGAGCATGTAAGACTTATACCCACTCTTCATGAACTAAATTTCTGCAATTTCAGTGAGCTCTTGTTCTGTTTCAACATGCAGAATTACTTTTCACAACTATTTGAACAACTTCTATTGTGATTTGACCACTGTAAGAGCAAATTCTTTGAGTAGCCTTGAATATGTTTTTCTGAAAAAAGCTTCCTTAGGCAATGCTAGCTTCAATTACTGCTTTTGGAACATATGCTGAAGTTTAAATCTAGGATGTTTCCTTGTGAGCTCTTAATTTGCTTCTTGAGTGGTATTTTGTGGGCAACTTCAAACTTCAAATTATATTCTTGATTAACTACAGTAAAAGGTTTAAAATGAAAGCTATTCTGTATATTTATCAGTAAAAGAGACATGTTACTTTGCAGGATGAATACAGTTTCATGGAAACTCAAAAGTAGATTGAAATATCCTAGATAATCATCACAGCTTTAGGAATACATATAGTACCTTGTTGCTATGAGATACATTGAGAATGTAATACTGAAGATAACAAGAACCGTTTGTGCAATTTGTTATAGAGCTCTGAACATAGGGTACTGTTGATCTGCAGTTAAATCACTTTTGAAAAGCAAGCCTGAAATGCTGTCCTAGAATTCCCCGTGGGGCTTTGCAGCTTGGTGAAAGAAATTTAGGAAGACATACTGTTGGGACTGAGAACTGTGGTATTTTGTTTTGGATGTATCGGTATATGCGCGATCCTAAAAGAAAAAGGTTCTGTACAACTGCACATTTACAAGAAATTGTATTTTACAGCATTGACTTGTTTTTTGGTTTTTTTTTGTTGCATCTTCAGGGTGTTGTATTGTTCCATTTATGTATAGCAGTTTCTTGATGAGGACACTCTTGTTTTCAGCTCTCTGTCACTTGGAGAACTAGGCCAAATGAGTCAGCTGGAGAGAACAGCCAGAGAAAAGCAGAAATGCAGTTAGAAGCTAAATGACAGGTTAACAATCTGTTATAAACCAAACCAGAAAAACGAACGCTGACACAAGAAGTTAGCCAATCCCTTCTGGAGCAGCAGAGCTGCCTTTCTCTCCCCCGAACAATATTTCACAGTACAGGAAGATTTTATCTAGCCCATGCATACTGGATTTCTCTACATTTCTCTGAGATCTATTCTGGAGCTATTGCAAAAATAATAACTAAAAATACCAAAGAGCACTATAAACATTTTTTTTTTGCTGTTGTTGTTAAACTTAAAGTGGGAGAAAGATTTTAAAATATTTTGTTTATATTATTTTAAAATAGATACTTATTGCTCTTTCTCAACCTGTTCAAACTTGAGGCTATAACATTTTCTTCACAACTAATTAATTTTTCTATTTTACAGCATTTTATTGTTACTGTGATGTTCCTCAGGAATGGCTCAAGAATTCCTTTTAGGAATGGCAGCTTCCCATAATGAATGCTGTTCTTAGCCAAAATCTATGACGTTGAGCAGAAGCTAAAGGTTAGGTCAAACATTGATGTTATCTTCCTTTGATTTCTATCTGAGCACCAGGGACATAATTTCGAAGCATAGTTTTCTAAACATGAGGAAGAACTTCACTGTTTGAGTGACCATGCACGGTAACAGATTGCCCATAGAAGTTGTGGAGTCTCCCTTAATGGAGATATTCAGGAACTGTCTTGACAGAATCCTGTACTGTGTACTCTAGGATGGTGTCCTGGTTTGAAGAACAGGTGTCTGCCAATAAAGGCAGAAGCTTCTCTTTGAAATGGAGAATGTAAACCCCCTCCCTCCAAATTATTATAATTTTTGAATCAGGAACTCTCAAGCAGAGATGTGGGGGTAGGAATACAGCTCTTATAATAATAATAATAATATATCTAACCAGATGAACAGAAACAACAGCAGCTATGGAAAGTAACAAAAAACCAGAACAAATAACTCACTTCCAGTCCTCTTTCAGCCGCAGACACATTCTGCCTGCGTCCAGTCCCGGTGGTGAAAGGTGGGGCAGAGCCCGCACAGCTGCGGAGAGCAGATGGGAGCAGGGAGGCAGCGGCAGCAGCGCTGTGTCCCAGGTGGGAGCAGGGTGGAGGAAAGGCTCCCCACTCACCATTTGGGTCCTGGTGGTCAGCTGTGTTCTCAGAGGTGGGAGGCTGGAGTGGAGCAGATGGCTGGGCAGTGTCCAAGCAAAGAGAACCTTGCTTCCTGGCATTTGGACAGAGTGGGCTGGAAACGAGCAGTTCCCCAGACCCCCTCAAATCCTGCTGGCAAGTGAGAGAGAGACAGCCCTCGCCCATCCCTTTGTCCTGAGCAGTCAGGATCTGGGAGTGCCTGGTAGGCTTCCTTGGCATGATAATGGGAAAAATTCTCCCAAAAGAGGTGGAAAAGTAAGAGAACAAACCCCAACCCCCGAGAGATGGCCTTGCTTGATCAGGGAGGTTGGACCAGATGACCTGCTATGGTCCCTTCCAACCTGACCTATACTGTGGTTCTGTGACTTAGGTTTCATACTTACTGATCTAATTTAATCTCTGATAATCTGACTCATTTGTCACATAGCAGTATCTTGATTACAAGATATTTTGAAACCTCTGAATATCTATTATGTAATAAGTGATCTTCCTCTTAGTCTTCGAATATGCAAATTTTCATAAATTGTCCCTTCACAAATTTTATTCATGTTTGCAGGATGGTTTTAAAACTGGAAACCAAATGGAAAACTTAATGTGAAGCCCTTACTTTTTGATCTGGTTTTGGCCATTATTGGCAACTCACAGTACTTTAAGTTTTTAAACCCTGTTTTAAATTGTTTAAGCATGAAAAAAATGGTTTCAAGTTAAAAACTTGCTATTACTGGTAAACTTGGACCTGAAAGTAAATCTAGTACTTGCAAGACCTTTACTGAAGGAAATGGAGAGAAACATTTCCACAAAACCATCACTTTTGTGATTTTTATCTCCCAGTTTAGAATGATAAATAAATCTTCATTCAGTAAAGAATGAAAATAATATTGTTGCACGCAGATATGTTCTGAAATGCTTTGCTGGCTATTGACAGGCCTCATGTGCTTAAATTCTAAGAGAAATTTCTCAGTATTTGTGATAGCAACAGTGCCAGTAAAAATACAGACAAGGGAACACATGTTGTTTAGCTCAAAGGCAACAAGGAAATAGTTTTCTGCTAGCATCCAGAGGTAGAATATTTGGATTTTTTCAAAACATAGAAAAACACTAATTAAAGTCAAATGAGCTGCTAGATAGCAATGAATGGTCCTTGGCAAGCCAATATTCTTTGCCTTTAAAAAAGCAAAGGAAGATCTTCTCTAGTTTATCTACCCTGACTTTAATAAATATCAAATGTTATCTTTCTTTAAAGCACATATTGACTTGCTAACCTTTTTTTAATCTGTCTTGGTCATTGTCAATATTTACCTCTTCATGCAATAAATACTGAGAAGTCAAGAGAACTCAATTTCATCTCTGTTTTTGAACTTGTGCCATTTCTTTGCCTGTTTTGGTGAAATTAATATAGAGTTTGAGAAGAAAAATTAAACTTGTTATGTAACTGCTGCTATGCAGTTTATAGTAATAATCTTGAACTGTTAGGACTTCTGGCTGTTAGCAGAATTCACATTTCTCTAGACCTAAAGTAATATTAGATACTTTTGACTCTTTAAGGGTATTTCTTTGTGAACTGAATATAATATTGATATACTGCTAAGCAGTTGAATTCCTTATCAAATAGGTATATTACACAATTTACAATAAGGTTCCTTAGATGACTGGTTAATGAAATGATCACAAAGTATCCTGTGCAAGCGTGTACTTCTCTAAAGACTAAATTATTACAAGCATATTTTTAAAAAGAAAATGTTGGTATCTGTTCAGCCTACTGATCTGTTAGGATGCATTCTTCTATAGTTGTCTGCTTTGGAAACTACTACTTTTGTTAGTCATTGACTTCAGTGTCCCATTATGTTGCTGACTGAAGTGACAGAAAATGGGCCTTTTACAGAGCCAAAACTGAGTCTAAGCCCCTTGAACCCTGTGCAGATACTGAGTCAAGCAGAGATGAGCTGCAGTATGGTGCTAAAGACAGTATTTCATGCCTCTCTTCTGGCACTGAGCACTCTTGTCTAATGCCTTCTCCCCATGAAATCTGGATATTTAGAGCTGCTACTGCTGCCTCTTGAAGTTTAGAAAGTGTGGGAGCTGTGTTGAGATGTGCTGTCTGCACAGAGCTCAACTCAGATGATCTTCCCAGATTAACTTCTCTGTCCTCATTGCATCCTTAAACTTAACTAAGAATCCAAAGGTCTTGTGAAAAGTATGAAAATCTTAATTATTACAGCATTGTTGTGAAACATTTACTCCTTGAAAAATGCTTGCTTGATTGCAAACAATTTGGTTTTGAGCTCAGATACAGTATGTGTGCATGGAGGGGAAAATGCAGTTTAAAAGTACTTCCATAAATAGAAGTACTGATATAACTTCATGCTGTCTTTGGGAAAGTAGAATGTGAGAGGGAGGGAAAAGAGTTGAAGTATGCAAGAATGATTACAGGGAAGAGAGAGGAGCCTGAGTTGTGATCTGCATTTCATCTCAAATCCCTCAGACACTGTGGATGTCTTGTATCATACAGTTACAGTTCACTATTAGTGCTGAGTCACCCAGAATGTGTCTTTGGTGCAGAAAGCAATTATCAATATTTTAATGGTTTTCATGGTATTTAATAGAGCTGGTTGCATATTTTCCAGATGAATGTTTTTTCACTTTAGAAAATCAAAACATTTCCTGGGAAATTGGCTATCTCATTGAAAATTTTGGGCAGCAGATTGTTGGAATACCTTGTTTCCATTTGCACGTCTTCAGGGCATGAAACTCAAAAGGTTAGATCACAAAATCTGTAGTTTCCTTTCTTTTCAGTTTGAGGCAGGAAGGATTTCCCACTGTACAAGTTTTCTGTGACCAAGGAATTGAGGGAAAAAATTTGGATTATCTGCAGATGTAGAGAGCCTTCATGAGTTTGATAATTGAATTATGTCTTGGGAGAAAACAGTGTTAAAATCTAGACCAAATTTGGCTGTATAAGTAACCCTGTTAATTAGCACTGTATCTGGACAGTGCTGCATTCCTTGATACTCATTAGTAGAAGACTGTAAATTAAATTATAAAACCCAAAGGTATTAAATACCTCTTACCTCAGATACTGAAAACAAGTACTGTAGAAGGAATAGGCTATCCATACTACTGCTTTCCCTTCCTCTGAAATTTCATGTCTTATTAAAAACTTTCCCTGTAGGATTATTGGGCTGGAATTATACACTAAAATGAAAACACAGTAATTATTTTCTTGCCTACAAAATGAAATTTTTAGCATAACTGTATATTGTTTAGGAAAGTCAATTATACCTCAAATAAGGAGAAGAAAAAATTTTAGAAATGTCTTTTGGGACTAAGCCTCTGCTGAAATGTATTGGATAAAAGAGCAGTGATGTAGCTGGGGGTGCGCAATATTTTGATGTCTGCCTTTGTGAAGATTTGGGACTGATTGACTCAAACTCCCTGTGAGAGTGGCATCCCATTATGTTTGTTGCAGGTTGACTGGTGCAATGTTTGTTTCTGAGGTTATCAGCATGTTCAATCAAAAAACTAATATGTGCATTATTGCTTTGCTAGGTTTTAAGTCCTTTTCTCATTATAAGTATTGATCTTGATTAAAAGCTGTTCTCCAAATGTTTGATTTCACTGACATGAAATGATTCGCATCATCTCTTCTACTAGAGGGAAGGTATCTTCATTAAGGTTAATTGCTGGTGCCTTGATTCTAAATGCAAACACCAGACAACTACTCAAAGTGAAAATTCAAAACTGGGGAAAACACCTCACAAAAGCAAAAATCAGCTGTTAAACAGAATAAAAATCAGCTGTATTTACCAGAACAGTGAGCTTTCCTTTGGCATTGCAATATGCCAAATAAAATTGCATTAATACTGTTTTGAAGACATACAATTTTCAGCTCTTTGTCAGTGAATGTGTATTGTTCTCTCTTTGTACCAGAAGCAGGGGGAGGGCAAGATAGTAGCAGACACAAGTGAGTTTAGAAATTCACAACAACAAAAACACAATAACCCAGTCCCAAAAGGAGGAGCGATGTAAAGTCATGTTTAATTTAGACAAACCCAGAAATCCTGCTATTGTAATGGGAAATATGTGGGTGGACTCTAGTGTCAATGATTGTGATGATGTGCACAGGCATAAAACTCCAATCAGAATTTGCAGAAAGATTTAGCCTTTTCCTACAGATAATATGCGCAAAAGTACTTCGAAAGGTATACGTATGCAAATGTATTCTTTATCTAGAGCCTTATTTGTGATGATGCTTTGTTGATTGTAATTTTGTTGTGATAAAAGGAAACCTCTGCTAGGCTCAAGATGTCCTGATGTTTATCTCTCTATACACTGCACCCCACAGTTGTCCAGGCAAGGTTCAAGAAAGCCTAGAATTTGCATACCAAATGGACAGGAGAAAGCTTTTAAAGGTTAGGAGGGATGTGTGACCCAAAAATTTCCAGTTTTGTTTGTTTTAAAGTGTACATAAACTTTAAACTTTTTTCAGTAAACTATACCAATGACAAATGTTCCTCATTTAATGTTTGGGTTTTATTCTTTTTCTGAAATGGTTTCAATTCTGTTTCTTGCTCTTATATCTCTCTATGTACTTGTTTGCTGGATTGAGATCCTCTAACTGTAGGTTTCTTGCAGATAATTAGAAGTTAAATTACTCTTCTCAGTTAAATAAACTGATTTTCATTTTGAGCAGATCAGATTTTAAAAATAATTTTCATTGCTCCTCTCTGAATTTTTCCACAGCGTTCTACTAGGTCTAAAGAAAAACCTGGAATCTTTTATGAAAAAGTTCAATGCTACACAAACTCAGTTTCAAAAGAACCCTAAATTATGTGGTTTGGTTATGGTTGCCTGTATGGAGGAGCCTCTTGTCAATATTTCCTCTCAGCAGGCAAAGTCCAGGAAAAATATGGAGATTCAGTCGCTGTGGAGGCTAAATGCCTTGGCCATCTGTACTGAGTTAATGTTGAATCTGTGTATCTTCCACCAAACCAGCCATAGTCCCATGGTTGCCTACAAGCCACTTGCCAGATTGAACTTGGCCACAGCTTCCCCAACAGAAGGACAAGAACCTGTCACTTTAGTTTTTGTGATGGATTAATTTTTTTCTTCTATTAAATTCAACATATCATGATAAATAGATGTTTGAGAGGTGGGAGAGGAACGGAGAAAATTACTTCAGCGGGGATCCTAAAGGGGGTTTACTGAAAAGTGCATCTCTCTTTTCAGGGATTGTATTTCTCCTTGTGCTTATGAGAACATGGGTTCAGGCCCAGTAAGTATGGCATCAGAAAAATCTTCAGTCCCAGATATTTTCACGAGAGAATTCCCCTTCTGTCTTATCACAGACTCAAGCCTTGCTGCTGCTGCTTCAACTGAACAACATCTTGTCCCAGCAGAGCTATCTTTTGTTGTCCTTGGGAGGGAATGTTCATCATGTAACCACTTACCGGTATGTGTGGGGGCTTTCATACATTAGATATGAAAAGGGCTTTGGGTCCCTTGAAACAAAGCAAGAACTCCAAAGTCCTTAGCTGATTGCTGTGTCTTGTGATCATAAAGGTCCTTGGGACAAGTGTTATTTCTTATGGAGTCAGGTGTTCAATTAATTACCTGGCTACTATGCTTTTTGGATATTCCTTTTTAATAACAGAAACTTATTTCAATCTTGTTTATATCTGTTCTTTAAAATACAATAAAAAAACCCCTGAATTGCATATTCATAATTTCAACTGTCTTCCATTGTTTATCCCTTGTCTGAGAAGCAGAGATTCTACCGCATGCAAGTCAAACCTGCATAAATTTATTTACCTTACTTCACCAAAAATTTAGCTAAAAATAAGATAAACAAATACTGTCTTAAACCAAAATACTTTCTTTTTTACTGGTATTCCAAATGAATTTAAAATGTCATCTTTGATTTGCTTTGTTCAACTCTAAATGGAGTTAGACCTCTCGTAATAATGTGGGAAGATAATAAAGTCACTCTTATTCTCTAAGGATTTTTATTTTTTTGGAGAAAGTCTCATATATTAATGCAGCAGATGGCCTCTTTTAAAAACCAGAATGTAATTAAATGGCATGGATGCTCTTAGGTTTGGTTAAGTCAGAAATTAAATGGAGGTGTGCTTGTGTGCTGTTTCTGGCTGGGGTAGAGTTAATTTTCTTCATAGTGGCTGGTGTGGGGCTGTGTTTTGGATTTATGCTGAACACAGGGTTGATAATATAGAGAGGATTTGTTATTGCTGAACAGGGCTTGCACAGAGATCTTTTGTGCTTTTTATATGGCCACACACTGGCTGGGAAGCTGGGGATGCACGGGAGGTTGGGAGGAGTCACTGACCAAACTGACCACAGGGACATTCCTGACCATGTGACATCATGCTCAGTATATAAAGTAGGGGGAAGAAGAAGGAATAGGGGGACATTTGGAGGGATGATGTTTGTCTTCCCAAGTCACTGTTATGTGGCATAGGGCTTTGCTGGAGATGGCTGAAGACCTGTCTGCCCATAGGAAGCACTGAATCAATTCCTTGTTGTGCTTTGTTTCTGTGCACAGCTTTTTCCTTCCCTATTAAATTGTCTTTATCTCAATTCATAAGTTTTCTATCTTTTATGCTTCTCATTTCCTCCTCAGTCCTGCTGGTGAGGAAGAGAGTGAGTGGCTGTGTGGGGCTTGGTTGCTTGCTGGGGTTAAACCAGAACAGCCTGGAAAATAAATAATGATATGAAAATGCACTTAAAATCTGTTTTGAAAATTTTTTGAAGATATCTTCTACCATCTTCAATCCCCCTAGAGATAAACTCTAACAAGACAGGATAAACTTTAAAAGACTTACCTCCTTCTTCAATCTCAGTTGTCATTTATCTTGTCATTTGAAATGCTGCATGATAAATCACCTTGTGAAAATGCAAAATAATAGATATATATATTATATATATGCAATATAATACTCTGCACCTTTCTGTTTTTATGACTTTAATAAAATTTGAGGTTTTGCTAGGAATTGCTTTTCTTTAGTGAATTTCCTGATGTGTTTGGATTTCAAATGTTTTCATTTCTTCTAGTTACATGTGACATTATTCTGGTTCTTGTGAATGATACTAAAATTATTATTCTTAGACAACGAATATAATTCTATTCAATTAATTTCGGAGACAATTAAAAAAAAAAAAGTAAAAAATCCCAATGCGAAGCATACAAAAATTGAAGAAAAATTTGGCTTTTTTGAATATGGTTTCCACTGTGGAGCATCAGATGAATACTGAAGTGATCAGTTGTCAGTCATTACATCAGTGACACTGTTTTTAATTTGATTTAGCTTCAGGTTAATTGAAGCAGGCAGTATTGATTGCCACTAAAAGAACTGGAAGTTATTTCATATTACAGAAGTCAAATGGGATAGTTTGGACGATGAGTCCAACCCCTACACAGACATGCCTATTTTCTGTTTTGTATATGCCCTTGAAGGAAAGAGGCTTATTTCCATTTGTAAAGAATGTGTCCTGGTTTGAAAAGACAGGTTTGTGCTAGGGAAGAGCAGGGCCTTCCCTTGAAATGGAGCTATAAACCTCTCCCTCTGCAGTAGTATAATTTTGAAATTAAGTGGCTCTCAGGCAAAGATATGGGGATAGGAATAACAGTTCTTTACTAGTATATCAAACAAGATAAACAAAATAACAACAGCCATGAAATTAACAGCAAACAGAAAAGTAACCCAGTTCTGCTCCTTTTTGGCCGCAGGCACCCTTCCCTGTGCTGCAATTGCCAGTGCTGGACGGGGGCAGATCCTGCGCAGCTGCAGGGGCACTGGGGGGGATGGCGGCGGTGTCCCAGATGGGAGGAGAGACTTTTGCTCACAGCGCCAGTCCCGGTGTGCAGCAGGATGCTTGGAGATAGCAGGCTGAAGCATGAAGGCGTCCGAGCGGGGCAGCAGTGCGGGGTCCAACAACAGAAAAGGTGGCTCCCGGCATTGGGATGGCGGGGGGTGGGGGTAGCAGCAGCTGCCTTCCTCCTCCGACTCCAAGAGCGAGTGAGCGAGCAACTGCTTCCCAGCCTCCTTTTACCTGCTTCCAATCTTATAACCTCCCCCGCTTCCCTCCACCCTCCGAGGGAAACTCCCAAAAGAGCAGGGAGGGTCTCCCTCCCCCCATCTCAAGGACCCAGCCATCAATGTCCCTTAGTATGTCAATGGGAAGAAATTCCACAGGCAGAGAGGAAAAGAAAAAAACCCAACCCCCGACAACATGGCTTGTTCATAGTTGAGTGTGTTATGCATGATCCAATCTACTGCAGTTTCTAAAGGCTTTGTAGTCCTTGGTGGTTCTTGGATGCCATCTTGAAAGATCATACATTTGACCTATCATTTTTTTTTATCTCAGAACTTCTCTTTTACCTGTAAAGCCTATATCTTCCTACTTCCATTGGAATTAATCACCTCATATTATGCACTTGCTGTCTGCCAGAAATTTATTTCAGAAAAAATCAAGAACTAGTTTCTGGATCTTACTTAATAGATTGGGAAAAAAATCATATACCATTAGTGCAGGTCAATGAATTGATACTGAAAAAACAGGAACATCACCTAATAACATAATTTGATTTAGTTCAATGAATAGTTTCATTTCTGGATCAAGCCTGAATTTCATGTATGGCAGCTAGGCAGTTTACTGATGCTTTTATCAGGCTTATCCTAAATGATGCTTTTCACTAGTTTTGTTTAGTGTTTGAATCTAAAGTAATAAGAAAAGGCTGAACTGGATTTAACTTGCTTCCTGCTAATAAGGTCAAGGTATGCTTAGATACAGGAAATTGAGCTACAGGATTTTAATGAAAAACTTTACCTTCAAAGTTAACCCGTGCTAAGAAAATTAGAGTGGGAAAGAGACTTTCATTTATTTGCTATACCAGTCTCTGAAGAAATAACAACATACATGAGGGCAGTAGCACTGCTTTATTCCTCAAGCACTCCTCAGGTGCTCGAGAAGAGTCCTTGTGAACATATGCACAATGCCACATGGTTTCTTCCACTGGAAGGAAGGACCCTGGCATGCATGCACACAATCTGCCAGCTTACTTCTTCCAAGAAATTTTGCTTCTGGCTCCTACAATACTGAAAGAGTTGAAGGCTCAAAATCCCATATTAATTTCTGTGAAGATAATTCATATTTAACTTCATATGCTGCAGTCTACAAGCAGTCTGAGCACTTTGAGTTTCAGTTAAGATGCCTATAGGGATGGTTTTTCCTCAACTGAAGTGTGGCCTAAAGCATTGTGATGTCCATGCAGTAGGAGCTTTTGTGCCAAATGAAAAATAAATCACTGTGAATTGATATATATTCTGTAGCTGCTCCAAACTACTAGTCAGTGCTGGGAAAAGATATCCTGGATTTGGAAGGAACCTGAGGGTTTTCCAAGCAGTGGTTCCCTAAGGAGGAAGTTTTCATTTCTAGTAACGTGCTTTGTGGAGCTTGATACAGGATTTTTCCACTTCCATTGTTTCCAAACATGTTATGTTCATCTTCTAGGTTTCTTTTTAGGAGTCATCGCAGTGATATTCAACAGTGGCTAAACATGTAACTTCCTATTGTAGGTCAGATTTTAAGTAAAGCTTTGGCCAAGTTTACCAGCGTTTACCAGCCCCCTATGCTGAGAAGGACTGAGTCATAATTGTTCTCAAGCTGGCGTCAACATGATACCCTCACTTAAATTTGAAAGGGTATAATTTTGAAAACAAATGTTATCAATTTTTTTAAAGGCTGGTTAAATTCTGCTCCAGAATGTTTTCTGTAATCTCTGACCTAATAGTAAGCCACTCAAAACTTTGCTTTTTCCCCGATCATTCTTGAATCTGTCTCAAAGTAGAACATTTTTCTATATAATTTATTTTTTGGTTTGGGTATATTAACGGTCAAGTTGGTTAATTAAAACAAGTATCATACTAAAGTTGCAGTCACATTCTCTTAACCCATCCTCATTTCAAAGTAGAATAATTGTGCAATTCTTCCCACCAAGGTGTTGACAGATGAGCTGTAACAGTTTAAGTTACTTCTCCCAGGTGTCCATCCTTCCCCTGAGGAGAGTTGGAGAAACAGAATATGTCTGTGAGCCTCAGGCTGTTCAGCACAAGTTTGGCAGCCCTGCTCCAACCCGTCAGAAGTGTAAAGCAAGCCGTCAGGTTTTGCACTGACGTGGGAGAATTGAGAATGCATTCCCTCTTGCTGACTATGCAGGCAGGGTGGCAGCCTTCCTACAGCCATAGTTAACTGCTCTAGTGTCCTTCACTGCCATAGACAAGTATTGATCAGAGACCTAAATTATTTTAATGTATTTGAAGTTCCACCTGTCTTGAGAGGGTGCTCTGCCAGGACTTGGACCAAAGTCTTTGACATTTACTCTTAGGTGGTAGTGTTTCATTCATGACAGTTTTCATGGGCACCTACACAATATTAAACTGGAGGCTCCTATTAAAGTGCAGTGAAAGTTTCATAAGTGAGTAGAAGTTGAGGGTGAAAGATAATTCTCTTAGTATAATACCAGTTTACCTATTTTTATAACTTCTCTAGACTACTGGGAAAAGAACTGTTGAGGGTAGGAATGCACAAAATGTGACAAATATCACTGTATTAATGTATTAATGTCATACATTGAGTTAATGAAATAATGAAGCCTTATTTTTTATTTACTTATTTCTGTGTAGCTAAAGGTGATTAAAAAAATCACTTTAAAGGTGATTTGCCTTTGAAGGCTTTCTTGCTTATCTAAATTTGTGTTTTGGATTATTAAAGTTTATTAAAGATTATTAAAGATTATTAAAGAATCTGCCCTCTTACGTTTACTGAAATGTGGATGCTTTCTGTTTGGCAAATCAGGCTGAAGTGCAAAGATGGTGTTTCTACTAGGCAGTTTGCTGTCTGAAGGAAGGAAACAGTCTTAAAAACACTAAAACTGGAACTTTAAAAAAGATTTTAAAAAGCCCAAGCCAAATCCCACCTATGGCTTCCCAAACGGATATAAACCCTCTTCTTTTTTCCTTCCCAAAGAATCTTTCATCTTTAGTACCTGCTACTGCCTATTACTTTACTGTTAACAAGCTGTCAATTATCAGGTGTCTTTTCCCCCTGCCTCTCACCAGCATATTTGGAAAAATGATCAAGATAATGTACCAAAAGGATTGAAAAGAATTCCAATATGGAAGCTAAATGAACTTTCCTGTTTGAAGCTGCATATTTGCATCCTTTCCAGAGCTAGATAGATCAGTGTCACTTTGAAAGACTATTTTGCTGCAGTTCCCTCTTCTTGCCTTTCAGATTATGTGCTTATTGTGACTCATCTCACAGCTCTTGATTGAGAGGTCTGTGACTACATGAGAGAAGTAGTCTAGAGCTTCTAATGAATTTAAATTGCTTGTAAATGACTCACCTATTTTGCTTCTACTATGTGTGGTACATTCTTATTCGTATGTCAAGGTGGGCTGTTTCCTTATGTATTAAGAATCGGGTCATATAATTCCACAAAGTATAATTAGAGCATGGCACTTAAGTAGCTACTGAAACTTTATTATAGGATGTGTATGGATTTCTGTTGAAACTTTTTTACTTAATTCCCTCCCTCTGTGTTATCATGCAATTGCATCAGATCCAGAGAACAACTATTGACTGGAACTGTGGGGCTGTCTTGATCTTCACAGTGGGACCTTCTCTAGTGAGTCTCTTGTGAAATTTTGTTTTCTAGTCCCTATTGTGTCTAGGCTGGTTGTTGGACCCCACAATATTTTTTGTGTTCTATGGCTTTAAGTCTTTTTGAGAGGAAGCTGACCTTCTTTTTATGTGTTTGCTGAATGTGAAATTGTAATAGTGGTAAAACAGTTTAGCTGAGATGATGCAGTGGGTTAAAGCCACAGAAATGGGGCATTTCCATTAACTTTTTAATCCTTTTCTACCCATTTTCAATCCTTGGTCCCTTCTCTGGGCTGGTGTGGTCTTGAGTATTCCTTGAAACAGGAAATTTTTTTTCTGGCTTTTTTTCTGGTTTTTCCATAAGTTAAGTGAACATAGTAAGTCAGAAGAAATATGGTCATTGCATGTGTTGGGTTAGTTTTCCTGTTCATTGATGAGGTGAATTCTTTTCCCACACGGCTATAAAAGCATTAAGAGTTGTGAATAATTGTCCAATAGGAAAAGTAGTAGGGGTTCACTCCTTCTAAATCTCTTTCATCTTTTATTTTACATATCGTGTGTAAGTAACATAGATAATGGCATTTTTTCTATTTCAGTTGTGTCCTGATTTAGCCCCAGCTGCCACCTCAGCCCCACACAGCTGCTTGTTCTTCTCCAGTGGGATGTGGAAGAGACTTGAAAGGGTAAAAGTGAGATATCCTTGAGATAAAGACAGCTCAACAGGTAAAGAAAAAGCTACGTGTGCAAACAGAGTAAAGCAAGGGATCTAAGGGAGTTGGCTTGACTGGGATGCAGCCTGACTTCACTCCTCGCACACCAAGCCGTAGCCTCAAGCCCTGGGAAACATTCAAACTCAGGGCAAGCCTGAGATCTTTTTCCAAGAGCCTTTTGGAGTCGTTATGTTAATTAGCCCAAGTTCTACTCTGCTATCGGTTATTTGTGTTCCATATATGGTATTGTTTCTAGAATGTTCCACCCCACTTCTCCCTTGTTTCTGGTCTTTGGAGTTCAACCCTATACTGCATATGGGTTCTGGGCACCATCCCTGTGTTGTTTTCAATTAAAGTGTTTATTTTCTGGGTAACTCCGTTGTTCCTGCTCCTTCCTTATCTTTGCCACCTGAAGTCAGGGGACCTAAAGGTTTGTCGCAACCACCCTCACTGCGACAGGTGGTGCCCAAACAGGGACCCTGACATTCAGGGTTCCCTGTGTTGGTCACGTCATCTGGGGATAGCTGACAGCTAGGCTCAGCGCTCCATGGGATTGTGGATTGTGCCGGGCCTGGCGGATTCATTGTTGACATGAGGGACTTCAGCCAGGATCGGCAAAGATGATGACAGTTTCACCTGCAGAGGATTGCAGGTGGGCTTGGGGAAGTGCAGGGCATTTATAGCCCATTTTGCCACCATGTTTTAAAATATGGGCCCAAGTCCTATATTTGATTTGGGGTGTTCCAGTGGCTGTTCCCCCTAAGGAGGTAAAAGAGAGAAATGGGTGGCCATATGTCCAAAATGCTGAGGAGTGTGTATGGACACTTCAAGTTAATTTTAATGGATCATGATGAAAATTTTTCAAGGAAAGAATTGAAATCAATTGTGGTGGATTTTTGAAAATTTTTTTGATGCCTCTGCTGATGAAATTTGCACCACCAAATTTTGGGACTCAGTTAAAGTCCCAAGTTAAATTATTAGATCTTTCAACCAAGATGGACCCCATTGCGCCCCGCATGCTCCCCGTTTTCCACACCATCCTTGAGATGGTCCATCAACAAGCACAGCGTTGATTACTCCATCTGTTGGTCACCCCTAACTCAGAAACTTCCCTGGAACCTTCTCTCGTGGATCTTCAACAATTATCCAAGATGGTGCTAGCTGTGCCATCTCGGAGCATTGTATCCTGGAGATTCAAGATGGAAGGAGCCACATTATGGCTCGGGAGCCCGATCATCCTCCC
Organism: Muscicapa striata striata; assembly: GCA_030060385.1. Lineage (NCBI taxonomy): Eukaryota > Metazoa > Chordata > Aves > Passeriformes > Muscicapidae > Muscicapa > Muscicapa striata. The sequence goes on from JAREIS010000101.1 coordinate 2,826,257, forward strand.
GCCATCTTGCCTCCTCCACTTCCTGCCTCCACAACCTTTTTTTCCTGCCTGGACCAATCCTCGGACTCCACCCCCTCATCTGCGGGTCATACCCCCACTATCAATCACTCCACCTCCACCCTGGGCCATGCCTCTGGAACTCCACCCTGTAAGTCAGCTGTCTTGAATCAAGGCACTACTGGTTTAATACCTTACAAAATGGCGACACCCATTGCCTCACTCTCAGGTAACAAGGCAGCCCCCATGGACAAGGTTGAAAGGCATTGCTGCTGCTCTGACGCTAACCCGAATGTTGTTGCTCCAAGTTGCCCTTCTTCCTCGGAAAAGGATTTGGATTCCTCAGACACTGATGAGCCACTTCACCCTTCAGTTCCAGAAGACCCCTGGGAGAGGGTCCAGAAGGTTGCAATTAAGGAAGGGGACTGGCAGATAGCTTCAAAGTTCACTGTTGCCCTGGTAAGATACTGAAGGAGGGAGCAAATCCCAGACATGAACTGATGACTTAGGGGGAAATCAAGGAGCTATGCAGAGCAGCAAAAGACCTTATTTTAACAATATGATATGGGCTACGTTTGTGGCACATGTGTTAACCCTCCACGATTCAAAGTATGTAATGACCATGCTATTATTGCCCACTGAGTATACCCTGTGGGAGGGGGGATGGAAGCACATGTTGAATCAACTGCTGGCTGAATATGCAAATGACCTAGCAAGAGCAGCATTAACAATTGACTGTCTGGCCAGAGAAGGACAATACAGCCCACCAGATGGCCAGGCAATAAACATCCCTAGGCAAGTACTTGATGAAATAAAGAATATGACTTGAAAGGCGTTAGTTCAAGTTCCTGATGGTAGCTGTCACATCTGCCTCAGGAACACTGTCAGGAATTGGAGGTGACAGCAACAGTCTCTGGAGTGCAGTGCTGATTAAATTCGAGGGACTTGAATGCTGTAGCACTAGGACAAGACCTTTCATGGTAAGGGTGGGAACACCCATAGTTTTGTGAGGGAGAGACATTTTAATGCAATGGGGGATCCACCTAGAGACAGATTTTTAACTGGGGCTGTTGAGCAGTGTGGCACTCCTAAATTAACGTGTAAGGGCAATGACCTTGTGTGGATTGACCAATGGCCTCTCCCTGAAGAAAAGTTGGCTGTGCTGAATTGTCTAGTAGTAGAACAACTTGCAAAGGGACACATAACACCTACCACCAGTCCCTGGAATAACCCCATTTTCGTCATCAAAAAGTACAACAAGTGGCAACTCCTACATGATGTCAGAAAAATCAACGAGGTCATGGAGGACATGGGTGCTCTCCAACTAGGCCTTCTGTAGTGGTTTTGATTTGCTAATTTGAGATTTTTTTACTAATTTACTAATCACGTGTTTGGTGTTGGTTAAGTTGCTAGTACACTCACTAGAATTATTTACTCATTCTTGCAATGAGATAGGATTAGGAGGGGTAGCAAAGCAGCCTCAAATTTTGAAGGTTATTAAAAAAACTTCATTAACAAAAACAAAAAGAAAAAATAAGAAGAATCAGAATAAAACCTTCAGAACACTACTTCTCCCACACTCTCTTTTCTTTCACACTGACAACATATAGAAACAAATCAGTCAGTTTACTATCTCTAAAATAGTCTTTCTCTAATTTACTTAGGGAGAGGAGTCTCTCTTGTTAGTCTATGGAGACATCTCTACAAAAAAATAGTTATTTTGTGGCTTTTAATTTTTTTGAATAGCAGCCACCTGGAAATCTGCTATTGTGAAGCCCCTCCTATTTTTTTCAACCTTTCCACAGCTGAATTTATGGGCTATGTCAATTTATGGGATTTTATTTTAAGAATGAGCAGTTTAGAGCAAAGTTCTCTTCATCTAACTCTGATGTCATCTTCATCTCTGGAAACAGACATCTTCTCTTCATCCTTGAGGGCAAAGGACATAAAATTCTTCCCTCTCTCTTTCTCTGTTCAAACTTCTCATGGAACTACAGCTACTTCAACATTTGCTTACTTCAGCACAAATGCCTTTGCTCATGTCTACAATGTGAATGTTCCACAACCTCATAGGTATTCTGTGAGTTATAGGGAAACAAGAGTCTCATTTATCCGTCATATCTTCTCTATAGCTAACAAGAGAATTTCAGTCTAAGAAATCTCCTCATCCCCTCCCTTAACTGGGACCTGAGTCTTCCGTCTTGCCTGACTTTGATATCTCCATGGTGTTTCTGTGCCTCTCTTCATTTCTGTCTTTTTTTTTCTCTTCAGAGAGGATGAAAGGTCTGCAAGTCTCGTCCATGTAGTGAAAGAGTTAATATCTTGTTCAGGCATCTTGTAGATGGTCATGTGATCCCTGCTGGGTGGCTGGGGCTGTTTATGATGGAACATTCTTCAGCAGCGGCATTGGGGCTGGGCTAGGATAGCAGGGGCCCAGCCAGAAAATGGTGGTGGTTGCTTTGCCTGCATTCCATTCCAAGGGAGCCTGGCCTGGTCCCCCTCACCCTTGCCCCCCCAGGCCATGTAGGCCATGGTGGGGCAGGGCTAGGCTTCCCGGAGGTGCTCTTGGGCCCCAGGTTAGCCCAGGCCAGTGGCAGGGCAGGGCTTAATGTTGGCAAAATGTTAGCAGCTGCAGCATTTCAGCCACCCCACAGGCCTGCCTAGCCTTGCTGAGGGGATAACCCAGCTCAGCCGGCTCTGTGTTGGAGCAGGGGTGCCCTGCCAGAATGGAGTCTGGCAGGCTTTCTGAGAAGAGGCCCAGCCCTGCAGCAGAGCCCGCCAGGCCCTACCCAGCCTGACCTGCTCGGCCAGACCAGCTGTTACCTGAACACAGGGGAAAGAAAGAAAGAAAGAGAACTCCCTGGAGTTTGTTCGTCTTCACATGTGTGTTCTTAAAGGCCCATTAACTTTTTCATTGGTGTAACAATTTGTCAATATTAAAAATCAGACACTGATTGGTTTTTTTCAGGTCTAAAGAAAGCTGCCAAGGTCCTTATAGGAAATTAATTCCATAACTTTCTTACAAAAAAAAAAAAAAAAAAAAAAGAAAAAAAAAAAAGAATTAATACAAACCACCACACCTTCCCTTACCGACTATGATTCCCGAGATTGGCACTTAATCATTATCGATTTAAAGGACTCTTTTTTTTCAATAGAATGCTCAATGCTCCTCATTTTGCCTTTTCTGTACCAACCATTAATAGGGGAGCTCCTCTTCGGAGGTATCTTTGGACAGTGCTCTCCCAGGGCATGAAAAACAGTCTCACCATATGCCAGTGGTTTGTGGCCAAAGTTTTAAGACCTGTCTGTGAGGATCATCCACAGGTTGTCATCTACCATTATATGGATGACATTCTTCTTGCTGCCAAGGATACCTCAACACTGAACACGACATTATCAGACAGCGTCACGGCTATTCAGAGAGCAGGACTAACCATCTCTGAAGAAAAGGTACAGAGGACTGTGCTGTGGAAATATTTAGGATACCAGATCTTATCACATACCGAAATATTTAGGATACCATGTCTCATCACATACCATACAACTGCAACATCTGCAACTTAATGAAAACCCTCGGACTTTGCATGATATGCAAAAACTTCTTGGCACTTCTTGACGTGGGTAAGACCCCTTTTGAGGATTTCAAATGAAGATCCACTGTTTACATTATTAAAAGGAGATCCAGCCTTAGACTCTCCAAGACAGCTAACAACGGAGGTAAAAAATGCACTGCATAAAGTATCCCAAGCCATACAGACTCATCAGGCACATCGGATGGACCCTCCATTGCCTTTTTCATTGGTAGTTTTGGGGAAGGGATCCCAACCTTATACTTTACTTTTTCTATGGGATCCTAAGCTACCTGACGCCCTGTTGGTTTTGGAATGTGTTTTCCTTTCTCACCTACCAGGGAAGATGATTACCACACAGCCTGAGATGATGGCTTAGTTGATCATGAAAGCTAAATCTCGCCTAACTTCCCTGTCTGGAAAAGAGTTCTCAATAATATTTTTACCTCTAACCGCTTCTTATTTAAATTGGCTTCTGTGGCAGTCAGAACATCTTCAGATTGCCCTAGAAAATTACACAGGTCAAATTTCTATCCATTGCCATAAGCACAGATTGTTGCATTCTAGCTTTAATTTGATTCCTAAACCCTTAAAAAGTAATCAACCCCTCAAAACCCTCACTCTATTTACAGATGGGTTGGGAAAAACCTCACAAATCAGTATAACCTGGCAAGACCCTGAAACCAATGATTGGCAATCAGATATTGAAATTGTTAATTGTTAAAGGTTCTCCCCAAATTGCAGCATTGGCTGAGTTGTTAGAACATTTTCTAAATTTACCTGGCCTTTTAATTTGGTCATGGATTCAGCATACATAGCAGGAATTGTTGAAAGGGCTGAAAATTAATTTCTAAAAACCATTGCTAATTATCAGCTATATTCTCTGCTTAAAAATTTAATCTTCCTTTTCTCCCAAAGGCAGCATCCTTACTTTATCATACATATCTGTTCCCACGCCTCTTTACCTGGACCACTGGTACAAGGTAGTGCCCAAGCAGACAAAATTGCCATGACTACGCAGACAATACTACCTAGTATCTTTGAGCAGGCAAAGCTTAGCCATGCATTCTTCCATCAAAATGCCCATGCACTATGTAGAATGTTTTACATCACCAGAGTCGAGGCAAAGGCAATCCTAAATATATGCCCTGACTGTTAAAATTTCTCTTCACCATCTATTGGGGTAGGAGTCAATCCTAGAGGACACCATAGCCTGCAGATATGGCAAACAGATATAAATCATTATTCATCCTTTGGCCAAATCAAATATATTCGTGTGTCTGTTGATATCTTTTCAGGTGCCATTTTTGCCTTGGCCTGCATTCGAGAAACAACTGCAGATGCAGTTAAACACTTCCTCCAAGTACTTGCAGCCCTGGGTATTCTTCAGGAAATGAAAACTGATACCAGACCAGCTTATGCCTCTCACAAAATACAACACTTTAATCAATGGGGAATTACCCACACCACAGGTATTCCTCACTCCCCACAGGCCAATCTATTGTTGAGAGACCTCCCATGGTTCTCTCAAGTGCCTTTTAGATAAATGGAAAGAGGGGGTAGAGACCCTGTCCACCGCAGAGAGACTAAGTAAGGCTGTATATTTCTCTGATTTTCTAAATAATTAATTTATGGAGCCTAACCCTCCCATTGTCTGACACTTTTGTACACATCACAGGCTCAATTGCAAGAAAGGCCGCCAGTGTTAATTAAAGGCCGTGAAACAAGCTGGATCCTGGGGCCATTTCCATTAATTACTGGGGGGAGGAATACGCTTGTTTCTCCATAGGTAGAGGACCTCGGTGGATCCCAGAAAAAAACATCAAACCACACTTAAAGCCACTGAACAATGATCCACCAGAGGGACCCCCAAGTCCATCTCAGAACTAGAACCACCAGATGACAGCTTTGACCCCTGGACCTGGCAGCTCTTCCCAAGATAATTCATAAGAAACTTCTGTTCACCTTCCTCAGCCTTTGAAACCATGCTCCTTACCAGTGGGTAGGTAGTCCCACAGCCAAAACATAGTGTATGGGTAACTTTGGCGAAAGCCATAAAACAAGACGCCCTGTGCCTGTCTGTCCTTAGCCCTGATGACCCCTTTTCACCTGTCTATTGGGGTTACCTGCAGATGTGTGGCCAATAACTGCGGATGCCATCCGTAATATGCAAGATGATTGTTCTGATGGCAAATGGAAATGCAACCCTGTTGATGCCTGGGACTACTGGACCCAGAAGCTCCCACATGCTGCTGTGTGACCCTATACTGTGCATGGTTTCTGGGCACTGTCTCTGTTTTGTTTTTAATTAAAAAGTGTTTCTTTTCCAGGTAACTCCATTGTTCCTGCTCCTTTCTTATCTTTGCCACCTTCACCCTGAAGTCGGGGGTACCTAAAGGTTTGTTGCAGCCACCGTCACTGTCACAGGGATCCATTCACCACTTTCCATGGGCAGGCAGGTGTTCAGCCATCCTTAGGAAAGCAGGGCTCCATCACATGTTTCTTGGGAAGACAAATGCCATCACTCCAAATATGTCTCTCAGTTCCTTCTTTCCCCCCAGCTTTGTATGCTGAGCACAATGCCAGTTGATGTCAGCTGTCCTGGCTGTGTTGCCTCCCAGCTCCTTGTGTATCCCCCAGGTCACTCACTGGTAGCGCTGTGTGAGAAGCAGTAAAGGCCTTGGCCTTGTGTAAGCCCTGGTCATCAATAGCAAAATGATTCCTGTGTTATCAACACTGTTTCCGGCCCAAAAGGAAAACAAAACTTAGACCCATACTATCTACTGTGGAGAAAATTACCTATATCCCCACCAAAACCAGCACAAAAACTAAGGTGCTCTCATTTTTGATGTTGGGTTCTTTGTTGGTTTTTTTTTGGTTTTGTTTTGTTTTGTTTTGTTTTTAATTTTTATTTGGGTTGTTTTTTGGTTTGGTTTTTTTTTTGCTTTATTTTTGTCAGTGTGCTTTGTTTTAATCCAGGTTGTTAGCATCTAATCAGAGATGGGGTTTTACTTTCCCCTTTATGAGCTACATACCTTATCTCAGATAATTGCTTGTGCCTGTTATTAGCTGAGTAATAGAAGACTGTCACTTTGATTTTAATAGTTAATTATATCCTGTGTGGACCTTGGGAGACTAAAAAAGGCTAGGCTACTTGAACATAAAAAAGAAAAATATAAATCAGTTTCATTGTCATCCATTTTCATTGGATGAAAACGGCAAAGTATAGAACAAAATCAATCTTTGCAGCATTAGGTAGTGGTTTTCTTAATGGAGCTTAAATTTATCGTATGTATAGTTCCCTGTATTAAGATTAAAATTTTATTTTGGAAATGTTTTGATTCTTTTGATAACTTTGTTTTTATACCTTTGTTTTGAACTGATGGTAGGGAAGATCAGAGTTTCCTAAAGGGAAATTTAAAACATCATAACTGCACATGAGCAGAACTTTTCAGTTTCCCATTGCTTTTTTCCTATGTTATAATGTAAAAGTTGATTCAAAAGAAAAATAGAAACACGGTTCTGTAACAATTCATTAAATCTGTACATGGTTCTGTGGGCTCAGTCCTCTGATCTCTGGAACAGGCATATTCTCCCCTTTTCTAGTGTCATTTGAGGCAACGCTGGAGATGCTTTAGAATTATCAGGACTTGGCTCACCTCATCTAGAAAGGAGCTTGGAGTTGGTAAGCAAGAATATGACTCCATGTGTTAAGGCAACTGCTATCAGGAACAGATGCAGCCTCTGCAGGAATGGGCAGGCTGACCAGCCCTAATCACTTCAGATGGCATGGGTATGGCATACATGTCTCCTTACCTCCTTCCCCTGCCAAGTGCTGGCCAGCAGTATCCCTGGGGCCTTGGGATAAATCTTGCACTTGCTTAATAGTATTGTCAATTTGATCCAAATTTAGGAACTGCTGCAACACTCTAAAACTTGATATCTCTGCTCCAGGCTTATTCAGGTAGATTAGAAATAAATTTGTTAATCAGTGACAAAATATGTAGTTTTTTCCTTTTTTTTCTTTGAGTTGTTTTGTTACTTAGAAGTAAATAAAACTCAGATCTTGATACTACCTTGATGTCTAGTGACAAGTATACTTGTTAATGTATGCTTTAAAGACCTTTCCTTTTTTAAGGGCTAAAAGGTTAATAACTGAACCCAGAGTGTCTCCAGTGAATTGAGTTCAATTTTTGTGAGCCTATTGAAAGTAATCTGCTCCAAAGAAGCTAATTAGAGTGGATTGCCTGGGTGATACTCTCTATATGTTGTCATATATACTATGCAATTCCTCCTGCAATTTTGGAAAATCATTTAGTTGTGTGTAGCTCTCTTTCCCTTCTGATGATGGTGGAAATCAAAATACATCCTCCTCCAAAGTGTCTAGTTGGACCTGATGTGATCCAACAGCAAGGATATTCTGATACTCATAGCTAAGTTACTTTGCTAAAAAAAAAAAAAACAACAGTACTGTCAGTTTCACTAGCTTCTTGTGGTTGACCTGATGACTATTGGCTGGCTTGGATGGCACAAAGTATGAGAAAACCACATTTATTCATTTAAGGATACTTATGTGTAATGTCACATTTGTCTTACTCTGATGGATTGTTTATTTTGAACTTGAGCGTGGTAGTTGAGGAGCCATTTTGAGGAGTTGTTTTATTCCATGCAGGATGGAAATATTTCTTCATTTTATAGAGGATGTCAGTGTGACCATGGACCCAGATATAGATTACCTTGAATTCAGAAACATTTGAGTTGAAAGGTCTGATTTCTAGACTCAAATTGTGTTGTGTAGGCCATGGATTTTCAGGTCTAAGTTTTGGCAGCAGTTTCAAAATTATTAACTTACATACTGAAAACCTTTTTTTGTGGAAACTGTGATAGAACATGTTACAATTTTGAATTGTCTTGATATCACTCGGATGATGGGTCTGGTGAACCCATAGTGGATCAGATCTGATGTGGAGTTCCCTGGAACTCAAGCCCTTTAAGGACACCGTTTAAGTCTTTGACTCTGGAAAGGTGTTTCAGTATAAATGCTTATCACCTACTCCTCATACTCTTGGCCTGAGACCTGAGAAATACCTATTTCTGTGAAGAATATTAAGGGTGTTGGCAATAATTGTGTCTACACATCCCTGCTCGATAATGAAGTGGTTTTCTTTCAACAACTGCTTGACTGTTTCAGAAGCTTTCCTCATTCTTCTTTGCCTTCCTTGGAGCTATGTTTTAAGACAATCCGATTCCTCTTCTAAACCCCAAAATGTTACAGCTAAAAATAGATGCTGAGAAACAGGGTTTTATTGTTTATTGGTTTCCTTAAAGAAAAAAGGAAGCACAAAATATCCTGGGGGTAAAGGGAGAAATATTTCCAACATTATTATCCACCTTCCCTTTGTATGAGGTGGTGAATGTGAAATCAGAGTAATTAATCAAAGTGAACTTTTCAGATTCATCATTGTTAATGTGCACCTGTGCCAAGCAACATTGTGCTGATTCTGGACAAAAAATAATGCATCATATTCATTAACTACCTCTAGTTTTTGTGCCTCATTTGGAGAGCAGCATCAAGGGAGAGATGGGATTTTAGTTTGTGCTGGGCCAGTGTTGTACAAATAGAGTAGAGACTTTGGCTAAAGATCTAAGCTTTGGGCTTTTATCCCTTTGCTGTTTAAACCTTTAACATGAAAGGAAGCTGTATCTGAGTATTTATGGTCATTTACCCAGTCCTGTCTACTGCACTGTTCTTGTGAATGTGTTTTTAAACAAGTTGAGTAGGTGACAGCTTGTATATAACTAGGAAGACATTTAGTGCCATATAGTTTCAGAGTATATCTTCCTTTATTATTTTGGAGATGAGCCTGGATGCACAAGTGGTTGCTGGAAGAAGGGGAGGTCTTGGAACATATATATGGAATTGATGTCTTCCCCCCGATCCGTAAATTTCTTCTGCCCAGTGGTTATTAACATCTGCTGAGATATCTCGCTTGTGTTTGCTGTGATTGCATCTCTGCTTTCATTGCTGACTGGTGTATATAGCTGTTGGATTTATTTAGGTATTGACCTTGTCTAAGCAAATGTTTATTTTGTAGGTATTAATTTTCCTGAAAACATTTTGTATGTGCTAATTATGGATTAGAGAAAGAAAAACGTGAAACTTCCCAAACAAAAATTCACAAACTTCTGAAACATGTTCTTTTTTTTCCTTTTGTGTTCTTAATGTGCTGTCTGCTGCTCTAGAGATGAGAATATTATTTTACATGCTTTTGTGTCAAACAATTTAATAGGAAAAAATTGAGATTCTTCAAATGGTACTAATTACTAATTGCTCTGGAGAATATTGAAAATAATGGAACCGTATGTAGTGGTGTCAATTACAGTAATATATAATTATATAGTTACTACTTCTTTGTTGTGAAATAATGGGAATCCCTGCCAAATGTGGAAGAAATAATTGGAGGTTCTGAAAAATCAGCACAGTTTTCTGTTTAAAACTGCCACTTCATACATTCACAGAAATGAAAATTTTGTTTGTTTTGAAGTTTCCCACAAGTAGAAATTCAGAATTTTGGACTGCTTTTATACTCTGATAGTTGAAACAATATTTTAAAGAATAAGACAAATGTTCATGTTCTATATATTCTTATATTTAGATTATTAGACTTCTGGCTAGATAACACAATCAAGGATTTTTAGGAGCTCTTATTCCAACAGTATGTATGGCTACCAATTAGCATTTACATTTTCTGACTGTATGATAGGGTATTTATTCACCTCTTTTTTTGCCATTAGAGTTTAGGCTTACTCAGGTATCTATTCATAACTGTGCTTAAAAATAGGAGAGAGATACTGGGGTGTGACTGCCTGATAGAATTCATGAACTGCACATGGAGTGTAAGTAAATAATACAGATAAGGATTTAATAAATCCTGCAGAAAATCAAAGAAAATCCCTGTCTCCTCTAGATCCCCTGCTTTTTACTTGTTCACCTTATAAATTGTCTATAGAGTCTCTCATACTCCTTTTCCCTACCTTGTATGTTGCAGCTGGCATTTAACTACAGGTGTTTGCAATGTTTGCAAGCTCTGTAAACTTGGCCAAGTAAAATATCTTGAGTGCTCAGTGTTTATATGCAGGCTTGACTGTTACTTGTCAGCTGCAATGATACACACCAAATGAAACGAAAGGAATCATACTGAAACTTTATCCCTCTCCCTAAGCCCAAAGTTCCATATCTCAACCATAGCTAAAGCCATCAAAAAGCAGCATAAGAACTATAATAACTGCACATGTGGATTGGTAACATCAGCTATTGCTTTTGGTAGAACTGGTAGTTAACTGGAATGGCAATTTATGGTCTTGCAGACCTTGTTTATGAAGTGCTGCTTGCCATTAAAATTAATAGGAACTGAGGGGAATTGATGAATGTCGAAAAGTTCAGATGAATCTGCAACACCTTGTGCTGACACAGTACCACCCAAAGTATTTTACTAAACTTGTCACTCATAAACATGTCAGTCATACTCCTGATGGATATGCATTTTTCTTGACACTCTTGCCACCTTACTGCAGCTGTGGGATGGTTAGAGATGGTTATGACACACAGTCATAGGGTGAGAGATTACTGTGTCAACATAAGCTTTGTAAGAATGTGAGGCATAAAGGAAAAGAAATTCTTCAATGCGTGTGATGTGTTTCAGCCTTGATTTTTTTTTTTTGAGGACATCAAGCGGTACCTCTGATTGGCTCCATTGTTTACAACAGGGTGCTAGTAATACCAATATTGTGGGTTTGATCCTTTGATAGGCCATTCATTTAAGAGATCCTTGTAGGTCCCTTCCAATGCAGAATATTCTGTGACTCTAGGATCATTGTTCCTTGAAGAATTCTTCCTCACAGAGAAAGGAAGGGAGAAGGCAAAAGCCTCTACGCTAGTAGATAGAACTAATGCACTTGTGAAGGAAAGTGTCATCAGACTGGTGTAAAATTTGGGTTCTACCACTTCGTGCTGTTCTTTGTTTGACCTTGCAGAGAGCTGGGAATAAACAGAACTGCCACAGTTTTAACTTCAGCAGAGTTGGAAATAAACAGAACTGGCCAAAAACAAAGTGGTGTACCTTGGGAAACCGAACATGGAAGCTGAGAGAAACAGGATCTTGATAAAGCAGTGCAGTACTGCCAATACCTGTTTCCATGTGCTTCAGGACCTACCAGGCTTTGGCAGAATTTCTATCTCTTCCCAGCTCTAAGAAACTTTAAACTGTCTAGGCCCCTCTCCTGTTGTACTAGACCAGTAAACCACATTCTGTCATGGGTATGCACCGAGCCCAAATACGTAGTCTATTATAATAAATTATTTAGATTAATGCCTGCTGTGTTTTGAGAACTACTTCCTTCCCCTCTTCACCTTCCCCCCCCAAGACATTTGCATTCCATTCTCTGGTGATGTCCTAAGATTTAGCCACTGGGAATCAAAGTAAATTAACATAATGCAAAGGAATTGAATACTGCAGTTTTATAATGAGTATCTTGCCATAGGAACTCAAATTGAAGCTTTTTAATGTGCCTTGAGGTTCTTCACATCTTATCTGAATATGATGTTTTTAATGTGGCAGTGTTCCAGCAGTATTTTGTGCTGGGTCATTTTTTTTGCCCAGTTTTTCCTGCCAGTTGTTCTTGCAAATCTTTGCTTGTGGTTTTGACTGATTTTCCTAGTCAGAATAAAATGTTGCTCTTAAATACAGACTGTATTTCTATGCAAGGTGATAAACTCCAAAACTTCCACCATAGGTTTTTTCCATCTGTTTACCTTGCAGGTCCTTGTGCTACTTATTTAATAAGATGAATCATTGTTTGAGATGCAGAAAAAATTCCAGATTTGAAGCCTTGATGGCTGTCAGATTGACTTCTATTCAGGTGTCTGAAACCAGTCAGCTGCCTGGAATGCTGTGTAGCAGAGGAGTCTTAGAGCTAGTATTCAGTACAAAAAACAAAACAGAATATATAATTTTTTATAAACTCCTTCCTGTCCTTCCTGCCTTCCTACTGTGCCAAGACAACAGGATCATCTCTTTTGTGTTGCTTAGTGTCCTTCCCTAGGATGCCTGACAACAACCCTCTGCATCCCTACTACCGAGCACCAATTTTTGACTCTGAAGAAATTATGTGTGCATATTATTAGCCATCACTTTGTGAAATGGCTTTCAGAACTGTCATCTAAAAGCTGAGGTTTTAACTACTGCTCTTAACTGTCCTTACTTCACAGCTAAAAATGCCTTAACAGAAACAAGAAGTTACTGTATTAAAAATATTTTTTTTCTCAAGAAAGGGGAATTGAGATGCTATCTGTACTACTTCTGGCTCCCATTCAGCTCCTTCAAATTAATGCCAAATTAACAGCAGTAGTTCTTCCTCCTTGCTTCCCTCTCATTCCATAGCACTCTTTCTAAGGTTCATCCTGAATCCTTGAGTAGTAGGGAGTATCACCTCTGCAAAAGCTTCAGTGGGAATTTTTCATTTATTTTGTGTTTATTCTCTTTGGCTGTTACAGCCCTAGTGTTTCTTCCCTATGGTCTGACCTCCGTTCCCTGAAGGGAGGGAACAGCCTACCTGGGAAGGTTGGACAGAAAACTGTGTTTTCTGCTATGATGCTTTTTGTAGTTACTGGTCTTGTAACCATTGGTTACTGGTCTACCACTGTCCCAGGTTTATGGGCATCCCCTGGCACTGGTCTCCACATTTCCATTATTTTCAGTATCTACCTTTTTTTTCCCCCATAGACCTCTCCCTAGGCCAATATCATCACCTTCCTAATACCATGTTTTCATTTAAAGGTCCTATGTCTTGGCATGATATCTTTTTTGCTGGGAATCACCTCCCAGTTTCTTCATTCTAAATGGAGTATGTGCAGAAGCACAGCAGAAGAGCAGCCTCTTAATTGGTGGCTTGATCTCATGTTTCTTTATTAGCAGTCCATACTGGTTGCAGCTAGCAAATATCTGACTCCTGCTAGAGAGTTCAGGAGGTTAGTTTTGGGCATTCACCCACGCACTGACACACCATTTTCTCCTACCTGTTTATACTCATTATTTCAACTCATTTTTGCAATGGCTGCAACTGTTTAACTTTGTGCCCTGTTGGATGCACCTCTGTTGGAATGTGTATCAAAAGAAATAGAACCTAGTGTTTTAAAGGCATATTTTTTCATATTTATTAATTTTGATTATGTATATGAGTTTGGCATAGGTCAGAAGATATTTTTGAGGTGGAGCTAGAGTGACTATGTAGAATCTATTATTTCTGCTGAGGCAGGCTGTCTCTGTTTTGAAGAGGAAATTTAGTTACAGTGTGTTTGATTCATGATTCTACTTATTAGTGCAGTGTTTTTCAAACTGTGGTCTGCAAGGCTAACACAAAGCTACTGGCTCATGTGAGTGCATACCATACAATCCTGACTAGCTCGCATTTTTGTCTGTACCTTTTCCTGTAACAATAACATTAGCTAAAACTCTCCTAAATACTGTAAAAATTCTCTGCTCTTTGTCCAATTGAATAAAATACTTTCCATGTTTTGTTTTGTTTTTTTTCCCCCCAATTAATTTGGGGATAGAATAGGGAAAATATTTTGATGTTTCTGTAGCAAAAGGCTTAAAGTGGTACAAAGTGAGAGTGGAGAGTGAAGCTGTCCCTTCCTTCTTCCTTCTTCCAGGCTTGTTTCATAGTCTGTTCCTATAAAAGAAAATGTTTTGCTCCAGCTCTTGTGAAGCTTGGTCTGGGTTTTGTGATCAGCATTGTCCCAAAGAAGCACAACTGTTTAGGAAGCGTATAGATAGCACTTGGTCTCCAGTGTAGCAGAGACTCATCTGTTAATTGCTTTGAAGATTAAAGTCAAGACCTTGAACTGGCATCTGAAACTGCCTTTCGAGATAAGCCCCAGCTGTGAACTTCCATCATCTCCTTCCCAAAGCTTTTGGTATTTAGAGGTTAATAGATAACAGGATATTGAGGACAGCATCTAACTGATGTAAAAGATTTGCATTATGGAGATCTGAATTGTTATGGGGGCAAAGTTGTCTCTGGATAACAGATCTAGAGAGCTCTCCAGAGAAGATGTCAGCAAAGAAAAAATGTGTGAACGTAAGACCAGATATCCACGTGGAAGTGACAAGTCAATCAAGCATTGCTAACATCCACTACATTTATAACAGCCACTACAGTTTGCTGATTGAATTGATAGGATGATTTTTTTTCCTTGTAAATTAAGAATAATCTAAAGGAATGTCTTCTAAGATGGGTGTCTCACTTTCCCTCACTTGGTATTGCACCACTCTGCTCACTTCCCTGACCTCCTGTCTCCTCCCCCTAATACAATTTGGACTGAGTTGAAATCCTTTGCCTGATGAAATGGAACATTTTATTCTGCAGTTGTTTAACCATTTTGTCTTAACCTCTTTTATTTTTTTCAAGACAGTTTCATTTCAAAATGTTTCTTTTTTTTCATGTTAAAAAGTTGAAGAAAAATGCTTCTGGCAAGTTAAAAAATTTGTTTAGAAATAACTGAATTCCCTGGTAGTTTTGGTTCCATCACTCAAAATGTCATTCTTCATGAAGGGCAGCTCCGTTAGTCAAGTATGATGCAAGCAAATAGGGATGTTTTCACAGATACTCTACTGTCAGCATGTCAAAGGCTGTTTTAAACACAGTGCTTGAGAGAGCACTGCAGTTAAGAGAGCCTTGTGGGTGGCATTTGTTTTTATGGTGTTTGAGAGCAATGCTTAAGGAATAGTTGTTGCACTTGGCCACCCAAAAAGACAAAACTGCAAACACTTCATGCACCGTGGAGTCTGTAGCATGTTGCTAAATGGCAAAAAATTAAGATGCTCTGAGAAAAATAATGACAACAAATTTAATTAGCAGGGAATGTATTTCAGAGGAAAATAAAGTGTTGAAGGCTGAGGGAGATGGAGGTGAGCAGTAGAGAATGAACAGAATTGGCAGAATCTAAAATAGAAATTAATTAAGATGCTGCATAGCTGGTAAATGGAGATGAACAAATAATCATCATTGAGAAGCCTGATGAAAAACTAAGAAGTACAATTAAAAAAACCCCTGCCAAAACAAAACCAAAAGCCTCAGTCTATTTTGACTGTCTCTACACCTATCTAGTTGTTCCCTAGATTTCTTTTTCTGAGATTGCCTTTCTTGAAGTTCACTTTTCCGTTTAACACTAGTGAAGTAGTCCAGTGTGGGATATGATCTGCCTGCCTCATGGGTTTGTGTCATAGAGTCTGTCTTCTTTGTACTGCCTGGGCTGGGACATCAAACACTGGAGTTATCCTTCTTGGGGCTTCCTTGCTTGGTTTTTTGTCCTGTTGTAACTACCAGCATTGCTCAGCTTGGAGAAGTGCAGCAGCCCAAGGGAAAACCCTTCAGAAAGCCACAGGTCCTTCCAATTCGCAATCAAGGGTAAAGGTATAAAGGAGATGTGGAAATAGCTTTGGGGTCCTGAGTTCTGTTTCAGATCATTTGGGCACCATCATTTGGTGAGGGTAAAATGAGCCTTTCTAGCCTTCCATAGTATAGGAGGGAAAGAAGGGAGGAGTAAGAAAAAGAAAGGACTTGAGTTTCAGAGCCCTTAACCAGTTGCTGGGATACTTTCTGAAAGTGATGCTGGGAAAGATAAGTATTCCCCTTTTGCTCAATGAACCAAAGTTTTTATTCTTTCTCTCTCTCTCTCTCTCTCTCTCTCTTTTTTTCTCTGCCCCCTCATTCCCACTGCCTATTGGGCTATATAAAATAGATGTAGTTCTCTCTGTTGCATCCTAGCCCTGCAGCTGGTGTTCTATTTTGAAAAGTAAGATGAAGAGTGAAAAGAAGATACTATGATGTCGTTCAATTTGCAGCCCCTCTTACCAGCTCAGCTGGGGCTCTCCAAACCAGGAATGGGGCCTTCCTTCTCTTTTGTTAATTTTTTATTAGTTTATTTGTGTGGGTGTATATATATGTGGCTGTAACTAAAATTTATTTGTTTGTTTATTTATTTATTTATTATTTTAAATTATATGTAAACATACTGATCTTGTAGGTAATGGCTATCCTGCGATGTGAACCAAGCACAAATGGAATTCTGATTAACTTCAGGAAGCTACAAATAACATAAGGCTTGGTATTTGTTTTCTTTGTAGCAAAGACTGACTACCAAGCACTTGTATAAATTGTTTATGTGATGAGGAATACAGGGCATCCTTATAGAACATGGTACGGCTTCTTTGTCCAGTTTTATAGTGAGAGTATTCTACAAGTTAAATTTCAATAAACGTTGCTTGAATTTAGGAGAGGTGTAAGAGTGATCTTTCACACAGGGATCTGCTGGGTATGTTAAAATTGTCACTTCTGCGGAAGCAATTGGTATTCCCTCGTATATTGGCAAAAATAAGTCTTCTCAGCTTTAGACATCAGTAACGTCTGGTTTATGTCCTGAACTAATGGCCTGACAAGAGAGAGAGAGAGATTCAAGGATGTCTTTGTTACCATGCTATTAGTGTTTATCTTAGTATTTGTTTTATTTTTGATTTATCTTATTTTTGGAAGGTAAAATGAGCTTTCTTTGTATGTGTGAAGAAAAACACTGTTTCTACCTTAGCTCATGCCAATCAAATATGTTTTTATCTCTACATAAAACATCTTGAATGCTACAGCTCCAAATGCAACATATCACACTCTTACAATAATCTCCCCATAAGACCTGTAAAAGCAAGGCATCCCAGGGCAAATACATGTAATATGATAGCCTCTCTGTATGTCAGATACATTTGAATAAGGAAAATCTTTGTAGATGCTGTGAACATGCTTCATGCATATATATGTATCCTTAGAAAATTTGTTATAGAAGTCCGATGCTGAAAAAATTTTCAAATATTTCAGACAACAGCAAGTTTAAAGAAATATAAGCAGTGTGATATTTTGGAGGGGTGTGCTGGGTGTCTGAGCTAAATTTGGACTATATCAGTTTGCAGGTAATCATAATTTAAGTGATACTTTTACAGTAGTTTTTTGAAAGTTGCTGCTTCAAGCTTCAGTGCATGATGGCTTGTCATGATTTCTTTCATACAAAATCAACTGTGAGCATGAGACTAATCATACGTTTTCAATTAGGGAAACATATTTGCGACTTCTTTTCATCAAAAATGTATTTCTAAAAAGCACAGTATTGTATTTTAAAAATCAAAATTGAATACAAGTTCCTGACTGGGTAGATACTCAAAGGATTGACATTGATCTTACATTGATCATTGAGGTATACAAACCAACAACTTCTTCCTGGTTTGAGCAAAACTGCAATGTAAGTTGAAGTGTTCCCTCACTATGGGAAAACAATGGGTGGTGGTTGGTTGGTGTTGGTCTTCTAACCGTATATTGTGGATTCTTTGTTGAGCCAGTGTTGCTTTCAGAGGCTACCTAGAACAGAGGCCAGTGTTAAAGGAATAAAGTAGATATTTATTATAAAGGCCTTCAAAGGATGCATCTTGAACAGTACAAGAGCTCAGCCGTGGCTCCACCCAAGATGGACGCCAGGTCACGAGTTTTCACACTTTCGTAAGTTTTTGTCCATTTACATATTGGGGTTAATTGTCCAATTAAGCTCCAGGTTATGAAGCCCCATCCTCCCAGATTGTTTTCCTCAATTTGCTGTTGTTTTTTCTTTTTGGGCCCAAAGATGCAACAGTGTCCTTGGTTCTCAGGCTGGATAAGAATTTTGTCAAACTAAACTGTGAAGAGAACTTGCTAACACTTTATATGAAGGTCAGAGTTATATACTAATCTAATACAGTAAAGAATCAGAAAAATATGAAAGCTAAAACTTAAGGCATTACCAGGTCTTGAGGTGCTTTTGGCACCTGCATGTCTCATTGACTTAAGAGAGATCAGTAGGTAATACAGTAGCCTGCAGTATCAGCCTGTTGGAACTGAGCAGAGTTTAGTGAAATATCCTTTGAAATCCCTTTTGAAGGCAGCTGCTTTTTAGAAAGCTTGAAATAATTGTTGTAGATGGGTTGTGACATTCCCATCCATCTTGTGTGCGACCAAAATAAATTAGGAACTGGAAACAAAGCAAGAGCATTCAAAGATAATGATTCAGTAATATTGCACTGATTTTTCTCTTCTATTCCTTTCTGTCTTCAGGCTACAAAGCTGAAACTTGCTTAAAATTGAGTAAGTCTTTAAAAATGAAATAAATTTTAACGAAAGTATTTTTGTTTTGGAAACAAAAACGGCAGTATGGTGGAGGGAAATAGCTTTATTCTGCACTGATTAGAGGAAACCTGAAGTTTATCTCACTCTATATAAATCCTAGAGGTTAATTACAGGTGTAAATGTTGCATTAATTTTGCTCTCCCAAAGATACTTGAAAGTTTGATTCTAACTAATGCTTATCTACAATCTTGGGCCAGTTTCTGCCAACATAAATTTGCACAGATACCTTGATTACAGGAGTGTCAGCAGCATAAAAAGTGCCCAAAAAGTGTAGGCCATTATGAATGATACTGCTAAAACATGGATTATCTATTTCTTACCAACTTAATAACTCTAACTCCTAAATTTTAAAATTACTTATTATTTAATCAAAGCAAAGAAAAAGGATCATTCTGTCTCAGCTTGTTAGAAATTTGCAATGTAGTAGTCACCTAAGTCAAGCCCCAACTTTCTTAGTTTGATAACCAAATATTTGGATGCTCTCCAAACATTGTTGGAACTTGTTTGATCCACAGCATTGAACTGGAAGATCTGACTCTTATAAAAGTCTCTGTTTTTATTGAGTGTTGAGTCTGAGCACTAAAATGTGTAAGTAAAAAAATCAATATAAAAGACAAGAGAAGTTTGGTACTCTTAGATATCAAATAAGCTGTTCTTGGGTTAGAATTTGAGTGATCTCTTGTCTGAAGGAGCAGACCAGATCTAACAAAGGGTTGCCTTGCAGTGTTTCTGAGTTGATGACAACATTAGACTGTTTTGGAGGAGAGGATGAAAATACTGGTAATTGGTTACTTGCTTAAAATTTGGGCTATATGAATTCATACTAGAAATTTTAATTTACCAACTATAACCAGATGTTTAAAGATCTTTACCATTTCCTATAAAGATGTTCACTATTTCAATCTAGTTCTTTAAGCAGTTGCTTTTGGTAGTGCCTTAATTAACCGGTATTTTGAAGTTTTGATTATCCATACCTGATTTCACGGAAATTTTTTCTTCTCTCTCATTCTCCCAAGAAATTAGCCCTAGACTGTTTCACTCAGTAGTCAGAATTGAGAGGGGTGGTCTGCACACCTGGCTTTATGCTCTGTCTGAAAATCTACTTTGTGCTAATTGTATAAGACTGAAGAGGAGTTATAATGAATTGCTTTGTTGAAGAGTGTCTTAGGAGGTTCAGATTAATTTTTCAGAATGATTTCTGAATATTATATGGGACCCTTGGTGAGAGCAAGAGAAGGTCTCAAATAAGTCTTTCCAGATCAAATCATGAAGTACTCTGGCTACCTAACAAGATGGCATGTGAAATCAGTTCTGGAGAGGACAAGCCCTCAAGAGATCAGCAGTGCTGGAATCATAGGACTAAACATAGGCAGCATGATACAACCTGAGCATATAGCTGCAGCAGGAGAGAAGGAGGTTCTGTGTTTTATAGCTTAGACTTTTCAGGTCCACAACCAGTTTTTCAGTGCTTTGGGTGGGTTGATAAGCAAGGTTTTCCTGTATTTCTTTCACTTTGGAGTGGAGAAAACTCAATGGCTTGTAAAGACTCTAAAAGGGACCAGCTAGGTGTCTGTCAGGAAAGAAGGCATTTTCAACAAAACTCCCTTTGGAAACACAAGCTGCACACAGGGCAGTTTGACAGATGAGTAGGGGACAGAGCTGGAACACTTTTTTGCTGTATGGGTTGCCAGAGTTCATCATATGTAGCTGTCAAATTTCTCCTTTGTTTAATGACCCAGTAGACATCAAGCAGCAGTGAATCTGTTGTTCTTGTTCAATGTTTCATTCAGTTCTCGATAAGAGATTCTTGACATTAGAACCGTGATTTGTCATTTGCCCCCAGATTGCAACTGGTGTGGGATGTTAGTTTGCCCCTTTTGAGGTTGGCTTTAATTTCCTGAATAAAAAGCTCTCTCACAAAGGGAAATTTAATAATATATCAAAAAAAGTAGTCACAATACGTCTTTCTTGAACTAAATGAAATAATAAAGATAAATAAATGCGAATACAAAAGTGAGATGACTATTCTTTTGCGGTGTGAAAAGATTAATTTGAGACCATGACCCTTCCCATGAGGAAACCCATGGGAACAAACTGTCAAATAAATGAGGATGAGTAAAGGGGAGACAGGAGGGGATCAAAGAAGTCAAGTGGGTTTGTCTTCTCTTTAATTTGTTTTTGTTTTCTTTGGTAAACATTTTGAACACATCATTCAAAGGTATTTGGAGTTTCTTTGGCTAGTTTTGCTATATATCACTTCATTTCCCCTTTCATGATGAAAAAAAGATTTACCTGCAATAGATGAAAACTGTGTCCTGCTGTCATCCTCTGATTACAGGAGAGAACATATGGGTGTTTTCCCAGTATGGCTTTGTTTACCATGGCTTGGCTTTTTCAATGTCTTCTTGGAGGTTCTGTCCCATCTTAGTAAGAGTACAGTTGATTTGCGCTCCCTGCTTTTCCTATGTTTTTTTGTCTTCTCCAGGTATTGTAATCCTTTCCCAGTGTTCAAGCATTCCAGTTTAAATCCCACCAACAAAAAGTAAATTTGGACTACTCCATTTTACTTTTTTTTTTTTCTTAGATGTCCTATTTAACATATGTTAAAAATTCCCAGTTATTTTGATATCTTTGTTCTTTAAATTGCCCGATTTAAAGATGGTGAATTCACTGTTAGGAACTTTAATCCCTAATTGCCTTGAAAATGTAGGCTGGTGTGGTGTTGGATTACAGTTGCCTTTCCCGAATTTCATAATGAATTCTTTTTTAACAATGAGAAGCCCCCCATCTTCTGACAAGAAGGTTACTTTTTGTTGCTCGGATTCTGGGAATAATTCAACTTGTGTTTTTCTCCCAGTCTCCTGCACCATTAATTGAATTACCTGTGAGCAATTTGTGTTTGATTCTTGGGGGGATGGATGCATCTGAAGTTGGAATATCTGAGCTGTTTGGTTTTTTTTCTTCTCATATAACCACAGTCTGGAATCAGTCTTAAAACATGTTTTCCAGGAATCCCATGAGTGTTTTTCAAGCCTCCGTAAAATTACTTCTGATTTAAATTATGAGAGAGCATTGTGCTCTTCTCAGAGATTAGATCTTTATCTTTTTATGCTGCTTGTTTTGGATGTAAACTTATGTTGCCTACTCTAGGTTTCACATTTCTAGGGACGGGCATAGACTGCATTCCAACCGTCATACACTGTTACACTTATAAATGTCACTATATTTTTCTACACAGATGTCTACTCCTATACAATATTTTTTCCTTATATTTTAGTATGAAATAAAGCCACCATTGGATTTACTATATGTTCATTTTTGACCTAGATGAACTCTACTGTTCTAGTGATCATCCTGAGCTTGCAAATGCTTTCCTGCACATATAAAATTAGAAACTTGGAAGAAATAGTTCTTGCATAGTCACAACCAAGAACAGAAATAATGAGGCAAAGTAATGAGCAGAATTTTTAGCTCTGTAAAGGTCCAGAGATGGAGCTTTGGGCAGCATTTATGCATTTATTCAAAATGTCAGTTCTATATAATGAAGAGGTTCATTTTGGCCAGTGGAACCAGCTGGACACAACAATGGGAGTAAAGCAAGTTATATGAAGTGTGGCTCCTTGCAGCCCTACTTGTCTCTTCCTTTCCTTCTGGAATCCAGAAAACTAGAGAGGAAGCCTAGCAGGGAAATGAAAGGCTACTCTTGTGCAGAGCTTCCTGTTCTGTTTTTTCACCTAAGTTTCCAAAGCTCTTGTGGCTGTTAAGATTGAACTTGAAGGACTTAGTGAAAATGTTACTGTTTCCCAACAAGTACAGCAGTTTTTAAATTTCCCAGGATATGGGATTTGAAAGAAAGATAAAAGATAAAATTGAAATCAAAATGCTGTTCTTGCTGGAGCTAGAAGTGTTGCTGATATACCATTCCAACATTTTATCTCATGTAAGAAGAATATTTCCTAAAAACAAATGAACAAGTTTATTGTGACACAGCAGATCTATTAAAAATCCGTCTTTGGGCTCTGATATTATAGCTATGTCCTGAATTTTCCCTCTCATTCTAGTAGGCATCTTTTTACTGGCTTATAGCATTCAAATTGACTTAGTTGAGCTGCTGAGTTGAGCTGTGAGAACTAATTGAAACAATCTGAAAGGAAAATTGGATATTTCTTTTAGAAATTCAAAGCAGAAAGAGTAGCTAACTGTTAAATGGGGAAAAAATAAAACTCTTTTTCCCTCTAGGAAGTCTTGATCTAATCCAATTTTTTAAATTTTTGTTTTGTAACCTTGTTTTAATAAATAATAAAGTTTCAATTTTAACTGAAAACGCTTAAATACTTACAATGCTTCTCTGGATTACAGAACTGGAATCAAAAATCTGTGATAGAGGACCAAGTGATTTTACTTTAAAATGTGGTTTTTTTGTGGGGGATGTGTGTACATGAAGGCATATTTTGGTTGGAGTTGTGCTTGTTTCCAGAATTGACACTGCTGTCAACACTAATTCAGAGAGCACCATCCTTTACACAGTGCTCTCATTAAGTGTAATGAGGCTCATCCAAAAGTCCTGATAATCCTTCAAAATATTATGAAATTCTAATTATTTATGAACAGTGCTAGTGTATGTGCTTGTGGTCAGCATAGCATGTAAGTCATTTAATTAGTGCATCATGTCCAGTTGTATTCACTTATATTGTTTTAATTAGAATGGTAATTAAGAACTGAGTATGTATGTTTTCTCTTGCAGTTGCAGTGCCTAAACCTACTTGTTGCTGCTGTATTTGCTACTTGCCCTACATCTTCTACCACCCTCCATTATTTATTTATTATAAAATTAAGAATACTTAAAGAGCTATTCCACAAAACTTGTTTCAGTGTCACTAGATCACATAATAATGTAACTGAATGATTATCAGAGTTGACTGTGAGATGAAGTCTTACCTGTAATCTTAATTTCTTACCTGCCATGTTGGATCTTTGTCCTGATTAAGCCATGCAAAACCACTGGAAAAGCAGGAAGGTGCCTTTTTGTCTTCCAGACATATTTTTCTGACACTCAGTTGATCATGTACTCTACATACCAGCTGTGGTCTTATAAGCTGCATTAGCTGCAGTCTATCTTGGGGAGTTTTGCCATTGCCAAAATTACTTGAATGTTCTGAGAGAAAGAGAACTGGGGAATAAAAATATAATTTTTAAATTGTAATTTAATTGAATTAAAATGTAATTTTAAAATGTAATTTTCATCGAAGTGAGGTTTGCAAATACCTGCAGTCTGACTTGGAGTTTGCTTTTAACATTTGAACACATAAGAGCTAATAATAATTTTTGTTGCAGTGGAACATCTGTTAGTTAATCAGAACTTGAATTAATGGAGAACTGAAAGCAATTAGCTAAAGGTTACAATCTAATTAGTGTAATAATATTATTAAACTAGCCCTTTCATAACATTTATTGCAGCCACATTCTGTAATTTAAAACCTTTACTTTAAGGGACCCCAAGATCTTGGTTTGGAGAACAAAATTAATCAATGGAAAACATTTTTGCAAAGATTGAGATATAAAATCAAATTGCTCTAAGAATATACTTTAAATTAAAATTTAAACCAAACAACCCCCTTTTCATTTTGGATTTTAATCTTTTTTGCCACACATAGGGTCATAAAATGTTTGTTTTCACGCTTTGTACACACCCATATAGTGAAATCTCCCTGGAAAAAAATACAGCAGCTTTAACTGAAGAAGGTACATTACAATTGAAATAAAATGTTAATTTTGTTCAGATTAATATTGAGAGGGATCAGCCCATTTCCTTGACTTCACAGGCTGCTACCAACAGTAAAATTTTTTGTTATTTGAGAATGTCCTGTGGCAAGTGATTTCAAAAGAGGTTTGTTTTTCCTTATTTTTTTTCCTTGGTTTTTTTTTTTGTTTTTGTTTATTTGTTTGTTGGTTTTGTGGTTTTTTTTTTTTTTTTTTTTTTTTTTTTTTTTTTTTTGTTTTTGTTTTTGTTTTTGTTTTGGTTTGGTTTGGTTTGTTTTGTTTTTTTTTTTTTTTTTTTTTTCCCTAAGATGATCAGCAAGTAGATACTGGTTGAAAATTCAGAATCCAGTCTGAGAGCTGAGGGATTTTGGTGGGTGGGTCGAAAAATGATGGGCAAGTTAACAAGCTCCATCACAGTTATGAGTATATTGCTTCTTCGAGGGCTGTGCTACCTGGAAATAAACCTTTCACTGAGAAAGCAAACTAAGAAAGTGAAATTTCTTATGGATTTCCTTTTTGTGTTGTGATTAGAGTCACTCTCTAATTTAATGGAAAGGGAACTTGCAGCTTTCCTGGAGCCAGGGGACTCGTGATCGTTCTTGTGAGAATTCTCTTGTGGAAAATAAGTTGCACTCATACTTCAGTCTTTCCTTGGGCAAGCATAGGAAAAATGCTTGTAATTTATCTGCTTGCTTGTTTTCAAAAAGCGTGAAGAAACTCAATACCTTTGAGACAGTTACTGCTTCATTAAAAATATAGGGTCAGGGGTTCCAAAGTCAGTGACAAAGGGAGAAAAGAGACAGTGCACATATGTAGTGTATCACATGATTACTTAAGCATAGTTTCATTAAAGATATGCTAAAAGCTCACTGTTACTTTGGCAGTAGGAGCTAATACATATTTTCCTTGAAGTGCTGTGTTAGACTAGTTGTATGTTTTTCGACTGGTTGTGTGTTGTAAGACTTATTACTCTTAAGTGCAGGTTGATGCATGTGGTATAGTGGTGAATAAGATATTCTTCATCTAACAGGAGTTGAAAGGTCCCAGTAAAAGCTTGCCTCTCATTTTGTGCATTTGAAGAAGATAAATGGATTTAATGGATAAAACATTTAATGATGATTTTTAAGTGTTTTGAAATAAAAGTACTAAGTGTTTGTCAGCAGGTTTAGCTAAATTACTGGGGTTTGTGGTTTTGAGTTTTGGTTTTTTTTTTTGGGGGGGGTTGTTTTTTTTTTTTTTTTTGTGTGTGTGTGTTTTGTTGGTCAGTTGGTTTGATTTTTTTGTGTGTATGTTTGTTCATTCAATTTTTTTTTTCTGGAGAGACCTCTCTGAATACTTTCACACTTTTAAGGAAAAACATATAAGAAAATGGACAAGTGTACTTTATGCACATTGCTATATTTATTTCTTTGTCATCAGGTTTCATTCCTTCATCTGTCTTGCTCCCAAACCCACAGCTGTGCATTGCAGCCTTGTGCTTGGTGCAAATCTCTCGTTGGTCACTTTGCAAGGTTTGCTGAAGTGAGTTATTTGATACAGGCTATAGAACTGACGGGACTGTTTATTTAATCAGCTCTTGAAATATCTGCTAAGTCTCTATCCAGAACTTCAAAATAGCTCATTTAATTTTTCTGGCAAAATAAAAAGCAAGCAAGCAAAACAAAACAAAGTAGATTTGGCGCCTTCGTAGAGAGTGGTACGTTTTATTTATAGTCTCCACGTTGGTTTTTTTGTTTGTCTTTTTCATGGAGGAATGTCCCATCTGAGTAGCAGTTACCACTGCATTAACTCTCTGTGCTGGGGACACATGGAGCAGGGAGAGGAATGATGGCCCATCTCCTAAGGAGGCCACTTGAGAAGCACATGGGCTTGAGACAAACAGAACAGCCCCTCTCTGGGAGCCTCACCTGACACTGCAGGGACCAATCAGAGACCTGGGTTGGTGATTGACAGTCCAAGAAACCAATTAGAACACTGTTTCGATTTCACAAATCACAGGGAAATAGTGTTAGTGGGGTCTTTTGCCTTTCTGGTTTGGCAGGGGCGTAGGAGCCTGTAGGGCTCCGGGCCCCAGCATGGGGCCCGGCCTGGCCTGAGCCCCAGGAGGAGGAAGGGCCTGGCCCCGGGAAGGCCCCCGGGGTGGACCCGACTCAGCTTCCGCGGGCCCTGGTCCCGGGATGGCCCCAGGGGGGACCCGGCCTGGCCCGGCCCTAGGGAGAGCCCAGCGCAGCCCCAGCTCGGCTCGGCAGGGCTCGGCCCGGCTCGGCTCCCAGCCTGCATGGCGGCAAGAAGGAAGTCCAGCTATCTCATCACCACGTGGTGGCTGCATTTTTCCCAGCATGGCTTCAGCCTGGCTCCTTACCGTTTTGGATACAAGTTTAACTTTTACTGCCTGAATGAGACTTCGAATTTCCTGAGCTCCCCAGAACGAAAGGCATGAAGCAAGAAGAATTACAGAAGTCAGCAGAATGAAGACCAAGGTCATAGGAGGAGAGATCTAGAAAAGTCGCCACTGATAAGTAACTTAAAACCTTTTTTTTGTGGGCTTTAGAGGATTGTGACTTTACTTAAATTCCTTTAAACTGCAGAATATACTTGGGGAGGTTAAAGTGCCTGAGATGAAGACTTTTTGCCTGGAGAAATAGAGCTCTCTGTCTTTAGGACTGGAATTGGGCAGAGACATTTGGTGAAGAGTGAGATGAAGAGACTTTTTGTGTTCTCAGCTGCCTGCCTTTAAAATGACACCCCATGTGATTCAGCAACCCATATACAGCTCTGGAAGGACTGTGGAAATGGGAGGAAAAATCATAATTTGTAGTTTCTGGGCAGATGCAAATTATGAGAGTGAGACACCCTCTAAGCCTAAACAAGAAGAAGGGACTTTTCTCTCTTGATTTAAGTGGATAACTGACCGAAGTGTTTTTCTGTATGTTGCTGGTATGAGGAAAGGGGGAGGAGGGAATGATCTGAAAACTTCGTTCTGAATTGTTTTGTGTTGTTAATAAATTTCTTGTACCCTTTTAAGCTTTAAGCCTGCTTTGTCTTTACTCCTAAATTCGATCCCCAAGAGAAATTAAATATATTAAAATTGGCAAACCCCAGTCACACCGTGACACTCTCTCATTTTTAACAAAATTGTGTCACACCATTAACATCCTGAGAGGGCACACACCTTTGAGAAGGGAGAAGGATCAAGGGTCCAGATACTTTCATAAGCTTTCTTACAAAGTTTGGTCAATATAAAACACAAAGTCATTTGGACTGTAGCCTGTTGGGAACTTGGAGGCAACTTTTCCATCTTTTCAGCAATCAGAAAAAAAGCCTTTTTTTCTGTTTCATTGGAGGTTGCTAGCTCTTTGTTAAGCTGAGGGTAGAAGCTCCTCAAGATCAAGGCTGATGCACACTGGCTTTGGCTACATTTCTCCTGTCATGAACCACTTCCTGAACTGACTTTGCCCTTCCTCTTTGGAGAGACAGAACTGCTCAGTATTGGGAGCTGTCATTCTGGTGTATGTCATACATGCAAAAATAGTTCAACCAGTCCTAAAAGCAGAAGATAATTATTCTAATTTTATTCCTTAGAGCATTTAATTACACATGGACTCTCACATGTGCATGGAATTTTGCAGTTTCTCACTGCCTCAGGCCCCCCATATGTGTTTGCTGCCTGCCACACTGACACCCTCACCTGTGAGTCAGCAGTCTGGGAGGGAAGGACAGACATTACAGCCATTTTTCTTGCTCCGGTTCAGAAAAGAAGCCTGCTGTTCTGATGCAGAGAATAAAGCTGCATTCCGCAGCCCTTTCTAAAACATACACATTGCACTCAGTGTGATATTTGCTACTTTTTGGCACTGTTCAGTGTTTTATTCCAGTGCCCTTCCAATTATTACTGTATATTAATTTTGATCAGACAGGAGGCTGCTTTGTGAATCTTGACTTCTTGTCAGTACAATCAAGTGTGAGCCATGGGAATGAGAAGCAAATGTTGCTTTCAAAACCTTGCGAAGAATATATTACTTCCAAGTCACAGTAAATATATATAATTTTAAAAAGAATAAATGTCTTTGTTGGCAGACCAGAAATTGTGATAAGGCATGAACCCTACCCTGAAAAGGAGAAGAATATGTGAAAATTGATGAAGCATCTGTATAAACTATTTTGTTTATTTGTGTGTTTTCATTACTCAAACTTTGTATTTTTTAAGATTTTAATCAGCTGTTTGCTTAATTCGTCAAGCATAGTGCTATAAACTACACAAATAGAAGCAATGTTAGATAGAAAAAAATAGGAATGGCACAGGTTCCTAAACACCTTATTGTGAAATATAGTAATAGAAATTCAGGTAGAAATGTTTATTCAGGCAAGTTCTATGGTTTGTGCTACTGGGAATGGGTGAGCGCAGTGTCATCCCTCTTCTGTTGTTCCTTTCTCTACACTCTCCCTCCTCTCCCCAACATCTTTGATTTCATCTATGGATTTATGAATTCTGCAAGTTTAACTCTCAGAGCTCAAAAAAAAGGCAATTGCAGTACACAGAGAGCTTTTTGGGGCCTGAAAAATGAATTTTGAATGCCTTTCTTTTTTTCTTGCTCTGCTTATTTTTCTGGCTGAAATAATTGTCCTTTTTAGTCCCCTTGCTCATCTCACTCTTTTCTTTGGCTGGCGACTGCTGAGTTGTCATCATACATTACTTACTCTTGAGAGGGTAACTCCTGTGGCCCTGCTTATATGTAGCTCATTCAGCAGCAGGTGCTGGAGGAGCAAAGCATGTCAATATTTCATGCATTTAAAATCAAACACATTGACTCACATATGGCTGCTCCAAGTAGCACTATATGTAAGCATGCTTGCTTTATGTAGGCCCTGAACTGGTGTCTCTAATGCACCTCCAGCCTGGCAATGCAAATGTGATTGTGAGCAAGCAGTGTGATAAAGAAGCCTTGTCTGGGTTATGAAACTAAGCACCCGAAAATTACCAAATAGCAGATTCATGGTTGGGGACTGAATAGGGGTTTTCTATTAATCCATTACTCCAACAGGAAAATGACATGAGATCATGGAACTACAGAGTGGGTCATAAGGGGGCAAAGCTTTAATATGGACAATTCCTCATTTTTTACCCCTGATTTTACAGCTGCAATATTACTTTAACTTAGCTTTCAGAGAGAATTTATGCCTATAGGAGTTAGAACATCACTTGTTTTTACCTTTTTCACTGTGCAATCTGTGCCCCTTCCTTGAAGTCTTCCTTCAGAAGATGATCCTGAGCTCTGAATTTTTAATATTGCAGCACGGATCTCCACGGGCTGAGCTGCATAAGTAACTGCTCTGTCTCTCGAGGGTAAGCACAAGTGCAGATCAGATGAGGACCCTTGAGTTACTGGCTATGTTTGATCAAGAAGGAGCAGCTGAGATGTCTGCATTCTTCCAGATGTTGCACATATTTTAAGTATAGTTCTTTCTTCTCTACATTTGCCAATACAGACCTTAGCTCAGCAGATTTCTGTACCTTTTTTCTTTAAGTTGTTATGAAGGGAGAGGACTGCTCAAATGGAAATGAAGGAATGCCTCACTTGCCAAACTGCATATCAGCAAAAGCTGCATCTGGTTTATGACTTCCACATTTTCACGTATTTGGCACTAGAACTTAACCAAAAAACAAATCCACCACTTCAGGAAACCTTAGGCTGACTGATTAGAAACTTGATGTGTAGGAAATGTTAAGAGTTTTTGCAAAAAGCAAGCATCCCTCCCCAAAATAAACCAACCAACCAGCCAATGACCAGCACCACAAAGAAGAATCACAAAATATCCCCCAAAGCCTTTTTTTATTAATCATGCAGCAGACTAGCCTCTTGCTGAAAAAAAACCCAACAAAACAAGACAAAACAAAAGCAAACAAAAAAATCCAAAAAAGCCTCCCCAAAAAACAAAAAAAAAAACCCAAAGCTTTGGAACTTTGAAGACAGTTTTTAGTTTTTAATTTTGTTACCATGGGGCTGAGAAATCTACTGAAGAAATCTATGAATGTTTAGCTACCCTGGGGAGAAATCAAAGTATAGTGCATTGACATTTTTTGTCCTCTAATTACTCTAGCTGATTTCTTGTACCATTGATGGGCATGTAGTTTAAATTTAACTGTCTACTGAGAATGAAGATGATAGTGCAGAGTACAAGGAAAGGGAAATAAGTAGAAATGTACTAAATGAAAACCTTTCCTCTAGGAAGGTAAATTCTCTGCAAGATTTTATTTTTCTGGGCTGGAATTTTACTTTAGTGTTTCTGTGTTTATAATGATTGAAAAGAATTAAACTTTATTTCCTATTTAATGGAGAGGATATGTTATATGTTATGTGTTATATGTTATATAGTTATAAGTTATATGTTGCCTTTTTATTAAAAAAAAAAGAACTCCCAATTGGTTTTTAAGTTAGGATATACTAACTGTATTTCCTGTATGAAAATTAGAATAGGTTTTTTAAATTGTAATTTCCACAGAGTTGTAAAACTCTGCCGAAATCTTGAAACAGTCTTGCTTAGAAAATAACGCTGCCAGCTAATGTTGCAGTTCCGAAGTAAAAGATATATAAAATCTGACACTTTTTGGAAATATTTTTTGACTATTTTTTTTCCAAATTTTGAACAAAATAACCTACTTTTCTCATACCTTCCCACCTCTTCCTATTCCCTCTTTTGAGCTGTCTGGCAGCAAGAGGTTTGGGAGTCCGAATATCTATCTTGAGGGACACATACTGCAGCATAAATCACATTGATGCTGTTGAAGCAAAGTGTCTCTGCTTTGATTATATTT
This sequence comes from Muscicapa striata striata, assembly GCA_030060385.1. NCBI lineage: Eukaryota > Metazoa > Chordata > Aves > Passeriformes > Muscicapidae > Muscicapa > Muscicapa striata. Next base: position 2,857,655 of record JAREIS010000101.1, read on the forward strand.
CAAAACTACAGCAGATAGAAACCAGGTAATCCTCGGTACTGTGGACTGAGAGAAGGCAGAAAAGGCTAGATACTGCAAATTAATGTAACAAGCAGAAAGCAGACAGAAAGGAACAAAGCAATAGAGGCCTTATCAGAATGATGTGCTTTTGGAAAATTTTTGGAGTATATTTTAAGGAATTTTTTTCATCTCAGCTCTCCTCTGTTTCCTGAACAACGGGTGTCAGTCTTTGCCTAGATACGCTGTCACGTGAAAGCTCCCGTCTGTGGGTCCTGCCTCATTTCAAAACCTACAAATATACTTCGGCTCTCAAAATCCTTTCACAGAACCAGGAAACAGCACCTCCCTGTCACCAGCCTGCTTTTGACTTTTAAAAGAGATTTATTTTGCCACCACGGAGCAATGACTCTGATGTTAAATGTTCGCAGGTATATTGAACAAACTGCAGCATGTAAGATTTGCTTTTAATTTCCTCTATGTAACAAGTGCCTGTGTAGAGGGAATAAGCAAAAAAAAAAGCCTAGCTTTGTTGTTAATCCTTTGTTTTATTAGCAGGAGCTTGCCCAGGAGTAGCAAAGATTCCCTCTCTCCTACAATGCCCTTCATGCCTTTTGTTAATTTGCTGACTTGTGGTCTTTTAATTTACAAGCAGGATTTTCAAAAGGAAATGCTTGATATACAGTTGAGGGGTGTTTGTACATGCAGAGACACAGAAATTCAATGTGGGTTTTTTGGGTGTTTGACAGTATTGATCCCACGACTTTCACAACCACCTGGGCAGCTTTGGCAGCAGGAACAAATCCCTAGGAAAATTATCAAAGAGGTGATAAATATGTAAATAGTTTACAATGTAGGTGGAGTGGTAGAGATTATGGACCTGATCTGCATTTTTCTCATTCACTGCAGTTAGGTTTTGTCTTCCTTGGGGCAAAACCCTGATTGTGTTTATCATTAAGTGATTGTCTTTTCTGCAAAACAAGCAAACAAACCCCAAATGTGATAGAAATTTTTATAGCATTAAAACAGATATTGCCATTAGACTGTAGCTTTCTGAGATCAACCTTATGCAGCCCTATTTTTCTCAGGCTCAAGGAAGGTAACAACATGTTTCTGGCTGTCTTTTAATGGAAATTTTCAACTACGTTTGTCTAAAACAGCTGAGGTTACTTAACAGAAAAATACATTCATTTTGGCCGTTAACTGTGTTCACTGAGACCACATACTCTGGAAATAATATATTCTGAAGTTTTATCAAACAGTGGGGTGGTGGTACCTGCTTTTCTATGCTCTGTAGCACAAGGAATGAATGTTTTGAACTTTGAGTCTCTGTGTACAGCACTGTGAAGCAAGATCTATAAAGTATATCATAGAAAAGGTGTGGAATTTAAAACATACAAATAGGACTGAGCCATTTGTTTAAAACATTCCTGAAGGTAGGTTTGTACTTTACCATAATGCAGTGGTTACAGTACATGTCCTAATGTGGGATGTCAGGTTTGTAGATGTCTGCTGGCTTTGAGGTGCTGCCAGCAGGCTCCTGGTAGCCTACACTTAGGTTCTGGAAAAGGCCAACTTCTAACATGTCTCCTTCTTGATAGCATGTCATAGTAACTGATTAAATGGATTTGCAGGAGCAAATTCTGAATGCAGACCCTTCAAAACAAAACTCAGCTTTCATGTAAGGATACTAAGCTGCTTCAAAACAATCTCAAATATTAAAATCAGACTTGTATTAAGCAAGACTGCTCCATGGCCGTAACCTTTGAGTTTCCTGTGTTGATTCAAAGCTCCTTCAAATATTCCAGTGTGGCAATCTTTCTGAGACAGGCTGCTGTCTCATGTGTTGCATAATCTGAGGTTAGAGCTTTCCCTGAAGTTTCTGCTGGAAAGTTAGAAGCTGTAATGCTGTCCTTTTGTGCAGATGATCTGTTGAGACTCCATTTCATCATGTCGCTAAAAGTAAAGGAATTTTTAATCAGAATTGATAACTGCTCAGCACAAGGGAGCATAAGTAAATCTTTAATGAAAATTGCAGATGGTTTGCTTTACTAGTGGATATGAATTTTGTCACTGAAGGATTCACTGAAAGCTATTTGAAAACCATCTGATTAAATGAGAAAGACCTATAGAACAATTTAAAATTAATTTAACAAACAGCCTGGAGCTTGACCTCATTTGACAGCCAGTAGCATCCAAACTACTGCCTTCTGACTTCTAGTCTGTCTCTTTTGGCTGCCACCAACTCCCTTCCAAAAGGTGGATGCTTTTCTAAGAAGTGGTCTTGAACTAGCCAGTTAGATCCTGTTTAGGCTTGAAATCTGCACTTAGCTCAGTTCTCTGAGCTTTAATTCTTTCAGTGTCCTACACAGCAGCTTTTTTTCAGAATGTCTGCACTATGCAAGTGCCCAAGATGAATCAAACCAAAGCTGCAAAATCTTTAAGCACCCAAGGAGTGGTCTGCCAGATTCCAAAATGATCCTGAAATAGGTATATCTATCTTCTCATGTTACCTTTTAGCAGTAAATCTTTCCTTGGACATTGTACCACACGGGTATGATTTGATTGTTTTAGGAACTAGAGTTGCCTGAACTAGCTCCACTGTCCATGTTATGATCACAATTTGCAGTTTAGGAGCATTCTGTGATCATGATAAAATCTTCTGTTAATGGCCAACCTATGTGCTTGCCCTCTTAATTATACTTTTAAAGGTATAGCAGTAAACTTAAGGCATGATTTCTCATAAACTTCCACACTGGAATCTAGAACTATCCATGACTGTGCATGCAAAAAAACATGGGGAAAAGTTTTCAAGTCCCTTTGAATCACCAGGATTTACTGGGGCAACACTGTGGCTATGGAACTATGGTACAGAGCAGGGATCAGGCTGTTCTGCTGAGGTGCTGTTGCTCTGACTGCTGGGTGGATGAGGGCCAATCTTATTTTTGGCTCTCAGAATAGTTCAATGAAAAGTTTATCCTTGAAATGACAGAGCCTTAAAATATTAAAATTCTTGTATGTTCTCTGCTGTCCTCAGCTCACCCAGCCAGCTGGTAGAGAAAAACTGAAGGAAAATTTTTAGACACTCTCCCTCTTCACTAAGGAAGGATTTATGTAAGTGTATATTGGCACATAATCATATATGAGCACATATACAAGGGTTTGCTGAAAAAAGAATTGCAGTATTAGCTGTCAGAAGCTCCTGGAAATTTAGATTTGGTTTTCTGCCTCTGTATGAATATTAGAAATACTGGCTTTTCAGTGCTACAGTTAGGTGCCTGTGACGTTATCCTTTTGTGTGCAACTACACTTAAATAAAAAAGATTCAATAATTTAATATTTTTTAACAAAAGGTGATTGAAGAAAGGACTATAAATTGCTTAGAAAAGCAATATAGATTTTCTTTTCCTTTACGGATACAGATGTTGAGGAAGTCTGTGTTATTCAGTACAGTGCTTCATAGCTCTCATAGCTTTGATAGTTATAAAGGTGTTACACTGCTTGCAGTAGGGTGATTAGCATGCATGCTTAAAATATTTTCAGAGAACTCAAGTATTGCTTTGCAAATTGACTTTAATTAGATGCACCGGCTGCCTAATCTCATTGTTTCTTATGAGATTGGATTCATAAGTTACTGATAGTAGAGCAAAACATGAAGAGAAGTGTTGTGGTAGTTGATTTGGCTAAGATGCACTGGGACTTAGCCCAAGTTCCCTACATAGAGGGCATAAATCTAATACCCTGGGAGGCTGGCTGTTAAAAAGCAAGGCCTTAGACATTAGGTCTGGCCCCTGCCCTGCAGATTCAGAGGCTTTAGCCTAAAACCGTGGGACTTCTGGGGACATGTAAGGCTATGCCTTACATGTTCCTATTTCTTGTTTGTGGTTGGACCTTTGCCTTCAGGTATCCCTATGTATTGTTAACCAAACACCTCCCCCAGGTCTCTGAATGCTGCCTCTTGAGCTGCACAGTCGTGGATGGATTAAAGGATTTCTCAAGCACATCATCGTACCTGTCTTGCTCTGATCACGCTCTGACCCAGTCAAGCTGGTGAGGTTGTCGCAAAGGGACCACCCCCCACCTCCCCCTACCCAGCAGCGACAAAGTGTTTATCTGGGTTTATGAGGGATTGTGAGAATATAGAGTTGAGAATCCTGATGTGGAGAGGAGCAATGAATTTGAGAATGGAATTGGAAAGTGTCAGATGCTCCACGTGATACCTTCATGCATGACTGCACAAGGTATGAGAGGACATTGTAAAATATGCTGTGTAAGTTCTACAGATGCAATGTAGAGACAGATGGAACTATTGTGCTGAAGACAAATACAGCAAAGTATACAATTAAATCTGAGATTAGTATTTTACGGTGAAGTAAAAAATTAGATAGTTAAAAGACCTTAAAGGCAGCGCATTAAATTTGGCTTTATGTGATGTTTTAAGGAAATGGGGTTGCATTAATATCAGAAATAGGAATAAAGAACAGATTTATAACAGTTTTGAACAGATTTCACGTAAGATATTCAGAGAGGTAATCTAAGGATAGGGTACCATTTTCACACTTACTGTAGATCATGGTTACTAAAACCAAGGTATTTGTGATACATGCATATGTAGTATTTTGATGTCTATGATTATCATAAATTTTAATTTTACTTTGTGCCTCATATTCTTTATGCTGTCTGTTAGGAATACAATGATAAGCTTTCTATGTTTTGAAAGATTCTGGGAGAAAAATTTCCCTAGATACATGTACATTATTTCACTGTTACTTTCCTCCTCATGGGTTAGGGCCTTTCCTTCTATGAGTTTCAGTATCTTTTCTGTGTCATACCTTCTGACAAATTTAAGGAGGGGCAAATTTGATATAATAGAGACTGAGCTCTTTTTATAACCTCTTAAATAATTAAGTCCCTTCTACATCTGCACTGTCCAAGACAGCTTAATCCTCTCTCAATTAATGAACCTTATCATTTCCCTATGTGTCTAGTTATTCCTTCAAGAGTTTTCCCTCATAACAGTTTTGGCAATAGACTTGTAATCTTTCCTGAATTATATTTTCATAGGTTGTACTAGATAATTGTCTAATTAGTATAATTTAAGATTACATAGTGAGATGTTTATTCAATTTTTTCTTTTAATAGAAAGTATACACTCAGAAATAACATTCCTTGTTTACTTAATTTGAAACCAATAGAAAAAAATCAGTTCTAATTACAGTTTTTATTTCAGTGGCACATAATAAATATGTTTAGCTGCTGACCTTTGAAAGGATTATTAGATGTCAGGGACAGAATATCAGTCAGATATTTTAGTATAAGATGCAGGAGACAACCTTCAATATATTTGAATTATGCATTTCAAGTGTAACTTTTTCAAATAGGACATTATTGTGGCTTGAATCTTCTTTATTAAAATAAAAATCTGGTCCTTATAAAAGCATAACACTTTTTAAGATTTGAAAGAGTGAGAATCCTTGAGTAGGTGACAGCACTTATAGCAAGGAAGGCAGCAGATGTGATTCATGTATGAAACCTAGTTGTGAAAACAGAGAGCTTTCTCCAAGGTCTTACTGTAGGTGAAGTGGGCTTCTAGACAAGTCTTATAACATGAAAGGATAGTATTCATCTTGAGAAAAGTCATTTATCAGGGCATGACACATGTAATTCTGCTTTCCCCAAAGTACTGGCTTGCTCGTAAAATTGATTGTTTGATTCTTTTATAGGGGCTGCCACAGAAAGAAGTCACCAGACTGCTGTTCTTTTGCACTAGATTTAAATACCTAATATGCCAAGTGTTTCACTAGTTCATTGTTAGAAAATTATCTGAAGATTTTGATTTTCTTTTTTTTCAGTAAGTTGAGCACCAAAATAGCGTTGATAGATACTGTGCTGCTTTGCATTACCCTTTTTATTTTAGGCTATGGATGATATTTTTTGTGTTTGTTAGGTTTTTATCAGGCTAGGTTTTATCAGAGAGCAAACAGTTCGGCTAGATTACTGTGATTCTGAGATTTTCAGAGCAGTGAGAGGCTGTTCTGTCTCAAGATTCATATTTACTGAATTTGGTCTTATGCCACGCAGAAAACACTGAAGTTTTTTCCTGATGAATATGGTCCGAAGAAGGAAATTCGCTAGTGGGAAGGCAAGATCATTTTTGCAGTTGTAAAGAAATAAATAGGTGACAGACAATAGGCAACATGAAGCAAAAAAAAAAAAAAAAAAGAAAATATGAGAGTGGTGTGGAAAAAAAGACACTGCTTTTGTTTCAACAGCAATTTACAAATGGAGGCAGGGTGCAGTGAGGAGGAAAGAACTCTTCAGAATTCCTCCGAGCTGGGAGATAAAAAAGCATTCTAAATCCTGAAAGAGGGCATTATTATTGGAAAAAGGTGCATGTTCCTCCCATCTTCAACAAAGGCAAGAATGACAACAGCCCAAATAGCCTCACCTTTATACCATGAAATGTTATGTCCTTAGAGAAGCCACCTCTGGGTACATGATGGACTGACTGGGGGCATCTCTCATTGATGTAACAAGGACAGATTATACCTGACACTGTTTTCTGTAGTGGGATTGGACTGTCTCTCTTGCAAACAAGGCAAGAGCAATGAAAGTTGTATACCATAGCAAGACTTTTTTTGTGGTTTCTCACACCTTTAGTCAAACCAAGGAGACATGGGTTGTAAGTGTGGACTACATGGTGGCTGAGAAACTGGCTGGCTCACCAGCCTCAGTGGAGTGCTAATATTTCAAAGCTTAACTGGTTGTCATCTGGATTTAAAAGAAAGTAATTCTCCATTATTTTCTCAAAGTACTGGAGCAGGGCCCAGAGTGATTGCAAAATCTTCATACTGGAGTTTTGACAGAACTTGACTAGACTATATCCTGGGCAATCAAATCTAAAATTGAAGCTGGCCTTGCTTTGAGCAGAAGGTTGAGTTAGATGTCTCCCAGATGTCCCTTTGAACCTAAAATTGTTCTGTGATTCTAAGTTGTCTCAGTGCTTTCAATAGTCACTCAAACCAAACCTGATTGTTGAGTTTTGTCATGCCCATCCACTGCACGAATCACTCTGAATTCACCAGGAAAATAATATTAAATGCAGGTAATCACTTCAACATTCAAAGTGCATGGTGAACTGTGTATCAGAAACTGCATCATTAAATATGTAAAAGACCTTGCTAATCACTGACCATTGTTAAAGATTCATATAGTCTAAATACTTCCCCAGAATTTTAACAACCTTCCTCTTCAATTAAAATAAAATAAATGCATCAGAGCACAGAGAGAATCATCAAGTACAGGAAAGTACCGTTGAAAATGGACATCCTTGATTGAAAAAGTCACCTAATCAATGGGATCATTGAAGTAATATATAATCAAGTAGCAAGGAATGTTCAACAGCTTTCCTCTGCATAAAAATTGTGAATAGAATTTAATTGTTCCTGGATCAAATTTTGTTTAACCACCTGGAGTCATATTTCAGCGACACCATTGAATGAACTCTGAGCTGCTATTACTAATCAACCTAATGAAAAATTTGCTGAAGCCTGTTCAGGAAGAAAACAAAAAGTAGGTTTCATATAGGTATATAAAACTACTTTTTTCAGAGATAGAAAAGCTCCTTAAGAGATAAAAGGTAGCACTTAAAGCTATCCAACCCAGACATACCAGTTGAGAAAATATATTGATGGATATTTACTTTTTGTGCTGGATCATTGCAGTATTTAAGAACCCCACAAAGAAACTATAATGGAAAATATCTTCTGTTGGAACTCATTAAGTTTTCATTTGGTGAAGGCCCTCTTGATAAATGCTGCTGTTCCCACCAATGGCTCTGGTGCTTCCTTTGCAGATGATTTTATGATGTAACAGGTTATGTATTCATTTACATGACATGGAATCCTTCCTACCCTTAGAGTGAACTCTCTGTAACCAATTCTGCTGGTTTTCCATAGCTCTGCTACTGACTTGCATGAGACTTTTGGATTCACACTAAATATAGGGTTGGTACCAATGGGACCATGTGTTATTTTTGTAAGTCACTCTCTTCTGTAATGCAAACAGGAGATAATAGCAAGACGGTAGTTTTATTTGTTGGTTTAAGCAGCAGAGGTTTGTTTGGTTTTGCATTGTGGTTGTTGTTTTTATATGGTTCCTTGTTTTTCCAGCACTGAAGTAAGAAAAACTTCATGGTAGCTTCATCGTACATTCGTCTATGAAGTTGTGTTGATTGTCAGGTGTAAGCATTCTGACAGCTGTGAAATGGGTGGATGCTGTGGTGCTAAGGAATGAAGGATTTGGAACTGCAGGAGTTCTAGGGCAAGGAGTGTGCTTCTTATTGCTTTTTTGTTAAAAGTGGCAGATGTGGTTATGATTGAAGGTAACTATTATTTCAGTGTATCCACCCTGAAGTCTGTCACTAGATACAAGATGGTATTTGAAAGAAAAGGTTGATATGCATGATAGGTAAGGCTCTGAGAATAAACCATACCAAAACAAGGAGTTAGCAAGCTTGTACCCGTCTGCCTTTTACGAAGTAGTTATCAAAGTTTTTGAAAAGAGATTTTCAGATATGGAAATGGGCCTGGGTATTAGGGGCATGTGCAATTTAGCAATAGGAGATGAATCTTTGCCTCTGACAGACACACTTCAGTGAGGTTTTAATTTTATCATACCTTGTCTTTCTTGTGAACAAAGCTAGCAAATGTTAATGCTGTACTCAGAGTTTGGTCAAAATGTTTCTCCTCAAGATTGCAAGTGGTGGACATAGATGGTTTGAGATTAATTTCTGAATTTGAGAAGTAAAATGCACCAGTCTCAGTCTTCAGCAAGCTCTGAGGGGCAGAGAAGCCTCTTTTGTTATGTAAAAGGATATGTTTGCTATTGTAATTGATTGGTTTGGGAAAGCATCATAAAATGTAATGTAGAATCTTGTAAAATGCTAAAGCACTTTTAAAATGTCACTGAAAAGTTGTTTCTATTTCTCCAATTAAAAGTTATTACTCTCCAGTTTTACCTTGATTATGGGGTAAATTCCTTGGAATCTTATTTATTTTATTCCTCTAAATTAATCTAGACTCCTCCATAACATGAACGACAGATGACCCAAGGGGCCTGAACTTTGACTGCTATTTTTACCATATTGGAGACTTAGTGATTGAATTTCAGTGTCATGTACCGAGAATGAAATCTGCCAGTTTAGAAAAACATGGCTAATTTAACAGTGTTAGATAAAACAACTCCTTTAGTTTTTTCCTCTTACATTAATAGCCTTTATTTTCAGCACAATTGGCCTTTGGCAACTATTGGTAACATGGGAGGATATTTTTGGAAAAGAAGGAAGGAAATAAAAAAAGGATTAAACCACAGGGAATTGCAAGGGAGAGAGAATGCTGAAGAACAGAATTGCTAAGGAAGAAATAGCTTTACAGCAAGTTCCTGGACTATAGCATTTTATTTCTCTTGTGTGCCCTATATGGGTTCAAAATAGGTCAGACACAAAACTGCATGCTTTGTCTTACCATTGTGGTTTAACTAGGTACTACACAGATGGTTGCTTGCTTGCTCCCCACACCTCTCTCTCCACCCTTCCTTGGGATGTGGAACAGAATCACAAAAAATTTAAAACATGTGGATTGAGATAAAAATAGTTTAGTAATGGGGGCAGGGAGTAAAATAATAATTTTAATGAAAGGGAGAGGGAGAGAGATTATGAAAATCCAAGAAAAAGTGATGCATAGTACAATTGCTTACTACCCACTGGTGGATACTCAGCCCTCACCACAGCAGACACGGGCACCTCCCAAATAAGCTCCCTCAGTTTTTTATAATGAGTAGACATTTTATGATATGGAATGTCCCTTTGGCTGGTACAGATCAGCTGTCCTGGCCACACTCCCTCCAAGCTTCTTTGCACCTGCTCTCTGGCAGGATATGGGAAACTGAAAAGTCCATGACTTAAGGTAAGCACTGCTCGTCAACAACTAAACCATCAATGTGTTACCAACATTATTCCAATCCAAATTCCAGAACACAGCCCTGTATCAGCTACTAAGAAAAAAGTCAACTCTATTACAGACAAAACCATATCAATAGCCACCTCTTATTTCATACCACTTGTTTATGCCAGTTTCCATGCTTTCCAGTACACCATCACCTTTCCTGTTCTTCATTTTATATATGCACAGGTATTATTCCCTTAGTTTATGGACCATCCTTACAAAACTTCATTGAGTTAATGTAGTCCATGACTTCATGCTCTATCTATCAGAGACAGGTACCGCAAGGTGCCCAGTGGTGATAGGCAACTAGCTGCCATAAAAGTGGTAACGTTATGTTATGGTAATGTAGTGGTAATGTAGCCTTATATATAGGAGTTAATATAATTTAATTTATTCATTATTTTCACCCAAAATCAAATCCTCTTGAGGCCCACGTCAGAATCCTGTCCTCCCGTATTAACCGCCTGGTGCACCAAGGTCCTCAGGAAAAAGCAATCCTATGGATGGGCAGCCTTTACCTGAGGCACAAATAACCCAGCATATTTTTATGTGCACTACAGGAACTTTATCTCCTCCTGCAGTATATTAAAGTCTTGATTGGGCAGTGTCAGCCAGATTGGCAGATCCCACAGTATTGAGTAATTAAATTACTTTTGTTAAATATGTACCCCAACGTTTAAAAGTCCCTCCACCCAGTGCTTTAGTGTAGTCTTTAGCAATCCATCTGTCTTGGTTTGAAAGACACGTGTCTGCTAGGGAAGGCAGGACCCTCCCTTGGACTGAGGAATGTAAACCCCCTCCTTCAGAATTATTATAATTTTGAAATTATGTGGCTCTCGAGCAAAGATATGAGGAGAGGAATAACAATTCTTTACTAGTATGCATAACAAGGCAAACAAAGCAACTACAACAATGGAATTAATAACAAACAGAACCAGGGACCCCGTGACAGCCTTCTTGGCAGAGACAGGCAAGGAGGGAGGAGAGGCTTTGCTTCACAAAGCCCTGGGGCGGTCGATCCGGGTGCCCCCAAAGGATTCTGAAGAGCACTGAGCTGGAATGGCAGGAATGAGTAAAAGATCCCAAGAGATCCCAAAAGATTAAGTGAATAGTGATGCTCATGGCAAAATCTGTTCAAATGTTGCTTATGGTAATCTCTCAGCCAAATGTAGGTCTGACTTATTAAATCTTTCTGTAAATTATAATAAAAAGCATATAGATATGTCACTTAAGGACATGGTTTAATGGTGGACTTGGCTGTGTTAGGTTTACAGTTTTATTCAATCTTACAGGTATTTTTCAGCTTCAATTATTCTTTGATTATATGTTTTGAAAAAAGGAAGCTTCCCCCCGCCCTTTTATTTGCTTTTGACAGATCTCCCAACCATAAAGAGAGTGTCAAAAACAAATAATTCAGATTTGTTCCTCTTTGTTTCCACTCAGCTTTGAAGTTCATGACAGTGTAAACTTAGTGTGGAATGTGAACAGAAAGGAAACATATGAGAAAATAGAGAAAGAAAGAGATTAGTCTTTCCATTGTTGTAGAGTATGTAACTAGGACTTCTTGAATTTTTAGGTTAATTATGAAGTTCTGGCTTAATTTTTTATATGTTTCTTAGTATTAAAAAATATGGATAATCTGACTTAATAAGATTAAACCTCTTAATATTTGAACAGAATAATAACAAAGAATTAATCTTCTCTTGGTTCTATCAACATGAGTCCAAAATAACTCCCTTGATTTCTTAGAATATTTGTCCAGTAATGCAATATCACAAAGAATTGAAGGTAAATTATAGCATACTGCTTTGGAGCTCTTCAAAAGTACTTTAGTGCAAGATTAGATTATTTTTAACTGGCTCACTAGTTATTAACTGCACTTCAGTTTACACTAGAGTTTTTTTATGAACAGTGATTAGATTGAGCTTTCAGTCAGAATGAATCATTCTTGTTTCATACCCAGGGCCTGTGACTGAAGTTGGAAATTAGCCTAGATCTGCAGAATGGCAGTTTAGTGATATATCTAGTGAGATACTGTTCCTGTTTCCATGAAGAAAAGATCTGACTTGCACACTATATGCAAATCCGGTTTGATGTCAGATAAACTTGGATCCTTCAAAGTATTTTCATGTTAGGATTAAGCTGCACTTAGGCTTTTATAAGAGTAATAAGGGTCTTTCAATAAAACCAAACCCACAAAAACCCCAAACCAAAGACAAGCCATGGACAGGCCTCTTTTTCTAGGCTTTTTGTTTTTTATTTTTCTTCTATTCATTATCAGAAACAAGGCATCCTTCCTCATTAGCCAATAGCAGATGATAGTCTCCAAGCTGCTCCTGGAGTTCTGCTGATTAGTTTCTTGCCATCTTGAGTTACTAATAAGGCCGTTTTCCTTAAGGGGACATATTCTGCAAGTTTGGGTATAGAATTAGTTGGAGATGAAAAATTACAGGAAGGAGTTGCAAGCAAATATACTCATAGTGCTGAGCCTCTTTTCAAAGTAAGAAAGTGAACCTACGTGGCAGCCCAGTGCTGGCAGCTCTGAGAAACACTGCTTTTTGCACATTTACTGTCAGTTGACCTCTGTATCAACTGAGGTAAGCAATGTAAATGACTGACTTTGAAGTTACTATCATAAGGTTTAGGGCTTTTCTGCCTTATTCTACAAGCTGTGAACTATATGCTCTTATTGTGCATTCACAGGCTATTCAGCATCTGCACAACTGGCTGCTTGTCTTCATTGTGGACCAAAGACATTTTTACAATGTAGATATTGAATACAGAGCAGTAAAGAACATAATAGCTTGGGTAAGCTAAAAAATGTGATCTGAATTTTGGCTATAATGAATGACTGCCAACACTTAAAATCATACAAAACCATCATGACTTAAACCAGAGTACTCTGTTTTGTGATTAGAGGCAGAGTTGTTGTCTCCAGTAAGAGATAATGATATTGAGTCATTAGTGCAGAGCTGGTTTCCAGTCAGAAGTCATAGTGTGAGATGTTACCTAGTGATTCGTGTCAATATGGAAACACACCACGAGATCAGTATAAACAAGGATACTGAACTTAAAGTGAAGCATGGATGTGGGACAAAGGAAAATATAATGATTTCACTATATTTGTTTAAATCACTTTGCTGTGAATTGCTGGCTTTTACCGTTATGTATTTTTTCTTTTTTTGCTACTTTTTTTGCCAATTTTATAATTCTGAATTGTATCCACTTTTTATGTATAAGAAAAATGCGGGCTTGTGTGATCATGGAAAGGCTTGTTACTGCTGTCACTTGCTTGCTATGAGTGTAACTTGACAACACATATGAACGTTGTCCAGACCTGGTGGGGGCTTGTAGCCACTTGTGCTTGAGAGCTAGCCAACATGTTTGGGCTTCTCAGACTTGTACCTCAGCACGGTAGGCACGACAAAGCCCAACAAGAAACTGCCTATGAAGGGGGCAGTGACTGGGGTAGGACGGACGGAAGTGTTCGTGTAGTGTGGTCTCCCTGCATCCCCCAGTGCTGCTTGCCCCTCCCTTATCAACGAATTAATAAACTGCCTTATTGATTGACCTACCCAATTGTGGTGAGTAATTTATAACAATAGTATAGAAAGGTGAGATAGTATTTGTATATGACCTTCACTAAAATCTTTTGACAGTTACCTGCTATTTCTAGCAATTTAAATAAATTCAAAATAATTATAAATATGAATTGTAACATGTTTCCTATGTGTTCTAGATATCTGTCATAATTATGTGATGGATGGAGATGCACTGATCTCTGACTACTTCTTGAACCTGGTTTTAAAACTGGATGATATCTTACTAAAGTTTTTCTTTATTAGAAAAAGCAAATTTAATCCCCAAAATAGCCCACAAACTATTTTTTTCAGCTTATTAGAGATTGTCCTAGTAGTTAACTTCCCAAGGCTTTGCCTGAGGCTGAAGTGGTTTCTAACATTCCATCATTAACTTCTATGACAACCACAGGTAGGCTGTGATTGTCAGAATTAGTCATGACATGCTGTAGACCTCCTATTGTCATTCTAAAAAAATGCAGTTACACCAGGTTTTCCACACTGGCTAAGTGACTGGGTACAAAAATGAATGTGAAAAGAGTTTATTTCACACACTCTTACAGGCAAATGTATGCTGTGTTTGTCTAAGCCCCTCCTTAATGTCTTAAATATCTGCTACTGGAATCATCCTTTCTTCAGTATCAATGTCCCATTGTCATCCATGCATCACAAGTGCTTCAGCTTTTAACTCCAGCTATGTGCAAATCCCAAGAGTACAACTAGAATCTGCAAATAAACCTGATGAACTGGAAATAGTTGTAAATATATCGTGAACTGTTGCTCTCCTATTGAGAAGAAAATATGGATATGCAACTTTAGCTCCTTAAAGTTAAAATCCATTTTTAAGCACGGTCTGCCTAGTAACACATTTCCTAGAAATTGTTCCAGCTGCCAGTAATATAAGCATTTATTGTGCTGTATGTTATAACCAGGACAGAGGGTTAAATTTACAGACCTCATTCTTTGTTGGAATGAGTTTGTAAGAAAATAGCATTGTCCTCCTTTCTGTATGTCCCTGTATGTCCCGAACATAATAAATACATCTGGTAATCTAGGTGTTTATATATCAAAATGACTCCAGTGTGAGAAATCATATTATGTCATGTCAAAAAGATCTGATGTAAATTATTTGAATGGGAAACTTGCCTGAGAAAATGTCTTTATAACTGTATTATACTGTGACATACTATATTTTTATTTCTTTATTGTGCAGAAAGAAAACTTATACTTTTGTGGACTTACTTCATTATTAAATATGCAGAACATTCTCACAAAATTTGAAGAGAAAAGAATTTTAATTTCTGTGAATAAGTGTTGGTATTGAAACTTTTTTTTTTTTTTAAATTGAGAATTTCCTCAGGACAGAAAACTTACTAGTGCTGTTCGTACATTTAGTAAAGATTGACAGGAAGATGATGCCTTTCTCTTCTGCTAGGATGCAAAAACTTGTAGTTATTAATATGTTTGGGCCAGTTATGCATGCTGAATGGAAGATACCTGAAATGTTAAGGAAGCTGTTATATGATAAACTGAAGAACAAAGCACACATTTGAGAAGAGAATGCTTCAAGGACAAACTTGAAGTACTACTTCAAGTGATGTGCAACTGATGAAATTACCTGGAAATTATAAAGAGTACACAGATCGTGGTGGTAGATAGCACCATAACCCAGCATCACTTTTTTTTTTTAAGATATGAAAAGGGAATAAGGATGTAAAGAGATGGTCTTGAAGGCAGCCAAAAGTCCAACAGGAACCATTTTTTCTATGCGTCTGTGTAACAAGTGGTGAAAAATCAACTGCTTATCTACTAGAATTTTTAGCTGCAGTCCCAACTGTAGCGCATGAAATTGCCAGTTCTGACTCACCTTAAGTTTCAAAAGGAGCACAACAACAATGTAAGGAGAAGCAAAGAACTGAAAGAACCTTAAAAAGGTCACCTAATTCATCCCTTTATCGCCAAAATCCACCAAGACAATTTAAAATAATTATTGAATAAATTTTATCTGATTTATTTTTTTAAGACCAAAACTTTTCCAGCTATAGATTCCATAAACAATCTGTAAAATATGTGACCGCCCTTACTGCTACAAAGGGGTTTTCTTTCTCTTCATTTTTCTTAACCCTTCTTTCACTGTAATTTGAATTCATTACTTAACCTCTCTGCAATTAAGATAAGAAAACCAAGTTTTCTTTCCTTTCTGCTATGCTTATTATATTATCCCATTTTTCAGCCTTCTCTTGTCTAGATTAGATAACTACTATTCCTTCCCTTTTTCCACACAGGTCATATTTTGCAGACCTCTCACTTTCTCATCGATCTATTCTGGACTTTGTCCAACTGGAACATACAGTAGAGATCTTACTAGCTGCACAATAAGAAAGATGATTACTGAATATGACTTGCCAACAATAATTTTATTTATGCATGTCAAGATAGTGTTTATTTTTTTTTTCTTAAAAACACAACATTCTTGCCTTAGCCTAGCTTGTAATTCATAATCACTGACAACCTCCCCATTTCTTCTGCAAAACTGTTAATAAATCACCTTTCCTATGTTTGCAGAGTTTGTTACCTTTGTAGGAAGTTGTCTTTATTGATTAGTACCCTTTGTTTTTAAATTCCAGCTTTCCAATATTTTTGAACTCTAACAATGATTCAAACATGCTTAAATCACCTCTACACTGATGTCACTTTCATGTTTAATGAGAATACTTCTTATTGCATCATACAAATTTGATTAATTGTGATTTTCAGTGGCACAGACAGAAGACTATTGTGAAGTTTTATCTCGCTATACTTTGTTTTAATGCTGAGCTATTTATAATTGTTTAGGACAATTTTCTGTCATATAGTTACATATATATATATATATGTATAGTTGTAACAGTTTCATTTAACATGCTTTGGTTTTAATCACATAATATAAAAATGTTATATGAGAAAGTGTCAAAAATTCTAATAATAACCAAATGATAGCCATCTTCCCCTGTATTCAGATATTCCTATCTACATAGGTGCATATACAATAAGATGGCATTTTATATTTATATGGCAATAGCATAAAATAGGGAAGGTGGTATTCCAATCAGAGCTTTCTTCTTATAGGGGATTTCTGGAACTGTTTTGTTGGTGGAGAAAGGAGTTTTTGATAGAAACTGCTAGAAATGCTTTTTCTTTTCTCAAGAGGTTAGGTGAGGTAGTTGAAGTTTGCATCACACTGCTGTGTGAAAGCCACAATCAAATAAATAACAGCAGTGTCATTTTCATGAGATCTCTCTCTCTCTCTGCTTTTCTGTGTGCAATTGGAATTTGATTGAACCAAACAGTGAGAAGTTATGGATTAGATCTAGAAATAATAACCCTTCTAATAAGCTAAAGACACAGAAAATCCAAAAACTTTTTAAAGCTCTTCTCCCTTTTCCTTGAATTTAGAGCATTTTTAGCACATAAGACGTTGTGCAGAAAGAAAGTGTTTGAGAAATGCAGTATGGTGGGTTAAAGACTTTTCACCTTTGTACCTTTCTAAAAATAGTGCACCTTGCACGTAATGACCATGGGGTGTCACTGGTTTCAAGCAAAGCAGGATGGACATGAAATCATAGAATCCTTTAGGCTGGAAAAGATCTCTTAGATCAAGACTAACAGTTAACCCAGCACTGCCCCCGACCACCACTAAACCATTACATCTATGCGACTTTCAAATACCTCTAGGGTTGGCAACTAAGCCCCTTCTCTGAGCAGCCTGTTTCAATGCTTTGCAAGCCTTTCCACAAATAAATTTTTCATAATATTCGATATAAACGTCCTCTGGTGCAATTTGACTCAAGGACAGGGACATTTAGCCATGTTTGCTGCCTCCACTTGGCTGCTGACCCACTCAGGGTTTGCTAACTCTCTACTACAAGTGCATGTATCTTCTATTTGTCTGGATCCTAAAGTCTGATCTTGGTCTTGGATCCTCTACTGTGAATTTGTGCTGATACATCAGCATAGCAGAGCAGAGGAGCTTTCCTGATTCATTTTGAAAGGTAAAATGCTGCTTGTAAGTTCTTGCTCCAGGTAGAGTATTAATAAATGTTGGAAAGGCAGAACTGTAACTGTAGAAGCATGTATTCTTTAAGCCTTTTTAGAGGGATCTAAATGCAGGTAGCATCTTCACAGCAATCTGTCCCTCTCTAGAGTTTCTCTTCTAGATATGCTGTACTTTGTATATATTTTTGTTAAATCAAAATGTAGTGTAAAGTAAAATACATAAAAAAGAAAAAACAGAGGAAAAGCCCATAAAATCATATTTTTTGGGAATTATACAGTCATGTTAATTGCAATTGATAACTGTAGTTATAAAATCCATTATTATTATCCATTTTCATTCAAGAAATACTTAACCAGACATCAAGTATTTAGGATTTTTTTTTTTTTCTAATCTAGTGCTTTTGGAGGCACAAATACTACCATACTCTTTCAAATTGAATATCATAGCATGAAACTAGTTCAGCCATCAATATATATTTGGGAGAAGTTGTTTGAAAAGTGCAAAATTCCTTGTAACAACTCTTATGAATTTAAGAGTGCTCTTGCTTATATGGTGCTATCTAACTGTAAACATTAAATACAAAAATTATAAAACCCAGGTGTTTCTAGATGCTCAATATTGTTTTGCTACCATTCAAAAGTGCTGCAGCAAGGGCAGTAATGCATAAACACTGGGTTATTATCTTGCTTCATGTAATATGCCACAGGGTAAATAAGGTTGTTTACAAGGTGGTTTTGTTAAAGAGAGAAATTTGTCTTTCTGCTGTGGACAGGAACATAATTTTGTCCAAGTAACATGTCTGTACTTTGTGCTGGGTAGTAGTCTTGGGGGAGGACTTTCCTGAGAGTGCATTGAGATGGAATTAGACAAAGCTGTTGCTGTTTGTATCCATTAATGCTCTTTTCCTGAAGAGGAGGTTATCTATGGGCAGAGGGCTTGGATGTTTAAAGCGTTAAGTTTGCTTTTTTCCCTTTCATTGTCACTTATGTCTCCTGTGTCATGTGGGCTTTACTTGTTTTAGATTTGATGTGTAACAAACTGCAGGGAAATTTAGCATGACACTTTGATCTCTCTGATGTCACTCAGGAGGAACTGAAGTTGTAGGATGGGATCATATCTCTGAAAGTAGTAATAAAACTGAAGAGGTTAGCATGGGGTTAAACCCTGTGATTAAACTCTAATATTAGGAGAAGGAGGTGATTCTGTTCTTCTGTGCCTCTTGCGGACCCTATCTCAAATCGTATTATATCTGACTGGTAGAATCCCTGGTGTGAGGGTACCTTGCCTTTATTATTATTATTGATCATACATTCTTTTTTTATTTTAGGAAGAAAAATTTCTTTCCACACTAGAGCAAAACACAATTTTGAGAATGCAACACTTCTTTCAAAGTAGAATTGAGCTTGAATTCCCCACTACACAAGTTGTTATGAATTTGCAGAGGGACTTCTATATGGAAGGAGCCAGCCTTTACGTAATGTTTAAAAAACCCCTTTTTTTGCCTTTGATCCATGTCTGTATTCCCCTGACTCATCCACAAGGGGGACATAGTTCTAAACAAATACACAGCTTGTGGTTATTTTTGAATATGTACATTTGTAACCCTTCTTATTATAAATGATTCACTTGGAATGCCTTGGGACAATCTCAAAACTGTGCATGCAGTCACTAAGGAAACTTTTTGACAGGAATAAAGATTTTTTTTTTTTTTTTTAATGATTATCTTTATTTTGGGGAGCCTTCTTTTTTTTTTTTTTTTTTTTTTTTTTTTTTTTTTTGTTTATTGATGGAGTTGAATTTGCTCACCTCTGTGTGACTTCTGATTACTCGTGTCTATGCAGATGCCAAAGAGATTATGATGTTTTGTTGTTTTCCAAAGAACATTACTTTGGCCTTCTTGAGAATGGATTGACATTTCTCCACTTGCTTCAGAAACAGCTGGAGCTATCTGGTAATTAATCTAGAGGATGTGGTAATGAGCATTTCCCCCTCCCTATGTCTGTCTTCTTTCCTGATAATTAGTTGTGTGTGAAACAAAGATTTGAATTAGAGGACAGCAATACATGGGCTTACAAAACAGCTTGGCTTGACTTCTGAACTCCGGAAATAGAGTTTTCAGTTTGTAAAACAACTATGTTCTAGGTCTGCTAGAAAAATGAGGAGTATGATTGAGGTCAAATTGACTCTGGGATCCGAGATTCTAACATTCTGTTATTAAAAAATGCAAGTCTTTATATTCAAGCAGCCCCTCCTAAAAGGGAGAGTAGGCAACCTAAGGATGATATCTCATTTTATAACCAATTTTGAGTGGAAATACTCACTTTGCATTGTCTAGCTAAGCTTGAATTTTGGAAAGGGAATTTGGTACTCGGTTGAGCGGAGCTGCTCTGATTACCAACTAAAGAAAGGAAACTCACTGTAGCCTCTTTTTCATTCACTAGGAAGCCTTGACTTTTCCTATAAGATGTTAATACCAAATATCTTTCTATGCTGGGTATTTAAAATGTAATTCTGCTTATATAGCTATCCAGTATCAGAAATGAAAGAGCAAGATATCATCTCTCTTTTCACCTAGATGTAAATATTATATTGTTGAACATTATTTTGCAGACTAGATTGCAGTGAGTTTACTTAAAATTACTACTCCTCAAGCCCACTCAGATGACTCATATCATCCACAGGAGACCAAATTAGATTGTCATAAATAATGCACTTCACATTTGTGTTTAGTTCTCAGAATATTTTTTCAAATTGCTCTTGTGAATGAGTGACATTTTTCCTATGTACATTTGAAGCTTGTTTTATTAGTTCATTTTCTACTTAAAAATCCCAAATGTCTAAATACAGATTTTTCCATCAGCCCAGCAGGGAAAACACGGTATTTAAAGATTTCTAGCCACGTGAGATTTCTGGAATCTTCTGTAAGTTCTGGAACTACCAGTTGTATTTAGAACCTTGGCAAAGATTTGTTAAATCTATTCCCAAAATCCCTGTAGGTAAAAATTTGTAGAGCCCTAAGTATTTTTTTAATCCTTTGTAATCCTTTCTGTTAAAAAACTTTTTCCAGTAGCTAACCTAAACCTTATCTGCTTGAAATTTAGCTAATCTTTTATTGTTCTGTCTTCCCACTAGACATGGGAATGACTGGTTACTTTCTCTTCAAAGAAACCCTTTACATTCTTTCATTATATCTCTTCTCTTGTGATGCTTAGTTTCCTTTTTTTCCCTCACAGATGTTTTATTTCTTGTAGCTTCCCTCTGCTCTCTCATTTGGCTTCATCCTTCTCAAATCTGAATGCAGCATTGCAACTGAAAAATCTCTAACAGTATTGAACAGAATAAATAATTGTTATCCTTTTCTTGCATAGAGTATTTCGGTTAACGCATCTCAAAGCGATAACTACCTTTATGTACCATCCTAGAAATGAGTCAAGGATGTGTTCCTCTAACTTCAAATATTTTTCTTCATAAGAATTGCCTACAGTCATTTGTCAGTTTTGCACTTGATTTAGCCTCACTAAATGCAGTACTTTTCATTTGTCTTTACACATTTTTTTCATTGGTGACATTGGATTATTTGTTCCTTCTTTTACTGTAATAGCAAACCATTCCAGCTTGATGTCATCTATATGTTTTGTGTGTGGTGATCTAACTTCTTGAGGAAAATAAGAACTGGACTTCTTGAGGAAAAACAGAACTGGACTTCTGCAGGGTCTGAGTTGAAACAGCCACTCTTAACACAGAATTGCTGACAAAAACATGTTTTAATTTTGGCCCTTTATTATCAACAGTAAGTGCTCTACAACATAAACAATTCCATGCTGGCAGCAAATCTTCAGTTTATGTCATTTGTGACACGTGGTGCAATCTTTCAAGACAGTGTTCTGCATTTTATAGTCAAACAGAACAACTTGATCAAAATCTCTATCATGAATGGGTTGCTGGCAATCCAAAGACACTAAATCAGCCTAGATGTTCCTCAAGGGATTGTATGATTGACACATCTGTGTAAAACAAAGACTTGGCTTATTAAAATACTTCTATCCCATGTTCTAAAGAGAATTCCACTATTTCTATTTCCCTAGCACAATGATGGAGGCAACATGGAGAAATTAAGAACAACTGTGCCAAGATCAGGGAATGTGTCTCTCTAGCCCATGATCCTGTCTTCAGTAGTGGTCAGTAGCAGTGCCTCAGTAACATCACAAGTACAAAAACTATCATACAGTAATTGTTATTCCTCTTCACCTCTTTTCCCCAGGTAATTTCTCAGCTTCCAGTACTATGGTATCAAGAGCTTTCCTAAGCAGAGGTAATACTGTTGTATAGAAAATTATTCCTGCTTTTGTACACATGATTTGATTTATTCAAATCCACAATCTCACATTTATCTGGATTAAGCTTTTTTTTTTTTTTTTTTTCAATCTATGCTAGATTCAGAACCAAAGCTAGGATGTAGAAGTTTGACATTTTCAAAGTAGGTGCTGTCAAAAATGTTCCCTCCCTGCAATTCTTTCCTCTATGCACTACATACTGCAGTCTCAAACTTTGCCTATTGATCTGTCCTGGTTTATGTAATTTGAGCACGAGGGCAGCAATATTGATGAGGAGAATGTGAAATATTTGCCCTCTATATGACAGCTGTACCAGTTTCATCAGAATATATCTGAATAGTGTACTGTTGCTGCTTTCCTCGCATTTTTTAGCAACAGCTGTAAAAAGGGTGGTTTTTATTGCATTAATTTTAGACACTATTTTGAACTTGTTTTTTTCTTAGTTCTAAACTTTTTGAATAGTATGTGTCATGTATTTCATACTGAACTTAGCATGCAATCTTGAATTATTTGGGAGGAACTTTTTCTTTCCCTTTGGTTTTTTGCTGCTTTGTCTTTGTTGCTTTTGTTGTTTTGCTTTTGCCTTTTTCAGGGTTGCTTGTATTTTTGGGCTTATTTATTGCATGGAAAATTAACAGTGAGGATGGCAAAGGCAGTCTCTAGTTGCTCCCACCATTACAATCACAGTAAGAGAATCCTCCTTTCAGTGCTACTACCCAGATATAGGGAAGCAGATGGTTGCAGCACAGTTGTATGCCATTTCTGACTGATATAGTTTAACTAAATATTAACATTTTGCAGGTACTGCTTTACTAGTGGGCATGTAGGGGTTGGTTTTGGTTTTAGTTTCTTCTCTTTTTTTTTTTCCCCTGCAGGCTTGTAGCTCATAAACCTATCCAGCAAAATCAGGCCCATTGAGGGGTCAAAGAAGCATAGAGTAAGAACCAAAGGAAGAAAAGTAAAGTACGACAGGGGAGAAATGGAGGGAGCTGCTTGCTCTCGTACCTATTTTGGTAGCAGTAAAACTACACAGGCTTTGCAATCTTGTCAAACTGCACTCTAAAATATGCTGATTTATATGCTGGTTTTCCCAGTCGCTGGAAATAAGGATCTTCCAGAGAGTATTAAGATACAGTGACCTTTAAGCCAATTTATTTCTGAATGGGAGCATTCTCATAGGTATGTAATGCTTTGTTTTCTGCATGCTAATGTCATGCCTTTAACCTCCTTAATTTCTCAGTAATCCCCCACATAGATTTGTACCAACTACATTATTGTTTTCATTATTTTGAATTTAAAAATGAAGGAGAAAATGAAAACAAGCATAAAGGCTAGAAAAAGTGCTTCAAAAGTTTGAAGTTCTTACACATCTCATTTTCCTCTGTGTCTAGGCACTGTGTCTAAGCTGAATCAGCACAGATGCACATTACAGCAACTGCTTGGCTATTTTGACTTGATGCCATGCACCCTCTTGTACAGTGGCATTCCAAGGCAAGTTAATCCCAGCACAACATGACAAGAGCACTCCGAAGGTGGGGCGCTCCTGCTCTGCTTCTCTTGCACTGCACCGCAGTGGAAGGGGATGGGGGTGGTGGCAGTGGGTAGTGGACCATGATGACAGATCTGACAGCTGCAGAAGCAAGAAGCTTAGGCTTTGAGACAAAGCTCTGCATCCCAGCCATCTGGGAGGCAGCTCTTTTCCCTTGGCTTTGTTGGTGGGTGTTGCCACTCCGTCTGCTGGGGCATGGTCTGCTGCCTGTGAGAGTGTGCAGGCTCTTCCTCTGCTATTAGGTTGTAAGTATCTGCTTGCTACCATATGGCTGTATTGAAAACAGGCAGAGAGGAGAATAAACTGTAAAGCAACAGTAAAAATTCTGTTCAATGCTCTTCCATGGTGAAAAGGCTGCTGGCTCACCCTCCTCTTTCCCCAAGTCCTTATAGCTACTGGTTTAAATAAGTACACCTGCATCCATTCAGCCCCTGTCACTTCCCCACTGAACTGCTCCAAGCAAAGTCAATGCTTCCCTGCTTGAAAGTTTGAATCCTGTATAATTCAGGGTGCTCTTACCCTCTGCTACTGGAAACAGGAGGCTAGAGGAGGAATTAAGAGAGATGGAGTTTGCTTTGACTGAAATGTTTTGGAGAAGTTGCAGGCTAACTGGATTGATCTGGTGAAGAAGTAGAGTCTCTTCTGTTCTCTGAAAGGGGCTAATTCCCTCACACCACAATAGGAGAGAATCATGTAGCAGCATTGCCAGTGACAGAGGATATTTTGCTATATAATTTTCTGTATGGCTGAAGAACAAATGCTTTCTTCATTCTCTGTGGAACTAATAAAGAAAGGCATGTTGAGGAGTCTAGGATAATTATTTAGTCATCTTAAATATTTATGAGCTACAGAATGTGCTACATGCAATTTAACAGGGACTTGACAATTGCAGCATACATCATCTTGTTTCACATGGGCTAAAAATACTTAATCTTACTCCTTTAGAGTAAAAGCATTAATCCTAAATATATCTTAAGCTAAGAATGAAGCTGTAAGCTGTGAGAGGAAGGAGGAAAAGTTTCTTTTCCTTATCATTGCAAAGTTGCAGACTGGGGAAAACACTGCAGGAACAAAAGTTTTGTTGAGAAGATTTTGTGTGAGCTTTCTGGGAGTGGTGATGATGGTAGGGAGTGTGTAATTCTTGATATTAAACAGTTTGCCATTGGCTTCACCGACATCTGGGGAATTTTGTTCTGTTTAGTAGGCTGGAAAAGGGATAGACCTTCCAGCTTTGTTTTGGTGACAATAAATCATTGTTGCAAATCTGAAGAATCAGTTACAATGGGATAGCTCTCCCCATGCCATCTCTTTACAGGACTCTGGAGCCACAAATCCGTAACACAAAGTCTCTTCTCTTACTTTTTCTGGCTTTCACATGCCTTTCTGTTCCATGTGTGATTTGTTGATGCACAGCTGCTAGTGGAGAAATTTGCATTGAAGGACAGCTTCCACTGGCCATGGAATCACTCATAGTAGAACTCAAGTTTTCTAGAACATGTAGCTTTATTTTAGGCAGTACTAGTGCTAGAACAGACTTTCTGAATTTCAGATTTCATAATTTCTGTCTGCATAATAATCTCCAAATTAGTAGCAGTAGTAATAATAAAACCTTGGTTACATGGGCTTATAGCAGGTAGTTGTTAGTTCATTTTGATTAGAGCAACACTGATGTGGAAGAGACCTATAATGTCTGTGTTTCTTATTTCCTCACAAGTTGCACAGTAGGCAAATTTGTAAGCATGAACGGATTTGGTCTTATGTATTTTTCTCCGTTTGCAACTCTGTACAATCAGTATACTTGAAAATGTTTCATTACTGCTGAATTTGGCAGCCTACTTAAATTTGGCAGTTGTCTTCATCCATTGTGATAGCTCAAGAGTGGCCAGGATTAGAGCTACCAGGAATTTGGGTTTCCTCCTATGTGTCTTACTTCTGCCTGTAAATTTTGTCTAGGAGTAATTTGAATGTCTTGGCTTTAGAATAGGATGCATGTCTATGTGTGCACCTAGAATAAATTTGCTTGCTTTGTGATACCTGGGATTCAGTGTGCACACAATTTTAAATGCACAGAGGCATGTCCAAAAAACCAAGTGCTCTGAGAGCATCTCTGCTGAGTAAATGTGCCTTTGCTGCTCAGTGTCACAGGACACATGTGACCTGTTTGTGTAGCACAAGCACTGAGGTACCAGAATTCCCTGTCTGACTGCACAAAGCACATGCACTGATTTATGCTCAGAAATCCATGGTCATGCTCTGAAGATAGTGTCTGCATTGCATCAGCTATAACTTACGCATACTGAACAATCTGCATTGGAAATGATCAAGGAGAACAAATGTTCTCCACCCTAGCATCTGAAATACTTGATATCTTTTGTGCTTAATGCAAAGTGTCATATGCTTTCCCAGAAATGCGAGGGCATTAATTTAATG
Organism: Muscicapa striata striata; assembly: GCA_030060385.1. NCBI lineage: Eukaryota > Metazoa > Chordata > Aves > Passeriformes > Muscicapidae > Muscicapa > Muscicapa striata. Next base: position 2,883,583 of record JAREIS010000101.1, read on the forward strand.
GAATGAAAATCTAGACAGTGTGAAGGGAAAGACATTGTTTTTGATCCAGTGTAAATTGTATAGGTGGGCTGAATGTACTGTATATTGAACATTTCAGAACAGGGAGCCCAGGAGGTCGCTTAGGTTGCTGCTTGCTTTCCATTGCTGCAAAGTATAGGATTTTAAACAGAATACTTGCTTGAGCTTATGCCTGCTGCATACCATGGTACATGCTCACATCTTTGTGGCTCAGTGGCAGCAGCAATAGTGGAATATAGGCCTTGCTGCAAATAAGAGAGACAGAAAAGATGAGGGAATGCAAAATATGCTTTCCAATTAGATAATGGCAAATATCATACTTGTACTTGTGGTCAGTCAGGAAGGTAACAGCTGAAGGAGTCAAATAATAGACAAATTGATGATGGTAACTAAGAAAATATAAAAGAGACTCAGTCTCTCACTGATAAAACTGTTTGAGGTGCAGTAGATCAATTTAGCCATGGCCATTTTTAGGAAATTGCTCTTGTTTGATGTTCCACAAGCAGATCGTGCAGTTTCCTAGGAAACATATTTTTCCACTTAAAATCTAATTTTCTTATACTGCTATAACTGATGAGTCACCCTGCCTGGCTTTTGCTTACTTCCCCTTACCTATTAAAATGTACTCACTAGGTAGAAATCTAGGGATTTATTAGTCTTTATCACTTGGCTGTTCAATCCACTCTTCTGTTATCAGTGTGCTTGATATGACAAGACAAAAGTCATAGGTTAGAAGACAATCAAAATTTGAAATAAATCATGGATCTCTTAATGGGACATGCCTCCTAAACTGTGAAGAATTCCCATACTGAATAATGTTTCCATTATGACCCACTTTGCAATTCTCCATGTTCCTTTGCCAATAACATGACATCATATTTTCATCATTGTTTTGTTAATTATTCCCTTATTCAGCTTGTTTATAAATGGGCTTCAACTTAGCAATGACATTTGCAGCCAGTTACTGCCAGAAAATAGGTAGGTTCTGTTAAATATGAAAACTATGGTTAAAATCTAAAATCCTTACTTCTTGGTTGAGATGCTGAATTTTAGATTAATGTAATGAATGGCACTTAGGCTGAATGGAAAGTTGCTAGAGAAAGAGGCAAGGCTTATTCATGGCTGTGGTCAAAGGAACAGAGATCAAAGAACAGATTGGCAGCCTGAGTTTTTAGTGACTGGTGGAATTAATTCCAGTTTCCCAATACAAAGGTAAATGCTACAATTTACAGTTACCTATTGTTTGGGCTATATATGAAATCCTTTTTGTTTGCAGATGCCTGATGATCCCTTGTGGCTACATCATTAATAAAAGGTTGGTCCAGCAGAATACAGCTTCCATAAAAATTCTCTAAAATTTTTACCCTTTTTCCATATGCAGCTGTGCCATATCAGTATTCCTGCTGCTTCCCAGTGTCTCTGATGCCTCAGTTGTCCGTATCCTACTGATGTGCCAAACCCTAGATAGTAATACTGTGAAGCTTCAGCTGCTGACAAATGGCTTTCTATTCAAAGTCTCTGCAAGAGTAAGACACAATGTGACTCTATGTCCCAAGAAGAGGATGGGTAAAATAATTCCCCACCCTAACTTTGTTTTAAAACTTATGAAACTTTTTTGGTTTTAGATTTTGGTATAGTTATTTATTATTGGATTACATACTTGTATCTTATTGTGTATCTGTTTGTCTCTGCTAGCACATGGCGTGCTCAGCTGCAGCTGGTGAGTGGGTGGCATTATTGTATAAAGCTATGCATAATGCTTTAAAAATTTGTTAGGTTTATCACTTGCATTGGCTTGCACTGGTTTTTGCTTATATTTCATAAATATTAAAAATTAGAAGGAATGACCATGGCTTTCAAGCAGCAGTTTCAAAGTATGGTTTCAAAGCAGTTTCTCTAAATTAACATTAGATTATGAAGTCTGTGGAAATGGTTCTTACACATTTGCGATCTTACAGGCTCTTAAAAGCTGTTTGTCTTTTTGCAATTCAAAGCTTTGACTTCTTATGATGAGTTCAATTAAAGTAGGTCTTTCAAGCAAAATTTTAAGTTAGTGACAATAGTTTTGAAGATTTTAGGTACTAGAAGATTAAGTTTCAGCAGGACATAGACTAAAAAACTTCACCTGGCCCAAAGAGCAGCAATTTCAAACCATACATTTCTAGTTTGACAGCTGTGTTTGTACCTGAAAGGAATGTGCAATATCAACAGAAAGATACTATGTGACTTAGACTTCAGTGAGTGTCTGTTTTCTGGTATAAAAGAACTGTATAGATTGCACATTTGCTTTGAAACCCTCAAATGTGAAAGTTGACCTTCATTCAGAGTCTGGACTCTTGGAAAATTTTGTGTGGAAATGTTTTTGTGGCTTTGGGGGTTTTTTTGTTAGGTTTTTTTTTTTTTTTTTCTTCTCTTAAATGAATTAAGGTAAAGGAGAGACTGTAGAGGCAAGGGAATAATAAAAACGACATGCTTTAATGTTGTCATTGCTAAAAGAAGTATTTTCCAAACATAAATATTCATCCAGGCTCTGGGACTCACCGTTGACGAGGGAAAATACATTGAGCCATACTCAAGCCATTGATTGCATGCATTTATGGAGGCCATTTGCCATAAATTAACTTTCTGTGCTAGGCTAAAATAAACTCAGTATAACTTTTCCACTCTTTTCAACAAGGAAACAGGTTGGATCAAAACTCTGGCAGCAGAATCTATTGCTTCCAAGTAAAATGATGAAACTACTGGTAATTTTGGAGAATTGGCTGCTGCATTCCCCGTTTATTCTGCTGGTGATGTATAAGTGCACTTAGATCTTTTCATTTCTGTCTCTAGCTCTCTGTCTTCTCCTTGATTAACAATTGTTATATACCACTATGTGCTGCCTATGGGGCACCTGGTTCAGGTGTCTGTCACTTCAGGGGCTGGTTCTGGCTATCACATAACATGCCAGCCTGATGTCTTTTGTCCTGGTCAGTGGCTCTTCATGGTCTAAGGTCAAGTGAGTTGAATTATATGTTTATTTACCTTTTTCTGGAAATGTGCTGAATGTCTCAGCAAAAGATTCCTAATAGAGAACAAAGGCTTTTTACTGACCTGTGAGTCACCAGAGTAATTCACTGTCCAAACCACTGATCGACTGCAGAAGCTGTCCCCAGACCACAATTTGTTATCAAGGAGCACAGCACAAAAAGGAGGTTAATTTATAAAACTCATGCAAAACATCAGCACTTCTTGGTTCTCCAGTTTATGTAAACTTTTCCCCTTGTTTTGATTCACATGGGTATCATGCCTGTGTATTAAGATCAAAATGAAACAAAATTTTCTTTTGGTCCCCAAGAGAGAAATAATTATTTGTGTGTTTCATTTCTTATCCAGCCATTTCATAAGGCCCCCATTTATTATACTGTTGGGGTTTTTTTTGTTTTGTTTTGTTTTTTTCCTTTCTGTCTGTGGAATTTTTTCCCATTGACATGCTAAGAAGTACTGATGGCTAGTGACAGGGGGAGGCTCCTTGTTCTTTTTTGGAGTTTCTCTCGCAGGGCGGGATGGGGGTAGACGGGGAGGAAACTGCGAGATCAGGGACAGGTAAAGGAGACTGAGGGGCAGTTGCTCACTCTCGCTCATTTTGGCTCTCAGAGGAGGATGGCTACTGGAAAACCTCGCCCTGCCATCTCAGCGCCAGGGGCTGCCTCTTCTGGTGCTGGATCCCGCACCCCTGCTAGGATGCTCTCCTGCTTCAGCCTGCCATCTCCAAGCATCCTACTGGAGCCAAGGATTTCATGAGCAGAGCAGAGCCCCTCCACCCTTCCCATCCGGGACACAGCCACCATCACTCCCAGCACTCCTGCAGCTATGTGGGATCACTGCATCTGCCCCCTGCCCACCAGGAGCCGGCTGGCACTGCCTGCCAACTGGGATGGTAACTGTTCCAGAGGGGAAAGGTGTCCACAACCAAAAGAACTGTTACTGGGTTCCTGTTCTCTTTGTTGTTAATTTTATAGTTGTTGTTTTGTTTGCCCTGTTATATATATATTATATATATATATATTATTCCTATCTCCATATCTTTGCCTGAGAGCCCCTTAATTCCAAAATTATACTGATTCAGAGGGAGGGATTTATTGGCTCCATTTCAAGGGAAGGCCCTGCTCTTCCCTAGCACACACCTGTCTTTTCATACCAGGACATGTACCAAGACATGCAGAAGGCCCCAGCTCTGCTGAGAATATTCATGCAATTGTTGACCGGTAACATACCATGAATAAGTGGGTATAATTTATATGTATAGAACATCTAAATCCTGTTAAGCTGAAGACTATTGCTGAAAATTCTCACTGTTTGTTCCTGTTCTTTGTCTACCCTGTTGGCAAGAAATCATTTATCCTAACCTTAGTGTAGCTCACACCATCTCTGTATAACCTTTACCTCTCTTGCATTTGTATAGTGAGAAGTCATTCTTGTCTAGTGACACTCTTGAGATTCTGGACATAAAGCCAGACTTTGCTCTTATGTATGCAGTATTGCTTTTGGAGAAAAATGGAACTACACTCATTGTGCTAATGGTATAATTATGGGGTCTCTCTTCCATGAGTAGAAAGAAGATATTAGTTATCATAATATGCATGAACTTGGACTTGGATACAAAATTTATAAAGAAGATAAAAATGAATCATTTATACTAAATAAGGTAGGTCTTGGTGAATAATAAAATGCAAAAATATGCACAATAAATGTAATCTTTGCACTCAGAGAAGTGCTACTTTTTCTTTGTTTGTTTGTTTGTTTGTTGGAGAGGGAGTGTTTGAAGTCTTTTGCTGTAATGCTGATTGTAAGTATTTAAAATGTAGTTATTGAAATGTGATCTCTCATTTAGGGGTAACGACAGATCACATACTGTTGTTTCCACTTCTTGATATATTATCAGAATTCTTGTAATCAGTGAAATGTCTTAAGAATGCTAATGGGAATTTTAATCTATCCTTCTGGATAACAGAAGAAAATAGAGGATTTGAAAAAATTGTCAACCACTCTGTCAGTCCTGAGTGGCCCGGCCTTTTCTGAAGCATTGCACATGGAATATTTTATTTCCTTCCCTATATATTTATTTCACACAGAGTTTAAAATTTACCTTGTCACCATATTTGCACAAAAACCTTACATAAGCAAGTATGGTCCTAATTGAGATAGATATTTTTCTACCTTTTTAATTAGTTCTATAAAGGTCTTTGAAGCGGTTTACAAACTTAGATTATTCAGTGTCCCAATTGCATAAAATCTATTGCTTGTCTTTTATTCATATGCATGCTTAAGATTACTTGTCTTTGTGGGCATATGAGAATAGGTATTGATTCCTTGACAGTCCATGTTAAGCAAACAAAAACCCAAAGGAAATAAGTTTTCAAGCCTTTGTGACAGGTTTTGCTGTGTTTGCTGTGTTTAGAGACGAACGATTTGAGATGAAATGTAGGAACCTCAAAGAATTACTGAGATATGTTTTAGCCAAGGTGAAAAAGTTCTGGTATCTTTCTAGTATTTCTGGTACTTTGTCCTGGAAGCAAACACTCTGAGACTGTACAACTGAATGAATAATTTTCCAATTTAAAATGGGTATGTTCAAAACTTCCTACTTTTGGGATACATATACATCAGCATTATTCTTCAAAATTTTGGTGTTTTGTTTGTTCCCCCTCCTCTCCCCCCCATATTTCTTCCTACACTATGAGATGAAAAGTATTATGAAATATGATTTCACAGAATCAAGATGCACAGTTACCATACACAAATAATGCTACCATAATGATACACCAAAACAAGAATTCAGAATTAGAACATTTCAGAATGGAAATTCCCAAAATCAAGGATTTTTCTAACTTAATGAGGAATTACTTTTTTAACCTCAATAATGCAATTTTCGTAGACATATTAAGACATGTTTTTAAGCTGCTTAGAACAAAAATCCATTCTCTTCCCTCATTTTGTTTTTGTACTATACAATCATACAGACAGCTATAAAAACTAACAAGAGAAATAGGCTCTTCAGGCTGAGGGCTTCAAAGCCTGGTACCAGAACAAAGGTGGTGCAGTGTTCGATTTTTGTTCCCTGTGTGAATGAGTACCCAAAAGGGGAATGAAATGTTTTTTTGTGTTACAGAGATCTGTAGGTGATTTGAAGTGGTGAGCTTCAAGACTCTTTTTCTCTGATCCAGGCTAAGGAGGACTGTATCACCTGCCCTTTTGCTCATTTTCTCTAGATAACTCTACAATCCCTTATGCTTTTGGGTTGTCTGAGTCCTTTTTGTTATTTAACTTAGAATGATTTACATTGGAAGAAACCTTCAAGATCATCTAGTTCCAAACTCTCGTTCTGGGCAGGAATAACTTCTTCCTCACTACAACGGTGAAAGGCACTAAAAACTCCATCCAATCTGGCCTTGAATGCTTCCAGGGATGGGACATGCAAAACTACTCTAGGCAACCTGTTCCAATGCTTCATCACCCTCTCAGGAAAGAATTTATTCCTAATATTTTATCTAAACTCATCCTCTTTCAGTTTAAAGCCATTCCCCTTGTTTTGTCACTGTATGTCCTTGTTAAAAGTCCATCTCCAGCCTTCCCGTAGGCCCCTGTTTTGTACTGGAATGTGTTCCCTGAAGCCTTTTCTTCTCCAGACTGAGCAACCCTAGCTCTCAGCCTGTTTTCACAGAAGAGGTATTCCATGATTCTGGTCATCTTTGTGGCTTCATCTGGACTTACTTCAATGAGTCCATGTTTGTCTTATGTTGGGGCCCTCAGAGCTGGATGCAGCACTCTGGGTGGGGTCTCATGAGAATGAAGGTAAAAATTACCTTTGACCTGATGGTCACACTTCCTCTGGTGCACCTCAGGATCGTTTTGGCCTAGCTGTATACAGACGACCCATTTTTAACTCTTCAGTGTGTGGTTTTCACTGCTAAATACCTTCTTTTTTAACTTTGCCTTGCTCCTTGCCTAGCCTGGAGGTTTCACCTCCAAAAATCCATGTGTTGCTCCCCTTGCCTTTCACCAAGTTCCTGGTCCCACTTGTCTTCACTCCTTCCTCTTGTAAGATGTGTCCCTTCCTTGCTATTTCCCTAAGGGTCTTTTAATTTCTGCCCAAAAAGGCAGACCTGGAATTAGAGTCATTGTAACTATCAAGGCAGTACTTCCCTCAAATTAACAGTGACCTATTAGGTAATGTGACTATAATGCTATTTTTTTTTCTTCATATGGCAATTGCAGTTAGGGGATAGTCTCAGCTATAATGTGTTGCAAAGTGTGGACCATGGAAATTTGCTTCACCATAACTATTCCCCAGCTTTAGGGTGAGTGCAGTAGCTCTGTACTAAATGTCCACTGTTAAAAAATAATTTATAGCCCAGGTGAATCTACGGCAAAACATCACCAATCTCATGTGTTAACTGTGTGACAGAGACAAATATAATCAAAATCTCCAGGGCTTTCTTACTTCCTGCCTGCCAACTTCGTAATGTGGAGACCTTATCACATATAGTATGACAATGTGTGTCTTTCCCCTGAGCTTCCTTCCAGGCATTGGGACTTTGGTCATCCTTTTGCCCAGGACACTTTATAAGCTTGACACCTGCACTGAAGGCAGAACATATGGAAATGAACTGCAATGCAGCATGTGGTATGAAAATTATTTTAAATTCTGTCATTATCTCAAGTTTAGCATTGTGGCCAGAGCATTCCCTTAATTACTCCCTAGAGAGAAAAACTGCTGATGCTATAACCAGACTGAGGCCATCTACTAAATCCAAAGCCCTTTTTCAATTCTGAAAATTAAATATTTATTGTTCATAGGAGCATTTTGTTAAAAATAAAGAGAGAGACAGAGAAAGAAACAAGTTTGTGGGGTTTACTTCGTTGCCTCATGGGTGTGGGTTGGCAGATATGGATGTGCATTGTTTCAAGAGGTCAGAATCCCTGTTGGCAAAAGTAATTGGATATCTGACTCCAGACAGGTTAAAAAGGTAAGCTTTAGTTATGTTTATTACAAGACTGCATGGTTCTGAAAGTTGAATTTCAGGAGCCCAGCAGCAGTCACTTGATCTATACCTTCTCACCTTAAAGAGACTATGTTTTTGTAAACCTCAACTGTAAAGGACATTTCATGCAAACTCCATAGACTAATTTAGAGCATTAAATTTGCTCTGAATGTTTTTGTGATAACTTAGGCCAGCATATTCTAGCCTTGATTTTAACCTCTGCTTTCTGTGTCATCCTATATGATGGTGAAACTTTTTCCTGTGCTCTGTTCATAACTTCCATTTCTCCATATTTCCATATGCTTTTTTCTCCATCTTCTTTAAATAGTAGTACAGTGAATAACTTTCTTAACAAGGTGCATGTACTTTCCAAGTGAGAGCTGTGGTCATTAGCACTTAGTCTAGCAGATGACATTCTGGCAGTGATGAGATCTTGGTATTAATCTTGCTTCTAATTGAGTGTACAATTTTGGGCAGGTCTCATCTGCTAGCGTCGATTTCTAATGAAGGGGAGATTATAATTGGCAGTGGTAATGATCTGGCACACAGGGCAAGAAGGCCCAGCTACAAGAAGGGGTTAAACTGGCAAAAAGCAGGAATGCCAGAGGCAAAATAGATTCCTTGCAAAAGTGGTAAATTTCCCTTGGTGGTGAGAGAAGAAATAGCCTCAGCATTGTCTTGTGACCATCGTGGATTGCAAGTGCTGAGTAGCCACCTTTGGGCAGTAAAGTCAGAGCTGGGATGAAGTGCCCAGTGCAATAGCTCTCAGGATGTGTGCTGGTGCAAGAGTATATAAGGAATCTGCTTGTGGTGCATCTTTTCAGACTCCACATTCGAACTGCATAGTGTGGTAGCACTCTGCCCAATGCATTGTTTATTACATTTTTCTTTTATCTTCAAGTACAAATGTGTTTTTAATTCATCTCAAGGGATACCATAAAAATTTCTTGACACTTTTCTAATGTTTATCTCTTCCATGTATGGTTTTCCTTTTTCAGTATGAAGGACTCTTACCATATGACTTTGATGTGGTTTTACACACGGAAAACACAAACTTTTCTGAGGCTTAGTGCTGATGGTAATGGATAACCGAGCAAAACACACCAAAATAAGATTCACAAGATGAACTCAGCTTTTTACAAGTTAAACCCTCAGTTCTTCTAGAAACATTTTTCTGGAATTCAAATGTTTCTGCAGATCTTTTTAAGCAATGCAATACTTAGCAGACTCTTGCATGGAGAAAAGACTTGTATCCTATCCCTATAGACTTTGCCTATTCATCTTTTTTTTTTTTTGCATTTAGTTTTGCTGCCTGCATAACATTTATCTCCTATGTAGATAAACCAGTTTTGTTCAAGTTTAGAAACATCACAGTTGAGGATTAACACAGCTGTAGGAAGGGTCAGGCAAAGTGAAATTCTCTGAGACTTTGAAGAATTGGTGCAAAAGGGAATGGGTGCAATGAAAGTAGGGATATCAGCCTTGCCTCCACAAGTGTTGTAATTTTTGTAGCTGTAGTTACCCATTGCAAGGTGCAATCCTAAGGAAGATGAAGGCATAAATAATTTTTATTTTATGTTTTTAAGCTGTTTCTCAAAAGCCTTTCAGGGTTTACATTGAGCTAAGAGGTATACAATATACCTTGTCCCTATCAAAAAGGCTTTGTTTTAACTAACCCTGGACTTACTGATCCTGACATTTCCAACAACCAGAGCTTAAGTGTGCTGGACTTAATAGGCCTTTCTGGAAGTATAGATAGGAAAGCTAAGCTTAACTGCTTAATTTAATTTTCATAAGGCCCAGTAATTTTCAGTGAGTGTCTTTATGCCAGCTCTGAAGACAATTTTTAATTATTTAGCCAAACATTTAAACACATACTTTAATCCATGATATTCATCAAAGCACTTTAGAACCTGCCGATGTGCCACTTGAACAGGTTGAAAGAGATGCTTAAATGTCACCTGAATAGGGAAAGTTTATAAAGTCAGAACCTTAAGAGGGAGCTGCTTGAATACGGTGATCAGAGATACCAAGAAGTGTCCACCTCTGTCAGCATTGCAAAAACCTGAGACCAGAGTTGAGTACATAGCAATGTAAATGTCCCCCTCCCCTTCCCCCTCTATGCTCTGGGCATATTTTACACACAGTCTTCAGCTGGTTTTGCTCACAAATTGATTTTTGTGTGTGTCCATGTAATTTCAGTGTCACCAGCCTGGTGTGCCTGACACTGCAGTCTTTTTCAGAAGCAATAAGCCATGCAGTCTGATGTAGAAACAAGTCTCCATGGAGCTAATCAGCTCTGGTTTTTTGCTCTGAGCATTTGCTGTTTTTTTCCCCTTGTAATGATATTGGAGCACTATGTTCACTCTAACAGAACTACTGGTTGACAAACTAATGTCGTGCAGTTGTCTTATAAGCTCAAATATGAGAGCAATTTAAATCTTACTGTGTCAGAGGGACAAAAGATGAACAAGCTCAGTAATGGTTACAGTAATTTTTATATTAATCATATGTTCACTTTTCAGTGTTTTAAACAGTAAATTATTTCAGGAATTCTGGACCAGGGACTTGGCTGAGGGCACATCTCTGCTTTCATGTTACACTGTTAATTGTCAGTTCAGGCCTAATTTTTTTAGGCTGCACTGGAATACAATGTGTGATTTTATCAAGTCATTGACATGGTTGCAGCAAGTCAAAATAAACCAGACTAAGGTGATATACTGAACTTACCTATGCAGGTTTTCTGTCTGCAATCCCTGTAGCTAAGGCATATCACCAGGGAGCAGCACAAAACAAAAACAGACATGCTTTTTCTCTTTTAGTATTTTCTTTTGTTCTTGTGATTTCCTTTGGAGAATTAGGGTGTTGTCTCTGCATAATACCTTTAAAACTCCAGAGAAATAAAGAACCTTTATTGACCAAAATTGCAATGACAATACTCATTTCACTAAGCAAGGCAAGGGATCCTCGGGGTTTTGAGCATGTATAGAGCATCACATATGTTCAGGCAGGAGTTGTGGGGTATTTTATGAGGAGGCACAGATATTTTAAAGCCATTGGACTGCCCATACAGACTTGCTGAAGAATTGATAATGAAACTTGAATTTCTACAGTTTTGTTCACAATAGATGCACAATCCATCAAAATAAAAACAAAAAATGGGGGGAAAAAAGGAAAATAAAAAATAAGTTTACAGACCTGGCAATCTATTAGTGGGATGACTACACCAGCTGACAGGCTGATAGACTGCTCCACAATCCCAGCACACCTGTGTGGAGCCACCTGTCATAGGAGTGAAAAATGTACTCTGAGTTATAGAACTGCAAACTCAGCAAAAATTCTACAAGGGATCAGAGGCATGAAATGGCCCTCATGCTAAGGCTTTGTTGTGAGAAGATTTCTCATCTAGGTAAAAAAAAGCCCCACAAACAACTCACTCAGAAAGTAGTTTTGTCATTTTTACAGTATTAGGACTACTAGAAAATATATTACCATAGTAATACAAAAATGTCCATGCCTAAATTATTGTGTATAGTCTATGTAAGTTGGTTGAGTCAGGTAAAAATATTCTCTTATATACTACTTTACCAAAAAAAAAAAAAAAAAAAAAAAAAAAAAAAAAAGCTGCAGGAAAATGAAGGGTGAGCTGGAGAGTGGAAGGAGCCCAGGACAGGAAAATCAAGGCTTGCAGAGGGGCCAAGGAGGGTGGTAAATACTTCCTAGCTCTCAAACGAATACCACAAATGTGAAATGCTGCAGAAGAGATCAAGACCATGGTCAAGGGCTAGAATCTACATAGGAAGTCTACTGGGTAAAATTCTCAGATTATTTTAGGAAACTGAGGGTACCCCAATGGATTTGAAAACAGTCCTTATTCATAGAATCATGGAATGGTTTGAGTTGGAAGGATATTAAAGTCCATCTCTTTTCAACCCCCTCTACTATAGGTGTTGATAATTGATCCAAGTAATCTGACTGTAGGGAAAATGCTTACACAAACTGATTTCTGCCTGTTTCCTAAGCTTATGAATGCCACTGTTTGCCTAAAAGAATAGTATGTTTGGTGAGGCAGTTTACACAGCTGAGTGTTTTCTGTCTGGTTGTGGCACGCTGCAGTGCTGCAGCAGGAAACTAGTTGTGGAAAGTTTTTTTCCTGGTAATTGGTAGAAAGTTCAAGCATAATTGCTTGTAAAAATTATGCAGACAAAAGATGATTGAATCTCCTCTGAGGCACTTAAGTTATCAGCACATCAGGTACCAAGGACTTAAATTATAAATTTAATTTCTCATTGCTGGGATTTTGTAAACAGTCCATTTCATAAATTTAGAAAACTCAAATCTTCAAATGGCATTGATCCCTTCTCCTGATGACTATTCTTAGTAATTTAATCACTGTCCTTATGATTAGAAGTTTCCTGTATTCATTAACCTCCGGCATAGTCTATTTATTGTCTTTTGGTTTACACTTTGCTGCTGTTTTCATATTTACCCCTACAGTATCTTATTAAGGAATTAGAATACATTTGGATAAATTTGCCAATCAAGTCATGTAACTTCATGTTAGATCTTTTGTATCGTGGCTGTTCCCATAACGTTCCCATAACGTTCCATATGGGAACGTTATGTTCCCATAACGTGGCTGTTCCCATGTATAAATGTATTATACATTTTCTTTACCTGCTGCAGTGTAAATTTACTTTTTTAACCATCACTATCTCAAGCAAGTGTTCCCACAGACGGCAATATTTTATTTCGCACACTGTTACTTTATGAAATGCTTTTGTTCTTATAAATATTTTGCTTTATGAAAATATCCTAAACTCACATTTATTATCTCACAGCTGTAGTGCTGTAGTAAATGATGGGCATTTCCTTAAAGCCTCCAGCTGATGAGCCCAGTCCCAACTTTATATCTTGAGGTATTTACATTCAAAGAGCATTTACATTTATTCATCTTAGAATGGATAAATTTGTTCTTTGGCCTATTCAGTGCTACTCACTCCTTCATTCTTTTGGTTGTGTTGTAAGCTAGAAGGGAAAGGTTTTGTGATCATGTTCCCTTTCTCCTCGTGTTTCACAGAAGGGAGTACTCCCATACCTCCCATACCTCTGGATGCAAGACATGGAAGCTAAATATTGGACTGAGAAAGACACAGGAATGGGGCACATTTTATTGTCAAATGTTTTATTTATTGAAAAGCACAAATATAGGTTAACTTAATCTACTTATTAACCTAAATATACTTTGATTCCCTATCCAACATTCACGCAGAAAAAAAAAAAAAGAACTGGAATATTTCATTGAAGAAAAAAAAATCCTTAAATCTCCACTTTGATTTTAAATAAAATTGATTTTGTTTTGAAAAGAGCAGTACTTCTCTAACTCAGAAACATAATGGGGTGATTTGAGAATGTTGACATAACCACAAATGTTTGCTTAACAATGCTCTCATTTTCACAAGAAAACCACACTCTTTTTCCTTATAGGTGACCTCAAACCTAACTCAGGCAGCAAGTGAAAAACAATGATATTTGTACAGCTTTAGTTGATATTAAACTGCTCCTATTTCTTGCAGCGATAGCTGTGCAGAGGGTTCATAGAAATCTCACCCCTTGTGCCATATGTTTCTTTTCGTAATTGATTCTTTGCTAAGTAGAAATAAATTTCTTTCTAAGAAATTTCCTGATTGGTAGTTTTCCATGGAAATTCAGACATTTGTCAGAAACTGTGGAACTGCTGAATATACAATATCTCCTTCAACTCCTCTTCATTTTTAATCAACTCCAGTCAGAGCTAAGGCTGCTTTCTGCAGGAGCAGCCCTTATGTTGCTGCCATTGCTGAATATTCTAGGACATTATACTTAATCAGAAAGTCTCTCTCAGAACTGAGATGTAAGCCATGACCAGCTGCAATCTTTCTTTCCTTATTATTTATTTATTTCCTTGCCATTATGGTGCAAAATGGAGAATATTCCTATACTTTTAAATTCAAAACCTAAGTGTCTGGATAGTCATAAAGAGTAAAAAAAGGGTGTGGTAAACATTTTGTCTAGAACAAAGCAAAACTGTTTTCAGTTATTGTCTGTAACACTACTTTACAGTGTGACTTTGGTCAGCTCAGTAAATCATTCTCAGCTTAGTTCCAGTCAGCTGTAATGCCAAGAGAATAGTGTTTCTTTTCTTCCACCTGTTCTGTAATTTATTACAAGCTATTTGAGGCAGCAACTGATTTTTCTTGTATGCCACTCTGTGGACATTTAGCCTAACTTTCTGGAAATAATTAATTTTTCAGTTCATGATCATTCTAAGTACTATATAAAACTGTATGTGGGTGAAATGAATACATTTCCTCTGTTTACTGCATTAACCAGGTAAAAAGTAAATTTTGGTTGAATGCATTACAAACCATTATTTTTCCAATTCAAAATTAATGTTCAAATAAACTGTAAGGAAATATAAATGTAAATAATAGTTTAAATATATATAGTATTACATGGCTGAAAAATAAGTTTGAATTGAAACTAGGAGAAAAATTTCTGAATAGAGGGAAACTTTCAGGTTTGTATGGTTTTTTTTCTCTGACATGAATGTCTGAAACTTTAGTATTATAGTTCTTCTTTAAGAACATTTTTCAGGGTATGATCCAAAATTTGATTCAGCTGTGTCTGGTATGGAAAAACCTGATTTTTTTTTAGAGGAACTGGAGGTGTTCTGCAGCATTATGAGCTATTGACCTCACCACATTTTAAACCCAGTCCTTCCCTGTACAGATGTAAGGAGGACTCAAAGTCTGAGCTGCTGATCAGGTAAGGGAGTTCAGAAGCCGGTTCTTCAGCCTTTTGGAAAATTGCCCTTAAATTTGCTAGTGATTTCCTGTGTATATACATGTGCATGTCCTGACATGGCTCAAAAACTGAAATAATAAGGAAATATTGACTTCCACCTAGATATCTGCTTCATGGAGCCAGTGTTGGTTAATCAATTGATGCACTATGAGCAAGCATCTGACTCCCTGCTAGGGGAGAACTACCTGCAAGCTAGCAGGCATTTCATTGCAGAAATGTCTTTGGTAATGACTTCTCACTGCAAACTAGCAGGCATTTCTCTGCAGAAATGTGTTCAGAGTAAAATAAGGGAGTATATGTGATTACTGGATATCAGGAAGACTTCTGTTCAGTTATTTGAAAGACATCTTTTATAATATATCAGTTTCAGCATTGTAATTAATTCTGGTGGATTTCATGAATGCCTAGATTAGGATATGTGGATTTTCAACCCATTGGTGTATCCCTTCAAGTCAGAAATGCAACAAGCTAGTTGCAGTATTAGCACCAAAAGTATTCAAGGGATATAAAAGCTGGTATTGCTGTAGTAATGTTATCTCCACTGGGCTACACAAGTCAGTGCGGAGCCACATTCAGCCAAAGGCATGACCAAAGCACTCAAAGAGTGAATATAAACTCCAATTAAAGTCAAGGGACCCTAGCTCCATCTGCTTTGAACCAGTGTAATTCCACCAAAAAAAAAAAAAAAAAAAAAGGAAAAGAAAAATGGTTGGCATAATGTCAGTTCATACATGTTGACCCCACAGGCTTGGCTCAGTTTAGACCTCCATAAAAATCCATATTTGTGGACCCTTTCAGAGAATGGCCCTGCAATATATTTGGCAAGTGGATAGACAGATAATACTCTGATACAGAAATACTTCTTGGACAGCTTAAATGCTGTTGCTAATGAAACTAATGGTACATTTACATCCACAGGAGGGAAACTCTGTCTAAATCCCTACATTCACTTCTGAGCATGGATCATGGTTTTATTTGGCTTAGATTTTGGTACTGTTTTGAGGGAGATTAATTTCAAAATGTGGATTTTCTCTGTGCATGTACATTCAGACATGGAATTTCATGGCCTTGTGTGACTTCTCCAGTTAATGGCTGCTGATGTACTACAGCCTTGCACCCTTAACTGCTAATGAAATTCCTCAGGGTTTATGTGCAGCCACATTAGAGAGCAGTGCCTGGATTCTTATGTGTCCAAAAAAAAAAAAAAAATCTCCAGCAACAGTTCAGTGATGAAGTCACAAGTTAGAATTGTTTATCATCAACAACAGCTAATAGCTTTGTCATAAGAAACATTAAGATTAAATAAGAGTGTAGGGGAGAAAAAGCTTTTATTTTTGGGAGTACTTGTATGCATTGTGTGTTAAATAGCATGTCTTTTCACATGGTATAATATCCAGGGATGAGGAATACCTCAAGGACTTGCTAACGTCACTGGTCTGCAGTCTGCAGGAATTAATACGGTTGGATGGGAATACAGACCTTGCCCAAACAAGGCAAAAGGTTGCCTAAACTTCTTCACGTTATTTTAAAAGCAGGGCTCTGATGTCACAGAATCAGTGAAGATTTCAGTGCACCTCCTATATAGACAGTGTCTGTTTGATCCTCAGTCAGTTGTGGAGAAATCTCAACTGGGTCATCGCATTTCTCAAGCTTTTTAAAGTTCTTTCTACTTTTTCATGGGGAAAATCTTGTTTCAGTTGTGTATGGGACTTTTCAGGCTCACTTTTAGTCTGTCACATTATGTGCCAGTCTTTTCTTTTGCCATGGACAAGATTATATAGGTGTGACACATATAAATTGTTTATTTTGTGGGTACGATATGAGAGAAAAAGTGTACCTGAGAAGAAATAGGTCTATTGTAATCCTGTGACTGCATCATTTATCTTCTGCTATTGACTCTAGACTCTACCTTTTCTGGGATTTATTTCAGTATTTTCTGTTCAACTTTCAAGGGCAGCCAGTCTTGTAATACACATCATTAAAATTTGCCTTCTAGGAGTTATATGCGTGTGTGTATGCATATAAATAAATATATATGTGTGTGGCTATATATGTATGTGTATATGTATGTGTATGTGTATGTATATGTATATGTATATGTATATGTATATGTATATGTATATGTATATGTATACATCTTTCAAGATCTCCTGAAGTACAGCTTTACTGTTAGGCATGTGTTGCACTGAGTTTGCAAGGTGGCATATCACAGGGCCTGTGGTTAGACTTCACCGTTTGTCAGCAGTGCAGCAACAAACAACACACACAAATGAACGAGCTGCTCATAAGACAAGAGCCTATATTCTTTCTTTGTTTTTTCCTCTGTACTGAAGTGGGGGCTCAAGCATGCCCATACTGTGGCTCCAGTAGAAATTTTACAGTGTGCTGTGGGATCCAGTTTGGCTTCCCTCAGTGAGGGGAGAAGTCTGAGGGAAGCCTAGGAGAACTAGCTGGGTTTTTCTCTTCTTCAGATGAAATATCCCATGACTTTGCTGTGATGTATGGGCAGTCAGGAGGAACGCAAATCCTGCCAGTGTCCTGGAGAAAATCTCGCTGAACCCTCTTTTTCAAAGTGAATATGCACTTTTTGGTGTTTGGTTGATGGTTAGAGGTTTTAAAAATCTATTCAAGGCCTTATTGTTTTTATTTGTATTTGAACCTCTTACCAGTACAATAGATGGATCTGTGGACAAAAGTCAAGTGTATTTTCAACCTATTTATCAAAATGTGAAGGAGGAAGGAAGACTAGTGGTGCTTGAACAGCGATTATTCTAGACTCAGAAACATAAATCTGGGATGTCAAACTGCTGCTGACCCTTCTAGTGATCGTTGTCAGATCAAGAGGAACTCTATTAATACTTTGTGTCCCGGTAGACCAAGCAGTTTTTTTCCCCTCTCCAGAACAGGAGGTTGTCAAGGCTTAATCTATATTGTGTTGGATTTGCTCGTGGAAGACAATGAAATGTTTTGCTTTGAGGCTTCTCTTCTCTTTCTGCCTTTCTACTCCCACACTGGCATCCTTCAGAAACTAGTACAACTTCTGACACAAGCACTAGAGCAACTTCTATGATTAAAGAGGTGGATTCATTTGGGAACATATAAGCAGGTTCCAAAGTCATGCTGTCTTCAAACCAAAAATGTTGTTGCTGGATGCAGGTTCTTAGCATCTTCATGAATAAAAGGAACAACTAATGGGTTCAAAAATTTGAGGTGCCAAGTGAAACTGCCCAAAACCAGGATACAAACAGTCATGCACACATCATGACGTAAAGAGAATTTTGATATGGTTCCAGAAAAAAAACCCCCATCAACACAGTTGTATCTTGTAGCAGAATGTTTATGAACAATCCTATTTTTCCATGGGATGCTACTGTAATTACTTTTTTCCTTACATATGATAAAAGCCTAAAGAATGTCTTTGTTGCAAATCCTGTTCATTACTGCCAGCCAAATTCTCCGTCTAAGCTTTGGTTCATAGAGCAACTATGATTCTTGCCACAAGCAAAGAAAAGTTCTCTAAGTTTATTTTGTTGTGAAACAGTTGAAACAGAAGCTGGGCCCTGTGGTGAGTCCTTGGCCACAGGCCACATCCAACTGTTCTCAATGCATTCTCTAGACAAGTACATGCAGGTGTTCTAACTGTATATGTCCAGGATTAGTTTTCAGGCATAAGTATCAAAAGCAAAGTGAATAAACAGAGTGAATTTTAAATATTAAGTGGTATTGTCATGATATCTTTTTAGAGACAAAGGCATATTCAGCAAAGTTAGTGAGAATAAAGTGATTCTGTGAGATGATTTCAGTGCAAATTGGATTTACTCAAAGGCTATGTAGAGGATGACTGTGGATTTTGTATTAAGCTATGTTTGTTTCATTGAAACTTTGTCATTGATATCACAGATACTCCTAATCTTGGTGCTATATCAGGACAGAATAGCCAGCAGAGGGAGAAAAGGATTTCTAAAAATGAGCTGTTGGCAAGAACTATGTGACCCTATAGGGGGATCAGGAAGCAAGCAAACTTTCTATGTGCTACTTTCTCTTCCTCAGGGACAGAAGAAGAGGTGAGAAAGGTTTGCAGACTTAGAAAAGAAATAGTGTTGGGTGTTACTTTCAGACTTGAATTTAAAGCAGACCGTGTTAAAAGCAAATGGAAATTCAGCCCTATAAATAAAATGCTACCTCACTGCAGGAGGAGTGAGGAAACCAAACCAAAAGCAACTAATCAAAACTTACAAAATATTAAGAATCAGTTACTATTTTTTTTCTATTTGTCCGTGATTTCAATGCCAAAACCATTTTCCTCTAATGGCCAGGATCATTATGAAATGTATCCTGTGGTTTTGGCCACTTACACAACGTTCTGACACTGAGGGCTCTATAATGACAATTTGCTGTTAATTGCTATCTAAAAGGCCCAACCATTGTAATTTCAGCATAACCATCAGTTACTGTGGCCAATCTTGAACACTTTGGGAAAAACATCAAATTAAAAAATGAAGGAGAAAATGCTGGGGGTTTTGATGTCACTTCTACCCTGTTTTTAAATTTTTTTTTTAACTCTTCCACCTGGAGTCATTTGGGTATGCATGTAGATGATTAAGGTCCTGTATATTAAGATGACAACAATTTCAGATCTAGCTAGTCTCTGCCCTAAGCCTGCTTTATCATCTCTGGAACAGCTGCAGAATTTTGTGCTGAGAGACGAGACCAATATCATTGAAGAGTGCATTTGGTATGTTTTCAAAGGGCTAGGCATACTCATCCCCAGCCCAGAGAGCTGGAGAGGAGGGAAGGGGCAGAAACATCTCAAAGAAGGAGAGGGCCTGCTGACGTGAATCAGGATTTAATGATCTGACCACCTGCTCTTGAAATCCTCATCTGTAAGTATTTGAGCCTATGAATTCATACATGATACTTAACAGGCTTTTCAGCTAATCTTGTTGTCTGACAGCACAGTTAAAAAGAATGTGACCTCAAGAATAGAGAAGATAGCTACTTGATATCTTGGCAGAACATGTTAATAAACATTTTACATCAGCGGCGCCTGTTCAGCAGTCTGTAGGTTAGGAGGCACGTAAGGTTACTTCTTAGCTCTAACATTTATTCTTTTTTGTAAATTCCTAAATTTCAGGTTTTGAATTTACTTGAATCCTCAGTCTTAGCTGGTAATATGCAGTGTAAGGGCAGAGAGGGAGGTGTGTACCACAACATCATCTGCAGGCTTGTGCGTACAAGTACACAACTAACTTTTGGAAACAAAGAGGAAAGAGCCACAAGGATTGTTTCCCACTGCTCTGCTTTAATCTTTCTATATCTGCATTCCTCTGAATGTGCTAAAAGTGAATGGCTCTGCATCCAAAATAACTGTGTGGCACAGGGCCCTTAAATCAAATAAATATTGTACTTATGAAGCAACACATCAATTAAACCATGCTATAGAATATTGCGGGGGCTTAAGCCATGATGTAGAAGATTCCAGGGCTTCCTTATCCCAGAAGGGGCGGTATTGCTTCATGCTTGCATAGGGATTCCCTTGAGGGCCTTCTGCCCACTGTTTTCTTGGTAAAACCCATTACTGTGGAAAGCCTAACTCCATCTGCTCCTTTCTCCTGAGGAAAATGTTTATTTTAAGGTCAGGAGAAATGTGAAGTCTTTATAAGGATGGCTGGAATGCGGCATTCAGAGCAAGGCTTGTGATTTTTTTCCCTACAGTGTGCCTCTGCAGAGAAGTTTAGGCATTATTTCCCTTGTTCAGGAACATTAGTCCTTGTTACTTTTCTTCTTACTCAAACTTAACAAACTGAGCTGGAAATATATCCATTGTCTGATCGAATGGGAACATTAGCAGTATGATTTCTTTCCAGAGGCTGATGACTTTGATCCATTCTTGAATTCTGAGTGTTGCAGTGTCAGCGAGCTTTCTTTATCTATGATTTCTGACTATCTTTTGCATTTGCATCTTCATCTGTTCATGTGTTGATCTCAATTCAAGAGCACACAAATACAGGTGTGCCACTAATATGTAACTTTGTCTATTTCTAGCAGATTAGTAACACAAAGCAATCTAAGAGTAAAAGAGGAAGAGATCTCCAAGGTGAGTGAGGAAAAGAAGTTAACTTTTCAGCTACTCTCAGACACCTGTGACTATGAGCAATCCCATTTAGGTGCCCAAGTAGTGATTTTCAGAGCCTCACAATCTGCTCTGTAGCCTGACATTACACAGAAACCTCTCAAGCTCCAATTTAGAAAGGGGTTTATTATTCTGCCTTCGTTACTATTTAAAAAACTCATAGTAAAGGAGTTTGGACAAATTCCTATAATCTTCAGTCTAAACCTATTTTGGCAATTTTATACCTATTAGTTCCTATACAAATGTACTTATTTTGATTGATTCTTAATTCCCTACTGTTCTTTCTCTAGACTAGGTTAGCCAAGTCTTTTAGTTTTCTTATGTAAAAAAAAGAGTTTCTCATTTCTCTGATTGTACTAAAAGATTTTCACTGCACCTGTTCTGGTAACAGACTCATCTTTCTGAGTTTGGGTGATCAAGGAAGTGTGCAATATTTAAGGTTTCATTGGTTCTCTGGGCAATCATGTTCACCGTTTCTGTTGGAAAGCTCTCTCATGGTCATATTTCATCCATTTTCTTAAAACAATGCAAATACTTGTTGTATTAGAAATTATCATTAGAGCTGTTCCTACTGCATATGATCTTTTTGTGCAGAGCAGTTACCATAGGCATATCCAGCTTCTGAATAAAACAAGTTAGGGACCCTATTACTCACATGAATTTTTTCCCTTAATGATTTCCCTACCATGCCTTCTGAGTGAAGAGTTTCAGGGGAGGTGAATCAGGTAAATAAAAACTATGTCACAGCCACATGCACACTAGGGAGCTAAGTCAAATCCTGCATTTTTGATTCTTTTGTTTTGCAGGCACAACATATTTCTTTCATCATCATGTAAAGTACTCTAGGCTGAGGCAGTGCTGTGCAAATGCTGGCATGCAGTTAGAACATTTGCTTTACTTGTGAAGGATGAGCCTATTTACCAAATTAAGCAGATCATCCAAATGGATGTCAATGGGATCTTTAATACTCACTGCCATAACCTTTAAACATCCCTCTCTGATGGATATCACTAATTTTGGCAATCCCACTGAAACACTTTGGTACTGAAATCTGTTTTACCACAATGGGTAACCACTTCTGCATGTTTGTTAAGCTCAGCTGATGTCAGCGAAACAGTAGTGATCCACATGAACTGAAGATGTGGCCTCTGTTGTTCAGAGGAGTTACTGTAGAATATCAGGTGAAAAGAAGCAATTTCTTTAAGATTTTCAGTTGAGCTAATGCCTAAAACCAATAAAGAGGAGGTTTCTTTATGTGTTTAAGTCCTTTGAGATACTCAGTAAGCAGCATGTGTCTTGACATTAACAGAAATGTACAAATATGACAGCAGAGTGTTTTTCAATTCTATTTTCTGTATATAGCAGAGCAGACATATTGGCTATGCTAATCTATGAGTCTGACTGATGTGATCCAGAGAGGAGAAAAATATTTTAATATAAGTAAAATATAATTTAATCTTTATTACAGATCTCAAGTTTTTTTTAAGTGCAACATAAAGAATTTTTTTGGGGTGTTAACAATGTATCCACAAAGCATGAAATAAAGCCGGGAACAGAATAAGGGTGTTTTCAGTCTTCTTTCTTTGTCAGATCAGCTAAAAAAACAGATTTTATTTCCAAGAAGAAAGGATACAAAAGGGCTAATGGCTTCTTTCATCAAGCCTGGTTAAATTTAAGACATCCATTTGGACAAAATATGTTTGAAATGGTGGCTGGTTATTTCTTTTCTTTGTTGTTGTGTTTGTGTGTCTTTTTCCTGTTAATAAACAGAGATTTTTTAAAAAATATTTGCTTTAATTGAGATACAGAAAGCCTACTGACTGTTTAAGCAGGGGATGGCACTTACAGTTTAACCCACAATTTTAACTGCAGCTACATGACACTTGGGTCTGGATTGGGATCCCAAATTTCACAAGTACTTCCAGAGCTTTTCTTCCAATTAATATTTACAAGTGTTCTATAGTTTAGCAAACCTACCAAGTATAATGCAAAGAATAGGTTATATTTTGCAGAGTCTCTTAGCATGCTGGGATGTCTGTCCTGCTTGTCATCATTGGAACAATTAAGAAGGATATTCTGGCAATGAGTTAATTTATCTGGAATGTAAAATAATCTTTTTTTTTTCAATTTCAGAGAAAGGAACTAGGCTTTATACCAGTAATCTCAAAAAATGTGTCTGAACTGCTGATCCCAATGCATGCTGTGATTGTATGAGGTGGTTTAATTGGATATGCGGATCTGAGTTCACTGTCTGCATGCACACAGCCATTTGGAAAGGGAGTTTGTTAAATGAAAGTAGAAGAAAAACTTGAAGGAAAAAGCACGTTTGGCATTTAACTAGCAAAAGATTTGCTTTCTTCATTAAAGTCATTATAACTGAGCTCAAGAATTGCATGTGCACAAGGGAATTACTTGAATTAAGTTAATAAAGTTGTACTTTATTAGGTGTGAGGGGCCTGATTATTCCATTAGTAGTACGACAAAGCCTGAGTTCATATCTGTGGACTGGAACAAGCAGGTTATGAGGATGAAGGTGTGAAGCTCCTCTCCTGTGCACCTCTTCACCTGGGTAACAGGAAGGCTTTTGTTTCCATTTTTATGAAATGGGACAAAAAAAATTGCTGCTGTGCTGGCTAAACCAGTAATCAAGAGAGTTTGTTCCTAGGAAGTTTTGAGGAGAGCCATTCAATTACTTGGTAGAAAATCTGTATGTCCCTCAGCTGTCCCTCTGAACATGTCAAGCCTGGGGAATATACAGCAGGGTTTGGGAGTTATTGCATGTTCTTTTCAGTGCAATTGGCTTTTTTTGTTTGTTTGTTTGTTTGTTTGGGTTTTTTTTTGTTTGGTTTTGTTTGTTTGTTTGTTTGTTTTCTTCTTTTTTATTCAGTTCTTGAAGCAAGATTCAAAATATAATTTTATCTATATAGCTGCCGAGCACAGTGGGCACTGTGGGCTGCTTTCAAGCATACAGTGTTATCTGTAAGGTGAACTGCTAAAGAGTGCCACCTACTTGCTATGTAAATATCTTGCTAAAAGGTCAGGTGAAGACTTTTTTGGTCTTGGAAGTGCTCTTAAAATTTTACCAATTTGGGTTAAAATATTTTTGATCAGCCTTGAAGCCTGGTAAACTTTAGTATCACACAACAGTGAAGAAATTATCTAAAGTGTTGTTGAGTCTGAATGACGAAACTGGAATTCTCCAAACCCCCTTCATGAAAAACATTGAGAATGGGCATATTAAGTGATGCTTCCCAGTTCAATGGCAATAGTAAAGGAGTACAAAGACATGCAAATTAATTATTAATAATGAAGGAGAAAGTGAAAAAATTTTGGGGGTTTTTTGAATAGCAAATAACATGAGAATGTGATGGGCAGTAATGAGCTTTGCATAAGGGGCCCCACTTCTGAGTGTACCTTTGTATCATCTTGATCTTAAACAAGTGCATCCCCTGTCATTTTTCACTAAGTGTGGAACCCACCCTGAGTTGAGCAGATGTGTGTGAGCAGAGCACTGTGCTAGTCTGCTGGGGACTGAGTTGTGCTATCAAACATATTCTATTGGCTTTCAATCAGATTTATACTTCCTGAACTTCCTGAACCACATGCTGTAACATGTGAGTTAGAGGGGGTCTTTCCAGCTGTGTTGACAAAATCAATAAAATGGCAGAAAATGTAATGTTATTACTACCAATCTATTTTAATCTAGCAACCATTTTCCTAGTGAGGAAAAAAAAATCTGCTTGCCACTTTTCACTACAAAACCATCATATTATAAAACATATTGCTCATAGTGAAGATGATGGGCATTTTGCCACAGCTTTGAACTAGTGTTCACTACTGAATGCACAAAATGGTTTAGCCTGATGTGTTACGGAGCCAGCTAAGAAGTTAGCTTATTGGGCAGATTTTTTCTGTAATACACCTTTCTTCACCAAATATTCACATCTGTAGGCCAGCAAAGAGTTAATAATCAATGGCTACTTAATGAACATATAACCACCTTATTAAATCCAGATTGAATGTGTAGTTAAATGTACTCAGAGTATTTTAATTTAAATGTTACCCTAAAATCTGCAAATGGAATTAGTGTAGTGCCTTCAAGATTGCATTTGCAGCAAAACAGGGGGTGGATAAATCATACAGGCAACATCCAGTAGAATTCTAATGGCATGTAAGATTCATCTCTTTGTTTAACACTTTACAGTTTCAAGACTCTCTGTCCTTCCCCTCCCCGTGCACCCCCCTTTTCAAACTACCAGTGGAAGTTTTTGGCCAGATTTTGTTATTCTGTAAGACTGATGAGATGTTAAAGTGAACCTTTCCATTGTCCCTGAAATGGGCTTGACATGAATACACTCCATAGAGGGATGGAACAATACAATTACACTATGAGTTTGTTTATTAAAGTATTTTATGATATTTTTTTCTTCCATCTAAGCATCCGTCTCTGAGGAAAACTCTGGATTTGATTTTCTCTAATGAAAGTGTCCCCCTTATATTCATGACCATATGAGTCATGACATCCTAGATTTTATTGTACTTCTCTGCTTCAGTCAAATACTGCAAAAAAGCCACCTACTCCCCAGCCATTGTCCTTTCTTTTCTGTCTTTTTACATATCTACGGTTGCGGTACATGAGACTGAGACCACAATTTCTGTGGTATTTTTTTGTTTGAGGGGAATTTCTGTCAGACTCAGTGTCTAATCTGTGCCATAGTTCCTCTGCCTTTTGAAGGAGCAAAACTTCTCCTCCCTGTTGTTACCTTCAGTGTGACACTCTCTCCTTAAGCTTGTTTTCATTACCTGCTGAGCACTCAGAAAGGGAATAGTGCTGCATACCAGTCCTCTATTAGCTGATATATTCCATTATTTGGGCTAAAGGCTCCTGGAGTCCTCTAGACCTGCCTTCCAGGTTGTTGCCTCTGCTAACTGTCACAGAATAGGTGTCCATGTGCTGTGTAGCCCTTTATATTTGTCTAAAAGGAAGAGTCTTGCTCAACAAACCTTTACTTAAATCATAAACTCTGGTAGATATAAGATTCTGAAGATTTTATATCTTGTTCCCATGGTCTTTTAGAGCTGTTATCTGGTCTTTAGTGTCTCCTCTTGCCCTGCAGCCCTGACACTTCTGTAATACCTTGCTAAAACTCCCTTGTTGGTGCTGCTTTGATCTTTCTCGTTGTTGAGGAACATGCTGAGTGCAGGCAGCTAGGTGTACAAGTTGCAGTTTGAGCTGCTGTCTCTTTGCACAACAAAGGGCATGGGGACCTATGTCACCAGCCAGGAGAAGGAGTTCCTGACTCAGCAGGAAGGTCCCAGGCTTTGCATAGATGACCACTTTGAACTGTTACTGTGTTATTACACCTTGAATAAATTGCTTATGGAGTCAGAGGTTTTAGGCTCTACTGTAGGAAGCCTGGGGTCATTTCAGTAAGGAAAACTGGTCTGACTGCATGAAAGTGGGGTGTGTAGGGAGTCAGGTGGGATACCCATCAGCTCACTGGAGCCACCCACTGCAAAGGGGCTTCAGTCTTGGCAGTGAAAGTATCCAGTAGTGGGAGTGGGACTGCCAGAGTGCCTCCTGAATGGTCACACAGGAAAGCTTCCTTAACATTCCTTATATGCAAATGCCTCATCAAAAGACTTATTAATAGAATGGTTTGACTTGGAAGTGACCTTAAAGGTCATGAAGTTTCAACCCCTCTACTGTAGGCAAAGACACCCTTATGCTGCTGCTATATATTATCTGTCATGAATTGCCCCTTGTTCCCCAGGTGTTTTTCCACCGACACTTCCTTGCATATTTCTAGTACAGATATCCCTGGCAAACAGATCAGGACAGTGCTCGTTACCTTTTATTACTTTCTGAGGCACACAAACCTGCCTAAATAACAGTATTTGCAATAGTTTTTTGGGTTTTGTTTGTTTGTTTGTTTGTTTTTTGGTTTTTTTTTTTTTTTTTTTTTTTTTGTTTGTTTGTTTGTTTTGTTTGTTTTTTGGGGTTTTTTGTGCTCCTATCCATTGTGGAAGTTTAATTTAGACCCACTGCATCTTTCAGGATTGCTTTCACTTTTCTGTGAAGGGCCATATGCCTTCTAGGCACCAGAAGAATATGATAAAATAATAGTGAACATGAGACTATGCTTCAGCTGTTGAACAGGTTTTTTTACCTCCTAGCCATACAAACCACGTGGTTACTCCTCATTTTCAAAAAAGCCGCTAAGGCAACTCTTCTAAGCAAATCCATTGTACAGTGTGAAGTGTTCTTTCCTAAACACTCTTAAGACTACAATACAATTTGACTCATTGATTGCTTTATTTTATTCACACAGATGCAGTTCTAGGTCATTTCCTTCTGCTTGCTGAAGGTCATAGCCTGGAAACTTGAAAGTTAAGTCAAATGCTTGACCCTGTGAAGTCTACAGGACCTCATGCATTACTTGGTAATCCTTTCCATTCATCCTCTCATGAAGCAGTGCATGTGTGTACAGGCAAGGATTACAAGTAAGGATTTGCAAAATGGTACCCTCACTTTGTTTGTAATTGAAAACCATTGCTGGAGAAACAATGATTCAATAACCTTTTCTGAGAGTGGCCTAATGTCTCTCTCCAGAGACCATAGTGAGCACGATGGTAAATTGATTTTAAAAAGAGTACAGCACTTCTAACTCTTTATGCAAGACTGACTACAGTTTCAGGCTTCTACATAATAGCTTTAGATAATGCAGGACCTCAAGCATTGATGTGAAGTATATGTGTGTATGTGTGCAGGAGCACATTGCATTATCATTTTATTTCTTCAGATTTTTTCCAACTGCAAAAGAAAAAAATCAATACTAAGATGAGTGAACAGAGAATTTAAATGAAGAAATAAGTAGCAGGTGTTTGTTTCCCTCTTGTACACAGTGGTGGTATATGTCTGGAATCAGCCACCCTTTTTATATCTCTTGAGGGAGTTTTTCTTTCCATTTTCACCTTTCTACTGGGCTGGCCAAAAAGGAAGCTGAACAACCACAGAGAAAACCAAGAAGGTCTAATAGGAGGGGGCAGGTGGAAGAGCTTTCCTTAACTACATATGAAAAATGAAGAAAACCTTTCCTTTCTTGAACTAACAGAACTTACACACTGATTCAAACACACATGCATGCTCACATGTCTTTTAATCTCAAAATAAAAAAACACCTCAATGTACTCTGATGGAATGAGATTTGCTGGAGAAGAAAGCAAGTATTCTGAAGGCTGATAAAAAATTCCTCAATACTTCTGTACCAAAAGAAAAGCTTAAAAAAGTGTGAACCTGTTACTCAATGGACAAATGACAGGGAAAAGATGCTTAGTCCTTGACTTGATTTTTTTTCACTTGTATGGTCTGTGTACTGGCCATTAAAGTTCCTGGTTTTATTAGTAGGGCCTAAGTGAAGCCTTATCTACACTACTAGAAGGTAAAGCATGCTTCAACTAATTGACTGTAAGCATAGACTGTAAAGTCTATGGGACCAGATAAAATGCATTTCGGGAGCTCACCAATATAATTTTAAGGCTGCTCTCTAACACATTTAAAAGATGATGGCAGCTAAGAACGGTTTATTAAAACAAAAAAGACTAGCATCACACTTATCTTCAAAAAGGGCAAGAGGCAGGAAACGAAAGGCAAGTCAGCTTTACCTTAGCCCTGTGATGGTCATGGAGCAAATCCTTCTTGGAAGCTAATTCCAGCTGTATGAAGGGAGAAATCTAACTGAGGATGGGAATAATGGGTTTGCGTGTACAAATTATGCAGGACCAAATTGACAACCTTCTGTGATGAAGGAATGCTCTGTAGATAAGACAAGATCCATGGATGCTGTGTATACCTTGATTTTAGAAGGTAATTTAATATGGTTTGCTAATCTCCAAATAGCCAAATTGATGATATGTAGAGTAGATAAGCAGATAATAAGGTGAGTGAAAAATTGGTTGAACTATCAGCAGCAAGACAAATCCCCAGCTGGCAGCTTGTTGTCAGTGCTGTCCCTCAAAGGTAAGTACCGGGGTCAATGTTACTGAGTGTTTCTATTAATAATCTGGATGATGGGAAAGAGTGGATTTCCATTAAGTTTGGGGAGAATACCAAATTGGTGGGAGCAGTCAATATTTTGGCAGGGAGGGTTGCTATTCAGGCAGAAATTGACAGATTGTAGAAATGATATGATAGAAGCCCCATTAATTTCAAGACAACAAAATCCTGACCTGAGACAAAATAATCCCATGCTACAGCAGAGGGCATGAGCAGCTGCAACAGGAAGAAACTTTGAAGGAAAATGGATTTTTGGTGGGAGAGCTGAACAAGAGCCAGAAGTGCATCCCTTGCAGCCAACAAGGCCTGGCACATAACACGTTGCACTGGCAAGGGTGCAGCCAGCAGATCTGGGGGAAGTGATTCTGCTCAGTACAGATGCAAGTTAAGTATCCTAATAGAAGTGGTGTAAACCTCATCCACAAGGACTAGTTGAGTCAGTTTGGATATCAACATTGTGTTGGGTTGATATGGCCAGAAATGTGTATTCTATCACCATCTGTTAAAACCAGGTGGGATAGTGGTTCCTTATCTCAGTGGCACACATTATCAGCCCATGGGCCATCTTTAAGACAAGATGGGGCAATCACCTTTATCTTTTCCACAACCCATCCTCCCACCAGGAAGATACCATCTGCTGATGGCCTATTAAGTCCCATTGCATGACTGATAAAATTACATCATCCCACTGAGAGATGATCCAGCCAGGGGGAGGAACCAAGCCTCTCCTACCTAGATAAAAACAGACCTGTTGGACAGCAAGTTACCCTTCTTTCCACTGGATTCCAGAGGAGAAGCCGGACCTTTCCACATTATCCCTGGACTTTTGGAGGAAGGCTGCACCCTTCTAGAGGAGCACTGCTTCAGCTCAACCACATCTGCCACTGCAGGGGACTGTAGCCACCATTTTAATCGGACTGCTACCAACACCCTGACTGACAGGGTATCAGGTTGTATTCTGACTCTGTCAGGGTTGGGATTGTTTTTTATAATATACTGTGTTTCTGTTTTAATTTTCCCAGTAAAGAACTGTTATTCCTAATTCCCATATCCTTGTCTGAGAGCCCCTTAATTTCAAATTTATAATAATTTGGAGAGAAGGGGTTTACATTCTCCATTTCAAAGAGAAGCTTCTGCCTTTATTGGCAGATAACTGTCCTTCAAACCAGGACAAACATAGACAAGTGCAATTCAAAATCACAAGTTTTTAAATATGAACATTTTTTTGTGTGTAGTTTAGGGGGGGTTTTTTGTCCAATTTATCCCACTCAGTCAGCTGGTACAGCATAACAGTTTACTGCCCTTTACAAATTTGACTGCTTTGAATAATTACAGGGAAGATGGGTCAGTTGTCAGCTGGCATTGAAAATGTTTTAGTTCCATTAACTTTGTGAGGTTAAAGCAGCTCATGCCAGCTGCAGATCTTTTGACCACCATATATATTAAATGTGCCAGTCATCAGTCTGAGCTTGCTCATCCCATGTGGCAAACTTCAGTTCAGACTAAGGATGAGTGACAAAGCAAGGAGGTTGAGGACATCTGTCATGTTCAGTAGTTGCTATTAGAAGAAAAATACAACCTCTCTGTGGACACTGCTGCAGGCCAGGCGATTCAGCCAGGCCTTTCTCACAGGGTCTGAGTTAAGGACTGTCTCAGGCTGTGAAACTCTCACAGGCCTAGCTGAAACCTTTCCTAAGCTAGGTCTCTACTGTAAACACAAGAGAAAGAATCATAATAATAGATAAACACCTGCTGGTTCCGTGAGAAAACCTGGGACAAGAGGTGTCTCTGCCCAATGAACTGTCTGTATTTGGTTTTGCATGAACTGTATTATAAAAAGCAATGGCTTCGTTCAATAAACTGCTCTTTCTTGCTTTCCTGCACCAAGCAAGGGAGTTGCCTTGTTGCTGTTTTTCCTTTCGCCACTCCGTAACTCTCTAGGCAGCAACACCTCTCAGGTAGGAAGAATGGATGAGTTCAACCCTGACAGGAATTGGTGGGCAGGTGATGGCATCTCTTTGCATTATGTGCCTAACAGAGGTAATTCATAATAGCTTACAAATCAGCCCATGGCAGTTTTCTCTGATATGCCAGGACAACATGCAAGGCACTGATATGTACTTTTCTCTTATTTACATTTATTTAGAATGCAAGTCAGTACACTCTTTTCCCCCCTCCCTTCTTTTCCTATGTAGGGATACATGGCCTGTTATATTTAAACTTTTTCTAACTATTTGAATCATACTCAATACTGCATTTTCAACTCCTGGACTAAATTATGATGTGGAAGATGTAAATTACAAGGGATTATATTGTATTTTTTACTAATAGCCCACATTCTGTAACAATTTTGTTTCGTGTTTGAAAAAAGTCTTCTGCAACAGAAATAGTCTAGTTCAATGAGTCCATTCAGAAGTGCTTTCCACTCTCCAAGGCTAATTATCCTTATTAGTTCTGTACCTGGATAGTGTTTCAGCAGAGCATTTAGGAGTGTCAAATTCTATTAAATAGCTCACAAAGGAAATAGATTGGAAGTGTGTGCAAATGGTGATACCTTAAGAGGTTTAAGTGAGTGTTTTGCTAGGTGGTTTTGCCGCTTGATAGCAAAAAAAAAAAAAAAAAAAAAAAAAAGTATAGTTTTTGTTTATTTAAGGGAGGGAGTTTTGTATTTTTCATAATAACCATCTCTCCCTCATGCATAAATGTGGAAAATTTAATGCCTCAACATGCCAACAATCAATCATGAAGACTCCTGAAATTTTTCATCATCATTCAAATGTATAATTTTGTTGGTATACTAAAGTTTAAGTCATGAAGGAGTGCTACATAAATCACAATGCTTTTCTGAAATGTCTCCTTTTCCTGAGAGCTGAACTGCAGAGGTCAGGCAGGACAAAAATATAGCCCATATTTGCATGGTTTAGCAAGACAGTAAAAGTTGCTTCTATCATGTAATGTTTCTGAAAGCTGAAGTAACTGTAACAGAGCTACTGTACATTCAGTAAGCAGGTCCCTGGATTTGTCTCACCTGAGCTGCAGGAGTAGCTTTGAGAAAACCAAGGGAAAGTGCTGAGACCTGGAGAAAAGATTTTGCTAGTTGTAAACATGAAAGTTAAACCTTGGAGGAAGGTGTTTCAAAGTGTTTCCTGCTTGATTTCCCTTGACATCTGAATTCCGTTGTGCGCTATTAGTGCTTGCATTCAAGACCATGTATGTATTAATCATGCTAGAACTGCTGTCCTCAGCTCTCAGGAGTTTGTCTATCCTCCCTCCACAGACTCTTTAGCGACTTCAATTTGCTCTTTCTCTCATTTTGTCGCTGGTTCATATTTGCTTTGTGGTTAAAGGGGACTGATAAAAAAAAGACAAATCCTTGGTACCAGCAGAAACCTGTCAAGTATTACGAGCTGGAAGAGTGTTTCCCTTTGCTTAAAGTGCTGTCCTTTTCACTGCTTATCTTATTCTGAAATTGCTGTTCTGTGGAAAACCCCAGGAGGAAAAATCCAGAAGGAACTGACTTTAGCTAGTACTAGTGCTATTTGCCCTTGGAGTCAGGCTAAGTAAAATGGTGAGGGGACGAAAAGACAGATTTTTTTTGCCACCAGAGAACCAACTGGCAGAAGCTCTTGCCCGCACTGTGGGAGACAAAAAGGAGAGAAGTTGGAAGGAGCAGGTCTGTCTAGGTTCACTAAAATGTACATCGTTCTGCACTTTGTAAAAAGGTTTATGTTGCATCCTTTGCCTCTTCATAATCCGGTAGTTTCGATGTTTGTTTCTTGGACAAACCAAACAAGAAACACTTGTTCAACCCTTTGTCTGATTTTATGTCAATTTCTGGCTTCCCCTTGCTTGGCTAGGCTGTGGTCTGGAATCCTGTTTCACTGGCGCTGGTCACACGAAGACATTATTCCCTCCAGACTGTACTGATTAACCTGCAGTTACTGCTGAGTTCTATTGGTGTAATTTGATTCAGACAGGATGACCTGGACTGGAAAAGGCTATTATGCCATAGACTGGTAGGTCTGGAAAATTTTCTGTTCTCCAATACAGGTCAGTGATAAGGCAGTCCAGTAGTAGGAGAGAGCTGTGACCTTTCTGAGCGCAGCTAGGATGAGACACATCAAAAATAAAATCAGTATCACTCTTGACTTGCTACTTCTTGCCCTTTTTCATCCGCTGTCTCAGAAGCCTCAATCTGGTTTTCATTCCATAGACTTGTGTAGCACTGTCTGACTGTGTGGTTTTCTGGGTCCCATGGGGGTAGTAGAAAGGTTTCTGCACAAAGAATCTTTTATCTCTTTCCTAATGGGAGGTTTGTGGAAATGTGCCCTAATCTGCTTTTGGGCAAAATGACTTGCATTAGCTGGGTAATATAAGTGTTTCAGGTAGAGGCCAAATTTGCCTCAAGCAGCTTAAGCATCTTTAAATTTCTGTCAGATGTCCCATGCTCTCTGGGAGAAGGTGACCTCCAACTGGAACAAATACTGCTCTGACCAGCCAGCTTGGGTATGAAAAGGAACATCTGTGCATGAGCTGACAGATGATGCAAATTGAAGCAGTGTGGATCAGTTTAAAAGAGAGAGAGTGTAAGTTCCATTGGTTTGACTGTTTCTATTTAAACAGTGTAATGTTATGAAAACCTATTCATATGTTAATGGAACTGATCCATCTTGCTATAAAGAAATACTTACTTTACAAAGTGATATTGACATTTCATTTGTCTGATGGCAATTCTATTTTATGCTCCTTTAGACTACCCATTTTGAAAATCCTTTTTTTATCCCCTCATGCTGTTGCTTTATTGTAAGCACTTTCTTCAGGTACGTGAACAGTCATAATGAATGTTACAGGGTTTACCATCATAGTCTATGTACTTTAAATCAACTACTTTTATTATGCTAGTACAAATGCTGATTTAGTGAAACTTGAATTTTGTACTTGTCTTCTCTGGGAAATTAATCCAGGCTAATTGTTGTAAATTGGATTGATTAAACCACATTAAAGTAGTGCAAAGCCTTTCTCATTTTGGAAGGAAAAAAAATTTTAATTCTAATTTGCTTTTGTTTGATTCACTTCCAAATCAGAGAAACTATTCTGGTGTAATATCCCTTTGTATTCATGTTCAATATGGTCCCTGTGTAGACAACCCATAGTCTTTATGTGACCGAAAGAGGGACAGGGTATGCTACTGCTGAGGAATATCAGCTTGGTTTTTTTTTTTTTTTTTTGCAGTTAAACTACTACATCGTTTAACTTCCCTTTCATACCCTTGTGGCTGAAGCTTTCTTGTTGGTAACAGCTTTGGAGGTAGAAAGGAAGGCAGATTATGGTTCGGGAAATTAATCCTGGGTCAAAGTAAAAAATTTTATTTGTCTGACAATTACTGAGTGTTCTTTTTTTTAGTCTGGATCCACCAAACACAATAGAGTCCTCATGTTCTCACAATTCTTTCCAGTGTGTAAGACCACAAAGAAAAACACAGCTGTCCCAAGCAGGGCTGAATGCAGAAGGTGGTTGTGAAATGGATAGTTTGATGCAAATCTAATTTGATATGTAAGTACTGCTGAATGGGAAGAACACTTTAAATATGCAGGGGATGGTGTGGTGATTGTTGCTTAAGAGTTTCTAAAATATTAATCACTGAAATGCTCTGAAAATGCTGGAAAATGGTTTTGGGAAATTGCATAAAAATTGTTTGACCATGTTATTATCCCACCTTTCTATGATTCATCAACATTATTTTATTAAAAGTAATTTCTTCAGTTAAAATGAGAAAAATATTTCTAATTTTTCAAATTACTTAATTTATTTGCCAATCTCTACTTTGCCCTAATAACAGCAGGAGTTAATATAGAAAAAGTGGTTCACTTACACTTTTTGTAAGAGAATAGATTGTAAATATCAAAATAAACTTTAGGAGTTGTAAAAGTCTATCCTAAATTCTTTATGAGCTGTTTGTGTTGAGAAAATTCAAAATAGTTTGAGTAAGAGCAAAGTAAATATCCAGAAGTACAAAAATTCAGAGGTTAAGTACAAAATTTTCTGCAGTGTCTGCTGTCCTGATTCAGCCAGTGCAGTAGAATATAGGAAATCTATACTACTGTAAGTGAATGGAAAAAATATTATTTGATAATGGCTTCCATCACATAGGGACTGGAATAATAAACAATCTGAAGACAATTAAGAGGATTATCTTCTGACTTAAGCTAGCATCAAAGTATATCTTCAAATCTTCAGAGGTTGAGAGGCAAGAAATTTTATTAATTGAAAAGGTGGGTATATATTCGATTTTTTTGGTCTGTGGGCAAGTTTGGTTTTTTTTCAGAGTTTGTTTACATTCTTAAGATTTTAAGAAACCAAAACAGTACTGAAATAAATGTGGCACAAAATGTTTAGAAATGTTTCATTTAACACATTCACATTCAACACTTAATTCAGCCTCGAAACTTGTGTGGTGAGTTATCATCCTGCCTCCTGCAAATACGGTTTCTCATCTCAGGATGAAGCTCCATGACCAGATGAAGTTTCTCTTGTCTGTGCTAGTGGGCTAGAGCAAAGTGATCTGACTGGTGAGTCTGGACTATAGATAAGGAAAGAACCTTGAGAGTCTGTGACATCTCATGTCAATTCACTTTGATATTTAAATATTTGATTAATAAATCAAAATATTTCAGTCAAAGAAAATACTTCTTGGAGAAAATGGAAATAAAAAATGGCAAAAATATTTTTTTCCTTTTTTTTTTCTTTTAATTAGGAAGTTTCTGTCTATTTAAGCTTATCTTAAGCATCTGCTTAAACAGAAAACCTTTCTGCATCAGATTTTAAACTGTGTGCATATCTCATGATTCCCAAGAGTAGTACCATGATATCTTTAAATGTCTCTGCTACATTGGAAGTTAGACAATTTTCTTGTCACCTGAGACAGGTAGAAACTTTAGTTGTTGCACATTTCCCCTTTTCAGTGCTGCTTCTTGACCTATTGGAGTGCTAACCTGTCATCCTGCTTATCCACCCTCTTTTGCTTTGACTCATGCCTTGAAGAGTCTTGCAAGCATAATGTGCTGGATAAGTATTATAAAGCAGCCCTACTCACTCCTGATGTTACACTGGTGGCGTCCAGTTACTGAAACAAGGAGACACATTGCCTAAAATAATTGAAAGTAAATTTCTGTAGATTTTCCTTCAACTGATTTTGAATGCAGAGTTTAGTGAGGGGGTTGAGGGATTGGTTTTGTTCTTTCTACTTTTGTCAGTTTCATATAAAAATAATTATTAATGTCTTGGAATGAAGATCCTTGAAAAATTTTCTCTGGAAAAAAAAAAAAAAGGAAAGGCACGGAGCTTTAGGTATGAGTTCTCTGAAATGACAGAGAGGAATAGAGCATTAAGATGAGACAAATGCCCAACTACTATATACGTAAATAGTAAGAAACACCCTTTTCCTTGAGTTCTTTGTCATCAAATACCAGCCTAAAAGTAGAAAAAGAAATTATTACTACCCTCATTTCACAGATACAGGCCTGGTCTTATATCAGCCATCCCTGTACTAGACTATGCATCACAAAACAGTGAAAACCTTGAGTGGATTAGATAAGAACTATTACAGAAGTAGCAAAGGATAGAACTCAGAAGAGGCACTGACAAAACAAGAGATTTGTTTCTTTTTTCTTTTTTTTTTTTTTTTTTAATTTCCTGAGAAGTTTCCCTTTATGTGCCAATTAATGCAAATTGTAAAAAAAATAATAGAAATATGAGTTATTGAGGCACATCTACTTGATCATAAAAGCTGAGTCCCAAAAGGCAAATTATCCTAATATTTTGGAAAATACCATCTCAGGCTTTACCTGCCTGTGGTGGTGAGAAGGTGCTTATCCCTCACTGCTGCAGCAAGGCATTCAGAACCTCTCTCAGATGCCTTTTGTTTTACTTGCCTTCTCTGGTACCATTCAACCTGCTTTCCCAATATGAAGTTAGCTGACTTTTACAGTAAAAAAAACAAAAATTCTGTAATAGGGATAATTTGTAACCTCTGAGAGGAAAAAGACAGTTCTTTTCACAGAATTTAGGAAATTATTGCTTTCAAAAATGGATTATAAAACTTCTTTGATTGAGTGACAGTGGTGCATTGTATGGATGAATCTTTCTGAGCCTTGTAGTTGGAAAAGCTGTTCAGCAGTTAGAATAATCAGTATCTATTAGAATTTTAAGCAGGTTTTTTTCAGCTAAACATACAAGCAATCTTCTTTTAAAAATTTTAGTATGTTGCTCTATATAAGACCATTTTTAAAGCACAAGGAAAGAAGTGAAGGTGAAGTTCTCTCTCTGTAGTCTCTTTGCCCTCTACCCAAATGCGTCTGTCATACAATTTCTGTGAAAAATTGTTCTGATGATTTATTTTTAATTTTTTTTTCAACATGTTGGTTATATTAAGGGCCAAATTGACTTAACTTATGAAGGTTATGTAAGATACAATGGATAAAGGACCTCTGTATTTTTATTTTATTCCTTCAAAATGCATTTTTAGATTAAGCTGACAACCAAGAATGGTGAATGGACAGATCCTTCTTATGATGACACAAAGACTTCTTTCCTGAACAGGAAGCTTACTGCTACATTCCTTTTTAACCTTTGCCATCCAACTCAGATGCCCGGTTTAGGAGTCTAAAATCCCCTGGTCTCTCCTTAAAGAAAAAGGGAACAGTCCCTTCAAAATCGGAGCCTACTGGAAGTGAATCACCTGTAAATAGAAAAGTGTCCCACTGGTGCTTGTAGCTGCCTTTCTTAGCTGCAGAGTTGCAGTGCATAGGTGCTTTTCTTGGAATTTGTTTTAAACTTAAATGTGTGATTATGACGAATCTGAAATGAAGGCTCCAAGCATCACTGATACAGCCTAATTCCCTGATGATGCACCTTGCCAATCTTCTGTTGAAAAACGTTGCTTTAGCTTAACAATGAAGGGTTGACTCAGAGCTGCACACATCTCACAGGAACAAAAAATTAGTAGGGGCCAGAGCTTCTGAGAATTCAATAAAATAATTGCATATCTCCTAAATCAAGTATCTCCTGAAGCAATTATTTACCCTAGAAGTGGTCCTGCTGGGCTGTTAGTGTTGCTCAGTGTGGAATGGTCAGAGTCTCATGATAGTGTAAACTGTCTCTGTTGCTCCTTTTGGAAATCTACATTGCTATGAAATGGGGGAGGAACAGAATGAGAATTTTGAGGGATTTAGAGAAACTCCACATTTTCATGGCTTCCACCTCAGAATTTCTTTTTTGTTGTCATTTTACCACAGGAATAAAACACAGAGCTCTTAAAAATCGTGTGTATTACCGATCTCCTTTTTGGGCAGGTTTTCATCCACACAGGTACCCAAAGAAAACAGGTGCATGTACTTGCACCTTAAAGCCTAATGAAGAAATGTGTATGCTTATCCAATGTTTCTTTCACTACCTTTCTGGATTACCCTTATATTCTACTCTGGCAAGCATAATACAGATATAATAAAAAGTCTAACCCAAACAGACAGAGAAATGAAAAATCAGGATTTCAGGCAATATCTATCCCTTTCAAATGCCATAATAATAAAAGATAGTTCCAATAGAATAAATATATTTAACCTCCAAAGAGTTATCAGTGCATTACCTTCCTACCACTTCTGAGAAAGAGATTCAATTGCCTCATGAGTTATCTGTGTTATATGCTCCTGACAGAAAGATAACCATTGTCAGGGGTAAAATATGCTAAATACTGCATAACTATGCCAAACTGGCAGCAGCTGCTCCATTCTTAATGGGAGTGCCATTTGCTCCCACCCACACTATACGACGTGGATGACTATTGCTTTTCCTTCTGAAACCTATTTCACTGTATTTAAAACTGTCGTTAAAAGTTCAGCTCCCTGAAGAGCTCTGTAAACTGTCTGTAAACATAGTGATTTAAAATGAGTTCCTTAATTTCCCTGTAGTCTGCTAGAATGTGGGTCGATGTTATTTTATTCGCCCACCAATGGACTGAATGGATTGCATTACAAAAGCAGCAGCAGCAAAGGGTCAAGTGAGAGGGTCACCAAACTGGGTCAAATATGCCAAAGTCCCTCATATTCCTGCCAGTGTCATTCCTGAAGAGCAATTTTAGATCTCAGTCTAGAGCTTTAAGGGTGTACTAGAATGCTTCCTGAGGGTCTGTGTTTTCCTTTATATGTGTTAGGCTGTATTCAGTTTCTGGAGGTAGGCGTAATTTTATTTCTGTTTTGGTGTTTATTTCCTGATAAATCTAGGTTGTAAAATGGCATTCTCAGTCATCTTGATTGTCTAATTAGTAATTATAACATTTTACAATATGTGGAATGTTCTGGTGGAATCTAACCAGAAGTAATCCCACACAGAGATGAGTATTTGCTTTTACTTGCTTATTGTGAACAGGCATATGACTGTTTTGGTTTCTTTTTCACAGCTGCCATTTAAGAGAATGTAAGAATATAAATAGCAAAGCAAAGGTACAACATGAACGGGGTATAATGATGAGGCTGATTCCTCTTGGGGCATTTTTTGGGTTAACCTGCTCCTCACAATATGTTGAACATATTCACTAATTTCAGCACAAAATCCAATAAGATCTACCTATGCCAGAAAACACGAAGTTTTTTTAGTTTTATTTCTTTATAAATCCTAATGATTAAGAAGTAAAACCTTAAGTATTAAAATTTGTTATTCTGATCTTGGTACCTTTTTAATAATCCTTACTGGATTTACAAGTAGCAGCTGGAGGCAATGGACAAGAGAGGGAAAAGTTAGAGAGAGAATAGATTTCTGAATAGAAACCTCATCATGAAGCTGCTGTGGAGGTGGTTTTGTGCTTAGGTGGACTCTATTAGGAAAGCGGAAAATTGTCTGTCACTCCAAAAGCATGATATTCTTTCTCACTTTGAGAGGAGTTGCTCCTTCCTTACAAACACCTGATAATCTGTGTTGGGAGCCCAAAGGTAATCAGATAGATGACAAACCCTGTGCTGTCTGGTAATGGAGACTGTATTAATCATGCCAGCCTTGCAGGCTACTCGTCTTTGCTTGTGACAACTTTGTACAGCTTGCATTTTTCCTCATTCCCTGTACTTGCCCCAACATGGTGTATGATACTTTACACTGAATGAGCCGAATTGTTTGTTTCCCTTTCTTCTCAGAAGTGAAATTTTTCATTCTTGTGATGACCTTTCTAGTTATTCTTCTTCCTCATGCACATTCCAATTTTAATTGACTTCTTAAGTGTGCTTGGCCAGATCTGTGTTTCACATTGTGTTTCACATTATATTTCAGCACAAGTTTTATTATTTCCTTAATTCCCAAGGTAGTGCCTTGTGTCAGGCATCATACTTAAGACTGCATTTGTCCCAACAACAGTACATTAGTGGCTTGTAGATCATTCTGAAATAAATGGCTATGTTTCTTCCTTTTTCTTTTCATCTTATAGGATAAACTCCCAATCCTTAGCTGAAATTACTGATATTTGTCCTGAAAGCTGTGACTTTGCACTTAAAAGTAGTTATTTTCAACCCCTAGTTACATCTATTTCTCAGTCTTCCAGCTCTTCCAAGACAATGCTAGAGTCCTTGCCACTTTGAGATGCTTCTCAGCATTACATCATTCTGGGATTTCACCAGTGTGCTCCTACCTATTATGGCTGAGTTGTTAATGAGAATGTGAAATATGGTTGCCAAAGATCCATTCTCTCTTACTGGTATTCTTGTCTTGTCTATAAACTATTTTTTATAGGTATTATAATATTTTTACTACTACCAATTTTCTCTAATTTAATAATTTCCCCTAATGCCTCTGCAAGATGCTTTAATTAAGTCC
Source organism: Muscicapa striata striata (assembly GCA_030060385.1). Classification (NCBI taxonomy): domain Eukaryota; kingdom Metazoa; phylum Chordata; class Aves; order Passeriformes; family Muscicapidae; genus Muscicapa; species Muscicapa striata. The sequence goes on from JAREIS010000101.1 coordinate 2,924,513, forward strand.
AGATAAATGAGACCTATAGCATTTCCTTCATTTAAAAAATGAGATTCATTTTCAAAGTGGTAATAGTTGGATGCAGTCTGCACCATATACTACTACATTTCCTTTTTCATTTAGCATATATTTTAATTTTTTTTTTCTTTCAAAACTTGCTTCAGTCTCTTCTATCTTTTCAAGCAGACTAAAGGGCCAAAAAAACTTTTCAATTATTAACTTAAAAAGTCTAAATTAGTTGGTTTCTGTCTACTATCACAAACTCAAAAGACATAAAATATTTGCTACTGGATCTATAATTTAGGTTATTAACTTCTAGGCAATTAATTGGTCTGGCTAATTTTAACTGCATTTTCTAATAAGCTGTTTGAATGATTTCCACGTCTATGAAGTTTTCATGTCCTTTAATTTTCCTCTTTTTGCTGTCTGATGGTCTTGTGTTGCTGTAGCCTTGTCTATCTTATTCCTTTTCCATACACTTAAACTAGTCACAAAGATTATTGTCAAATGTCTTTTGTTCTTGTCACCTTTCCTCTAAGCCTCACAGTTGTCTTATCAGTCACACCAGGCTTGATTCCTAAAGGTCAGATATGGCACATGCTGAGAGATTATCCATCTGTCAAGAAGGGTCCCGTGCCTATGAATACTTTCTGGGGATTGGATATCTGCAATCTTCCTCTTAGAGCAGTTCTTGAGCTTTAAGTTGATCTTCAGAGTCTTGTCCTATTTCATCCTCCTTCTCTAGGGAGGAGTTGTAACTACTCTTGTTAGAAGCTGTTTACCATGAGTATGATTCTTGTAATACAAATGTGTCACTAAGTGGAAGGGATTGGGGCTTTACATTTTTTATTTCCCGTGAAATAGGTATTCGGAGAATATAGGAGTACTTTCCTGAGAGATTGCCCTTTTATACTCGAAAAAAATATTGCTACTGAATGGATTTCTTTCAAGTGCTTTTCTAAGTATGCCTGAGTATATGAAGTACCAGTAGCTGTAATAGTCAAGAGATAGCTTTTTAATTTGAGTCTGACAGACACAGAGGAATTGAAAATTTTCATTTTCCTTGTATAATAATTGATAGATATAACCTTGCCTCAGCGATAGGGAAAATCCACAGTATTTAGTCAAGTTCCCCAGAAGTTATTTATTTACAATAAATGCATAATTTAGTAGGGAAATAGTTGAAAGCAGTGCTTTTCTTGGCTTTTAAAACTGCATGGTCTGTCATGTGTTAAAAACCTGGAGGGCAACTTGCATTAAAACAGCAGAATCTTGTGTCAGCTAGATAAATTAGAACAACTTATTAAACAAAGTGAGGAGAACCTTGAAATTAGTAGTCTTGCATACTAAAGATTCAGCATTGCTTATTTTCTCTGGACAAAAAATACAGCCCATAGTACTTGTGATAGGAAAGTTATCTTCAGCCCAGTTATGTTTTATGTTGTCTTAAGGAGGAAGAAATGGTCATATATACCTGTTTCTTCCTTATGACAGTAGGAAGACTGTAGGACTTAATTTAAGTAGCTCCCTAACTCTGAGATGGTCAGAGGACATAATCTGTAGCGTGAGAATACACGCTATGAGGGTGTTTTTTGAGGTTAATTTTTTTTCTAATAGTCCAGAAAGAAGGGCAGGGTAAAGTGAATTACAATATTTCATTGCAAAAGTGTGAAAATAAAAGATACGGCATTTCTTGAGCCTGCAGAACTCAGTTTGGTTGCAAGTAAAAGCCTACACAGGTGCAAGAGACAGTTGATCCTTACGTGAAACAGATGGATAAACATCACCTGTGGCCACAAATTGTCACTTTGAAAATGTCAACAAAAACGCTAGCTGTTCTAGCATAGCATATAATCTTCCACAGCTAGGGTTTCATTTCAGAAGAAACTTCCTTCATATTTCCTGGGAAAACTGTTCTAGATTTACTGAAGGCCTGGACATGTGTGGCTCAGCTTGGCATTCTAGAAAATACAGCCAGACCCCAAATCTTGGTATTTACTGATCTTGTGTCATGCCACACAGTTCCTCAATGTGATGTCTCTTGGAGCAGCTGTTTCCCTGTGTTTACTGGAGTTTAAAGAAGGTCATCTTGTTCTACCCCACAGAAAAAATTCACCCTGGATCTATTGCTATTCTGAAAATCCTTGCTTGCTTCTGTGGCATTTAGAAAATAAAAGATGCTTTAAACAGTAGCTACTTGAGATCCCTTCTCATGAGGCCTCCTGAGTGTGGTTACACAGTTAGAATTCACAGTTGCCTCTTGTGTACTATTTCTTTTGCTGTACAGATTGTCAGCAAAGTTATCTACCTTCCAGTTCTTGAAGGTACTAGAGTATAACTTTAAAAGTTGGGGGAGAATGAGATGATATTTGTTGGTGGTTAATAATTTCAGATAATGGCCCATTAAATGCTTCACCTCCTGAAAAAGCTTTCTTTGACTAGAGAAGCCAAGGCACTCTCAGCCTGGGAACGTTGAACTAAACACCTGTCTTTTCCTGAGTGTTACCTACACTACAGTTACCAACCCAGAGAAGTAAAATGACAAATTTAACTGCCAGAAATAATGGATCTTAAAAAAAACAAATAAAAAACCTAAAATCCAAAAGATGTCCCCAAAAGAGGAGAAAGGTGTAAAGATTAAATGGCTAAAACTGAAGCAGATATGAAAAGACAGTAAGATGGAGACCTTGAGACTAATTTTAAAGTGGAGAGACTCTGTGTGCTGTAGCTGAAAAAAAAAAGTTTTGTTACTTGAGAAAAATCAGCTTCTTAACCACAGTATGGTTTTCTGAGAAGCTGTGGCTTTTCAGTTCTTATTACTTGGTGACAGTTTAAGTGTCTGTTGCTGTCCATTGGCAAGATGGAGTGGTAACTGTTAAGGGGTTCTTGAGAACTTGGGGTTGGTTCCTTCTCCTCTCCAAGACAAAATGACAGAGGTACTCAGGTGGAGAACCTTCATAAATCTATCCAATAACAACTTACATTTTAATGGAATTTGAGCTACCAAGATACACAGGTGCCATCAGATGTGGATATCCATCACCTCAACACCCCTTATGACTTTCAAATGGCAAAAATACTTTAATGTCATCTATTATTTTGACATATTGTTCTTGATGGGTTTTCTAGGTTTTTAAACTTCTAAAAAATGTTTAAAAATATGGTTAATATTTCAGACCTTTTCATCAGTGAAGCTTAAAAATTATCACTTCTCCCTTGGATCTTGTTTGGTTTTTGGTTTCCTTTTCCTACATGAACAAAGAGCAGAAGTAACTGAGAGGGTGGTGGACTGCTTCAGGTGCTGGGGCTGTGGTCTCCTTCACCAGCTCCTTACTCTTTTACATGCCAAACAAGGTACCAAGGTGGGCAGTGTGACATTTTCCCTTTATGAAGAAGGTCAGAGAAATCAAGGAAACACAAATCCATATGGTGCTGTCAGCACACAGCCTGGCACTGACCGCCATATCTCTCATCAGTTGCATGAAGTACTTCTACCCACGAAGGTGCTCTGGGCTCCTGCAGTGTCTTAGCTGTGAAAAAATTGCCACTGGGCAAATTGCTTTTTTCACTGCCCTGGCAGGATTTCAGCAAGTGCTGAGAACAGCTGTTCTGCATGAGGTACTGCCCTGCTTTGCCAGTTCATCAACATGATAGGAAGGACAGGTTGGCCTTAGACTAAGGCAGCAAAAGAAATAATCCTTTGCATTTGCCCTTCTCAACACAACTGGAACTACTTAATCCATTACTGAAACATTGCTCTAGACCTGAGCATTAGCTCTTTTAGCTTAATCCAGCGACATACATAACAAAAGCACAGTTTTCCCTATTGAATAAAAAAAGTTAGCTCTGACATGTTGCATTATTAAATTATTTTTCCCCTCACAGTTCCTACCAAATACATCAAACAAGCTGTTAAGAACAGTTTGCTGGAGACAAATGATTTGTAACAGGTTGGCATCAATCATGAGCAGCTCATGCAGATCACTCTGTCAGATGCTTGGCGGGATATGTGCCAGTGTCCATCAGAGATGATTCAAGTCCTTTGTGCCACATTGCAGAGGTGGTAGAGTGGCAGTGTATAGCACATGCAGGTACTATTGTTAGGATTCAGAGATGCAGAAAGATAAATAAACTTTTTAAGGTTTTCTTCCCTTTTTTGAAAGAACGTGTGCCTGTAAGTTGTCTGTCTCTGCTTACTATGCATCGCTTGAGAAGATACAAAGTCCACATTTCTCAGAAGTCAGGGCTGGACAGAGCTGAGATTTTGCTGATGATTCTCTCCTGGGAGAATTGTAACTAGGTGTCAGGGGACCATTTTTATAGACGGTAAAGATTTTTCTGATAACATGCACTCCCAGTTGAAAACCAGATCATTTAATTGTTTGGGTTTTTTTAACAGAAATGTCCTTACAAATGCTTCTAAGGAGTTTCTTCCAGATGAAAACAAAGAAATAGGAAAGTTTTGATTGAAGTGGTAGCTGAGAAAGAAGGGAGAGGTCATAGGCAAATATAGAATAGTCTGCAAACTTTTTTACTTCATGTAAAGAGCTATAGGGTCACTGATTCAGGAGACGGGAAACACTTTCCTATGTTCCAGGCCAGAACCACTACCACTACTGGACTGGAATAATCTGTTCCACTGGGTATAAATATACAGTGCTTTCTACAGAGCCAAGACTGACAGAACTGACAACAGCTTACTGTTTGGTTTTGTGATGGATTTTGAAGTTCAGATTTCCAGCTGGTCACTAGAAAAGCAGAGCTCAGGTGTATGCCTTCATTTGCCTCCAGTTTTCAAGACAAAGTGTGTAGGATTTTTAGGATTTCTCTGGGACATTCTCAGAACATTTTTTTAATTTTTATTTTCAAAATGTCACTTGTCCTTTTTATTTTAATAAGGTTCATAGTAAGTTTGTCTAAAAGGAGGAGTTTAGATTTGGTCCTGATATAAAAAAGAATATCACATTACAGGAAAAGTAGCATTGTATTGGACTGCCTATAGAGAGCACCGTTCTTACATTCCAGTGCTTCTGAATTGAAAATACACATGGAAATACTGTACAATACTTTCTTATTGTTTTTATGTGATTAAAAGAGCATACAGCTGGAATAAATTACAACAGTGCACAATAACATCAGGGTCTTAGTTTTCTGATCAGATTCCACATGATGTAGCTTCTGTAGAAGAAAAGCTTCAAGTGATTTAAAAAAAAAAAAAAAAAAGCTTCAGCCTATCTCTGGAACATCCTACAGGTTTCGGGTTTATTTTTCATATGGCTGGAAAGTAAGAATACTTTTCCTCTAGGGGAAGCTTAATTTATAAGTAATTATAATCTATATTTTAATATGTATTATTCAGTGATTTGAATTTAGAGAAAACTGGATTAATAGCTGTCAAACTGGGGTCAGTGCAGCCTTGTAAGGCTTATGAAACCTATTTCTCACTCTTCTATGTTATCTTCTCTAGTTCTCTGCAGTCTCCAAAAGACATTTTTACCTTCTGTGCTCATTTTGAATTATTAGTCCCTTCTGGATAGATACTGACAGCTTAAAGACACCTGTTAATATAGCCAACATGTTTTCAGATTGTCAGAACTAATCTTATTATGGAGTGAGTTTTCACTTACAAAAGCATTTATAATTATTATGAACGAAATTTTGCCTCCAGATATGTCCCTGAGTTTGCATCCCTGAGGGTTATTCTGCCTAGGCTTTCATCTTTCAGGGTCATTCCCAGTTTTCATTCCAACCCCTCCCTTGCATTGGTGAGTCAGCAGGATTCGCTTCTCTCTCCTAGGAAGATCAGCACTTGCTTAATACAGTGAGTTCACAGGAAAAAACAGCCATTTGCATCATTATGGATTAACCTCAGAAACAGATTCAATTGTGTTGTGCCATAAGTAATTTATTTCCAAGGACATCTTTCTGTGTGAGCATGGTGCTGTCTCCAGCTCTCGGTCACAAGCAGGCTGTGGGCAGATTTCTGAGAGGCAGCAGTGACAGTGCTGGCTGCAGGACATTGGAAAGACCATCTCTTCCATGGAGAGATTTAAAGTCCAATCTATGTTTCTTAACACATACAAAAATGGGAGCAGGTCAGAACCAGGCAATGAACTCAGGGTTTTCTCATATGTCCTGGAAAATTGTTTGAGTAAAGTCGAGGTTTTCTGATATTTGCATGATTGTGAATATTGATCCTGCAGTGTTTTGTATTCAAGAATCACTACAGTTTGATTTGGCTTGAGCAAACTATACAACTATACAGTAACTCTTCAGAGTTACTGTTACTATTTTGATGATTAAATAACCTTTATTTTTGGCATTTCAGTCCAGCTAGCTAAGTCTCATAATCTAATAAAATTTTGGTATTTTATAACTGAGGAGACTATTAATAACCTCTAAATTAAATATTTTGGGAAGAAAAAAAAGTCTTGTCTGAAAGTTAAATAAAAATGGTTAAAACAAAACAGTCTCTTTTATTCATCGCTGTTTACATTCTAGTTTATTTATTAATGTTTAATGCACAAAATGAAGACTTAATGACCCCAGCATGCAGAATTTCACTTTGTCCTGTGTCCTTGTCTTTTTTTCTTTTTCGTTTCTTGGGCAAGAATTGACAGTCAAAAAATGTTCCTCATTTGCCATTTCTAAAAATATTGGGAATAGCTGAGCAGTAATCCCTGGCAGCAAATAATTTTCTGTCTTAATGAACGTAACCATAGAGATGATGACCATTGCTCATATATTAGTGGATTGTCTGACAGAATAATTTGCTATCTCATGGAATTGTTTTCTGTTAGCGTGTATTAATCAATAGGATTCATGTATGTGAATAAAGCTGATCACCCCCTTTGTAGTGTCATTTGAAAATTTGGCTTGCATCTGACTAGTAAGTCAAAGTGGGTGCCTACTTGCATACCTTACACTTGTCATTAATTTCCTGTCATTTCATAGTAATAATTATTTTTTTAACAATTTAACATTGGGCCTCAGTCAGCAGATGAAAAACTATAGTGACGTCAAGTTATTCAAGTCTGAGGTTATCACTTAGGACCATTCTATTTTTTAATTTTCACATATAGTGAGAAAAAATAGAGAATACTCCAGGTAACAGGAAACATCTTTTGCATAAGCTTTAGGAGAACATAAATGAACCAAAAAAATTACTTATTCTTGTATCTCTACTTATCTCTTCCTTTTTGGTGGTAGGGCTTAATTCTCTGTACTCAGGTTGAGGGACTTTTGTCCTATGGCTTGTTGCTCGAGTGAAAGTGGTAAAAACTGTTTCTCAGTCTATGACGAAGGCAATGTATTCCATGCAGCTAAGCAGAAGAATCTGAATTATATACTAGAGAGAGAAGGATAGCTGGTGTTTATAAATTCATGCATAAGAAAAAATTCCCCGCACTCCTGGTGCCTCAGTGGTTACTGTGGAGATGGGGCAAGGAGTATATTATGTATGAGGAAAGGAATATGAAGGCATCTTGGTGAGATGTAGCTACTGCTGAGAGGTCACATTGGTAACAGAATTTTTCTTTCAGGCTCTCAAGACTGCATGATAAAATGTCTCTTTTCACTATTCTCTTCAACACAGTGGATCATACAGTATTCCACTGAGGAACATCTGGTAATTCCTTTTTCCCTATTATTCTCTGAACAGGCTAGTCATTCTTCTATTCCAGCAAACCTGGCTGGTTTTGACCTTCTTTTGCCTAGGATGTCTTTTGAAGAAATTGTTGTACACCTTGCTTAGGGATTTCAGTTTGCAAATAGCATGTTGATTTATGTTTACTTTCCTGCAAAAACAAAGCGCTTAATTTTTCTGTTGAGACAGTACAGGAATAACAAACTTTTGATAAGGCAGAAATGGTAATGGGTGTTAGTGGGACAGAGCTCAAACTTATTGGTGTTCAAACTCAGCATCCATCACTGTTGTGTCTGACTGCCCCTCAAAATTATAACTGCAGCATTATCTCTTCCTTCAGGAGGGAATTGAAATTGTTTGATGCTTTTTATTTTTCAGAGAGAGTATAATAAAAAGGTTAGGTGTAAAATTGGACTTATACTTTTCTGGGGGTTCCTATGAGATTTTTTTTGTGGTAAATTCCACTTTTGCCAGGTAACATCTTTTTTCTTCTCATCGACATTTCTTTCTTGAGCTCGACCTTCACTTCTATCACTTAAGTCAGTGCAACTGACTCCAAATGAGACTCAGCCACACCCGTATAAATAAGAAGGAGCTATTTTTACCTCACCTTACTTTGGATAACATGAAAAAATAATTTCCCATTCTCTTCTTTTTCAGCATCCACTCTCAAGAAAATATATGGAAATGATGCCTCTGATGTCTCCTTAGCTTAAGTGGAAATGAGAAGCTTGAAAAAGGCTTTTCATACAGCTGTTTTTACAGACAGTTATGTGGCCACACAGAATTGTTCATTGCTGACTTTTACTGATATGGGTCACAGCCTACTAAGATAATTTTTTATCATTGTGCAATTTATCTGCCCATTTTTCTAGGGTGCCATGCCAACTAAGAAGTGTGCTTTTCTATTTTCCTGCAGACACATGCACACATACTTCCATCAATAATTTTGGGGTGGTTTTTTTCAGCTTGGTGAGATAATTTCAACTTAATTCCAAGAAAATATGAGAGAAGTACAGTCAACAATAGTACCTGCAAGCTAAGCTGAAACAATGCCTGAACTTTTCTAGGTCATGGATTTTTTTTTTTTTTTGCTTCCACATCACTGTCTGAGAAACAAAAATATAAACCACAGAAAGAAAGGTTGGTACGCAGGTGCAATAGTTGCTATTGAACTGAAAACACAGTGTGGTTTTGTGGCAGTTGCCATAGAAACAAGATCATTTATAGAACTTAATCCCATTAGGAGAAAACATTTTTAAACTGAGATAATTGTACATGAGTTTATATTGCTTCAAAACCTGTTTTTGGAAGATTTCATTTTTAGGATACTAATAAAAGACTAATTAAAAGCATTACATTGTCCTAAATTGCCTACAGAAAGCGAAGAGATGGGAATTATATAAATTATTGCAGGTTTCCTTAGATTGAAACAGTATGATCAAGGAAATAAATTCATGTTCTAATTTCTGAATTAAAAGTCACAAGATATCAGCTGTACCGATATGATATGATATGATATGATATGATATGATATGATATGATATTATATTATATTATATTATATTATATTATATTATATTATATATTATCAGCTTGGTCACATTCTGTTCACATTTTTAAAAAGTGACATATCACCTTCTTAAAGCATTCCTCAAATGGCTCTTTTCCTTAGAGAATCTGTCCATTCCTTTAGATGTCTCCCTGTTCTAAAAATGTTGGTGACATTTTCTCTGTAATGATTTGTTCACTAAGAGATGTAAAAAGCCGGTTGATAATTGACAGAAGTCAAGATAATGGATTGTAAAAAAGCAGAATGAATAAAACGATGATGAAATATTTCACCTGTGGGAAGGGAAAGTTGGATTTAGGAAAAAAACCTGAAAGTATAAAGGAATGCTAAGATCTCCAGGTACCCTAAGGAATGAGGGATTTCCAGCTAAATACCCTAAGAAGTCATGTTCAAAAGCCTGTCCTTTGTATCTTAGCCTTGCTCCAAAGAAATGTTGCTGCCACATATCTGTATAAAAGAAATAGAAATGTCAATGGTTAAGCAGCAGGACTGTACCTGTTGAATTACAATGGATGGGACTGTTCTGCTTAGTAATGTTTCTGGCCACCAGTCACATTTTCATTCATGATGTGATCTGAAGAATTCATTGGCACTGCAAGTCAAGGAGGTCAAGAGCCCAGAAAGTTTCCAAAGGAATTTGGATATCTGTATAGCAGCTAAAAATACCTGGAGTTACACAGTATTGGTGATTATGCCTCTTTGTCTTCTCCTCTTTTCTATGATTCTCTGCTCCATTTGGATCCTGTTACACCTGAAGCAGATGGGGTCAGTGCTGTGGGAGTCATGGTGTGATCTCTATGGACACAAACTCTCATGCAATACAGCAACCATGTATAGCTTGGGAGCAGCAAACACCACCGTTCTAGAGGCTAAACTGGATCTTGGTAGGTGGGTTCACGGCTCTACATTTGCTGATTTCAGTGGGATCTTTTCCAGCTTACATGGATGCCCAGGAATCTATATTTCAAAGACACAAGCTAAAAAAATGCATTCACATCCAGCCTGATGGGAGGCAGAGAGCTCAGGGCCCAACTCATCTTGGTCAGGGACACATCAGGGAGTGTTTTATGGAACTGAAATGTCTATAAAAAGAGGTTTGGAACAAATTGTTGGAGTAAGTAGTGACCTAACACTGTAATTGAAATCAGGGATGAAATAGTGGAATTGTGAGGCTTGTGAGCTCTGGTATGTTGGCTCTTGTCTAAGACTGCTAGAAGCCTGGAAGTCAGCAAATATGACACCAGGCTTTTAAGAGTTTTTAAGGACTTTTAAAAGGTTCCAGAGGAGATCATGGGAACTACAGAATGTTAATTTTGAGAGATAAATGTAGATCTGCCTATACCGTTCAACAGAAAAGGAAGTATAATAGGAAACGAAGAATTAAGACATGGGAACTATGGAGCCATGAACTTGGATTTTGCTTAAAATACAAATAATTTAAAAAAGGTTTGCCTCACAAACTCATGTCAACAGCCATGTGGACAAGGAGTTTCAGTGGATAAACTCCACCAATAAAATACTTGCATTTCTAAAGGACAATTTGTGAGGTCCATCAAAAAAAAAAAAAAAAAAAGGAAATGAAAAAGCCATAACAATGAATGGCTTTATATAAATTGCCAAAAGGTAGGAAAGACAATAGGTGTCAATCACTGCTTCTCGTCATAGAGAAGTTACTGATGGTGTTCTGTAGGGAACTGTGCTATTCAGCACATATATAAATGACCCAGAAAAGGTACTGAACAATGTTAGTATTAATTTTCCTAGCTCCACTAAAGTAAACAGGGGAAAAAAAAAAAAAAGAAAGCTTGTTGAGAAAATTGCAGGAGAGCCTTATGAGGATGTGTGACTGGTGAAATTTGATGTGAGTGTAAAGTGATGTATGGAGGAAACAGGGTCCAAACTTTACATATAAATGACTGGTTCTGAGATGATCTTTAGAAGTCAGAGTGAAATATTAGGATTTGGGTGTAAGGGTTAAAAAACTAAACAGAGAAAAACCAGAAATTACAATCTTTAAATGACTCAGATCTGAAAGAATATTCAGGGAGTGTTTCATCTATAGACACGGACCTGTTGGAGCAATTTCAGAGGAGAGCTAGCAAGATGATTAGAGGAATGCAACTATGAGGAAAGGTTGAGAGAGTTGGGATTGTTCAGTCTGAAAAAGAGACAGCTCCAGGGTAATCTAATTGTGGCCTTTCAAAACCTGAACGGAGCCCACAAGAAATGTGAAGAGAGACTTTTTACAAGGGCATGTAGTGACAAGGGGGAATGGATTCTAACTGAAAGAGAGTAGGTTTAGATCAGATATTAGGAAGAAATTCTTTATTGGGGAGGTGGTGAGGTTGGAATCTGTGGATGCCCCATTCCTGTCAGTGTTCGAGGCCAGGCTGGATGGGGTTCTGAGCAACCTGGTCTAGTGCAAGGCATCCCTGTCTGCAACGGGGGATTGGAACGAGATGATCTTTAAACCTCCAGTCCAAACCGTTCTATGATTCTAGGTGTTCTGCACTTTACATTCTTTCTTGGGCATCTGCTTTTCGGCAGAACATGACTGAAGAGGTATCCTTGACCTGTTCCCTAGAGCCACTGTTAAGCTAGATGCCCTTTTATCTTGAATTGGAAGTATATACAAAGATGTTTATAAAGTTCTTGTTAGTCTTAAGTTCTTCTTCTGAAAGAAAATCCTCCTATGAATGGTTTTCAACTTAATGAAGCAACTTTACAAAGTTTGTTGATCTCTTTCCTTCTCAAAAAATAATTATTATACTAAAAGGTGGCAGTACACCCACAAACAGCAAAGAGAATATTTATTGTAATAATAGGGATTCAAATATTTGTTCTCTCTAAGTAGAAAGCATGGAAAATATAAATTTGGTCAGAAGAGCCTTCTTTCTCCTCTTCACAAGAACTTTAGGGAAGAGGGGGAATTGGTAAAAAATAATATTATGCCTCTGAATTTGCAAAAGACTGCAATGAATCCAAACAATAGGTGGCAATCTTTTTTTTAATCAGGCATTAAATGCAACAGCATTAATAGTACCTCAATGTATTATTTAGAATGTTTTTATGTAGTCAATGTGATATAAATTATTGGCATGTGACTTATTTTTTCATGATCTACTAAAAAGTTCCTCAAAAACTCTTCAGTTATATTTTTTTCTACTTAAAAACTATTTTCTTGCCAATCAACTTTAAAAAAGAACAACTCTCTTCTACAAAAATCTCTAGTTATTTTAAGAAAAACAAGTTATATTCAGATAGCTGAAGTGTCTCACCTTATATTTTAAATATTGAATATGAAGGTCTGTGGAAAGGAAGAAGTAGAATCTCTAAAACCTTTTATTTTTAAAATTGTTTTACAATAAAACCAAGCAGGTTCTCATGTAAACAGTTGAAAATAGCAAAACAAAATGGCTTAATTAATTCAAAACAAAGCGAAAAGAACCCATTGAAAATATTGGATACTTTCACTCTCCATCCTCTTTGAAATCTTAAAATTATCACACCTTTGCCTAATTCTGCTAGCTAGTAAGTAGCTTCTTGAACCAAACGGAAGGGTTTAATTTCATTGTTCACTGCACCTCATTAATCTTAATTTTTAAGGCCAAAGCATAAGTGACTCTCTCTCTCTGTTTATTCTTTTTGCTTTTCCTTTTCTAAATCAACAAAAATATCCAAACCCTAAGGGCAGCTATAATGTCTTCAGTTAGAAAAATGCATTGCTTGCAAAACAACTTTGATTCTTGTTTCCAAGCGATTTTTTTAGTCATATTTAACATTAATGCCAAATCATGTAATGCTGACCTGTATGGTAGTCAGCTGATTTTATTAGGTCATTAAAAAGAAATTTTAGACAAAATCATTTTAATTTGCAGCCTTTCCAGATCATGATGCTCAGTCTTATTCTGGATAACAATAACACTTTATACAGAAATAAATCAACAATTAGGATGGCAGGATGGCAGAATAGCATTAACCCCTGCACTCCACATTGTTCAACTCTTAAGATGACATGTCAGTGAGATGTGTCAATGTTGGAGCAATTTTTAAAGCAAGGTTGGGTCTGCTGTGTCACTTTTTAAATCAGACACAGTAAAATACATATGAGACTGCTGCCCACCTTTCTCAGAAAGTTATAAATCCTGAGAAACTTTTGTATCTCTGAGTTATCTAACACCTGGATCACTTTAGATTGCTTAGGGTGTTAGGCTGTCCAGAGACAATGTCTCTCAAGAGACATCATAGCCTTATATGAATTTATTAAAACTTTACAGTTTTAACCCTTAGAGCTATTTAGAATACTGTTGTGTTTCCCCACCATGCTTAAGTGAAAATTTACCATTTCAAAATGTGTCCTGGTTTCTAGGACAGGGTTCTGCCAATAAAAGGCAGAAGCTCCCCTTTGAAATAGAGAATTTAATTTCACCCCCTCCAAGTATTATAATTGTTTGAAATCAAGGACTCAAGGCAGAGATAAGGGGTAGAAGTAACAGCTCTTTTATTACTATATTTAACCACACAGGCAGAAAACAATAGCAGTTATTAAAATTACTGACAAAAACCAGAAGAAAATAACCCAGTTCCCATCCTCTCCTTAGCCATGGACGCACTCCATCTGTGTCTGTTCCCGGGGATGTAACACGTGCAGGGCCGGCACAGCTGCGAGAGCAGGCGGGAGCGAGGGAGGTGGAGGGGAGGAGCCGCGGCCGGGCTGGGCTCAGGTGGGAACAGGCTCCTCTCTCACCGTTGTGTCCAGAGACCAGTTGTATTCCCAGAGGTAGGAGGCTAAGCAGGACAGATGCAGGGAAGTTGATCACAGGCGTCCGGCTCTCCTGCCTCCTGGCCACGTGTGGAGCAGACGGGGGTCCCTCCTCTCAGCTCCCTCACCGGAAACATGAGTAGCCCCACCCGGAAGCCCGCGTGCCCCTCCGGAAGCTCGCTCCCACCTCCCCTTTTGTCTAGAGCCATCAAAGATCCTGGGTGTAGCCCAGCAAGCTCCATTAGCATGAGAATGGGGAAATTCTTTAAATTGACACAGTAATAGAAAAAACTCAACCCCCAACAAAATGTTAATGCTGTGAGCATTGAAGTTTATGATCTCATCATGTAAGCAGTTTTTAAGCATGAGGGATCTTCATCTGTACATTAAAGACTAGTCTAGATCCCAAAATGCTGAACTAAAGATAAGCTCCTTCTTCAAGGTTATGGTAATTTGTGCCATTCACTCAGTGTCTGCTCTAATGGGGTTTCATTCAAATGATAAAAAAGAAAAAAAAATGTATTTTATCCATCTTAGCTTTTTGTAATCCATGCTTTTCAGTTGAAGGATTTTTCAGACCTTGAGTACTATGTGCAGTTTTGGTCACTGCCATATAAGAATGATATTAAGTTGCTGAAGAATGTCAAAAGGAGGGCATCTAAGATGGCAAAGGGCCTTGAGGGGAATCCATATGAGTTGTGGCTGAGGTCACTTGGTCTGTTCATCTAGGAGAAGAGGAGACTGAGGGGACAACTCAGTGTGTTCTTGAACATCTTCAAGAGGGGAAAAGAAGGGACAGACACTGATCTCTACACTCTTGGGACCAGTGACAGGACCTGAAGGAACAGCATGAAGCTGAGTCAGTGGAGGTGTCATGGTGTGACTGGGGTTTGCCAATTTTAATATATTTAATTTCTCTTGGGGATCGAATTTAGGAGTAAAGACAAAGCAGGCTTAAAGCTTAAAAGGGTATAAGAAGAAATTTATTAATAACACAAAACAATTCAGAATGAGATTTCTAGATTATTTCCCTCCTCCCCCTTTCTTTATAACCAGAAACATACAGAAAAACACTTCAGTCAGTTATCTACTTAAATAATCATTTCAGTTCACTCTAGAGAGAAAAAAGTCCCTTCTTTTAGTTTAGGCTTAGAGGGTGTCTCACTCTCATAACTTGCATCCACCCGGAAACTACAAATTATGATTTTTCTTCCTCCCATTCTCACAGTCCTTCCAGAGCTGTATTATGGGTTGCTGAATCACATGGGGTGTCATTTTAAAGGCAGGCTGCTGAGAAACACAAAAAGTCTCTTTATCTCACTCTTCACCAAATATGTCTGTCAAATATTCCAGTCCTAAAGACAGAGAGCTCCATTTCTCGAGGCAAAAAAAAAGTCTTCATCTCAGGCACTTAACCTCCCCAAGTATATTCCACAGTTTGAAGGAATTTAAGTAAAGTCACAGTCCTCTAAAGCCCACCAAAAAAAGGTTTTAAGCTACTTATTAGTGGCAACTTTTTCGATCTTTCCTTCTATGAGAACTTGGTCTTCATTCTGCTGACTTCTGTAATTCTTCTTGCTTCATGCCTTTCGTTCTGGGGAGCTCAGGAAATCTCAAGTCTCATTCAGGCACTAAGAGTTAAACTTGTATCCAAACAGTAAGGAGCCAGGCTGGAGCCACGCTGGGAGAAACGTGGCCACAAAGGGGACCGCGTGCAGACGGCTGGACCTCTTTCTGCCGGGTGCTTGGTGTTTCGGTAGCTCTTCCATCCCCAGCTCGGCCATGCTGCATGGAGAAAGAAAATCTGGGCCGAGCAGGAACCAGGGGGCCGTGCTGCAGCCCCCGCAGAGCCCAGCCGGGACCGGGCCAGGCTGGGCCGAGCTGGGTCCCCCCTTCCCCCCGGGGCCACCTGGGACTGGGGCCCGCCGAGGCTGGGCTGGGTCCACCCTGGGGGCTTCCCGGGGCTGGGCCCTCCCCCCTGCCAGGTCTCTCGGGCTGCGCTGAGGCCGGGCCGGGCCCCATGCCGGGGACCCGGAGCCCTGCAGGCTCCCCTCTCCTGCCTGACCGGAAGGCAACAGAACCCACCAACCATTTTTCCCCTGTGATTGGTGAAAGCGAAACAGCCTTCTAATTGGTTTCCTGGGCTGTCAATCACCAACCCAGGTCTCTGATTGGTCCCTGCAGCCTCAGGGGAGGCTCCCAGAGAGGAGACTGTTCTCTTTGTTTCAAGCCATGTGCCTCTCAAGAGGCTCTCTTGGGAGATGGGCTCCCTCTCTGCTCCACGTGGCCCCAGCACAGGAAGTTTATGTTGGGCATCAGGAAATGGTTTTCCCCCCTGAGTGTGGGCTGGGCACTCGAACAAGCTCCCCAGTCAGTTATCACAGCACCAAGCCTGACACAGCTCAAGAGTATTTGGACATTGCTCGCAGGCACATAGTGTGACTATTAAGGATATCCTGTGCAGGGATAAGGGCTGGATAGGATGATCCTTGGTGGTCCCTTCCAACTCAGCATATTCTATGATTCAGTAATTAGTGCTGAGGTTCTGTCTCACTTTTCACTTTTCCCTGCTCCAACCACAGTTGAGTAAAGCACATTGAAACCTCCAGATGCAGGCCTCCATTGGCCTGAGACATGGTGGTGGTGAAAGAAGATACTGACTGGCAGGACACTAATCCTTTTCAGTAATTTTGGGAATCACTTTCTAGACTACTGGTATTGCTTTCCTTACTGCTTTAACTTCAGCATTGATTTGGGCATGAGCAGCCCATGGTATTTTACATGAATATGGTAATGAGGTCCAGGGGACAAAGTCATACACTGAAAAGAAATTGTGATGAGCAACTGTATATATTTATTGGGCAACATTTAGTAAACACGGTTTTGTTATATTAAGGAAACTGGTGACATTTTTCTCTTATTATTATTGCCTTGCAACTGGGCTGTGGTACCCACTCCTTCTTCAAGCAGATTCTAGTAGTTCTTCAATAATTTCCGTATTATAGCTGTGGTATTTTTCTGTGTTAAAGGATCGTGTATTGATCCTGATGCTGACTTATCAAAAAATGATTTTTTTTACATTACATTTACTGCTATTTACAGGCAGCTTATGAATCTACAAGTGATCTGAATTTTTCCCATCAGGATTTTGTGTGACTCAACAGCATCCTTTTGAAGGAATGTGTTGTAATTTTAAATTGCATTGCACACTATTCATTACAGTAGCTTTGTTTATTTAAGTAAAATATCTCTTCCTAAATTGTCTCTCTTTAGTGCTGGAGCTAGGGGGAAAATAGTTTACCTGTATGATCCCTGAATTTCAAAGCAAGGTTGGACCATATATTTTGCCGAATGTGAAATGTTCTTTTTACATGTTTTTTCTTCAGGTATTTTCCCCTCAGCTTTCTTTTCCTTGTTTCAGTTGAGATCAGCAGTAGAAGCCTCATAAAGTCAAAACCCTCCCTTATAAGACTTTCAGTCCATTCTGCATTTTGAAGCACTTAAATCTGAGTGATTTGAAACTGTCCAAACCAAACCGCAAGTCTTGTAAGTTTTCCACATCAGGCTGCTGTAATGCTTTCTGCATTTGGGTAGGCAACTGTAAGCATGGAGCAGCTTCAACTAAGAAGTATAAATAGTTTTCATATCTGTGTTTGACATTTCTGTTTGCTGCCTCTAAAAGTCTGTCTTTTGTTTTGGTTTTTTTTGTTGGGTTTTTTTTTGGTTTTTTGGGTTTTTTTTGGTTGATTTTTTGTGGCTTTTTCCCTATGCTGGATTATTTCAGCATATATTGTATTATGCAAAGTACTAGATATGGGTTCTGAGAATAAATTAAATTTTGTCCAGTTGCCTCCCATTTTGTCATGCTAGCATTGAGCAGAGCAGTCCAAACAAAGGCAGCACTTACATGCACAAAGGCTGTATATGGAGCAACTGCTTGTGTGCAGTTTGGTTCTGGGCAATGCAGCAAAGTATCCAAACGTCTCCATCATCCTAATTCTGGATGTATATAGCCTGATCCAAAGACCTTGGAGAAGAAGGGTACTTAAAATCTTGCGGTTTGAATACGCGGATTTTTTTTTTTTCCTTTTCTCATGAGTAGAAACATTTCAATATCTTATATTTTATTTTTCAAGAAAAACAAATGAACAAACAAAGGCCCTTTTGTTTTACCACTGTTGATTAACTATCATACAAGAACATCTCCTTTGTGTTAGTTTTAATGGATTCTATTGCAGTAGCTACCATGATAAATTGATTTCCAGAGAAGGGTAGCCTACTAGGTAGGTACAACAGTATTCCAATTAAATAAAGCTTGTGGAATTAATTGTTTAATACTTTTTAGGGAGGAAAAAAAATGCTAATTTTGAAGCTACACTTAATATACTCTACTTTTGCAGAAAATGGCAAGTGGCCCTTTCCTTGCCAGACATTAAATTTTCTCGTTTACCCAAAAGAAGTCTACAAGACGTCAGTTATCCCATGTTGTTTCTGAGGAAGTAGTTTCAAAGAAAATATAATTACTGAGTTCTAATATGACTTGCCTGCCAAATGCTGTTAGAACCCTCCCTTATAACTTTAATGTATGTATTTAGGATCTGATGAGACATAATTATCCCTGTATTCTAAATAGGAAGCCTCAGCTTTTTTCATTATTTTTCTTAAATTATTAAAACGATACAAAGGACATGAAAAAAATTTTTTTCTTGTTGCTTGAAGTTTTAGAATCACCATTCTGAGCCCCACAGTGCTCCCCTTACTGAGTATTTTGCAAAATATATCAGGAAATAAACTTGTCCCTTGAAAGAGATAAAAAAGACTAGAAACTGTAAACTGCATTTTATAGAACAAACATCTTTGTATAGAACCCACTCTATACAATAATAAGCTGTGATATGGGGATCCCCGAAAAACAAAATTCAGCTGGGTTTTCATCAAGGTCAAATCTGTCTGACTTTCTCCTACTATTTTAAAAACGTTCTTGTGGGAGGAATTGGTAATGATTTTGAAAATGCTTCAGGAAGTGAATGTCAAAACTGAGAATATCTAGTCTAAAGGTAAATGTGTTATATATTGACATTTGTATGAAGTTCAATGGGTAAACTATTATAGTAACAGGGTAAAGATGTTCAGATTGAATAAATCTTTTCCAAAAATCCAGTAACAACTCTTCATAACCACAATCCTGGCCTTTTCTCTTGAAAAGGACAATGTTTTGTAAATCTCCATCTAAGTAAATTTCTTCCTCTTTTTAGTGGTAACTAAGCATGTATTTTTACAATTGCCTTTAAGAGTCTCAGGCACAGATCAGTTATGCTGGAGTTAGTGATGGTCTCAATCCAAAGAGATAAAAAGGGATTCAACTAACCTCTGTATCTAACTGTGTAACCCAAACACTGAACACCCAAAACAGTTAAGATGGTTAACCAAATATAGTTGTCTACAGCAATCTAAATGTGAGGCTATGTATTAAATAATCATGCAATGAGACTTGGGGGGTTATCAGAGAGGATGAAAAATGCTGGGCAAAGGTATTCCTGGGAAAAAAATGACAGTGAAAATGTTGAAATAGTCCTCTCTTAGAATAATGAAAAGGAGTAGTGCAATGTGAGAACTCAGTTAATCAAACTGTCCATCACTAAATATAAGGCTTACCTGCCTTTGATCTTTGCAATGTCCCCTCTGGGAATTTTCACTAAAGCTTCAGTTCAATAACTGTTTTGGTAGTTATATCTTACATATATATATATATATATATATATATATATAGTTTTGGTTTTTGTTTTGGTTTTGGTTTTTTTGAGAGAGAACTAAACCTTGCTTCTAAGTAAGTAGTCTTACTGGTGACAGATAACAAAATATCTTTATATGACTGGAAGGAAAACAGAGTGGCAAAGGAAAGATCTTATTTGTCTTGCCAAGGGAAGGGAGATTTTTGGCATATTTTTGAATATGCCTGGGATATTTGCAGTCTCTGAATTTTCCAGATAAGAAACCCCACAAAATCAATTGACTTATTCAATTTTCCGCTGATATTGTTGTGCTAGGGTATGTTGCTTTCAGATCCCATCTCCAGAGGTTAAGACGTTAAAGACAATTATTATTTTGTGATAATGCTAGGAAAACATAATTTCATAATTGTATTGCTTTCTATATTTTCACCTGCTCATGCACTACTGTCCAACATGAGAGAATGATTAAGATAGAACTTTTTCTTGAAAACAACTTAGGGCATATGCTCTGAAAGTTTGATTCCATTCTGAAAAACGACAATACTTAAGTGTCACTTTTTAACTTATCAGATCTTTTCCATATGTGTTCAGAGTTTTATCTGCTTCTGACTTTTGTGGCAAAAATATATCTTTGGTGCTTGTTTTACTCATGTTAATCCTCCAGAAGTGGCACAGCTCCATGAAGAGATCTTGATTCTTCTCCTTTCTGTGTATATTAGAAGTTCTTTCTGAGTTTTAATTAAAGGAGACATCAGATGGCCTCAAGAGACTGTATCTAACCCAGTGATGTTGTGCTAGTTTAATATATACATAGATGGAAGTGGAATTACTGAGATGTGATTACAGATCTAATTAGTTCTGCACATACATTATTTACTGATGGTCATGCAGCAGAGAGGGAAGATTCAGGCTGATTTCAAATGCACAGTAATTTTTTAGAATTGCTACTTGGAGAGGAAGTGGAAAGCAAATTGCCCATCTCTAAAACAGATTTGATCTGAAATTTCAGAGACATTAACTTCTGAACTCCATGCTGCCATTTTTAAAGGACTGCTTTTTAAAGAATAATTCTTTGGATTCCCAAGCAGTGGAGTGTGCCCAAAGGAGGACAACAAAGAGGGTGAAGGGTCCAGAGCACAAGTCTGATGAGGAGCAGCTGCAGGAGCTGGCATTGTACACCCTGGATTAAAGGAGGCCCAGCTCTCTGCAGTTTCCCAAAAGGAGGTTGTAGCCAGGTAGAAGTCGTTCTCTTCTCCCTAGTAACAAGAGAAAGGACAGGAGGAAATGGCCTCATGGCCAGAGAAAGTTGCACCAGGGGAAGTTTAGATTGGATGTTAAGAAAAATTTCTTTATGTAAAGGTGTTGGAGGTTAAATTTTCCTTGTTACCTGTAGAATTTTTCCCATTGAATTGCTAAGAAGCACTAATGACTAAGTCCTTGAGACAGGGCGTGGGGAACTCCTCTGATTTTTGAGAATTTCTCTCAGAAGAACAGAGACACCATGAGATTAAAAGCAAGTAAAAGAGGGCAGAGGACAGTTGCTCACTCTCTCTCTTGCTCTTAGCTTCAGAAGAAGAGGGTCGCTGCTACCACCGCCATAACTCAGCCAGGAGCTGTCTCTTCTTCTGCCACTGGACCCCACACTCCTGCCCTGCTGGGATGCCCTGCCGTTTCAGCTTGCTGTTTCTGAGAGTCCTGCTAGAGCACCAGGACCAATGCTGCCCCAGGGTTGGTGAAGCAAAGCCTCTCTTTTCTATCCCTTCCCATCTCGGACACAGCTGCCATTCCCGCCTGCTCCCCGAGGCGGCGCCACAGCGCCCCCTGCAGGCGCGGGGGAATCATCGCACCTGCCCTGCCCGGCCGGGAGCCACCAGCGCCCCCTGCCGGCTGTGACCGGAACTGCTCCAGAGAGGAAAGTGCCTGCAGCCAAGAGGACTGTTACTGGATTCCTGTTCTGTTTGTTATTAATTCCATGGTTGTTATTTTATTTGCCTTCCTATACATACTAGTAAAGAACTGTTATTCTCATATCTTTGCCTCAGGCCCTAATTTCAAAATCATAATAATCAAAAAGAAGAAGTTTACATTCTTCAATCAAAAGAAGTTTCTACCTTCCCTAACAGACACCTGCCTTTCAAACCAGAACAAAAGGGTTGTCCAACATTGGAACAGGCTGCCCAGGAAGTGACGGAGTGAAAATCCCTGGAGGTATTTAAAAGACATGAAGATTTGGCATTTGGGGACATAGTTTAGGGCTCGCAGTGCTGTGTTAATGATTGGACTCAATGATCTTAAAGTTCTTTTCCAACCGAAATGATTCTAGAATTCTATGACAGTGAGATGGTTTTAAAGTTTCGTGATTTGGGGTTTTTTGGCCTTGTGTACCTGAGAAATTTGAAAGAAATGATCCTTTCATTCAAATATCTATTTAGATTTGTTCCAGAATGTTATTTTTAGCTTGCTAGTGAGACTTTGTGTATATGACTCATGTATGCCACGCTGCTGAGTACTTATATTTATTATTTATACAGCCATGCATATTCCATGAAATGGACATTTCTCTGTCACTTTCATTGATGTTTGAAGTTTTATGCAGAATAAAACAGCTCTAAAAGACAGCTTTTAATTTAAGATGGATAGGAGGGGTTCAAAACACAAGCTTTAGATCCAAGTTATATCAAAGCCCCCAATTTTTCTCATGAAGAGTAACTAAAATTCTGTAATTTACCATGGGCTGATATTTGGATGCTTGATCTCTATTCAAATTTCCCAGCTTCAACTCAGCATAAATTTATCACTAGGAAAAAATCAAAAATATTTAATCATAAAAGCATTATTTTGATGCTCACAAGCTTGGAAACTATGGTAATGAGCACTTCATAGAAGGGAAAACTTATAATGAGACTAAAATTTAGAAAAAAAAAGAAAAAAAGCATTTCAACTCTTCTCCAAAGCCTTTCAACCTCCCAATGTAGTACATTTGGATTCTTTAGTAAACAAATAGCAGTTACATTGGAGGGTTGATAGGATTAGACTCATGCCTTATTATTCAATTGAATGTAGTTTTAGAAATTAGTTATGACAGGATTTTCATATTTTCTTCTTGCTTTGCCTTTATGCACCATTTAATTTGGTAGTAATTTAGCAGCTGTTAGTAAAGAGATAGAGGAGATCTATAGGCTTTTGTGGGTAGCTCTTGTTCCCTCCTTGGATGATCACTTATTTTGATGAGAGAAATAAACTTGGTGGAAAAGACTCTTAGGTGAATTGTTTCTATCTCAAAATACTTTTCTACATTTTTATCATCCTTGATGCAGCAAAACCAAAAAAACCCTATTATAATTGCTGTGATATACTGTTTTTAATAGCCTGGTAAAAGAGAAAGAATAAAACTGAAATGCTAGCTACTGTGACTGAATAGAGAACAGAGCAACAAAGATGGGTGAAGGTGAAGAATCTGGTTAAGTCGGCTCAGTAACTTCTAAAGCCAGCACAGTGTTGGGACACAACATGTGCGTGATACCCACAAAAGAAACTGTTCTGTAAATCTGTTGCTTTAAATCCATTTGTTTCTCAGGGGATTGCATGCAATTGATGTGATATCAGAATAAATGAAATCAGTGTTATTCCTTGCTTAGTAGGTTATAATAGGGGTCATTGCTTCAGGCTGCTGACCAGCTTGTTGGTGACATTTTTGTCCATGTATTAGGAAAAGGTGAATCAAGATTGGTTATTAACAGTCCTGTTGTTGCTATGAACCTCACTTGCATATGGGACATAATCACAGGATCATAAATTATCATGGATCATTTTAAGGATCTCTTTTCAGTTCATTTGGAAGAATTTTACTTTTCAGATTAAAATGTCCAGCCATGGGAAATGCTCAGTCAACAGCACCTTAAGATGTGTCTGTATTCTGCTTGGATGCTGTCTCATCCATGAAGTACTCCTCTCGTCTCCTCAAGGCTGCACTCTGGATAACCTGGTCATTTTCTTTTCCCAAGAGCATGGGATTCATTTTGCCTAGCTTTAGCATTGAAACCTTAGATGTTTAGTCAAAAAATGGCTGTCTGGGCCTACTGTAGTCCATAGAGGAGATCTCTCAACAGGCACTTGTAGAAAATGTTTGTCTGAGATACAGAAGATAAATTGTTCTCTTGAACATCAGTTCCCACAGCCAACATAAGCTGCCTGGTCAGCTAGCTGTGTGTTTGGGCTTATTTTTTAAACTAAGGAAAGATTATGCCCATCCTATTTAACACTGTCTCCCGATATAGTACACAGGCCCAGGCAACATGCAAGCTGTAATGAATGGTAAACCAAAACAAAAATACTCAAAATTAAACCATACACTTAAAAATAGTATGCCAAAATATACAGATTGTATTAACTCTGTCATGTAAAGATAAACATATAAATATAGTATCTATCTATCTATCTATCTATCTATCTATCTATCTATCTATCTATCTATCTCTTGACTTAGAGATAG
Organism: Muscicapa striata striata; assembly: GCA_030060385.1. NCBI lineage: Eukaryota > Metazoa > Chordata > Aves > Passeriformes > Muscicapidae > Muscicapa > Muscicapa striata. Next base: position 2,948,708 of record JAREIS010000101.1, read on the forward strand.
ACAGAGATTTCCTTCTAGAAGAAAATTAATCCTAAGGAAATCTGAATTATTTGTTCTGTTATTCCTCTCTACTTTAAATGCAATGTTGTCTCCTCTACTGTGTTACTTGATATGACTTATATTTAATATATATAATTTTAGTCTGAAGGAAGTAAAGGAATATGATCTCCATTTCACAGGTGACAAAGTGTGACAGGCCAACTAATACCTGAATTTAGGCTCCATTCTGGTTCAATTTCATTTTTTTTAGATGACAAAAAATTGAATAAACTGAGAAGGACATATAGTAGGGACTTGAGCTAATTTCCCACAATGAATGCAGCTTCACACACCAAATCCTCTTTTTTTTTTTTTTTTTTTTTTCTTTTCTTTTCTTTTTTTTCCTATTTATTGTTTAAGAAGGTCTGCTGGCTCATTAGTCTTAGTTTAGAGAGGAAGCATTTTTTCCTTGGAAGAATTACACTATCCTATTGGACACAACAGCAGCATTTATGTACATCTTGAATGTAGCCTGAAGTTCTGAGAAGAAAAGTGGATAGAAATGGCTTTACCTTTGAGAGATGAGACACAGGGATGTTTTAAAATGTGTATTGTTCTTTCCACCTGTTTTTTTGGGGGGTGAGAAGTTTACCACTTTTCTTATTTCTGTCCAAAATTTTCTTCCTTGTGTCTTCTCTTTTCCCCTGAACATAATATTTTGAGCATTTTTCCTTTGATTTTTTCTTCCTGTTTTGGCACTGCCAAATATTTGCACCACCATCTACCTTTCAGTTTAATTCAGTAAGAAACTTAGTATGCTGAGTATTCTGGTTGTGATTTTTCTCCGTGTTGATTCAGTAATTTCAAGAAAATATTTCTCATTTGTAGCATCCCACCCTGATTTGTCTTTCTTTGCTGACCTGACATTATCACATGGCACACTTACCTAGTTTTAGATGGTAGAGAATCAGCTAAAGCTTTGCTAGTCAGTGGATAGCAGAACACAGAGCTTATAGAGGATGAGCCACGCTCTGAAGACTCTGCTCTCCACCCTTCCTATGCGAAGGAGACATGGCTCTGTTGACATGCCAGATGCAAGGTGTGATGAGTCTGGGCCAATGAGTCTCTAGCTAATTACTTAGATGCTAACAAAGAGTTAACTACTGCAAAGGTATAGTTTAACAAGTATTTCAGGTAAGGATTACCTTTTGTGAATAACTTGGGAGCAGGCAGCAGCAGGGAAGTGCCATGCATAAAACCCCAGGTACTGGGAATGCTCTGTTTTCATTCAGAGCCCAAGTCAGCACAGGCCTTCCTAAATCCATGCTGCTGACATAAATACCTGTATCCATTGTGCATGGAATTAATTGTACTTCTAACAACATGATCAGAAGTTTCCCATTAATTTCAGTGAATCTTGGGTCAAGCCTGAGTTAATTTCTTCTTTCGGTTGCTATGAAGTCAAATTTGTTGAGGATTTTATCTGGTTTAGCTTCTTCTTCTCTGCTACCCCAAGAATGATACAGTAAAAATGAGACTGTTTAGCTAGCACAGCCCAAATTGCATAATACCCATGGGCATATAGAAGGAACTTTGCGACTTCTAAATATTTTTCTGCCAGTTTCTGTTAAGACTTTGGATTTAATGCAGTCATGGCTCAGGACTGACTAGCAAGATTCATTCTGCAGTGCTGGTTGGAAAAGAGAGTCTCCTCTTAATTTTCAACACTCAGCCATTGGTAGGCTCCAGCAGCGGACTTCCAGGTTCCCCTAAAAGGTTTGAAATGCGACAGCTCCAGAGACTTTCAACAAGACCTGCAATCCCCTAAGACATTGCTAAAAACCTCTCCTGAGTGTTTCTTTTCAGCCACTGATGGTGGCAGGCTGCTGATCTCTTCAAAGCAGGTCCTGCGGTCAGAAAGGTGCTTGCCTCCTGTCCAAGGATGAATGTCTGTCAACAAAGTGGTTCATTGGCATTCTGCTGTGAAGAGGGAAGAAATCTGCTTGTAGCAACACAACACTGGCAAGGTCTGTGAAACAGAGAGAGAAAGAAAAGAGTTTGCAAGGCTTTTGCTCTCAGTGAGGGAAATTAAAGGTGGCTTGTGTTATAAAATATTAAATAGTGATTTAATCAGCTGTGAGATATGTAAGTGAGCTTAATTAGAAATACATATTATTCTTTGACTTTAAAGCGCAAAATGAAAAATTAAAGCAATCTTAGAGGATTTGTAATCAGCAAGGAATAATATGTTGGAAAATGAGCCTGATGTTGTAATTTGTGTATGCAATTAAAATTAATTAATTTTAGTTAGCATATATGCATGCAAATATGAAATCAATGAATTTCAGATATTAAACTCATAATTGTAGTGATACTATTGCCAGAGCTAGTGACAGAGGATTTGACTTTTCAATGGTAAATACTTACTCTTTAGATTTGAGGTCTGTTTTCTTTGCTATCATGTCAGGCTGAAAAATAATGATTAAAGCTATTTGATGAGGAATGATTTATAAAATGTTTAGATTCCCCCTCATTTTGGCTTGTGCTTCCTAGCTTCTCAGCTACATCAGTTACACTCATCTCTGGGGTAACTGCAAGACATTTTTTGATCAAGTGCAATTTGAGTTTAAGAAGTTCCCACCCACTCACTCACTGGTTGATAGCCTTCCCCCCTGGCCCCTGCCTGATTGCTTTCCCTGTCTCTTTGCTAATATAGTCTTGAGGAGATGTGCTGTAAGCCAACTCATGAAATGATCCGGCTTTGTGAAAAAAAAAAAAATCTCTCTGCTTTCTCTGCAGATTCTCTAATAACTGTTCACCAAATAAAGTGATTTTCTTTATTTCACCTACAAATAAAACCCTCAGTGCTTGCAACAAAATTATTCCAGTGTATTAAATTCCAGTGTAAGGAAATTGTACAGAGTAGCAGCTCTCTCAGCTCTGGTCAAAATTTGCTTCAAGTCTTTTCAGTTCCTTGCTTTGGAGACTGACAACATATTTTTATAAAAGCTCCTGCTTTTCCAAAAGTCATCCAAGGTAATGCAGGAGCAATTGTACACTGAATGATTATATTGCTACTAAAATGAATAAAAAGTCTAAAATGAGAGGAGTACCAATGACTACAGCTATTATTAAACATTAGAGAGGATACATTATGCTTTAACATTTTTTTGCTCAAGTTTAGCCTAGCAATCAGCACCACATTAATCCCCTTCAGATTATACATGCAACCCAAAACAGAAAGCAGACCCCTGTTGGCTTGAAGTGTCATTAAAATAAAAGCTTTTATAACAGCTTTAAACTAAACTTCCTTGTTCTCCCACGGTACAAACGGACCTGTAAGAAGAACTCAAGGACATTCGCTAAGAGAGATGGAAAGGAAAGATGTGCTGATGAGTGAAAAGGAGGGCAGAGCTCCCCTGCCTGCTTCAGTCTCCGCATACCTGCATAACCAGCACACTGTATTTCGCCATGCCTTTGTTTATCATTTACTCCAATATTCTTTCCTGTTCTGGCAGCAGTCATTTTTACTGAAAATATGTTTTCTTACTAAAGCATCCAAGTATTTAAAAGCAGCCATTTCTCATATGGGGTATCTGTGAAGGCTTGCCCGGGTTACAGAAGCAAGGTGCATGGATAGAGTGCAGTAATCCCTAAGGGACAATTAGGCAGGTACCACTGCCTGTGCACCTTTTTGCTCAGCCTGTCGATTTGGTGAGGAGAGATGAAGCTGCATTTACTCTGGCTTCCTCTGCCTATTTCAGGGACCTGTAGGTTTTTATTTTGACATCCCTTCACTCTCATTTGCACTGTAGCCGGCTAGTGTGCAAACTGTATGCTAAATGCTAATTAATGTATTGAAGAAATGAGAATTAGGTAATGTAGGGAGTCTGTGCAGAAAGATCATGTTTGTATAAAAATGGAACCTGAGCAGAGTTATAAAATCACCAGGAAAATGCCTGATTTGTCTAAGCATTTCCACTTTTATACACTGCCTGCAATAGCAAAAGGGATCAAAGCAGCTAACTTTCCATGGTCTCAGGACAAAGGTGCTTGTTTGATTCAGCTTCAAGGGCTGCATGCACAATCAGAGCCCTGGAGATACTGAAAGGCAGGAACCAGGGAGATGCTTCAACAAAGTTCATTGGTAGAAAGCTGCTTGCCTGGAAAGAAAAAGACTGAGAAAGGAAATAGAGTGGGACATGAATACACTCTGAGGTCACAGAAAGGTCTAAAAGGGGAAGAAGATATTCAGAAAGACACTTAGAATGGAAATATAGTTGCTGTTAAAACGAAACAGAGACATTACATGGGTTTAATGAATGTGAATTTAATCAAGAAGGAATTGAACAAAGTGTTTGATGATTGTGCATTGTAATGTAACAACATGGTGTGACAAGTTTGCAAAATGATGCAAATGCTGTCCCTGGCTTCACAGAGATGGAGGTGGAGCAGGCAACCTGCACAGTGGCCCAGCTCCTTTCTATGTGAGGAGGGGTCAAGTCTCTAGGGCCCTCTTTCCCTGGCAAGCGTGGATCTAAGGTGCAGGAATGGCAATGGACAGGACTGCCTTAGGGTGCTGTGTGGCAGCTAGCTAAAAGTGAGAAGAGTCAAACTGGGAGCAGCTGGATCATTAAATCTCCTTCGTTCACTGGGCCATGGCTTTCTTAAAGGATCTTCTGCATATTTTCTCCAAGATGTAAGCCTCAGCTCTGCTGGCCACATGTTGAATGTCAAGCATGGTCAGTCCAAATTCTGTGTAGAGAACTGTGCTTCTGTGCACGCACTTGCACTGCACAGTCCCTATTTCCAGAGGTTTGGAGAAACAGACATCCAACAGGCTGTGTGACACCCTGGCCACCCCGCTGTCACCTCTCCCACCAGACAGTTGCCCTGAGCAAGTGCTCAAAAAGTAGGGTAATAAAAAGGTAAATACACAGCTACAGTTTTCTGGAGTCAAACCTCTGACTTAGGGGAGTGCTTTGTTTCCCACTAACGATTCTGCATCTTACTTTATTTATACTTGCTTTAGCTGCTCCACTTCTAACAATGTGGTTTCTGGCATGCTGATATAAGATGTTGAGAGAATGTGTGCATCTATGGGTTCCACACATCCTACTTCCTGCAAGGTTGCAGTGCAAAGAGAGAAATTTAAACGCAGGGACAACAATTCAATCATGCTGGCTCTGTGGATCTGCTGTTCTTCTCTCACAGGCTGGCTATCTGTCCAGTGCTCCATGCCAGCTGTGCTCAGCGCTGGCTGGCATGACATTATTGTTCGCATTTGCCTTTTGGTAGAATAGTGGATCTCAGAGAAAAACAAGAGCGTCTGAGGAGGTGTGTGCTTGTGATTTATTTCTGTGACAGTAGCTTTTGCTAATGCAAACACAAAAAGAGACTGGTGAGACTCTACAGTGTGTGACACAGTAGCCATAAAATTTGAATGAAAGGAAAAAGAGATAAAAGTTTAATTTGCTGTCTTGGTATTTGGGCAACAGATGTAAAGAAGTGAGTGATTTTGTGATGTGGCTATACAGAACTACTGAAATTTCACTTTCACATAGCAGAAGATACCAGCACGGCTAAGATACAGGTTTTCTTTTCTTTTTTTCTGATTGACTGAAAACAAAGGGATGGAACTCTGCTGCTTTAGAATGCAGATGTATTATTCTCATTAAATTTTACTATCAAGTTTGGAGGTAGAGTTTATGGCAGGCCATTACTTCATTTTTATGCCCTGGGAACTTTTGCATGGTTCTTTAGGAAGGAATACTTTTAAAGTCACTTAATTTTGCCCCTTTTCCATCAACAACTATTGTTGGTAGTTGCAGTAAAAACAAATTCTGATGTGTGAAAATAACATGCTCTGTTTGCTTTTCAACATGGAGACATTAAAGGAAATAGTGTGATAATTATGAATTTTGCTCTTTTAAGTGAATCTACACATTTTTCATCTGTCCTCACTCCTTGTTTTCCTGCAAAAGACATTTTTCTTTTTATCTCATGTTTGTCTGATAGCTGTATCTTGCGATTAGAAACACCTGTCCTGTTCTTCTAACCAAAGCATAAAATAAATGCAAGCAACATAATCTTGAATTCATGTGAATATTTGCGGAAGGTAGAGATGGATCACTCTAACATCACGGTCTTTTATGAGAGTAGTACTACAATTTGATCAAAAGGAAAAAGCTTTTCTTAAGATTTCTTGTCTCATTGAAATTTTTTGCTGGGTATTGAAATTAAAGGAATGAGCAGAAATTACTTTATTGCTTGCATTACATTGTGTTGTGACGAGTCATCAGGGAATTTAATCATCACCTTCTAATGTTAGGAAAAATGAATATTTAAAGGCAGGGTATGATGACATCAGTTCAGTGGTATTTTAGGAACCTAGCTGCTTTGCCTCCTGCAGAAATTTTGTGTCTCAACATTGTGGTTAGACTCTCTTGCCATAAGTAGGAGTGAGACTTTGGAGATAATAGAAGATTGCTCTTGGTCCAAATGTGTGTAGCATGAAATAGTGAGGTATTCACAAAACAACAGGAAGGAAAGTTACATGGCCAATTGTATACTTATTCTTTGATTAAGTGAGGAAGTAATATGAAATATGTAAATAGAATATGGATTTTGTGTCAGTCAGGGATTAAAATGGGCCAGTATTTAATCGCACTCTATTATTGCTTCTCAGACTTAAAACAGATGTAACGACACTTTTTAAACATATAGGCTGCAGGAAAAATATGTTATATTAAGTATTCTTAAATTTTCATTTTGACCCCAGGTAATAGTGTAGAACAATTGTGATTGTGGATGTTGAAAAGTCAGGCTCCTATTGCTCATCAGATTTTCACAAATTGGTGAGGTTAATGTGTTTAAATTCAAACTGAATGGATCATTTAATCTGATGCCTCCAGAAACAAAAAGAAAATGCCAAGTCTGGTGTGGCAAGTGAAAAAACTTTTGTTCTTACAGTCTCTAGCCTGCATTTGCTTAAATTCCTGGTGCTGAATTGCCTTTTGGAGGTTGTAGTTTCTGAAAGTGATGAGAAGTACAAAGATGGTTAAAGGTACACAGGTGAAAATTATATTGTAAAAGGAAACTGAGGATTAACAGTGGAATTGCATTTTTAGTACTGGCTGGCTTTTAAGTAATTTGTGGGCAGGTTAAATAGTCTTGTGTCATATCCTGTTCCAGAGTCCTAAATACTTGTTAGCAGTTGCTCTGCTAATGCCACTATTGAGAAAAGGATGCATGGTTTCTTGACAGATCTGAATGCCTGACTTGGAATACTTTCGGGTCCATGCTACTGGAGGCTATTCAGCTTCCCCAGCACTGAATCAAAATGAGCAGAGGGCTACTGGAGTAAGAGGGGGTGTTCTTCCAGCTAAGGGTTTCCAGAGAACAATGGCCTTTTCTCTGGGGTGTTCCTTCTCACCAGATGAGCTTTGGGTCTGAGATAACGCTGACACCATACCTAGGCCAGCAGCTCAGTATGCTGCTAAGTGTCTCAGCAGGTGGGTAACATGACAGACTCAAACAATACCTGGAAGCATTTCATTTGGCACTGTGTATCTTAAATCAGAGCTGTTGTGACTGGGGTTTGCCAATTCTAATATATTTAATTTCTCTTGGGGATAGAATTTCGGAGTAAAGACAAAGCAGGCTTAAAACTTAAAAGGGTATAAGAAGAAATTATAAACACAAAACAGTTCAGAATGAGATTTCCAGATTATTCCCTCCTCCCCCTTTCTTTATAACCAGAAACATACAGAAAAACACTTCAGTCAGTTATCTACTTAAATCATCATTTCAGTTCACTCTAGAGAGAAAAGTCCCTTCTTTTAGTTTAGGCTTAGAGGGTGTCTCACTCTCATAACTTGCATCTGCCTGGAAACTACAAATTATGATTTTTCTTCCTCCCATTCTTACAGTCCTTCCAGAGCTGTATATGGGTTGCTGAATCACATGGGGTGTCATTTTAAAGGCAGGCTGCTGAGAAACACAAAAAGTCTCTTTATCTCACTCTTCACCAAATATCTCTGTCCAATATTCTAGTCCCAAAGACAGAGAGCTCCATTTCTCGAGGCAAAAAAAAAGTCTTCATCTCAAGCACTTAACCTCCCCAAGTATATTCCAGTTTGAAGGAATTTAAGTAAAGTCACAATCCTCTAAAGCCCACTAAAAAAAGGTTTTAAGCTACTTATCAGTGGCGACTTTTTCGATCTCTCCTTCTATGAGAACTTGTCTTCATTCTGCTGACCTTTGTAATTCTTCTTGCTTTACTCCTTTCATTCCAGGGAGCTCAGGAAAACAATCTAGAGTCTCATTCAGGCACTAAGAGTTAAACTTGTATCCAAACAGTAAAGAGCCAGGCTGAAGCCACGCTGGGAAAAAACGTGGCTACAAAGGGGACCGTGTGGAAACAGCTGGACCTCGTTCTGCCGGGTGCTTGGTGCTTCAGTAGCTCTCCCATCCCCAGCTCGGCCATGCTGCATGAAGAAGAAAATCCAGGCCGAGCAGGAACCGGGGGGCCGAGCCGCGGCCCCCGCCGAGCCCTGCTGCGCGGGGCCGAGGGGCCGAGCTGAGCTCGCCGGGGCCGCGCAGGACCGAGGGCTGAGATGAGCTGGCCATGCTGGGCTCCCCCTGAGGCCGGGCCAGGCTGGGTTCCCCCGGGGTCACCCCGGGACCGGGGCCCACCAGGGCCAGAGCCGGAGCTAGGCCGGGTCCACCCCGGGGCCAGAGCCCCAGATCTGCTCACCTCCCCAACTGGAAGGCAAAAAGACCCACCAACCCTTTTTTCCCTGTGATTTGTGAAAGCAAAACAGCCTTCTAATTGGTTTCCTGGGCTGTCAATCACCAACCCAGGTCTCTGATTGGTCCCTGCAGCCTCAGGGGGGGCTCCCCGAGTGGAGACTGTTCTCTTTGTTTCAAGCCATGTGCTTTACAAGAGGCTCCCTTGGGGGATGGGACCCCATCCCCCTCTCTGCTCCGCGTGGCCCCAGAACACTTGAAACAAAGGGAGAAGGCTTCAACTGCAATGCAGATTCCTTCTCCTGTGTTAGACTCACCTCAAAGATCACATGCAACTTTTGCTCGTACACTTGTGCCTGTTTATCACTGTGGATCTGATCACTACCAGCAGTGGGGGTCTTTAATCTGATAAATATGACAAGAGATGCTTATGCATACCATTAGAAAGGCAATATTCCGTATGCTCTCTAATCGGTTTGAATATATCCTATTATTTCAGTGTTTAAATGTTGCTGAACGTAATTTAGATGTGTCAGGCTCATAAAGTGTAGGCTCTGGTGGGAGTTCATTATTGAAAAAAGATACATCCAGCCAGGCTTTTTCTGGCTCCAGGCCCAAGCCCTCAGCATTTTGCTTACCTCATGTGTAGCTTTTGTCTGCTAGCTATACTCCTACAACTGAAGAAGTCTCTGACATATTCTTTTTGTTGCTACCCCTCCAGTATAATTTCTTTTTTTCCATCTCACAGGGTGTGTATATAATTTGCTGTTTTAAGAGAATGATAGCTCATTCAGAATGTGTGGTTGATGTAACCAGGCTAAACAAAACACACTTTAGTGCGTGTCCTGGTTTGAAAGGACAGGTGTGTGCTAGGGAAAAAGCAGGGCCTTCCTTTGAAATGGAGAAAGTAAAATCTCTCCCTCTGAATTAATATAATTTTGAAAATAAAGGGGCTCTCAGGCAAAGATATGAGAAATAACAGTTCTTTACTAATGTATATAACAAGGTAAACAAAACAAAAACAATTGTGAAATTAACAACAAACAGAACAGGAACTCAGGAACAGTTCTTTTGGTTGTAGGCACTTTCCCCTCTGGTGCAGTTATGCGGGGGCGCGGAGTCACGGCGAGGGGATAAGCCAGACAATCAATGTGATTGAAAAGGCATAATCCAGCTTTATTGAGAGCATCAGACAGTTTTATAGCTCAGAATAGCATAAATCAGCATTATTCATATTAGTACAATCTTACTGGTTTTTGCTGTGTACGCCTTCTCTTATTATTGGTTATTGCAAGTGTGAGATAACCACACCTACTGAATTTCTAGCCAAAATGTTTACGTGCTACTTAGCTGCTAGTCTTGGCTGCTACTTCCCTTATTCTTATACTTATTTGCTATATAGTATCCATCCCAGGGTTATACTTCGCTTGCTATGTGCCCCCCCTGGAAGTTAAGGCCTTGATTGAACAATAGTCATATGTGTTACTTATCAACTAACTCTGCAATTATGCTAGCTGTATTGCTTTTGCAAAATCTCTTAAATGCAAACACTGCTGCTCAGCAAAACTCCTTGCCTACAACAAGGCCTTTAATGTCTGCTTAAGAGCAAGGCCTAGCTTTCTACTTAGCAAGAGCTGCTCTCCTGCAACAAGGCCTCAGCCGAGCCATATCCAGAGTTGTGTCCATGGCTTTCTAACCAATTCTCAACACAGTTACTGTCACCATTGGCAGTGAGCTCTGGCAGGTTCCCAGTGGACAGGGGCAGACGCGATGATCCCTGCGCAACTGCAGGAGTGCTGGGGGTGATGGCGGCTGTGTCCCAGATGGGAAGGGACACACGAATCATTGGAGCAATGTCAGTCCCTGTGCTCCAACAAAGTGCTTGGAGATAGCAAACTGAAGCAGGAGAGCATCCTAGCAGGGGTGCAGAATCCAACGCCAGAAGAGGCAGCTCTCGGTTTTGGGATGGCAGGAGAATGTTTTCCAATGGCCTCCCTCCTCCAAGAGCCAAAAACGAGCAATTCCAGCCCCCCACCCTCTTTTATCCACTTCAAATCTCACAGTGTTTGTCCCCTTCCTGCCCTCTGAGAGACTCCCAAAAAAACAAGAAGGCTCTCCCTCCCCCATCTCAAGGTCTTAAGAACTTAGCCATAACTGCTCCTTAGCATGTCAGTGGGAAAAAAATTCCATAAGCAGAGAGGAAAGGAAAAAACCATCCCTCAACAGTGAGGGTGCTGGAAGGAGTGAACATCATCCTCTGTATTAGTGACTGCCTGGCTAATGCAATGAAACCTGATTGTCAGTATCTTCTAATCTGGGTGTTTTGGTCAGTGCTACCATCCAGTTATTGAAACTGATATAAGATGAGCTCATTCTTCCCCTTATGGGAATGCACAGTCAGTGGACATGGCAAACACTGAGAGCTTTTCTTATTTTTTAAAATATCATTTGAACCCTAAAGGGGCAATTTGGAATGCAGTATGAAGGTTTGAGGCTGCATGGATTTTTGACGTATTTCTGTAACTGTAAAAATCTCTCTGAAGAACAACTTGAGCTGCATGGCAGAATAGGTGTGAAATATGCTAATACCTCCAACACATGTGCACTCACATGGTGCATTGGGTAATGAATAAGTCAAACTCCAAGGAATTTAGTTTCCATCATTCATCTTGGTAAGAAAAGTTTTTATATGGCTGTCTTACAACAGAACAGAATTCAATCCACTGCTGCACTTTAAGGAGCAAAAATCTTTATACCCACTCCACTTTAAATTGCCCTCTCCTTTTATAAAGTGCAGACATTCTGTAATGGTTTATACTCCTGTGTTAATGGCAGCCTTAGTCTCTTAAAGAGGAATCATTTTCCCTCTAGGCAGATTCCCTGATTCTAACAGCTTCTTTACGGCATCATCACAAAGCAGGAAGGCCAACAATGGCTTTTAACCACAAAGAAGTAAGAAAAGACTTTCAGGTGAGGTATGACTTTTACTAGACTTGCACCAAAATAAAAAATTAGGCAAGCATGTGTCTGACAGCCTGCCTTGCTTGTGTTGACCATCTGATTCAAGGAGAAGATGCCTACAAGAGATGTGTTGTGGACACCTACAAAACAGTGGTCTCACAGACGCACATGAATTAGGCCAAATAGGACTTGCAAAAATGCTTCCGGCCTCACACCTCACACACTTTTCTCACGTTTTTCATTGAGACAGACTTGTGATGCGGGGAGGAAGGAACTTCTCTGGATGTTGAGAGATAGTGCCTAACATAGTTTCTGCCTTATAACATACTGTCTTGATGTCACATTCACAAAGCACACCACCAGTATTACATTTTAGCTATTCCTGAATATGCACTTTGGAGATAACCCTGAGTTCCTTTTCATCACTCTTTGTGAAGCCCCTGGTTCAAGTACACTAGGTTGGATTTCTTGAGGGTGAGGCCATTTATTGATGGTGGTGTTCTCCATCCTCTAATATGTCTGCCTGCAGCAGTTATAGATGCATATGGAGTCTGAAAATCCTTGTTCTCTGAGCAAGATGGGGTTACCAGTTAGAGAGACTAGGTGCAAAACAGGCTTGTTAGAATAAACATAGTATATTTTCATTTATCTAGAGCTAGGAAGCATATATATTATGAAGTTATAATAATAAAAGCCTTTTTATATATTTATTCTTATCCTGAAAGGTTTGGTGCAATATATAGCCTGCTGGCCTCCATCTCTGGGATGAATTGAGTAGAATTCCTTGCTGAACTTTCTTTTTCTCTCTTTTTTCCCATCTCTTACAGCATAACTCACTGTTGTCAATTGACATTCTAGTTGGTAACTTATTCTCTTCTCTGGCTTGAGGCTCTGTAACTTTTAAAGTACTTCTCATACTGTGCTTAATAATAGAAAACCATTTTCATATCAAGATAGACAGATTTTTCTAAACTGGTAGCCCAGACAAATCTTTGAAGATAAATCTCTGAAACTGTTCACCTGAGCTGCTTTATTCTTGCCTTTTTATTCTATTTTGTCATTTGTTTCCAGAGAATTTTATCACTCCTGTCCTTTAGTTTAACTCTGGCCACAGAGGTGGGATGATATCTCTAAGATAAACACATGATAAAATTTTCCACACTACATTACTGTACTACTTCCAGTGCAGGAACATTTTTCTATCAGTTTACAGTTTCCAGGAGAATTTCTGCCAGGCTCCAATATAGATAAATGTCTTTCCTTTATATAGAATCATGAAACTCTTCAAATTCAACTCTAAACTATATCCCCAAGTGCCACATCTGCACATTTTTTTACTACTTCCACCGAGTGATTCTACCACTTTCCTAGGAAGCCTGTTCCAAAGCTTAACAACCCTTTAAATGAAGAAATTTTTCCTAATGTCTAATCTAAACCTCCTCTGTTGCAACTTGAAGTAATTTCCTCTTGTTCTGTTACTTGTTGCCTGAGAAAAGAGACTGACACTCATCTCGCTAAAACTGTCTTTTAAGTTGTTTTACAGAGTAATAAGGTCCTCACTGAGCCTCCTCCTCACCACTCCTTTTGTCCCTTCTCCTAAGACTTGTGTTCCAGACCCTTAACTAGCTTTGTTGTCCTTCTCTGGACACAGTCTAGCACCTTAAGGTCTTTCTTGTGAGGAAGGGCTCAAACTGAACACAGCATTTGAGGTGTGGCCTCAGCAGTGCTGAGTATAGCGAGACAATCCTAGTCTAGTGCCCTAGCACTGCTGGCCACCATTTCTGATATCAGCCAGGATGCCATTGGACTTCTTATCCACCTAGGGAATGCAACTCAAAGCATAATCTGATCTCCATTTGAAAATAATTTTTGTTATTTTCACAATATTTTTGTTATTTTTCGCATCTCTTATCTTTATAATATCTTTTGTCTTTGATCAATTTAATCTGCCTTATGCAAACTACTTTTCTTCAGTATGTTAGAATAAAGTGCATCACTTTTCAAATTCTTATCACAGAACACCACCATCATCACCATTTGAACACAGTATTTCTAAAATATTTTCTTTCTTATAGTTCACTTGGACTTATAATCAGGTGTGGCATTTTATTATTTTTACTTCTAAGAGATGGATGCATTGAACAATGCGCAGATGTTATGTTCCAGGTAAGTGATGTCAGAAATCTCAAGGAGGTTAATGCTGGAACAACTCATACTTTCTTCTCCTTGGATAAAAAATCATCCTTTCAGTGGTGTCTCTATGTGAGTATATGCAAGTAAAACATACACTTGCAACAACTGGTCCTGATGCATGGGAAGTGAGTAGTAATAATGACTGATTTTTAAATAATTATATGTATCAGAATTTGAAAATCTATTGACCTGTGGAGTATGCTGACTGCTGAAGAATGAAAGATTTTCCTTGGCCAAGGGGCACTGTGTGTTCTGCAATCATTATGAGCTGATTTTGACACAAGGAAACAGATGGAAAAACAGACAGCTTCTCACAATAGCAACAGGTTGATCATAAGTCCAGGCTCAGTAAATAATTCAAAAGTCACTAAGATAACTAATAGCTTTAAATGGGAGAAAGGGAAATTTGGATTTACAAGGAACCACAATGTATTTTTCTGTTTAAATTATCACTCGTATTGTTTAAGTGTCTCAGGGACATTAGGGAAAAAAGGTGAACTTTGTTTTTGGAATTTTAATAGCAATTACAAATCTCCGTGACAGCCATAAACAGAGCACTATCTTGTCAACCAAACTGACTAATGGCATCAGCGAAAGAGTGGATAGCCGGGGAACAATACCCACTTGACTGACAAGTCCCTACAAATTCTTTAGAGTATACAGGTAACAAAAAAGAAGAAGAAAAATTAAAACATTTTCTAAACCTTTAGGGCAAGGACAGTAGAAAATTTGGAGGTTTTAGACATAGTAGAATGATGCAAATGAAGCTCATCTTAAACAGTGAAAGATAAGGGAGAATTTTTTTCCCAAGCACCTCTAAGCAGTTTAACCTCTTACATATTCCAAGCATGTATTTGTGCACGCCTAATCCAAATTCAACCACGGCAGAAAGGACAGCCTCCTAAAGAGCACTTTGTTTCCTCCTCAGCTTTTACCTGTGAGGTTCAATGGCAGTCAGGAGCATGAGTACAGATGTGAAATACAAAGGGCCACCAATCTTTTTGAGTGTACTGGCATTCCCAACACACTGCATGTGTGGCAAAATGCTTTTTCAAAACGTCATGAAACGACTATTGCAGCTCTGAGGTCCAATAAGTGGCTGCACAGCTCTCAGACAATGCTGTATATTGCAGTGCTTGTGTCTCTTTTCAGTTATACTGCTGAACTCATTTAACCTTGCAATGCAGCACAGGAGAGAATTTAACCAAAATGGATACATTCAGGCAGCTTCATCTTTGCATAGTTTTAAATAAGAAATGAGGCTCTATGTATTTTGATTTTGCTTGGTCCCAAAGCAAGTAATTTGTACAATCACTAGTATTGCAAAATTTCCATAACCAGCATAAGTCAAGTAGGAGCTGATAGAAGTTTTTCTCAAGATTACTCCCATTTCCTAAAACCCAAAACCTAGAAAAGCTGGCAAATATGGTATGACGTCTAGGCTTGCAACAGGCAGGTTCACAGTGTTTGAAGGATTTAGCTATATGACATACATATGAAAAATCTAGAATACTTGAGCCGTGTAGTTCCAATCAAATACTGTTTTTCTTTTTCAATGCAGCCAGCTGAAAAACCACAAAATTAGGAACAAACTCATGTACAACATATGTACTGAACCAAATTTGTGAAATGTGATTCTCTGATTGTGAGTAAAGAGACACACATAAAGCCCAGTGTAACACTATATGCAGAAATATTGGATTTAATAGTGGTTTGGGTGATAGTGCCTCTCATATTGTGTACATTCTAGCAACACACCCTTCTGCCTCAAATATTGAGTCTACATATAAAACATATGTATAGTCCTTTTGCTGCTGAGAAATGGAGTAGTGAACAAGACTATGGAGGTGATATTCCCTTCGTTATATTGCACCTGTGAAATTGTTCCTGTTGTTCAAAGACAGGTTAAAAAGTACAACTCAAATTTCAGTCTATTCTTATCTACAAAAGGAGCACCAAAAATGCAGTTTCAAGTAAAGCAGGAAAAAAGACAAGACCAAAGGTGATCTTTCAGGGGTACAGATTACCAAGAAATGCATACTTTAGAAAAAGTTTCATCAAAAGTACAGACTCTTATGATTTTTGTGCCATAACCATGAAGCATCGGGCTTGATTTCAAGAATTACAGGGTGAAAATCAATGCAGAAGGTCATACAAGTGGCTCTCCGTAGTCCTATCTAGCCTTAAAATCTCTGGGTTTAAGGATTTTCCACAGCTGCAGCATGTGCAAACAGATTATAATATTATTGATATTGCTATCTGCATTCCTTTCTGCTGCTCATGAATAAACACCTCCATCACTGAAGACTTTTCAATGCAACTGAATATGAGTTTATTTTGTGAATAACTCCAGATGTGACAGCTACTGTTTGATTCCCACTGGGAAACTGTGGCCACCCCCGTTCTGCCTGAACAGAGGGCAAAGGGTCCAGCCCAGAGATATCTTGCAGGATATCAGCCTGTGCATGACTAGATTTGTATCTTCATGGGAGCAGAATATGGATTTTAACATAGGAGGAGGAAAAATCTGTCTTGGGGAAGTTGTTTCATAGCGTATCTTGGTCTCCTGGGAAGTGTGGGTTGGGAAGTGAGCATTAGTCCCACAGCATATGAATTTATAGCCTGTCAAAGATAAAAGAAAGATGCAATATATAACAGCATTAAGCTCGCTAATTATATGTCAGTGTGATTACTGCATCTCTCTCTCTCTCTCTCTTTGCTTTTGACACATTTTGCACACTTGGTATGCACACTGAGCATGCAGGTGCTCAGTTTTGTACGTGCATTGCTGTGTGGCAGGCAAAACAGGGACTTGTATGTCCTCAGGTCACTTTTTTGCATTATACACTTTTCACCTGGGGACACCTAAGGACATAATATGGCCTCCAACTTTGGAACATTATCCTGTAAGAGTTGCAATATAAAGCATGCAGTGAAGTTAAGTGTGAAGTTAATTACCTTGCTGGGGCTTACATCAGACTTAATGCTGACAAACTAAACTAGGCCAAGGTGAGCTGGGGATGGGATCATAAAGGAATCGCAACTGCTGTTTTACTCAGCAGTAAAACTAATAAGAGTCAAACTGCTGACATAACTGTCAGTATCCTATTTTCTGAACCACGCAGGAGGATGAAGAAATAGAGAATGAGACGGCTATAAATGGACTGATGAATTAACTATAGCCCTAGATTGAAATGCAGTTTTTCTTTTCTGCAAGTGTATTTCTTGTTAATAATTTGCTGTTTCAAAATTGTCAGAGTTTTTATGAAGGAGTGCATACATGTTAAGCAGATTTCCAGAGAGTGTTTACAGTACTTATGAAAACTTACTGTTTTATTACCAGGCTTAAGGTCACTTGGAGAACTGTGAAGCAGAGTACTTTGGAGGACTGTTTTGAAGGATTCAATTTCCTATCTTCTAGAATTAAACACACACACACGCACGCATACACACACTTTATTTATTTATTTATACAGATTTCCCTTGTGTGCAAGCTCTTACATTTCTGAATTGCAGTTTCAAATGATCAAACACTAATTTTGGAAAGAAGCATTTTCCCTCAAGCTGTAGTTTGCAATTCAATTCCAATTCTAGCCCAGCTCTAGATTTGCAGAATATCTGTGGGTGAAAGTGAGAATTAGGAGTTGAGGGAAGAGTTTCTGAGGAGTAGGTTATCTAGGGAGGACCGTACTGGACTAACTGAAGTGTGGACAAAGACTTCAGCAATAAGGATATTTTTGCATGGTGATACAAGATGCCTGTAAACTCAATGAATCCTTAACTAAGTGAAGCCTTTTTCTCTGAAGGGACGAAATGTTTCTCTTTGCTCCTCCCATTATGTTTACTTCAGCTCTTCCTTAAAACAATGAATTCAGGTTCCTGTCTTTCATGTGTTCACCCACCACTTAAGAACAGTTTCACTGCCTTACAGAATTCTCACTGTCTTCAATGGTATGAGATTATGTACTTGCACCATGGTGTTGTTTGGTCTCCTGCATGAATACCACTTATTAAAGCACAAATATACAACTCTTCACAGAACAATAACCATAATAACTGATATTGTGAGTTGATTCCTAGAGAACTCTGCATTGGTTTCTGCATGTCAGGAAAGGAGGATGAATAGCCACCTTTTTGCTTACAGTGAACAACAATTCATTAAGTTGCAAAAAGAAATATGATTCATTCTTTCAAAATTGAATGTTCACTTGGATTACGCTATCATAGAATTAGTTAATGCATAAATATGGCACACCTAGAATGGAAAATAATTAAATTATTGCTGGGAAATGCTTAGTTTTTAGTTGGTACTTATACATAAATTAAAGTCAATGCAGTATTTTCTGTGGACCCCCTCTTAATCTGAACATTGTTCCTACCCTGTGAATAGCTCTACGTTGTCACTGGAAAAATCATAATACCATCTTTCTTAAGCTTTTTAAACAAAGGCAATATCTTTAGTTTTTGTTCCCATCCTTGGAAGTGTTCAAAGTCAGGATGAACAGAGCTTCAAGCAACCTGGTCTGCTGACAGGTATAGAGGAGTGACATGGCAGGAGAGTAGGAACTAGGTGACCTTTAAGTTTCCTTCCAAGACAAACCATTCCATTAATCATTCTATGGTTAATTCTATGAAAACCTAGTATCTGCTTAGACTGCACTGAGCCTAGTGATGTGTGGAGGAAAACTGCTTGCAACAACACTCAGTACTGAGGTTCCCCTAAATGATACGAAAAATCTTAATGCTAGTTTGGTTAACAGTAGTAAACTTAAAGAAATTTACTTTGCCAAACCTATAAAAAGCTATGTTTCTACTCAGCCAGGCCCATTATTAATTATGTGGATTTGAAGACATGTGTTTACTGTACAACACTTGATAACATGACTCTTCTTATATTTTTATATAATACTGCAAAACAATACAGCTGTAGTAGTTTTTCACAGGCTGTTGATGAAGAAAAGTTGCCAGTATTTCATGACATTTGAAAATAAGGTATTTTAAAAAAAGAAGAGGAGGGGAAGAGTAAGAAAAAGAAAACCTGCTGCTCTGTTGGGAGAAAATTTCCTTTGTGCCTAAAGCATTTTCCCAGAACAATGCAGGCTTGCTCTGCAGTCACCAGAGCAGTGCTCATGGTTCTGAAAGATAGTCCTCTGCATTTGGCATGAAAGCTCTCCTCTTGCTCTTCCACTTGGCAATGTTAGAATTTTTTCTAGCTCTGTAAAACTTGAGCCAGCAACCTTTCTTCTCACCCCACCACAGTTTTGTCTCTGTTAATCAAATTATCATTGTATAAAAGGCACTGTGAAGTAAGAAAGCTTTTGCTTTAGAATGCCATTATATGTGGCATTACCAAGACAGAGTTTAGTGTAAGCTAAAGATTTAAAAGGAAAATTATCTCTAGGATTCATTCTGGGAAATGAAGATATATAGTTTGGGGATTTTTTTTTTTTTTTTAAAGAAATCTAAATATGTGCTTTTGCCTGTGAAAGGTAAATGTCTCTGTTTTTAGCCAAACCTTTTTTGGTACAAATCGCACATATGGTGTCAAAGAAATACCAACTGAGTAAGTGCTGCTTTCATCAAGTTACAGGGCAAAATGAATGGGAAGAGAAAGAAGTGCAGAAGGAGGGTTTTTAGGCCATGCAAGCCACAGAACCAAGAGAGGCACAAATTGTTTCAATGGAATTTATTTTCCTTAAGCATAGGCATATCCTAATTTCAGTATTTCTATTACAGGAATCTTCCATTTTTCTATGTAGTCATTTCTGTTGCTGTTTATTGTGCATTCATCAAGTGGTGTTTCACAAGGGAGCAAAAAGATATGTTCATCTTACACAATGGAATCTTAAGCTTGGTGTGTCCTCCCCAAGCTGAGCACTTCAGCTTTGCCTAAATAGGCATAATTAGAATTTAAAAAAACCTCATAAGCACAAAATTAACCATAATGAACCACTTGGTGTGTGTGACTAGATGGTTCCACATTGCATTCTATTGGCGTCTGTAGCTTGCACCCAAAATGTGCTTTCACGAAGATGGCTTTGTCAGCAGATACTCATGGAGGTGGGTATTTGAGCCAATACTCATGGCTTCTTCTCCATCAGATTTGAGAATAAGCATTTCTTTATGCACTGTGAAAGAGTGCAGATAAGAAGGAGCAGAAGAGAATACCTTTATCTGGCTAAAGAAATAGCACCAGCCATGTTTTCAATATTAATTCAGTGTGCATTGCAAGATTTCTCACCAGCATTGGAAAACTTACTTTATCCTTTAAAAGGAGTGAGTTTTATTTTTTGCAGTCAGAAGCAACAACAACTGAAAAATCTGCAGTACCAGTGTTTGTATCCCCATGGCTCAACTTGTGTCACTGACACACAGAGAGGCATATTTCAGACAAAAGCATATGCAGAGAAACAATCCTTTTCTGATGACATTGGCTACCTGGAAGCTGGCTGGCATATGAGGTGAGCGGGAGGTCATGTTGGCTCTACTCAGGCTGGCTGAGAATGGTTTGGCAGGAATTAACTGGCTGCAGCTATGCTGCCACTTCTGGCCTGAGTGACAATTTGGCAGGGTGCTCAGGTGCAAAAAGCAGAGCAATCTGTTCCCTTCCCCAGCCCTCCTGCCCACAGCAACCTTATTTCTTCTCACTTCAGTCTCGTGTTCCCTCCCTTTATTTGTGTGTGCGTGTGCCTTTCCCTATGGTAGTGGCATTTGAAAGACACCAGCGTTTGCTCCATCTGGCTCCTGTATCTATACTCCTTCTCACGACAGTGAGAATCCAGGATAGATTTCTATAAAAGAATGGTTGCCACTTTTTCATTCTATTTAATTCTCTGATGTGTGGGTGGCACCAGGGTCACCATTTTAGCTCCTTGCCTTGAGATGTGCTTGCAAGGATGTGGCAGCCTGCTGAAAACTGATAAAAAACCCTAGACTCCCTATACCTTTCCACCTCTAGCATCCTCCCAGCCCCTGACAGGGTGTTGAACAAAGAGCTACGTGGGTGCTCACTGTTATCAGAAAGTGCGAGTTTGCCAAAACCATAAGGTTTTGCAGAAGTGCAGTTCAGCAGTATACAAAGTATTTTAAGATGCAGAGGGCAGTGAAAGGAGCTTGATGAGGGGGCAGACAGAGAGATTAAAGAGTGATAGACAACAGGTGCTGGTATCTGGAGATCACATTCCTTCACCTTGCAGTAGCCAGCATGTGATTTTTTTCAGGCATGGGAGTATTTCCTTCAAATCTTTTGTCTGTCAGATTTTCAGTAAGATCTAGGCATATGTGCATTTGGACTGGGGTGGTGGGGAGGGAGGAATGGGGAAACAATCTTGTTCAGAAATATTTTTGAAAGATGTCTGTTTTTTGCTTCATCACAGTAAAAAAATTCTGAAGACTTTCTGTATTCCACAACTTATTTCACATCTTAGCCCCACAAAATATCCTATAGCCTAATAATAAATATGACCATTTACACGAACAGGTATTGTGAAGAAAGATCTATCTGAGAGCAGCTAAAACCTATGATGGACAAACAGGAAGCAAACAACACTTGGAACTGCATATTTTTGGAGTGCAGATTTTTGCTATTGATATGAATGTAAGAAATAACTGGTTGGTGCTGTATTCTTTGATATTGTACTGAAATTTTGTTTTCCAATATAATTTTTATCATGGAAGAACATTTAAATTGGAAGATGGAGGAGAGAAAATAATTTTGATTTCTTAGCCTGGGACTATTAAATTCTCACTACTGTGTGATTTCACTCTGATCCAAGCCCTTTGTGTCATACCATTTTCAGAATTAAATTATTCAAGAATGTGTCTGAATTAGACTGTAAAACTGCATTATGTTACTGATTATGTAATTAATGATTGAAATTTCAGTCTTATGAATATTTTCTGACCTGCATTGCCAAGTTAAAATATAATGAACACATTTCCAATCAGTCCTGTTTTCTTATTTTGTGCAAGTCATCAAAAGCATAGTGACACTTCCATTCTAATGACATATCCAGGGAAAATATAGGCTTATACCATTCCAAAAGGACAGACTCTGTATGTATTAAATGGCTAAGATAATTGGTGAGTGCTATTTTATAGGTTGCATTATGCAGGAGAAATATGCATTTGAATGGGATTTGCAATCAGGTGGAGAAGATGAATACTGAGGAAAAAAACCCCATATAACACAGAATCCTATGTATTAGAGGATAAAACCATTTTAGGTCATCTAACTCATCTGTGAGATTAAGATATTTTTCTGCTGCCCCTCTGTTAATGCATTCCGTGCTACACCTTAGATGTTCCAGTGAGAGACCTGTTATATTCTCCCAGGGAATTTATTTCACAACATTGAAGACCGCTGGGCTTTTTCTAATATTTATACTACATGTTCTGTCTTTTCTTTCATTCAGTGTACTAAGGAAATGGGGAGGGATGCTCCTGGAGATGTAAATAATATTTGACATGGTGGTCTTCTTGAGAAATAATTTATGTCCTTATTGAAACAGTGGACCAATAAGTAATATGTTCTTGCCTTGTGCACCTCTCTCAAAATTTGCTGATGGTCTCAGGTACTGAAGGCCTGGGAAAAAAGCCATGAGAAATAAAGGAAAAAGAAATATTATCTATATACCATAATTTCCTAAAGAGATTTGTTGTTGCATACTGTTGAAGTTGGGAGAAGTTTTAGGGAATAGGACTTCAGCTCCAGATTTTGCCATAGGTCTTATGTGCTCCTTTGGAGACATTTTTGGAATATATAAGGAAGTTTAACATTCCCTCAAGAACAGCCTTGATTTTCTAGGCCATAAACTGAAAAGGAAAAACTGCTAATTTCAAGTGTTCTGGGAAAAAAAAAAAAAAAAAAAAAAAAAAAAAAAGTCATCATAAATGTACTGCAGCTAGCTGCAGAAATAACTGGCAGTTAATTTCTTCCCTGCTTTTTATCTTCCCAATGGAGTTCAGGCAGCTGAGGCCAGACCACAGGTAAGAAATTATCCATGTGGCTTGAAAATGGTAATGCTATTCTTATGAACGCTGTATGAGAAATCAAGCACAGATACCCTGCCTGGGACTTGCTTTTTACTAAATAAATTCCACATAGAGTAGTTATATGTCTACCCTGGAAATCAAATGGCAGTTGACCTGAGGTGTCAGAAATACGCCTTCAAATGGCTCAGGAACTGCTTTTATTCCTGTGTCACTTCAAATACCACCTAAATGGCAAAGAAGGTCTATAGCTAGGTCAAGATAGATTCATTTTAGCAGCCTGTGTGTCCATCTTCCTAGTAACTGGAACCACCTTGTCAGATCAATATGCAATAGAAGCCTTTACCTTATTTAATAGTTCATTAAACAAATCCCACTTTCTTTTACCAGCTCCTTAAGTAATTTCAAGAATCTTCTATATGACCTCTGCACTGGCATTCAACTGCATCTGCACGGAGGGAGTAAGTAGGGACCTCCCAGTTATTTTCAGCCCAGTCTTTTAGCCTTGTTATATAGTATGCCACACATCTTGTATCTCCCCATCTTGCTTCCCATAGAGCTTTGCTCAGTAAAGTGCTTGGAAAAATCATCAGATGGGTACTATACCAATAAAATGAAAAATGAACTTTGACCATTTTTAGCATCATCCGTTATTATTCACTTTTTCAGTAAAGAAAACACCTTGTCTAGCAACATGCTTCAGGTTTTGCCAGAACTGTCATTCATCATGTCTCGCCCTATTTGACATACCTGCTAAGGCTAAGAGTTAAACAAGACATGCTTAGTTCTGTAAATTAGCAAGCTAAACATTGCATGGTCAGTTCCTTCATTTAGCCTATGGATAAATGGGCAAAGGTGACTGAGTGACCTGTGCTTCTCAATTTATTTATTCTCCTCTGATGTGTTGTAATTGTGCATATTCAGTTACTGACCAGTTGCAGAGTAAAGCTAGTCTCTTAAACTGATTGTATGCATGCTTTTCATCTGAGCTGTGGAGCATAATGTCTTCTCTCTTGATGTGGTTCATAGTATACTAGTTATTGTGGGTTATGTGTCTCAGCTGGTAGGCAAGGTCTTAGCTACTTTCATTCTCATATAGGCTCTTTCATCATCCACAGAAAAACTCTGATCTCTCCTGGTTGCAGGTAATATTATTTCTTATATTGTGCTATTTCTTTCAGAAGAAATATATTCATATATATGTACACATATATGCATGCACCATTCATATGTAAATATATAAATTTAAATATGTGTATATAAAAAGTGAATGTGGTACATGAAATAAAAACACTCTGGGTCAGGGACTGGAATACTGCATTTTCTGTGTAGTCTCCCTGACTAGTCTTTAGCACTACTTTTTTTTTTTTTTTTTTTTTTTTTTTCTGTGCTTGAATAAAAGCCTAGTTCTCCTGAATTTGATGGATATATGAAAATTTTACTCTTTTATCTGTAGAAGACGTAATGCACAGACATTAGCAAAGCAGGGATCCTTCCCAGGCTTTTTTGATTGAATGTGGCATTGGGGCTGTAAGGGGTTAGAATATAAATTTGACATTACAGACAAGGACTCCGGACAACTGAACTTCTTGCAGCTACCTAGTCCTTAAGGAGAAAGGGAATTTCCAAACAAGCTAATTCCTTGGTTTGTTATTGTCAACAAAACATGCTGGAGACTAAATTGATAGAGACACTTTTAAAGATGGGGGGATGATAAGAAATGATGGTATGTTGGGCACCCATTTGGGATTAGGATGCATGACTGCGCAGAGCCCAAAAGCAGAGCTCCCATATCTGTTTGTGCAGGTAGGAATGCTGTCTGACAAGGGCACAGGATGATGTTTGTGTCACAGAATTGTTGAGTACAGCTTGAACATACTTGGCAGCATCCCATGACCTTCTCTCCTACTCCAGCTTCTCCCTGATAGCAGAACTGTCTATGGCCAAAGGTTAATTTTTTCTGATGACTCCTAAACTTTCTGGATAGAGAATATTGGTGAAGTCTGAAAAAAAGAAACCAAAATAAATAAATAGCAAACCCTGAATCATAGGTCGAAATTTCATTCTCCTTCTCTGCTCCTATGTGGGCCATTTCAACAGGAGCCCAGAGGATTGCTTAAATCTCCTCTTAAATGGTAAAAATGTAAAGCTGATTTCCTGTTGGACTGGCATATTATGCAGTCACTCACACCAGGACAAAGCAGTTGGAAAGGTGTGGTATTCTGATTTAGTCCAATTTTTATTTGATTTCTGATGGTTTTAATGAAATTATGTAAAGTTTGGGACAGCAGAGAACTGGAAATTATGTGTCTGCCCATCACTGCCTACTACCATGCACAGTAGGAACACTTTCAAAAGTCACCGTGTCCTAACTTACTTCACTGTGAATCAAGTTCAGCTACCAGCAGAAGTCTGATCCTGCTGGGAGGTTCACATGTGGATAGGGAGGTAGGATTATTAAGAATAAACTTTGAAATTTAGAAGACAACCATTAATGATCATACATTGGTCACTAATTGCTTAGCTAGATAAAAATGTTCAAATACCAGAAATTTAAGTGAAAGACATAGTTTTGGTGCGATTTAGTTTGCCAAGCTAACAGGAGGTGAGCAGAAGCAGTAAGTTTCTGCGCTTCCACAAACCCTCAAAATCTGAAATCTCCAGAGATCACAAGTAGGAGACTATCTGGTCCAATATGTGCACCTATATGGACTTAAAAAATATCTGGAAGAGGCAACCACAGTTGAACTGAGAGCTGCAAAAGCTGGAAAGTCATCACTGGTAGGTAATTTTTTTTTTTTTTTTTGTAGTTAGTGTTACTCTTGTTTATATTAATCATTTATTTAAATGTCAACAACAACACTTTATTTAGTCCATTCCTTGATTATTTACTTAGCCAAAACTAACAGAAAATTTTCAGCATAGGAAGCAGAGGAGCTCTTATACAAAAGGCTGTATGTTGCTATATGTATCCTCACAATACTTGGATAGAAATAGTCCAAGAAGATCAAATGACAGTTTTACAAAAATAGCTTCTGCCTTCCTTAAATTCTTATGAATTCTGACACCTTTGCCATAAAAATCTCCACTGTAACTCTGGGACTGTTGATGTAGCGGTCTGTAAGATTTCTCTATATGAAGAGGAAAAGGACAGAAAAATGCAGCCTTTATTTTGGCCTTATCAGCTGTAAAAACCTCACCTTATTTTGTAGGATAATGGCAGGTTAGTATCTATTATTTAAATTCCCTCTTTTAAGATCTAATCTTGTTTCCATGGTTAAATTAACCCTTTGCAGGGATTTATGAACACTCAGAAATTCCACAAAACCTGGGATTCAGAGAGTCAGGGAGGAAAACTAAAATCCTGGAAAGCCTGTGAATACATAGGTAAGTCACATAGATGGAAGGGAAATAAGTGCTTTAAAGAGGATTTCTGTCTGTGAGGATGCCATGTGGAATAATTTTCATCAGATGCATTGGGCAAAAAGTGAAGGAATGGTATCTTTGTTTCAGCTCCAGCCCAAATCAGCAATTGTTGCTATTCTGATAGCAGCTAAGTGGTCTATGGGAAATGATGTGGATATCTCACTTTAGTCTTACAAATGGTTTTTCATTACATGAAAGCAGTAGTGGACTGAGCCATAAAGGAAACGGTGGAGGTAATTGTGAAGACTGAACCTCCTCTTACCCTGCATTTCAGGGCTAAGAGGTACAGGCAGAGTTAGGAGGAGTGTAGGAACTGAATGGGTGAGTACTACAGCTCTTATGTGGGTGACTTGGATATTTTAGCCAAGAGGGCCAACAATTTGGTGCATCCTACAAACATCAAAATCATGGGATGATAAGTGATGGTAGCAAACCTGCTTCACACTGATAGTACCTCTGGTTCTGGGCATGACCAACTGTGCAAGTCATGATGGTGCTGCCTTGGCCCTTGAGTCACAACTCTGCCCATGGCAGGCCAGCAAGCTGACAGTGGGACATGAGTGGTGTGGGACTAATGGGGAGGGGCCAGACCTTTCAAACAGGATGTCTTGGCACTAAATGCAGAGATGGGGGAAGACAATGTTAACCACACTCCCTCTTTCATCTCACACTGCCGGCGAACTGAGGGCTTGTGCTTCTGCTGCGATTTTCAGATGCATCAGTGCTGGGGTCAGCTCTGAGGCCACACTTTCCCCAGCTCATTATGGAGCTTTGGTCTCTCTGTTTTCAGCTACTTTCATGCCTGAGAAGGGAGAAAGACGAGGGGTGCCTTGCAGTGGTGGTGCCTCCTGGGGTGGGAGCAGAGAGGGCTCTCTGCTCTCCCCATATTAAATTCTTGCAGAACTGTGTGTGTGTGGTGCCAGTTTCCCTTTCTACAGGGACTCGTTTTTGTTGCTCACATCATATGTTGGATTTAGACGACTGCCAGTGTTACCATGGCAACGGTTTCTGCTGAAGTATAGGTGAGAATGTAAGTTAATTTTAAATAAATTGAAATGAAGGAGGGGGTGAATAAAGCCCTCAAAAACACATAGCACATTTGAAGCCACATAGATTTATCTGTCTAATCAGTTTTGTAAGAAATCTTCTAAAGCTAATTTTTGCATCCCTGAGGTCACATCCTCCTCATAGCAAAAAAAAAAGTCTAGTTTGGATGCTTTGAAGCTTCATGGAGTGTGGGATTAATGTAGTTTTGCTGCTGCTGCCTGTTGTTATGAGGAGAGTCCAATATGCTGTCCTTTATTTTGTGGCCTGAACCCTGCCTTCTGTGGTATCCTTAAAATCTTAATCCAATGCTTAAAAATATATGTATATATGTATGCACAATAAATACTGTATTCTATCATTGGAAACTAAAGGAAAAAACAACACCACAAAAAAACAAACAAACAAACAAACAAAAACCAAAGGTGCCCAACTAAAATTTTTTTTTATTTAGTAAAAATTTATTACATAGTAAGATTATCAGGAGGAAAAAAATAAGAATTCGTATTTGATAAAGCACCAGCATGAGGAGCACTGCTCTCAAAAGCATTATAGAATGGGCACTGTTTGCTTCCTACCAGCCCAGTTGGAGCACTAGTTCTCTCTCATCTCCATGAGTGCCACTTATCACTATTGTGTGAGTGTGCCTAATCCATTAAATAAATATCAAGGTAATGGAATGAGATCCAGAAGCTCCCTTAAACATTCACTTAGTTAGTTAATGCACCGTGATCCACATTTTGTAAGAGTTGCCTTCTTAATATACACAATTTACACTCAAGAGAGAGCAACTTCAGAATAAACAGAGAGTGGTTGCTGCAAACCCGTTTGTGGCAACGGCCATGCTCTCCCGAGTGGCCTGACAACACCAGTATGGGCTGATATCTGAGTAGCAAGAGGGTGCTATTTTGATTGCTGTCATAAACAGTTGCCTGGTAACCAGTTTGTGTAAATCTTTTGGTGGCACTATTAGCACAAGTACCTGTACCCAGGTGTTTGTCCCTTTCACTTACCTGGTGTCCTGGTTTGAAAAAGACAGGTGTGCTAGGGAAAAAGCAGGGCTTTTCCTTGAAATGGAGAAAGTAGATCCCTCCCTCTGAATATAATTTTGAAAATTAAGGGGCTCTCAGGCCCTTATGATATGGGAACAGGAATAACAGCTCTTTACTAGTATATATATATATATATATATATATATATATATATATATATATATATATATATATATATATATATATATAACTATATATATAACAAGGCAAACAAAACAACAGCAGCTATGAAATGAACAACAAACAGAACAGGAACCCAGGAACAGTTCTTTTGGTTGTGGGCACCTTTCCCCTCTGGTGCAGTTACCGTCACCATTGGCAGTGAGCTCTGGCAGGTTCCCAGTGGACAGGGGCAGATGCGACAATCCCTGAGCAACTGCAGGAGCACTGGGGGTGATGGTGGCTGTGTCCCAGATGGGAAGGAATGGAGGAGAGGCAGACGCTCAGAAAAACAGCAAACTGCTTGATGGCAGCACACGTCTCACAGTCATGGATAACTTGAGAGATAGTGTCCATGGTTAAATCCACCCTTTGGTCTCGTGTCCACTTATAGGTGGCATCTCTTCCCTGATGACCTGAGGCATCATGGGCCCATCAGGCTAGGAACAACTCTCCCTTGTGTTGCCAATCTAAATCTATCTGTGACACCTCTATTTTCACAGCTTGATCTACCTGCTCGTTGTGTCGGTGCTCCTCATTAACCCAACTCCTGGGGACATGGGCATCTACATGATGGACTTTTACAGGTAGCTTCTCTACCTGATTGGCAATGTCTTTCCACTCATCAGCAGCCCAGATTGGTTTTCCCCTAGGTTGCCAGTCAGCCTTTTTCCACCTGTCCAGCCATCCTCACAGAGCACTGGCTACCATCCATGAATTGGTATAAAGGTAGAGCTTTGGCCACTTCTTTCTTTCAGCAATGTCCAGGGCCAGCTGAACAGCTTTCAGTTCAGCAAGTTGACTTGATCCACCTTTTCTTTCAGTAGCTTGTGTGACCTGTCATGTGGGGCTCCATATGGCAGCTTTCCACTTTCAGTTCATCCCCACGATGCTGCAGGAACTGTTGGTGAAAAGGGCGTAGCATGTTTCATCTGCTGGCAGTTGGTTGTACAGTGGGGCTTCTTCGGCCCAGGTCACTTGTTCCTGCTCCTTCTCGCTGGCGAGACCAAAATCTTCACCTTCTGGCCAGTTTGTAATTATCTCCAAAATCCCAGGGCGATTTGGGTTACCAATACGGGCGCACTGCGTGATGAGGGCAATCCTCTTGCTCCACGTGGCATTGGTGGAGTGGTGGGTAGAAGGAACCTTTCCTTTGAACATCCACCCCAGCAATGGCAGTCGGGGTGCCAGGAGAAGTTGTGCTTCCGTGCCAATCACCTCCGAGGCAGCTTGAACTCCTTCATAGGCAGCCAAGATCTCCTTCTCTGTGGGAGTCTAATTGGCTTCAGACCCTCTGTAACTTCTGCTCCAGAATCCCAGAGGTCGGCCTCGAGTTTCACCAGGCACCTTCTGCCAAAGGCTCCAGTACAGACCATGGTTCCCGGCTGCAGAGCAGAGCACATTCTTTGCCTCTGGTCCCATCCTGACTGGGCCAAGGGCTACAGCATGAGCGATCTCCTGTTTGATCTGGGCAAAGGCTTGCTGTTGTTCAGGGTTCCAGTGGAAATAGTTCTTCTTGCGGGTGACCAGGTAGACAGGGCTCACAATCTGGCTGTACTCAGGGATGTGCATTCTCCAGAAGTCTATGGCACCTAGGAAAGCTTGTGTTTCCTTCTTGCTTGTTAGTGGAGACATTGCAGTGATCTTATTGATGACCTCAGTGGGGACCTGGCGCTCTCCATCTTGTCACCTCACTCCCAGGAACTGGGTCTCTTGGGCAGGTCCTTTGACTTTGCTTTTCTTGATGGCAAAGCCAGCTCCCAGCAAAATCTGGATGATTTTCTCTCCCTTCTCAAATACCTCCATTGCTGTGTTCCCCCACACAGTGATGTCATCAATGTACTGCAAATGTTCTGGAGCCTCACCCTTTTCCAGTGCAGCCTGGATCAGCCCATGGCAGATGGTGGGGTTGTTTTTCCACCCCTGGGGCAGTCAGTACTGCACACCCCTCCAGGTGAAAACAAACTGAGGCCTGCACTCTGCTGCTAAAGGAATGGAGAAAAATGCATTGGCAATGTCAATGGTGGCATACCACTTCGCTGCCTTGGACTCCAGCTCGTACTGGAGTTCCAGCATGTCTGGCACAGCAGTGCTCAGTGGTAATTCAATGCACGATAGCCCACAGTCAGTCTCCATTCCCCTTCAGACTTGTGCACAGGCCAGATGGGGCTGTTGAAGAGTGGGTTTTGCTGACCACCCCTTGGCTCTCTAGCTCATGGATCATCTTGTGGATGGGGATCATGGTATCTTGATTCTTCTGATACTGCTGCCGGCGCACTGTTGAGGTTGCGATTGGCACTTGTTGCTCTTCCACCTTCAGGAGTCCCACTGCAGATGGGTTTTCTGACAGCCCAGGCAAGGTTTTCAACTGCTTAATGTCCTCTGTCTCTTCAGCAGCTATTCCAAAAGCCCACCTGAGTCCCTTAGGATCTTTGTAATAACCGTTCCAGAGGAAGTCTATGACCAAAATACACGGTGCCTCTGGGCCAATCATGATTGGATACTTCTGCCACTCTTTCCCAGTCAGGCTTACCTTCTAACAGAGTCCATTCCTGTGATCCCCTGTAACCTCAACAATGGAAACAGGTTCTTCCCCGACATGTTCTGATGGTATTAGGATGCATTGTGAACCAGTATCAAATAATACCTCATATTCCTGTGGCTCTGATGTGCCAGGCCATTGGATCCACACCATCCAACAGACTCTGTTATCCCATGCCTCTCCCTGGCTCGAGGCAGGGCCCCTCTAGCCCTGGTTATTATTTCTTTCCTGGGCATACATAGTAGAGGTTCCTTCAAGGGGATCTGACACATCATCCTCCCTTCTGTAATACCCTGCTCCTTGGTCCTGGGAGGTTGAGGCTACCTTCACTTTAGCAGAGCTCCCTCAGTTAAGTGTTTCCCTTCCTGAGCTGACGCAACCGTGCTGCCAGGACAGAAGTGGATTTCCCATCCCATTTTCCCATGTCTTCCCCATGATCACACAGAAAGAACCACAGGTCAGCTTGTGGGGTGTACCCTCTCTCCCTAGGTGGTGGATGTTGGGATCTGATTTTAGGGTCTGTGACTTGCACAGGTGTCATATGGGAACTGTTCCTCCTCACCTCCTACCTCAACTCCCTCAGTTTGGAGGCTCTAAATTACAGCAGAGACATGAGCCTGCATTAGGCCATTGATCATACTCTCAAAATTTCTAAGCTTGTTGCCAACAGAGCCCACTGTCTCAGTGGTTATCAGCATTAATCATTGCAATAAAAGTGGTATATTCAGATGGCCCCAGGGTTGCCAGATTCCACAACATCTGCCCTGTGCACCTGACCTTGTCAGGGTCATTGTCATGCTGTCCACCCCTCCCAAAGAGTACCTCCAATACTGCCACTTCTCTCAGCTGCTGGATCCTTTCCTCAAGGGTCTTCCAGCACATTCTATGGTGGTGGTCCTGCATTCTCTCTCTTACACTCATTAAAAGCTGCTCCCAGAAGGAAGGAGCTCCCTTACGAATACCTGACTCAGGCCTGATACCTGGATCAAGGGTCCCAATTTCATTGCTTCAGTACCATCCAGTTGCACCCCTGTACCTATAATGTCTTAGATCTGAAGTAACCAAGTTGTATTAGCCTCACACCCCCTTCGTACAATGTCTTTTTTCAGATTACAGAGACTTTCACACGATAGGGACTCAGTGATGATCTCAACCTTTGGCTCCCTAGCGGGTTGTGATGGCCCTCTTTTCTTATCCTTATTGACTAGGTGCTGTTTTCATCTTAGACTTCTTAGTTTCCACAGGGGTGACTGCTGGTTGCTGGTACTGCCCTTGTGTTTCAGCTAGAACCTGGACAGATGTAACATCTGTGGGTTCCACTGCAGCACCGTCAGACTCTCCCTCTTTAAGGCAGGGGGAGGGTTTCTCACTAGCTGGGGGAGGGAAAGACAGAGACTCCTTCAGCATTGTGTTCATGTACCTGTTGTAGCAGGTATTTTGCCAGTCTAAGCATTCAGACAACTGGAATAGCAGAAATCTTTGTGGAAAGAGGTTTTTTGTGTAGCTAATGTCTTATAAAATAGGACCTCAAGGAAGGAAAGTAAAGCAATGGTGGGACAAATCAAGTACAGGCTCCAAACACCAAGGCTGATGGGAATGTCAAACAGAAACCATTATGTTATTTTCATGGAAATACAAAGAGGTCTGTTATGTGGCATTGACACTGAAAGACGGTGATGCTGCCTGAAATGTGTCTTGTCTAGGAAGGACAACATGAGGATTATATTTTGTGGTGTCCAGCATATTTTCTTCTGCTTAATGTGTGCATACAGGTGCAGGGCTAGAGCTACACTGCGAAAGCCATCCTCATAACCACAGCAAGAGAAGGGTAACTCATCTAAGTGTGATGGAGGCCATCTGAAATTGGCTAATCAGACAAATCCCTGAAGGAAGCAATTTGGAGTTTCTTCTTTACCTGTACTAAGTATGGGGCAGGAAAGAAAGGCAACAGTGAGGAGTTTCAAAAGTGTGAGTAGGGATGTCTGGTTGCATCTGCCAATTAATTCCAACTCTTTGGCAAAGGGGGAGTCAGAAAAGCATGCCTGGCTGTAGACTAAAACATGATGTCCAGCAGTCTGAAGCTACAACAGAAAATCTGAATCTACTGATAGCTACTAACATATGCTGTATTTATTGCTTACTCCAACAAAAGGCCCCATGCTTACATTTAACAGTGCTTCCAATGTTAGTCACCCTTGCCACTTCTTATACAAAAAAATCTAGTACTTACAGGATATGTAAGGCCCTTAGGCAATTTCTCTCACTGTGTTGGAGTATACCTCTCTTCTAAGCAAAGGCTACATAAGATGGAAAGAAGTCAAAATCCTTCATTTTTGCTTGCTTTTGTTGGTAAGTTTTAAACTAATGTAACATAAACTGAAACCATATCTTTCCCTCTAAAGATGGCCATCTCAGACTACAGAAATTATTTTGCCCATGGATTGTATTTGGAACAAAATTTGGAACAATACAGCCCCAAAAAAGGAACACAGATAAGAATGGCAGCTGGGAAGAAATAAAGAGCAGCAATCCTTAAGGGTGAGGGATAAATATCTGGATTAGGAAGAAATAGGAGATATAACTGCCATTTTAATTAATGAGGGGAGAATCGAATGCTTTTGAAATGAAGACCCCATGGAGAAAGGCTCCAGCATAATTTAGAGACATATTTTTAATATAGGAAGCAATTAAAAATCCTAAAGAGGAACACCAAACCCTTCAGAAAGAGAGAGAAAAAAAGTCCCCAGTTTAGTTTGTGTTTCTAATATGTTGTCCTGCTTATTGCAAGGGAAGATTTCTTCTGCTAATGTATGTTTTGCTATTTGCTGGAATGAGTTATTCAAAAGCACTGTCATAGTGTCAGACTATAAATAGTCTTTGGGACATGTGGTACCTTTCCTCAGCAGTAATTTATTCCACATGTAGGATTTTGGAAGGATAGAGGAGCTTATTGTATAATTTCCACACTACCTCTCTCATTATAGTGTGAAGAGGTGGAGGGCAGAGATCAGAGATCATCTCAAATCCTTAAGAAGTGTCTGTATCTTAAAACTAGTTGCAGAGCTGGGAATGAAATGTCTACCAAAATATTAATGAATTGGGCCAGGTGTAGTTTGCAAAGAAAGTAAATCAACAAGGACATGTGAATCCAGGAACTGCAGCTCTCCTAAGCAGTATTGAGACTCTAGTGGATGTAAAGTGCGATATTGATCCAAACCAATAGATTTTGTTCAGGTAATTATCAGGATGTAATGGTGAAGAAAAACATAAGCAAATTCTTATTTGGTGTTTGAAGCAGGATACCATTAGTGTTTATGTCAAATTATGCCATAGAGGATTTTTACAACTGAAAGTCCTCCTAGACAAAGTGTTTTCCTGAGGAAGAGATTTTTTAAATTTTCTGATACTACTTCTTCCCTTTATTCCTGTTGAGCAGTCACAAGGTCCAGCTTCATTACAGCTTTGGGCTATGCAAAAGTCTGGTGCCTCAAACAACCATTTTTATAGTATTTCCCTAACATTACTCAGGAACACTAATTTGTATCCAGAGATGGAATTTACTTTTCCCTTTAATTCTTGAATGATAATAACCTTCTAAGTGTATTATGTATTTTCTTTCTTGTGGAAGGGTTTCATGTCATACCAGAGAGGCAAAACACCTCTCAGACTGCTGGAAAAGGTAGTTTGGGGATAGTTGATGGAGTCTACCCTAGTGGTGAGCTCCTATTACATTGGACAGAGGGGAATCCCTTTTTCTCTGAATGTTTCTGCCCTTCTTGGCTCTGGGTCCATGAGGAAATTCACACATATTACTCCAATATTGAGCTAATTTCCATGGATTAACGCAACACTCGCACATTTTAGATATGCTTCCTATTAAAGAACCTATAGGAATAATGTGTGTTTCCTGGGGCACTGCAGACAGTCTGGACTAATTGTAAGCTTCCTTTGCAATATTTAAGTCAGGAGCTCACTTTTCATGCCCGTGGAATTAGAAAGTGTCTCTCTGTGAATCAGCAGAAATTATTCACCAGCTTTAAGTGAGATTATAATTCTTCTGGACAGAGAGACAGGGACACTTGCCCCATTGTACAAGGTCAGAGATTCTGCCCACACTGTTCTGTGCTGTTGAGCTATTCTTCTCGGGGAGTTAACAGTGACTGATCTAGACTTGCTTTATTTTTGTGGAGGAATTGAACTTCATTTTCTTCTCACTGATTTTTTAGATCATGCATCCCCTTTGAAACAGCCTATTTATTTACAGAGTACTGCCAGGTCCATTACTTAATGCTTTCACTCTATTTACTTCTCTACATCCAAGGTGCAGGGAAAAGGTTTTGATATTTTGTGTGTTATTTGCTGGAGCAGTTTAGACTGTTGCACACTTACTCCCCATAACTCATCTTTGGTTTGCAGTGGTCCGTCAGAAACAGCAGTGCTGCCAGCATCATTCTAGCTTTCCTTTAGTGTTTGCTGCACACTTCCATACTCAGGCCCCCAAAGATACTTGTCTTTCCAACTTACAATTTTTATTGTATATATTCCTTTGTCTGAGACACTTTCTGGCTTCAAGGAATATACCTGTATGTCCTGAAAAACCAAGAAGGGAGCTGAAGAATAGCTCATCAAATAGAGAAACTGCGGAGGCATTTATTCTCTGTCCCTGCTTGCTGACATTTGAGTCCTGCAGGACTTGGAGCAGGTGTCTTGAGGAAGCTCAAATTACTGTCTGAATGATACAGTAGACTGGATACTAAATAAAGCTGGCTTCTTATACCATTGGCACCAGTCCTACCACTCTATCTGCAACAACATAACAAAGTATCTGGTGAACCCTGTCAGCTTTCATTTCTCTTGGCCTGTTCCCTCCTTACTAGAGACCAGAAAATCAGGGAGGAATTTAAATACCAAAGATCTGACCATGAAATAAAAGCCTGAATAATAATGCATATGTTCTTTTAAAAATCACGGCCACGAGTTGATCAAAGGCTGGCCTCAATGTGAAACCAAAATCAGTGAGCCTGGACAAGCCTTCAGTGATTCCTTACTCCGGTGTAGTCCCAGCTTTTCATATTCTGCTCTGGCCTTTCCTGTCACCATCAGCAAGGATTGCTAGGATGTCAAAAAGAAGTGAAACCTTCAACATTTCAAAGCCTGTAAAACCTCAGGCGCATTGCACCGGGGTTTACGATGTGTGACATGTCTCAGTCAGGGAACTCAAAAACGGGCAGAAAAAAAGCCCCCACACTGAAAACTGAGAGAAAATTGAAAAATTATGTGAGGGTCTCTTATGCAATAAAGTATCTGCAGTCTCTTTTTAAGAAGAGATGGGTGGGAGCTGGTTGTTTTTATATCAAAATGTCTATGAATCCAATGTTGTGAGCTTATTTTTGTCTTTTTCCCCTTAAATTCTGAGAGAGAGTTGATGCAAAAAAGTGGTGAGAAGCTAAAAAAAATGAAATTTTAGAAGAAGAGCTGGGTGGAGAGGAGCTTGTGCACAGTTTTTTGGTTTGTGTGTTTTTTGTTTGGTTTTTTTTTTGTGTGTGTGTGCGATGTACCAGATACAGTGAAAGTTGAGATGAAAATTCGGTTTGAAAATGGATTATTACTATGCATTTTCAGAAAGCATCAAAGCAAAGTGTCCTCAAAGTCAAAATCAACATAGTTCTGTTCTACATTTAGCTATCCACAAACTGGCAATTCCAGGGGAAAAAACCCTCAAAAAACAACAAAGCAGCTGGTTTTCTCATTCCATAAGGTTCCCAAAGCTGAATTATTCAGCTGTCAGGTTCATGTTTGTGCTCAAGATGCATCAATATTTTGTGCTAGCATGGCACCTTGAGCACAGGACACAAGAACTTTTCCTCCTTGGTGCTCTTTCTTCCCAGTTTCCATGGGAGGTGATCAAGACAGATGGATCAAAAGACAATTAAGGCATGGCAACTGCCAGATCCCTGAGGTGATCTGGTGTGCATCTAGACTGCAGTGTGAAAGATGTGACAGCAAGTTCCATACTTCAATGCTTTTGTTGTCAGAAGCGGCAGATTTCAAATTGCAGTGTTGAGCTGAATAATTATGATAATGAGGGAACATAAAGTTTGGACATAAATGAGTACTATAGCTCATGATATCAAATAGAAGGAGAATTATCTTTATGCCCTGAGATAGTAGGCGGCAGAAGTGGGCTGGGCTGTCTTCTGGACCCAGGTGATACATAAGGGGAAGAAGTATCTCCAATTCCCTCTTCCTCAGAAAGAAGATCCCAGACATGCCTTTGTTTTGTCATCATGGGCAAATAACGCCCATGATCAGTGAGCTTAAAGTATATAACTCAAGCTATAACTCAGTCACACACTAAAGATTATCCATATCAGAAATCCACACAAATACCCCTTCTGCTGTGAGCTGAGGATTTTTTAATACAAGCCTATTCTAAAGCTCATCAGATCCTGACATACTCACCACACAAATCTGATCTTTTTGTGTGGTAATCTGGTTGCCTTGTGCTGCTCAAGATTTATGACATATGTATTTGCCTTCACCTTGACCTACATTAACTGGTGTGAATTAACTCAGCAATGCAGACATATCTTTGGAGTTAAAAATCTCAGTAAGGAAAGATCAAAACAGGCTACAAAAAAATACTAGGAGATAAAACTAACTGTTGTGTATTAATTCCAGATGCTCTGAGGTAAAGGCTATGGATTAAAAGAAATAATGGCAGTTATGCCTGCACATGCAGGAAACTGCTCTGAGAATGCAGCCAGAGCACATTTGCCATAGTCTCCACATTTTTTGGGTTTTTTTTTAGATTCTCCCAAGGGACTGCCTAAGTCCACAGTCTCAAACTTCAATGTGCTAGTTAAGCTAAAAATAGCTTAGCAAATATCTTGTAATTGATGACAAAAAAGGGAAATAGAAGTGTCAGTCATTTATTACACAAAAAAAATTAAAAATTAACTGCTATATCATGTTATTTTCCCATTTACATTTTAGATTTTAGGCATCAGACAGGAGATACTGACTGGAACAGGGGCAAGAGATTAGAGGTTTTCATAAATGGTAGTTGCTGTGATTCCTCTGTTAATATTGGGTGAAATTCTGATATTATGAAAGTTAATGAAAATTTTGCTACTGACCTGAGTGGGGCCAAAAGTTCAGTTCTAAAAACCTGGTGGTCTGCTACTCTTTGATTCAACTCTTTCATTGTTGTTACTGTTTCCTAATAAAACCTGTGTATTGTCATAGATCTATCACATTCTGGCTTTTCTTCTTCTGTAGTCCTGATCCTGATGTCCCATATAAAAATCTGCATGGCATATCTCATTCTAAAATAAACATTTAATTCCACGCTTTCCGACACTGAGACTGATAACATCAGTTGCACACATGGTACAACTTCTGGTCTTTTTAGCAGAATAGATGTTTCAGTACGTTCCTTCATGATGACTCACCTCATTGTTCTGCACTGTCTAAAATACAGTGGATATTTCAATTAAAATGTAGCTAGGAAGCTTTGTGACCTCACTTCTGATCAATTCATGTCAGATTTGTTTGACAGAACCAATTTGACATTGCATTCATTCTAGGGTGCATGGGAATGCAATTATATGTATCAAACTTTCTGAAATCTTCAGGGACCTCAGGGCAATCAGTACTAGACAGGCCCTATACTGTTTTTTCCTCCAGATTTTTATCTAGACAGGCAAATCTAGCATTTTTCTCAGTTTTCTCTCTGTCAAACACAGTTTAAAAATTCTGG
This sequence comes from Muscicapa striata striata, assembly GCA_030060385.1. Classification (NCBI taxonomy): domain Eukaryota; kingdom Metazoa; phylum Chordata; class Aves; order Passeriformes; family Muscicapidae; genus Muscicapa; species Muscicapa striata. Next base: position 2,987,568 of record JAREIS010000101.1, read on the forward strand.
TGAGAATTTTTTTTTATAGTTTACTATTCAGAGAAAATCTGTTTGAAGACATCTGTCTCTGATAATACAATCTAAAATAAAGGATGCAAAATTATTTGTTAGAAAGATATTGAAAGTGTTTTTTACAACTCCCACATATATGACTGAGCTATATGAGGGAATATGTTACAAGTAGTATTATCCTAAGTCCATTATCCCTTTCAAAACTCAAATCCATTGGGTGACAGAAAGTGTCAGTATATATTTTAAGTGGAATCTAGATGTTCCTTTCACTTGCCAATTTGAAAAATCATAAAACTTTTATAGAAAATGGAGTGGTTTTCTCTCCTTAAAACCCCATGGTCCCCCAGTCTCCAAAACTCCTTTAGCAACCAGATCATTACTTTTACACATTCTTCCAATTAACATTTCACATACTTGTTGAAAACAGATTATTAATATTTCTATAATTTAAGTATAAATGTAATTTCTAAATATATTTATACTTCCTGTTTAATATACAAATACAAGAATTAATTATATGTTGAATCATTTTAAAACCAGGGCCTGATAATGTCTCACTTTTTGGTTGGCACTTTACAGTATCTCTATGTCATTATGCCACACAAAAGTACAAAATATATCTGAGACTATAATCTGCTAGACATTACCCCTCTTCACCCTCAGTGATCTTATTCTCTAAATAGTTTGCCAAAAGACTTCAAGACTAGAGAGTTGAGGCAGAGATTTGAAGCAACTTTTCTAGGCATAAGAGTGGAATCCTGGAAGCTACAGTGCATATACATAAAAACTAACTTTCTCTACCTAGTACTTTTGCAAGGGAAGGTTTTACCAAGCTGGTTGATACTGCAAATAATTAATATATTGGAACTGTAAATTGATTTTTTTTTTTTTTGTGATCTACTAACTTCACATTTTTGTATTAGTTTTAGAGAAAAGGATGCACTACAGTGTAGTAGAGGGATCCTGAATGCTTTAGATACCCACTTGTCCAAGCTTAATTAATAATTTGAAACTATAAAGGTAGTTGTAGCTGTTCTTTATGCATCTGAGTGTTGTAGATAGACACTCTGTGGTGCCCTAGTGGTCAAAGAACACTGAAATTGCAGGTAATAACGAGAAAATATTTTGTTGTTATTTGCAATCTTCAGTAATTTTTAGGACCATTACAACATGCATTCTTGTCTTTTGGTTAGTGAAAAAGGCACAGAAACATCTGTTATCTCAGGAAATCTATTGAACCATTATTGTGTTGTTGTTTTTTTTCCCTTCATCCTGCTCTGGCCCTTTCAAGTGCTGCACACCAACACAGATGCTCTGGTTTCAAAGAAGCTATGCTAAGCAGTAGTGAAGGAAGGCTTCACCTTATTCTCTATGCTTCCTTCCCCTTTCAGTTCATAATTTCATTTCATTTCTTCTCTCAAGTCGTTCAAGAGATGAGAAGCCTGCGTCTGACAGATGGATGCCTTTTTTTCCTCTAATAGTTTCTGAAATTTCCCTTTCCGAAGAAATAAATTACAGTTGCGACACTTGTTTTGCATTGCTGGTTTTGAGCTACTGAGACCTAATGTAAGTGGTAAGAGGCCATCTTCTGCCTACGTGCAATCAAAGTCAGCACAAACTTCTAAATTCAAATGTGGATTAGCGTGTTCAGATCTACACTCACCCTCAGAGTAATCCATAAAATATCTTGTTAGCTTCAGTAAGTCTGTTCATTTTTAGGGAAAGTGGTTCATTTCAGCGAGATGAGAATCTGGTCCTGAGTGTTTGACTGCTTCCTGTGAGTTGCAGTTCACAGGGAGGTGTGTTGTATCACTTCTGCTTATACCAGAAGCTGCACAGCTTACTGTGCTGACAAAGAAATGTCTCCACCTGTCATTTGAAATATGCTGATATTATGGACTGTTGCAAACCCTCTCTGCAGTTCAGTGTGATTGGCAGCCACTGCTCGGAGGCTGTGAGAACAGGGATGTGAGAAGTCAAATGGAGCCATGCTAGCAGAAAGCTGGCACACTCCTTTCTTGCTCAGGGCAGGAATTTCCTCCCTTCCCTGCACTGGGTAGGGGAGAGTGCTGCTGAGCAGTGAACAGATGGAGCATGTTCTTAACCTCTGTGCTGCTCCACCAGACTCAAAAAAGACATTCACCCTCCCACTAAATGAGTAAATGGGAGGTTGATTGATGACTCAGAAAATTATTTATTCAAACTTCTATTTAGCTGCAGCTACACAACAGTTCTCTGAACTTACAGAAAATCCAAAGATTCAATTCCCTGTAGGTTCAAAAGTGCAGGATAGTAAGAGGCAGCTTGCAATACAGTTATCCCTTTTAATAGTGTTAGAAGAGTAGTTTCAGAGTAAAAATTTCCCTGTTGGTGGTATCTGCAATGATTTCCATCTGGAATGATTTTTGCTTTTCTGTACTAGGGCATGCT